>CM060179.1:5898750-7232500 GCA_030549775.1 Tamarix chinensis | reverse complement strand
ATAAGAAAAATAATGGATATGAATCTAAATGGGGTAGGTACGGCCATACTTGTATTTGTAACCCCACAAGAAAACCCATAATTGAATCATATATATATATATATTAGTGATATGACATATTTAGCCGTTAATGAATATTATCTAACAACCAAATCTATTACTTGAAGGATAAAACCATTTAGGTTTAAGATAAATGATAGTTTTAAACTTAATATTATACTATTTTTATTTTAAAATCAATGGTAACAAAATAATTATATATTAAGTAAATGGGTAAGATATTGATATGGATATGGGTATAGATATGGATATGGATACCCCTTATTCGTATTCATATTTAAACTTGACGAGTATTTTCTTCCATCTTCCATATCCATTTACCCATATCCATTTAAGTATTGGTTGGATAAAACTAGTTGGGTGTTGGATAAAATCTACCCCATTTACATCCCTAGTGATGGATTGATAGTTTTATCACCTATCATTATGCAAATAAATCAATGGGACATGTTGGGGGTCTCATCTCCCATCACCATACATATATCTCCATCACCAAAAGTTTCTTAGAGGACTACTTAACATTGTTATATAATCTAATATGTGCAAAAATCAAATAATTGAAGCTAATGGAGGGCTACGAGTTGTGGATAAAGTTTTCCATGTGTACCTAAAGTATGGCTAGGTGATTACATAAATGTTGGTAGAGGCATGAACCTCCCGACCAACTATTTTGATAGTTTAATTTTTTTTAGTAATTTAATTCCTTTGTAACTTTTATTTCTTACTATTTATATTTTGCACTTTACTATTGTAGTTGAAAAAAAAAGGCCAACATTACAAAATTAGAACTTACATCACTAAATGTGATTGTAAAGAATTATTTATCCTAGGTTGTAGATGTTGATCTCTATCTAGCATGTCTTAGATTAGGTGGGACTATAATATAAGGCTCAAACGTTTCTAAATAGGGCTACGCCAAGGCAATGATTTTATCAAACCATAATATATATGAGAGTCTACAAAAATCAATATCTAACTATTAAAAGCCCACAAAACTCTGTAAAAGTCTTAAGGATCGATTCTATCATTTAAAAATTATTATCCTCCCTTGTGATAAATATGAATGGATACACTTAAGGTTGCATGATTATAAAAAAAATAGTTAATACAATTCAATCATGTTTAAAATTGTCTCTAAGTCGAGTTTGTATGGTTAGCAGGTCACAAATGATGAGATCGTGGAAAAGAATTTCTCAACTTTCCACGTTGAGAACATGGTGCTCCAACAACACTATAGGGAGTGTAATTTCAAGATGTATAATGATCTCATCTCATGTATGATTCTTATAGAGAAAAAAATGAATTTTTCTTGGTTAACCATCAAGCATATCCCAATAGTTCACTATTACTTCTTGAAACTCATGCAATATTGCCTCAAGTGATTGTTACTTCCTTTAGGAAAAGATAGAAAAATGGTCGCCCACATGGCCCTTTCTGTGGCTATTAGTGTAATCCCCCAAATTTTTAAAAAAACTTATAATTTAATAAATAACTTTTATTTGGGATAAATTAGCATTTAAATCTATTTATTTTAATTATTTTATCGATTTTTTGAGTAAATAAAAATTGGGTATAAATATTTAATAAATTAAAATAAATATTTTGTTATTTTATCATACCCTTTTTATTTAAATAATTTTCAAACCATTATTTTACTAAAATTATCCTTTTAAAACCCTTATATTTTAATTATATTAAATTAAATTATTAAATAAATTTATTACCCAAAAATATTGTATTTTATTATTTTATAAATTAAACTATTTTATTTAATCCCATTTTCCTTTTATTTTTCCTTTTCCTCCTTTTTTTCCTTCTCCTTTTTCTTCTTTTTCCCTTTTCTTTCTTTTTCCTTTTCCTTTCTTTGGGCCGCTGGCTGGCTTGGCCTGCCATGCCCTCCCCTCCTACGCTGGGCCGCTGGCCCAATCTTCCTCTTCCCCTACCTTTCCCGCGTCGCCCGACCTACCTCTTTTTTCTTTCCTTTCTTCCCCGACCGAGCTGGCCTGCATGAATTTCCCTTCGGCCACCCGTCGCACGCACCCCACCCCCTCCCCGACTCTTCTTTTCTCTTCCTTTCCTTCTTCTTCCTCTATCACCGGCGAGAATCTCGACCCTCGCCATCCCTGCCTGCAGCTCCCTCTCCCCCGTTGACCTCCCCTGTCTCCCTCCCTCTCCTTCTCGTCGTTTTCCTGCCATACCGACCCCACCATCTCTCCCTCTCCCTCTCCCTACCATTGCCATGCCTTCCTTCTCCCTCTCCCTGCAACCGCCATTCCTCTACCACCCTACCGCCACCCCTCGAGCTTACCTATCCCCCCTTCTCTTCCTCTTCTATTTCTTCCTCCTTCCCTGACCGTTCTGCATTATTTCCCGAACTCCCCATGCTCCCCAATCCTCTCTTTTCTTTCCTTTCTTCACTTCCCTCACCCTCTCTGTTTTTGTTTCGCCACCCAGCTTCGCCACTTCCACCGCCTCAACAGCCACCTGCACCACCTCCTGCCACCCTCTACCTCACCCCCGACCGATCACATCACCCCTTGAGCCACCCCGCAGCCTTCCTCTTCCTCCTCTCTTCTTTTCCTCTCCCTTCCATCCCTTCTCGGCAACCACCCTGTGCAGCCCCGATCCGCCGCCGTTCTACCGCTTATGCCACCACTTGAGCCACCAAAATAATCCCTGCAACCCCTCTAGCACCCCCAATCATCATTTGGCCGAAACCACCACCCACAGGCCCTCATTTTCCCTCCCCATTTTTGTTCCTCACCAGCCTCCATTTCGACTCCCTCCTCGGCCGCCACCTTCATAGCTTCGCTATCGCCGCCTCCACCACCTTTAGCCGCCGTCAACCCTTCCCCGACCACCACTTACACCCCCTCTCCACCTCTGCATCCTTCCCTTACCTTAAATCCTCCCCCACATGCCTCTTTTCCTAGCCTAAAAATCCTAACCCGATAGTGCCCAATTTTCCCTTTTCTCACCACCTTCGAGCCCTCTCCTCCTTCTTTCTTTGCATGCAGCTCATGCTGCATGAGTAGTTTGAGCTGCTTCCTTTGTTAATTAATTTGGGTAATAATTTTTAAGGTATAATAATATTTTAATTTAATTATTTGATTAATTAAGCATTATAAAGTTTTATACTTTGATTTTATTATTTCTAATATAATAAATCTTGATATTATTTTTAGGTATTGGTTTTGATAATCAAAGCTTGAACCTTTAACCAGAATACCGATAAGGTTCATTTTTGCGGGAATCGAGGTAATCGTTAAATCTCACTTAAACACATGGATTAACGTATGTTAGCACATTAGGATTTTTAATATATTATTATTATTGGTTTATGTTGTTTAATATGATATATGTGGTTCTTGTGTTGATTGATGAAAAGGAAGCATGATAGATTATTGCTATGTATGGAAATATTATTTAAGATAAAAGTTTGGTTGTTAATGAAAATGTTAAGTATTAACTATGTTATATTATGCTATTGTGATTCTTAATGCATGATTAATATTTTGGAAGCCTGAGGGGATTTTAGTAAGGTATCTTGTACAAGAATATGGCCTAATATATATATGGGTACTAATAATGTTATATTAATTATAAGAGATGTGGATGAGGTATTAAAGTAAATATTTTATGTAGTAATAATAATAATTTAATATAAGGGGTGTACTAAGGGTAAAATGTTGATTCTTGATTAAAAAGGGCATTATGATAATTTTGGAGGCAAGGGTAAAATGGTAAATTTGTTAGTAAAAGGATAAAGTGGTAATTTTGGAAGTAAGGGGTAAATTGGTCATTTTGGAAGTAAGGGGGTAAAATGGTAATTTCATAATTAAAGAAGTAAAATGGTAATTTTGTGAATAAAGGGTAAAATAGTAATTAAAGGGTAAATTAGTAATTTTGTAATAAAAGGACAAAATGGTCATTTGGAAATAAAAAGGCAAAGTGGTACTTTTGTAATTAAAGGATAAGGTGGTAATTTTATAATTAAAGGGCAAATTAGTAATTTGGTGATTAAAGGGCAAATTGGTAATTTTGTGATGGAAAGGTAAAGTGGTAATTTCGTAATAAAAGGGGTAATCTAGCAATTTTGTAATAAAAAGGCAAAATGGTAAATTTGTGATTAAAGGGAAAAATAGTAATTTCATAATTAAAGGTCATAATGGTAATTTTGTAGTAAATGGGTAAGTTGGTAATTTGGTAAATAAAATGGGTAAAAGTGGAAATTGGAAAGGAATAACTTGGTAATTATAATAATTGAGAAGGGTAAAATGGTAAATATGATAAATGTGAGGGGTAATTTGGTAATTTAACCGACTAGAGGGTATTTTGGTAATTTTGATAATGGAGTAGGGTAGTTTGGTAAGTATGATCATATAAAAGGGTAATTTGGTAATTTAACCAACCAGGGGGTAAATTGAAATTTTGATAATGGAGAAGGGTAGTTGGTAATTGATAATAGAGGACGGTAATCTGGTAATTAACTAAATAAAGGGTTAATTTGGTAATTAGGATAATGAGGAAGGGTAATTTGGTAATTTGATCAACTCAAGGATAATTTATTAATTATAATAAAGGAGAAAGGGCAAAGGAGTAATCTAACCAACCAAATGGGAAATATATTAAGTGTAATAATTATGAAGGGGGATTAGTGACCTAATAAGTATGAGCGATAACTTGGTAACCTAAATCGAGTAAGGGGTAACTTGGTAATTTTGTAACAAGGAGGGTAATATGGTAATTTGTCAAGTAAGGAAGGGATGACTTAGTAATTTTATAAGTAAGGGGTAAATGAGTAGTTTGTATCTAACATGTCGTTGTGATTGTGGAAATTCGTAATATGACTCAAATAACGCTGATTAGCGAGGTAAGAGTATTTGATAATTAGTAAGTACCACGAGAACAAATTCTAATTCGGAATTAGATGAGTTTAGGATGGCCTTAATGATTCTTCTATGTTACTTTGAACAACCATTTGAATAAGAAATGTTTGATGATATCTGAACGATTACAAGTGAATAATTATCTGATTGTTGTGCTTTTGTGATCACCCTTAATTAAGACACTAATACTTAAAGTGAAAGACCTCGAGATCGGGAATGGTGGCTCTTTAGGGGTCGTTACCCTAAAGACGTGGTTTATCCCATGATTATTTGGTATTTGCTGGTGTGCCTTTGTGCCCCAGCCAGACCCTATATCTACTCTATCTAGCTCCACGGACCTAGTTAGGGGGTATGCATACTTATGGATTAGGTATCCCTATCGGTAGGATACTAAGTCAGCTTTATGCACCAGTATGACCAGGGTACCTTTGCATCCCTGGGTTGATAGTTGAAGGGTATTGAGTTAGTTTTATGCACTAGTGCGACTGGTGCACCTTTGTGTCCCGGGATCTTGATCTCCCTATCGAGACAAATAAATGGAATTGTTGTGCCGATTAAAAAGGAAAAACACTAATCATTAAAGTAAAAGATTAATGAGCCGGGCCCAGTTGAATTATATATTATGAGTACCGATCCACCAGATATAATAGTGGCCCAGGAGGTTTTTCTGTAAAACCCCAAAATTTATACTTTTTTTTAAAACAATACTCATAAATTAAAACGATAAATTCTGGGGATGTTACCGCCACACTTAGTACTAGACCAGTTCACTTCTACCGTTCTGGTACCAAGTGCTAAGGCTAAGAAAAACACTATTAGTAATATTATACCAAATCAAATTTATAAAAATGGGAATCAGAGTACGCGCAAGTCTTACATAATTCGAAATACCAACTATTGTTTTTCAAATAATAATTAAACAATATTAATAAAGTTTTTTCTGCAACTTAAACATAATAAAAATAACATGAGTCATAAATTAAAAGAAAACAACCACGTCTCTCTAGAATTCGATCCAGCCTAGCTATCACTCTGCCCCTCGTGATGTCCCATAGACATTGATAGCATCAAAGTAGGTGTCTCCTACCTGCAACAGATTAGACGGGCCTTCTGCTCGTGGGAATGAGCAACACCCATGAAACGAGTGATCAGTACACTACGTACTGAGTAAGGTAATTGAGTACTAAGGCCGGCATATAACACATTAAATCATGCAGGATAATGATCACATACAATTACAACCCATACATATGATACACAGAAGCGTAAAGTGAAATCCATAACTTATAATCAACAAGTCCACACATAAGGCCCCAAAAGATCCAGATTAATCATTTAATCTTTCTTTTATCAAAATCCGATACACACCATGCCTTTTATCAGATCCATGCAGAAACAAAAACACCCCACTATTATAGCTGGTGGGCCGGTCACACATAGGACCTCATGTCCTAACCACTATTATTACCGGTGGATTGGTCACATATAGGGTAAAACCCTAACCACTATTCCTAACCGGTGGATCGGTCTGGTTCCTGCTCACATGATGTTCCACTGTAAGTAATTAGTATCTTTTAAGAGCCTTAACAGTTCTAGTTTATGTTTATTGAGCTCGAGTCACCCCACTATTATTGCCGGTGGGCCGGTCACACATAGGACCTCATGTCCTAACCACTATTATTACCGGTGGATCGGTCACACATAGGGTAAAGACCCTAACCACTAGTCTTGACCGGTGGATCGGTCTGGACCCGACTCAATAATCTTCCACTTCAAAAGATTAATGTCTTAAGTATTTTAATCACAACATTTATCATTCACAAACATTTGCCCAGACATGCATAACTAACTCCACGCAAACCTTAACTCATCGTAACCCACACTTCCATGCAACCCTAGCTCCCATGCAAATCCTAACTCCACGTACCACACTTCCATGCAAACCCTAACTCCACGTAGACATATTTCCATGCAAACCCTAATCCACATGCAAACCCTAATTTCACGTAGACTACACTTCTATGCAACCCCAATTCATATGCAAACCCTAGCTTCACATATACCACCCTTCCATGTAAACCCTAAATCATATGCAAACCCTAGCTCCACGTAGACATGCTTCCATGCAACCCTAACACCACATTTCATGCAAAACCCTAGCATCATGTCATTTCATGCAAACCCGAGCACCACATTGTTACACTCCCCATCATTATTTTACAATCCTAATATGCATGTCTTAGGGCATATCATACAATAATAATAACATAAACGTACACATAATCTTCATGCCATGATTTATTCATACCAACATATTCAACTTTATAATCATGCCACCTACGAAATAATTAATAGTAACAAACATAGTATGAAACACATAATGCATATAAACACACAAATGACCTTAGTAAACCCTTACCTAAAACGATACCGGTCTTGGTGTACGCTCCTATTTCACTTGAGGGGTTTAATTGGGTTCACCTATTATATAAAAGTTTACTAGAATTAGGCTCTCTTATAAAATTTTATTATTCTCTAACTCATTCTAAGATTTGGCTTTTAATTAAAACAATACTACACAATAATTAACTATACAAAATATTACTTAAAAATACAAATAAATTATTATTTTCATTCGAAAGGGTGGTGATATAAGGGTTTCTACCCTTCACCAAAATAGTAGTAGTAGTAGTAGTAGTAATAATAATAATAATAATAATAATAATAATAATAATAATAATAATAATAATAAAAGCAAAACATTATTAACAATACTCTTATTAGTAGAATATTAATATTAATAATGCCATAATTCTTAAAATTACAAGGTGGATTTCAAAACCACACCATTTAATAATAATACTATTCAAAAATGTAATAATGATATTAATATTATATGTATACTTGTAATATAAAATTTAATAAAGATAATAATAATAATATAATTAGTAATAATGTTAAAAATGTTAATAATAGTTGTAAAAAGCAAATGTGTGAGACTTAGTTAAAATTTTAGGTTTCTAACCCTCCTGAAATAATTATAATATTAAATAAATAATTACACTAATAATAATAATATTTATAATATTATTAATAATAATAGTAAACATGTAATAATTCCATTAAATAACCAAAATTCGAGAATAATAATTTATCTAACTCAAGAATACTCCCAAACCTGTAAAAAAAATTTATCAATTAGGATATAGTTGATAACAATAATAATAATAATTATAATAATAATAATAATTAAAATCGAATTAACATTAAAAATTAGGATAAAAGTAGAATAATTATCAATAAATCGAAAGGAAGTGTTTAAAAGGTCTAGGGTTTCACCTTGAGTTGGAAGGGATGGGTGGCACCAATGGTGGTTCCCGGAGGTGGCCTGAAAAGTGATCTAAGAGGGGTGAAAATGAAGAAAAAGAGGTAAGGGGGAAGGAGAAAAATAAAATAAGTCTATGGGTCGGTGGAGGAGACTTATCAGGAGATATTGGGTGGTTTAGAGGGTGGCAGAAGTGGCAGATATGGTGGTGGGCGGTGGTTTAAGGTTTCAGGGTGAAAATTCTGGCGAGATGAGCAGCAAACTGTGCACAGTTATGGAGGCCCGTGCAAGGAGAATCGAAGGATGTGGATGGTTTAGTTAACTAGAGGGCGTTGCAGGGAACAGTTTGGGAGGAAGAAGAGGCGGTGAGGTTGGCTAACGGTGGAGAACGGGGCGTCTAAAGGTACGGTGGCGCACAGACTGGTGCTTAGGGTTTCGGGGAAAGAAATCTCGAGACCAGGCCATACGAGGGGTATTTATAGTAGTGGAGTGTAGGCTCGAGTTGTGGAGGTTAACAAGAGGTCAAATTCGGTAAAAAATGGGACGGTTATGAGGTTGGTCGAGCGTCATAAATTTTGAAATTTTCCCGACCATTACGAGGGAAATTGGGAGCAACGTGGGGAAGGAAAAGGGAAGTGGGGAATTTCAAATTATAGTGTGCGTCGAGAGGAGGAGAATGGGAGGGAGAAAGGCCAATCACACCACGTGTGGCCAGCGATGCCATTTTCGGGGGGAGGAGGAAGGTGACAGTTATGGCGTCGGGCGGGAGGAGGAAGAAGAAGATGGGGGAGGTTGGACCGGGCGGTTTAGAGGAGGGAAAAGAAAGAAAAAGGAAGGAAACCGGGCGGTTCGGCTTGAGGGTTATACCGTTTAAATAGAACGACGTGTTTTGGGTGCAAAAAGGGATAAAGAACGGTGTTCCGGGGCTGTCGCGCAACGGTAAAAAAAGTAATGATCAAAACACCGCATTTGAGTGGGTGAAAGAATCAAAATGCGGCGTAGTGAGGGAGGTGGAAGAAGGACGATCGCACGCGCTGGGCTGTGCTAAAGGAAAGGAGAAAGGGGAAGGAAGATTGGGCCGCGAGCCAGGCCTAGTTTGGGGAAGAAAAAGAAAAAAGGAAAGAAGAAAAAGGAAAAGAAAGAAAAAGAAAGAAAAGGAAAAAGGAAAAAGGAGGAGAGAAAAAAAATAGGAAGGTTGGGTTAAATAATTTAATTAAAATATTTGGGTATTTAAAAATATAATATTTAAATAAAATAATATTTAAATTCCTTTTTGGGCTAAATTAGGATTTTTAAAAGATTTTCCAAAATTTCTATTTTAAATTAATAAATCACTCTAATTTTATTTAATTAAATTATTTATAAAATTAAAATTAATTTGAAACTATTTTATCTTTCTTAATTTAAATAAAATAATTTATTTAAATAAATTCCCAAATTAAAATCTTTAATTAGATAATATACCTAAATTTCCTTTACTTAATATATTTATAAATTTTTTTATTAATTTGCAATACCAAATTTCCTTTTATTTTTGTAAAAATAATTTACTAAATTAAATTTTCAAATAAAACCTTATTTAAATATAATCTTTAAAATTAGAAAATTTCAGGGCATTTCATTTTTCCTAGATGATGTTTATGAGTACCGATCCACCGGATATAATAGTGGCCCAAGATGTTTTACCCTTGATGATGTATATTTGTATTCCGATCCACCGACCAGAATAGTGGGGGGTCCCAAGCTCAATAAATTTTATTTGGCTGTGAATAAATTAAAAAAAAATACTAATCACTTATAATGGAATATGATGTGAGTCGGGGCCAAACCAGTCCACCGGCGAATAATAGTGGCCAAGAGCGTTTTGCCCTGCATGACCGGTCCACCGGTGAATAATAGTGGCCAGGAGCATTTTGCCCTGCATGACCATTCCCCCAGCTATAATAGTGGGGTTCCCGCACTCACACGAATAATTATAATCCGATATGATTGATAATGATGGATTAAGGGCTTAAGGCCCAGACATATCGATTGTTCTCTATGACCTATTAATATTCAGTTGCTTTGTTAAGTATGTGGTTGTATAAACATGGACATTCAGTATTTACCTTTCATTATGTGTGTATGTAGTATCGTGTGTTACATTACGGGCCTGCTGTTAAGTGTGATTTAAAGGGTTATTTAGTACCGTAGTACTGAAGGTTTCCATTCGTGGGCCCCTGCCTATTCAATGGGCAGTGTCCCTTGTAGGTCGTTTTAGGTTCTATTCAAATGGGCTTTCGGAAAAGAGCGTAAGGTACTATCCGGTAAATTCTGGGGTTGTATTCCTTCCCCTTTAAGATTTATAGTTCCAATGTATTTGTTGATTTGTAACCACCATTGGTGGATTATACTCTTAGAAATGTTTAATTGTGCTACTCTGATTTAATCATTAGTTTGAGTTTCCCATAAGTTGTATTCTTTTCTCTTTTAGCCTTAGCACTTGGTACTGGAACGGTAGGAGTGAACCGGTCTGGTACTAAGTGTGGCGGTAATATCCCCAGAATTCACAGTTTTATTATTTTGCTTCCACAGTTTCCTTTTAATTAAACGAAAATTTTCAATAATGAATTTTGAGGGTGTTACAGTTAGTGTGTCTATGGGTATGGTTGTGGTTTTAATATTAACTAGAACTTGGATTTCTAGAAGAATAAAGGGTAAAAATTCTTGAAAAATGTTCCACTAAAGAAGCCAAAAACTTAGGGAGGTAGTACTTGTCATTAGTGTGGTGCATAAGGGCACTGGGCTTATGCTTGTCTTACTTCTGGACATTTGGTAAATCTATACCAAAACACCAAACAAGAAAAAGGTAAGGACACTTCATGGAAGCTAAAAACTTTGAGAATACCCACCAAGATACATTTGATTTTCTTCTTATAATATTCCAAATTTAGCATAACCATAATTTTGCGTGATTAGTATCGTAACCTGTTTCTTAACATTCAACCATAACTTTATCCCTAAACTTACCTTTTTTATTTTTTTTTCTTATACCCTTCTTCCTCGTGCAAACCTTCCCTCGGTTTGGTTACATTAACAAGGAAACCCAACTATATCCAAATCTTCACTCCATCATCATTGCCTATCTTCATTTAAGTGTTGATCAAGCCAAATCCTGACCCTATTGATTTTTTGTTTCTATACTATACCTTCACCCCCTGCACTTCCCCAACCCCCTCATGCTACACATTTCACATGCCATCTATTGATATTATACCCTTATTCCTCCCTTCTTCCATCATTTATTTCTCCACCAACCTATGCTTTCTCCTCTCGAAGCTTTTCCATTTTTCACAAAAAGCTCCAACCAGCACAATGCACTTCATGATACACCACCATCCTTAGCCAAAACACCTCACATTGTATCCCTTCACAAATGTGAGCTATGCATGCAACTGCCCAATTTGTAGCCTCATATTTGGTCATCCTCATGTAGCAACTACCCCAACATCATTTAACCCTTATGTTGCACACCTTTAGTGGCATGATTAGCTCACACAACTGCCCCTATTCATCACTCAAGCATCACACAACAACCCTCATCTTCATCCATTCTTCAAGTTACAATCACACAACTTTGTTGCATCAAAGTATCACATAGATCCCTTTTTGCTGCATCAAGGCCTCATGTAGACCCCCTTTTCTACATTAAGGTCTCACGTAGCTCATCCTTCGCAACATCAAAATCTCATGCAGCTAGCCACCTATTTTCTTTCAATTATTTTCTCTTTTCCATCATCCTTTACCTTTCCTTTCCTTTCTTATTTTTCCTATAATTCTAACCATGGGTTTCCTTTATATATAAGACAATCTTTCACTGGTCCTAGAGGAGGAGACTTAGGTTCTTCTACTTGCTTAGAGATCAATGAATTTGGGTAAGAATACATGTCATGAATTAATGGGTTTCAATTCTATGTGTTTATTACATGCAATAATATGTTAATATGATTTATTTTCTTGAAAAAATTTTGGTATATTATCTTTTTGAAAATCATGGTGTTGATGTTATATTATAATATGGAAATATGATTGTTATATAAAAATATGAGCTTATGCGATATAATTTGGTTAAACATTTTCTTGTAACCTTACCATGTTAGATTACCTTTATTAAGTTGATTTATGAGCTATACATGTGGTGGAACGTGACGGGGATGGGAAATTGATAATATTTGGACTCACATGGTTTTGGTGACATATTTGGGTAGTTCTTGATATTAAGGATACTTGAGCCTTTTTATGTGTTTTCTGGGATAATAAATATAACATGGTAATACTTCAAGCTTTTATAATTAATTTCTTGTATAACATAATTGAGTGTAGGTTGAGTATGGTAAAAGTTATCTAAAAAGAGGTTTTGAGATATTTAAGTAAGATATGGGTATTTTGGTTAGTTTGGGTTAACATGAAAATTTGACTTTCTAAATTATTATTGGGTTAAAATATTCTAAGCATGCTATGTGAAATACTTGGGGGTAATTATGATTAACATAAGGATGATAAAAATGAGAAAATAACTTAAATTAGAAATAGTAACCCTAGAAACATGCTCATTATCACATGTGTGAGATGGTAGACTTCGACCTTGATTTTCAAATATGTTGTTAATAATTATATTTTAGGATGGTGTGATAAATTGGTGGTTTGTCATGTATTATGGAAGGAGTTACACTAGTATTGTGAATTTAGGGTGTCACTAGGGATTTGGGGTCCTTTCCCTTAAGGGAATGATCTAAATTATCTTTGGTTGTGTTTTATGTGCCTTGTATATTAAGATAAGTTTGCATGAAATTATAGAGGTAAATAATAGTCTAATGAGACATTAAAATTTAAACTGAAAGATCATTGAGTCAGGACCAAGTTTTACCAGCCTATTCCATTAGACAATAATAGTGGCTAGGAGAATATAATAGTGGTTTCCATGAGCATATTTCCTTGGTAAGGTCACGTTATCGGTCTACCGAATATAATAGTAATTTCTAAGTGTATCTTTTCCTAGAAGGGTTGTTGCTATTGTTCCACTAGTTATGAATATTGGAGTTTATGAACTTAAGTGGCAGAATAGTTGAAAATGTATAATCAGTTGATTTAGAACTCATGTTAGCTCCTCTCATGAACATCTTATGCCCCAAATAAAATGAATGTTTAGTTCTTTCCTATGATATGATGTATCATTTATGTTCTTTTCTTAAGACTTGTATTGTTACATTACTTAATACACAAGTATTGATCATTCTTTTCATAGTTGCTACTCATTCCCATGAGCAAACGACTCAAGTGTTAATGTGTAGGTTTCTGGATAGTACGTTGATGATTTTTCCAATAATGATGTACTTATTGTAGAGGAGTGATTTATCTCTCAGAGCATGAAAGTAATGTGTATGCTATCCAGTAGTTAGTATTCTTATCCAGATACCCTATGAATTCTTAGTTCCATTAGATCATTTTGTCTTATTTTTCTTATATTATAATAGAAGTATTATCCCAAAACTCTTGTATAAGATTTATGAAAACTTCTCTCATTTTCTTATTTATCCTATTTAAAGCTATAATTATTTTATCTTGTATTTTATATGAGAATGGTACTATAATCCAACATGATATTAAGTGTGGTGGTAACACCCAATATTTTAATAGTATGCTTCCATAAAATAAAAACTTTCAGTACAAATTTTTATGGTGTTTACACTTCTAGATAATGCGGATCATGCTTTGGGTCTCCCATATATTAGGTTCCCTATCAGTGATGCTCTTGATGGTGGAAATTTGTTTGATTTGAGTCTCTCTCTCTCTCTCTCTCTCTCTCTCTCTCTCTCTCTATATATATATATATATATATATATATATATATATATATATATATATATATTGTACTTTCTTTTCAATAATAATGTTGTATCTTGTTTGATTTTCCAATTTTATGTGTGCCATGTACTTTTCTTATTATAAATAAAATTATGATGACTCTAATTATAAATTCTTATAATTTACTATAATGGATCAAGACAACCTCAAGATCAATTGTGGAGATTTATGTCTTATATATAGTGCCATTACCCACCCTATTCTCAAGAGTAGTAGATTATTTTATACCGTAAATGGGAAAAACAAATATGGCTGCTATATTTGATGTTAATAATCTCATAGAAGGATCTAGTAGATATTCTACTTTGCTCCCCATAGGGATAAGTTTAAGCATACATATTTACTTTTCATCAAGTAAGCCACTAAGGAACTTACTTAGTTTCATAAAAACCACCTATAAGGAAAGTGTTGAATACCTTTAGCTAATGTATTATAAGACTAGTCAAAAGTAAATGTTCGAAAAGATGTAGGTGTGCACATGTGGGCTATATAACACTCTTATACACCCTATTGAATCTCATAGTGGCACTACCCAAAAGAAAGTTAACCAAAGATGTTTACTTTATGGCATGATAGCTTGGTCACCCAAGTGAAACAATGATCTATATAATCGTTGAGAATTCACATTAATACCCACTATGAAATTTGAAGGTTCTTTCAATAGGCAACCTAACATGCATGACTTATTCCTTTAGTAAATTGATAAAAAAGGTGCCACTACCAAAATTATATGTAGAATATCTTATGGTCCTTAAACACATTTAAGGAGATCTGTGGGTCAATAACACCACCAAATGGACCATTCATATATTTTATAATGTTGGCCAATGCGTTGACTCAATAGTCTCATAAAAGCTTACTATCTACAAGGAATGTGGCATTTGTAGGGATTTTAGCCTAAATAAGTAAATTAAGGGCTCACTTATCTCACTATTTAATTAAGAAAGTCAAGTTAGATAATGTTGGAGAATTCACATTCCAAAATTTTGATAACTATTGCCTATCAATTAGGATTATAGTAGAGCATCTAATTCCTTCCACTCATACTCAAAATGGTTAAGTAGAGTCGTAAATGAAGTAGTTTTAGATGATATTTCAACCATTGTTGATGAGGTCGAAGTTACCTATAATCGGTGGGGACATGCAAATTTTCATGCGCTCAAATTACTTCGGCTTAGAACAACCAAGTATCATGAGAATCCTCCTTTGCAACTTATCTCTAGTAGAGAGCTTGATCTTTTTCATTTGAACATTTTTAGATGTTCTGTGTATGTCCCTATGTGTTCCCCACAATGATATTAGATGGGGTTGTAGAGATGGATGGAAATTTACGTGGGCTATGAGCCCCCTTCTATCATAAAGTAATTTAAACCTAAAACTGGTGATTTATACACAACAAAGTACTTAGACTATTGTTTCCATAAAACACTCTTCTCAACCTTAGGGGGATAAGATAAGGAAAAGGATATCATTAAGAAATATATTGTACGACATACCACCACCATTTTAGATCCTATTACAAATAAAAGGGAACTTGAAGTTGAAAGGATCATACACTTACAAAATGTAGCCAAAATGCTACTAGACACATTTATTACTACCAAGAAAGTGGCAAGGTCACATAAAATAGCTGAGAATAATCCAAATCATGTAGAATTCTTTGGAGGGAATTCATCCTAACCAATAGCAAATGAGTCACAAGTAAGGTAGAAGTGTGGTATACCACTTAGCTTTAAGGATTCTAATTCCATAAAAAAGAATTAATCCACAAAAACTCCAAAAGTTGATAAAGATAAAATCCCATAGGAGATTTTATTGAAAGACCATGATAACAAAGATGATGATGGAGAAGATGACAATTATGGAATATCAATTAAATATGATATTATTGAAAGTGAGTTGCATATAAATACAAATATCATCAATGATATCTTTGTATATAATTTTGTTGTTTGCATTATGGATGAAAATTATAATGAACCTTGATCAATTGAGGAATGTTGATAATGGAATGATTGAGATATCTTGAAAGAGGCCATACATGCTAGGGGTGTAAATGAGTAAAGATGCTTACCAATAGCCTCAAGCTTAGCTCATTAAAAGCTTAGTTCAACTCATTCATTTACTTAAATAAGCCAAACTAGAGCCTTATTTTTAGGCATTTGAGCTTGAGCACATAATTTTTTAGGCTTAGCTCGTTCATAACATTAATCTCAAAAGCTCAAATTGTTTAAGCACTAGGCTCTTGAGCTCAATTTGACATAAAGTATTATCTCATACTCTAATTTGAGCATACTAAATATGGGATATTTGTCCATAAAATTAATTATATAGAAAATTTATTAAAATGCTTTAACATGGATATTAAGTACACTAATGGTAGTTTGGTAATTTAATATTGATAAAGATTGAGTTCATCCTAAGGAAAATAATGAGCAGATATTAGGTTCTAAAGTATTGTATCTACACACCATTGGTACATAAATGCATCTTATTAATAATACCCAGTTGTATATATTGTTTTTAGTAAACTCGCTATCAAGATATAGTTCATCACCTACAGAAAGGAATTGGATTGGCATAAGGCATGCCCTCTGCAATTTGTGTAGAAAAAGTGATATGAGATTATTCTTCAAGAGAAACTTGGAAAAGTGTGTCATTATGGTTGGATATCCAAATGCAGAATATTTATTTGACATGAATAATGCCATTTCCCAATCAGGTTATGTGTTCCTCTATAGTGGAACATTTATTTCTTGGTGTTAAATAAAATAAAAAAGGTGGCCACCTCATTAAACCTTATAGAGTTGATTGTATTATATGAGATAAGATGAGGATGTGTGTGGCATAGGTCATTAATACACCACATAAACAAAGCTTGTGGGCTAGAGATGAATCAATGTGGCTTGAAAGTGATATACAAAGACAATGTAGTTTGCATCATGCAAATAAAAAATGGATACATCAAAAGTGATAGGACTAAGATTATATCTCCAAATTTCTTCACAACACATAAACTACATCAGATAGGGGAACATAATGTTCATAAAATTCAATCTAGTCAAATCTTAGTATATTTGTTTACCAAGTCATAACTAACAAGGATGTTCAAGTAACTTGTACACAATACTAGAATGTGGTGTAGGAAATAAGTATGATAGGTCGAGGGAGAACATACTATGCTCTTTTTCTTTATTCATGGTTTTTTTCCCATAGGATTTTTCTTAAGAAGGATTTTTAATGAGGTAATAATTGTAGGTGTGCATGTAAGGGGAGTATTAGAGAAAATTTATTATACACCTTTCTTAAGGATTTTCACTTGTCTTTATAATGTGCCATAAACCTACTGTAAGTATTTATCTTTACCCCCTATCATAATGTTGTGATAGTGTACCATAATTTCTTGTAATTCCTCCCCCTTTCACTTTTCTCATGATGTATTATAAATATATATATATTGTGGAATGAAAAGTAATATAAAGAAAAGCACATTCCCCTATCATCATTTCCCCCTTATTACATTTTAATAAACATATGTGTGTGTGTGCGCGCAAACATATTTTGTTTATTAGAGATTTGAGATGATCATAAGTACTCACTTGCATAGAGTGAGTTTATGTTAAATTTTATTTTTACATCATAAATCACAAGAGTCCATACAAGAATTCACTATAAATATGAGACACTTAATCGCTTAAAAGTAATGATGAATGTGCTCTTCCCCAAATAAGGTACACTCACAAGACAACTTGTAAAATGATAATAATTGAGCCTTGCATATTCTAGGTTCATCACAATGCCATATAAGGCATTGTTACATTTAAGTACTTAATAAAACCAAACTCCTACATGCATTAAAATGAAAGTTATATAATAACATAGTAACAAATATTATATTTATGTGGTGACTACAAGATATTATAATGAAGATAACACACAATCTTAGGAAGAAATCATAGGATTTATTACACCCATCCAAAAGGAAATGCTTTATAAAATTGATAAAGGAACCAAAAATACATGCCTATTGTGAGATGGTAGTAAATCCATTGTATCCTAAACAATGGGCTATACCTATCTATTAATTGGGGGTTTTAACAATGCAATATTGAAACACGAGGCAAGCTTTTTGGGGATTCTCATCCCCAATTAAAAACAAGAGCAAACTCTTAAGGGAATGCTCGACACTAAATAGACTCTTAGGGGATTTCCAACCTCCCTAACATATTTATATCAACCAACATAGGTAGTCTGATCCTTAAGTATATACACCTCATATAGGGTACTTTTGAATTTTATTGAATAGAGAAGGTACCAAACTAATATTGCAACAAACCCATTTGTAGGACTTAAAATTTTCATTTATACAGTTAATTGCGGAATCTAATACAGTAAAAAATCAGGGTGTTACTACCCCACTTGGTAAAGGTGCAGTTTCCTCTATCATTATTATACCAAATGCTAAAGCTAAAATCATTACTCCTCTTAAATTAATAATGTAGTTATAAGAATCACGATAGAGAAAATCAAAGTAAATTAACATCATTATTAACAAACCAACTATTAGTAGTTACAAAATTTAGTAAAAAGAAAATACCAAAGGACATAAGAGTACAAGAATATATTGATCAACAGATATTAGGTATAACACTGGATAATCTTAACCAAAAATACTAACCTTCATCTGATCTCATAAGCTAACCTATAAAAATCATTGCCCATTGAATTAGTAGGAACTCATGAAATAGAACCTATAAGTACAATGATACTGAGTAACCCATTACACAAGACTAATAAGGAAAAACCTAAATGTAACACATAGAAGGTATCACAACAAGACACGGTATAAAATATTAAAATATATGATGATTAAAATATGATAATCATATTAGATAAACAAATATAACCAAAGCCACATATTGGTCACACTCGTTCATTTATAATATAATAAAACTTACCAACCAAGCATCCAAATGATGCTCTTTGAAGCAATGATTAGAACCAATTTTAACATAATAACTATGACCTTCACATATATCTCATATTTCAGTATAAAAAATAATTATATCCATAACAATATAAGTAGGTCTCAAAGGCACAATACTAATAAAATCCATAACATCATTGGTAAGGCTCTAATGCACAACACCAATAAAATCCATAATATCACATGTAGGGTTCAAAGGTAATTTCTAACCATAAACAAGCACAAAGACTACTACTGAACCACAAGTAGGCATAAAGGTTAGTAATAAATCATAGGTAGGCTACCAAGCCACAAATAGGCATAAAGGGTACTAGCGAACCACAGGTAGGCATAAAGACTACTACTAAACCAATCCAATAAACATTTTGATTCAAAAATAATAATTTTCATTTGTATTTTCTCGAGGAGAGATCATATCAACCCAAAGACACTAAAGTAGTCCAATCATACCAACACATCAAGGAAACACAATATTCTGCCGACTATTAATCTAAGGGCACTAAGGTGCCATAGTCGTATTGTTTATAAAGGTAGAATAATACCCTACCAATAAGGATACATAATCTATAAGTATTCATATCCTTTATAAGTCACCAACCATGGGCTAAACCACATATTTTGGGTAGCCAACCCTAAAGAGCCACCATTCCTGATCTTGAGGTCTTCCACTTTAAATATTAATATTTTGTTAAGGTAACCATATAAAGCTCTTTAATAACATTTTTTTTAGTTAGATCCTTTATTAGATCCATAACCAATATTAAAAAATAGTTGTTTTTTTTCTAGCACACATACACAAATATATTCTTAATATATGCCAAATCTGTAAATGTACCTGAGAATACCAAATGTCCCTAGAAAAAAAGAGTAACCTATGGCACAATAAAAAAAAATCATGTTGTCAATTAACTTCATTAATACAGTAAATAAAATATTTTCACTATTTTATGTGTCAATTATTCTCCCATATTTCTATGCTACCAACAACCATATTGCTCTTCAAATTCATCCCTTACCTACCAATTAACAATGACCATATGCTATGAGTTATAGTCCATAAACAACGAGGACAATATATATGAAATCATAAAACATTATGAAATTTAGATGAATATATAGATATATATAGATAGCTAAACCCTACACCAAAACCCTAAACACAAACCATGATCCTACATACCCTAGCTATAAATTCTACACCATGCATATACCAAAACCCTAAATTATGAACCAAAATCGCTAAAATATCAACCAAAACCACTAAATAAACCTAAAACATCAACCTAAAACCCTAATATAAAAACCTAAACCCTAGAGTCAAAACCCTAATTATCTATCCAAAACCCTAAAATAAGTTAAATAAATCTAGACCCTATAATAAAAACCTAAACATAAACCCTTCTTTAAAACCATATAAAAACCTTAACCATTATTCTATGTACCCTAACCATAAATTGTACACCTAAACACTAAAATATATATAAAGCCTAATCCATCAACCTAAAACCCTAAAACAAAAATCCAGACCCTAAACCAGCATTCCAAAACTCTAAACCATCTGCACAAAACCTTGAAATAACAATTAATAAACCTAATCCCTAAAATAAAGAGCTGAACATGAACCCCACAATGAAACCCAAACTAAAATAATTATCCTAAATCCTATACCCTAACCCTAAACCTTACACCCTAAAATAATAATAATAACTTAAAAATGTAATTTTTAAGTAATAAACATTAGACATATACTTGAACATGTAGAAACTAATTTATGTCAGCTTGTGCATGCGCTCATGAATGTGTGATCCTAACTTAATGCTCTCTTATTTTATTAACTTCATTTGATGAATATTGCTTACCTTTTGCATATTGGAAGCTATAAAACTACTAATCACATTTAACTTGTTAGTAATCAAGCAAATTATCAAACATATCACTATTTAGCATGATATATTGGTTATGTACTATGAAACATACCATTTTTAGATCTATGTTTTGAGATCTATTTCTTAATGCATCACTCATGAATATACATATGTAGTGTCCATAATAATTATCATTTGGTTGTTGTGGACACTATAAAATAAATGAGTTCATGTAATTTTCACAAAAGCTCATATTTGGTCTAGCTTATAGTGATATAATAATTAAAATTGATAAGAGATAAAAAAATTCTTGACTTTCTGATCTCCATATATATATAATGAAGATTATGTGGGTTTGGAGCACTCATTCCTCCTTTGTATGCCATGTGTAGTACCCTAATAGAGGTTATACAAAACATTGTAACTATATCATAATACATATATGAAATATATGAATAAATAAGCTAATGAATAAAGATTAGTATAAAAAAATCTCAATTCATTTCTTCATTGTTGCTTATGCTAACACAAAAGAAACCTCATAATGTCTTCGAAACTCAAGCACATAGACACTTTTTTCAAAGGATGAATGGTGTCGAAACACCAATGTATAGGGATGAGATGAGGCAAAATAAACTTGTTTAACCTTCCCTTTTCAAAGAGATTAGCTAGATATGTTATTTGTTTCTAACCATCTTGTATTAAATGGCTAATTCATAGGGTGTATGGACACAAAAATGCAAATAATTCGGACATTCCTTTCTTCTTAACTCTTCAAGCCACTGGTCTATGGACAATAATAATTATACATATTTATTAATAACGATATATCATACAAGTTCAAAAATAATGTATTATAGTTGAGATATAATAAAATAAATAACTCTTACTTACCATATATGGCAACCTTTATGGATGACATCCATTCCTAATTATAAATTTCATCTATCAACTCCTTCTCAATGGGATAAGTCATGTTTGCCCCAATATACTATTTAGGAACCTCAACCATAACCATATAAGCACCATATTTTTTTCTACATATAAATGAAACACAGCTAAACATGATGGTGGTTTTCAGTGCTGAGGTGGGGTAACTAAAATGCCTAATTTGACAACTTCTCCTTCATGGTGTCCCACTTTTGTTGTTGGGTATGAACTCATTGGTGGGGAAATTTAAGCCATTTTCTTACTTTATATCCTTTATAGCAACCCCCGTTTTAGATTCCCAAGTATAATATCTCTCTTTTATGCTAACTTTAGAGCCTTATTCTTATATTGTTTATAAATAAAGTGTAAATTAATGGCTAATTGGTGTAGGGTACTGAATAAGTAATATTCTATGGATAATATCATTATACCTCTCTAATAGTCAATCACATTTGGTTTGTGGTCCATGAAACAAAGCTTCCTAAAATTCTTCCCACTATGGATAGCTCATCACCTCATTTATACCAAGGTAGGAGGGTGTCCCACACTATAGGAGTCAATATGCTAACAAACTTCTAACATGAGTCTAAGAAAGTCACATGGACCATCTCCACTTTAGTTACATGATAAATACATATTGATCCTTTTACTAAGAGAGTCTAGAGGTCACTTGCTAACAAATTGCACCTATATATATCCTAATACAAAATATTCAATATGTTCATAAGTATTAATTTTTTATGAACCTTGGTATATTTAATAACAAATAAAATTCATGGTAACAAATAAAAATAATATATATAATAACCTTGTGAACAACACTAACTATGTAATTAAAAATATGTTTCAAACTTTCAATTTTCTTCACAGCTTCTTGTACATATTCATTGGTATACTTTCTAGTGGGTGTTAGTCTACCCTTCCTCCATAAGGCACCAACATTTATTGATGATGTAAATGTATCCAATTTATCCACCTTTAGTTATATTCTCATAAGGAGGACATAACTGCCACTTCAAAGAATATTATTATAAGGGTTATTCATGGACATTTTAAAATAGTTATAATGTCAAACTGACTATTCATTAAGACCCACATAATCTTTCTAAGCCATACTATGTTGGAACCTATTATTCTTAGCACTTATTGAATTTTTTTTTACAATTATCTCCTATATTAAAAGACAAAATACAAATGAGATATCAAATAATAATAAAGTATTATTAGTCAAAACTAATATTTGTAATGTAACAAATGCTTGATATTCTTTACTCTAGCAAAGCACAAATTCATCCTAAGCTTTTTGATCAATGGATACATAACACCTAGGTGGATTAGGGTATAAATATCCATCTCTCTTTCTATCATCTTTTTCTTTACCAATTATGCCCTTAAAATTTTCAAACACTCACCATAATGATATATTAGCTACTTCTGTCTCTCATTCAAAGCAATGAATACCCACTACAAAATAAAACATATTTATGTAGCATTAATATTGAAATTATATGATTGAAGTAATAAACACTTGGAATAATAATATAAATAAAAAAACCGAAAAATTTACCCTAATTTCTTGCCAATTATGTTATTTAGCACCTTCATCAACCTGCTTCCAACTTGGGATATCGATAGAGATACAATTTTTAGTGACCATAGCCATGTAAGTAAGAAAAATGTCTCTATACTTTCCAATATGATGACCTATTGTGTTCCACTATAACTACACCCTCTCCCTCTATTTCTCATGTATGTAAATATCTTAATCATAGAGGGCTCCTTCTTCCCTTCCTCATCACTATTATCATTTTTAACAACCTTCTTCTCCATGTCCATGTCTATGCAAACTATAAATAAATGAATTAGTACAAAATCACAATAACTAATTCAACACAATGTTTTAACACATCACATAAGTATTACATAAATACAAAAATAACATAGTTAATTCATATCCTATCAAAATGTAGTAGAATGACCTTTATTGCCTTCTTTTCCTTCTTATTTTTCACATTTGATTTAGATTGATTTTCTGATATCATATATAATTATATTCAAAATGATAATCCCCTACATAGATTTTGTCCTCAAAAGCATTATTGTCATCTTTGTTGAATGGTTGAGCTATTTGAATGGTCATAACACACTCTCTCCCCCAATGGGCATCACTTTTATTGTCACAATCATTAACATTTCTTTTCTTCACATATAGTACCACATACCGTCTTTTGTTAGTAGGATCAATGATAATAAAAACCTACATTCCTTGTGATGTTAAGATGAATGGGTTGGGATCAACTAATGTGAACCCTTATTCATATCTAAACCCATGGATATTATTAACCCATATGCACCCAAAAACAAATAATTTAAATATAATATAATATAACTCCCATATATGTTCAATCAAACCATAATATTTCATATATGCATAAGTTGGATTCTTATCCTTCATAGTAGAGATATGCATTACCTCAAACACTAAATTCATCACACCATTTTGCAAGGTACTTATATCATCTTGTTGTTACATATATAAACTATAATTATTGATGTCATATATAGTAAATAGGCTTTGGGAAAACCAATGTAAGGTCTCTAAAATTGGGGTTAGTGAATGTCCAATAAGAGGAATGATCTAATCTCTCAGCTAGTCTATTAAAAAAAAATTATCCATAATCTAATTCTCACTCTTTGATGGGTTTTCCATCCTTAAAAAATGTATGTGTTCTTCAACATATGGCCAAACATCATTATTGTTATTTAACTAAAATTGATGTGTTGTGTGAAACATTTCAACATATACATGCTCAAAATTTTTGCCTTAAATCCCCTATCCTACAATTTTATCTACATGTCTAGACTTAGGAATACTGATAGCTTCATCATTTAATGAGTAATTTGTGTAAGATTCAATTACCTCTTTTACTATATAACTCAAAACAATGCATCCTTTTGGCTTGTATCAATTCTTCATGCAACCTTTTATAAAAAACCCAAAGATGTACATCCACAACCCATGAATAGGTCCTAAAATTTTACCTCATGAACCAAGTGAATGGTTAGATATACCATAATATAAAAGAATGAGAGTCGGAAGTACATTTCAAGATAACACAAAATAATCACAACCTATCTTTACTAGGATTCCAAACTATTAGGATGCATGAATTTTGAATAGAGTGCATTAAGGATTCCAATTCAAACATGCTTCGGTAAAATCCTAATTATGGCTATTAGTAACAAATGATGCACCAACATATGACAATCTTGATACTTCATATTAATTAGTTTCAACTCTTTCATCGACACGAACCTTTTGATATTTGAAAAATAACCTTATAGAAACTTAATACTATAATAGAAATCACAAAACAAAATCTTCTCTTTCGTAGAGAGAGTATGACAAGCTAATGGTAAAAATGTTATTCTTCCATTGCTTTGCAATACCAATTCCTATCTAATACCCATATCTTCCATATCAATTCAAGATTTGATCCCATATTTAGTCATTTTTGGAACATTTAATAAAGTACAAACAAGACTATCGCATATATTTTATTCAATATGAATCATGTCAATGACCTGTCTCATGTACAAAGACTCTCGATAAGGAAGTTCAAAGAATATAAACATCTTCTCCACCTAACTAATCATGGTGCTTTGCATTCAGGGTTAGAATAACTTTCAAAGTTTCATACTCTTTGTTAAAAAATATGCAATTATTATGGAGTGCATGTATCTTCTCATAACTCATGCCTATGGATGAAAGAATCTTTTTCTCTTTAAAGGAATAATCAAGTAAAACATTATTATCAAGAGGAATTTTCTTTCAAAAGTGTTTATATATTCCTAAAGCTCTTATTACTCCAT
Organism: Tamarix chinensis; assembly: GCA_030549775.1. Classification (NCBI taxonomy): domain Eukaryota; kingdom Viridiplantae; phylum Streptophyta; class Magnoliopsida; order Caryophyllales; family Tamaricaceae; genus Tamarix; species Tamarix chinensis. The sequence continues at coordinate 7,206,667 of CM060179.1, read as the reverse complement.
CCATTACATGCTTTCATGTTGTACAACCTTAGAGTAGCAGGTAATCTAGTAAACATCATACAACCACCATATAATGGTTTATTTAAGTTGCTCAATAACTTCTCAAATATTTTTGGACAATCTTGAACACTTTTCTCAACATTTTAAGTCATTTCCTCTAAATCATGTCCTTCATAATTCTCAAATGGTTTGGCACTTTCCTTCATGTCTTCATCATTATTATATTAAACTATGTCTCACTATGCCATATCTAACAAATATAACATCTATCAATTCCATTCATAAACATATGATCTCTTAATTCATCAGCATTGATACATTTTGTATAAGCACATACAAAATAGGGGAAAACTAGCCTATTAGAGTCTTGAGCATGCTCCACTACAAACTTGATAAAAAAAAACTCCACTCCTTATGCCCATTCCTTAGACCTACGATATGCATATATCCATTCCCTATCCATAGTTTTACAATGTATATGTATCCTATAAAAAATAAATATTACATTTTAGATATCTCTAAAAATATAATTCCAAAATACTCTCATGATTAGAAACAATAAAATCATAAATGTATAATATATCATGTTGCTTAGTTGCTAATGAGGTCTTACCACACTTAAATTGGCACTTACACACATGCACACACATAAACACACACACACACACATTTAAACTTAAAATTATATACTTATATAAATATTAGAACAAGATTTACAAAGTAATAGGAACCCTAAGGTAAAAACAACACGATTTTCATCATGCTATACAGCCAAACACTAATAAGAGTCATCACCCAGATAATCACCTATATCACCATCAATAGATCATGGTCCATTTGTCTTGAAGAGTCATCTACTCCCTTAGTTCATCATTGGAGAGTTTTCCTAACTTGATGAAAACTCTAGGGTAGATACTCATAGGTAATTTATAATGAAACCTCTAGTGGTCATCTATCACCATCAGCTTTGTAGCTATATGATGATAATGCCTCATAAATGCTTCACCATAAAAAAACCTTGGGTGTGGTACATTAGTGATAAAAACAAAACCTTTAGATAACTAGTTATAGTCCCTATACATGGCTCCATCTGAGACATGATTAACAACAAGTGATACCATCTGAACATATACAGATGAAAGTACAAATAACTCTCCATCAAGTGATCTAGATCCCCACATAACAAAATCACATGAATCTTTGTATCCATATAGGGTGTCCCCTAAAAATATAAGGGCAGATATATAATAAGCAAGTGTAATATCTCACTACCTACAAAATATAGAAACCACCTAATCTATCATCAAGGTTACTATATAGGCCTTCTAAATTCAATAATATATAAATTCCTCAATCAAACTAATTGTAAATATATTATATCATACCTTAACCTACTATGTAAACCTTATAATATCAACTTGATTTATCTCAAGCAGGTAATGGTAGCTAAACAATACAACAAGCAACAAAAATAACATCTAACCAATAATGTGTGTTTAGAACACCAACAAAATAGTAGTGGACCAAAATTAGTTAACTAAGTGAAAGATAACACCACCAATAATTTCAACTCATACAATTCTATAACGTGATTTTATGATTAAATTCTAATAACCCCTATTGAATATAGGTAAAATTTTGATTCTAACAACCCTAGTTACTTTAATTTGGTACATTAGTTTTTTCCTAATATCTAATTATTTATGAACATAGCTTATAACATTACATGTGTAATGCCTTATAAGAGGAGATAGCAAAAAAATCACCGAATAAGGACATACGTAACATCCCACAAAATATATTGATTATCAAGAGGCTATCACACCACATTTAGCCATGTCTTACATTCCTCTTAGCCTCTTTGATAAGGTCAATTATGATACTCGTATTGTTGTTATATATGCTTATCAGCCTCTAAACCAAAAAATAAACCCCTCTAAACTATTATTTGTGAGTACATATATTGTTTTTATATATACTAATAACCAATAATTTCAAAAAAACATATCAAAGTGTATCATTCATAGTTGATTCTAAAAATTTTCTTCTATTTTTTTATAGTATTACTAGAATACATATTATTTTTGTGTTTTAATGATATACTAGTGTTCTTTATGAGTGGAATTTCTAGAGGAAGTGATGTGCAAAATTGCATGATAGTTGGGGGTTTGTGGAGCCCTACCCCCATTCAGTGCAAAATGGATATAATTGATGATATTTTTCCCTTGTGATTAGAAAGTCCTATTATGGTTATGAGTTGTTTGTGACTATGTTCTCTAACAAGATGGATTATGAGAATGATTTTTTGGATTGATTATCTAACACTAATTTTAATGATTGTTAACTCATTTCCTTATCAAGTATTTTACTTACTTTGATGAAAAAAGAAGAAAAAAATACAACATATATTACTATACAAAAATAACGCATTCAAAAGAAGAAGAAGAAAGAACAAAAACTAAACAAATAATAATAATAACAACAATGATAAAATGATAATGGCAAGTAAAATAGGTTATTTGGTGTGGAGTACTGGTATTTGAAGACGTATAATTAGTGGCATGAGTAACAAACAATATCACAATGAATGGGTGGTTAAGTAAGGGTTTGCACTAAATAATGGGAGGTTGGGGATGGGTTTACAATGGAGAATGGGTGGCTATAAAAGGTTTAAGAGAGTTGAGACCTAAGAGTATGGGCAAAGAGTAGAGAAATGAGTTCAAATATTTACAAAATAGAGAGGGAGTGAAAGTTAAAAATTATACACAAACATTTAATAATGGTTATTATGAATTTATAACTAGTTTTAACAATTCTTGTTCCTAATAATTGTTTTAAAAGGGCCTACCAAAAAAATAAGCGCTCAAGCTCATACAAAAGGTTTTAACAACAGTTACTTTATTAACCATTATTGATGATATATTAATAATGATTATTTTATATAACTAGTATAAAAAATTTACTACGATTTAATGCATGCATGTTATAGTTGTTAAAAATAATTGTTATTAAAAAAATTATCATTAGTTATTCATTCAAGCTGTTATTAAAATCTCTACACCAAAAAATTCATTCCTTTTGGCATTAGTTTCTCTGTTACTGTCATTAATACCCCATTATTAAAGTTAGTTTCCATAGTAGTGAAACTTTGATCATCTATAAAATAACTCATAACATGTAGTATAATCGTAACTTATATGTAACAAATTGTTTAAAGTCTTAAAGTCATCCTTTAAACTCCATAATATCACTTAAAGTTTAATTTGTGAAAAACACAATCCATATTTAAGTATGAAATCATGAAATAAGGTCATTTTCCATTTTCAAAGAATTAAAGTCAAGGTGAAAGTCCAAGTTAATGGTCAATAATCCAAGTCAAGGTCCAAAATCAAAGTTTGACTAATCCGATTTAATATGCTATTTTTTCTACTCTTTTACGACTAATTAGAATATTTTATGTCTAATAATGATTAGTTTTACATTAATCATACTTATTCCATTTGTGAGGTGATTAAATCATGATTAAAAATTCATTTATATTAGCATGAATAACATGAAGAACAAGGTAGAACACATCATCTATATCTTCAATGAATAGTACACCATACTCAACATAAAATGATAGCTTTGTCTGAATCTTTAACATCTTATTACTGCAATTATACCACACTAAATGTGTAATACCCTAAATTTTATAACCTTAAATTAGATCATTTTTATCCAAAAAATGTTAACATTTAATTAATAATTTAATTATTTTTGTCAACCTTTGACTTACAAACCTAGATAAATTATTTCATAAATTAATATAACTATTTTTATCATTTTATCTTTTTTTCAAATTAACCCTAAACCTATAATTTTACTAAAATTATTTTCTTAAATTAATACCCTAATTTTTTGATAAATTAATATAATATTATCCTAATGACCCAAATTAATACCCTAATTTTTGGATAAATGAATATAATATTATCCTAATGACCCAAATTTAAACTAATTTCTAATCCTATCCCTAAATATATTTTTCTTTTCTTTTTCTTCTATTCCTTTTTCCTTTTTCTTCCTTTTCTTTCTTTTCCCTTTTTTTTCCTCTAGACATCCTAAGTGTTCCCTCCCATTTTTTTCTTTCCCTCATGTGTCGACCCATTTTCTTCATTTCTTCTTTTTCTTCTTCTTCTTCTTCTACTTCTCCTCCTTCTCCTCCTACACAGGCAAACCCACTCCCTTCCTCCCTTCTTTCCCCCCACCGACCCATCCTCCCTTCTCTCCTTCCTACCCCATCTATGCCCTCCTGCCAAACACACCCTAAACCCATACACGCACACTTTCTTCTCTCCTTGCGTGTAGCTTACATACACCTCTATACGCCTTCATCGCCACCTTCCCTTCCTGTCCAAACACCCCTACAACACCTCCCTCCTACCGTCTCTTTATTCCTATTTCTAGCCCTGTAGCCCCCTACTCTCCTCCCTCGCGTGCCATCTCCCCTTCCATTTTTGATGCTCCCATCCCTATCCTTGCCTATCATTTCCCTACATGCCCACCTACCTATCGCATGTCAAAGTCCCCTCTCTCTCCTCCTCCTCCTCTTCTTTTTTATTCTTCCCTTATTCTCTTCTCCCTTATGCTCTGCTCTCCCTCAAAATTACTCTCTTCTTTCCTTCATCTTCTTCCAACCCCTGTTTTGATTACCACCTCCTTTTGCAGGAACCCTTATTGCCTCCACCACCAACCCCACCTCCACCATCGCCCACCACTTCTTTTCCTTCCTTCCCTCCTTCTTCCTCCTCCTCTGTCGCCTTGTATCCCCTTTCTTTCTCCCCTATAGCAGTTCCTACTGATCCTCACCCCTACCACCATCCACTACCCCCACAACCAGTCTAGGGAAACAATATTTTTTTACCATTGCCACCTACTCCACTATAACTATCACTAGATCCCCCAACTTGCACCTCCCTACATGACCACGAGCAGACACCCCCAACCTCTCCCTATAGCCTTGCATGATTCTCTTCCCTTTAACATGTTACTATTCTTCTACCACATATACTCAGTCGCCCATCCCCTTCCATTTCCTCCTCCATCGTAGCTAGCTACAATTGCCACCCACCTCCTACACCATCATCCACGGCCACCCCAACACCACTTTCCTTCATTCCTCTTCTTCTCCTTTCTTCTCCTCCTTTCCTTTCTCTACACCACCTCTCCCTGCAACTTGTACTCTTCGAACCACCCAGCACCATAACCTCCAACCTCCATCCATCTCCACCCCACCTTCTGCACCTAATGACCAAAACCAACACCCCCAACCTCCTCTTCCAACCTTACCTTAACCATTCTCCCTCCCTTTATATACATGGCTCACGTTACACATGCAACATGAGTTGTGCTTTGTAACTTTTATTAATTTTGGGTATATTCAATGTATAAGGGTAGTTTGGTAATTTTATATTTAATAAATATTTTTAATAAAAATTACTATTTCATTTATCAAATATTACTATAGTATTTGTGATATTATTTTTAGGTATAAAAACTTTATTAATGGAGACTAATTATTTTTAGCTAGTTACCAGTAAGGTTTATGTAACACCCCAAAATTCACTACTTTTTTTTAAAAGCGGAAGCAATTAAAATAGAAATACTTAAAACCCGTGAATTCTGGGGATGTTACCGCCACACTTAGTACAAGACCGGTTCTCTCCGACCGTTCCAGTACCAAGTGCTAAGGCTAAAGAAAAGATTTACATTAAATTCAAATTAACAATTCATAAAAGAATTCGAAAGATCATACAACAAAATCAGAGTACGAGAAATTAAGAGTTAATTACAATACCCTTGAAGTTTCAAATGACACTTGTAACTTCCAAATAGAAATACATTTAAACAAGATAAAACCCGATGGGTCAAATTCCAGATTGCCTACTCACTCAAGTCAGGCCTGCCACCCCAAAACAGTCTCTGATCTTAAACCTGCACAAGAGGTCTGCTCCCCACCATCAGTGGATCATCACAGGACCCATCAACCAAGGTAGTATCAGTACGGGTCCAGTACTGAGTAAGGTGACTTGATCAATAAGGCCAACACACAAACACATAAATCACACAGAACATAGAAGAACACAATCATAAATGCATATGATCAACCAGGTAAAAGTACGTACAAAGGCCCATGAATAATCTGAATTAATCACTTAATTAATCTCTTATCAGAATCCGATTCACACCATACTTTTTATCAAATCCATGCGAGTACGGAAGCCCCCACTATTATAGCCGGTGGATCGGAGGCACATAGGGTATCATATCCTAACCACTATTATAGCCGATGATCGGAGACACATAGGACTACGCGTCCTAACCACTATTCCTAACCGGTGGATCGGTTGGCTGCGGCTCGCATGGTATTCCACTGTAAGTAGTTAGTATCTTTTATGCATTCTGGTTTGTGACTGTTGAGCTCGGAAACCCCCACTATTATAACCGGTGGATCGGTCACACATAGGACATCATGTCCTAACCACTATTATAACCGATGGATCGGTCGCACATAGGGTAAAAACCCTAACCACTATTCCGAACCGGTGGATCGGTTGGTCCCGTCTCAACGATCTTCCTCTTTAGATAATTAATGTTTTAAGTATCTTATTCAGAAGCTTTCACCACGCACATGCACGAATCATAAATCATAAAATTCCACCATCATAATTACACTTTATCACCACATACACATGATAACGCAAAGACCCTAATCAAACACCACATACCCTAATTGACCCCCACAACCATAGTTAATCACTCCAAACCCTAATTCAGTCACCTCCATACCCTTATAATGTCTTACGTATTGTTTTTCACCCAAAACATTCAAACACCCAAATAACTCTTCTACTTCCTCCCTTACATCCCAAATCAACTTTTCACACGTAAATTTCACTTCCATGCAAACACTAATCTTTCCATGCAAACCTTCGAACCTTTTTCATGTAAACCCTAAAATTCCACGTGAAGCCCTAAATTCAACCATGCAAACCCTAATACCACCATACAACCATCAATATCACCATGTAAATCCTAATACCACCATACACTATAATTACCACCATACAAACCTTAATATCATCATACAAACCCTAATACCAACATACATCCATTAATACCACCAAGTAAACCCTAGGTTCTGTCATACAAAACCCTAAGTTCAAACCATATAAGACCCAAAGATTTGTCCATACCAACCCTAAATTCAAACCATAAAGATTCTTCCATGCCAAACCCTAAATTCAAACCATAAAGATTCTTCCAATCAAATCGTAAATTAAAATCTCCCAAGGAAAACCATAAATTGAATTCCCCCAAGCAAATCATAAATTAGATTCCCCCATATAATATCATAAATTACATTTTCCCAAATAACATCATGAATTAGATTCTCCCAAACAAATTATAAATTAACTCTCCCAAACAAATTATAAATTAACTCTCCCAATCAAATCATAACTTAAATTCTCCCATATAATATTATAAATTACATTCTCCCAAATAACATCATAAAATAAATTCTCCCAAACAAATTATAAATTAACTCTCCCAATCAAATCATAACTTAAATTCTCCCATATAATATTATAAATTACATTCTCCCAAATAACATCCTAAATTAGATTCTCCCAAACGAACCATAAATTCTGCTCTTTCACACATAAAATCATACATTAGATTATTCCTTATAAAACCATAAAATTAGGTTAACTCACTTCCCTTAATCAAATTCTTTCCCCGTCCTCCTTTTTCATCCTTCCTCTCACACAAACCACATCGACTTCCTCACATACACAACACATATCATCATACATAATTAATACACATACCATGCATAATATACTTCAACTCCATGTCATACCACATATAAAATATTTAATTATAATAAACATTAGATATATAACATGCGAAACACATAATACACATAAGCACATAAGAGGCCTTAGCACTCCTTACCTAAAACGACACCGGTCTTGGAGCACGCTCCTACGCCTCCTTAGGGTTTTGACTGGTTTTACCCATTTTGAGAGATAAGCTAAAATTAGACTCTCTCCTATCAAATTAATATTGAACACTAATTTAATATAAGAATAGTTTTTTTTAATAAAATAATAATAACAAAAATACCAAAATAATATCAATATTAATATTACTAAGAATAATAAAATAGTAGAAATAATAATAAAAAGGCATTACTCAAAAATAAAGTGAAATAAGGGATTCGGACCCTTTACCAAAATCATACTAAAAAGATTATTTGTAAATTAAATAACCCAATTCAGAAATAATAATAATAATAATAATAATAATAATAATAATAATAATAATAATAATGATTATGATAATAATAATGATAATAATAGTAATATTATTAACAACACTAATGTTAAAATATTTATATTAATAATAATAAATAATAATGGAAATTCGAAATAGAAAATAATAATAATAATTATTATTATACTTATAATATTTTAATATTAATAATAGTAATTATAGAAATAATAAGAAGAATAATAATAAAATCGAATTAAAATATATTAGGCTTCAACCCTCAACATAAATAATAATAAAATATTAATACTAATAATAATAATAATAATGCATATTAAAATATAAATATTAAGAATAATAATAATTGTATTTATATGTAAATAATTGAAATAAAATAATTTAAGGGTTATAAAAATAGGAAAAATAGCTGAGAGGGTCTAGGGTTCAACCAAATGTTGGTGGGGATAGGCGGTACCGGCGGCAGAGCACGGCGGTGGCGGCGGTGGCCGGAAAGAGGAAAGAAAGAGGGGAAAGTTGCATGCTGGGAATAAGATAGGAAGAATTAAAATGGAAGATGGGTTGTTTTGAGTTCCCCAGAAGGAGAGGGACAGAATAGAGGTGGTGGCACAGCCAAAGGTGGCGGCGCACGGTGGCAGTGGTGGTGGCCGAATGGAGGAAATGGAGAAAGAGAGAGGAGGAGAGGGAGAAAAAGGAAAATAAAGATATGGGAAGGTAGGGCAGGGTCTGCAGCACAGTTTGGGAGGTGAAAGAAGCGGCCTTAGCGGCGGAGGAGGTGGCTAAGGGCGGCGCGAAGGGTGGCTGGGCAGAAAACAGGGTTGATCGGGAAGGGGACTTTGCACAGCTGGGGCGGCTTGTGCAGGAAGAATCGAAGGGTTAGGTAGATTTGGTTAACTAGAAGGAAGTGTAAGGAGGACACGGGTGGCCAGAACAGGCGGCGAAGTTGGCTGTAGGCGGAGAACGAGGCGTCTGAAGTGGCGACGGTGGCAAGATCGGGATTCTGGGTTGGGGGGATCAAGAGCTCGATACATGTTACTATGGGGGATATTTATAGGCTTTAGAAGAAAGGGTAGGGTTCTGTGGGTCGGTGAGTAGATAATTCAGTAGGGTTCGGGCTTACCGGCGGCGAGGGTGGCCGGTGGGAGTGAGTTTCGGGTAGGGGGTTGCGCAGGAGAGAGAGAGAGGAAAATCGTGCGATAAGGGGAGATGGTTGGCTATATGTGGTCGCCGAATCAATGGGAAGAGAAAGGGAGGGTGAAAGTCGGTCAAAACGGCGAGGTCGCCGGCGAAAAACTTGGGGTGGCGGTGAGTTGCAGGTAGGTGGCGGCAGCGTCGGGGTGGGGAAAAGAAGAAGAAGGTAGAGGCCGGGCGGCTCAGGGAAGAAAGAAAAGAAAAGGAAGGGGACCGGCCGGTTCGACGCGAGGGAGGGGCATTAAATGAAACGACGGGTTTCGGTGGAAGTGGAATCAAAATGGGGCGTAGAGGGCGACGGGCGAAGGGCGACGGGCGCGGCTGGGCCGAAGGAAAGGAAAAGAGGAACTGGGCCGCCGGGCTGGCCCAGTTCGGAGAGGAGAAAAAGAAAAAAGAAAAGAAGAAGAAAGAAAAAGAAAGAAAAGAAAGAAAAAGGAAAAAGGGAAAAAGGAAAAAAAATAATGTTTTGGGATAATTAAATTAATTAGAATATTTGGGATATTTAAAAATAATAATATTTAAATAAAATAATATTTAAATCCCTTTTTAGGCTAAATTAGGATTTTAAAAAGATTTTCCATAAATTCCTTTTTAATTAGCAAAACACCCTAATTTTCTTCAATTAAATTATTTATAAAATTAATATTAATTTGAAACTATTTTATCCTTCTTATTTTAAATAAAATAATTTATTTAATTAATTACCAAATAAAATCCTTAATTAGTTAACATACCCAAATTCCTCCTAATTAAAATACTTATAAATCTCTTCTTGAATTTCCCTAGTTAAATATCCTTTTATTTTATTAAAAATAATTTATTTAAATAATTTTTCTAATAAAATCGCATTTAAATATAATTTATAAAATTAGAAATTTTCGGGGCATTTCAGTTTACTTTTGCTGGAAATCAAGTAACCTTTATGATCCACTAACATGTTTGAATCTCGTATGTTAGCACATTAGTGTTTTGACATGTGATTTGTGCTAGACATGACTTATTACAAAAATTAATGTGATTATCAATGTTATCTTGGAAAATCAAAAAAGAAGGCATGTGTCCTATTTAAAATGTTTTATGTGTGAAAGGGTGATTAAAAAGGGGTATAATGTTGGGAACTAATGTTGTATGTTATTTGTATGTAAAAATATTAGGTTAAATATGTATAGACACACTTGTTGCAAAATTATTACTACTATGTGCCCTAAGGCAATTTGGTCATATAGACACATCATAATATTTAACCCTAACCGAGATACGTAATGTGTTATAAATATTGTATATTATTCCTAGTAACACCTGTTTTAGCAAGAATATCAATAATATATGGTATAGGAGTATTTTGGTAATTTTACATGTACAAGGGTGATTATTCTAAATAAACATGATGATAAATGTTAATTGATATGAAGTATGAGAATAGGGGTTTGACATCTTAGAAATACATGTTTGAGCATTAATATCAATAATATCTGGTCTATGAGTATTTTGGTAATTTTACATGTACTATGGTGATTACTCTAAATAAACAAGCATGATAAGTGTTAATTGTTGTCTTACTAATACATGTTTCAGCATGACTATCAATATTATATAGTTTAGGAGTATTTTGGTAAGTTTAAGTAGACTATGATTAATACTTTAATGAACATGCATAATATATATTATTTGATGTTAAATATGAGAATAAGAGTTTATTGTCTTAGTAACATTTGTTTTAGCATGAATATCAATACTACATGGTCTAAGGGCATTTTGGTAAATTTTCATGTACTATAGTGATTTTTCTAATAAATATTCATGATAAGGATTATTTGATTTTAAGCATGAGAATAGGGGTTTGTTGTCTTAGTAAAGAATTTTTCCGCATGATTATCATTAATTTAGGGTCTAAGGGTATTCTAATATTTAGAGCGTACCATGATGAATATTCCAATAAATATGTATGATATGTGCTATTCATTATTAAGCATGAGTATAGGGATTTTGTGGCATTATTTGTGCCTATTTCAACATGATTATTGTTATTATATGGTATAAGGGTACTTTAGTAATTTAGGGGGCATGCCATGATACTTATTCTCACAAACATGTAGGATATGCATTATTTGTTGATTAAGCATGAGAGTATGTATTTTGATGTTTTAGAAGCACATGATCGGGTTTTTTTGTGTAGAATGGTGTACAAGGGCAAAATGGTTATTTGACAAGTTGGGTAGCTTAATTACATTATCACTAATTTAATTATAGCATGCTATCCTTTTTATACCAAGTTGATAAAATAAAATGGAATATGTAATGGAAATGGATGGTAAAACGGTAGCTTTAACCTCCATGGTATTTTGGCCATTTTGACCTAAAGTGCCTAAGTATGAGTAATCAAGCCTAGGATGACCTTACTATCCTTTTGATGTTGACATTGATAATGGTCTTGATTTTGGTTACCTTATAATGTTGGAAATGAATAAAAATAGTTAAGTATGAAGAATTGATTATATGTGATTAATGTGTGATTTTCGTGATCACCCACATAAAATACTAATACTTAAAGTGAAAGACCTTAAGATCGAGAATGGTGGCTAATTAGGAGTCGCTAACCTAAATACATAGTTTATCCCACAAGTATTATGAATTATGATGGTGTGCCTTAGTGCCCCATCCAGGACTTATATCTTACTCTATTTAGTTCTACGGCGCTAAGTAGGGAGTATGCATACTTATAGATTGGGATTCCTTGTTCGTAGGGAACAGTGCACCTTTGTGTACTAGTGTGACCAAGGTATCTTGGCATTCCTGGACTGATAATTAGTAGAATAGTATACTACCCTTATGCGCCAGTATGACTGAGGTATCCCTAGTGTCTCTAAGTTTGTTGATCTCCCCTTGAGTAAAATAAAATGGCAATATTTGATAATTGAATGGAAATGGTTATTAGGATGATATTGTAGTAGCCTTTATGCATATCTGGCTATCTGTGATTTAGTAATAGTCTTTGTGCCTATATGTGGTTTGGTAGCAATCATTGTGCTTATCTGTGATAATATGTGTATTGGTTGTGTTGATTGTCCTACCTATGAATTGTGAAGTTGTGGATTCATTAAGAGAATTGTGCCTATTATGGAGAATGATGTTGCTTTCTAATTATGCTACAAAGAGCATCACTTGGATGTTCCATTAGTAAGCTTCAATTATTTTCAAGTAAATGAATATTGGCAACATATGATCTTGGATGATGTGTGGACAAAGAGCATCGCATTTCAATTAATATATGAATAATTAAATTTTCATGTGATTATTGTGATACACTTAATGCGTTTCATACAGGCATTACATATTAGTCATGTATAATGTGTTATTTAGTACTATTGTACTAAGGGTTCATTTCTTGGTCCCTTACTTATTCAATAGGTAGTGGCCTTTGTAAATTAGCTCGCAAGCTCTATTCAAGGTTATCCTTTGCGTTAAGAGTGTAGGGTTATCAGGGGGTTCTATCTAGTAACTTGAATTAGAATTTTATGTATTTCTTATAGTTATTTTATATTTTCCTTTCACTGACACTTTTATAACCACAATTAGTGTGATTTATTTGAAAGGTGAATGAATCTCCTTAACTATTTCAATACTCTAATTTATAATTGTATTCTTGAATTTAAGTGAAGTAATATTTTAGCCTTAACTTTTGATAACAACATAGTAGAGAAAATCAATTTGGTATTAAGTGTCGTGGTAGCACCTCGACATTTATTATCTTAGCTTCCGCATGTAACTATTTTTTTAAAAAAATAGTAGTAAATTTTGGGGGTGTTACAAAATAATTTCATATTTTATATAATTTTACACCTAAAAAATCTAAAAAATAACTAATAATCACTTAAACACACAAAAAATAGCTTCAACACAAAGAACAACCCCAATCCCGAGCCTAGTATTTTCGAGCTAGAAGAAACAACTATATGTATTAAGGGAAAACATACATAACTTCTTCAATGCTAAATATTTTTAATATCCAAAAATTTCATTGGAAATTGTAAATACTAATATTATATCTAATACCAAATAAGTCCTCTAAATCTTTTCCAAATGAGATAATTTTTTTTCAAAAGTTAACCCAAACTTGCAAGTTTAAAATTACTTAATTTCATATTTTCTCTAATCTTTCTTGCATCAAATCTCTCCATAATCAACTCCAAATAATTAAAATATTTAAAATAACTTATTAAAATGATATAAATATTTATCAATAATAAATAACATCATATGATCCATGATATATATAACAAGATTAACATGACAAAATAACATAAAATACCACTTTTTACTACATCACATAAAAACATAGAAAAGCTTGTGTTTTAGCACAAGTAATATAGATTTTACCTTTCCATAATTATTAAAAAAGAGCCCTTAAAAATATGAAAATATCACTCAAGGGTTTGGTACTTCAAATCACCTTAAAAATCATTAAAACACAAGAACACTATATAAAAATCTTATTATACTTTAAGAGTTTAAAAAAAATGAAAGGAATGAATGAACCATAACCCTTAGATATTTGTAGGGCTTGAATAAAAATAAAATAGGTCGAAGAACTTCACTAATCAATGGCATTAACTATCCTTTGTCTTGTTATACATAAGAGAGTTAAACCCTTGAGTTTTAAAGCATTTTAATGCTTTGGTTTAGTGGATGGTGATGATCTTTGCTTCGATTGGAGGGGGAATATGGTGGTGTAGTTTGAAGAAAAAACAAAGACAAGATGGAGAGGAAAATTTCAGAAAAAAAGAGTTGGTGTTTTGATTTTTTTTTATTAGCAACAATGGCTTATAAAATTTACACACACACACACACACAACCGTGGTGGAAATGGGGGTTGCTTGTGTTTAAATAAGGAAGGAAATTAAAGGGATTAATATGATATGTGTTAGAGGAGGTATATAGGTTATGATTGAGATAATATTTCAGCAAAATTTTTATGCTTAGGGGGCACAAATTTAGGTTGGAAATTGTGCCATAGACAATGGATAAGGATAAGAAAGAAAGGAGGTTTGGTAAAAATATATGCAAGGTGTTGTGTTGAGGCTGGTTGGGTAAGGTTTAGCTAATGATTAAAGTATTACTTCCTAGATTAAGGGGCTTCATATATGTGTGTTTAAGCGGGGAGATTGGTATGAGAAATTAAGGGAGAAGGCAGATGAGTGTGGGAGGTGTTTAATGATGATTGGTTGGTTAGGATAGTGTAATGATTAGTATGATATGTTTTTACCAAGGGAAGTTTATTTGAGGTAGGATTTATGTTGGGGAGGTTAGTTTCGAGCTTTATAGGAAAAAAATTAGGTTAATGGTGGCATGAGGGTTGGTTTAGAATAAGCTAGAGACATTATTTTAGCATAAGTTGTAAGTGTCAACATAGTAATAAGTAGAAAATGATTAAGAAAATCCTTAAGGAATACTTTCTAATAACATTTGTTATTTACATATGTCATTGTAGGATTATGCTAATTTATATTGAGAGTTAAGATCAAGTATTGATAGAATTCAAGAACTTAGGTCAACTTCAACAGAGTTCATATACGATCAAAGTAGAAAATGATAAGTGTTGATAACTGATTATGCCAAAAATAGCAAATAATAATGATAAAAGGTAAAATATTATTAATATATTTTTATCTTTAAAAAGTGAAAATTTGTTGATCCCTAAAGTTTCATAATTTTCAAAAGATAGGGTGTTACAATAACAACTTTAAGTCTTAAAAGGGATTCTCCATTTAACTTATGCATTTGTATATAAAATAAAAAGAAAAGAAGAAGATGTAAAGACATAAGTAAGAAAGACTTACAAGGATGTTCGCCCAAGAATATTCATAGAAGTACAAGGGACATCCTACATCTAATTGTAGGAATGAAGATGTTAGTATAAATTATAGTAGTAATAGCGTAAAAATTGATAGACAAGTGATTACAAAATCTAAATCATCGTCATAAACTGATATATCAAAATGTCAACCAAAGTAGAAGAGACTAAAAAGAAGCATGATAAATAGTCATCTAGTAACATCAAATACATCAAAGTTGGTACATATCAAATATCCTGATATAAACTAGCACATGTACAACTTTATAAAAAGAGGAAAACATATAACACACACACTAGTGTAACCAAGGACTATATAGAGTCTTTCAATATGTAGTCTGGTTGATCTTTGATAAATTCAGAAGGATAGGAGATAGTTTTGTTTTAAAAGGTAGTTGATTGGTATTTAAAAGGTTTAATGGGAGCAATATTCCCGCTTCCAGGCCTTTTATACACTGGTTATACCAATAAACGAATTTAAGTAACCAATTGACTACTCTATAGAAACTAGTTGATTGGTTTTAGTTAATTTTTGATTGATCTGGTTTAGCTGCAACAATTAAAAAACATATTCCCATTGATTAATGTTAAAGGGGCACATTGATTGGCACCTTTAACACATTGTCTAGTTTCAGAACCAATCAACTTGTCTTATCAAGTGACAAACACTTCTTTAAGCATGAAAAATATTCAAACTATGGAATCAAACATGTGTTTTCTGCTCAATTTAGGTAGAGATCACAATTGTGTCAAGTGGGTTGAGGTTAAGGTGGGTTATAGTAGGTCAAGACGTTTTGAAGTTTGGTTATTTGAGGGCCATTATTCTTTTAGAGATGGTTATGAGTTGGGTTTGATTATTCCAAGTCATTTTAATGTTTGAGCTAGGTTGGTTTCAATATCAAGTCCTTATAGATTTGAGTTATGCTAGGCTTGGGTTGAGTCAACTAGCATTTGGGTCAATTCGGATTAATTTGACAAGTTGAATTGTATTTGGGCAAAGGTAGGTTAGGTTTTGATGAGTTCTATCTCAAGTCATCTTAGGTCATTTGACAATTTATGTTAGGGTTATTTTGTGTTAGCTTGCTGGGTTATGTTATTTTAGGTTGGGTTGGGTCAAATTTAGGTCGAGCTAATTCTAGAGGGGATAATTTTGGAATTGGGTCAAACTATATAAATTTAATTACTTTAAATTGGGTAGTTTTGGGCCTTAGTCAATTCAGGTCAATTTATCAATTTGATCCAAGTTTGGATTAAGCCATGCCTCATTTCATTATTAGATCACTTTATCGATTCGGGTGGACTTACTTCAGATATTTGATAGCTTTGAGCTTGGGTCATTTCTGGATTGAATCACTTCATCAAGTTAGGTTAAGCTACTTAAATTATTTTAGGTTCAAGGTTTTTTTGTTGACTTGAGTTTGGTTTATTTATTTTTGAATTATTTTATCTTGAGTTAAATTATCAATTATATCTGAGTTTGAATTAGGTTACTTTTAGTTTAGAATTGCTTGGTTCCATGGTGACTAGAGTATGGTTATGTTGGTTTAAAGTATTTCAAATTACAGATTAGTAATTGAGTGACTGTTTCATGTAACCTGTATTAGTTTTAGTTTTCTAGTCAAGTTGAATTTGAAACAATTCAAACTTCAATCCCACCTTTATTTCTCTAATTTCCCCTTGCCATTTTTTTACATTTTGATATGTAAAAAATGAGATATCATTTATCCAATGTAATGTATTAATATAACTATATAATAATTATGTTATCTCATTTTTTATATTTTTTTTGATAAATAAATTATTTTCAATATATACCTAATGTAATATGCTCATATAATACAATAGATTGATTCTAGCTAAGTATTATCTAACAATTATAATATATGAAAGTGCAGGAATAATTTTTAAGTTTAATCTAGCCAGAACAATTAGATAGTACAAAAAAATTATTTCTAGTTAAGTTGAGAGACCAAGGGCACTTTGGAGAAAGTCTCAACAAATTTAGATTTGAACATGTGTAGTTGAGAATTATTTACCCAAAAGAGTAAGAATTGATTATGAAATAAATTAAGTGTCAAAATATGTCATTAAATTTTCCCACCAACTACTATTTATACCTCAAGCAAACTATGTAGCCATTGAGGTAAAAAGCATATTACCTCAAGCAAAAGAGTAAGAATTGATTATGAAATAATGTTGAGGATTACATATATGTTGACCAATTGATTAATCAAGGGTACTAGTTGATCGATGAATCTGAATAGTTAATCAATTAGTATATGCAATTGAATGATTATGTTTAGAACTATAATCGCTGTAGCCAACCGATCAATTTTTCCAACCATTCGGTTGGTTTATATTATACTTTTTTGGTCATGGAACATATTGAAAATCATCAAATAGTTGTGCAATCCATTAGCCTAGTTGGAGAAACTAGTTTATGTGTTTAAGGTGAGGTAAAAATTGCAACTAATTTAACCCATGGTCTAGTTAGATTAACTAGCTAAGTGATTTTGTAAAACTAATCAGTGGTGCAAAATTGATTTTGCAATAAATCAACCCATAACATGGTTGAATAAATCATTCGATTAGTTTGGAACACCAGTTGGCTAGTTTACTAAAAACCATTCAATGTGTTAAACCCAAAGCTAAAGAAAATTTTCTAAGATAAAATTCCTTGAGGAACCAAGCTATTGGTTTTTGAGACTTGTCGATCGGTTGCTAGGGTATTTGAAAGGTTAAAGTCTTAGATTTAAATACAAAGCAATCAATTAGTTCTAGCTGGAACCAATGTTTTTCAAAACACTTTAATAATGATTTGGAACTTAAAACTAAATAAAAATTTACATCTAATAAATTCTAATGAAATTTTTAAAAATATCCTAGGAGATAAAAACAAAAGTGAAATTATGTAATTCAACCTTACAAGATAAAACCTACCTCTTAAAAATTGAACCTTAAGTGCTTGAATCTTTAGGTATCTAGAAATTATCTTCTCTTGTTCTTGAAACTTGATTCCTCTCTTAAACTTTACACTTCAAATAAGGATTGAGTTAGTGTGCTTGAAAACTTGATTTTTCTTTTAGGCTTCGCACTTGAGGAGTGGTGTGAGTATGTGTGGGTGTGTTTGCCATCCTTATAAATATTATGGTACATGTTCCCTTATTCAAACATCATTTGGTTCTTAAACATGTTTGTTATCATCAAACCAATAATTAAGGCATTAATTAAACTAGGAGGCCAATAATATATTTCATGAAGGATAAAATCACATCAACATATTATTATTATCATATAGAATCACTAAGGAATTAAGTTGTTTCACAACCATTAAAGTTCAACTCAATTTAAGAGATAAAACTATATTTAAAGGCATAAATGTTTTGATTTTATTTTAATAAAGATATAAAAATTTTGAGTTTCTTTTAAGGGAACAAACATTTACAAGTTATTTTTTTCTAAGCCATAATGTTTTAAAAACTTTACATTTAAAGTAATTTCTAGTCATTTTTATTTATCTTATTAAAAAAAATCTAAACATTTAAGCCCTAAAATTTATATTTTGAAAATTTTATTTCTTAATGGGAACAAAGTCTAAACATTTATGCCATTATGAAAAAAAAAACTTTTATGCCTCTATGGGAACAATCTTAACATGTTTATGTTATTAAATTCACTTATTCCCTAGGAACTGATCATAGTTGTGTCAAACATCCAATATTCACACAACTTGTGTGGCCATAATGTTTTACTAGTGGGCCACTTATGAATTTTAGGCTAAAAATATATGTTGGCCCCACAACCCATGTGTGAATCTATAGGGTCACAAACTAGAACGAGCTAAATTTAACATAAGTGAGCTATGATATCTAATCTAGTCCGGATCCTTTAAATCTATCCAATACCAGATCCTATAAGATTTTATGTGGATTTGTCTCATTTTATTAAGGAATATATTCCTTTTATTAATAAGGAATATATCCACGTTGGATTTTTCAAAATGCCTCATTAACTCCCATAGAGAAAAAGAAATAGGTTTTAGGTACTAGCACACCTCATTAAATTGTTCTTCATAATCACATGTATCCTAGATATTAGATCGGATCTAAGAAAATCCTAACAATCCAATTAAACACTATAAACCTAGTTATTTTCGTTAACCACATTAAATTGGT
Source organism: Tamarix chinensis (assembly GCA_030549775.1). Classification (NCBI taxonomy): domain Eukaryota; kingdom Viridiplantae; phylum Streptophyta; class Magnoliopsida; order Caryophyllales; family Tamaricaceae; genus Tamarix; species Tamarix chinensis. The sequence continues at coordinate 7,187,113 of CM060179.1, read as the reverse complement.
CTTTATTTGGAGTTAATTAAAAAAAATCAATATCTAAAATAATTTTTTATAAAATAATTTACCCTAAAATGTTATGAAAAATATTATCTTGGACAACTAACTTTTTAAGTAGCTTAACTATATAAATAAAAGTAATTATATTATTTTTTGACATAATAAGGTATAATATTTTTTAGAGGAAATACTTTAATGCCTTTCCATGAATATTTTTTATCCATTCATAGGTAATTTATAAAATTACTTTTAAGTCATCGACATCTAAATTTCTCACATATGATTGATCGTCATTTTCATCTGTCAATAGGATAATGTGTTCTAACATCCATTTTTATTAGCAAATCATCACTCACTAACTATTTAAGATGAATGCAGACTTTTAGCCTTTTTTCCCACCAAAAAAATTATCTTATACATATGAATGTTGGGGTGTACACTACTCCAATACCAGAGCAAACCAAAATCTTGTTAAGGATTGGAATTTTTTTAAGTTAAAACTTGAGATCAAACTAGTGTTGGACAGAAATAATATATTTAAGGCCAAAATTGATAAATTATATATATTTTAGTTTTAAAATATGTATTTTTTGGCTAAAATTTTAATGATATTTTAGGTCAAACTAGAAGACTGGATTGGAGAGGACTGAAATTGGTTAAGGATCATTTTTTTTACTTTGGGACTGGGACCTAAAATAACAAATCATTTGGTCTAAATTTTTACTTTGGACATCCCTATCTGAGTGTACGTTGAGGGTAATAATTATTTTTATAGTAAAGTTAAAAAAATATCTTGACCTTTACTTGAAGCCGCTAAAATGTAGAAATATTATACCAAAAAGATTCTCACATATTTTTCTACAAATAGACATTTTTATTCGTAAACTTTTAATATAAAATATTTATTATATAAATATGCATATGCATTATACATTTTTAGTACATAGAAATTGTATTTGTTAGTTCAAAGGTGAGTATTATCAATTCAAAAGTTAATATTCATTGTTTAGGAAGTAGATATTCATCACTTCTCTGTTCTGAAATCAATCCTTTAGGGGGGAAATGATTGGAAAGAATGGATGCTTACTACAACTCAAGTTATTGGTGCCTATTTAATTACATAATATTTTTTTAATTTAATACCTTTAGTGTGTGTGCATATGATATAACTATATGTGGTATCAATCCTTCTAAAGTGGGCTACAAATCCTTTCATTATTTTAATGGAGCACAAACAATAGAATTAGTGGCTACTTTTATGGTGTTGAACTTAGATAAATGATAAAATTAATGTTATATTATTACTTTTGCACCAAAAAAGAGGCAAGGAATAATTTTATGCCAACAAAGTAAGGTTGGGGATACTTTTAAATAAAAAATATTATTCTATTCTATTCTACTCATTTTGAAATAATAAAATATGAATCGTTTTGTTCTCTGCTCTCTTTCTATCTTTTATACCTTGATCCATTATTTGAGTGTACTACAATTATAAGAGCTGGTAGTCCTTAAAATATCTATGATCTTAGAAAAATTGTGAGGAAGAACATGCATAATTTCAAATAATTATGTTTATAGCTAAAAGATATTGGCACCGTGTTGTATAATCTCCTACTATCACATACCCACATAACATATTTTAAACTAACCAAAAATATTTATTGGTTCATATATTGCTCAATAATCTATATATGTTAATGTAGATATAGAAATGACCAAAATAAAATGAGAACAAGATAATCCTTGATGTTGGCTATTTAAAAAATTATATAAATCATTTCCTTCAAATTAATAACATTATACTTTAAAAAGTTCAGGGTTTTGTTCTAAAATATTCAAGAAATTATAATAAATATTTGATTTCAAATTTTGGGCATTTCATTATATAGCTGAAAAAGCTAAGTTATTGTTGTTGGTCTATTTTTTTTATTTTATTTAGAAAGTAAATTTGCTAAAATTGATTTACATTTTAAAAACTTGAAGTCAAACATTTACATTTTAGAATTGAATCTCTTTCCCAAAATAAGCCTAAATAGAATAACTTTATTCCTGTATTGAATCTCAATCTTAATTGACTTGGTTAAAAATTTGACACCCTACCCTAATTTATAGTTTGAAACCTTTCTAACTAGTGGTTACACATTTACCAACACATTCTACATACGATGGTTAGGATGTACCAACATGTTAAAACAATTGTTAGGATTATGCCAACATATTTTAAATATAAGGACTGCATTTTTTCTTCTAGATTAGCCTAATGTTAATGTAATATTTCAAGTATTTTAGAAATATCTAGCTAGAAAATTATTAACATATATAGATATTTTTTAAATTTTTAAAGTTTTCTCTATAAGTATCTAATTAATATTTTCCAACTAAGACAATTATAGTGCATAACTCATGCTATCATCCCATCTTTAGAAGACTAAAACTTACAAAGACCAATTATATTCTTTAGCTACTAGTCCATTTATTTAGAATAAATTAAGCTTATTTTCCTTTGGTAGTGCAAGTGATATGATATACTTCGATAATTGTAGACTAATTTATTTCATTTGAAATGTTTCAATATTTGTAAAAAACCTATAATACCCTATTTATTATAAATTCTATTTGAGAACCAAAGTGTAACATGATATGTTATGTAAACTTGATCATAGAAATAATAGGAAGATAATGTGTGTTTAATTTGTTATTTTATATGATTTTGATTTTGGGTCAAAGACCATTAGATTAATGAGGTTAAATTACTAGGAAAAAAAAGGTTTTTGATCCACCAATCAATCAAGTCCTATAGGTCTGATAATCAGGAGTTGAGGTAGAGATAGATGATTACAAAGGGTTTGGTGGACAACTGGTAATTGGCTGAGTGTTGTCAACTTTTATTTTTCTTGTGATCTTTGATTTGTTCTAAATTTTGATGGTCATCCATTTGACCTTGGGAGTACTGTCTCAATCTCTCTTACCTAAGATATGATTGTTGCTTGTTCTCTCCCCTTTAACCAATATTTTAGCCTAAAGTCCTCTCACCGTACCTTCAACTCACTATCTTCCAGACTTTACCCATGACTCAAACTGTAATACCCCAAATTGAGTGGAGTGTTATAAGGCTTGATCTGGCTACTTATATCAATATGGTATACCATCTTTTTGGTGATTTCGTCCTAAGAACTCCACAATTAAGTGTGTTGGCTATGGAGTAATTTTTAGAATGGGTGACCCTCCTAGAAAGTTTTAGAATTTTTCTAAAAATTTCTTAGGAAGTACATGAGTGAGGATAAAGTGTGCTGAAAGGACTCGTGTTGATCTATGGGGCCAGCTAATCAATCAAAAAGAGCTCCAAGGTAGCCAGCCCTCCATGGCCGTATCGAATTGAGATGTTACAAATGGTATCAGAGAAAACTCACAACCGTGAGCTAAACTTGGATGAACCAGTCAGTCACCTAGCGAGACGATTCTTGGGATAAATTATATTAAGACGGTTAGTAGTTGAGGCATAATAAGGATGTTGTGTTCTTTGAGTGGGGGTGAATGTAATACCCTAAATTGAGCGAAGCATTATAAGGATTGATGTGGATACTTATATAAACATGGTATAACATCATTTTGATGATTTCGTTATAAGAACTCCACAGATAAGCGTGTTGGCCATGGAGCAAATTTTAGGGTGGGTGACCCTCCTCGAAAGTTTCAAAAATTTTTAAAAAATTTCTCAAGAAGTGTGTAAGTGAGGACAAAGCATGCTGAAATAACTCGTATTGATCTGTAGGGCTAGCCGATCAATCAAAAAGTGCTCCAAGGTAGCCCCCACGTAGCCGTATCGGCTCGGGGGTGTTACACAAACTTTTTCATTCAATTGTTGATCAAGAAAGCTCTTATTTAGCTCTTCTTGTTTTCCCCTTTCATAATTCCAACCTTCTTAACTTTTTATGTTCCCTTTGACTTTCCATTTTCATTACTTAACACTCATGTGCATTGTTCTCTCTCTTCTCTCCTCCATTTTTCTTAAGTTTTGCCTCAATGTTTGAAGAACACTTCTCTTGTTACTATTATTGAGGAAACCAAGCCTCCCAACCTCTTCTTCCATTTCCTTTTTTTTTCTTCTTGTAATCCTTTAGCTAGCCATATTATACTTTCTATAAGTATAAGAGTGTTATATTTAGAGGGAAAAAAATGAAAAAAATTCTCTCATCTCTCTCCCTCTTTGGTGTTCTACCCATAGTTGGGTATAGCTTCTCTTTTTCTTTCCTTGTTTGATTTGTTTTTATTCCTATGGTTATGTTATGTTTTAAATTTCTAATTGTTGGGTTTTTTGCTTTAAAAATGAGAAGGAATAATAGGTTGGAAACTATGACATTTTGAGGCTCTTGCTCTTTCATTTGTTAGTTGTGTGTGGAAAGGATATAATCCTTATAGTCTAACTAAATGAGTGAAAATCATATGGTAGTATGTTAAGGATTTTCTAGTTTATGCTTAGGTGTGGTTTTATATCTTTTTGTGATTTGATGAATTATGTACATGTAATACAGTTTGTTGTAAATTTCCTTAGTATGAGACCATTTGATTTTATGTAATTGCATGTTAAATTTATGTCCATTGATATATGTTTAGTATCATGATAGACTAGGGTATAATGTGGTAAATTATTTATATATGTGTGTTGTGTATGGTTTGACAAAGGGCTTGTTTTATTTGCTGAGCCATATTCTTGTATTTTTGAGCTTTCCTTATTATCCATCATATGTTGTACTTCAATTTGGATGCATAACATGATAAAGATTGAGCATGTTTAGATTTACTTATGGGTTGTTAGAAGGTATTGATACATAGGTATTTGATATAAAACATGACTAGCGATTATAGTAGTCATGCTAAATGGGTTGTTGGGCGATTCGTACTTGTCACATCAAACAGGGCTCGCCTGTGATTCGTACTTGTCATGCCAAATGGGCCGCTCCTGAAATCCCGAGGCATACTCACCTTGGATTAGTCAATATGGATTCCCAAAATGTACTCACCAGAGAGACCCTAAGCATACTCCCCAATGAAATAACCTAACTCCATCTAAAAACTAGCTCAAAAGTGGAGGTTTAACCTCATATAAAATGTCTAAAGATCCCATGAGGAATCGATGTGAGATGCATCATTCCCACCCCATTTAGACTATCTATGCTCAAGCAGATATGTAATCGCTCGAGGATTTGATAGTCCCACATGTGCTCCGCCACTAAGGTTTGACTCTAATACTAGATAATACGGACCCTATCATATGATTAGTACTTGTCAAGCCAAATAGAGATTTGTTTAGCATGATGAATACGAAATGTTAGATGATGTTTGTATTAATATCCTTGTTGGTAGGATATTATATTACCTTCGTCCGCCAGTACTGCAACACCCTGAGTCGATACGACCACGCAGGGGATACCTTGGAGTGCTTTCGGATTAATCGGCTGGCCCCACAGATCAACACGAGTCCTTTCAGCACGCTTTGTCCTCACTCACGCACTTCCCGAGAAATTTTCAGAAAATTTTCAAAACTTATCAGGAAGTCACCCATCTTAAAATTGTTCCACGGCCAGCACGCTTAACTGTGAAGTTCTTAGGACGGAATCACCAAAAGGATGGTATACCATATTGATATAAGTAGTCAGATCAATCCTTATAACACTCCGCTCAATTTGAGGTATTACAAGTACGATTGGGGTATCTGAGCATCTTCAAGTTGATAGTTGATAGGATGTTGTGCTACTTTAATGTGTCGATATAACCAAATATTTTAGCACCCTAGGATTGATATTATCTTCCTTCTAGTAATTGAAATAGAAGTAATTTGTGCATGGTAATTTTATTGGATTGAATTTGCTATGTTAGTTCGGTAGGTTGTTTTTATGTTTTTTTTTTTGGTATGCATGCACTACCTTTATTTATTGGAATTGGTTTAATATATTTATTCGGTAGCTATAGTAATGCACTACCTTTTGTGTTTTTTAGAATTGGTTAGATGTGGCTGTGATATTATTTTGTATAATTACTTCTGCTAAAATAAAGTTTATAAGTAGTGAATTTGGGGTGCTAGAATAACAAACACAAATTTTCTTCATATCCACAAAATACGTACTCAATCATACGACGGCAAACCCCAAGATCGAGGGAACATAGAATATACACACTTAATAATATGATGATAAAAAGCCTAGTCAAGCGATAAGTCTTTGGAGTCGTTGAACTAGGCTGTCCATTAAATTAGTAGCATACTTCGCACACGCTTTGCAACCGAGCACACTGAAAAGGCTATATATAGGGCTTTCCACATATATAGTATTAGGTCAACTGCCTGCAAATTAAGGAATGAGATATATCTTAGTTATTGAATCACAAGAAGGAAAAAATAATGAACATGCAATAATGTTAATTAATTGTTTTACGATAATAAAATAGAACGAGATATTTGAGTCGAGTGATTGCTATAGTTTACGATGGCATCGACAAATAATGACTAGTGATATGAAAGGCGGAATGAAATTCTCAAACAAGGCCATGGTTGTTTAGTAAGAATTATTACAGAGGTCAAGGTTCATGAGATACATATTTGAAGTTTTGCGCGAAAACGTTTCAGTTAGAGAGCTAATCAACCAAAAGGTGCTTAAAGCATGGTGGAAGTGTGATGGCTGACAGAAATGATACACGTAAAGGCTAAAAAGGTTTGTTATAGAGTACATATATATGCCTTTGGGAGGTATACGGAAGAATTTTCATTGACATGCAAAAATACATTTAAATGCTGTATTATTCATCACTGGAATCTCAACATGTATCTAGCATGGTTGGCATGATGAGCATGAAAAAATACACGACACTATGAAGATGTTATCCATATATCAGGTAAGATTAGATATCATACGCCATCTTTTTTGAACCTATGGACCGAATAAAGAGTTGTTATGGAATTGTGTTAAGACTCCGAATTCTGATAGAGGTGGCGAGGAATATGTGGAATTTCAGTGATGAAGACATACATTTCTGTATATGCTTAAGCAATGGATGATGGACCACTAGTACTTGAAGAGAACTATGGTAGGTATTTTCCGTCTCCTTCTGGTCATGAGCAAAATATGATGTCACCACTTAAACTACTTATACTATTGGCCTGGCCTATTATTGGGTACGCGGCTCATGGGGAGTGGAAGAGCTATAGCTAGGATGCCATTCCAGCTTGATGTTCATTTGCATGCCTACCATGAAATTGCTGGATGTATGACTAGGATAATTATTTGCGTGCCTACTTAATAATAAGAAGGGCTTTGGTGCATATATACGATCATCGCCTCTCTTGAATTAATGGAACAATGAATATATATATATATATATATATATAATAAAGGATGATCGATTGATGCATGTTTCCCTGCCTTGTTTTGGCGTCGTTATTGGAAAACGATTGGTTTCATTACCTTGCGTTGACGGTGGGTCTGATACATGATATAGCTGGTTATGTCAGGTTGATGGATAAGGATATGGGACGTGACCTGACTCAATATTTTTAACATCCTCAACGAGGATTTCATAGTGCCTCTTCACTTCCTGCTCAGACTTTCCAACTGCCCTGGCTACTTTTTGCCAACGGTCAGGGGTATCTCTATCATACAAGGCCAAGGCTTTCTCGAACATTTTGTTTTGCTTCGGTGTCCACGTAGAGCTACAAGATGCCATTTTTGTTTAGCTAGGGCTAATTAAGGGAGAGGAGAAAACTTAAATTAGCTGAAAACAATAGGTGAACAATATGGCGAAAAAAGAGAGGAGGGTAGCTGGTAATAAGTCGAGGAAGACTGGATGGGCTATGGTGAGTATAAGCGATCTTCTCTGTCTGAGGTAGCTTCTTATAAGCTGGAAACTTGGCAAGATCGATGGTGGGGTTTAGCCAGCTGAGAGAATATATCTTCCAAAAAGTTGATTCAAAGGATGATCATATTCCCCCCCATGCTCGAGCCACAAATTGAGTAGGTACGACAAGAAACAAGTGAGAAGAAGAATCAGTATCAAAGGACATCCCGAACATAAAACGATTCAAATCATAAACCAAATCGAAACAAACCATAAATTTATAATTTAGGGTGGTTTATGGTTTAGTTTATAAATTAAAAAAAATATATTTTAGTTATAATTTGACAATTTAAGTTATAGTTTATAAATCACAAACCGTATACACACGGTATTAATAATATCACCATTAATGGAACATTATTCTAACTAATAGCTATGTTGTAAACATATGAACTCATTAGCTGGAATTTTTTTTCGCCCTTTTATACTTAAAATAGTTAGAAAATTGGTTAAAAAATATTGTATGATTTGCGTATTATTTAAATTATGTTTATGTTCAATTTTTTTTTTTTATAATTGCAAATATAGCTTGTATATAAGTAATATACACACACAATCATATCAGCATAAGTTTGTGGTATGTTAGATATTGCTATAAAATTGTCATTTTGAAATTAAAATTTAGTTCAAATAGTTCATTACTTCTAATTTTTGTAAGAATATTAGTAATTTTAAGTTGAGTAATTACATTTTGACCTTTAAGATGCAAAAAATAGTAACCTAAAGCGAACCAAACCATAAAACACTAATATAGTTTAGTTTGGATCATTCAAAAAATAATTTGTTTGGTTTGAGAATTTTTCAAACTGCAAAAATATGGTTTTGTTTGGCTTGGCTTGAGGCTGAAACTAGACCAAACCAAATCATGCTCACCTCTAGACATCCAAATGCAATGGTACTATATATGTATCTTCTTGATAATTTAATGGCACGAGAAAATTGATTTGATATTGCATTATGATTTACTACATTCATCTAGTGATTGGGAAAGAGAGCATGCCATCATAATTATGTAAGAGTCCTTTGGTAGACTTAAAAAATTTTGTGCATTCTTTCTTTCTTTTATTTTAACAATTATGTTCTCAAACCTTTTTGCTAGTTGTATTCATCTACAGATTCAAATTTTATTCGATGCCCCGTACATTATCAATTTTTTTTAATATTGATTTACAATTACCCTATGTAGTCCTTATTGAATAAGAATACAATTGATCTTACATTACCTAAGCTAAAAAATGTGTTTCCTTTATAGAAGAGCTTTAATTTAAATTGGTGACCCTCCGAAAACTCTCTTGTTCTCAAAAATCAAATTATGATTCCATTTTGTAGGGATATAGTATGGAGAGATTAATAAATATGTAAAAGATTGAATATTAATATTACTATTAATTTCAAACAATTAAAATGAAAATTCAAGATTACACCTCAATGGTTGACTAGTAGTGTGTTTTTGTCAAGAATAATAGTCCATTAGCCATTAGTTCATTCATTGTTCAATCAAGGGAGGAGTTATTCCTGTGATCAATCACATCATGAGGATTAGGGAGTCTTTTATTAACCGGGCAATGTTATTACTGAACTTCACGTACATGCATGGTTGTTCAAAACGCAAAACACAACTCCTAAGAGGATTTTTCATCATGTTTATTTACGATATATGGAAGGGTAAGGAAAGTATGGTCTTCAATAATGTTGCATGTATTGGAATATAATGATTAAGTCTATTGCTACTAGTCTTTCCCACAAGTTCTTATATGACCATAGGAAAGCTAAGTAGTTGTATGTATCTAGTAGATGAAATTTGGCCCCTTGGTTGTAATATTTCTTAGTCTCAAAGCAATAACAAACTTATTCTTTAAAATAAAATAAGTTTTCCCCTAATATAAGCCCACTAGATAATTAAATAACCTAGAATTTTACTTTTCCCATACGCATTTAATTAAAATGGGATATTAAATACAATAATAATCTCACCAAACACAAATAGCTAATACCTTATTTTAAAATCTCTCTCACACAAGTGAGGCTCTCTTATGCCTCAAAACTCTCTAAGTTTTTTTTTCTTCCAATTGAGAATGTTAATGGCTTTTATAGCAAATTTGTAAACCTAATTGAAGGCCATATGGGAAGGATAAATTTTTCTCCCATTCTTTTCCTTCAATTTTTCTCGTATAATCTTTCCTTCTATTATTCCTTATTTTATCTCCTTCAATAAAGGATATCCTTTTACACAAAAAAAATACATTTGTAATTTTCACATCCACCCTTAGGGAAAAAAACATCATTGTTTCTCTGCCACCAAAGGAGGGACACTCGTTAATCTCCCCCTTATAGCTTAGGTGGAGAGATATAACACACTTATTGGTTGTCAACAATTATCATGCTTATCTTTTGGTAAAGACTTAGTCATCATATCTAAACAATTATTATTAGTATTTATGTTCTCAAGATGAAGTTGTCTTTATTCCAATACATCACGTATTTAGGGATATATCACATAAATATATTTTGATCTAGAATGGAAGCTCAAAGTTTTGCTCAAGCATATGGCACTTTAACCATCATAGTCATAATTTACTTTTGTTGTTCCTTTCCTAACTCTTATGAGAATCATTTCATCTATGAAACTTCATTATAGGCTTCTATGGGTGTAATAAGTTATGCCTTTGTGGTAAATAATGCAACTTCTAATATTTTTATCGCCATGATACTACGACCCCTCATAAAGTAATTAGGTATCAATAAATAGAATTTATAGAGTCAATATTTCTAGCCATATCTACAATTTGCATAGCCAAATAGTTTAGATATATCGCTTCCAAACTAAAAACTCATTTTACAAGTTCCCCTAAGATAGATCAATATCTCATTCACAACATTTTGATGTTATTTTCCTAGTTTAGACAATATCTACTAATAACACAAACTATGTGTGCTATATTTGCTCATGTGCACTGATAAGTGTGACTTTTGCATCTTATTCCTAAGGTTTATAAGAGTTTTCACCTCAAATTTCAATTAGAATTCTTTCTTTTTGTTCTTCTTATTGCCTTTGTGTTGTGAAAATTTGCAGGAACAAACAAGTATGAAGGACAGAAGAAAGAATAAGATTAAAGGGAGAAGAAAGGAGCAAAAGTTAAAGCGGAAAGAGATTTAGAAATAAAATGCAAATTCTGGAATAAAATAAAAGTAAGAATGCATATTCAAAGTATATTGGCATAAAAGAAGTGGAATTTCAACCCATATATGATATGAATTTGAAGAATCTTTCAACATAAAAGTTATAGATCTTTTCAATATCTTTCTAACACATTCCAATTAGCTCAATTAGAGTCTTGATGAAAGAGTTATGGTCAAAATGCCTAATATTGTCAAAGGTGACACAAGAAGCCCCCTAGGAATTCGAGAGGCTATAGTATTTAAACTCTCATTCCAATTTTTCATCTTAGAAGCCTCCACTCCCTCTCTTTTCTATCTCCTCCATCCTCTTCCCCAATTACTCAAGAATTCTCTTGTAAACTAGATATCTAGGTGTAAAAAATTAAACACTTGTAAAAATCATTAGATTTTAAGGGTATTTTCTTTTTTCTCTTATCTATTTATGCAATCTCTTTTTATTTTTAATATTTTTACTATGAGTTTGATTGGCTAGATTTTTGTGCTAAGGTGAAGGGGAGTTTCCCCCAATCCGATTGTGTTGAATATTTACATTATTTTTTATTCAATTCATGATCTTTACATTGTGTTGTTGATTGATTGATGAAATGACAAACTTTACCCGAGTTTCAATTTTTGATGTGGAAAATACCGGTGCAATCGAGAGATAATTTGGCATTAGACCCAATAGCACAACTAGAGATTAAATTGGAGGTCGAGAGATAATTGATTTAACCTCTACAATAATAAAGGAGGAAACTTTGAGGACTTTAAGGTGTTACACTCTATTAGACCCTAAGCTAGAGAGAGTTAGGGCCATAGAGATGTAATAAGGTGTTTGTGAGTTGAGAAAGCACATCACTTTCTATCATTGTTGGCATGATTAATTATGATTATTGAATCAATTTGTGATGTGGTGTTCAATTAAATAGAGGATCGGGGGCGATGAACTGGAACCTTAGCTTTTATATTTACTTTAGTCACTTGAGTACTATTTTCCTTTATTTTTAGATTACTTAGTTATTTTAGCTTACAATTTCTCACTTATTATTATTTTGCAGTCTAGACATAACTAAGTTCCAACATTGTTTAGTGGTCATTCATCAATTCTTGTGGGATTGACCTTAACTACTACTCTGACCCCATGCGCTTGCAGGTAGGAATGTATCAAGTTTTTGGTGCACACCATTGCATATATTAGGATTTTGATTGTTGAGGTACATGATTCCTTACCCATTTCATCTTTTTCTACTTCATTTACATGAGTTTTATTTGAGATAAGCTTGAAGTGATACATAAGTGGAGTGACAACTGATTTTTTTTCTCCATGAACTATTCCAACAACCATAGCTTTCTATCCTTCCAATTAAGGGATATATTTATACCAAGGACATGATTTGTAGATCCCAAATCTTTCATAGCAAAAGGCATCCTCAATTAAGAACTCTTCAATCTTACCATTATTTTTTCCAACAATCAGTATATAATCAACATATAAAAGAAATATAATGAATTCACCATTATAAAATATCCTAATAAAAACAAAATGATCAAAAGTAGTCATTCGATATCCATATTGAATCATGAAGGAGTCAAGTTTCTTATACTTTTGGCATAGTGCTTTTTTAATCCATATAGACATAAAGTATATCTTCTTTACCTTTAACTTTATATCCTTCTAGCTAATCCATATGAATTTCTTCATCTTTATCACCATGAAGAATTGTAGCCTTTAAATTTAGTTGCTCAACTTCTAAATTCAAAGTTCCAACACAGCCAAGCACCACCTAAATTAATGACATCTTTACCATAGATGGGAAAAAATTCTTAAATGATAATAACTTTCTTCTAGCTAAAACCTTTTATAAATAATCTTATCTACTATATAGGTCGTGATTTATTCTCATTGGTCTTTAATTGGTACACCTATTTTTTTCCCTAAGTGTTATTTTACTTTTCAATAACTCTACTAATTCATAACTATGGTCCTCATCCAAGGAATAAATTTCTTCTTACGTGGCTCTCGACCACTTTTCCTTATAATCATCCATCATAGCTTCTTCATATGGTTCTTATTCTCCCTAGTTAATGAGTGATACATATTTTTTTGCTAGATATATCATATGAGATGTATCCTACCAAACCTTTTCAATCAAGGTCTCTTAAATGGTTGTTGAGGGTTTTATTCTTCTTCTTTTTTTAAGATCTTCAATCATGTCATCACCAGTACCATCACTTTTATCATCATTTAATGATTCTTCAGTAAGAACATCATCGAGCATAGGTTTATTTTCTACATCTTTGATCACATCTCCTTTTATAATACCCCATTTCTCTTAAGCCCTAATTAAGCATATAAGTGTGAGTTGATATACTATGTGGTAGATCATAGAAATTATGCATGTATAATTTGTGTTGTATGTGTTAATTATGTGTGTTTGGGTGGCAATTGGAATAGGTAAACTAAGTTAAAAAGTTAAAATGGTAGAAAGTAGACTTTTGGTATAGGATGGTTGACTGAAGTAAAGAAAACAAGTAGCACTTGTGGTTGGGTGGACAATCAATAGTTGGCCTACAATTGATCAGGCATTCACTAAATCAATAATCCATGGATTTTAGCTTTATTTTCCCTACCTTCATCCTTGTAGGCCTTCCCTCACCTTAGAATCATGTATTTGCTTATACACTTTCCTTTTCCTAAGATATTAGCCATAAAAATGTCACTTTACCTCTCATACATCATCCCATCATCTCATCACCATTTCATTCAAGTGTGGCTTAAGGAACCTTCTTGGTTAGCTTTCCCTCTCTTTTTCCTATTGAGAGCCTCAACCCCCACACCTCCTTGTGATCATTTTTGCTTTATTCTTTAACCTTTGTTGTATTTTCTCTCTCCTCCCTCAAGGTTGAATATTGCCTTTGGAGTTGAAGAAGAGCTCTTTTTTTCTTGAGTTGAGAGAATAAAACCTTCTTCCATCTCCTTTATTTATTTTTCTTGCTTGGATCATCTTCTCTAATCCTCTATATAGCCTCGTTATATTTTTTAAGTATAAGTTTGTTGTATTTAGGAAATTTTGAAGAGTTCTCCATCCTATTTTTTCCCTCCTTAGTACGCCAACCTCTAGTAGAGTATGGTCTTCTTTTGTTTTGATTTATTTTATTATTGTTGTTGTTATCTTACTATTTTTGTGTTATAATTCTAATTTTTGGGCTTATTTTTTACGAAGAAGGAAGATTAGCTTGGTAGCAAGAGCTTTTGTTGGTTCTTTCTCTTTTATTTTACTATTTTTACGAGGAAGGAGATAGCCTATATGCTCCTACTAAATATGTAAACATCATGTGATAGTATATTTATGGTTTCCTATGTTATGATTGAGTGTAATTTATAATACCTTGTAATCTCATGAAAAATATGCATGCACCATATATTATTTTTGTTGTTGCTATTGTTGTCATTGTTGTTATTGTTGTTGCTGCTGTTGTTGTTTTCTCTAATTATGAGACCATGTGATATTTATGCAAGAGCATGCTAGGTTTATGTATTTTAATGTGTGTATGATAGCATGCTAGAATAATGTTGTTAATGGAAAAATATTTATGCGTATTTTGTGATGGTGGCTCTACTAAGGACATTATTGTTCTTGCTGAGGCACTCTCTTGTGTTTTTGAGCTTACAATTATTCTCCTCACATGTTTTACTTAAATTTTGATAAATGATCTGTTGAGATTTAAGTATGTTTATGTATAGTTATAAGTAAGTTATGCATGCTCTAGGGGTACTTTTATCTTTTCACTTAATATCCATAATTTTTCTAGCATGTATACCTAGTAGGTATTGTACTATGGCAAGCATGAGAAGGTTGTGAAATATGGTACATTAGATATGCATGATTAGGATTTTATGTGTTAAATGGGCTTAAGTGTGTTAAAATGGTAATTTTCCAATTTTATAATTTTCTAAAATTATCATTTTGTTTATTTAAATGTTGTTTAGCTATGCCATGAGTATCATTCAATTCTAATAACAGTTGGGATTAAAGTAATAATTCAATGAGTAAATAACCTATAAGGGCATTTTGGTTATTTATAATCGACTATACTTAAAAGCATAAAGAATTGGACTATGATGGTCTTATTTGATTCTTAAGTGGACCTTACTATTGATTTTAACTTTAACTTGGACAGTTGACCTTAGGGTTGATTTGAATAATCAAAAATATAAGAAATTGGTTAAATATAGATTATATTATATGTGCATTATATGATAATTGTGATCACCTAAAAAAATACTAATATTTCAAGTGGAAGCCTTTGAATTTTGAAAATAGTTTTTCTTTAAGATTAGCTATTCTATAGATGAGGTAGGATCCCTCATTTTAGTTTATTGGTTTCATTGGATGCTTTAGCATTTCAATTAATGCCCTAGTATACTCTATAAGTGAACTATTAGCCCTATAGGGGATGTTAATACTTAATTATTAGGTGTCCTAGTCTGGTAGAATACCATTTTATCTTTTTGCACTAGTATGCCTAGAGTACTTATACGTCTCTAGGTTGCAAGTTGGGAGGATACAGTGGTTTCGTACTGTGTTGGTATAACTAGTATAATTTATACGTCTCTAGGGTATTATTGGATCCCCTCAAGTAATTAAAACGGTAGTAAAACTTGGTGGATAATTGGTTGGTTGGTTTTGGAATGTGGGTTTGGTAGTTGCCTTTGTGCACTACTTTTGGTTATATTGGTTTAGATTGTTAGTTCGGTCATTACCTTATGCACTACTCTAAGGTTTTGGATTATATTATTATTATTTTTTGATATATTTATGTTGGTTTATAAGATGGTTGTAATTTAGTTGAACATGATGAAATAATAGGTATATGCCCTTGGCATAGTATATGGGGCAGTACATTTATCTTATCTCTTTATCTTATGCCCTCTTGATGTGTTGATGCCATGATTCTTGTGTTACCTTCTATGTGATCCATGTGACCTTTACATGCTTAATGTTGTGTAGTGGTTTACTCAATACTATTATACTAATGGGTTCTATTTTATGGTCTTTTACCTATTCAATAAGGTGTGTTTACCTTGTAGGAAGTACTTTAAAGGTACATATTGATGGATTTTACTAGGGACTGGGAGTTGAGACTATTCGGTGTCTACTCTAACATCTTTTGATTTAGATATCCTTTGAACTCTTATATCCCCTTCTATACTTATTTCCGATATCAATTATAACTCTTTTGATTGATGTTGTTTATTGGAACAATTTATTATTGTAATAAAATCTCTATCTACTTCTTATCTTTTTTTTCTTAATTTAAGCGGATAAATTTAGCCTTAGCACTTAGTGTACAAAAAAAATTAGATGAATCAAACTTACACTAAGTGTGGTAGTAACATCGTTCATTTTTAATGGTTTGGCTTCGACAATAACCTCTTTTGAAAGAAATTTTCAAGTGCTAAATATTATGGTGTTACAATAGAATTATTGAAGAGGATATGGATTTAAATTATTTGTATGTTCTCAAGGACTACCAATTTTGCACATTTTTAAATATCTTAAATATTATGACCATTAAAGAAGCTAAAATCTCTATTTTTGACAATTTTATTAACAAGACCCCATAACCTATAACCAAAATCTTCATATCCATATCCCAAGATGATGCATTCCTTTGACTTGGAGTTGATTTTTGAGCTCCCATAATGTGATACTCCCAAATTAGGAGTGGATAATAGAGGTTTAAAAAGATTATTAAGACTACTTATATTAACACGGTTCTCATTCTTTTTAGAAAACTTATCATTAAAAAACTTCATAATTAAACGTGCTTGATTTAGAGTAATTTAAGGATGAGTAACCTCTAAAGAATTTTCCAAAATGCATTTGAGTTAATAAAAAGTATGCTAAAAAAGATCCATGTCGATCTATGGAATCAATCATTAATCCTAAAAGTGCTCCAAATAAATTCCCACTATCAGTGTGTTAGAGTGTTACAAATGATATCAAAGAAAAACCATAACTGTAAGCTGAACTTGGATGAACCATAATACTACCTATATTAACAAAGTATACCTTCATTTTGGGAAAATTATGCTTAAATAACTTCATAGTTAAGTGCTTTTGATTTGGAGAAATTTAACCTCTTGAGAAGTTTCCCAAGATACATGTGAGTTGCTGAAAAACATGCTTGAAAATACTTGTATTGATCTGTGGGTCTAATTATTAATTGATAAAATGCTCCAAGTAACTACCCATGATCAATTTTGTAGGGTGTTACACATCGTTTGGTATATAAGAAAATGATCCACTACTAAACACCTTCAAATGGTTGTAGGATATATCTTTCCTAGTTCAAAACTTGTTTAGAATAAAACCATTTAATGGACCAAAAGAAAAGGAGATAAGTTAATTGAATGAACTAGAGTAATCAAAGCTTCATCCCAACAAAATGTTGATAACTTAGAATAAGATAACACTGTTCTCATCCTTTGAATAATAGTTTTGTTCATTCTCTCAACCATTCTATTATGTTGAGAAGTCTTTGAAACAAATTGTTTCTACCTGATTCCATTAATCATGCAGTAATATCTGAAAGCTCCCATAAATTCTTTTCCATTGTTGGTACAAATGCACTTCAATTTTTTTCCACTTTCTCAAATACAGGTAAGGAAATGCTTGAATACTTCAAACACTTGATATTTCATTTTGAGCACAAATTCCCAAAGATTCCTAGAGTGATCATCAATAAAATTAACAATGTACCATCTACCTCTAAGGATACTCATGATCATTGGACCATATACATCAAAATATATTGAATCTAAAAGATTACTTCTTTTATCTAAGGTCATGTAAGGGAAATCGATCCTATGTTGCTTTCTAACTAAGAGATTAGGACGTGGTTTAAAAGACCTACGATTAATTTTAACCTTAGCAATTTTTCTCTTTTTGCTAAGACTTGAATTCCCTTATCAATTATATACCTGAATGTTCATGTCATAACTCAACTGAGGGATCTTCTACTAGTGCACTAACTTTGTAATACCTTGTTTATAGAAACCTTAATTATAAATTAGCAATTATGTATAATTAATTATAATAATTATTTAGGATGTTTTATATTAAATATATTATTTTTATGCATATTATTATGGTGTACTATATATATATAATTAGGTTAATATATAGAATTTATGTTATTAGTATTAACTCTAGTTGGGACCCTGACTCATATCTATCTGATCGAGAAATCCTTAACCATATATATATTTTCCTAGTTTTTTATTTTTACTTTTCTTATGTATCTAACCTCCACTTCCCTTGGCACATTTTTCTCCCCCATGTCGTCATCACCTTCACATTTCTTGCGCCCCATGTTCTCCTCGTCCATGTCTATTTTCCCCATTATCAAGTCATCATTCATTTAAGTATCCCCAATCTCTGTCTTGATGTTTTGATTCAACCTAACTGACCACCTTCTTTCCTCTTCTTCTTCTCCCTTCTCCATGCATCTGGATCTTGTTTGAACTAGCATCACCCACTACCATTAACCAATACTACATCACCTCACCACCAACAACCACCAAGCACCACTATTTTCCCTTACAAACTACAAGCACCACCTCCCCCATCAACTCCCATCGTTGTCACCCAACCATCACTACATTAAACCATCTATTTTCTTTCCCCAATCATGCTTTATTTCAATTTTGTAACTATGAATCCCTTACACGCCCTAGTTGTGTCTCTATTTCATGACACACACATGACCCTCACACAGCCCATGTAATTCTCTTCTCATTTTCTCCTTGAACTCCCGTGTGCCCTACTCACAATCCATGCACTTCTTTCCTCATTGTCTCCTTGCATGCTCGTGCACCTCACACACAACCCATGCGTACTCACCCTCCTAGTCCCGTGCATACATTGCATGCAAGATTGGGCCTTTAACCTTTCCCTTTTCACAACCACGCTCTTCTCATGTGATCTTCATCTAGCTTGCCCTGCGTGAACTTCTATTGTTGTCCTCCCTTTGTGGCTTGAGTTTCTTCCTTTTACCTTGGTGAAATGGTAACCTCACACAACTTAGTATACTTAATTATTGTAAATTAGCTGATTGTTTTAGTAATATGTTTTGGTTGTTTTGATGTAAGCAATTCAAAGAGGTTGAGTGGAGACTAGTTGAGTGAATACTATTTATTTCTTTTGCTTGGATAAGAGGTAGATGTATCCTTCTACTAAAATGTAAAATTAGTTGGTGACACATAAAGTTTGTTATGTTGCTAAAGGTATGATTTATTCAAGGGATTTTAAAGGGATATATGTATGTTTTATATGCCGAAATTTTTACAATAATTAGCATGTTTTCTACTTATTATTTAATATGAGATATACACATATGATATATATAAAAGGTTAATGCCTGCCTGTCTAGGATATCGTTAGAATCTGTGACCTTGTCAAATTATGCATCAATATCATGTTTTGTGTTTCATGATTATCATTGTATGTTGTAACTAGGGTGGAAATATAGCACGTTTGTACAGAAGACTAATTAGGGTTAATATATTATGATTGTTACCTTAAATATGTAAACTTGTATGTAGGTGTTGCAAGGAATATATCACACATTAGAAATACATGATTAGGATTTGTACATATAAGTTGCTAAATGCATGCATAATAGAAAATATAGTCAATTGCTAAATCTTAGAAATTACCTACGTACCAAAATATTACAAATCATTATCTTTTAGCCTTTTCATAACAAAGTCTCATAATAATAATTTTTTGTTCCAAATTGAATAAAATGGTGAACTTAGGGATTTGAGGACATTGTGGTCATTTTCAACCTAATGCACCTAATATGAATAACTGAAAATAGAATGGTCTTAGATTGTTGATAGGGTGACCCTAGTATAGATTGTGGCTTTAACCTAGACCGATGACCTTAGGGTTTACTCTATTAATTAAAAATGAAGGAAAAATAGTTAAGTATGAAAATGAAAATTATTGTGCGATATGTGAAATTTGTGATCATCCTATAAAATATTAACACGTAAAGTGGAAGACATCAATTTTGGAAGTGACTGCTCTCTAGGGTTGCTACCCTAGAGACGAGGTAGGAGCCCTTGGTTTATTTTGGTTTGATGGTGTGTTGTTGGGCCCTAGTAATACTCTAGTGTACTTCGTAGGTGACCTGCAACACCTATAGGGGGTATTAATACTTAAGGGTTATGTGTCCTATATTTGGAGGATATTGTGTTGCCTTGTGCAATAGTATGACCATAGTATTGTTATACTTTTGGGTTAGATGGTTGGAAGGATATTGTGAGACCTTATACATCAGTATGATCAGTTTACTCTTATGTCTCCAAGTTATTATTGTATCACCATCAAGAAATTAAAAATAGAAGTAAATATTATGTAAGAATATAAATGGATTGATCTAGGTTATTGATTCGGTAGGTTTCATTGTGCACTACTTAATTTGGTATGTGGTTTGGTAGTTGCCTTAGCGCCCTATCTTAGTATTTGGAATTGTTTTGGATTTGGTGATTCAGTATTTGCTTCAATTCCCTACCCTTAGTATTTGGAATTAATATGATTCTTTTGGTTTTATCCATTTCATTATTGCATGATTTCCTTGATATATCTATGCTATGTTACTACCTATGTGCCTCATGTGGCCCTACATAGTTGTGTTGTGTAACGGTTCATTTAACACCATAGTATTGATAGGTTCTATTTAATGATCTCTATCTATTTAATGGACATTGTTTACCTTGTAGGAATACTTTGAGAGTTCGGCTTGATGGCTTCTAGTAGGGGTTGAGAGTTACAACTATTTGATGCTCACCCTAGTATCTTTTGATTCAAATATCCTTAGGACTTTTATGTCCCTTACTATTTCTCCTTTTGTTATATTATAACCCACTTGCGTGATGCTTTTATATTTGTCAATGCAAGGTTAATCTACAATGAAATCAATATTTTATTCTTATGTTGTAAATGTTACTTTAAATAAAGTAATATTTTAAACTTAGCACTTAGTATAAAAATGGTTGAGGATCTCAGACTTATACTAAGTGTGGCAGTAACATCCATTATTTTTATAATTAATACTTATGTAAAACAAAATTTTTAAGTAGTAAAATTGGAGTTGTTACAAACATATCCATTACTTTCAATTTCTATTACATAAAGGGTATTTAGTTTCTCACCTTAAGCTATCACCATAGACTTTTGGTTTAGCATACATTTGTTATCCCTAAACATACTTCTTTGTCTAACAATCTCATGAATATTAGAGTGATAAATATGTTAGGAACATGTATAATAGCTTTTAATGTTAGACTACTTTGATAGGAAGTAAAGAAGTCCCTCCTTGAGGTTCCTAGGTATGTTACACTAGAATCCATGACCCAACATGAATATTGTGATGTTAGATTGAAATGTCCAGCATCACAAACTAATATTACCTTGTCTCCTTAAAAATGGTAGCGGCTACCTTATTTACGTCACTATTTCCCTATTGCTCTCTTCTAATTTTCATGCATTCTTTACTTCTAAGGCATTTCTCTCTACGATGAAAGCATTCTCTATCCCTTATTATCTTAATTATATCTCTAAACTTGTCAATTGACCTACCTTTGGATTTGTCTTTATTGTGGAGTTTCCTATTATTACTTCTTCCATAGTATTAAGTGACAAGATCTTTGAATTTAGTTGACCTCCCTTACTCCTTCCTCCTTGATTCTTCACTGAAAATGCTCTATTTTTGTAGCATTCAATGTCAGATTACCCTATGGTGCTGAATTACTTAATGAAACAACAAGTGTGTCCCAACTATATGACAAAGAGTTACGAAGCAATAGTGTTTGCAAGTCGTCGTCAATCATCATCTTGGTATTGGCGAGTTGATTGACTAATCCTTAAATTCACTCAAATATTTGAAATCAGTAGAATCTCCCTATACTTGAGGTTCACCAAGCATCAAACAAGAGAAGCTTTGTTCTGGGTCATCATTCTTTCATATACAGACCCTAGTTTCGTCTGTAATTCATACATAATAGTTTCTTTTGGTACACGGTGAAAGACATTCTTGTCCATCAATTGTCAAATTAGTCCAACAAATTTTCGGTTAATCAAAATCCATCCGGAGTCATAATTCCTCAAAAACGCCCATCTCCTATGTCCGCTCCTTCGACTGAAATCAATGTCAATAATCCATACGCATGTCGCCTGATATCCAACCGAAAACATTTTTACTCGAGAAATCCTCATATAAGCATTTGTTATCCACAGTTAGACTAGATAGATCTGATTTGGAGAAAGGCTCTGTGTTGCCCGTTCGCCACCTTGTACCGATCTTACAACTTCCAATATTTTCTTGATTCCTATTTTACAATATACTAGTAGTATTAATTAGAGTTTGTCATACTGTTGGTGCGTCTGCGTACGTCAACCAAAGTGCTGAAAGATTTTTCAAGATCTTCTGGCAAGTGATTCCTAAAGTGGTATGTTGCTGATTCTTTCATACAACTTGCTGTTATTCCTTCCATTCAAGATAGGGCGTTTTAAATTACTCGTATGCCAAATACTTGTACACCATCCATCTCTTCCCGTAAATTCCCTTTTTAATTAATTGTACGTTTGATGGTTGATCAGCAAGTTGTTTAGAGTTTAATAAATTCCTGCTTCCTCATTTGCTGCGATCACTGGATCAGATGCATCTTTTCTGTGGTGACGTATATATTGCTGACCATGCAATCAGACTCGAAAGTCCGCTCTCTAAATTTGTCCATTAACATAATTATGCTTATGCTGGAGTTGGACTGCTGCTAACGAATAAAGCTCTTGGCGTCTGGGCTTCATGCTGCTCATAATGCCCTATACGTAATTATAATCTATGTCACAGTGGACGTATGAAAATGCGTAAAGGCAAATTGCTCTGGAGTAATAGAATAAGTTAGTTATTATTTTTTCTTTCCCATCAAAGTGAGAACCTTTCTCCCCAACAACAAGTGGAAAGTAAAAATCTAGCTAGTGCACGAGAATTGATATCTCAGGAATTTTCTTTTGAGGTCACGCAGCATTACAAGTTTGATGAAAGAGCAACACTAAGCAAAGTATATGCCTCTTCTCTAGTGTCTGATAAATCTGATTCAGTACACTTCCCAGGTAAGTGGTAAATATATAACTAAAAAACTATACACAATCCCCGGACAAACCCAAGTTAAAAAAAACGAAAAAAAAAACAAACTAACCAGTGGCAACCAAGAGGCCCTCAAAAATGTGTTTGTTCAACAAACGCCTACCGACTTTTAACGGCTAACTCCTAGGTGTGTCAAAAGAAAGGGACCTAAAGACAAACTTGAATTTGCACAATAAGACCTTTAATGTCAAGCTCCTTAGATTCAAAAATGGCCTCGTTGCGAGCCCACCACACGATATAGATAGTAGTTGACAATGCACTTCTACACACTCTTGTGGAGAAAGATTGATCTCTTCACTGCCTTCTGAGAATTCGTGTTGTGCTTGTAAGGTTGGAGCACCCTCTAGAAAACCCCAACCAAGATTGAATGGCAGACCAAGCTGGCAGACTTTAGGACATTTGAAGAATAGGTGCTCGTGACATTCCTCTGCCAACTGACAAAACGGACAAGCCATTGGTCCACGAAGATAAGAGAGGCAGTCTCTAGTATTTAATTTTTGTTGTAGGGATAACCAAAGAAAAAAAGAGTACCACATAGTTCTACAACCCTTCCAAACAATACCATAGTTCCTCCAAAGCTCTTCCTTTGGCCGAAAAAAATCATAGGCTCATTAAGCAAAAAACCTATTACCAATGCACCAAGAGGAAACCATCATAGCAGGGATCTGGAATTAATAAATTCTGTTATCCAGGGAGTCCTGAGTTTCTGGCTTAGTATCTTTGTTCTCCCAAAAGTTGTCATCAACTATATTATTTTCCTATGTCGTAGCTTTTTATGGCATAGTAAGGCTACACAGGTTGCTTGGGACAAAATTTGTATGACGAAATAGGAAGGTGGGCTTGGCCTCAAAAATATTGTTGCTTGGAACCAGGCATTTATCTGCAAATACATTTGGTTCTTATAGGATGAGAAGGAGTCCCTTTGGAAAAAATAGGTTCATGTTCACTATCTACACTCACGCCCTCTGAGGGACTTTATCCCTTCCCATGGTACATCACAATTCATGAAGAAAATATGCAGTGTTTACC
The DNA here is from genome assembly GCA_030549775.1 of Tamarix chinensis. Classification (NCBI taxonomy): domain Eukaryota; kingdom Viridiplantae; phylum Streptophyta; class Magnoliopsida; order Caryophyllales; family Tamaricaceae; genus Tamarix; species Tamarix chinensis. The sequence goes on along the minus strand of CM060179.1, from coordinate 7,162,822 downwards.
AGATTATTATTCAATAGGAGGGCTCCCATGACAAGGCCAATGATACACTGATGTCTTGGAAACAGGGAAACCTCTTCTCTACTCGTTTAGCCTATGATTTTTTTCGGCCTAAGGCAAGGAATTGGGAGAACTATGACATTGTCTGGAGACATTGCAAAACCAAAAGATACACCTTCATTCTTTGTCTCTCCCTTTTATGAAGGTTGAACACTCGAGATCGTTTATCTTTCTTTAGCGACTCTCAGTCTTGTTGCTTTTATAATATGGGCATTGAAAATCATGATCATTTATTTTTTGAATGTCCTATAATTGCAGGTTTTTGGAAAGATTTAAGTTCTTGCCTTGGCATTGCTAGAGGCTCTACATCCTTATCTAGTGCAGCTAGGGCCATTCGAAGAAGGAAGAAAGGCAGCAAATGGGTCACTCGAGCTCGTGCCCTGACTCTAGCAGCTTTGACCTACTTTATCTGGAGAGCTCGCAATGCCATTGCTTTTGACCTTTGTGATTTAGATACTAGAGGTTTAATTACTCAAATTAAACGGTATGTTTATATTGCTTTGTATTTTGACATGTCCTTGTAAACCTCTAGTTCTTTACTCTTGGTTTTAGGTATTTTGTCATGTTTTATGCCTGGTCATGATAGAGCTACCAGGTTGTGGTATGCCTATCCTTTTTTATCCTGGGTATGCCCAGTGTATTTATACAGCTTCAGGTATTATATTTACCCTCATTTACCTAGAAAACCATCATAGCAACCAACTCCCCCTTATCTCTTGGGTAGATATAGCCTACGCCAAGCCACAAGAGGTTGCTTTCCTTGTCATAGAAAGCTTTGGCATAAGGATATAGCCCTAGTTAACACCATTTTAGGAATAGAAAATACACCCAACTAGAAGCTCAAAACCCCTTAGATGATCGAATTAAGCATCTCAAGTCTCCCAGCAAAAGATGATAAGTGGGATTTCCAAAGCTTTAAGTGCTCACATACATCGTTTATTAGAACCTCATAATCCACTACTTTTAGCTTGCTCATATTCAAGGGAACACCTAAATAGTGGAATGGGAAATTACCCCGGGTCATGTTAGGGAACCCGAGGATCTAAGATTTTGTTCTTTCATCCACCCTTGCCAGAAAAACCTGAAATTTAAGAGTGTTAGCATGAAGACTAGAAGTAGTGCTGAACTCATGAAGGGTCTACAAAAGGATCTGCACCAATGAGAAGTCCCCTCTACCTAAAAGAAACCAAATCATCTACGAAGGCCAAGTGCAAAATGCCCAACTATTTACACCAAGGATGGAAGGAGAAGCCCCTTTAGTTACTACAAACCTTCAGAAGGTGAGAGAAGTACTCCATACAAATCACAAATAGATAAGGAAAGACCAAATGCACTTGTCTCAACCCACGGACCCCACAAAAGAAGCCCACTAACTGGACATTAATTTTCAGTGAAAACAAACCAGTGGTCACACACTCCATCAGAAGATCCACAGATTGGGAATGGAACTGAAAACCCAAGAGGATTGCTCTCAGAAAGGCCCTGACAAGGAGTTATAGGGTTTTTTTATGTCGACCTTTATCAAACTCTTAGTAGAGGTGCGTTTCTTGGAATAACTCTTCAACAACTCTTGGACTAGCAGGATATTCTCAATCATAAGTCTTCCATTCAAGAAAGCTCCTTGTTCTTGACTCAATACACTTTCGTTTACTAGCTAAGGGAAAGAGCTAGAGGGATGTGATCGGGGCCTGCAACTCCACAGCAGGGCTAAGTTTTGGGAGGCTATGAGGAAAAAATAATTTGGGGCCCTTTTTAAGTTACCTTTGTGAGTAAATTAGTAGATAATCTAAATTTGATATTAACCAATAATATATGACGTGATAATTTGTTGAATATAAATTAATTGTATATAAATATGGTTGAAGTTACAAAACCATTTGGCAACTTATTTAAAATAAAATGAATTAACGGAGTGACGATTTTAGACTGGTGCATGAGAAGGATTGGTAAAGTTTAATTAATAAGTGGTGTTTTGTAATAAAGATAGATAGTATAAGTTTGTTAAGGTATTTAGGTAAAAGAGTAGTGAGACCAACTTTTCAAGTAAGAATAAGTCTAAAATAAGTATTAGATAATAAAATTTTAAGGATATGAAAATAACAACATAAAATAAACAACTTAGAGTATAGCCTAGTAAATATATGATAGGAAAGTAAGTTGTTACCCAAAAATTGTTTATGAAATATAAGTAAGAATTAAACCGGGTAAATTAATGCATTAATACTATGTTAAAACATTTGATAGATTTGGACTTGGGTCCAATAAAAGGAGAATCTATTTAAAAACTTAAGTGAATTTTATGCGCCCAGTCACTCATGAACCAATGGTCGAGACTCTATAACTTATATTGATATTCCTAAATTCAATCACTTAAAAAAATACATGGTGATAAAAATGTGATCGAGTCAGCTGAAAAAAATAATAGTGAACTTGGACAAAACAATAGTGTGCTTGTTCCTCTCTTTACCCAGGAACAATATGCTAAGTTTTTATGCAATCAATAACTAAACTTTCATACTCATACTTCCCTAATCTATGATATGGTATTAGAGCTACGAACCTCTAATATTCATTAAATCTTCTCAAAACCAATGTCCACAATACGAACCTCTATTATTCATTAAATCTTTCTCATAACCAAAATCCACAATGGGAGATCATCAATCCTGAACCAATCCCACAATAATTGATGAAATTGATTCAAACCATGCTCTATATCTTCATCACTCAGATCATCCAAAATACAACCTTGCAACTAAGCTTATTGATGGAAAAAATTACCATAATTGGAGGCACTTCGTTAAGAGTTGTCTCAATGCGAAAAACAAATTGTCTTTCATTGTAGGGAAAATTCCAAAACCAAATGCAAATTCACCATTATTGCAATACTAGGAGAAGATGGTACTCTCTTGGATCATGCACTCAATCAATGCTGAAATTGGAAGCAATGTTTTGTTTTGCAAGACAACCATGCAAGCATGGAAAAAACTTGAGTTTCAGTTTGGCGAGTCATCCAACACAAAGACCTTCCAAGTATCAAAAGAAATTTGTCTCATTTCAGAAGGAAACCTGTCTATCACCAACTATTACACCAAGCTAAAAAAGATTGAGGGATAAATACACAAACCTAATCGATGTCTCTAATAACCCAAAGTTTCTTGAATTGTTTGAAAATCAACTATTTATGCAATTCTTGATGGGACTCAATGAGAGTTATTATACCCTAGTTCAAGGAAACATTTTGATGATGAAGCCACCACCAACTATGAGTGAGTATTACTATATGTTTCTTCAAGAAGAAAGACATAGGTCAATCCAAGCAACTTCAAACTTAACTCAAGAATTATCAATCTTATACTCTCAGCTTCGATAGTAGAACTCTCAGTCTCAGAGAGGTACTTGATATAAGAAGGACAATTATTATTGTACTCACCGTAAGATCTTAGGGCACTCTAATGAACGATGATTTAAGATTCATAGTTATCCTAACAATAACAAGGGGGCAAAGGAGCCAAGAAATTTGTTGCGCATGTTGACACAGATGTGATCGAGTCAGCGGAACAAAATAACAGTGCACCTGGACAAAACAATAGTGCGCCTGATCCTCTTTTTACCTAAGAACAGTATGCTATGCTTTTACGCATTCAATAACTAAACTCTCATTTTCATACTTCCCTAATCTCTGATACACTGGGCTCCCCCTCCCTTAGTTTCCCAAGGTTCTCTCTTCCCCATTGTACCTCAATAATTTTTATTGGTCGTTCTAAAAAAAGTATGTTTTATTTTAAAATCAATCAGTAATAGCTAAAGTAAAATTAATTGACGGTGTGAGTTAATTTTTAGTAGAGTTTTGAAGGCTACAATGGTCGAAAAACCCGCGGTTAATGTTATTGATCTTGTAATCAATTCTCCTCTCCCTGTCAAAAAAATAAAATAAAAATAGAATAGATATTTTCTATATAGTCTGAGTGGTCCTAGATAGATGTTGATCTTATTGCCAAAATTGCGAATCTCTATCGTCTCATTACCCAATTGAGGAGAATTTCATGATCATTGGTTTCTTTATCATTCGGGTATCTAGCGAGACAAGAATATTCCTTTCACCCTTCTATCTCGGCAACGGAGGGCCATGATAACAGGATGGGGAGAATACAGGAATGTGTTTGTAGGTCAAGGGGAGTATTTTATTAAGGCGGGAAAGCAAGTATTGTACTATTCACGAGTGAACTGTAAGCCATACATGAACTGCAACGCTTTTATCTAATTATTACATGTTCGTGTGCCATAAACCGAAGACTCTATTTTCCCAACGGCAAAGGGCGTCCATTTTCATAGAATCTTTGAAAAGGAAGCAGATGTCCAGATGAAAAATAAAAAATAAAAAATGAAAACCTTCATTCTTATATGGGAAATAGGCCTGTCGATGAAAGGATCCTTTGGCGATTTGGTTCCACAAGTATAAGCTGATAGACGCATAAATGATGTTCTGATGGACCACCTTAATTCCCAAGGCTTTGGTTTGTGAAGTAACAGATCCTGATGAGAGGGAAGAGGGGAAAAATCTTGTACAATGGAGATGATATTCGAGGACATCATTGTACAAAATGTTAATTACAATTGTTTTTTTTTCCCCCATGTGAGAATGTGGTTATACTTGAATCATCTGGGTAAGATACAATTACAACACGATCATTGTAGTGAAAGATATTGTGGGAAGCTATGACACATGAATTGGGAGAAGCTAATGATCTATGCAATCTCTTGTATGATCTAACACCTTTTAATGTCTGCTACAATACTATTTTTTTTAAATAATATTATTAATTTATTTTAATTTTGATGTATTAAAAAAATATACCATAATGTTTCTAAAATTTTATTTTATAAATAAAGTTCCATAGTAATATATTTTTGATAAAAATAAATTAGTGAAAATTTAATACATTAGTGGTAAAAGATTAAAAGAAAGTAAAAGAAAAACCATATCGCTAGTGAACGATCAATAAATTAATGGTAAAATATTAGTTTTAAAGAGAATAATGGTAAAAGATCAATTTTAAGTAGAATAATAGTAAAATATTAACTTGCTGGCAAAAAATAAAATAGTGATAAAATATCAATATATTAGTGGTGAAAGATTAGTTTTGAGGAGAATAATGGTAAAATATCAACTTATTAGTAAAAGATCATTACATTAGTGGTAAAAGATAATGACATTAGTAGTAAAAGATTAGTATATCGGTGGTGAAATATTAGTTTTTAAGTAGAATAATAGTAAAAGATCAACTTACTAGTGAAAAATAAATATATTAATAGTGGAAGATCAGTATAATAGTGGTGAAAGATTAGCTTTAATTAGAATAATGATAAAAAAAATCAACCCGCTAATGAAATTTTATTACATTCTTGGTGAAATATCATTACATCAGTGGTAAAATATCAGTACATTAGTATAGAAAAATTAGTATAATAATATTTTTTTAAGTAAAATAATGGTAAAAGATCAACTTCTTGGTAAAAAATTAATAAATTGGTGGTGAAAGATCAATACACTAGTGGTAAAATATAAGTGCATTAATGGTGAAAGATCATTTTTAAGTAAAATAATGACAGAATATCAATTCACTAATGAGAAATTGAGATGTTAGTGGTGAAAGATCGGTACATTAGTAGTAAAAGATTAGTATATTAGTGGTAAAAGATTGGTATATTTGTAATAAAAGGTTTATACATTAGTGGTAAAAAATCAATACATTAGTGTTTAAATATCAGTACATTAGTGATCTTTTATCACTCATATATTAGTGGTAAAAGATCAATACATTAGTGTTTAAATATTAGTACATTAGTAATCTTTTATTATTAATATATTAGTAGTGAAAGATTAGTTCAAGAATGGTAAAAGATATGTTAAACAGTGGTAAAACCTACCTACATGCATCGTGAAGGTTGGTGAAAGAATGTTATTAAAACTGTGAAGTAAGAGTTTAATGTTGGTGAAATATTACTTAAACACTAATAAAATTTTATTTTAAAGAGAGAAAGAATAGAATACAAATGATTTCTTAGATCTTTTTTTAAAATTTTATAAAATCTTGTTATGAAACATATTGCCCAATGTTATACCATGCAATATGTTGTATAGTATAGGAATTGAATGATCTAATATGATTTCAAAATCATCAACTATAAATTGAAGAAGGAAAAAAGAGCATAGTAAGGTAGATTGAGAACTTTACAAAGCCACAAATAAAACAAAGGTGAAAAATTTTGTGGCTGTGAACATATGTATACATTGAATTTATACATCCTTGATTTCAATGGTACAAAACAAAATACGATGGTCGTGAACCACTATTATCGTAGGTTAAAATTTTAAGAAGTTTTAAAATTAAGTTACTTAAAGAAGCTTCACACAACTCAAATAATTCAAATCCACTCTCAACTAGAAATCTAAAATGTCTCAACATTTATTTGAAAATTAGTACAAAATTTATTAATCTAACAATATTTACGCCCAAACCAATCTAACTGAAATTGACATGATTCGAAAGAATTCAATCCAACCTGAAACTTATCTATATTCAAACATAAATATGATATTGATCTACATCCTACTAACATGAACAAGAATAGCCTAACATGAAAGAACGCAACCCATATCAAGATATAAACTCAAAATTGATGTAAACTAAAGCTAAATTCTATTGAAAAATCAACATGTTACTTTATACGAATTATTATATAAACATGAATGAACTGTCTTCATAATAAAATTCTGTATAAAAAATAATGCTTAACCCGTTCAATAATAAATAAAATTACAATAATAAGACTATATTTTCCCCACTTTATTTCATATCAAATTGGCACCGAATATATTAGATCATAATAATTGTTGTTATTGTTATTATTGTTATGATCATAAACATTAAAATTATTTATATATATATTACTATTAAAGTACTAATAAATTGTATACTTATATTATTTTTTTTAAAACATAATAACAATAACTATAATAATAATAATAATAATAATAATAATAATAATAATAATAAAAGTTTGAGATATATTACATATATTATGATAATAATTTGTTAAATATAATAATAATAATAATAATAATAATAATAATAATAATAATAATAACAAATCATAAAGTTTAACTTTTCTGTTATCTTCAATTAATAACAATAAATGTTAATTTGGATTATGAATCTAATTCACCTTACTCAAACTTGATTTGACCCAAAGTTTATGTGCTCGAGTCAAACTCAACCCAAACCATATCTGATCTTCAGTCTATAGATCTTAATTCGAAAAAAACTAATGTGTAAGATATGGACCCGACCTAAGATTAACTCAACCAAGCTTAACGTGACCCAAGATAAGTTTGGCTTGAATCATCACTCCAAATTAAACCCAAACCCAAAATAGATTCAACCCGACCCAACGCCCCCCCAATCTAGTTGCATAGCAAACCTATCTTAAACTAATCCAAAATTATCCAACCTGAACCCAACCCATATAACCCATTTGACACATCTATAATATGAAGAACTTTTTAAGAATCTAGATTATATAACAACAGCTCTTTTAGAATACTAACTTTATAGATGGTTTCTTACATGAATAGGAGTGGCCCAAATAGAGTTGCAAATGAACTAAGTTGCACCAAATACCCTTAGAATCTAAAACAAGAGATCGGGCTAAACTCATTTAACTAAACAAGCTAGTCAAGCTGAGCTCGTGAGCCTATTGTTATAAATGAGCCAAACCTGAATTTTTGTATGCTTGCGCTCAGTTAATTTCACTAAACAAATAAGGAAATCCTAAGCTGACTCACAAGCAGCTTGACTCATTTACAACCCTAAGTCCAACTATATCATTCACCATTATTTCTTAAGAGAATAGTGGTCTTCTAAAAAATGGATGACATATATAATCATAATTCAAAATGGTTGTACTGTGTGAAAATATTAAGCATCTTTTTACATTTTTTTAGGCTAAAAGGTGGGCTAGCTTGCCCCATAATTAATATTTCAAATCATTCAAGGCTTCATCAATAACATCACTAGGAATATCGATACTCCATTCTAAACTATATGAATTGCCTCTCCTCTTAGCATATAGTGTGCCATTATATTCCTACTTCGTCTGACGTACTTCCACTCAACCACGTCGATTCATGTGGCTAATTTCCAAAACAATGAAAGTGATTATCGCCATAGGCTTGTCTCTTGCATAGAGTAATGATATAATAGTGCTACAATCAAGTTTAACACTAATCACCTTTAGTTGATCCTCTGTTGGCATCCGAACTACCATAGCTTTTACCTCCTCACTTGTCCAAGGATCCCCACAAGAATGAAGCCTAACTCAAACAATAATACCTGCATGGTCACAAAAAATAGCTCCTAAACCCTATGTGCCCATCATCAATTTACCAGCACCAACATTAAATTTTAAGTCACCATTTAATGATGACCTCTATTATATCTCAACCTACATCAACCTCGATTCCCTTCTGCCATCCTAGTGACAACTCAATAGGGATTAATTATAGTTTCTAATATTTTACCCCATATGCATGGTATTATTTACAGTTAAGTCATTCCTGGTCCACCAAATTGCTCATGTAAAGGACAATCTCCAAGCAGTTGCCTCATCATCTGTGTCACACAAAGCATCAATCTAGTTAATGCATGTTTTAGACTTCAATTTTAGGTTTGGTAATGATGGAAAAAGTAACCATATCTCTCTTACAATGAGATAATATTTTGGGGCCTATATGATTGTCTTCTTAACTCTACAAAAAATGTAGAACAACCCCAACTCACTACCCTTTTTTTAAAAGTGTCACCTTGATAGGTAAGATCGCATTACAAATTGTAACACCCCCAAAATTTACAGTTGAAAATTTTTGTTTGTTATAGAAAACCATGCACTAAAAATAGGGGGTGCTACTATATTGATTAGTACAAGATTGACCATTAGCAAATCCTATACTAACTATAAGGCTAAGGGCTTGTTTGGTATGGGGGTAATAGGGGTAGAAAAACAATTCCTCTATTTTATACTTCTTATATTAAGTATTTAATAGTAATAAATATATTTTTAATAAAATACCCATTTTAAATTAAATTAACATCTAAAATGGGTATTTATTAGAATAGAAATATTTAATTTTAAATAAATTATATAAGATATATAAAATATGGGGGTAATTTTTCCACCCCAATTACCCCATACCAAACGAGCACTAAAGGTATTAAAACTATTAACACGAATAATCAGTAAAAACCTTAATATTTAAACATTCATAAATTAAACCCGAGTACACAAATGTTAGAGTTAATATAGAATGAAAATTTAGTAGAAACAACGCCCACTATAGGGGAAATAAAAATGATAGAAAAATAGAAAACGACAAGTCTGAAGAACATCCTCTCTAACCCCACATCACGTACAATAAGTCATCACTCAGTCCTACCTAAGGCATCATAAGTATCAAAATCATTATATACATCGTCTCCTTCCTACACAGACTCAAGAGGGGTCGCTACTCGTGAGAATGATCAACACTCATAAAAGGGGTGATTAGTACTCTACATACCGACTAAGGTAACTATTTGGCTAAGACAGAGCATAGCATGAAAAAGGGTAGATAATAAATGCAATAGATCATTCTAAGTAATCACCATTATTAGAATGTAGGCCATTACTCTTATCTTTATACATCTCTCAAATTATATCCACATGAGTACAGAAACCCCACTATTATAGCCGATGGAATGGAAACAACTAATCTGAGGTAAAATTCACCTAGCCACTATTATAGTCAGTGGAATGAAAAAAATTAGTCTAGGACAAAACGCACCTAGCCATTATTATAGTCAGTGGAATGGAGATACTACTATAGGGAAAAACGCACCTGGCCACTATTATAGCTAGTGGAACAGAAATCATCTTAACCGAGCCTTGACCCACGTGGTGTTCTACTATAAGTAATGAGTGCATTTCCCATAATTCACTACCATATAAGGTTTGGTTTCTTGAGCAAGGAACCCCCACTATTATAGCCGATGGAATGAAAATAGCTTCTCTAGGGCAGAATGCTTCTGGCTACTATTATATCCAGTGGAACGGAAATCATCCTAACTTAGGCCCAACTTAATAATATTTAAATTTAAGTAATTAGTTATTTGTTTCTTATTCCACATGTAAACTCCAACCAGACATGCATGCCCCCAATGGACTCTCGACTCATTACCATGCTTCCACCCCAAACTTCCTTAATGACCCTATCTTATAGCTTGGGACCTCTACACACCCCAAGGCTCCAAGACCTCCTTTTTCACCTTCCACCCTACTCACCATGAATCCAAAAGGCCCCATGCATGTGGGTCAAGTCTCACTTTCCCATTTCTCCACCTAGGCTCACCATTCCTTAATAAGGTTTCCCTTTGAAAATCCTAATATGGACTATGTGGCACTAACTTCTCTTTTCATATATAGCCCATACTCCCCTTTGATTCCAACACCACCAATCCACTCAACCCACTCCAAGCATCATAATCCTACTCTCCATCTTCCACATGTGATAAAGAAACCCTAGTTGGTCACCCCGAAACCCTAATACTCCTCCTTTCTTTTACACCATCCCTTCACACACACACACACACTCCACTCTCCTTTCCACTTGACCCACACCCTTCATAAGACACCCTCCTAATCTCAACCCTAATTCCAACCAACCTCTATAAATTCTCTCATAACACTCCATAGTTAGGGTTTTTCCCCCAAAACTCTAGTTAGGCTCTCATGCACACTTTTACCAACCCACGTACTATCTTTTCCCCAAAGACTCAAATCATCAAAAATACTCTTTCCTCCCATGTTTAAACTTAAGCTAACTTTTCCCACATAAACTTTTCCTTAATGCAAGATTTACCCTTCCCATGCAAGATTTTAATATAAAACTTCATTTTATTATTTTTCTCCTTTATTTTATCTCCCATATGTCACAATTTACTTAGTCCTTTTCCCCACTCCTTCATACTCACTCTACCCTCTTTATTTATTTTAGATCCCTCACAACCTATCAAACCACCTAAGGCCTCCTAGCATCCATATCATACCATAACAACCATACATAAGAGCATGTCATAAATAACAAATCATATCACCCATATTACATATATCATAAATCATACACAAATTACCTTAGCTCATTGCAAAGAAAGCTACACTATACACATATTTAATGCACATTCACATATAAATACACAACACATATCATTACACTCATAAGCATATAAAGCATAACAAACCCAAGACTTAACCACATCTTTACCTAATATGACACCGAACTTAAAGCACGAATCCTATATCTCCTTATGGGAAGGGTTTGGTTCACAACCTATAAGAAAGGGAACACTAATTATTAAACCTTCTTCCTACTCTTTTTTTCTTTTTATTTTATTTTCCTAACTAATTATTAGTGATAAGGTTAATAATAATAATAATAAGGTTAATAATATCAAAATATTTAAAATAAATTATACTAAATAAATATAAGGGTTAAAGGCACAACCAGAGAGGGAATAGCATGCAAGGGCGACGGCGGCGCATGACGGTGGTGGCGGTGGTGATAGAAAAGGAGGGATTTTTAGGTTGGAAAAGAGGAGGAAAGATAGGTTTTCTTAGGTGGTAGGGTTTCTAGGTCAGAGGGGGTCATCATGGTGATGGTAGTGTCTCAAGGCGACAAGGCAAGTGGCTGCGGTGATGGTGGCCAAGAGAGAAAAGGAGAAAAGGAGGAGGAAGGAAGGGAAGGAAAGGGGAATTAGTGGTGAGGGGAGGTAGGGAAAGGTGTTCTAGGTAGGAGCAGGTAGTGGTTGCTGCAGTGATGGCGGAGATGGGTGTAAAAGAGCAGCTCGAGCACCCTACTTTGCATAGGTGGGGAGAGAAGAGGAAAGAGAGTTAGGGGTAGGGAAGGTCTTTTTAGGTTGAGGGTGTTGTAGGGAAGAGGAAGGGTAGGTGTGGCGATGGTGGCGCAGTACAACCGTAGCGGTGTTGGTGACTAAAGAGAGGGTACGAGGAGAGGTAAAGGCAATTTTGAATGGTAAGAAGAGGGGAGAATTGAGGCATATGGGGTTATAAATAGGGAATGTTTAAGGGAAATGGACAAAGAAAAGAAGAAGGCAAGGAGATGGGGTGGTTGGTTGTCAGTCGGTGCAGCTTTTACTGCTAGGGGATAGGGTTGGGTTTTGGCAGGGTCGTAGGGGTTAAGTAGGGGTGTTGGGGTAACAAACGGAAAGGGACCAATATAGGGCAGTGCCAGTTGCATGCCCGACAGATGAGGACAAGGAAAAGATGAGAGGAGAGAGAGACCAGAGCTACAAAGAAACCATGTTCAATGCATTGGTCGTGAGAGGTTAAAGATGAGGGTAAAAAGGGAAGAAGGAAAGAAAGTGGCATTGGGCTGCGCAAGAAAAAAAAAAGAAGGGAATCGGGTCGGTGGAAAGAAAAGAAAGGAGAGGAGGGAAGGGGGAGAGGGAGTTGGGTCGCGCTGGGCATGGCCCAGTCTGGCAAGCGAAGGGGACAGAAGAAAAAAGAAGAAAGGGAAAAGAAAAGGAGAAGAAAAAGGAAAAATAAAAAGTGAGGTGGTTGGGGTGTTTTAAAACTTTCTAGAATTTTAGGAATAATAAAATTAGTTATAATTAATTAATTAATTTTGTATTAATTTATAAATTATTATTGTAATTTACTTAAAATTTATTTTAGTTTGGTAAATAATTATAGCCTCTACTAATTTTATTCCTACATTATTTTCCTCCTTTTTAGCCTTAATTATTTTTATTATAATATTATTATTTTATTAAAAATTATATTTTTAATTAAATCACACCTAATAATCCTTATTTTATTTTTAATTTATAAAATAGGATCTTAGGGTATTACACAAATCCCTTAAGTAAAAGACTATATCCTTGGGAGATTGCCTACACTCCAAACCTGATTACACACACTAGTTGAGTTAATGTTCGCAAGTCCAACCTCCTCGCTGCAAGATAGTTTGAATATGTTTTTATAAGCATTATTCATAGTATAAACACCTTGGTTCAAGAACAACCAATCTTGTTTATCATCGTGGCTCATGTCCATTAAGTGATGCTAAGGATATCATCAACATAAACTAGGAAGAACAGTTATCTTAACAAATCCCTCATTCCACTACCTACTATCCCCTAACAAGTAACACTCAAATAGGAATTTGTAAGCATACCTTGAACATCTAAGAAAAGGGTAAAGGGAAGTGCAAAGACACTTATTGTAACACCCCCAAAATTCACTACTGAAAAATTTCGTTTAATTAAAAGAAAGTTAGCGGAAGCAATTTAATAAACCGTGAACTTTGGGAGTATTACCACCACACTTAGTACCAGACCGGTTCACTCATACCGTTCCAGTACTAAGTGCTAAGGCTAAAGGAGTAAAATACAATTTTACAAGAACTTAAGCATTTGAAGATCAGAGTAGCACAGTAAATACTTTACAAGAGAAACATCCAACCACGGTGATTACAAAATACAAATAAGTTGAATTTAAAGGAGACAAATTAAAACCCTAAAAATTTCCGGACAGTACCTTACGCTCTCCCCAAGGGCCCACTTGAATAGCACTTGAAAAGACCTGCAAGGGACACTGCCCATTGAATAGGCAGGGGCCCCACGAATGGAACCCTTCAGTACTACGGTACTGAGTAACCCTTTAAAGTCCCACTTAAAAGCAGGCCCGCAATGTAACACATGAACAAGCTACATACATATGTAATAAATTCACACCATTAACATTCCCATAGCATATCAATGTATCGTTACAAACAATCGGTACTTACGGTCTTAAGCTATGTCATTATGTAACTCAAAACAATCAGGCCTTAAGCCACTATTCCACTATAAGTAATTAGTACTTGCCCATAATTTTATTCACATACATAACTGGTTTTATTGAGCTCGGGACCCCCACTATTATTGCCGGTGGACCGGAATACATAAAGAATCATCATCCAGGGCACAACGCTCCTGGCCACTATTATAACCGGTGGACCGGGATATATAAAGAATCATCACCCAGGGCACAACGCTCCTGGCCACTATTATAATCGGTGGACCGGGATATATAAAGAATCATCACCCAGCGCACAACGCTCCTGGCCACTATTATAACCGGTGGACCGGTACTCAATATCATACATTACTGGGTCCGGCTCATTAATATTCCACTTTCAATTATAGTATCTTTCCTTTCTTTAATCATCACATCAATCATATTTATTTGCCTCGAACGGGAGATCAATAACCCGGGACACAAAGGTACACCGGTCGTACCGGTGCATATCAGCTACCCAGTACCCTTCAACCGCGAACCCAAGGACACAAAGGTACCCTGGTCGTATTGGTGCATAAAGCTAACTCAGTACCCTACCGATAAGGACACCTAATCCATAAGTATGCATACCCCCTAACTAGGTCCATAAAGCTAGAAAGAGTAAGATATAGGGCCTGGCTGGGGCACAAAGGCACACCAGCAAAAACCAGAATAATCGTGGACTAAACCACGTCCTTAGGGTAGCGACCCCTAAGGAGTCACCATTCCCGATCTCGAGGTCTTTCACTTTAAGTATTAGTGTCTTAATTAAGGGTGATCACAAAGGGCACGACAATCAGATATTTCCTCTTTTAATCAATCAGATATCATCAGAAATTTCTTATTCAGATGGTCATCCAAAGTAACATAGGAGAACCATTAAGGCCATCCTAAACTCCTCTACTTCCGAATTAAAACTCATTCTCGTGATACTTACTAATCGACAAATATTCTTACCTCGTTAATCAACACTATTAGAGCCATGTTACGAATTCCACAATCATAATGATATACTAGATACAAACTACTTATTTACCCCTTTACTTATAAAATCACTACGTCTCCCCTTCCTTTTTTGATAAATTACCATATTACCCTCCTTGTTACAAAATCACCAAGTTATCCCTTATTCGATTTAGGTTACTAAATTATTTATCATACTTATTAGGACATTAATTCCCCCTTAATAATTATTACACTTAATATACTTTCCATTTAATTGGTTAGATTACCACTTTGCCCCTTTCTCCTTTATTATAATTAATAAATTATCCTTGAGTTGGTCAATTTACCAAATTACCCTTCCTCCTTATCCTAATTACCAAATTAACCCTTTATTTAGTTAATTACCAATTTACCGTCCTTTATTCTCAATTACCAAACTACCCTTCCTCATTGTCAAAATTACCAAATTGCCCTTTGGTTGGTGAAATTACCAAATTACCCTTGCATATGATCATAATTACAATTTTGCCCTTCTCCGTTATTAAATTTACCAAATTACCCTTTAGTTATTTAAGTTACCGAATTGCCCTTTTAATTGTCATAATTACCAACTACCCTACTCCATTATCCAAAATTACAAAAATACCCTCCATTCGGTTAAATTACCAACTTACCCCTCACATTTATCATATTTACCATTTTACCATTCTCTACTATTAAATTATCAAATTACCCTTTAGCTATTTAACTTATTATTTTACCCATCTCAATAATTATTATTTCCAATTTACTCCTTTCCAATGTTCACTTTTACCCCTTTAGTTATTTAAGTTATCGAATTGCCCTTCTTAATTTACACAATTACCATTTTACCCCTTTACCTTCAAACTTACCATTTTACCCCTTAACTCCCAAAAATTACCATATCGCCCTTTTACTCATAATATTTCCATTTATCCTTATAAAATTAGTATCTTACCTCCTTTAATTATAAAATTACCATTCTTCCCTTTTATTATAAAATTACTATTTTTCCCTTTTATTATAAAATTACAATTTTACCCTTTTATTATAACATTACCAAATTGTCCTTTTATTACAATTTACCAAATTGCCATTCCCCTTTTTTTTAAGATTACCAAGTTGCCCCTTTTATTACAAAATTACCAAATTGCCCCCTTTTATTACAAAATTACTATTTCATCCTTTATTCACAAAGTTACAATTTTACCCCCTACTTCCAAAATTATTAATTTCTCCTTTTATTAACAAATTTACCATTTTACTCTTTATACACCCTTATCATTAAATTGTTATTAATACTACATGAAATATTAACTTTAATGCCTCATCCATGACTCTTACAATTAATATAATGCTTATTAGCACATATATATATATTTAGGCCATACTCTTGTACAATATACATTAATAAAATCCCCTAATGCTAGCAAAATATTAAACATGTATTAAATATCACCATAGCATATAACAACATGGATAATAACTAACTTTTTCCCTAACCACCAAATTATTACCTTAAATATTATCCCCATACACATCATCAATCTATCATGCTTCCTTTTCATCAATAAACACAATAACCACATATAATGTGCTAAGCAACATATATCAAGCATAATACACATTAATAATGCCTAATGTGATAACATGCGTTAATCCATGCATTTAAGCGGGATTTAACGGTTACCTTAATCCTGCAAAATGTCAAACCTTACCAAGCATAATTAGCAATTCAACACCTAAAATAACATTCATCACTATTGTGTTAGAAATAAGAAATAAAAAGGATAAGGCTTTATAAAAGAAATTTATTTAATAAAACACTTTAAATAATTATCATTATACCTCAAAAATTTTCCAAACAATTTCCAACACAAGGGGAAAAGCTCACGCTGCATGAGCAGCGTGAGTGCCATGCATAAATGGGAGGGGAAAAGGCTCGAAGAGGGGTGAAGGAAGAAAATGAGCCATGTTCGGGTTGAGGTCTTTGGGCTAGAAAAAAGGGTGGTTGGGGGAGGTTTGGAGGCAAGGTAAGGATGCAGGAGTGAAGAGGGGGTGTTGGTGGTGGCCAAGGATGGTTTCGTGGCGGCTGAAGGCGGCGGATACGGCGGCGGCAAGGCGGCGAAGATGGCTGGTGATAAGGGGAAAAATGGGGAGAAAAGAAGGAAGGGGTGGAGAAGGGAGGAAGTGTAGGGCTCAAGGGGGCGGCGTGGGGGTGCAGGGCAGTAGGGGGTGGTGGCAAGGGTCGGCGCAGGGGTTGGGTGCGGCGGTCGGAGCGGCGGACGGCGGCGGCGCAGAGGGAAAACAGAAAAAAAATGGAAAGAAGGAAGGAGAGAGGAGGGAGCTCAGGGGAAAGAAGATGGCTCGAAAATGGGATAAGAAAATGGGCGAATGGGAGAAGAAAAGAAGAGGAAAGGCAAGGGGCAGATGGCAGGGCATAGGGCGGTAGGGAGGCGGTAGGGTGGCAGGGAGAGGGTGGCGACGGGAAGGAGGGAGTTGCAGACATGGGTAGGGTGCAGGGGTAGCTCAGCTCGAAAGAGGGGAGAAGAGGACAGGGTAGAGGGAGGGAGTAGCAGGGGCAGGTGCGGTGGCAGGCGGCGGCAGTCGCAGGTGGTCGGGCGGCAGCTGCAGAGGGTCGGGCTGTTGTCACCTGAGAAGAAGAAGAAAGAAAGGAGGATGCGGGCGGCCGGTCGGGGAAAGGAGGAAAAGAAAAGGCTGGCCGGTCCAAGGGAAAAAGAAAGGGAGCCGGCTATGCTGGCGTGCTAGGCGGCGCGCGAGGGAGAGAAGGGGGAGGCGGGCCGAAGGCCCAATGCGCGGGGAGAAGGAAGCAGGCCGGTGCAGGCGGCCCAAGGAGGAGAAAAAGGAAAAGAGAAGAAAGAAGAAAAAGGAGAAAAAGGGGAAGGAAAAGAAAAAGGAAAAATGAGAAAATAGGGGAAATAAATTAAATTCATTTATAAAATCATAAAATGTAATATTCTTGATAAATTATTTAATTTAATAATTTAATTTATTATAATCTAATATATTAGTTTAAAAAGGATAAAGTTGGTAAAATATTAGTTTGGGAATTTATAAAAATAATATGATAATTAGCAAAATATTTATATTTAATTTATTAAATAATCTTACCCAAATTTATATACTCTAAAATCCATAAAATAATTAAAATAAATAATTTTACAAGTAAATTTTATTTCAAATAAAGTCATTTATTAAAATATAGGTTTTCAAAATTTTTGGGGTATTACACTTATTGTATTTTTTTTTAAAATTCTACACTACTAATTTTATCTGCATCACTTTGCCATCTCAAAAAGTATTCCCCAAATTCCAACCTTGAATTCTCTTTTCTAATATATCTCTTAGTGTATAAAAGATCCCTTTTGTTGATCTACCATTACCATTGGTAGGCTTAGGTATTTATAATACTTATCCATTAGAGCCACACCCAAAATATTTTTTAATTATACTAGGTGGTCCTTATTCACACCAAGGACAACACATGAGTTTCGATCTTTAAAGATTGATTTTCTATCCTATCATTAGCTCATATTCTTTCAAAATCTACTTCCAACATAATACCTCTTGTATAGTATCACAAGATAAGAGAACATTATCATTATAAAACAACAAATAGGAGATTTGGGCAGTTCCCAACACACCTTAATACCATGCAAGACACCTCTCGTCACTACAACCTCCAGCATTTGGGAAAGACCTTAAACACATAGTAGAAAAGGGCATAGAGATAAATGATCACCCTATCTGAGGGCTTTTGCAGATAAAAATTTTTGCATGGTAGCTCATTTAAGAGGATAGGGAAGGATACTGAGGTAACACAATTCATAATACACTAAACCAATCTGCTATCAAAACCCATACTATGCGAGATGAATCTAAGAAAACTCCACTCAACTCTATCATAAGCTTTGCTCATATCCAATTTTGGGGTCATTAAATGTTTTTTCATATAGTGAAAGACTTCATATGCAACCAGGACATTTTCAGTGATAAAACGTCTGAGAATGAACATGCTCTACTGATAAAAAAAATTACAAACAAAAAAATGGACTTCACACGATTAGCTGATGTTTTGATACCAACTTATAGATGCCATTAAACCACCTAATTGGTCTAAAATCATATATACATTTGGGGTCCTTTGACTTCATAATCAAAGAAATATATGTATGGTTCATCCCCTTTGGTATAGTATCACCATTCAACAAAACAAGGGTAGCTTAAATGACTTATGGCCTAACAATGTACCAGTAATGCTGATAGAAAAATGCACACATATTATCTAGGGTTGATGCCTTTATCAAATGCATCTAGTGAAGAGCCTTATACAATTCCTTCCTAGTGATCGAAGCTAACAAACCATCATTAATCGTGTTGGATGACATCAGTTGCATGATTAGGTCAAAGTTACCAGCCACTATACCTACCAAAGAGAAAAGTGTAACACTTCCATTTTTAGCACCAAAAAATTTCATTTAAAAGAACTATTTATGGAAGTAAAAACATTCAAAACACACTATGTTACTACCACACTCAACATAAGTCTAATTTCCTCTACCATTATAATATAAAGTGTTAAAGTTAAAACATTTCTTCACTTAGATTAAAAGGAAAAATGGTCAAGAAGCACATAAGAGATATTACATTACAAAATTACCACTATTCTGATTACACTCGAAGATCAAATAAAAGGTAAAAAAACCAAAAGAAAAGAAATATAGAAGGAGACACAAAAGTCTAATGGATATCTAGATTAAAATATGCATGAGTGGATATCCATATTAAAATGTGCTAGAGTGGATATCCAGATTAAAAGATGCATGAATGGATATCATAAAGTCCTACCTCTCAACCCCAAACCCTATCTGTCTCAATTTAGGCTCTCAAAATACTAATTACAAGGTCATTACTATTTGTTGGATAGGTAGGGGGCTATAAAACATAATTCATTAGTATAAAGGAAAAATGGTACTAAGTAAACCACTACATAACACTAAGCATACAAAGGTCACATGGAGTAGATAGAAGTTAACACACGAAAATCATGACATAAAAAAGTTACATAATACATGGGATAACGAGATACAATACACATACTATGGAATACATCACCAAGGTCACATATTGATCACACCACCACACTTATTCAATTTATGACCACTTTATAATCCAACATAATCATGACCGAAACAACCACAACATAATCCACAACCATTAGGGTAGTGCACTAAGGCAACTACCAACCAATCATACCTAACTAATTCCAAATACCAAAGGGAGTGCACAAAGGCAACTATCAAACCAACCATCTAAAACTAATTAAAAAACATTTCAAAAGCCAACATACAAAGTTAATTCCCATTTTTTTTACTCAAGGGGATATAAGATTAACTCAAAGGTGTTTAAGTACATTAGTCATATCAACATGTATGGAAATATAGTACTCTCCAACCTTTGCAATCCAAATTTGTATAAGTATATCAATTATACTAGCACACCAAAGCAATACAATATCCTCCAACTTAGGACATCTAATAGTTAAGTGTGCATACTCTCTAAATCTCAAGAACAAATGAGAGTGGACTAGGGCCTTAGTTGGAATGAAAAAGCATTTAATGAAACCACCAAAGCAAACCAATGATTCATACCTTATCTCTAGGGTAGCTAACCCTAATGAGTAACCATTCTTAATAGAGGTGTCGTCCACTTTAAATAATACTCCTTCCGTATTTAAAATTTGACACGACATATTTCAAGAATTAAGCTTCATCATCAATTTATTTTAATATATATTATTGAAAAATATATAAGTATTTTATTAAAATATTTTTATACTATTATAATAATTATATTTTTATATCATAACATATTATACTTCAATAGAAATTAACGGTCAAAGTTTATCCTCAAAATACACAACAACAATCATTTGAATATGAAGGGAGCAATATTTTATTATGTGATCAATTTTATCACATAATACACATATAATATTCATAACATACTTAACCACTTTCTTTTATTTCTCATTATTCAAGTTAATCCTCAAGTTAACAGTCCAAGCTAAAGTCAAGGGTCAACATTAAGGTTACATAATAATATACTAAGACCATCCTAGGTCTAATTATCCAATACTTAGTTATAATAAGTCACAAAAGATCAAAATACCCTTAAACCCTAATTATTTCAAATTTACCCATTTTAATGCCAAACTTAAATATAAGTCCACAATCATCATGAAATGGATAAAAGATATTTAAACTAACACATTACTCTAGAATATAAAATTTGAAATTTTCTAAAAATGGACACAAATATTATTTTATCCCTACATATAAGTTAAGCATATTAAGCACATAAACTCCAAACATGTATATCTATCATGCCATAAATTTCATGATTAGCATACATAATAATTTAAAGCATAAAGTTGGCATTCATGATATAAAATAACCATAGCACATGTAAAATAGCATTTATACCCCTAGAGCATATAAAAACTTCAATCATTTAAAACTATGTTCTTACATGCTCAAATCTCAACATATTATGTATCAAACTTTAAATCAAACATGTGAGGAAACTAATAACAAGGTTAAAAGTAGAAAAGGAGGTATCAACCATGACAATAATGCCTTTAATCAAACCACCACAACATACCATGTATCAAACTTAAATCATAACAATCTATGCTCATACATACTCAAATCTCAACAAATTAAGCCTCAAACTTTAAATAAAACAAGTAAGGAAACTAATAATAAGATCAAAAGTAGAAAAAGAGGTATCGACAAGTAAAATAATTCCTTTCACCAAACCACCCTTACAACACATGCATAATTATTCTACAACTTTCAACTTTATTCTAGCATATTGTTACACATACATGAAAATACATAAATCTAGCATGATCACACATTTTTCATGATAAAATACTTAAGGAAAGATTAATAAATATCAAGACGCATGCATAAATTTCAAAAATCATAATAAGCATGATCATATTTAAACACAAAAATCAAAGCCCTAATATGTTATCACATGATTTTTACAAATTTAGTAAGAACTTAAGAATGGCCTCCTTCCAATAAAGATTAAAAAAAATAGATTGAGTCACCCAAAATATAGCTTCCAAATCTACCTTCTTATTCTCCATAAAAACATAACCAAACAAAAATTAGAATCTAACACATAAAATATAAAGAAATTAACAAAAATTCACAAAAAGCAATAAGGAAAGAGAATCCATATCTAACAATGGGTAGCACACCAAAGAGAAAGAAAAAAGAGGGGCAACTCTTCAACTTTCTCCTAAATCTAACACCCTTATACTTAATTAAATATAACGATGCTATATAAAGGATTAGAGGAAGAAAAACAAGCAAGAAAAAGAAAGTAAAGAAGGGGAGGAGTTTGGTTCTCTCAAAAAGGAAGAACAAAAATTAAAGGATACCACAATTAGATAAAAACTCAAGAAAATAGAGGAGAACAAAGAGAGGCCAAAGCACAAAGAGTTGAATGAATGAAGAATAAAGAAAGAATGGGGCATAAGGAGAGGTAAAGGATTTCGGTTAAAATTTAAGAGAGAGGGAAGAGGAATTGGCCCAAGATTGTTTCATATACACTTAAATGAAGATGTTGAGTAAAGGTACAATATGTAAAAGCGTTAGTGAAAGGTAAGGTGAGGTAACTATGTTCAAGATCTTGGTCAAATACAAGAGTATAAGTAATAATAAAATCTAAGGTGAGGAAAAGTCGAGGGAAGTCTCTTAAGGTCAAAGGGTTTAACCACAAAAATCAAAATAAATTGAAAAACTATGGAAAATAATTAATCATGAAGTTTGGACAACTACTGATCAATATTTGGTCATTAACATAAACCTCTTTATACATCTCTCTCTACCTTAACACCCAGTTGTCTAGCTCGTAAACCCCGATTGACTGCCAGACTTCAAAACCTAATTGATGTCATATTTAACTTCATAATAACCCATTTTCACCCCCAACCCAAGCACACAAAATATAAAACATCTAACACATATTATCCACCTATAACTTCTAATATTAAGTTCCTTTAACATAACAAATTTCATTTATGTTCTCAATTAGGGTTTACGAGGAAGCATGGTATTAAAAAAAGTCTTTGAAAAAGAATCCCTCACTTCTGTTGCTATCTCCTTTTTTATGTTCTCCAACTCCCCAAAGCATCATTCAATTGATGAATATAAAATTTTCATGGTTATTTGGTTCACTGATGAAAAAAATTTAATGTTACCATCATCCTCCTTCATATTCATCTCCTAGGATCTTAAGTTGTTTCCTTTATCTAGGTACCAAGGCCATGAGTCATTAGGAATATCTAGCAGCGTTTCATATTAGTTTAGCTAAGGCTACCATGGTACATTCTTCAACCGAGATGTTAAGGCCACTAAGCCCATGCTAAAGGTTTCCGTTGGTCTATTATTTCTACTCAACCAATGATGACTAGATTAGATCCTACTTTGGTTTACCACCACCAAAGTATAATAAAAATTTGATGTGCCATAAATATCATCATATTATGGATATGGCTTCTTATCCTATGTACTTTAGCCTCGGTATTATTATATTATAGTTCTAGTATTCCTAAGGCCGCATATTATATCTACTTAGCAACAAAATAGGAATATATGAGAATAAATAATTTTAAAGAAAGGAAAAGGATTATGCCATATATTAGGAGGAGCTATACAATAAAAAAAATGAGCATATTAACTATCTGTTGAACCTTTAATATGTTTCTTCATCTTCACTAACAATCTCTATCTCTTTAGACCCTTTAGGAATGAGAATACTCTTCAAGTCTTCACCTTTGTACAATTGTTTGTTGGTTTTATACAATTGATCATGCTCAACTAAGAATTTAAATTGAGCATATTCAACAAAGGCATAATAGGCATACCATTGTGATTGAAGTTGTTTATCATAATGGAAAATTTCATCACATGCCAGATACTTGTCCACAACTTTACTAACATGTTTTAGCTTGGTGTCAGCAATTACTTTACTTATAAGATCATCTAAGAAATATTGTTGTTCCTTGATTGCCTGTTTGGCATCAGCCAATTATTTTTTAATACTCTTTATTTCTTCACTATTCGTCAAGTCTATATCTAAGATTTCTTTACACGATCATCAATCTCAGCACAAACCTCAACTACTTTATCATTAAGAAGTTTGTTCTCTTCTTGAATGACTCTTAATCCATCATAAAATTACTAGAACTTCTTGGCATCAACAACCCATTTCTTTTTATTAGTGGATAATCTATTGATTATTAATAACTCTTTGAATAGATCATTGTCCAAGCAAATATTCTTTTATTTTAGAAGCTCCATTTCAACCTTTGATGTTTGTTTCACCCTTTCTAAATGGTCTTCCAAGCTGGCAAACTAATCTTGGAAAAAATCTACATCAAGGATAGAAGATTTTAGTTGGCCCTTTTTAGTCTCCAATTTAGAGATTTTGGCTTAAAGAGATTTATTCTAAGTTATGCAAGTTGAAAGGGATTTATTAATATATTTGTAGTCACTCTCTATCCACTGAAAGTGTCTGGAACCTTGGGAGAAATGATCAAAAAAATTTCTCCTCATGAATAATTATTGCAAATGAAAATTGTAAGTCTAACAAGAATGTGTCATTGATATAACTACATGGATATGAGGTAAGAATCTAATATGCACCTACATACTTAAGTTCATGTCAGCCTTTAGTAAAGTGGTTATGATTAGACCTTCCATAATCCTTTTATCTCCTCGAAGCATCATGGCCTTGATCAGGTTAAGGCTAGCAAAGTCATTAGAATAATGATGGAAGAAAGAATAGTCTTTAGGAATGGACAAGGTAGACCTATCATTCTCCAAAAGGAATTTAGTTCCTTCTTGAAGCACATATTTTTCTCTAAGTGAGTGTATCTAATTTAGGAACCCATCATTGTTCTCTAACTGTGTGTACCAGGCATAGTTTTAAAAACCAAACCGGTCATCGAACCGGTCGGATTACTGGTTCACTGGTTTAGTGGTCGGACCAATGGCTTGAACTGGTCGAACCAGTGGTTCAACTGGTTCACTCAATTAAATTCAAATCTATCCATATTTGTTTAAAAATATAGTTTAAGTATTTAATACTTAATATTACAAAATAACATAATTAAAGTGATCATTACATATTCATATAAGGTCATAAAATAACATAATTCCATATTAAAATTCTCCTACATATCAAATACGATTACAAAATAACATAATCCAACATCAAGTCACTTACATATTCATAAATAACTTAAAATAAAACACATTAATTAGAAGTTACAATTCAATTACATAAATTAAATGGTTCGATCAAAGAGCTACTCATCCAATCCTATAGATTATCTATATCATCTCCAACATTAGAAAATAGAGGAATGACATTTTCATGCATGCGATTATCTTCATCATCATCGTCTCCACTCTCCCCTTCAACTTCATCATCTTCATTTCCGTCAATTTCATCCAATGCGTCTACAAAAATGGAATAAGAATAATTACTTAAATTATTATATCAACTTATATAAGCTATAAAAGGTATGAGCATTGTACCTTCACTAGGATTGTCTTGAATAGTGACAGAAGTTAATTCATTTCTAAGCAACTCAAGCTCTTCGTTATTCAAATTAGATGGCTCATCCATAAGAATCCATGAGCCTATTGCATCAAACTCTTCAAAATTAATTGGGTCATAACTTGTCTTAAATCGATTTCTACACAAAAGAAAACAAAATTAGACAAGCTTGGTAATATTATCATATAAAATAAATAACTTTACACATGATTTACAATAGTAAGACAACAACAAATTAAATTCACACCTTTGTTGCAATCTCAAGTTAGAGTGCACAAAAACTAAATCATTGAGTCTTTGGTGCTCAAGTCTATTCCTTTTCTTCGAATGGATATGCTCAAATATACTCCAATCTCTTTCATTACCAGAAGCACTACAAGTCTAGCTTAAAACACGAATGGCAAGCTTTTGTAGATTTGGAGCACCACATCCATATAATGCCCACCATTTATCTACAAAATCATTATAATAATTTACCAAACAAACTAAAAAAATGTAAATAGATATAAAATTTTGATAATACCTTGAAATAAGTAACAAAATCATACCTAGAGCAAAAACACAACGATCTTGTACAGCAGACCATCTTCCAAAATCACCTTCAGCTTTTCTAAAAGAACTCATCTCCCTCGTTAATTTTGACCTCAATGTGAAATTTTCATTTGCATATCTCTCAATGACATCAATAACAGAAGACACAGTACTTTGATGTTGAGAAAATTCAGATGAGTACTAGAAACGAGGATTAAACCAATAACCAGTTGCATGTAAGTTCCTTGAGAGTTGATTATCCCAACGAGAAGAAATAATTTGAAGATAAGGCTCTACCCTTTTCTTTCTCCTATGAAATCTAGCAACCATATCATCTTTATCCTTGTGAAATGCTTGATACAAATAACCCATACATGGTTTCTCTCCACTATCCACCAATCGCAAAACACGTATAAGAGGATCAGTAAGTTGCATAATTATAGCACACTCCTTCCAAAATGTGGTATCCAACACATTCTCCACAAACTTCTTACCCTCTCTATCCTTAGCATAAGCATAAGAGGTCCACTCCCTAGACACAACCATCGTCCTAAGAGCATTCTTATGTGTCAAAATGCTTTGCAAAGCAATAAAATTAGTAGCAAACCGAGTAGGAGCTGGACGAATAATCTCTCTTCCTTCCGTGAACTTTCTCATCAAATGCAATGCAAAACAATGATTATAGATATACTTGGTTATTTTTGAGGCATGCTTGACAATGTCTTCCACCTCATCCAACTTACCCATATCTTTAAGCATCAAATTAACACAATTTGCAGCACAAGGAGACCAATAAAGTGACTTAAACTCATGCTCTAACAACCTTCCAGCAGCAACATAATTCGCAATATTATCAGTCACCATATGCACAACATTTTCAGCACCAACATAGAGAATAATATCTCTAAATAACTTATGCAATAGTTCAGCAGCTTTTAAAGCATCAGAATCATCAACAGACTTTAAAAACACAGTACCCTTTGGATAATAAACTAAGAAGTTAATTAAAGTTCGATTATGTTGGTTTGTCCACCCATCTGCCATAATAGTACAACCACATTCTTTCCAATGAGAATGAAAAGTCTCAACATAATTATTCACCTTTTCAACATTTTTCATTAACAAATAACCACGAAGAGCATGAACAGTTGGTCCCTTATAACCAGGACCAATGTGAGCTATACCATCAATAACATACTGATAATAATTAGAATTTGCAGCATTAAAAGGGATACATGAATCAATCATCCACTTAGAAAGGAGAATGTCAACTTTCTCAACAGCATCTTTGCTTTGTAACACACTTTTTAGTGTTGGTTGTGCCCCTACAATTGTTCTTGGCATGAAATGATGCCCTATAGTCTTTTGTTTTCCCTTGTCTAAGATCCTTAATTTCTCTCCTAATTTGAAACTACTAGTTATCGTATGAGGAGGTATCAAACAAGGCTCTTGGTGTGAAGGAAATTCCATTGAACAATATGGGTTATCTTCGGCTAAAAGCTCTTGTACCTTTCTTTTTTTTCTAGCAAACTCTTCAATAATTTTGTTCATCTCAAAACCAACTTCAGGAGGAACTTTTTTACACCTCTCTACTTGACCTTTAACACCAACTAAGTGTTGTTTGACATGCTGGATTCCACCCCCAGAAAGCAGCTTAGAACAATATAAGCATTGTAACTTTTTTCTCTTATTAGCATCCTCAACTTCTCTACAATGACGCCATGCTGGATCCTTCTTTCCTCTAGAAGTACTTTGAGAAGAATTTGGCATAGAGCCAGTATTACTAGCCTCCGCAGACATCTTTAAGGCAAAAAGAAGAAATTACAAGTTACAAACTTAAGTTAGGTGAGAATTTTATCATAAGTTACAAACTAAATATCAAAAACCTAAAGCTACACTTCAATTCTCAAATATTCTGAAATTTTCAGCAGCACAAAGTACAACCATAATTTTAGAACATACTAGAGACTTGAGAATTTCAGAATTTCAGAAATTCCAAATCAACTTAGCCTTTGAGTTTCTACCTAAGGCCACACAAAATCTGCACAGAATCAATTGAGGCAAAAATCCAATTACATTTTTCTCATTTGTTAAAATTATTTATGTAATATAAGATAGGCAAAAATCCCATGTATAAGATAAGCATAAATCCCAGCAATATCCATCCCGCAAAAATTTATGATTTCAAAGAATTCCAATCAGCTTTGATGGAATATGACAAAGTAGTATCAATAAATAATAGTTCATACTCCATACTACAATCAATTTCCCAACTTCAACCAAAAACTCACGATTCACTGATTCAGGTTTAGCTTCAGCCACAAACATGGCTTAAAACTTGACAGTCGACACTCAACATGACTCCTCACCTCCTTTGATCCAATTGTTATAAATCCCAGCCAAAATAACAACACTACAATAAAAAAACACTACCCAAATCGTTGCCAACTTCAAAAATCTCTTCTTTAAGCAAACACATTACCAATAATACAGACGGTTTCTCTAACATTTGTCCTTTAGGTGCAACTCAGAATACAAGTAAAACTAACAGTCTAACATTCAGTGATGTCAATCACTATGTGAGCTAATGTGTAATTAATTCCCTGATTATATTATTTGGGAAAATAAATTTAAGTCTTAACATGGGTCAAAGGGCACACCCAAATGCAGATTAACCAAGATCAGCCTCATCATGGAATAGAGGAGAGACATAATCATAAAATACAGAAGTGAAAGTTGCAGTACCTGCCTGAAACTAAACATTGAATGAGCACTACCAGTGAACTTCCATCATTTCAAACCAGGAAAATACATAACTAATCTGCAATTGAGATACTGAGGGACGGGTTAACAGAAAAAAGTGACGATGGATTTATTAATTTCATATTATGGCGATCCAAATTTAATGAGAGCAAAAATGACAAGACTCGGGAAGACCACATATGACCATGCCCCTTTAGAACCTAAAGCCCACGGGACCAAAAAATTACAAAGAACCTAAAGCTCACTTGCTTCAGGGCAGGGACCCATACAAAAAAATAAAATAAAAAAGCTTCCCCTTACCGTTTGCTAACAGAGTAACAGGTTAATTAGCAGGTGCAGGCTGCAGATTGCAGAAGCTATATAATACATAATTAAAATTGAAATAACAAAGAGTCAAAAAATAAAGCAGATTATGATGCAAGATAATGACCTGAGATTGAAGAATAATTGAAGCAGCGTGAAGACGACGGTGGCCGATCTCCTCGGCGTCAGCAGTGCAAAGAAGAAGGCTGATCTCCTGGACAACAG
This sequence comes from Tamarix chinensis, assembly GCA_030549775.1. Taxonomy (NCBI): domain Eukaryota; kingdom Viridiplantae; phylum Streptophyta; class Magnoliopsida; order Caryophyllales; family Tamaricaceae; genus Tamarix; species Tamarix chinensis. The sequence goes on along the minus strand of CM060179.1, from coordinate 7,133,377 downwards.
AGTAGCAATGGAAGACGAACGAACAGCATTGAATCGAAGGACAGCAGAGGATGTGCGAACAAGATGTGTATTGGATCGAAGACAAGCAATGGCAATTGGTAGAGTAGCCGAATGTGCGAATTGCCAAGGTTGAAGATGAACTATCGGAATGAGCAATGTCGGGACGGGAGTGAACTGAGGACTGTCGAATGTTGTCCTCTGTTTGGTTTGGTATGTTTAGGGTTAGGAGAAATTTTTTAAAAAGACATCTTTACCCCTCAACACACAACACAATAAAAATTTAATTTGAGGGCGAAAGGGTAATTTTGAGCTCACAACAAAACCGCATTGGTTCCATAAAAAACTGGTCGTTTTTACCATAATCTTCGGTTTTTTGTAAAACTGGTTTTAACTACCGTAACACCCGGTTTTATCACCGGTACGCGGGTTAACTAGTTCAACTGACTAGTTCGGTCCGATTTTTAATACTATGGTACCATGACCTTTCAATATGTCAACAACTGGGGGAGGATGGCTATGGTCCAATGAGTGGGTACTCTTGCTTACTGCAGCCTAATGAGAAAGTGTAGTATTAGCTTCCACGATTGACTTAGATTGTCTTATTGATCCCTCTACATCATTGTTCTCCCCATAAAAAAGAATTGTCTCTTTATTAGGACTTGAAATGGTAGTTGATATAGGTACTCTCAAAAAAGGATTTAGCAACCATTTGCCTTTTTCTAAGTGTAATGGCTAAAAGGAATGGGAGGAAACATTTATTGAAACAAGGATCAACAGATTCAATCTATGGTCAAGAGGGGTAGATAAAGTTTTAATTGGCTCAAAAGTAGATTTGGGAGTCTTCTTAGTTACTAGAAATTTTCTAACAGCCTGTAAAGGGCATGCTTCCTGAGCAATATACCAGAAATGATAAAAAGGATGGCCCATGGATTGATAATTAACATTGGTAAACTGAATAACATCCCTGGCCTTATTTAGATTAACTTTTTTCTTTAAACTTTTAGGAAAAAGCTTTGTTGCTCCTTCAATCTCCTAAACATATAATAAGGAAGAAAGAATTTTAGAAGAAATACTATGAATTTTGAAAGGCAAAATTCACTGCATGTGGCAAGAAGAACTATTTTTTTTGTTTGGATCCTTCAATGAGAATTGATGTAGTTGGAGGTTGCATAGTGGGATTCTTTACACCCTTCGCTAATCTAGAAGTGATCATCTATTGCTAAACATTCCAATCATTTCACTCTACAAAAAGACATATTCTTGTGAGATAATAAGAAAAAAAAAACATTAAAGAAGTTAATTAGATGAAAAGAAAATATTTTACTTACCAACTTCAAAGATCAATCCTATCTTCTTTGGGATAATAAGATTGTTGCTAATGTCATTATTATTGATTCCCTTCGTGTAAAAAATTATCAAATTTATCTACAAATACATCTAACTTTGGAGTAAAGGGCAGAAACTCTCATAATTTGATGTTCAATTGACTCCTCTTTGGTAAATTCTACTTAGAATCACCCAAAATAAAGAAGTGTTATGACTTCCACTTTTTCATGGAGGAGTGAGGCTCTTTAATAAATTTAGTTTATCCTTTTATCTTAATGGAGTAGAAGCATGTAGTGTAAGGATGACTTAATAATTTTAATAAATTCCTAAATAGGTCCATTGTACGTGCAACCTCTAATAAATGGCAACCATATAAAAAACCATTTAACCATTCTTCAGATATTAGGAACAAAATGTGTTGGGTTGAGGCAACACATTTGGAGGAATATCCTCACAAAAGGATGTAAAGGAAAATGGATTCTATCGTACAAAGCCTCGATATAAAGAGAAATGTACCTGTCTAGTAGATTATTAACCCTGTAAAACGGGGGTAGTGAAATTAGAATAAGGGAAGAGGAAATGTAATACTTTTTGGAAAATGCTCAAGCTAGGCATCTATAATATTATTGGAAAGAAAAGTGTTTGAGTTAAGTGAGAAAGTTTCATCCATAATGAAAATCCAAGAAGAGTTATAAGGAAACAAAAAGGTTGAGGGGTATAAATGTAACAGAATCGATATAAAGAGAAATTTACTTGTCGAGGATGAAGAAAATATAACAGAATCAGACAAAGTTGTAGATATAGATGAAGATTTTAAAATATAAGAATATTTAGAACTAGTAATATGTTTTAGGAAAATATCCTTCTGCAAAGTAGGAGATTTACTAGGAGAGTTGTAAGGATAGGTGGTTAGAGCAATGCAAACTCTATAAGTATGATTCCCATTTGACAGCTCATAATATTTCATGCCACCACTAATAGCAACTACAAGAGGAGTCTTGATGATATATACGTGTGTGTGTGTGTGTGTGTGTGTGTGTAGATGACGATGATAGTGGTATAGAAAATATCCTAATAGATGACAAAAATAGAAAAATAAGGAATGAAAGAAGTTTGAAGATGAAAACTAGAGAAGATAATCTCAGACACTAGAGAAGAATGATAATCGCAAATAGTGAATGTTAGGGGAGTAAATGCAAAGGAGGATGTGTGTGTGTGTGTGTGTGTGTGTGTGTGTGTGTGTGTGTGTGTGTGTGTAGAAATACCAATTGAGTAACTTTACCTCATTTTTTTATCAAGAAGGTAAAGAATTTGCATTCATCACTCACATGATCTCCTCAAAAAATCTCATTCAGGAGAACACATATTGTCTATTCCAGCCTTGATTCTCTCTTGATCTTTGCCTTATCTTAAGTAAAATAACGGCGTAACAAATGACCTATCATAACCTAGGAAATTTGGTCCCTTTTATAAAAATTTCCTAGTGTATCATGTGACCCTTATTCACAGAGCTTTCCCAAGATTTAGACATGTGGAAGGAAAGAGAAAAATGAAGCTTACATGAAAATTTTTATTTTGGTACCATTTTACACTCTACTAAAATTTAAAATTTGAATGTTACATTAATTGATGGATTAGATTTAGTTTTATTTTTTCTTCAATGGGACTCACTGATGGTCCTTAGTGATGAATTTGATTTTACATATCAATGGCTTATCGGCAATATTTTTATGTAATAACATTTATAAACAACCTATGATATTGTATAATCTATCAGCTATGATAATATTATTTCACATCATATGATAGCTCTTCACTTGTAATTTTTCAATAGCATTTATTATTATTATTATTATTGTAAATGATCAATAAGTTTTTTTTTTAACTTGTGATGAAGACCGTCAGCCGGTGCTATTTTTTGTAAACTTGTAATGTAGATTGTTAGCTAACCATTGAAGCTCAATTTGCTTACTTCAAAAGGTTATCCATCTAATACATATATGTCATCAAAAAAATCCTTAAAGATCATCCTATCTACTCTAGGGAGACAACCATTAGGCATGTAAAATCGGTGGCAGATCACAAAAGTTTAGCATATCTACCCAGGGTAAAGGAGGAATATAGGAGAGGAAATTATTAAGGTAATGATGATATAGGTGTTTCTCAAATAATTGTTATTAGATTTAAAGGGCGATGGCCCAAAGAGTCGAGATCAGCCCCCCAAATCTCTTGAGACGCTCACCCCTTCTCATTTCTCTTTAGGTTCCTTACTAGGTCGGTTCACTACATTAGATTACTGTAACATCAAAAACATCACATAGATTAATCAAAAACATTAGATTATTGAAGGACATACTAGTTAGTAATTCATCCATTCTACATACTACCTCTAACAAAATGTGTCAGATTATTCCCTAGGTAAACCTCATTTTGTCTTGAAACATTCTTTAGTTATGCTTCCTTCATAAGTGATAAGTGCAAGAGGAAAATAGAGCCCTCAAAATTTTCCTCCTGCATTGGGGTTTTTCTACCTTGTGATTTCATCCAATGCATTATATATTACCAATTAAGAGATACATGTCTATTACATGTGATATTAGAAACATGTGTCCATATCTAAGTAGAGAAAAGACATTGAAAAAATAGATGGACATGTGTTTCCCCTTCATCATTACGTAAGCTACATATGGGATTTGGATGCATGCCCATCTTAGCCATTTTATATCAAGTGAGCAATCTTCCTTGAATCACTAACCATAGATGAAAGCTATGTCATGACATGGTTTGTGTATTCTAGACTACCATTTCCTAAGTGAATGGTTCCATTCGATTTCTTATGGGATTATAAACCTTTGAGATGTTATATTAAATCCTAGCCATACATTGTCTTTTGCTTTTTGGTCAATAAAAAAGTTATGGAATGAACCCTTCACCTCCATAAGATTTCTGAAAACCCATGATGTTGTAGATGGTATCAAAAGAGACTAAAACTCCCTGCCTTTATGTAGTATGCATGCATCTAGCATACCCATAACACATGTTTATCTTCATATAACCACTAAAGAAATCTTCTTTGAGCAATAATATCTCAATTGTTAAGTTGAAAAATCCTCAGACCACCTTCATTTTTGGAAAGGTATATAATAGTCCAAGATACAAGATATTTTGGGGATTTTTCTTTCCCTTCCTAGAGGTAGGATCTACACAAAGCATTAATCTCCTTGAGGATTCTTTTAGAAATCATGAGGAACAAACTTCATTAGGCTTGTAGGCTGAATAAAGCTGACTGCATATGCTGATATCTACTTGTAACGCTTAAGAGTTTGGACGGTCAAGCATTTATCCTAGCAGTCAACTTCTCTTCAAAGGGTTTATAATCATTATAAGTGATTTTCTTTATAGATAGAGGGATACCAAGATAATGAATAGGCAAGCTTCTTTCGGGGAATTAGTGAAGAGGTTCTAAGTTTTATCTCTAACTTGTTAAGGAATATAATGGATAAAGAAGATGTTGCATTTACTCACATTTGAAGATTGGCTTGAAAGACATGAGAATTTATGAAAAACCTCACAGATAGCTTGCATAGGGGCTACACTTCCATGATTGAAAAACTATAGGTCACCAGCAAAGAGTAAATTAATAAGTTTGACCTTTTTGCATTTTGGATTAGCCTTGAAAAGAGGGTTGATCTAGAGGAAATCCATTGCTCCATTCAAATATTCTATGATATTTATAAACAAGTAAGGAGATAAAATATCTCTTTGTCTTAAACCCCTATTATCTTCAAATGGAGGTTTCAACGTTCCATTTATAATTAAAGAATAACTAGTAGTGATCACGTAACTCATCAAAATTTTGATGAAGTGGATAGGGAATAGAAAGGAGAATACATGCTCAAAGAATCCCCAATCTACTAAGACATAAGCCTTACTCATGTCAAGTTTAATCATGGGTCTTAGTGATGTGTGTTTCATGTTGTATCCTTAGACAAGCTCGGTGGCTAGAATAATATTGTCATTTATGCTCTCAACCTTTGTAAAAGTTGCTTGTGTTTCCCAAATGATAGAGAAGATGATGTCTTAAAGTATGCTTGGGATAACTTTTGCAATAATCTTAAAGAGAATATTACAATAAGCTATTGGCCTAAAATCACCTCCCTTCAGTACATTGTGAACCTTTGGAATTAGGTTTAAAGTTCCCACATTTAGTCTTTTTGGAATATACTCCATGGTAAAAACTTCAACTACTAATCTCCAAAGATCATCTCTTATGAAGGGACAACACTTCTAGAAAAATGTAGCATTGTATCCATCAAGTCCTAGACCTTTATCCGAATTCTTGTTGAACCAAGTAGCCTTCACTTCCTTTTATAGAACTAGAGAAATAAATAGTCATTAATAATACATTTTTAATCACATATTTATATAAAATCAAACTTAATGCTTGCTTACAATATTAATGATTTAGATTAATTTTAGTGGTTAATTTCTGGTTTGACTCAAATTCAAAATGAGCTTATCCGGGACAAGTTCAGCCAAACCCAACTCAACACATCAAAATCTATAAAGATATAATTCATTGATTTAACCTAAATCTAACATGTTAAATCAACCCAACCGTGAAATCATATGAACACAAGCATCCTCAACTCAAACCCTACTCGACAAGTTAGCCCAAAATAATCCGAAATCGTCTGACCCGGATCTGTAAAGACTCATATCGAATCTGAAGTAGTACGACCTGAATCTGTAATGATCCAAATCGGATATGCAATGAATCGACTCACATCTACAATAAATCAAACCCGACCTAACCAATAAGATGATCCAAATAATCTGACTTGACCCACAGTTGATACGTATCATAACGTCTTCTGACTCGATTGCTACCTCTATCAATAGTCATTCATTCTCTCTTTTTAAATTTAATGTGTTTGTGGTTTTAATTTCCATTGACACGTACTCTAAAAGCAATATTGTCTGTATTAGAAAGAAAAAATATCATTGTATATTTTGATAATAAAATTTAATCAGTAATTTTTCTTAAAATATAATATATTATGCTATAAAAATAAATTAATCATATTCACATTAAAATATATTTTATAACATAAATTTTTTATATTTTTATTAATATATATTAAAAAATTTAACGGTTAAGATTTACCATCGTAGTAATAAGTTCCTAAATTGTTAATAAAAAATAATCCGTTCACCCTTCTATTCTTCTTCGACCGTGGAGCGCAATATTGCTGACCTCATTGCTAACGTGATCATGTGAGGTTACTATTGCGTAGGCTGCTAAAGCGATTTCGATTCTCCATTAGGAAGAAGAACCACTAAAGCCTAAAAAACCGGGGATGCCCATCCATCCACTACCCCCTCGCTCAGTCACTCACTCACTTACTCAAGGAGTCAAGGGCCAAGGCGAAGACGACGAATGATATTAAACCCTATTCTGCTTTTCCTGCATATAGTAATAGTACTGCCCCGTTTATGAAGTACGGCACTTTTTTTCCTTTTTTGTTTTTTTAAAAGAGCGAATAAAAGAGAAAGCCTTTCCTGATTTCTTATTTCAGAAGGAAATGACCTGCGACCAAACGAGCAGAAAGATTTGAAACGGAGAGGAAAAGGCTAGTGGTGAACTGAAATGTGAATGGAGGCGTAGATGGAGAGGAATTTTCTAGTGGGTGGGTAGCAAAAACTACAGAGGACATTGATAACGTGAAAGGGACATCGAGCAGAGCAGCAAATGTCTGATCGTCGCCTTGATTAATTACAGACGAGACGAGGCGAGAGATTATTGGTTAGGCTAGCGGAAATTATAAGCACCAATTAACTACTACAATTCATCCTCAATTAAAGGTAACAACGTATAGAACCTCATACCATATGCTGCTGTATATATTTATATATATTATAATGCGATGAGAGTGAATGCATGAAAATGTAATAGTATAATTTTTCTTGGCCTCAGCTGAGCGCAGTGCCCCTACTTAGTGGGTATTATTATTGAACGGGCCGGCCTTGGACAATCAAATTCCGCGGCTGCACATTGATCAATCAGACTCCAGTATCGTGGTCGTCTCCTGGTAACTTTTTGGCTAATTAATTATGCCATGCATACTCTAAAGCAAACAAGGATAGCTGTCTAGATCTTCAAACCCCCGTTTCATAATGCGAATACTTGTGAAGACGAAGAGGGTTTATTCGGGGGAAAAAAAAACTGTTTGTGTATTTTATAGAGTGGCTGAATGTGAGGGTTGACCTCTAATGAAATCTGATTCTCTGATTCTTATGTACAATGTACATAATTAAGTACCATTATCTAGAGGTATTAAATGTGCTGTCAGAGAAAAAATTAAGATCGAATTTGCCGATTATTTTAGGTTGAGCTCCACGAACATATCAATTGTATAAGTCTCGCATCTAGGTTCAACCTTGAAGAAAAAATTTAATCCTTAACCGACTTTCCTCCTATCCAAAAAAATTCATTAACAATTTGTCTCTCTATATATATATATATATAAGCTAGAAATTTTGGTCTAAGACCGATAATTTCAATCTAATTTTACCTAGATCTCTCAATCCCTACATTAAAAAAATTATATTTGATCCGGATTCATTTGATTTGGTTTAATTTTAGAATGATGCAAACTCCTACCATATTTGATGTGCCTTAATGACTATTGCCTTTATGTGTTAGACCAAGCATATGTACACGCACACACACATACACACACAAATGTAGGGTTGTTAACTAATCGAGTAGAGTTGGAGTGGATTTGGACTTGACTCATTTAATAAACGAGTCTAAAAATAAATTTTAAGTTTGGCTCATTTATTGAAAATAAGCTCGAACCTAAATTTTTTTATATTCAAGCTCAAATCATTTAATAAATGAACCTAGATCGAACCTTATTTTTAAGCATGTTTAGTTAAATAAATAAGTCGAGTTAAACATTTAATGAGTTGAGTCCAAAATGCTCGCGAGTCAGCTTGGCTCGTTAACGACCCTACACACACATACAACACCCCAAAGTCACTACTAGAAACTAGGGGTGTCCATTGGATTAGAATAGTCATGACTTTTATTTTATTTTATTTTAGAAAATAACAATGATTGAATATGAGAAAAATACAAACTACACTAGACATGACAAAAATATATGATTAGGGTGTAGCGTATTAGCTCTATATAAAACATAATCAATTGAAAAAATAACATACACACGTTATTCATAGTTTACTGATTATATGAAGATCTAACGGATACTTAAATAGATATGAATAAATAAAAATAGAAAATGAAAAAAAATACCCATTACGTTTGGGTACAGATATGGGTATGGGATATTTGTACCTATAGCCATATCTATATATGTACTTGTTTCTGAGATATATAATTATCCTTTTACTCTTAATTTTAAAATAAATATAATATAAATTAAAGTTAAAATTGTCATTTGACTTAAGTCTAAATGGGTTTATCCATCAATTAATGGATCTATCCACTAGATAATATTTGTTAAATGATAAATAGATTATCTATCGAGTAACAGATATTCAACTCATACAAAATGGATAAGTTAATGGAACATATTCGGGATACAGGTACAAATTTTAGTATGAATTTTCTTATCGAGTACGGGTATAGATGTACCCACCCTAAACCCATCCCATTTACACCCTTTTTGGGTCAAGTTTTGGTCAAGCAAGCTCCTATTCAGCTGATTTTGTATTCGAATTAATTTGATGGGGCAGATTTATGTTAAGTTGATGAATTAGATCTTTTTAGGTTTTGATGCATTAGGTTGGGTTTAGGCTGAGTTAATCCTGAATTAAATAACCTTCAAATTTTAATCAAATCGAACAACGACTACTAAAATTAATCTAACTCACTAACCCAGTAGACAAGCATTAAGTTTAATTTTATATAAGCATGCAATTAATAGTGTGTTATTAATTGCTATTTTTTATTATTATGACTTTTTAATGTTATTTTTTTATGTAAAAAAAAGGTAAAATTAGAATATCATTAGTGAATAAGTAATTTTATAATAAAATTAAGAAAGCTAAGTAAAATTTAAATAATAACATATTTTCAAAAGCTTTAAATACATAATAAGATATGTGTATTTTTATTATTGTTATAATTGATTGTATTGAATTTAGTTTTATTAATTTGGGTTGGGTTAATAATAGGTCAGATTGATGGCCAATTTTATAGGTCAGGATTAGGTCACTTTTATTTGAGTCAACGTCGGGTTGAATTAGTTTTGGATCGGATTTGAGTCGAGTCGGATTGACGAATTTATCAAATTATGTCAGGTTAAATTTTGTATGGATCGGATTATGTTAGACAGGTCGAATTAACTTTTACTGGCTCTAATTTTCGTTCCTTCTACACATGCCATTACTCAAAGAAAGCCTATGATATATCTTCTTCTAAGTAAAGTCACACTCTTGTTTTTTCCCAGGTTATTGACATAATGAATATCTTATGATGTATTTATCATATTAAATATAATACAAGTGATCGTTATTAAGCATGGAATATGTGACTAACACTAGTTACACTACCAATTTTAACTTAATTCTTAGATAAAATTTAATTTTTGTATAAATGAAATACATTCCCCATTTTTTATTTATATTTGTACAAAGAATTATTATTATATTTATTTGAGTATTTTATGTTTCAATAATTACTTTTTTAAAATTTATATTAAGTTGAGTAAATTTATGTTTTAAATATAATAAAACATTTGTTAACAACAATCCAACTCTCTTTCTTCCCAACTTATAACGCATGCACCACGCCTTAGAGTCCGTACAAGTTAGGATGTTATCTGGTGAGGCATACATACATTTCAGCTCTGCTCTCTGGACCTCTAATGACAAGAGTGGGCTAGAAAACCCGATGGGCCTTGGACATTTATGTAGTGGTGCAGTTCGCTAAAAAAATATGCATGTTTTGCATGTCACTCGCCTTTCCTTCGAGGGATCACACCCACCAACTACCAAGTCTTCGCGACTCCGTCTACGATTTCCAGCGCGTTTTAGTTACCTCATAGTAATAATTTAAATTCATGGTCGGTAGTTATTTTAAAATAAAAATCTTGATTGAAAATAACAGTTTACCTAAGTATAATAGTAATTTCAATCTAACAACTGCTCACACGTACCGTGTGACCTGGTGTCATGCCATAATTTTTGTGTTTAATTTTTTTTAAATTAATATATCCTTATTTTGAATTATTAAAAGAAATAAAAAGTTATATCATTATATTTGTGATATTTTCACTATAATAAATATTCATATTAATATATTTACTTAAAATTTCATATTTATTATATTGATGTTTAGCATGCTTTTATTTTACAATTATTATTATATTATATTTCATGATTGATGTACTTATATTTCACCATTTTTTATTAATATATTATCATTTTTTTCATGTATTATGTGTTTGTTATACCATTATTGTACTTATATTATATCACTAATGTATTTATGTTTTAGCATTTATGTATTGATGTCATACTATTTTTATGATGTCCATAGTGTTTATGTTCCGCCATCATTGTATTATGTTTTATTATTTATGTATTTATATTTTATCACTATTGTCTTTTTGTTCTACATATCTAATATTTCGTTGTTGTTATTTTTATATTTCAATATTATTATATTTATTCATTATTGTTGTGTTACTTTTTTTACCATCATTGACTATATATTTCATTGAGAAAAATTGTGTGCTAAATTTTTTCTCAAATTTCATAATTCTTAAATTATATATTTCACCATAATTTTTGGTATCGTAAGCATAACTATATAGGTATCTATTTATAGAAGAAAATCTTGAAAATGCTTATAGTATAACTAGTATATTTTTTAATTACCCAATTCAAAAATTATCTACTTTTTAAAATACTAATTCAGTAGTTTATTTTATCATACACTTCTAGTATCAGTTTTTAGCTAACTGTGCTTCGAGCTAGCTCAATAGTGCCGTCACCTTTATGGGTTATTTAGACTTTAGTTGCTTTTAGTGAGAAAAGCAATTTATTTAAATGGAAAGAGGTATGGATATCGATATAATAGATAGATAGGAGGCATGGTAGAATAGTAATAAACTCAAATACTTTTAATATTTTAAACATTTATTATCCTCATTTGCCTATTATTTGGTGTAATTTTCTTATGTTTCAGGCGAGCTTAGATCATTGGTCTGTGTTACTGCTTTCTTGATGTATTATGTAGGAAATGTTGGAGCTAAGCAAGGAATTAGAGCAAAGCGGCAGTCAAGAGAATCATGGGAAGTAGCTACATAGCCTCCCAATATCTGACAGTATGGGATGTTAAAGTACAGAAGAAATAATAGTGAAAATAATTTGTTTAGACACAATACGACCCACCAATGTTAATCAACATGGTCTTGTAGGACTACTATATGAATACTCAGTTTCTAACTTTAACAAAACTTGGTCGTATTGAGCTACACGATTATGTTAGGCATCGATTAATTTTTTTAGCACGATTTTTTAGGGTATTAACTGTTACATTCAACGGCAAATTTTCCAAAACTAATTTAGCCTGACGCAAGAGATATTTGAGGCTCTTATTCACCTATTTGTTCTCTCTTTCTCATTGTATTCATCTCTCTTTTATGCAAAGCACGCTAGATCTAACCATTACTAGTAATTTGTAAACATTAATTCTAGAGAATTGAAGTAACGCATTGAACTCCAACCCTAAGGTTTTATCTATTGCACTGTTTTCTTTCTCTTATACTATCATGTGTTTGATTTCATTACTTTGCTTTATGATTTCAATTATGCATGAGTAATTATTTATTCTAGAACTAATTAGATTCAATTCCATTGTTGATTTGATGAATTGATTGAATTGTTTTCATAATTGTTTGAATTACGTTATTCAGTTGCTAACATTTAATTAATTAGGGTTATAATAGAATTGGAATATTATAGTTAACACTTGAACTTAGCAATTGAATGGAATTAACAACTCACAATAGTAGATTAGTGATTATAGGGAATTGATTGAATTAGCTTGGTATTGATGAGTTTAATTTGATCTACAGTCATAAAAAAGGGTTGTTAGATTTAATTAAGCATGAATTTTAGCCATCAAAAGAGATTAATAATTAATTTTGGATATTTTTCCTAACTTATTAAATAAATCCAATACAAGATTGATTGATTTATTAAATTACATTAGAGTTGTAAATGAAAGTTGATCCTAGACTTGTTTCTAATTAATTAAATTCATAATTAGCAGTCTCCATCATTTTCGTCATTTTATTTTTCTATAATTATTATTCATCCCTTTCTAATTAATTCATTTAGATAGTCAAAATAATAAAAATCAGTAATTAATACCCAAGTTCTTGAGGATATAACCTTTTTTTACTACTACGATATTTATATGCTTGCAGATTTAAGTCAATAAATAAATGTTGGTAAATTTTAAATAATATTATTTTGTAAATGTTGTGCGGAATTTTTTTCCCTTTTTTTCTTTCTTTTCACTTGATAACATGTCGACTCTTTATATTGACTATTTCAAAAAAAACTCTCTCTTTCTCCTCCATTATAATAATATGCTTCAATAACAATATTCATAATCGTCTAGAAAATGTAAGGATGGACCACAATCTTCTACAAGTGACCTAACATTGATATCACTAGTCCATCATACAAACCCATCGTATAATAATATCCCCAATTTAGATTTTTTTCCTTTTCCAATAAATTACAAAATATATTGAATTTTGTTCGAGTTTAAACATAAATAGAGTATAGGATAATTGTAACACTCTAATTTATGAACTTAAATTTTTTGATTAAAAAAACTTTTATCGAAGCCAAAAACATAAATGGACAATTTTATATCACATCCAACATTTTTAAAAAAGTACTATTTATACCTAATATATATTGTGTGCAAGGCTAAAAGCAACCCGTATTCAAAGATCAGGTATAAGAAATACTTAATCCCTAAATAATATAAGATTACGAAATAAAGATAAGAGAACATATACAATAAAAAAAAAGAATGATTAAAAATTCAAATTATAACATCATTCACCATAGATAATAACATCAAGAATATCAAATCAACATATAACTATGAAACAGGCAATATCTACCTATGGAAATAAGCAATACTCAAAAAAAGGATAGTCAATATGCTACGCACTACATAAGATAATAACGCAATTTAATAGAACAATGTGTGCAATATATAAGGATACATGAAGACAGAAGTACTATACATGCACATGCCACTCGTGATAAGAGTTGATTTAATAAAAATATATAGTTAAGTTCATACTTAGGTGATCACACAATTCTATTTTCTTAGTCACACTGAGATGAGGAGCCCGCTTGTTTTATTTTCTTTCTTCTTTCCCCAAGAAAGATACTTAAACTCATTAATGTTATATTATTTACTCTCTTCCCCCCCCCCAAAAGTTAGTCAATTTCAATGATATTTTTATATCTAGGGTAAAACACATCTATGTCATTAGTAAACTACTGATACTTAAGTATGTATACCCTTTATAAGTTGATAGATCAAAATGGTATGGAGTACACAAGGGTTCTCTAGTTCTAAAAGAACTAGGCTATTATCATTGAAACATTTACAACACTCTGGAACCACTTGGTCCCGACTCATGTGATCTTTCACTTTAAGTGTTAATGTCTTATTAATTTATAGATCAACACTTAGCATGTATAAATGCATAACCTAACTTAATCATCAACATAACACTTTCACTTATATATTACTCTTGAACCCATAGGTAATATATCCTTAGTTTTATTGACAACAAACTTTAGTTAGGGTTTAGATAAGGTTATTTGAGTGTGCTTGGATTATATAAGATAAAATGATGATGAACACACTCAAAACAAACATGCAAATGCAAGTAGAAATAAAAGAGTAATCAAGTTTCTCAAAGCACAAACATTCAACCAACCCTCAAGTGCTAAGGACTTAAATGAGCAATAAAGTTTAATACTCAATAACTTAAGGCTTTCAAGCAAGGTCTAAATTATTTTCATATCAAGACCAAGAAATATCACAACAAAAAAGACCTCAATACTTGGTTCTTAAACGATATATTCATACCTTAAATCTTAGGTTTTATGTTTGATTTATACATGTGTTTGATCCTTAAGCCTTATAAGCCGATCTTGGTTTTAAAAATGTCTTTAAAATCTCTCTAAAAAGGCTTTTAAATTGTTTTAATTAGGAAAATAATTTCACTTAAAATTAAATTGGATGTTGATTTTCTTGAAACACTGATTGACTAGTGGTAAGTACTAGTTAATTGGTATTGGGCTAAAAAATATGGTCTATGGAATTCACAAAGAAATCAACTAGTCCATAAGGAAATCTAGGCACCAGTTAACTCGCATCTAGTTCTATATAATCCCTTAGCCTATTCTTAACACAAATATAGTATAAGAACTAAAGCACCACAAAATTCTTACACTTTTTTTTAGCACTCACAATTCTTGATTTTGCTTGAACTAGTCTTAGACAAGTCAACTGGCCTTACTAAACCAATGAAATGGCTTGTGTAATGGCTGGTTTTTGTTGACCAACGGTCATAATTTTCTAAGAAAAATGTTGACACCAATCAACTAGTCCTTCAACATCAGTCGAATGATATGCTAGGTTTAGGGAAAAAATGTAGTTGTTGAGCTTTCCTTTCTAGCATTAATTGCAACTAATGTCACTTTTGTTTGAGAGAGATATAAAAGAGTTTAGTTCATATTTTGAAAAACTTTGCAGTGCTCATTTATTACATTCATTTAGTTCTCTCATTTACTATCTCATAATTTCTCAAGAATTCAAAATTAAACTTTCATATCTTGAATTCTCTTGAGAATTTTTCTGTGATCAAAGATCAAACTCATTACCAAGAGTAAAATACACTTTCATATTTGTAACTTCTAACTATATTACATCCTCTCAATATATCTCATTTTCATATCTTATAATTTGAGAGGATATCATTGTAATCTCCACAACACCTTGTGAAAAAATTGATTACCAATAGGTTGTGTATGTCTGGCATCCTTAGAAGTAGTAATTGAGTTTGTTGACTCATAAACCCAGAAGATGGTAACTAAGCTAAGGTGTAAATCATCTCCTATATAGTCATTGGAATTGTAGGTCTACAATCCAAGTGAGGAGTAATCATCAATAATATACAATAGATTTTCAAAATCTTAAAGGGAAAACCTTTTAGTAATAAATTTAGAGAACCCTATCTTAGCTATCATTGCTAAATTGAATACTAATTATCACTGGATTCATACCAGTTATCAACTAATGTTATCATCTAAAACACTTGCAAAAGCATCATGGCTGAACAAATCAACATGTTATAATCAAGTGAAGAAATATAAGATAAGAAGAAACATAAGTACAATAGAAAACATTATCCAAATGAAATATCTTAATGTCCTCATAAAATCCTAATTCACAAACCACTTGCAACTTCATCCATATAACTTACCAACAAGCTAAAATTAACACAATACTCCAATATATCATACTTAATAACATTACTAAAAATAAAGATTAAACTCTAATATATTACACATAAAATACTAAGCTCACCCTTTTAGTTACGTAATCCAATTTAAGCCATTCTCTTATTAAATCATACATATGTTACTCAAAATTGTCCCAAACACTTAATGTATCACACATATCATATTTTAATCCAATAACATACATGAAACTTTAATTTTCTAGATTTATTATTCTAAAATGACCAAAATATTCCTATGTCATTTAAACACCTCAAAACTTCTTATTGAAATAACTTACACCCTACTCAACCAAATCCTATCTAGGATGACAACAGAGCGGGTCGGGGATAGGGACCCCATCCCCGAACCCGATAAGAAAAATAATCCCTAACACTAACCCAATTCCTAATTTTTTTTATCGGGGATTCCCCGACCCAATTTCCAAGGGAATCAAATTTCCATACCCGACCTGATCCCCGAAACTCGAATTTATACCTGATCCCCGATCCTCAATCCTTTTTTTATATTATACTTTTAACTTATATTCTATAAAAAAATCACATATATATATATATGTAATAAAAAAAATTATTCGGGGTAGGTTTGAGGGTGGGGACCCCAAAATCATCACCACCCGGTCCCCAAAAAAATCCTCGTTAAAATCCCCGAACCCGAATAGAGAATCCCCGACGGGGCCTCGAACCCGCGAAAAAAATTGCCATCCCTAATCCTATCATATTATATATCAAATTTTATGTAAACCTCTCAACAAATGCAATGGTACACTTAAATTTCACAAAAAAAAAAAATCAATTGATTTGAGCATAATATGCCTAGATTTATTATACACAATCTTTCCCAAAATTCATCCTTCTGCATAGTTTCACTCTAACTCCCAAATAATATTAAACACCATATTATGTAATTATATTAAATTAAATTAGTCCATAAACACCTAAAATGGTCATAAATAAAGACACTCTTAAGGAACAACAAGTCCAAAAGTCTAACCATACAAGGTATTTTTCGGTAATACGAAATCACATGAAAATATACTTCACAACATGAGAATTAAGAATAACAAAATGCATTATCATACTAGAAAATTTAATACAATACCTAGCATATTATAACATGGTAATCTCACATAGATTTATAAAAACACATTCTACACATGAAGTCATAAGACAATTACATAAATATGAGCTATAATAAGATAATCATGATTTTATAAAAATAAACATGGTAATTAATTTATAATAATATATAACATTAAAAGCCCTAAACTAGATACATGTATCCTTAACTAAAAATACCATTCTTTTAGCAAAATTACTTTAAAAATACCATTCTTTTAGAAAAATTACTTATTACTTGGCCACTTCTATTACTAAGGAAAGCAAAGTTAAGGCTCCACATTTCTCTCAACCTTAACTACATGCACCTAAACTAAGTGTTTGGGAATTAAGTTAAAGAAAAAATAGGAGCTAAAGTGGTAAAACCAGGAGAAGAAATAAAAGGAGAGAGACTCAATTTTAACACCCTAAAATTTTAAAATTGAAAATTTTTGTTTTGAAAAAGATTTATAGAAGCTAAAAACATAAAGGTATTATGATACATCAATATTGAATGTACTCCTTATACCTAATCCATGTTGAATACAAGGCTAAATACAACTCATTCCAAAATCAAGTGTTAGAAGAACTTGATTTGACGATATAAGGTTATAAAAAGATAAAGTGAAGAGATTAAATATAATGCATTGAAGAGAGATTTAGGACATGAACTCTCGAAATAGAGCAACAAAAAATAATTAGATATCACTCTACAATAGTACTCAATAACCATCCATCACTGGAAAAGCATCAAGCCACACCAATCAACAACTTACAAACATCACATTATGCTCCCCCAAAATCAACGAGATCAACACGATGCTAAAAACAACATTAGTACATGACGTATTGGTAAGCAACGTTACTCAAAAGATATAGCATATCGTATGTTGATCATGATATACATAAATTAAAGCATGAATGCATATAATATATCATACTCATGCTTGAACATATACGACAAAAGTGACATTACAATCTTTTGGTCACTAAACACATCATCAGAAGGTAACATTAAATGTAAACTAGTAAGGAAACCATACACATCACAGAAAGTGGGCATGCATAACACATGCAACCTAATGGTAAGATAGATACTATACATGCAATATCCCAAAAAACTCTAATTTAGAAAATTATGATAAAATAGGGATTTATTAGTGAAATTAATTAAATATATTATTTTAATAAAATAATGGGAGTAATTAATACAAAAAAGGAGGAAAACAATAAAGAATTTAATTGGAGAAGATTATGGTAATTTGTTAATTAAAATATAACTTAGGATGATTTACCAAAAATTTCTAAATATTATTATTTTACTAATTTTTATTATTTTTAAATATTCAAAAATACTAAAAGATCCAAAATACCCCAACCAACCTATTTTTCTTTTTCTTTTTTTCCTTTTTCCTTTTTCCTTCCTATTTCCTATTCCCCTTTTTCTTCTTTCTTTTTCTCCTTCCTTCTTTTCTTTTTCTCCTCTTCTTCCCTCAGTTGGGCCTCGCTCATGTGGCCTAACTCCCCTCCTATCTTCTCTCCTTCGCATGGCCCATCCCAAATTGCCTTTTTTTTCCTCCCTCGCTCACCAAGTTCTCCCCCTCTCTTTTCCTTTCTTTTCTTCCTCGACCAACCAGCCCAACTCCCTCCTTCTTCTTCCTCCTCCCTTATCCCCATCCTAATGATGCACGTCGCACCTGCCACCGTACCACCAAACTTACTCCTCCTCTTTCTATCCCATCCTTTTCCTTACCATTTTGAGCCAAACCCCCTCACCTTCCTCCTTTATGTGCTCCCCTTCCTTTCCCTTTTTCCCCCACCTGCAACCTGCACCCCTACCATTTGTAGGCTTATACCGGCCTACTACCACCAATCGGTGAACTCCTACCATGCCTATCCCTTTTCCCCTCCCCTTTTCTTTTTCTCCCTCCCTTGGACTATAAATACCCCATTTGCCCTCCTTTTCTCTGCTCAGAAATTCCAACACATTTTGCCACCACCACTTTAGACATGGCCCCAGCCACTGTCGTGCACCACCACCACTCAAAACACCATCCACTCCCTTCTGTGCATTACCCTCTACCAAACCAAGCCACTCACCACCCCTAAATACCCCTACACAACCCACCCCAATGGTGCAAAGTAGGCAGCTCAAGTTACCCTTTGCACCTCATTGTTGCCCCTCTCGCCACTGCGTGCCGCCTCCTCCGCCACAATCACCACCTCCCCTACCACCCAGTTAACTCAGTAGAACCTCCTCTTCCTTCCCCTACCCTTCACTTCCCCCTTCTCCACCACAACCACCACCACCACCTATGCCGCCACCCCTATTGTGCGGCCACCACCACTACAACCCTCTCAGTCCAGAGAGTCTACCACCATAAAACTACCACCTCTCTCTCTCTCTCTCTCTCTCTCTCACTAAGCCTTAAAAGACCCACATTCCCCAAAACTACCACTTCCACCACTGTCATCGCCGCCGCCACCACCTTCGCTAAATTGTGTACTAACCCTTCCTAGCCTTAAGTATAAATTATTTGGAATAATTATTATTCTAACTTTACTATTATCCTTATTATTATTATTATTATTATTATTATTATTATTAAAGTTAATATCATTATTATTACCGATATTGTTAATAATATCCTGCCATGACTAATATGACTACCTAACCCCATTTTGGCTAATAATAGCATAATTAATCATTTTAAGGATAATACTCTTATTTTTACTATAAGAGATATTATTATTACTATTATCACTAATACTAGTTCATACTAAAGGTAAAGTAGGAGATAATGAAATTAATAAGAGGGAAGTTAACCCTAGTGTTTTCCTCTTAAGGTGAGCCAAGTCTGACCCCTAAGGAGGTGTAGGAATGTACTCCAATCTTGGTGTCATTTTAGGTATGGATATGGTTCAGGCTCAAATATTTATAATATGTGTTATGTGTGTTGGTTATATGTGTGCACCTTATGTGTTATAGATTATGCTCTTGTAGTGCAGCTTGCTAAGCATGGAGCTAAGGTAAGTTGTATGTGTTTTTATGACATGTGTAATATGGTATTGTTACTTGTACTTGGAATGTGCTTATGGAATATTATCCTTTATGACATGCATGATATAAGGCTTTAAGTAGTGTGATGTGGTTGTGAGAGACAACAAAAAGAGAGTAAGAAAAATGAGTTGACTAGAGGGTAGTAAGGATGGCCTAAAAATCTCATGACTTATGGGTGGACAAAAGAAGGAATAATATGAACCAATTAAGAGGATAGACTAAAATATGCATGGGGAGTGTAAGGTTGCATGGGATGGTTAGCCTTTGCTTGGGGATGACCCTTACGTGGAAAAAGTTAACTTGAGGGTTAACTAAAGTAAGGGAAGAGTTTTTAGAGTGATTTGAGTCCATATGTGAAAAATAGTATGTGGGTTGATATAAGAATGTACGGGGAACATGACTAGGGTTTGGGAGGAAACCTTAAGTGAGAGAAGTGTACAAGGAAGGAAAAACTAATTGGAATGGTTAGAATGGGGAATAAGAATGAAAGGGGTGTCACATGGAGGAGAAGTGAGCCAAGTGAGAAAAGGTATTCGGGTATTGAGGGGGTAATATAAATGAAAGGAGAAGTACTAGGGTTTGGGGAGCGAACTAGGGTTTTCATGGTCGTGTGTGGAAGATGGGTAATGAGGTTGTGGCATTGTGGTTTGAGGGAAGTGATGGCTTTGGTAGCAAAGAGGAGTATGAGTTGTGTAGGATGAGGAGAAGTGAGGCCACATAGGCCAGGTTAAGGTTTCGAAGGGAAATATTAGAGGACGAAGAGGAGTCGAAACTGAGTTATGGGGAGTGAGCCTTAAACCACGTACAGAAGAGTTTAGGTTTCTTATGGAAAAGATGGGGAGGAAGTCTCAGAATCATAGGTTGTGTAAAGGTCCCAAGATATAGGACCGGGCTTTTCGGGAGAACTAGGAATAAAGGGACGAGCATGGGAAGTCTAGTGGGTCATGCATGTCTAGTCTTGGTTGTGTGTGGAATAAGATAAGAGTAAAACACTAAATACTTAAAATGAAAGATTATTGAGCCAGACCCAGTAAGGATATTTTTCGGTCCACCGGCTATAATAGTGGTCAGGAGCATTTTGTCCTGTTGAGTCTTTTCGATTTACCGGCTATAATAGTGGGGGATTTTGAACTTAATAAGCCAAAATTTGCATGGTAATAGATCATGGGAAGACACTAATTACTTACAGTGGAACACCACGTGAGGTGGGGTTAGTGAGGATAATTTTTCGATCCACTAGCTATAATAGTGGTCAAGTACGTTCTGCCCTGCGAAGTGTTTTCTATCCACTAGCTATAATAATGGGGGTCCATGTACTCATGTGGAATTAATATGAGAAATGTGTAAGATAGAAATAATAGTCTATGTCTGGGTTGATGATATGAACCTGAATTATGCATTATATGCCTTACTTGTCTATTTTTTTTGCATGGCCTTACCCATATGGTTACCTTACTCAATATATAGCATATTGATCACCCGTTTCATGGGTGATGATTATTCCAACAAGTAGAGGTCCCTTCTGACTTAGTACAGGTAGGAAATGTCGTGTTCGATGCTTGTGATGCACGTGATGCATCGAGTAGAGCTATGTGATGACCCGTTGGACTTTGCTTGGGGTCGAGAGCGAGTGTCAACCAAACTGTCATTTTTTCAGTTTTATTTTATGTCACTGCTGTATCGTTCTTTCCCCTCAAAGGCTTGACACTGTAACTATTTTAAATTCTATATTGACGCTTTAATTTATGCACTCTAACTTTCTCTTTATTTATGAATCTTTTGGATTTCTACAATTCCATGTATTAATTAGTTTAATGTCTTGTGAAGTTATTTTATAACCTTGTAGTTGGTGTGAGACTTGCCGGGGGCTAGGCTTGTGCCGATCACAGCAGTAGCACCCCCTATGTTTGTGTACATTTTAATTAAACAAAAATTTTCAATTGTGATTTTGGGGATGTTACAATATATGTGTGTATGCTTATGATACAAGATGATTCCATGAAAAAAATTATTAAACTTAATACTTAGGTGATCACACAATTTCATTTACTTAGTCACACTGAGACTAGAGAAACTATTAGTAACAATACTCTCCCCTTTCCTCCATAGATGGGAGAAAGTTATTAAACCTTACTAATACTCTCACATCCGGAGTAAAATATGTCTATGTCACTGGTAAACCTCTAATCCTTAAGTACACATATCCTATATAAGATGTGAATTGGTTAAATAAAGTAGCTTAGGGTCCTTCGATTTTGTTAAGACCAGACAATATATAATTAAATAATTTCAACCTTTGAAATCATCTTGGTCTAGCCTGACCTGATATTCCACTTTAATTATTAACGTTTTATTCATTCATTTACCATCACTTTGCACTTTTGCACTGCATCACTTATCTTACTCATCATCATAATATTTTCCCTTTTATCTTATAATCTTTATCACATGGACAACCATCTTATCATTTATTATATGAAATATTCACAAAATGTGTAGCACTTATATCATTATTATCCATTTATCACATAGGTGAATTCATTCTAACAATTATGTTCTTAACATGAAATTAGGATTACACTAAAGCTAATTAATGAAAACTCCACGTAAACTAATTAATGGGGAATTCACATACACACTAAAATAATACTTAAGGATAACATAAATAAATGAAACTATCCACTTAATTTAAGGGTTTTACCATATATTAAATATTATCCTAAAGCCAAATATATCTTAAGACGATTATATTAGAGGTAAAATGATCAAAGTATCCTTGTTAATTCTAAATATGTACTCAAACTAATTAACCACAAAATAAGCTTATTAATTTACTGAATTCAAGATAACATCTAAACACCATATATTAAATATAATTAAGCCAAATGTTGGAGTAAAATTTAAAATTAAACACATAAATTAATAACTTTACCCTTTAGCTTTTCTATGCTAATTTTAAGCCCTTTTAAGTTAATTAATTATTTTAGGCTAACCAACACTAACCAAGGTTAATCATTCAATATTATAATGACCTTACTACCCTATGACCAATTCAAACATATCTAAGGGACAACAACATGTGTAAATACACAAACCAACACTAACCAAGGTTAATCATTCAATTTTATAATGACCTCACTACCCTATGACCAATTCAGACATCTCTAAGGGACAACAACATGTGAAAATACACAAAATACACTCTAATTTACTTAAAACTTATTAAAACTTGTTTTAACCATTACTTAAGTTATACAAATCCAAGTTAAGACTTATAATATATGAATTTGTATGTGTAGGACCTAATAAATAAAATTGCGGCCACTAATTTTACAAAAAAAAAATCACTTTTATGACCATTTTACCCCTAGTAGTGCACAAATTTATAATTTTCAAATATGTCCTTAACTCTATTTTAACCTAAATGCATGCCAACACCGCTAAATACCAATAAACATATATTAAGCATATAATGCAAGATTTTAAAAACAAAATACCATGCATGAATATGCACTTAAAATATTAACATGATTTCTTCTTGGATAAAACACACACACACAAACCATGAATATAAATATAGAAGATAAAGTCATGCTAGAACATAAAATAGCATTCCGTGCATGGCAATAAAATATATCGTAAATTATTACTGCTCATATATACTAAAATTTAAACAAAAAATAACACAAATTTTCTATATTCTAAGAGCAAGCAAAGCTTGCTCAAATGCTAATATTCTAGCAAGATAAATAAAGTCCTATCAACTTCATCCTTCTACCACCTCTTGATCACCTTTAAAAAATTAATATTAGTGGTTATAAATATAAAAATTAACAAGGAAAAATAATGTAGAAGGAAAATGAAGGAAAGGATGTTGGGTCTAGAAAAATGCAACACAAAATCATCTCAAACACCACAACAAGCCAAAAAAATAGAGGAAGGAAAGAGATTATTGCGGGGGAGATTGGAGGCCAAGAAAACCTAAGGGAAGAATGGAGGGAGGTGGCCCATAATGAGACACAAAAGCAGCAACAAGCCATGTAAGATTTTTCTACACTAGTCCATGCAACAACAACAATGCAAATCATGCAAGGAGATGGAAGTCGAGGATTATAGAGGGGACAAAAGCCACAATTTGAGGACACAAGTAGATATTTTATCTTTAGTAATGACCTTTAGCAATAATTAGAAGTTGCTATAATTATTTTTTTACTAAAATTATTTCTTAAGTTAATATTTAAATAATAATATTTTAGCTATTTAATAATAATGATTTGGATACTACTAAAATTATGTTTTGGCATTGATAACAATTAAAATTTATTGCTAAAACATATACTATTTTGGACAAAAACTATTATCGTTGGCAAAGATACACTATCACGCATTTAAAAAATAAATTATTCTCATCTTGCAGTTATACTATAGAATGAATATGGTAAAAAAAAACTTTAAACTCATTCGATACATCCAGATGACCACAAGCCCTAACTGTTAATCTCTTTCACTTGCCATTTTTTAGCACATCTCACCTTATCATATGACAACCTCACCTCCTCACTTGGGAAGCACAAACATGACTTGATGGCCACGTACTGCATCCTAAGAATAAGATGTTAGTGCTTTGTTGAGAACATTTAGCCTCAAATTTAAAAAAAAAATATTATATGCCAGTGACCACTAATGTACGGGAATGTTCCTGAGCATTGATGTATACCAATAAACTTGAAAATAAGAGGTTATGTTAGTAAAATAAATATTATATATATATATATATATATATATATATATATTATTCCTAAATTTTTTAAAATTGACTTTTTGGCATTTCATCTCATCCCTATGCATCATTATTCCTCCCCGTCTCACATATCTCCTCCTTTCCTCTTTGTTGCTTATAGTCTTTGTCACTTTAGCAACTCAATACAACTTTCCAATATCAATGGAATTCATGTCTTTTCATTATGAGAAGATGAACATTGGCGATTTATTAATTTTTCACCCAATTCCAAAATGTTCTTTTCTAATTTTTAGAAACTTCATGGATTATGTTGCTTCGTCAATTTCTAGTTTTTTTATATAATTTTTTTTAGTCCAATTGATGGAATGTTTAGATATTAGAGTTTCTTTCTATTTTGAATTTTGCATTCTTTAGAAATTCTTGTGCTCATTTATGCCTTTACGATTAAAAATCTATGCTCAAACACTTCAACCTAATTAGTGTTTATAGTTATGTTGTGATGGTATGAGGTTGTTGACTTCTTGATTGGGTCATTCGTTGAAAATTTCCAATGAGTTACATAATGTTGGTTTTCATCCTTGCCATTAAGTCCTCAACAACAGGATATCAATTCTCTTTTTAGCACCAGGATTTCAAATCATTCTCTAGCTTTAGCATTTCAAGTCTCTCTTTAGTGCCTATAACTTTCAGGTTTATATCATTCTACCTTAGCTCTTATACTTTTCACCTTCTATTGTAGTCATATTATTTTCAAAAAATCTCATTTATAATGTAATTCTACAAAAAAATTAAACCCTAATAGATGTATTATTCATCAAGTACACATATCAGCTATTTTGACATAAATTAATTAAACTCTTGTATATGCTGCATTGATACTCTTAATAGATAAATATATATGTACAAAATGATAAAGGAAACTATGATTCTAGTCATTTGATGATGATGATGATGATGATGATGTGTGTGTGTGTGTGAGATTGGTTTATTTTCTCATTTTACGTTGTTAAGTATTTATGTTATAGTTGGTTACCTTTGTAGTGTCATTTTTTTTACTTTAATTCTTAACTAATAACATGATGATTAGAAAAGAGAAGTAGGTAAGTGATTATATAGATAGTGTTTGTGGAACTAGGAATGTCATTTTATTCATTGAAATTGCTCTTAGTCTAGATTAGAGGCACATAGACAAATGGAAATTTCTATGATATATTATATTTACATTCTATTTTGATATAAAATTTTGACATGGACACTTCTTAATAAAATTAACCTATTTTATGAGGCACTACATATTCATAACTTATTTCAAATTTCTTGTTAGAAACTTAGTTCATAAAACTAACACATTTTAAGTAGTTGAAAAGTCATCTTAGTATAATATGATTGTGTTTGCTTTTAGTTGTTATAAATATTCTCTCATTTCCTATCCTATTTACCTTTACTATTTATACTTGATCCAGTTTAGTGGTTCTTGGTGCACTAATTGAAGTAATAAGGTCTTGGAAGTGGATTTCCTATTTGCTTGATTGCCTAGGTATCAAGACTAGATCATGTTTACAGTGTCACAGTGGCACTAGTTTAAAACTTTTGTTTCATGCATGTCATATACCCTACCATTATAATTTAATTCATATTTATAAATATACAATTTAGGAAAATGATAATTCTATTATTTTTAGAATCATTGCCCTAATAATATATCAATTTCAAACTTAAGTTGTCTAACTTATCTTGGTGCACTAATTATGATAGTTTTTGATTGTTTGAATTTTTTTTGGAATATATGTGGTTTGAAATGAGGTTATGCAACTAGTGATACGTCGTATGTTACATATCAACTCCAAGTGCAATTCCTTCCCCTTTATTATTTCTCCCTTTACTTTCTTATCTTTTCTTCCATTGTGTTTGGGGGAGCCAATAATCCAAATTTACTTAGTGAATGTATATTCTTTCACTATGGTGTGACTAACATAAATCAAAATCTTTTATTAGAATGTCAAATTTAAAGAATAAATATATGGTGCTAGAAATTAATTTGTTTATTTCAGTTATAGAGTATCAAACCTTTCATGGTTTTTCAATGCTTGATTTTATCTAATTAAGTGATACATTGGCTATAAATCGATGAAAAGTTTCCTAACTAAATATTTTAGAGTATTTTAGTAAGAATATTTCTTGCTAAATGCTCTTAAGGCATTTTTCTTAATTTGATAACAGGAATAGATGTGTTTTCTCAACTTTGTTCTATCTATTTTATAAATTCAAATGATTATATTTAATAATATATTTATAGAACGTCAAATGATTATATTATATATTCATATAGCTTTTTATTATGTTAATAGGTGATAGATTTATAAAAAAATGTATACTAGTGGATGTATTTCCTGAAGCTATTATTATAATCTTCTTTGAGGTATGTGTGTTGGTAGAAAAATTGTTCATAGAAAATGCAAATCTTATTGAAAAGGTATTAATCTTTGATATGGTCAACTAAGTCTAGTATTGTTCATGAATCATGAGTATATTACCCATCCATGCACACCTTATCAGTCATCAATTATCATGCTCCAATTCCAAGGGATTGGCATCAAACTTATAATGGTGTTAGAACTTATTTATCCCTTGGTTTTGCTCTAGCTGAATGAGTTATGTCTTGAACTAGGATGATGGAGAGGAAATACTAGTTATTCTTCATTGGATATGCCTAATATGTTAATTACAAGCATTGATGCTATAGATGTTGATCCTATATTTGAGCCTAGTGGTAGGACCACATCCCCTATATATACTGTTAGGACATATGATGTGATACTTATCCAAGATGGGAAGAATGTTAGCGGTGATGTTGGCTTTAACTACCCATCAATCAAACACTCTTTTGAAAAAGTATGTTAAGAGAAATTATGTGAATTTTGTTTGATGAAAGTGAAACTTAAGATCTTTAGCCACAAACCCCTACTATTTTAGACAATGGAGTATGCCATATTGTTTTTCAGAAATTATTGAAAAATCTAAGGAACTTGCATTCAAAGAAGGCTTGCTAATGAGTTATTAGTATAGTTTTGCCACTATGTTTTATGGACGATGATAACATCTATGGAATATATTATCCATTTGTTTGTTAAAATCTATTGCAAATCCTTGTAACTTAATCCTAAAATTTACTACTATGTAGGCATTTAGGTTGGAATTTCATCAGGTGATGCTACCACAACTTCCATTAAGTCTTCTTCTTATAATGTAAGATTATTTTCCACTTTTGGTCTATTCATTTCTAGCTTGAGTTTGACCATGAAGTTGGAATATAGATATTGCAACTAAATAATGAATATATTACATTTATTTGAAAGCTAGAAATATTACTAATATTATTCATCTTTTTTGTTCAATGTTTACACTTTATCCGAGAAAGGAGGAGTTGTGTTTCTATTCTATCTGAACTTGTTTGTAAAGCATCTTTTCCCCTACTAATAAAACAACTTTTACCTTTTCTTATGGATAGATAAATCTACATATATAGTTGGGAAAAACAACACAATTTTTAAAAAAATATATATTTGTCACTTATATTTCTTTACATTTAAATTTAGCGATTAGGTATTATAAGTAAGTTGATTATTACACAAATAAAAATGGAGTGTTTCGTATAGTTTTTTAAATAACTATTAAGGATTCAAATTTCTTACTCTCCCTCAATTTTACTTAAAGAAATAATAATAATAATAATAATAATAATAATAATAATAATAATAATAATAATAATACGGGAACATTTGATAATATTTTTCTATTGTAATGAATATTTTTTGCATCAAATATTTTTTTATAATTTTCTTTGTTGCCAAATATTTTTTGCAACACTTTTTTTCATCAAAAAAGTGCTTTGACAAGGACATATTTTCACTATCAAAAACCTTTCACGACAAATTTTTTTCATTACCAACAATTTTTTTAATAACATTTTTTCTTTACTAAAGAGTGTTATTGCATCCCATCCCCACATCAATAAAAAAAACACACACACACATGCATCAAGCCTCCTAAGTCTCTCTTGTGAGAATTTAAACCTCACTAGTCCCCTTAAAAACTTGATGATCAGTGTTGTTCATCAAGACTTCTGTGATGCTAGTTTCTCTTCCTTTGACAAGATGAATTGGGGTAGGCTTGTTTCTACCTTTTCATTTGAATCAAAATCTAAAACCTTAAAATCCTTATCATCAGTTCCCCACAAATCTTCTTATCATCTTTGTGGGTCTAAAAAAGTCTTCCATGCTTCCTTGTATGAAGAAGTGCACTTGTTCATAAGGCCTTTTTGATTGTTATTTATAGGATTTTCCATATTAGAACCCATACTCCCATTCGCCGATAATGATCCTTGCATGAAAGCGTTGCCCTGTTCAATGTTCTCCAATCTCATGGTTGTTCCGTACCAACATTCTTCTGCTGCCTCTTTCCTTGTGCTCCATTGTCATTGCCAAGGGAGGGCGGTGGTGGTGTTCCCACCCACCTCCATCATCATTGAAGCCTTAGGAGCATTGATACACTAATGATGTCGCCGAGCATGGAAAAAGAAGTATGTCATCTGTCGACCCCAGGCTTTCTTTTAAGACTATTTTTTAAGGATTTTACATCCCTCTCTATTTAAGAACCTTTCATACCATAACATGTTTACCTAACTTATCAATTATTAATATTCACTTCAAAACTATCAAATAATTGATTCAATCAATATGTATATTCTAAATATATAACTATATTTTGTTAACCAAAGACTTAGTTTTTAAATTTCTAGTTGTGTAATAAATAACTATTAATAGTTATGTGACTATTCAAATACATATTATACAATTTGCTAAAAAATGTGATTAAAAAATTACATGCTAAAAATAAATGACATTTACACAAAAATATAAATTCAAGATTGATATATCTTATATATTTTACTTTAAGCTATTCAAAAGTTTTAATTTGATTTTTTTTCTAAGTAGTTGATTTATTAATTTACACACAAAATTTAACCAACAAACGTAATTTTTAAAGTAATATTACTCGCTAAGCATAAGAATAAGATTTTAGTAGAATTTTCTAATGCCATACATGAAATGATGAAAACATAATTCTACCACATTATAAAAAAACCCATTGTCATTAGAAATTGATCACGAGATGGTGAATCTTGGAGTAGAGAATAAACATAATAAAATATAATTAATACTAAATTAAAAATGATGGATAATTAGATAATAAAATATAAATTTCTAATATCTTTTCATCACTCTTAATTTTTTTGGTTTTCAAAATGTTGTTATTGTTATTTATACTAGCACTAAACTATAAGAAATAAGAAAAAAAAAAGAATGCAAAATTCCTCTTTAAGGCAATTTTGAATATATTAAATTAGAATTCAATGATTCATATTAAAACTAATAATAATGATAAAGGAAAAAATTGTCATTTTTTTTCCTTTTCTTTTCCCGAAATGATCATAACTCATCCACTTGTTTATAAGGAAAAATAAAACATTCTCTCAATCAAAATAGAGTATTTGTGTTTTGCTAAAGCTCTACACAATAATTTCATATTTTAAAATAATTACTTCATGCTATTTATTTTGCATGTTATTTTTATAAACTCTTTATCTATATTATATACTACATATTATTATTCAATGAGTAGACCCAACTATTTTTCATTAAATATTTAAAATATACTATACTTTTATCCTTATACTCTTATTAATTATACACACCCACTAAAATATTCCTACAATTATTACTATCAATTATTATTAATAAATATTACTATTAATAACTATTGATATCATTACAGATCGTTATTATTATTTTTAATATTAATTATGAATAATTATTGATTAATTTTAATAATTAATTATTATTATTCATTATTAATGTTAATATTAATTATTAATACTCATTATTAATTATTGATAAATAATAATTATTAAGATTTAATAATTGATAATTATTAATAGTATCATTATGAATTATTATTATTTATTCATATTATTAATTAATAATAATTATTAAGCATTTATTATAACATTAATTATTACCTATTATTATTTTTTATAAATTTTCATTATTATTATGCTTTATTATTATTATTATGAATATTATTTATTAATGATATAATTGTTACTATATTATTATTAATAATATTAATAATTATTAATATTATTATTTACAAAGATTAATTATTATTATTATGTAATATATCTTATTAAAATTAAATTTATAAAAAATGTTATAACAATATATTTTATTAAAATAAAAAATGTCCAAAATTATTAATATACATCAATTTATTTTAAATCAAATAAATTAACAAGCAATATTATTACTTAAAAATCTTTTGTACATTATTAATAATGTATGTATGCCAAATATCATTATTGCTTGGTATATATATTTTAAATTATACACACAATAGCAGATGTCATTAACCTCTTATATTAGTTCTTCGAATAATTTATGATAGCCCTTATTTTCAAAGTTGAAAAATACTCGTATCCTTAATTAATTACTTAGTCGATACTATATTTTCTGCACAAACAAACATCGCACAAATAGATGATCTAATACCATCCATGGCTCAATATCTCTTCGAGGCCGAAACATCTCATAAACTCTACTAATATGTAAAACTACAATTCGTAAGCACTTACTTATTTTGTTGTTCCACTTTTGTATATTATTACTTCTGTCAAAAGCAAGATTACCGAGCCGAACCGAACCCACTAAGTAAGTCTCTTATTTTCTGTTTGCGGCATGATCAACGGAGGCTGCAAACTTATTTTGATGAGGCACACTTGCTGTTCATGAATTGCCTGGGCTTTAGGATGGTTCTGTTGAGAAACAGATGATTATCGTGGGCATTCTTTCCCCCAACCCTCCTTTCGTTTCATCTGTCAATGAACCAAACCGTTACCTAACAAAAATAAACCGCCCCAGTGAATTTCGTTGAAATTGCCTGCACCCATTTACGACCTCTTCAAATCCCCTCGATTTTGACTCTGCTTTCTATCATCCCTTTATTTTCCCCCGACCGATTTTATGGATAACGACCGCTCAAAGTTGTACTTTTTATATTTTTCGCTTTGTTTAAATTGGTAACATCTATTGTTGCTAAATCTCAATTATCGTGTTTTCGATGCTGTGGGTTAGTTGGTGGGTTGAGTTCCCGTCGAGACTGTCTTGAATTCAGCTAGGAATTTCGAGGTTTTATTATCCGTTCAGTCAAGTTAGGAGCTTCTGCTGATTATCCCACGTATTTGAAGTTTTCCTGGTATTCCCTTTTCTCTTCGTTTCACTATCATGATGCTATAGTAGTTGATTGCTCAGTGGTATGGCTGATACTAAATTAGGAACTCTGGACCGCCTCCTCCCTTCATTTGTCGATGATTGTTTTGACAGGTGATTGAACGGGTAGTGAATAGTTGAGTTTGCATCATCACATGCAGAATTTGATCATTTGTTGAAATAATTGCTTCAATTGGTAAACAGTTCCGGGATGATACTTGAGCATTTTTGTATGTTGTTTTCTGCTCCAACAAAAAACTTGAAACTAGGTCCCTTAACTGTGCTTTGCTATTATTCATCTTGGGATTATCAAGTGGAGTAACGATGCTATTATTTGTTTCTTAATCACGTTGAAGTGTTATGGTGGATGCTTAAGATGACCGTATGATTATGGGCCCTTAATCTTTTTCAGTGGTATATATTGTTTTCTAGCTATAGGTAGGGGTTTATATTAGGGGCAGGAAGATATCTTTAAAGTTTATGATGTGTGATGTTTATAGTTTTTTGAATCGTATACTAGAAGTCCATATTGGGGAGATGAACAGAATGGGAGGGGATATCTGATATGTGTGGTTGAATTTAAATCTTAAAGTTCAATGATTTTCTAGGTTTGGCATACCAAAGTTTAAAGATCATTTGTCTAATTTATTTATGTGCCCAATTGAAGTCCTACTGTGTATCTCTAGTAGCCCCACCCGTATTATGGAAAGAGCTATAATAAGCAAATATGTCTATAAACAGAGAATGTTAAGGAATCTAGTTGTCTTCATAGGTCAATTACTAGTTATGTCAAAACTTATCCTCTTTTTTCTTCAAGTAAATTGACTTGAACATTTCTTAATTGTTGAATATCCAGGTCAACATACTTTGCATGGGTACTGATGTTGCCGCAGTAGAGGAAACATTTTTACATCCTCGTGGCATAAAGGTAATTAGCTGATATTGTTTTCTATTGTCTAACAATTCTGGTGACCGACCTTCACAGCAATACTTGTGCATCTTTCAACCCTTATTTGGTCTTCAATGACTGTGAATTCCCCCTGCACTGAGAACCATATTTTTCTTTTTAAATGATGAATAGTGTATATCTGTTGTTATGTACCTGTGACAGGTAAGTATGATTATTTCAGGGCTATGATCTATTGACTTTGCCTAATCCATTAGCTTGCTATTGTAATTATCATATATCTTGCCAATGAACCAAATTCTCCTGTAATTCACAAAAATTTAATTGTAT
The DNA here is from genome assembly GCA_030549775.1 of Tamarix chinensis. Taxonomy (NCBI): domain Eukaryota; kingdom Viridiplantae; phylum Streptophyta; class Magnoliopsida; order Caryophyllales; family Tamaricaceae; genus Tamarix; species Tamarix chinensis. The sequence continues at coordinate 7,099,986 of CM060179.1, read as the reverse complement.
AAACGATAGTGTGTACAGACTACAGAGTATAATGTAAATCCATCGGTTAGTCTAGGCTTAATAAACTTGGCTACCTGATTTGGTACGATGATCACCGTGCCATAGACTACTATGACTAGATCTTGAGCTGGAACATCACACGGCTTAGCCTAATAATCTAAACTTTGAATTGCCTACTTGATATGGTATCATGGTGATTGTGCCAGACTCCTATTACTAGGTTTTGAGCCAGAACATCACACAAAACATGGTGTGAATCGCCACTTCTTGTCAAAAAGGGAACTTCCCATGATGGATAAGTGGCACAGTCCTTTTCAGTTTCTTTGTTGATAGCTTGATTTTGTTCTATGGCTGGTCTAGGTTCTTGAGTTTGGGATCACTTTTGGCCCCTAGCACGATTCCTAGCTCTTTTACTCATGGCCCATGCTAAGTGATTAGTTGAAAGAGAGAGAGAGAGGGAATAAAGGAGTGTTTGAGAGGATCAAAAAAGAATTGAATTAGAAGAGAATAGGGAGGGAGGGATAGAGATGACTGGCAGCCAGGGGAGGATAAGAAATTGACGAAAGGCTATGAAGGATTGGTGGATTAACTAATTCTTTAATTTCCCAATTGCTCCAACTTGCAGTATTGCACATGCCTATTTATACCATTACATTATGTAGGCTAGGCCTTTTCAAAAGAAGGGAACTAGTTCTCTTTTCTAATTTTTTATAATAATAACGTAACAAGACCTAACTAAATCTCCTAGTATCCATAATTGTAATTATCTCTTAATGTTTAGTTGCCAAAATACCATGAAAGATATCAACTAATATCCTAATAATTTCCAAATCAAACATGATGGCCTTTTTTCCTTGCCCTCTTTTTAGGTTAGCTTGTTCCAATATCCCCTTTCTCCCAATCAAGCTTGCCCTCAAACTTGAAGTGGGTTCTTGCAACTATGACACTGGCGTGTGATAGATGATCCCAGGGGTTTTTTTAAGCTATCGAGAGATGTTCTAGGAGATGCCTGGGTGTGGCAATCGCCTGACCATGACTAGGTTAGAGTCTGAAGTATTTGATTGTTACTTTCAGGAGGCCAGGAAAGCGTCCTTGAACCAAGCGAAATGATGGGTGATTCAAAGGGACACACAAGGGATTCGGGGTGGTGTTAGGGTGTAGAAGCTACCAGGGGGATGTGAAGGGTTTTGGGGGTTGGCCGGTGTGGTTGGAAGTTCCAATGATGAGATGGGTTGTGCTTGTAGATCTAATTGGAGTCAACAATTCATCCAAATCAGACCAGTCTCAGGGGCTGTTGCATAAGGCAATGAAGGATTAAGTTGATGGTGTGATTTGTGGTTGGAGCTATTGGCGACCAAAGGTTGTAGTGGTCTCATGGGGCAATGCTACAGCGATTGGGCTAGTGGTAGGCGGAGTTTAATAAATTTTGGGGTTTAGGTTTTGCAAAATTGGGGTGGTCGGGCGTTGATGGGTGCTTGTGGGGTGGTCTGATGGGGGAGATGAGGGTTGTGGTGGGGTGGCATGGTGGCAATGATGACCGGAGAGGTAGTGTCAAGAGGAGCCAGATGTGCAGTGGACTAGGTTGACTCAGAGATGGTCAGGCAGAAGCTGATAATGCTGATGGAGACTTCACTGGTCACTTGTGGTGGTCCAGTAGGCATGGCTGGGTGGCTGATGATGAGGCTCCTGACTCCTTGTCCTCCTGGGTACCCGATTTTCGCAATAGTGCCTAAAATTTTCCTACAATTGTTGCTAGTACTCATACTCTTTCTGCTTAGCCTGAATTAGATCTTGTAGTACTCGATCGACCTGTTGTTGTTTGGTACAGTCCCTTGTTAGTTTCTCTGTTAATAGCTTGATTCTGTTCGGTGACTGGTGTAAGTTATTGAGTTTCGGACTGCTTTTGGTCCCTAGAATGATTCCTAGCTTGTTTCCTGAATCGATTTGATCTCTTATGGCTCATGCTAACTAATTAATTGAGAGGGGTTAAAGGGTTAAGTATTTGAAAGGATTAGAGGAGAATTGAAGTAGAAGAGAGGAGGGAAGGAGAGAGATGAACTGCAGCTATGGGAGGTTCAGAGAGAGTAGAGAGGCTGTGAGGGATCAGAGAATTAACTAATTTGCTACTTCCCCAATTGCTCCAGATTGCATTAATGCATATGCCTATTTATACTATTACATCATATGGGCTAGACCCTTTCAAAAGAAGGAAACTAATTCTCTTTCCTAATCTTCTAAAATAATATCTTAATAAGATCTAATAAAATCTCCTAGTATCCATAATTCTAAATTCTAATTATCTCTTAGTATTTAGTTGCAAAAATACTACTAAAGATATTTTAATTATGTCTTAATATTTAGCTGCAAAAAAAATACTAGTAAAGATATTAACTATATACTTTCTTCCTTGCCTTCTTATGAGGACGGCTGTGCCAATAAGTTTGTTGGTTGGACCTGTCATAACAATGTAAGATTTTTGTTGAATTGGTTTCTCGATGGTACAATGAAGAGTGGATTTATCTCAATGATCTAAATTGTTTCCTTGAGGTGTGATATTAATTACTTGCATTTTGTGTTTTCAGGTGCATTATGGCATCTGTATACAACTTCTGAATCTGGTTGATAGAATCTGTGCAATATTTCCAGACATAGAAGCAGCTCAACCTCGATGTACAGCTGGAATCGAGGCACTATGCCTGTTAAGGAATGCAATTGAGAGAGCCAGGCTACTGATTCAGCATTGCTGTGAATCTAGTAAACTTTACCTGGTAATCATTCAGCTTGTCCTCCCCGCCCTCCCCCCAAATCATGCGCGAGCGCGCACACACACACACAAAAAAAGGAAAAAGAAAAAGGAAAAGAGCCGGGGGTAAGAGTTCACCACAGAAAACTCCCAGCGATATTCTCTCTGTCCCGTTCATCTCCCACGAACATGAAAAATTGCCTTCCATCATTAACTAGTACCTATGCTATCAGATGTATGTTGGCCTGGCATGAACTTATCCTTCATGATACAACAAGTTGCTTACTAATTTCAGCTGTTATGCTACTTCTCTTTGGAAGATAACCTGCTATAGAGATACTGATAAAAAGATTTGAAGTAATATGCTGCTTAGATGACTAGTTACTGATTGCTACTTCTTCTGCTTGTTCTCTTAATCCTGCAGTCTTTGATTGTGAGTAAAGTAAGAGTATCTGCCTTGTTGGTGCATGCCATTCCCTCCCCCCCCAAAAAAAGCAGCCTAATTTTGATAGCATGTCACCACTTCAGGCAATCACTGGCAAAGGGATTCTATCAAGATGTGAAAGAACAAGGAGCCTGTTGGAGAAAAGTTTAAGCGAGCTTCAGTCTATGGTCCGAGTTGAACTGGAACTAGAGGTCCTGCACATAAATTTTGTCTCCCATCTTCAAATTTTGTGCTCTTCCTTTTTCTCATCATTGTTATCTGAAATGATTTCTTGTTGAATTTGCCATTATAATTGTGTGCTTCTTCACAGTGCTGATCTCATAGAATAACAAAGTTGAAAGTGTGGTGTTGAGTGATGAATTTTCATCTATTATTGAAAATATAGTATATCGTTTCTTCTCTATTTTGGATGACACTAAGGTACTTGATAGAGGTAGGGTAGGGATTAAGAAGATTGAAGGAGAAAGGAGAAGAGTTGAGGTGAAGAAGTAAGCTTGAGGGAAGAAAACGTGATTAGCATTTATCATTCAATTCATAAGCATATCTAGCCCTCATAATAACACGCACTAATCCCAATTCTTATACAGGTTGCTAATAAACGTGAGAAAATCTTATTTCTTATTTTTGTATTTCTTCCAAAAATATGTCTTGGTGATTGGTTCCCATCATTTCTCCCTGGCTTGGAAGAACTTGCCACTGAAGAGTTTGCATGGAGGTACTCCTCAAGTAAATCTAGGGCCAACTGACGTAACTTATCATCTTGGATCCCAGAATTATTCAAAGTTTGACGACCCTTCCATTGAATGTGATAGCTTTGACATCCTCCGTTGGTAGTATTGACAACTTCATCTTTTGGGATAGTTTCATTCTCATCTTATGCCTAAGGTTGTGTAGGGGGCAACTTAGGAACCGATATGAAAGAATTAATAGTACATATCACACTATTAAAACGTGGGAGGCTCAAAATTACCTCAATGAGGAGTCAAATCCTCAATATTGAATATATGACTAATAGGAAAAACAGATGGCAAGTCAAGTAAATAAGTATTGGAGCCATGACACTTTATGATTCGAAAAGGTCCTAAAGCTCGGGCAAAAATCTTTTCAAAAAAGTGTTTAGGAAATCTCTCAAGAAAAATGTGAACCATCACATAATCACCCTCATTAAACTCTAATTTCTTATAGTGTACATCAACAACCAGTTTGTAATGTGTGTTATTAATACAATCTTAAGTTGAATATTAACATGCAAATTGTGAATGTTCTGGGCAAAAGTTTCTGCAAATTTAGCCGTCTGCAAGTCTATAGGTAATGGCACCAAATCAATAGGCAAACGAGGAACAATGTGGTGCACAATTTCAGAGGCAGTCTTTCTATTTGACTTATAAGTAGATTTGTTATGTGCAAGTTCAGCCGTAAAAATCAGGTCCCACATACTACGTTTCTCATAGACACCTAAGAAGATTACCTATACTAGACTATGATTGGTCACTTTTGTTTGTTCATCTGTTTGAGGGTTGAAAACACAAGAAAACTTCAAGTGAGTGCTAAATAATTTCCAAAGAGTCCTCCAAAAGTAACTAAAAAGTTAACATATCTATCAGACATAATGGAAGGAGGTAAACCATGCAACCTAACAATTTCCTTAAAGAAGATCCTAGCTATATTAGATGCATCAACGGTCTTGCTACAAGAAATAAAAGGGGCCATTTTTAAAAATCTATCTACCACCATCAAAATAGAATCATGACCCCTAGCAGTACGAAGAATGCCAAAACAAAATCTATATTAAGGTCCTTCCATGAGAAATGAGGAATAGTTAGGGGAGAGTATAATCTTGTGTTCTGCTTCCTATCTTTGCTAAGCTGGCAAGTGCGACACTAAGAAATAAATCTAGCAACATCTTTCCTCAAGGAGAGCCGAAACGGTTAGCTACAAGGATGGCGGTCTGTCTTTATCTAAGTGTCCTGTGAGTCCTCCATCATGAAGTTCCCAAATCAAAAACTCACGAAGGGAAGTTTTGGGAATACGCAACTTAGATCCACAAAGCAGGTAACCATCTGTTATAAAATAGTCAACATAATCACAATAGTTACCATTAAGAACTTGATAAATGTAAAAAAAAAGTCTGGACAAGTGGCATATAAGTCTCATCTTCTCAAATTCTACAACAAAATAAATAAATAAATCATTTATATAACAAGAGATCTACCTTGTTGAAGGCGTTGGCAACCGCATATTCTGCACCCGAACGTTTCTTGAGAACAAAAGATTATTCTTGTATAACTTCAGCCTCACTTAGCATGTTTTTCTCTTGAGTTATTATTATTGTTATTATTATTATTTATCATTAATAAACTTAAGGGCATCATGAGCACTCCATAAGACCGACTCTTGAGGAAGTAGATAATATCTCCAATGCTCTAAACAACTCACTAAGGCTTAAGATTATTTCTTATATATCAAATATCTATATTTGTGAGTCATTTAGTTTATTTTAGTAAAGAAAGAAATTTGAAGACCATCTTGACTCAAAACAACTTCAATTCCAACTCCTGAAGCATCACAAGCAACCTCAAATACTTTGTTAAACTCATAGCGACCTAAAGTTTAGTCATTTTCTTCTTAATTTCCTCAAAGGCTTGCTTAGTAGCTTTAGACCATTCAAACTCACATTTCTTAAGGCGACCTGTAATAAGAGCCATGATAGTACTAAAATTTCCTAATGAATCTCCTACAGAATGTAGTTGAACCAAAACCATTAAAACTTCTAGCATCATAAATGCTTTTAGGCTCTAACCATTCAATTATGGCTTTAATCTTTTGTGCATCACATGAGACACCCTTATATGAGACGACAAACCGAAGGAATATAACTTCATTTCACAAGAAAGAACACTTGGCAAGATTAATATATAACTTCTCAGCCCTAAGAACAAGGTGAATCTAAGATGTCACAAGTGTTCCTTGTAGGAGGGGTTATAAATCAATATATCATCAAAATAAACCACTAAGAACTTCCCAATAAAAGGTTAAAGAATATGTGGCATAGCTCAAAATGCATAACTAACTACTCAAACAATCCATCTGGAGTCTTAAAAGTTGTCTTCCATTCATTACCAGGTTTGATCCTAAGTTGATGTTATATCAATTTTTGAGAACCACTTAGATCCTATCATTTGGTCTAACATTTTATCAAGTCTAAGTATGGGAAACCTATATCTAAAAGTGATCTTATTAATGTCTTTGATATTGATGCACATTCTTCATGAACCATCCTTTTTAGAGTTAAGAGGGTTGGGCCAGAACAACACAAGGGCTTAGATTATGCTGGATAAAGCCTTTCTCTAATAATCCTTCAACTTGCCTCTTCAATTCCACTTGTTCTTGGGGATTCATCCTATAGTAGGGTAAATTAGGTAATGGTGCACTTGGAAAAAGGTTTATCATATGTTAGATATCCTTCATGGGTGGCAACTTTGGAGTAAGTCCTCTTGGTAACATCTTTGAAGTCATCAAGAAGCATTTTATAGTCAAAATGCACTTTCTTAGGAAGTAGGGTGGATGAAGAGACTGGGCTACTCTTGTTAGACTTGAGATGAGACATTGCTAGGGTTAACCTAATTCTATTTCCATCATGAGAAAACACATAAATATTATATTTCCCTTAGTTTGTTGCATTCTTATCATAAATCCAAGGACGATCTAGCAAAATGTGGGCAACATCCATAGACAAACAATCACACTATAAATTTTCATGGCATGCACCCAAATGTAAAGGAACCTACCATCTCTCTGAAACAATCAAGGAAGTCGTATCTACCCAAGCAACTTTGATAGGAGAAGAGTTTGGTTCACACTTAAGATTGTGAGTCTTAACAACAATCTTTGTTATCATATTCATGGAATTACCATTATTGATGATCGATCAAAGAAGTTTATCACCACATTTAACTTTTTTTTTGGTAAGTATAGTAATCTTTATTAATTACCAAAAATGAGCAATATGTACATCTAAAATTCAACCAAAACACAAAATTGGCTAAACAAATCTATCAAGACTAGCTAATAAAGCTCCATAGGTCTCCTTCTTCTTGGAGGTACCAAGGCCAATGAATATCTGGATAATGATCTCCCGAGTCACTATCTGCACAAGAGAAACCTTAGCCTGGTAAATAACTTGATCTCTTGCTTGCTAAATCGTGTAGACAATTGCAGCAGTCATCATCTGCATAATATCCTATTCTCCTCTTCTACACTGCTTCCTCTGAATAATCCAGATTAGAGCTTAGTCCCATGTGGAAAATGGTTGACAAATGCCTAACCAATTGCACATTCGATGCCAAAGGTAACGAACAAAAGAGCATTCTACAAATAGATGATCCTAGTCTTCTTGCTCCTGGGACAAAATACCACAATTTGAATCAGTAGTGACACCCCAATGACCAAGCCTAACACAAGTAAGTAAGGCTCTTTTGCACAAAAGCCAACAAATAAATTTGTGTGTAAGCAATCTTGCATGCATCCACACCATCTTATGCCATGGTTTCACATCTCCTGGAGGCTGGATCATCTCATAAATTTTACTAACCTTGAAGACTCCCCCAGTTGTACATCTATCCTCCTAGACCACTGCAAGCAATTGCTGTCTGAGTTGCAGAATTCATCTAAAAATCCATGAATGTTTAGGTTTACTTTGAACCTCACTCACATTCGCAACTTTAATGTAATAGCCATGGACGCAGTGGATCCATAAAATCTCTTTATGATGCACCAACTACCACAATCTCTTTCCAATAGCTGCCACATTCTAGCAATATAGGTTTTTCAAACCCAGACCCCCTTCTTTTTGAGGTAAATAAACCTGTTTCCAAGACACTAAAGCTTTTCGTGAAGGTGAACCGAGCCCTATCCATAAAAAATTTCGACACTGCCTCAACATGATTAATTATAGCTTTGGGGAGAATGAAGATCTGATACCAGAAATTTTGGATACCAAATAAAACTAAATTGATAAGTTGAACCCTACCCGCATAGCTCAGGTGTTTATTAGTCCATAGTTGTATACGGGCTGTGGGCTTATCAATCAAAGATTGGAAATGTGTTGTTCCCAACTGTGCTGTTTCAAGTGGCACTCCAAGATACCGAAAAGGAAATGTACGTTCATCACATTCAAGGATCTTCAAAATTTGTCTTTTAATAGTAGAAGAAATACCTCCCGCATAAACCGAGCTCTTGGTAGGATTTGCTTTTAAACCTGAGCATCTTGCAAAATCATCTAATTTCTGTTTTAAGAGAGAAGCCGAATGAACATCCCTTCGACTAAAAAGTAGCAGGTCATTAGCAAAGCAAAGATCTATGATCTTAAACTTTTGACATCCATGATGACCCACAAAACCAGAAACAGGCCATAACTGATGCATTTCTCTGTGCAGATATTCCATAGCTACTACAAAGAGGTAGGGAGAGAGTGGGTCTCCTTGCCTCAAACCCCTCTTGCACGCAAAAGGTGTAGTTAAAGAGCCATTCACATTGAATGAAACCCTAACAGTGGCAACACACTCTATAATCGATTGTGTGAAGTGGTAAGGGAAGCCAAAATGCAATCAATACCTATTGCAAAAAGGGTCATTCCAGAGAGTCGTATGCTTTTTGAATGTCAACTTTCAACATCAACCGAGGACTAATGAATTTCCTTTGATAGTGTTTCACCAATTCTGTGGCCATTAGGACATTATCACCCAGATTCCTACCCCTTACAAAAGCTGCCCGAGAATCTTCAATAAGACAATGTAGAACATTTTGTATTCTATTGGTCAGTACTTTAGAGAATATTTTGTATAGAACATTGCAACACGCAATTGGTCTATACTCTTTTACTCTACTAGCACCAGGTACTTTAGGGATGAGAGTAATGGCAGTGTTGTTGTCTCAAGAGCTTTCTTGTATGCCAAAATTCAGTCACAGTAGCAACGATTTCTTTTCCAGTAACATACCAAGTTTGCTTGTAAAAGAAAGAGTTAAACTTTTGACCAGGGATTACAAGCTTCCCATTGAAAATACTGCCCTTCTAATCTCCTCATCAGTTGGCATGATCATCAAGGCTCATTGATGTTCAGAAGTTAGAGTAGGTGCCAAGTTACACACTGCCAAATTGATATGGTTCAATTCAGTACTTGCAGATCCCAACAATCTCTTATAGAAGCCCATGATATCAGCTTGAATCTCAGTATCTCTCAATAGAACTTTATTATGATAGTTGAGCAGCTGGATAATTCTATTTTATGCTCTTCTACCTTGCAAGCTGGCATAAAAATACTTATTATTGTGATCACCCAGCCCGACATAATTGATATGTGCCTTCTGCTACATAAAAAGCCTCCTCATCTCTTGATTTCTTTTCCTAGTCCAAACAAGCCAACCTTTCAGCTGTGATAGGAGCCTGATCAAACGGGTGTTTAGTCAGTGCAGCTACCTTATCCTGCCATATCTATTCTGCAGCCAATGTTTGCTGGATAATATGCCCACAATGATCCACATTAAACTTCTTCAATTCTTGTTTTAGTAATCTGAGCTTGCACACACACTGATAAGCCTTGGTTCCCACGCGCTCTGTAGCCCAAATCCTATGCACCAGGTCCATAAAGCCCTCCTTCTCCACCCAGAGATTCAAAAATTTAAAAGGCTTAGAACCTAAAGTTCGAGTACCACTCCAATGTACCACAAGTGCAACATGATCTGAAACTGGGTCTTGCACTGTCTGCACCTTAGTCAAAGGATAAAGATCAAACCATTCACTATTACCCACACCTCTATCCAACCGACAATACAATCTAGAACCCTGTTCTTGCATGTTAGTCCAAGTAAAGTTGGTCCCAACAACTGGAATGTCTCCAAGTCCACACATTTGTAAACATTGAGTAAAAGCAAGCACATCATGAACATCAACAGATCCTCCTAGTTTCTTATGAGTTGCAGCTACCACATTAAAGTCCCCAATAGCCATCCAGGGTATATTGATCTGCCCTGCTAACTTAGTCAACCAATCTCATAGCCCTAGTCTCATACTACCTAAATTATAGGCATAGATCATAGTAAGCATATATCTATGCTTTGTACGCAAACAATTAACAAGACAGTGAATTCCCTGAGCTTCCTTAGTTACATTCTGAATATTAAATAGAGTCTCATCCTATAAAAGCCACACCCTTCCATTGTGATGCTTATCATAATTATGTTCCCATTTCCAACTCAGTCCTAACTTGTGTACAATACGATCGGCATTATCCTGTTTAACTCTAGTTTCTAATAGACCCAAAATGCGTACTCTGTGTTTTAACACAAGGTGCTTCACAGCCTTATGCTTGAGGGTTTTATTAAACCCTCTAATATTCCATACAACTATTGTTATATGGGAGGGGAAAAATGAAATCCACCGCCCCTATCCACCCCTCCAACCTTCAACCTCTCAAGTGGACATCCTTGTGCAGAGGATCCAATGATAGGAATAAAGTGTTGTGGAAGGCTATTCCCTGAACTTCAATCCCCTTCCCCTTACTAGTGTTCATTTGTCTGCCAGGATAATTCTTAGACTGATCTATAGTATGAGTATCAATCAAAAATAAGTCAGGCCGAGTAGGTTCATTGATAGCCTGAGCTGTAGGCTCAACTCTTGCAGCAACAGATGCATTAGGTACAATATTAGGTACAGGTTTAGCCCTTCATACTTGAGTTTTTGGTCCATTTTGTCTCAATCGTCCTTGACATTGGACAGAGTCATGTCCTATAGCATCACAATAGGAACAAAATTTAGGTCTACATTCATAGGACACTCTCTGTTGAATCTCATGGCCTCTAGGTAATAAAATAGTAATGCTCTCAGTGAGGGGAGTACTTATATCAATCTCAATAAGTTATCGAGGAAATGAAACTCTCCCTCTCTGAGCTGTGACTGTGTCCGCACATATTGGCTGTCCCAAAAGACTACCAATCCTACTCAAACTATCCTTGGATATAGTTGCAAAGGTAGCCTAGGAAAAGTCACCCAAAGAGGCATGATTCTCCAGTCCTTTGTTGACAATGAAACATCAGGTGACCATTTCCTTAACAACATTGGTTTGACCCCAAAACTCCAATAGGGTCTGTTCAGGACAAGGTACATATCCGCCTGAGTTGCAAATTTGAAAACAAAGAAGCCTTGGTCATGAGTGAACACCTCAGGTAAGACAGTAAGAAAATTCCACTTCTTGCTTACATATTGGTTCATTTGGGTGTGACTTGGTTGAAATCTAGCCATTGTTGTATTTCTTTAGCGATTTCATCAGCTTGTATCTGAGCTTTATTGGATCCTCTGACAACTAGCGGTGGAACATACTTCAGATTCACCCTTGTTCCGGTCTTCTATTACTCATGAGTAGATCTTGCCGTGTTCGAACATCGTGCTGTCCTTGTGGAGGCGCAACACTCACCATATTTGGAATATTAGGGTTCGCTACAACAATTCAAACTTGTTCTGGTGTACTAGCTTCATTTGCAACATCATTCACACTAATATCAAACCTCGGCGAATGCTTATCACCTATTGAAACAGAGGTGCGCTCGTCCCCCTGACTACTAGATCCTTTGATTTCGACAATTGCTTTCTCCTTAGGAATCGATTGAGAACTCACTGGATCCGAAGCAAGAACAACCTTCTGTCGAGCGGGTTTCTTCTTTGCCATGGAATCGCAAAATAGAAAAAGTTTAGAAGGCGTGTGATGCGCGTTGTTTTTCCATTATGATGCACTTTCCACCACATTTAACTTTGTTCTCAAATATTGTAGTTCTTTTCCAAAGGTTTGAGTCATTAGAAGAAGAAAGGATACACCTCATAATATTCACACAACTATCCTCCTCACTTTCTTTAGAAGTAGTATCTCCCTCAATTGTCTCTACAATCTCATTAATGGATTCCTCCTCTTCCTAAGTTTCTAAGCCTGTGGTAAGGGCATGATTGAGACAACAGGCTCTAGGATGATCTCGCTTGACAAACCAGCGAAGAATAAGATGATCCAATATATCTAGGGTTAAAAGACGATGAAGATGTGTAAGAACTTCCTTGATTAGAATTCATGGGTTGCATAGATTAATTGTTACCTTTAGAATATGTATATATGAGCTGGTAGATTTGTAGAATGAAGAAGTTTTTTCTTATCTGGACTCCTCGTCTTGGGAAGTTAGCTTATGAGAGTAGAAGGCTTTTGGTAACTCTTTATTTCTAATCCTTTTTGATATCCATCTCTTAAGGTATCAAGTGTGTGCAAGTTAACATCTCTCTTGAGGTCATTCTTAAGTTCATTAATGTATCTAGTGATGGTGACCCATTGTTTCTCTGACATTACACCTAAGGTTCAAGTCTTTAAAACGGTTATAATAATCATCAAAATCCGAAGAATGTTATTTAAGATTTAACAACTCATCCATTAGATGTCTCCTACTTTCATAGGAAAATATTTCTCCTTTAATTTTTGTTTCATCTAATCCCATAAAACTATAGGTGGACCACCTACTTAATCAATCTCTTTTTTGGACACTTTGCTAATAAGTTTCATTTTTGCAAAGTAGACTATGATTGTTAGTCATGCCATAAAATTCAAAATAGTCATCTAGGCAATCTAACCAATTGACAAAAGGAATGGGATTGAAATGATCCGTAAAGTAGGGACCAACCTTTAACTTCTTAGTCACATTATAATGGTCCTCACGAAGGGGATACTTGGCATATGCTCGCTTATCATTATGCCTAGGTGAAGGCCTCTCACCCAATGCCTATCTCTATGGTGTAAGGTAGGTCGTCATAGGTATCATGAATGTAATCCTCATCATCGTAGTCCTCAAGGTCAATGTTTTCGTGGTTAGGCATCCTTAAGTCAAAGTCATTTTGTCCTCTAAGTTAAGTATTTATCCTCGTACATGTCATAGTTATAAGAGCTAATGTAGGTGTAATACTTGGGTTGGTTGTTGTCGGTTGAACATTATAATCTAAATTTTCTTCGCTATTATTTGGATTATAACTAGAACTTGGCATATGTGACACATTAGGGAGCAACAGACTTGTTACTTTTTTGCTCTAGTTTATTAACATAACCATGAAAAAAACCTAAGAAATTTGCACTCCTATGACAAAATTTTGAAAGCTTTTAGCTTGATCTTCAACTACCATTGTATGTTGTTGATTTTTCTTCATGTCTCTACGGTATTCCTCTTTCATAGCATCCATATTAGATTCTAATTTATCAATCATTCCTTTTATGGCCATTTGAAAATCATGCAATGTTTTGTTCATGTCCTCTATCATTTAGTTTATTGCCATTGCCATTGCCCTAGTGTGGGGTATAAAAGTAAAGGAGTTTATTTTATTTTAGTTTATTTTTTGCTGATAGTAAATTGACCCCACAAAGCAAAACAAACGCCAACTTAGTACTAAGCACACAACTACAAACTAAAGCGACAAGAATAAATATGCAATTATTTGATTATCCTAGGAAGTTGTGTGTACATGAAATATATATATATATAAAATAAAATAAAAAATGTAAATCAATCTTAGCTCTTGGCAAATCAACCAACTGGCCATAGTTAGTATTAAGTCCTAAAGTCAATAAAGAGAGAAGAAACCAATATCAAAATAAACTTTTGAATTGATGAATTTGAAACTTAAGTCTTCAGAAGTGTGCCCTTTTTTATTCTTAAATCTGCGGAAGAGTAGACAAAAAGGGAAAAAAAATAAAATGAACTTTAACCATTCAATAGACTAACTTAACCAAATTGACAGACCAACTCGGTGGCACTATAGCACACAAGGGTTGGGGTTGTGATCGATGTCTTTGGAACCGGTTGACAAAAGAGGTGACAACTAACTATTGTTAAGTGATGACTCACGGTGTTTAAGATCGGCGATGATTGGCGTGCAATGTGTGACACCCAAGAACGAATTTTGGCGAGTTTTGGGAGAATCTCTTTTCCAATGATGTTTTTCTCAAGTAAGTCACTCTCTTACTTTGATTTGGTGGTATTTGTGATTTTTAGGGTTAGGATTTCAGTTGAAATTGGTCTATTGGGATTTCGAATTCTTTGAATTCGATTTAATTTGGCTTAGCTAATTGAGCTCAAATACGCGGTATTAGTTGATGGGTGGTTGTGATTTGGCAAGATTCGTAGTGAATGGGACAAAGTAGGTGTGAATTGGGGATTTTGGTGGCTAGGGCTTGATAAATGAATTGAGTTGAATTTTGTACTAGATTAGTAGCAGTGGAGGTTGTGAGGAACATAGAGCTCTGAAACCAAGTTGATAGTCATAGGGTAAAGATAAAGAGGATTGAAGAAGAGAAAGGAGTTGACTTGAGGAGAATATGTAAGCTTAAGGGCAGAAAACGTGATTAGCATTTATCATTCACTTCATAAGTAGATCTACCCCTTATAATAACTCACGCCAATTCTAATGCTTATATAGTTTGCTGATAACAAAGGATAAGATATGCTAAGATATGATATTTACCGAATATTACCCATAAATAGTAGTGCGAATAGTAAATGTAAGTAGTAACTATGACTAATAATAAGATGCTAACTAAAGATAATCATGAGAAAATCTTATTTCCTACTTTTTAATTTCTTCTTAAAATATGTCTTGAATGACTAGTTTCCATTAGTACCTTTTGGGTAATTTAATACATAATCTAATATGAAGGAATAATACGGTAGAGTGTTTGGTTGATACAAATTATTTAATATATGAATGTTTCAAATGTAATAATAGTGTTTGTAACTTATCTGAATGAAATGAATTGATGGATGAAAACTATTTTAGACATGTAAGTGGGGTTAATTAATAAAGGTCAACTTTGTGATAAAAGTAAATACTATAAGTGTTTTTTTGGGTATTTGGTTGAAATTGGTGGGGCCTACTTATGAAGTATTATTAAGTTGTAAATAAATTATAGATAATGAGATAAGGATGATTTGAAGATAATAGGGAAAACAACCAGTTTGAAGTCATAATATAGAAATAAAATGGGTTACCAAACAGTACATAAGAATTTTAACTTTGAACATATTCTTCAATGTGCACGGTTCACCTTTTCTGTGAAGGTCAAATGAAGCTCTGAGTTGCCCCCTCACTTCAGTTTGTGTTTCATTTAACTATGCCAGAATAAATTGTATGTTGCCACCTGCCATCCATTTCCTAAGCACTAATATGGTTGCTTTCTTGAGCTCCCTCTTGCTGCTTCCTTTTTCCTGCTTTTTGGTGAAGTTTGCTACATCTATAGGTCCATTGGTTCAAATCCTTTGATTTGTCACATGGACTTCTTAAGGCATGGCAATATCATATTATATCTCTCTCCTGATTTTTGGGCAAGTCACTACATCTGTAACATTTGTTGAGTCCCATGATGCCTCTTATGGATTTGTTGGGGCAAGGCAACATCATGTCTCTATTTCTTCCTTATTTTTGAGTGATTGCTACTTTTTATTAATTCCGTCGGTCAATCTAGTCCCTCATGGATTTCTTGGGACTAGGTAGCATCATTAGGTTATGTTTGTTGATGCAATGTGAACCGGCAAAGTATTTGAAACTGCATGTAAACTAATATTCTTTTTTAACTCTCACCAAGTGCCATGATGTATGTGTCATTTTGAAGCCCTGCCTTAACTCTTTTATGTTGTGAGGACTAAGAAGTGACCTGTATTTGTCTTGTGTTCCTCTGTAAGATTTTAGTTTTATTCGTAGAACTTACTAGCTGCTTGGCATTGTAAGTCTTTTGAGTCGTACACTTATTTCCTTATTTGCTGCTGTCCTTTTCTTTTCTCAAAGAAACATAGGTTTTCTTGCGCAATTGGTAACAAATTGTTGTATGCAGATATCCCAAATAAACAATGATCTTAGGGGTGCAGTATTCATTATAGACTCATCTGAAGAAGAGGCTGGGAATGCACTGCTAGCGTTGCTCCAGCAGGATAATTCTGATTCAACCCGGCCTTCTGAAGTTGAGGTTTTTCGTTGTGCAGTGTCAAGGCTCCATCTTATGTCCAAAAAGGATCTTCTGATAGAGACGAGGTCCATAAAGAAGCTGCTTGAGAAAGTAAATGATAATGACCTGAAAAAAAGAACCATCTTGGAGTACTTTTTGAAACTTTTGAAGAAATATGGTGTCTCAGTCATTGAAGAACAAACTGAGAGTCTGTCTGGTCAATGCGACAGACCTCTCTCACTCGAAAAGTCCTACAATAAATATGTGAACAAGCAGTTTGCCTCTGTGGAATCTTACCTGGGATGTACACGGGAAGAGGATGAGACAGACAAGCCACACAGGCCACTACCTCCTGAGGAATTCAAATGCCCGTTATCTTTGAGATTAATGTATGATCCTGTTGTCATTGAATCCGGACAGACTTTTGAGAAGATGTACATTCAGAAGTGGTTCGATGAAGGTCACGACATCTGCCCTGTAACACAACTGAAATTGGATAACTTGTCTCTGACACCAAATACTGCCATGAGACATCTCATATCAAAATGGTGCAAGGAACATGAGTTCAATTTGTCTGACCCAAATCTGCAAACTTCAGTATGCGGCCCTCTGGACACTTCTTCAAATTCAATTTCAAGTAGTGCAAGCTCGTTAGCTGGTCTGAATCTCCAGGTTGATCTCAGCAATGTGTCTCTTGGATTTGCGGATTCCTTTTACAGTTCAGATTCTTCTCATCCTAAAGCTGAAGATGGGCTGAATCTTAGTTGGTCCGATAATAGTTTTAACAGACACCAGTATTATTCTAGTGTTGTTAGCAGGGAAATGGAATCATTATCTAGCATCAGCACCCTTCCTTGGGAATCACAGTGTGCTTTGGTTGAACATATAAAAGACTATTTCCAGTCCTGTGAAGATGATTATTTTTCTTCATCTTCTAAAGAGGTTGCGGACCCATTGGTTGTGTTTTTGACTAGTGCCGTGGACAAGCATGATATGAAAGCTCTAAAAGCTGGATGCCAGTTGTTGTTGGCATTTTTGGGAGCCATGAGGTAAGTTTATGTACTATTCTTAGGCATAACTCTACTGTACAGGCACATAAAAAATTCAGTGAGGAGTTGTATTTGTTTTCATGCATGCCAGAATTGTATTTTGTTTCGTCAATTTGTATATGTTCTTTAAAATTAACCTAGGGAGTCTTTAGCTTCAACTTGAGAAGCATTCTTAATTAAGATTGTGTTTCGGTTGAAAGTACAAATCTTGACCTATATCTTACTGCCGCACACAGAAACGAGATACCATCACTAAGTGAAGATGTCTACACTCTGCTGGCATCCTTTCTCGAAACAGACGTGACAGAAGAAGTGCTTGCCATTATGGGATTATTATCTCGTGAAGCTCATTCTGGATCTAAGCTCGCAGCATCTGGTTCCCTGCACACAATCCTTGGTTATCTGGACACGAAGAATAGAAAGATTCAGGAAGCAGTCCTTCAAATTCTGTGGAACTTGTCATCGACTACCGTTGTTCACTCTCTTTCAGAATGCGTCATTCCTAAATTGACTCCCTTTTTGAGTGATGTCACTCTTGCTGGACGCTGTTTATTTATTTTAAGAAACCTATGTCAGAAAGAAGAGGCTAGGGTTTCTATTGCTGAAACTAAAGGGTGCATTGCCTCAATTGTGGAAATCCTTGATACTGGAAGTTCAGAAGACCAGGAAAATGCTGTTTCAATTCTTATTTCTCTTTGTGCACAGCGTGTTCAGTATTGTAGGTTGGTCATGGATGAAGGTGTCATTCCTTACCTTGTTCTTATATCGGTGAATGGGAATGAAAGAGGGAAGGCCTATGCAGCAGAATTACTCAGGTTACTGAAGGATGTTGACTACGAGGACACGGAGGACTTTTTTGCGCCTGAGGGCAATGTTGTATATGAGGAGTACGAACATTGCGAAGAGAAGGTAATGCCTGCTCCTAAGCCATCTGGAGGATTTTTCAGGAGGAAAATGGCTGTGTTTTCGAAACCCAGTTTGCGCACAGCGAAGAAGAGGTAATACTCAGTGCTGCTTTTGATCTCAGGTGACTGTAACATAGAATTTTCGTCAACGCTTAACTTCAGCATTCCTCCTAGGCTGAGGACCTCCATGTATGTATAAAAGATTTTAATGTTTCTCTTTCTTGTACAAGCGTTGTAGTTAGAGCATCGAAGTTTGTTAAACTCCTGGACTAGCTTTTGACAGTTTTTTCCAATGATCATCGATCATGTTGTACAGTAGAGATCCTGTTTGTAGAAAAGTTTTGGTAGCCATTTAGATATATCATCCATTTAGCCTGTGATGGACCTGCCGATTATTGTTTTGGTTCTGACATTGTTGATCAGCACAGGGCTTCGGATGCCATTTATTTTTGTTGCTCAGCTGGTTGCTCTTTTTTATCAGCCTACTATTCGGTTCAATAGTAGGCTGCTTGCTTGGCTATGCTAGGCGGGTAGGCTTGTAGTGCAACTAAGGCCTATGGGATTGTCGCATCATTTTGTGGCGCCAATGTTTTCGTCGCTGGCTTATGCTTATGCACGAGTGGATGAGAATGGTTGAGGCTGCTACAGTAATGGCCATAGATTGTACCCACTCCACTCAAACATGTCTAGACACCAATGCACGTCAAATGTTGTACTACCAGCATTTGCAATTCGTGCCGAAATTGTCCTAAAATTTTCGTAATGAAGTTTTTTAATTTTAGAATATTATTATTATTTTAGTAGATTTAGTCTATTTTTTCAATATATATATATATATATATAATATTTTTCTTTATTTTTTTAAATTAACATTTTTACATTTTTTGGGTCCATATTTCCACGTCCCGTCCCTATTTCCGTGCAATACTGTTTGCTATATGCCTGCCACAAATACTGCGGTCCATACTTTCTTTGGACATGGTGTACAGCGGAAAGGTTATACTTGGGTAGGTCATGTTGACTTAAGAAAGTTATACTCTCGTTTAAACTTCGGTGGTACAACCTGCATTAACTATATAACTATTGCCTACATTGAAGCACAACAGTAAGGCTGATGTGTAATGTTTCCCATGTTACGTCGTTGGTTGAATTTATTTATTAAAAATAACCATTTATGATTATAACTTATTTTAAAAAATTAGATTTTATAAAAATAATTAATTAATTTAAATAGCTACTTTTAACAAGTAGCTTAAACCAAATTCTAATTTATAGCCGGTACTAATTAAAGCCATACTTGGTAAATAATAGCTTGAATTAAAGAAACAACTATTTACATTTTCCCGTGTAATATACGGGTGATGTATTAATTATTTATATTTTATTATATAAGAAATAAACAGTTTAACAATTTAATTAATATGTAGGAGATGAATAATTGGTTGTATATGTTCAAGTAATTAATTAATAAAATACTTAATTAATACTTGATTAATATGTATTATTCGATATATGTGCAGCATATGAATAATTATATGTATTTGTTGTATATAGGATATGAATAGTTGTGCTGTATTAATGACAGAAAATGAATAGTTATATGAATTTATTCGCATGAGATGAATAGTTGCATTTATATGTTCATTAGTTTGACAGTTCAATTAATATGCATGAGATGAATAGTTGGCTGCATATGTTCAAGTAATTAATTAAGAAAATATTTGATTAATATGTGTTGTTCGACATATGTGCAGCATATGAATGGTTACATTTATATATTTAGTAGTTTTACAACTCAATTAATACGCAGGAGATGAATAGTTGGCCGCATATTTTTAGATAATTAATTAAGAAATTTTTTGATTAATATGTGTTGTTCGGCATATGTGCAATAGATGAATATCTCAATTAATACGCAGGAGATGAATATCATTTTGTTGTTATATAGCGTAGGAGATGAATAGTTTGACAAATAAATTAATACGCAGGAGTACTTCATCATTTATTTGATCTTATTATTTAGTAATAATATATGGCAGTGATGATATATGATTAGTAATAATATGTATAGTTTAGGTGGAAAAATTTATCTGTATATTGTCTGCCAAACAACTCTATTTTTATATAATAACCAATGTTGTTGTTCTATTATTAGTTTTTTTTTAATAATTATTATATTATTAATCATGATAATATTCATAATAGTAATAATCAATTATATTAATATTCAGTATTATCATAAGAATAATTATCATTATTATATTATAAATTATGATAATAGTAATAATCAAAATTATATAAATAATTATATTATTATTAGTTATATTAATAGTTATAATTATTATAGTTATATTAATAATAATAGTCATATTATTAATAATAAATAATAAAATTATTATTATAAACAATTATTATTATTATTATTATTATTATTATCATTATATTTGATTGATGTTAATCTAACCTTAAAAAAATACTACTTTATTAAAATTAGTTATATGTATTTGCTAGTTGCATTGTATTAATGACAGTAGATGCATATGTGTTGTCGACTAGTTTATGACTTTATTTGGTGTATTAATTATTTATCAATTATTCATATATTAATATGTAGGATATGAATAGTTTGACAATTCAATTAACACATAGGAAATTAATAGTTGACCGCATATGTTTAGGTAATTAATTAAAAAAATATTTGATTAGAAAACATTTGATTAATACTTTATTAAAATTAGTTGTTCGACATATGTACAAAAAAATGAATAGTTATATGCATTTGCTGCACATAGGAGATAAATAAGCGCATTATATTAATGGGTATATGCATGTGAAGCAAATGAATATGCACTTTGGTGTATTAATTATTTATATATTAATATGCAAGAGATGAATAGTTCGACAATTTAATTAATACGCAGGAAATGAATAGTTTTATGCATATGTTCTGATAATTAATTAAGAAAATATTTGATTAGAAAATATATAGTTAATAATTTATTAAAATTAATTGTTTGACATATGTGCGGCAAATGAATAGTTATATACATTTAATGCACATAGGAGATGAATAATTGCATTATATTAATAAATAGTTATATTAATTATTCCATCTTATTAATTAGCAATAACAATAGCAATAATATATGGCAGCAGTAATTTATGATTAGTAATAATGGATATAGTTTAGGCGAAAAAATTTGTCTGTATATTGTCTGCTAGACAACTCTGTTTATATATATACTAGTTACATTTTCCCGTGCAATGCACGGGTGGTGTATTAATTATTTATATATTATTATATAAGAGATGAATAGTTTAATAATGTAATTAATATGCAGGAGATTAATAGTTGGCTAAATATGTTCAAGTAATTAATTAATAAAATACTTAATCAATACTTGATTAATATGTATTATTCGACATATGTGCAGTAGATGAATAGTTATATGCATTTGTTGCATGTAGGATATGAATAATAGTGTTGTATTAATGACAGAAGATAAATAGTTATATGAATTTGCTGTTTGCATGAGATGAATAGTTGCATTCATATGTTCATTAGTTTGATAATTCAATTAATACGCAAGAAATGAATAGTTGGCTACATATGTTCAAGTAATTAATTAAGAAAATACTTGATTAATATGTGTTGTTTGACATATGTATGTGTTACATTCATGTAGTTTTACAACTCAATTAATATGCATGAGATGAATAGTTGGCTGCATATTTTTAGATAATTAATTAAGAAAATTCTTGATTAATATGTGTTGTTCGACATATGTGCAATAGATGAATATCTCAATTAATACACATGAGATGAATATTATTTTGTTATTATGCAACGTAGGAGATGAATAGTTTAACAAATCAATTAATACATAGGAGTATTTCATCATTTATTTGACCTTATTAATTAGTAATAATATATGGAAGTGATAATATATGATTAGTAATAATAGGTATAGTTTAAGCGGAAAAAATTGTTTGTATATTGTCTGCCAAAAAACTTTGTTTTTATACAATAATCAATGTTGTCATTCTGTTCTTAGTTTTTTTAATAATAATTATATTATTAATCATGATAATATTCATAATAGTAATAATCAATTATATTAATATTTATTATTGTCATAATAATGATTATCATTATTATATTATAAATTATGATAATAGTAATTATCAAAATTATATAAATAATTATATTAGTATTAATTATATTAATAGTTATAATTATTATAGTTATATTAATAATAATAGTCATATTATTAATAATAAATAATAAAATTATTATTATAAATAATAATAATAATAATAATAATAATAATAATAATTATTATTATTATTATTATTATCATACTTGATTGATGTTGATCTAACCTTAAAAAAAAAAGGAAAAAAATAATACTTAATTAAAATTAGTTATATGTATTTGCTAGTTGCATTTTATTAATGGCAGCAGATGTATACGTGTTGGTCGACTGATTTATACACTTTATTTGGTGTATTAATTATTTATCAATTATTTATATATTAATATGTTGGATATGAATAGTTTGACAATTCAATTAATACACAAGAAATTAATAGTTGACTGCATATATTCAAGTAATTAATTAAAAAAAAATATTTGATTAGAAAATATTTGATTAATACTTTATTAAAATTATTTGTTTGACATATATACAATAAATGAATGGTTATATGCATTTTGCACATAAAAGATAAATAGTCACATTATATTAATGGATATATTCATATGAAGCAAATGAATATGCACTTTGGTGTATTAATTATTCATATATTAATATGCAAGAGATGAACAGTCCGATAATTCAATTAATACGCAGGAAATGAATAGTTTTCTACACATGTTTGGATAATTAATTAAGAAAATATTTGATTAGAAAATATATAGTTAATACTTTATTAAAATTAATTGTTTGACATATGTGTAACAAATGAATAGTTATATATATATTTAATACACATAGGAGATGAATAGTCGTATTATATTAATAAATAGTTATATTAATTGTTCTATCTTATTAATTAGCAATAGCAATAATTAGCAATAATATATGGCAGTAGTAATTTATGATTAGTAATAATGGATATAGTTTAGGCGGGAAAAATTGTCTTTATATTGTCTGCTAGACAACTCTGTTTTTATATATATATATAGATATATATATAGATGAATTGATACATACTCCATCTACATTTAAGGTAAAATTATTTTAACCATTTGTACATTTTATACGAACTATTTAAAAGTAGTTTTTAAAATTTTACTCACATCACTTATTAAAAAATAATAAAATGTTAAACACATAAATGATGAAAGGAGAAAAACAATAAGGATGAATGTTGAAAATAGATTTTGATTTTTCTAAAATAATTTTCTTTATATATAAATTTAATGCTAGAATAATTTAGTTTTTGATACAAATGGAATACATTAGGTTATTTATTTATAGTTCAAAATTTTGTTAAAGAATAATCGGTCATATCAAGTTAAAGAGTTATTATTTTAAAAATAATTTACGTGTTAAGCAATATGTAAGAGACATTGGTTTATACCCTAATGAGGTTATAATTTTTGGAAGGCTTCTTTTAGTTTGTAAAAAATAGTGTGAAAAAAATAAAAAAAATAAAAGAAATAAACTTTCTTTCTGTTGTTGATTGATGGAGAAGCTTTGTTGAAAATAATTTTTTTAAAAAGTATTTTTTTTTGTGTTTGATTTTTTTTTAAAAAAATTCTAAAAAAGTTAATTATTATCATGATCATCATCATTATTACTATTATTTGAATATCCTTATATTAAAGAAATGAAGTTCAAGATTCGAATATTGGTATATATATTGATGATCAAGAAGTTGATATAGAATAAGAGAATATATGCAATTTGTTGATCAGTGATGTTATGATGGTTGGCCCAAGTTTTCAATGTTATATACGATAAAAAAAAGATAAAAAGGTTGGGGGGGGGGAGAGGTTGGTAAGCCGTAGGATCACGACACATGATCATCAACATCCATCACCATACATTTACATCATCTAGACCAAGATCTAACTATTACACATAGAGATGCAACGCATCATGCCAAAATAGAGGCAGATTATATTAGCAAACCATTAATTGGTCAAAAACTGTACATAAGTAAAAACAAAAAGAGAAGGTCAAAAAAAAAAAAAGAAGGAAAATTCCGTTCTAAGTCAAAATATTACCAAGTCAACAACAATCCGTAAATCAAAAAAATAGAAATAAAATTCAAAGTCAAATATTCCAAACCGAACATAATAAAGACCAAAATTGAGAGTAAAGGGTTTTGAGGTTACCTGATTTTTTTAAAGTTCAAATTAAAAGAGAAATAACTATTTATCAAGTTACTTACTCAAATCGAGTTGGTAGGCATGAAGATCTATTCACAATAAAAATAAACTTAAAACTATATGAATGACTAATGTGACATTTGTGCTTAGATTTTGCTAAGATTATACAGGAACAACAAGATGAAGATTGAAGGATGAGGTATCCCCGATCAAATAAGGAAGAGTGGGCGAGGTGGAAAAAACTGAGTAGATGAATTGAAAAAGAAGACGCCCAACTTGTTAAAAAATAATGTTGGGCATGCCTCCCAAAATTTTCTCTCTAATTAATTTTCTATTTTCCTCAAATTTGATTGAAAAGAGTACTGTCATATAACATTCTTAGCATTTTTCTACTTATTATTTCCTTATTATTTTTCTAGCAACCTAACAACCACATAATGCTTTCCTTTTGATTTTTTTTTTGTTTTTGTTGCTTTCTTAAAATCAAACAGAGTTTGAAGGAAGATTTTACGGTAAAATCTCATCTCAATACCTAATAGAGTCTAAAAAGACATATAAAAATTAATTAGTGTTTTAAAAATTGGACAAAAAATTAACTTGGAGGACCTTCTAGTATTTGATTCAATCAGCTTGACCGGTCCAACCATAGTTTGATCGATTTTTTTATTCAAAATATATCTGGTATGATTCCGATATAATCCAGTTCCATCTCGGTTCCACCGAATCCACCATTGACTATTTACCCATTAAGCTTTTTCTTTATTTAACTAAAACGTCATCAATTGGATAAAATAACTATATATTGAATAAATAGATAGATAAGGATAAAATAATAATTATATATTGAATATTATTTATTCGCATCGAACCCTCATATATTTTCTTTCATAATTTATATTTATTTAAATATTAATCGAATCAAATTTATCTAATTTTAAATAAAATTCGCTTGGTTTACGTTACCACCAATAATCTTGACATTATCCTCTGGCCTCAACTTGTTGACAAAGTACTCTAAAAAAATTGTTACCATAATACCACGTATGGTTATATTATTTTATTGAAAAACAACGGGACAACGAGCCCTTAGCTGGTCAAACTACTTGGGCCTTAGCCGACTCAGGGTCTCATTATCCTGATCGGTCAAAAAATCTCCCGGTCGTAACCCAATTTTGTCAGCTGCTCACGCCCTATGTCAAACGAAGATCGAGCCGTCCAATTTCATTGTAGACTGTGCATCAACAGATCATATTAAACGAACAGCAGTTGTTTGATGCCGCGTGTGTTTGGACTTTGGACCAACAACATGCAATCGCTTCTCAATTACAATAAAAGAATGGAATAATTTTTTTAAGTTTAAAGGGACGCCAAAAACTGAAAAACTAAAAAGGGTTTTAATCTGCAGCCTATATCCTTGCACGAGGATACCGGATTCCTATCCTTTATAGCCCCGTCAGGGCGGCGGCGACGGTTAAACGGCGGTAGTTTCACATATGGGAGAGCGAGAGAGAGTGGGGAGCCGATCTGGTGTTTTCCGTTGACAACGGTGGTGCCCGATTTCTATCCTCTGCCCAGTTTCTTCGATCCGATCTGCGGAAGTTTTGAGAACAACTTTCTACTTGGTTCTCGCTTTCTCTTCCTCCCTCGGACCTAAATTCTTTGTTTGATCTCTCTGCATTTCATCTGGTTTGATCTGTCGTTCTTGTATGCTCAAAATTTTCAGGTTCATCTCCTTTTCTCTTGCTTACGGATCTTTGATGCGTTTGTTTTTTGGGTCAATTATTGGGTTCAAGCAATCTAATTATATCTTGAGCTGAGTTCCCCCCTCCTCTATCTGCACCGTCTAGTATTAATGGGGAAAGAATTTGTGCAATGTGAAAAAGCAGTAGAATCACTTGCTGGTTAGTTGATATAAATGTTATCGGGAAAAGGCTGGATTTTTAATTGTAAAGTTGGGTAAATATGCGTCAGTTATAGCATTCCCCAATCTCTGCTATTACCCTGAGTTAGCGGGTTGATTTTGGTTCTCTTGTGGAATCTCTTTGTAATGTAAGCTAATTGAGATTGTTTAAGCTTTCCAGTCAGAATTTGAGCTGCATTTTGTCTGAGTTTGGGTTTAGGGTAATTTCCTTTTTTGTGGCGAACTAATCTCACATCACCATTTTTTTTCTTTTTCTTGAAAAGTAAAAGGTTTGACTTACTGAACCATGGGAAGTAGTCAGATGAAGGCCCGATCTTGTTCTAGTCGACTCTTTCCTGCGTCTGGTGGTTTGCTTGCTATTTAGGAGTTTGTGCGGGTGTTACTGAATTGACTTGTTATATGGTGAAAGTGCCATCCTTAGATAGGCTTTTTTTCATGTCTTTATCACAGTAGTTTTTGGTACAAACAGGCTGTTAATTGAATATACTGATAATGAACTTTAATGGGCGGCTATTAACCCCCTCTTACCTTTAATTTAGGTTTCTATGCAAAACCAAGATGTCCTTCAAAGGCATTGTTAGGGAACTGAAAGAAATGAAAGATGGAATTGGAAACCTATCCAGGCGAGGAATAGAGGGGAGGCGCTGGCGTAACAGAACAAGGTCACATATTGTCCCTGATCAAGCAATAACATGTGAAACAGTTAAGCAGGGGCGCTGGGCTAATCTGCCACCTGAGTTGCTGTTAGATATTATCCACAGGGTTGAAGAAAGTGAGACATCGTGGCCAGCAAGAACAGTTGTTGTTTCCTGTGCTGCAGTCTGTAGGTCGTGGAGAGTGGTCACCGCAGAAATTGTTCAAACCCCTCAGCAATGTGGAAGGCTCACTTTTCCTATTTCATTGAAGCAGGTTCTGTTTATTTGGTGTTCCAGTCTTGTAACATTGTTCAAGTTCGGCATGCGTTTCAGTTTATTTATTTCTAGCTTGTATCTGATGTTTTTGCAGCCTGGTCCTCGGGATGCTCCTATTCAATGCTTTATTAAGAGGGATAGGGCAAGTGCCACTTTTCGACTATACTTTGGACCAACCCCTTGTAAGATCAGTGCTATTCTATCTGTTTGTTAACTATTTGCTATTTGTTTGACTGCCATGAAAATATGAGCATGAACAGAATTTTAATTTGTCTATATATCTGGATGAAATCAAATATTGAGCTTGCCCTTTAGTGATTTGTACATCCAAGTGTTTTGAGAATGGAGATGGATGGTGGTTGGAAAAGGTTGGATTGATCAAATGCTAGTTGAAATGATGTGGAGTCTCGAGTATTTTCTCATGATACACGATGTTTTCTGTAATGACTATATTAGCATGGCAGTTGACACAAAGTGGTTTCATGATTTCTCTCTCCTTGTGTTAATATGCTTGATGGATGATACAAAGTAGTTATTGATTATTGAGATCATCTGAGGATATATGCGACATGCTAAGTGCATTAGTGTGTTGTAAATTTTTTTGGTTACTGAGAAAGGCATCACTGAATCCCAGTAATTGTTTGAGTTGCAGCTGAGGAAGAGAATGATAAATTATTATTGGCAGCTAAAAAAGCCAGAAGGGCAACAAGTACAGATTTTGTCATATCATTGGTTCCAGATGACTTCTCAAGAGCTAGCAACACTTACGTAGGAAAACTCGGGTAAGTATTTGTTCTTGTGGCTACTTGTTGATTGGGTACATATAAATTAGCTTGTAATGCAGTTCTGACGGATATCTCCTTTTCAGGTCAAATTTTTTGGGTACCAAGTTCACAGTATATGATAGTCAACCTCCACATGGTCTAGCAGTCAAGGCTAGGAACCAATCATGTCGAAGATTTAGTTCTAAGCAGGTTTCTCCTAAAGTTCCTGCGTGTAGTTACCCTGTAGGATCCATCTCTTACGAGCTAAATGTTCTTAGGACCAGAGGACCCAGGAGACTACGTTGTGTCATGGATTCCATTCCCCTCTCCTCCCTTCAAGAGGGAGGCACTGCACCAACCCCAAAATCTTTCCAACAGCCATTCCATGAAGAATCAGTACTCTCCCACTCACTGGGGAAGGTTCCAGGCAATGCACTCAACTTCAGCTCTACGAGCCTGACTGAGCCACTTTCAGCTTTGGAGGAGCCTTTGGTCCTGAAAAACAAGTCTCCTAGATGGCATGAGCAGCTTCAATGCTGGTGCTTGAACTTCAGAGGACGTGTAACTGTTGCATCCGTCAAGAATTTTCAGCTCGTGGCTGCAGTTGAGCCGCACCATAATGTTCCAGTTGCTGAGCAAGAAAAAGTGATTTTGCAGTTTGGAAAACTTGGAAAGGACATATTCACCATGGATTACCGGTACCCACTATCTGCTTTTCAAGCCTTCGCAATCTGTCTGAGCAGCTTTGATACAAAACCCGCATGTGAATAGCCTCCAAGTTGATATTGTTGTACTTCTTTTGGCTCACGTGATTCTGTAGTTGCAGATTGTGATGATGTCAATTCTCAATCAATGCTAGTATCTACCGAAGTCCAGCTTTTCATGGGTGCCCCTTTGTGTTGTGATTGTAATTGTAAAAATGGGGAGTTGTATTGATAAATGTTTAGGGCTCTGTAAGCTGCAAATGGAAATTCATTGATGGTTTATTGCTAGTTTCCATTTCATCGACTCCGTATTACTGTCCAAACTATTCACGGATTACTTGTTTGCTGCTTTTCGATGTAACTGGTCAAAAACTATGTTTTGTTTACTTTCCCATAAATACAAACAGCTAATGTTAGACTTATGAGACAGGCTGGCAAATCTGGCTTTTAGGGGGTGTCCCTGGATTGAGTATCCTCGATAAAACGCAGGTTTGGTTGGGGGAGCTGATATTACAGGAGGCTGTACGGATTGATATCGTTCAGTGCTCTTTTTCATTACCGCGTATATTAGAAGAGTTTAGTCTTTTTTTTTTTGGCAAGTACGAGGAAGCGTTCGTCGATTCTAAGAAGTCACGCAAGAAAAGAAGCTAATAGCAGGTGGAGGCAGAACTGGCCATACCATATATGTGGCCCTAGGCAGGTATATGGCCATCTGGGTGGGCATTTTTTAATTATTTTGATATTTATAAATGAGTGAATATGGGATACTTTTTAATATTTATTAGCAAGTGAATATATGTGCGGAAAAATAATGCATGTTCTATGAATACGTGTGCAGAAAAATACCGCAGCCTTTTGCTAAAATTTACATGATGGACTATCTGGACTCCTTTGAAAAATCTCAAAATGTAGTAAATTAGTTTCAAACTCATCCACCGAAGTCAAATACTAGTGCATCTCTACCACAACACCAAAGAAGGAATTATATATATATATATTTTTAACTCTTCAATTATATCAATAAGATATTAGAAATTTGGGCCTTGGGCTGAGTTTGAGTAAGAGTTGATCATGTAATCCATGATTTATCCTATGATGAATTGGAGAAAATAATGAATAATTTTTAACTCAATTTATTGTAATCCATGAGTCAGATGGGTTGGGCATGAACTACCATGGATTAATAAACACAAATTTATCACCACCTCTACCTAGAAGTAGAAACTGTATTGGGTATTTTTGGTTTGGATCAAGTTGTATTATGTTGGGTTGTTTACGGATTATTTTTTGTAGGTCGATTGTGGGTTAAGCTGAGTCGGATCATTTCAATTTATTTTAACGGTTATGTTAGTTTTGGGTTATTGTAAATTTTTATTGTGTTGAGTTAATTTGTTAGGTCGAGTCGGGTTCTTTTAGGTCAACTTGACAAATTTGGTTAGGTTTGAGTAGAGCTAGCTTGTGTTTGGGTGATTTTGGGATTAGACAGAGCCAAAGTGGGTCACAATGGGCATATGTAATGTTAGGTCTTAGTGGGTCTAGCCTGGGTAGATCAAGGTGGGTTAGAGTTGGGTCGGATCGAGCTGAGGTTGAATAAGGCTGAATTTGGGGCCGGACAAAGTTAATTTAGGATATGATAGAATCGGGCAGGGTAGGATAGAGTCGATCGGGTTTGGGGGATTTGACCAAAAATGATCCATTCGTTTTTTAATTAAAATAGGATTATAATCTTGGGTAATTTTGGTATAGTAGATGCAATGTTTTCTAACCAATGACAACCCATGGCAATTCGTGGGCTGACTCATACTAACTCATCATAGTTTGTTACTTCATTGTGGGTTAATCCATGTAAACTTTAGCAAAATACTAACCTAATTCATATAACATAAATCTATTTTCATATTTAAACCAACCCATAAATCTAGGTGCAATTTTAGCTTAGTTGTGACGTCAGTTTCTGATGTATCTATGTTTTTTCAGGTTTCTTAGCACATGATTTAATGACCATTTTTTTAAAACATTTTATGAAAATAATTTTAAAAATAAGTTAGAACTCACCAAATAAGCTTATGTTTTAAATCTGGAAAGATATTTGTCTTAATGCAAATCAAAGTAGTTACACATCATTTAACTCATGAAAATCACAACTTCTACATATGCAATGTTCAGCATCTTATCCTTATACACATGGAATGTTTAGCATTTTACCCTTTATTTCTCTCTCTCTCTCCATATATATATTAGTTTTTTTAGGTTAAACTAAAAAATAAATAGAAATGAAATGTTGTGACATAGAAAAATCTTATCTTGCACATTTTTATTTTTTATATTTATTTGTTTTAAAAAACCTTAAATATCAAGAATATAGAAAACAATGTAAGGCTTACAAGCCTTATAATTATTTCTTAATTATAAAAAATAATGAGTACAGTTGGGCAAATTCCTCAACATTAGTTTCCAGAATAAGTTCTGGTTTGTCTTGGTGCCGATCCCAGAAGACTCCACGTCCCCTGTGGTAATTGCTGCATTCTTTCGGTCTGTGCATCTTTAATAGTATAACATTATAACATACCGTGTAGAAGATCAACGCAAACACATTTCATGTAAGGTACTTATAAAAAATAATTATATAAGATCACTTTTTTAGTACCTATCAATATCACAATTGACTAGCCCCAATAACTATCTCACAACTGAATTCCTTTTACAAAAGATTGAACTCATCCGCATCAGCAAAAGTGGTTGATGGCGCGACAGCATTGACTTCAAGGTGGATTTTAGTACTACTATATAGTGGAGGCAGCAAAAGTCGTTGATGGGGAGAAAGCACCACCCAGTAGTGTATCTTCATCTAATAGTGGAGTATATAGAGAACTCAGCGGAGGTGAACTCAAATGGCTGATGCGGAATAGGGTTCCTGTTTCAAAGGTTGATTGGTAAGGAGACAAATGAAGGAATGAAGATTACAAATGAACAGGATTCAGACATACGGTCGGGGCCCATAAACTTTAATTTGGCGTATATGCGTATCCCTCCCGTTGAGGTGATTTGATAGTACTGCAAGTTGCAACATGAATGTGTTTACGAAAGTTTCCCTGCAAAATAGAAAACTTCACCACATTACTATCAGTTCTGCCTCATCTACTACCTGTTAGCAACAATATGCGTTCATCGAAACAAGCTGAAACACTGATGCTGACTCAAGTAAAGAAATTGGCAACAAAACGAGTTACTAAGTTGTCAAACATCTTTTGTCAATCAACCAAGACGAAGGACAGAATAAAATAAAAAGCGAGCTAACAAGCCACCGTTAATTGATTCCAAGGTATCAGGCTCCAGCTGCAGTACGAGGCCAAACCAATACCACAAAACCAAATGGAAAAAAAAAAAATTTAAAGATAAACTGAAGGGCGAAGATACAGTTGTGCTTTACGTCTCTTGTATGAGGTACTTGTTTGGCATAAATGGGTATCTTACCAAAAATGCTTCCCTCCGATTCAGTTTACTATACAAGTGGCATTGGAGGATACATACTAGCTGCCCCTTAAATGGAAAAGAGATTCTCATCACGGCATAGAGCTGCTGTTTTCCGTTTCGAAAATATCCCATCAGCTTATTAAATTTTGCCGTTTTCTTTCATTCTCGTTTATTAAATTTAAAAAAAATAAAGTTTCAGCATTTTTCTCCATTCCCAGTGTAACACTGCTGAAATCTAATTTTTGCACTCCATTCCTCGTGCAACACTGCTGAAATCTAATTTTTGCAAGTCCTGATTAAGATAACCAATTTGCAACATAAAGAGGTAGAAGCATCTTCCATTATTTATGGTGTCATCAACCTTTCAGCAAACTTCCATTATTTATGGTGTGATCAACACGTTTTCAGCAAAACCAGTAAAATCTATTCCATTCCACATGCAGATGTTCTGGTACTTCCTCTAAATTCTTGATGTATGATGTATATCAGAAATCATTTTTAGCAAGAATGACGTATTTAACGGAAAGAAATCATACCCAAATCAATGTATAAATTAAAACAGCAGAAAGAAAGATAACCACAAAGCCCATGTTGATTGTCGGAAGTTGCCAATCTAAGTACGGGAAGGTCAAGCTCATGTCATACCGCGGATCATTTCCTGATAATGATATGTAAACCCATCCAGCTGGTTTGACAAGTTCCACGGTCTTTATCTCCTAGGTTAGATAGCCAATGCAACCAACGACGAAATAACTAAGAGGTCAGTAAAGTAGCCAAAAAAAGCCTTAAGAGGTTAGTAAAGTCAGAAAGCCACAGCTATAGCTGGTGACAAGTTTCGAAACAATCCTTGAGTTGACAGAGCTCAAGTCCGAATCTGACAATCACAGTTACCTTCAAATTGTGAAACCCGTCCCCTGCACGAACTGTAATCTTGCTGGGGGTGTAGCTCTCATCGAGCTTGAAATCAACATTTAAGACAATCAGCTGCGTCAAATAATAACAGGCATCAGAGCTCAGGCAGATGATCTGAAATTAGAAAAAAGTAAAGAGCAGGGAAGGAGAAAGATTCGGGATATAACGGCATTGTTTACTTGGAGTTTCACTTTCTTCTGAAATTGAATATTTACAAGATGAGGTTGTGCACCATCAGACCTGAAAGAAGACTGGGGAGTTAGCTCAATCACTTATTCCAGGAATACAAACAAGAGTGGAAATGGAATCAGGAGACACCGATAGAGAGAGTGAGAAAGTCAGTAACTGCCAATAGGTCTCAATGTTGTCGTCCCTCAGGCATTGAACACCATTGCCTGGCTTGCAAGAACTCACGCTCCAAGCAGCATTTTTAGTCATCTCTCTGAAGTCATCATCCACAACAAGAAACTGGCTGCCTCCGATAAGCTTCCCTTCATCCTCAGCCTCGGATGAGTCAGTCGCCATTTAAGTTGCTGTCAATACCCTCCCTTCTGCAAGCAGAATGCTGAAATTTATTTGCATAACTTTTCAGACAAATTCTCGCACAAGCCGGTAGATATTGCACCAGACATGATGAAAAACAGGGGAGAAATTCTAAGACGCATTTCAACAAACAGGTTGCAAGCATATCATCAAACCATGTACTCTACAGTCTACACCTGCCCGCTTCGCATTTTTAGATCCTAGAAGACTCTTTAGTAAATACCGCCAAATAGTTCCACTGAAGTAAGTGATCTAGCTCATGATACTACAGGTAGGCTGATTGCGGCGGTTAATTGAGGTTTTAGATATAAATCCGACACGATCGGAGACACTCGTCAGAGGTTATAACGATTCTAATGGCCGGTGAACGAGGCCAGGTGGGGGCTAATTGAGCAATGACCAATCCATTTACAAACAAATTAGCATTGATCTGCAAAAGCCAACTCGATGGTACAAACAGGCAGAAGAAAGAGACGGAGTCAAAACCTTACAAAACCGAATGCTTTCCTTGAGCAACAACAACGCCGAACGGCTTCGTAGATTACGGATGGATTCAAGTAGATAAGTTACTTTTGTTATCTGGGGAGGGCGGGGGGTTTAAATGGAGTGCAATATCACAGATGCAAGAGCCCTTGGGAGAGTAGTTGGTGGGACGGGTGTATTTTCGATACAACGGCTAGTTTAACGCTTTTGATGAAATATGATGCGGCCCACGGTCAGCCTCTACAGTGGCGGAGAAAGGCGAAAGCCCCAAAATTTTAATGCTCCATTTGGTTGACGGAAAATTTTTTAAAAAAAGAAAAAAATTTATATTTAAATTATATAAGATAATAAAATAATAAAAGGTAAGAAATAAAATTATTAAAAATTAAATGTATATATATTTTTTAAAAAATTGAAGAAAAGTATTTTGATTTAATTTTTTTCCCTTAATTTAGAATCAAATAGAACCTAAGGGTACTTTGATTTAAGGAAAATAAGAAACAAAGAAAAATGAAAGAAAAAAAAGGAGAAATTGATTTTTTTCCTTGTTTAGTTGTTGGAAAATTTTTATGGAGAATATAATTTTTGAAAATTATTTATGGTATTTGATTTATAAAAAAATTACAAAAGTTGATTATAATAATAATAATAATTTTTATTATTCAAATAATTTTATATATTTAAATAAAAATTAAAATATCATTTTGATACATGAAATTTTTTATAAAGGGTTTAAAAAATTATAAAACTCCATAAACTCAATATTAATAATATTTTTTTAGAAACGTTATAATATATTATATAAATAATCTATAATAATTTCCAAAAAAATTTATAAAATATCAATAACGTTGAAAACACCCTGCTAATAAGAGATAGAGTAAAAATAAATAAATAAATAAACCACATGCTTAATTCACCTATGTAAAATATGAACTATTATTTTATTGAAATAGTTTTTATAATTATATTTAAAATATTTTATAATATTTTTAATTAATATATATTAAAATATATTAATTATTAAATATTATTTTTAAGATAAATATCTACAAAAGAGTATACAATAATTATTTATTATTTATTAAAGTCACATTACACATTATTAAAATTATTGTTAATAAAATAATTATTTTATTTCTATATTAATAAAATTATATTTAATATTAATACGATCATCTATATAAAGTGTATTATCTATGTAGAAATTCCAAATATCTATATTTTATATTAATAAAATTTTAATATGTTGTTTAATAATGAGGTTAACAATTATAATTACTAATAATTATTAGTAATAATCAAAATCACTAATGAGGTTCATATGTGAAACTTTCAGCCCCTTCTCCTCCCACCATTTCCCTTTTCCCATGTGTTCCCTAGTCTCATCCCATTCATGCCTTTTTGTTTTTTTACTCGATTTTTAATTTTTTCCTCTAATAAAAATGAAGAAAATAGATTATTATAAATTTTCCTTTTATTTTTCTCCTTATTTTATTTCTTTTTAATTATTTAGGTAACCAAACACACTAAAAGTATTTTCCATCAATTTTTTTCCTTTCCTGATTTTTTCCATGAACCAAAAACAACCTAAAGGATTTTTGTTGATGAAATTGAAAGGAAAAAAAATGTAAAAGAGGCAACTGAGTCAGTAATACTCCCCTTATTAAAATTCCCTCTACTAAAAATGCTCCAAATAATACACTCATCGTATGCTAAAAATTATTTCAGCATTGCTCCTCAAATCAAAGATGTAGAGGAGTTTGAGGCATAATGACCCCTGATGGAAGTATGGTGGTGTTAAATATTGTTCATGTTTATTGAATTTTTGTTAGATCATTTAGGAGGGGGGGGGTCAAAACATTCTCATCTCTTCAAAAAGAAAAGGATAAAAAATATTTAGATGACATATGATACATTGTGGATACAAATTGTGTTAAACTTAATGTAAGAAGATGGCCGGGCAGTTAACCAATGAAAATGTGGAAAATATAAGGGAGAAAAATCATTGAAGATATGAATTAAGTGACCCTTAATTCATATACTTAAATATACTATTTAAGCTATGCAACACTTAAGATAAAATACACAAGAGTTTTGGAGATAATTCAACCATAGTATGCACTAATAAAGGAGGTAATTTTCACTCATCAAAGAGAGAAGTATGGATGACCAAATATCCTTACAATCACTTAGTTATAAGGTAACCATTCCCAACTAGAAATAAGGGCTGGATAGAAATCAAACTAGATAGCTACTACTTAGTTACCATTTTCTAGTTTAAATCTAACCAAACATGACCTAGTTTTTCCCACCCCAAAAGGGGTTGTGTGTCCCACCTTAACAACCTTTTGGTCAATTTTATTTGAGTGTAAGTAATCCTCTATGAGTACAAGCTATTATATGATTTAAATAAAAAAAATTGTTAACCTCAAAATTCAACTTGTAAAAGAAGCTTCTATAAGTACAAGTGGGGACTACAAGGCTTCAAAAGTAGCAATGATTCTGCATATTGGTAGATTACCAACTCATCTTTTCCTTTTTGTCCTTTGCAGGTCATTGAAGGGGGCTTTTTCTAGCGATGCAAGCTGGAAAAATGGTGGCACTGATGGTGGGTCGTGTAGGTTGGAAAAATTTAGCAGGAGAGGTGATTTTTGTAGATGGATAGGGGTAGTGTGGTTGTGTGTTTCGACTTGCAGAAGCCACAAAGGTGGGGGATTGGTGGAAGGAAAAGTGGCTAGACATTTGGCTGCAAAGTGGCATGGATGATGACTACAAACGTGATTGGAAAGTGGCTTGTAAAAGTGGCTAAAATATAGCAGCAAGTTTAGGTGGCTTGAGGGAAGTTTGCATGGCTTGTGCATGGCTCATGTATAGTTGGATTCTTACATAAAAGGTGGAAATTTTTGGGATGTGTTTGGTTGCTCATAAATGTGCTAAAAAAAGAAAGGAGTTGGGAAGGGAAGTTGATAGGAGGATAATTTAGTGGACATCTTCCCAAATTAAAAGAATTTTTGGGTCATTTAATTTGGGGAGAACGGTGGTTAATGTGGGAGCAGATGAATGAGATGATCCTACATCACCATATATATGCTCGTGTATAATTACCAAAATAAGAACTTTATTATACTCCCCCTCTCATGTCTTCATTTGTAGCCTTCATCTTGTGGACATTCACATGTCAGTCAATCCACATGAAATGTGTCTTCTCAAAATTTTCTTGCAATTGATTTCACTTCTCTCTATATTTGCACATATGTTTGATGATATGGCCATTGAAATGTTCACCCAAAGTCTTTCTCATGTAGTTTCTAACTTGTAATATGTGGTTTGGTTTCTATTCAACATAAGCTTCGATTTGTTGGGGGTGTTGGGTAGATTTAGATTTGTAGAAATATAACCATAATATTTTTTGATTTTTGATTTTTTGGTCTATAGTGAGAACATAGAAATTTCATATTAATTTGTAGTATAGTAATTTAGTTTAAGAAGGTTGTTGTTGGATATTATGTTATTTTTTTTTGTATTCATTAGGAAATTAAATTTATCAAAATACATAAAACTTTTAAATTTCATCTTCCAAAAAAAACCTAAATATAAGTATCTAAGAATTTTTATACCCTTACTAATGCAAACTTCACCTAATATATTGACGAAAATTGTAATTTATGAAGTTTCCTTAATTGTTTTTATGATTAGGTTTGAAATGGATAATAGTGTGTAAGATTTTCATAAAGAATAGGACTTGCCAAATTGATGGGGATGAGACTACAATGAGGATACAAACATCATAACCGCGGAAGGTTCAAATGAATCCCATAAAAGATGCAATAATGACCTTAGGGGTGTGTTAATGATGCCACTACACAAGGCCACCAATTTTTAGGGAGCTCTAAATTAATTGTATACTAGGCAGGTATTAGTTGAAAAAAGAAGAAGAAGAAGGTATAGATAATTAAAGATATAGTTGAATTAGTCAAGTATCATGGGAGGGGGGGATCTTTGTACATCTTACTAAGTTTGAGTGGAAGCTTAGTCTTATTTTTTTTCCTTATGCATTTATGTAATGTTTGTAGTACTATGTCTTTTATTAGTTTCATTTACGCTATAATTTTCCTTATATTGAACTAATGTTTGCTTCACAAAATATGCATAGATCACAATTTGAAAAGTAACGGTGTAATACCCCATTCTCTCAGGTGATTAGGCTCATAGCATATTTCTAAAATTTTTAATAGCGAATTCCATTTCATTCAAAATATGCATAGATCACAATCTGAAAAGTAACAGTGTAATACCCCAATCTCTCAAGTGATTAGGCTCATAGCATATTTCTAAAATTTTTATTAGCGAATTCCATTTCATTCGTGTTAATTTCTAACTTTCGGTTGATCATTTCTTTCATTAGCTAACAACACATTTTTATTATGATTCTTTTTATTTTTGTGTTTTTACTCTTTTCAACCCCGTTTAAAGTTCATAAATTGATCTGAAAATATTTTTGAGTTCATTTATCCATTCAATTCATTTATTGGTTCATCTATTTTTTATAAATTGTTAAAGTGGGGAAACATGCTTACATGATTAGAAATTTAGTCATTTTGTCATTTTAAGCCGTTTGTCACCAAACAAGTTTTAAGACTAAATATTTTTAAATATTTGATTTTATAAATATATTCTACATCAATCCATGTCAATTTGAACCCATTATCATTCATTTTGCACATTTGTAGAAAAAAATGTTTTCACAACTTATTCATTTTATATGTTTTCCATATATTTAACTTCAAACCAACCCTAACGCCAAATAGTTTTAAGTATTTGGGTTCCTCAAATCATTCCACACGTTTCCATAACTTTTCATAATTTTGAAATTCAATTATTATTTTTTCCAATAAGTGTTCATTATTGAATTTTTTGACAATTTAATTATTCAAAATAAATTATAACTAATCATCTAACCATTTCTTAATCATAAATAGAAATATAAACAAAAAACTATGAATTTGACTTGATTACATTTTAAAAGTGCACAAAAGTACCATAATTATGATTTTATAATATTTTTCTTATATATTTAACCATAACTTAATCTCTCTCTTTCACCTTTAACCCTAGCTCTTAAATATGAAAAAAAATATAAAACCAAAACTGTAACACCTTCAAAATTCACAATTAAAAATTTCCATTTATTAAGGAAAAACATACACCAAATAAGGGGTACTATAGTCATGATCAGTACAAGTCTGACTCCTGGCCAGTCTCATACTAACCACAAGGCTAAAAGATAACAATGAATAGAAAGAGGAGATGATTAAAAACATAAGAAGTTCAACATTAAATATAGAAACCAGAGTGTGCAAAAGTCAAGGTTAATACATAAATAAAATGGAGTACAAGATAATGTTCAACTACGGGAGAATAAAAACAATAGAAACACAAAAAGGTAAGTAGTCTGGAGAAGACCTTCTTTGTCCCTATCCCTGGGACATCATAACATCAATCTACCCCAACTAGCTCATCATAAGCATCAAAGTCCTTAAGGGCCTCATCCCCTACCTACATAGACTTAAGAGGGGCCATTACTAGTGGGAATAAGCAGCACCCATGATAGAGGTGATCGGTACACTATGTACCAAGTAAGGTAACTATATAGCTAAAATAGGGCACGACACATAAAATACAAATAACATGCAAGCAGTAGGTTTTATTAGATCAATTACCTCTATCAGATTTTAAACCATTTGTACCATCTTTACACATCTCTCAAATTGTATCCACATGAGTACGGATAACCCGCTATTTTGGCCTATGGAATGGAAATAACTACGCTAGGGTAGAATGCGCCTTATCACTATTATAGTTGGTGAAACGGTAAACATGAACATATCTAGGAAAAAAATGCTCCTAATCACTATTATAACCAATGGAACGGTAACATCATAAGTCTGGTCTCGACCCACGTGGTGTTCCACTATGAGTAATTAGTGTATATTCCATAATTTATCATCATCCAATATTTTAACTTATTGAGCTTGAAACCCCCACTATTATAACCGGTGGAACAAGAATACTACTCTAAGGTAAAATAGACCGACCACTATTATAATCAATAAAGTGGAAACATATACATATCCAGGTTAAAACACACTTGGCCACTAGGGAAAAACGTACCTGGCCACTATTATAGTGGGTGAAATGGTAACATATACATATCTAGGGCAAAACATTTCTAGCTACTATTATATCCGATGGAACAACAACATCTTAAGTTTGGGCCCTACTCAATGATCTTTCACTTTAAGTGATTAGTATTTTATTCATGCCTTATTCAACAAGTAACCCCCATCTTGACATGTACACCCCAATGGGTTCTTCTGACACATTACCAGTCTACCAACCCAGACTTCCTGAATTAGTCTAATACTTGACCTGTGTTATCTACCTCCTCCAAGACTCTAAGACCTCCATATACCTTCCACCATCCTCACAATGAACGTAGAAGCCTCATATATATGGTTCAAGGCCCACTTCCCCATTTCTCTATCCATTCTCACCATTACTCACTAGGGATTTCCTTAAGACCCTAATCAAGCTTATATGGCCCTAGCCTCTCCTCTTATTACTCAGACCACATTCTCCCTTGATCCCAACACCATCACCATACTCAACGCACTCCAACCGTCATAGCTCAACTCCTCAACTCCCATATGATAATGATACCCTAGTTGATCACCCCCTAAAACCCTAATATTTCCCTTTGTCCTCCACACCCTCTTCTCCATCATAACTCTACCCTCTATTTGACTTGACTCATATCCCCTATGTGGCACACCCCTCGTCACAACACCAATATCTAACCAACCTCCTCAACCTTTCCTATAATTCCCTTATCCTTAGGTTCCCTCCCAAAAACCTCAGTTTATGCTCTCATGCATATTTCCATCAACTCATGTAATAACTCTTTCCTAGATACACCAATTACCTAAAATACACTTACCTCTCCATAGTCAACCCTTAAACTATATTTTCCCAAGTAAATATTTCCCCTGTGCAAAGCACATGCAAGACTCATACTCCCCATGCAAG
The DNA here is from genome assembly GCA_030549775.1 of Tamarix chinensis. Taxonomy (NCBI): domain Eukaryota; kingdom Viridiplantae; phylum Streptophyta; class Magnoliopsida; order Caryophyllales; family Tamaricaceae; genus Tamarix; species Tamarix chinensis. The sequence goes on along the minus strand of CM060179.1, from coordinate 7,058,693 downwards.
ATTTTACCCTAACCCCTCATTTTATTATTTCCTCCTTTTATTTCCTCTACCATATTTCATGAGACACTTAGAAAATTCTCCACATATCACCTAATTCACTCCATTTTCTTTAATCTCCCATACCACTCAAAACCCACCTAAGGTATTTAGGCATAAATATCATAGTATCCAACCATATATAAGGATAGCAAGTCATAACCACATATGCAACACATAATGAAAACCATGCTCACCCTACCTTAGCTCCTTGTAAGCCAAGTTGCACCACACACCCACACATATATTTACACAAATCATACCTATACATCCATACACATAAGATTTATAACATAATCTAAAGCCTTAACTATATCCTTACCTAGTTAGACTTCGGGCATGAAGTACTAATCCTGCACCTCCTGACGGGGAAGGGTTTGCTCAAAACCTATAAAGAGAGTATCACTAGGTCATTTCACCTTCTTCCTACTTCTTTTTCCCTTTTCTTTTATTTTCTTAACCAAATATTATTAATAATGATAATAATGTTAAAAATAATAAATTATTAAAATAAAATATATTAAGTAAGTAGGAGGGAGAAGGATATAACTAGAAAGGATAACAGGTGAGAGCGAGGCAGTGGTGATGCATAGTGGTGGAGGATGGTGTAAAAGAGGGGTTGTGGGGTTGGAAAAAGAGAGAGGAGTTAGGGTTCCTAGGTGGTAGGGTTTCCTGGTTCAGGTAGCCTACGGTGGTGGTGGTATAATACCTCAAATTTTTTTTAGCCTAATCCCACATTATTAGCGTCTTAATTTGATTTAATCTCCAAAAATATTATGTAAGCCTTAAATAAATTTCTTAATACCAAAACTTTAATTGAATTCAAAACTTTGGCTCAGATAAATTGTAACTCGTAAACTAAAATCAAAACCCGTTAAAATTTCCACTAATCTAAATTATTTATGGCTAATCTAAAATCATCTAAAATAATTCCCAACCTTCCTCTTATTCCTTTTCTTTTTCCTTTTATTTTCTTTCTTCTCCCTTCTCCCATCAGTCTAAGCCGCAACAATTGAAATTGTTGCAATTTGCACATGCAACTTGCCTTACCTTCCCCACTTGTACCATCACCCATCATCTTCTGCAGCCATCCATCACCCATCACCTTTCTTTTTCTTCTTCTTCTTCTTCTTTTACCTCTGTAGACATACACGCTCACCATCTGCTCTCTCTGCCACTTCTTCTTCTTCTTATCCTTACTCAACATACACACTCACTATCACATCACTTGCATTTTCATCCCAATGCTCCACCATTCCTCATTGACTCCCCTTTCTACTCTTCTCTTCCACCCCACGTGCTTCTCCCTGCACCCTCTGCATTTTCTTTTCTTCTCTCTTGTCCGTTCGCACGCCCCTACCTACATACACGCCCACACACTCTCTACACACTCTCCTTTCTCCCTATTTGGTTTGCCTCCATTCTACCCATTTTTGTGTCTAAAACACTACCTAAGAACCCCCACCATTATAGCCACCACTCACCACCTTTTGGCCGGTGGACCAACCACCAAGGTCATTCCAACCTTTTCTAACATTGTCACCGGCCATCATAGCTGACCATCTCATCTTTCTCCTTCTATTTTCTCTCATACATCACATTTTTACAAAGCGCATAGCCTACGCATGATCTCAAGCACACCCATGCAACCTAGCACTGTCTGCCCTTGCACCCTCGCACACTCGCGCATGGTCCAAATGTATAGATGTGTGCATCTGTTTAATTTGTGACCTGTTTGCCCGGCGATTAAGCATGGTCATGACACTTCGTATCACATGTCCATGTATAATTCTTTCTCTCAGGATGGGTTTGCACCGCTTGCAGCACAACTGTGTAACTTCCCATTTTCAGACATGTATTCCTATTTTCATCCCCAAACCTTATCCAACCACCACCAAATTTTTACCATAGCTCTACCATATATTCTACTACACATCCCAAGCTTCTATTTGACTATGGTTATTTTTGTTTTTACCTTCTTTACCTAAATTTCTTCTTCGGTTAAATTCTTCGAGCCTAAATTTGAATTTTATTATTTTTCATAGGCTGCATTCCAGTAGCTTTGGAGGAGGAAGTATAGGATTTGCATGCTTAGAACCTGGTGTCCTATTTAGTAAGGATACTATTCGATGTTTAGGGTTTTGTGTTATTTGCTTGTATAGTTATGTGTGCTTTTCATGATATTGTTGATATATGATGTAACATGTATTGATCATGATATTTTATGATGATATGAATATTATGTTGAGAGGAAGTGAGAATGGTAAAATGTACCATTATGATTTTTTTGTGATAATATCATATTTGTGAAAATTTATCTTATGGCATTAAATGTGGGCTAAATTAGCTTCGATAAATGGGTATAAGTATTTTTATGAGGTATGATGATGGTTTGTGGATTTGAAAAATAATGTGTGTTGGAAGGTATAGGAATTTTATAAAATAAATGTTATTTTTGTGCTTAAGGGTAAACTAATCATTATCGAGTAAAAAGGCAGTCTTAGTATTTCATGTGTTAGGTGGATTAAAATATTATAGTAGTATCATGAAGAGTGCTTGGAAGTATTATTGTTTTCTTAGAGTCCTTAAATGAATTAATAGTTAATCCAGACATAATCATTTTATAATGATAATATTATTATTCCATGTGTAATTCTAGAGGTTTATCGGATTCTGATTTTGTTAATGTTTGACCTTATGAGGTCATCTGTTGGAATTGATAATCATGTAAATTTTATAGAAGGTGTTATGAAAAATCTTTGGAATTAGGATTTTAGAGATTTCTGTGAGTAATACATCGGGATAAGATTATTAATATATGTGTATGAGAATTAGATCATGTATTTTGGGTATGATAATAATGATAAGATTTGGAGATGATATAATATAAGTTGTGTGGAATAATCAATATGGGAGAATGAATGCTAAAGGGTGTGTAATTAGGGTTTGAAAAAGGCTTAAGGACTTAGACCTATGCTATATGTATATATGTTTTCATGTGTTTGTTACCTTAGAATTAATGCTGAATAAGATACTAATCACTTAAAGTGAAAGAGTGCATAAGTAGGGCCAAGGTAATATATATATATATATATATTCTCATTCCACTAGAGATAATAGTGGCCCAGGAATATTTTACCCAGAGAAGATGATGTTTTTAATCTCTGTTCTATAGGAAAGAATAGTGGGTTGGGAGCATTTTGCCCCGAGAAGGTTCTTTAGTCCATTTCACCGGATTAAGAATAGTGGGGCCCTTGCTCATCTTGAAATAAAAATATAATAGTATAACCTATAAAAAGATACTAATGATTTAAAATGGCAGAATACATGAATCAGGACCAAGGTGTTATTTTCATGCTTATGTCCCGTTCCATCAGGGAGAATAGTGGCTTAGGAGTGTTTTGTCCCAATAGGGTGATGTTTTCAGATTTTCTCCATCAGATGATAAGTGGCTCATGTGTGTTGTCCCCAAGAAGATGCTTCAAACTATTCTACCAATTTAAGAATAGTAGGGTTTCTACACTCAATGTATATAAAGAATGGAAATTGATTATACTTAATAAAGAAGTCTAGATTATTTTCTGTCCTACGAGATGTTTCATTTATTTGTTTATACACTTATTATCTGTTGTTGAAGAATGTGCTAATTGTATCCCTGTTTGATAGTATTATTCCCTTACTCAGTATGTAGCATACTCACCACCCGTTTTATGGGTGCTGGTTATTTCCACAAGTAGGAGACCCTTATTCTTATGTGCATATCTCAAAATATCCGCTAGATGATTATGCTACTTATGATGCCTTATGTGGGGATGAGTGATTTCATCTGTATTAGGGGTTAGGTAAAGAGTAATTGTTATCCAGTAGAAGTATTTAATCGGATACCTTTTTGGACTCTTAATCCATGGTATCCATTCTTTTATATTTTATATTGTTAACTCAAAGTTAAACTCCAAACTTATTATTATATTATAAATGTTTATTCTGTTTCTAATTTTCTTGTGCTACTATAAACATTTTACCCTTGTGATTGATGTAAAGATGGTTGCATAAGATAGACTTATGTCAGCTACGACGATAACCCCCAATATTTTACTTATATGCTTTTTTTTTATGTAAAATGAAATTTTTTAGTAGTAAAAAAAATCGTGGTTTTATAGGTGGCCTTATGGCAATGGCAGTGACCGAAAGGGAGAGAAAAGGAAAGGGGATAAAGGAGAGGGGAGAAAGGGAGAAGTGGTGGAGCGGTAAGGTAGGAGGTTTTTTTGGGTAAGAAGGGAGGTAGGGTGGCAGCAGTTATGGTGGTGGTGGCAGCAGCGTAGGGTGGCTTTGGTGGTGGTGGAAGTTGCAAAAGGGCATTTTGAGCTGCCCACTCTACATAGGTGGGGAGAGAAGATGAAGGGTAGGTGAGTGGTTCGTTAGATGTAGGGAAGAGAAAGGGAAGGAGTGGTGGCATCTGTTTGAGTGGTGCCAGAAAAGGGCAAGGGAATGGTTTGGTAAAGAAAAGAGGAGAAACGAGGGAGTGGGGAGGGGTACTCATAGGTGTAGGGGTTAGGGGAAGTGGACAAGAAAGGGAAGAAGACAACAAGAGGGAGTTGGTGGTCGCCGCTTGGCTTGTAGGCCGGAGCAACAGTGCAGTAGGGGGATGGGGGTAAGTTTCGTAGGGCAAGGGGAGCAGGTGAGGGGTTGTGAGGCTTGCAGGAGGGAGGGGACCATGTAGGGTCGTGTCTGCTGCATGCCTTACATGGCCAAATGGGGAAATGAGGAGGGAGAGAGGGGAGGGGGAGAGCTGCGAAGGCAGCTATGCACATGTTGCGGAGATCAGGGAAGAAGAAAGCAAGGGCAAAAGAGGAAAGAAGGGAAAAGGAGAGGGAGAGAAAAGGAAAAGGGGGGTTTAGTGTATGGGCTGGCTGATTGGGGGAAGGGAGGAAAGTGAAAAAAGAAAGAAAAGAAAACTAGGTTGAGGAAGTTGGAAAGAAAGAAAAGAGGCGGAAGGGTGCTAGGCCACTACCGGGGACAACCCAGTCGGCCAAAGGAGGAGGAAAATAAGAAAAAAAAAATAAATGGAGGAAAAGAGGAAAGAAAAGAAAGAAAAGGGAGGGGGAAGAAAAGGGAAAAAGGAAAAAGAAAAATAGAACAATAGGGTGTTTTGGATTTTTTTTGAAGTTTTAGAAATAATAAAAATTAATAATAACAACAACAATAATATTAGTAATAAAATAATGTTTATTACTTTAGAAATTATTATGATTCATTTAAATTTTTTCTTAGGTTTGTAAATAAATAATAGTAATTATTATTATTATTATTTTATATTGTTAACTCAAAGTTAAACTCCAAAATGTTTCTTTAGTTTCTAATTTTCTTGTGCTACTATAAACGTTTTACCCTTGTGATTGATGTAAAGATGGTTGCATAAGATAGACTTATGTCAGCTACGATGATAACCCCCAATATTTTACTTATATGCTTTTTTATGTAAAATAAAATTTTTTAGTAGTAAAAAAAATCGTGGTTTTCTTCTTTTATTATAATAATAATAATAATAATAATAATAATAATTATTATTATTATTATTATTATTTTATTAGAAATGCTACATATAATTAAATATTATCCAATAATTTATTATTTTATTCTTAAATCCTAAAATAAAGTTTTGGGGTATTACAAAAACTTACAATAAACTCTTCCCCATCAAATCTCGCTCTATTCTTATAATACCCCAAAATTTTAAAATTTAAAATTTTAATTTAACCTAAATTCTAAATTTATTTTTTTTAATTATCTTAAATTAATTATAGGCAAAATTTTTATTATTACTAATAAAAAAATTAAACTCTAAAAATATAACCTAAATTCCACACCCAAAATTTTCTTTTCTTCTCTTTTCTTTTCCTTTTTTTCCTCCTCTTTCTTCTTCTCCTTTCTTTTGGGTTGTGCCATCCAGGCCCAACCCCTCTCTTTTTTTTTTCTTTCTTCCCCTCTCCTAGGGTTTCCCAAGCCCGTCCCCCTCTTGTTCTTTTTTTTTTGTCTCCTTTTCTTTCATTTCTTTTCCTTTTTCTTCCTTCCCCGCTTGTCTTCTTCCTTAAGTTGCCCTCCCATTTCCATTTCTACACCAATCGTTCCCTTTGTTACACACCACCCATCTCCCTTACCTTTCTATTTATGTGTGTGTGTGTGTGTGTATATAATATAAAATGATTTATTTATACAAATAATAACAACAACTTTATAAATCTAAAATATATTAACATCTCCTTGCTAATAATGTTATTTTCACATACTAAAGACCCAAATTCAAAACACAAACATGAGTTCTTTAAAAATAAGGGAAGAAAAATGAATTAACCTAAAGTAAATTTATTGATAATGTAACTATTTGATCCTATTGAAAAAAGGGAAAGAAGAAAACTACAATATATTTCTATACTTCTATTTTTTTTAGTGTTGTTGAAATAACCTTCAATCTCCCCTAGGTCTCATCACATCATCCTCATCCAAACATTTATAACTAGATACTAGAATTTATCAATGAATGATGAAGTAGTATGACTTTATCAATTTAACTCTTATTCAGTAGTATCCATAGATGCCCTAGATATATAATATTAAAAAATGTAAAAAAGTAGTCGAGAAGAAGAATTCCACAATGAATCAAAGAAGTAAAAGTAGAAAGAACAAATAAATTGATCAAGATGTATTTGAATCCCTATTGATTTGAATAATCAATCTACTCTTAATTCCAATAGTAAATGTATGGGTAAAATTAGATTTATTAACCCAAAGGATCCACACATCATGGGCAATCCCAAATTCCAAACTGGACATGCCATATGTTTGGTTGATTTGGCCCATGCAACAAACTACGAGCTAACTTTACATTGTCGACATTTGACAAGACTGGTTTAAAATCATTTGTGCGTGATCCTCTCAGTTTGAATGAGGCTTAATTCCCATACCAAATTCTCAACACTAGTTGTGCTAGCTTCATCTCACTTACGTAGAATAATTCACAAAACTTTCTATTATTTTCTACTTCTTAATACTTCAAAAACACCTCTATGTATGCCTTCGACAAGGGAACACAAATCCCCCCACCATAAGTGCCCACACCTATATAACCCAATGATTATTTCACTCTAACCCCTATCTTTCTCATTTTGTATTATTCATGTCCTACATTACTAAATTGAGTGATGAAATATCCTTAGGTCGATGCCACACCAATATTCCTCTGATGTTTGATATGTTTTTTTTTCTTCGTTCTCCTTAGAAGTAAATCTATAGCATCCCACCTGAGTCAAATCCACATATCTACCATATATTCCAATGAACTATATTGAAGAAACTCAAATTTTGTTGGAACCAGAAAATTACATTAGAATTCCTAAGTGTCGATGCTCAAAAGACCATTTCTTGGATCTTTGTCTCGTTATTCTTTTTCTATTTATTTGAGGCTTGCACAACTCTCTCTAGCATTATCTATAATATTTAATGAAAACCTAAACTCACAACTTCAAAACCATAGATTTCTGAATGTGTCAAACACTCGCAAAGCCAGTAAAAACACCGACAAAACCTAATTATAAAAATTATAAATCAAATCAATGAGTGTACCAAATTTTTTATTTTTTTTTTATATTTTTGCGTTTTTTGGGTGATGGTGATAGTTTTAGGCGGAAGAACTTACGTTGTGAGGACTCCTGATACGGACTAGCTAATTTTTCATTTTTGATTATGAAATCTAAAGGTGTTGCCTTTGGTACTACTCTTATTTCAAATAAGCCAAGAACTTCCATAAGGTTGGTGTGATTCAATTTGAGCAACAGATATTAACGTGAAATGCCTTCGTAATGAAAATGGAGTGGAAACATGAGAGTTTCGAATTCTCGTCATGCTTTTTTATTCATGATTTTTCTGTCTTTGTCGGTTCGCTCCCCTCCTTCCTTGTTTTTTTGGCATTTCAAAATTGAAAAAAAAAACTACATCAGTCATGAACAAAAATATCTATTTGTATTATACTATTTAATTTGGTAACTTGTCACATCTAGACCTACAACAAACCCAACAAGGCCTAAGAGGACCGTCAAGACCCTAGCAAGGTTTCTTGATTGATTGAGGGTTTTGTTGTTTCCTATCTTTTAGCAACCTACCTTCTCTTTTGATTACCTAACTAATAAATTTTCTATTATTATTTCTATTATTATGCTTAGTGATGTGTAATCCTTTCTATGGCTACTAGGAAGGTTGTCAAAGCCAAGCATGTGCTGGTATATCCTACATTAGTCTGTTATAACAAAATTAATCTAGGATTATTATATATATATATATAATGAAATGGCAGAGAAGAATTTAGCTAACCCCTCTCGTCTAGAATCCTCCTTCACCCCATTTATTTACTAGAGCTTGACTCATGCTCGAAGTGAGTAAGCACCACCATTGGTACTTTCATTGAGAGACATAGCCAAGGATGATGCACACATTACTAAATCTAAAAAAACTAATGAAACACAAAACCAAATCAAATAAACCCTCCAAAACCATGAAAGAACCATTAATTACCTCACCCAAACCATGAATAACCAATATGCTGAGATTATTTGAAGGTTAGAAGGTATGAGCACTAGTAGCACCCTAAACCAACAACGCCACAACCGCCCACTGTTTTTTCCACACTCTCTACTGAAAATCATATGGCCACAACCATTGTTGTTAAACCTCCAAAGTGTGAATTAAGTACTTTTGATGGCTTGAATCCCTTACACTATATATTTTAGGTCGAACAGTACTTCACCTTCCACAATACTTATAACAAACAATGAGTTGATCTTGCCAGCTTCTACATGAGCGGACAGAACCTCAGCTGGTTTTAGTGGATGTATCAAAATAGCCAACTCTCTTCCTAGAAAGCTCTCACTTGCACCCTGGAACAAAGTTTTAGATCATCCTCATTTGCTAATCCTTAAGAAGTATTATTTAAACTTAAACAAATTGGATCAGTTGAAGATTATCAATCTCTATTAAAAAACTACTAGCAATTGAACCACAAATTTACCCCTAGATGCCCTTATGAATTATTTCCTTTCAGGGTTGAAGCCATCGATAAGGAATGAATTAGCTATTCTCAAACCCAAAAATATTGCCAATGCTGTTAATATGGCCAAGTTAGTGGAGAATAAGCCAAATGAACCTCAAGCTTCCTTCAATATTAACCCAAATCTAAGGAATTTACTACCCATAAACACAAGCCTGCCACTATTATCCCTTCTGCCTATACTACCACCATCATAAATTACCTCACCCTCCATCTGAAGGCTCCTCCTAGAAGAACATAAGCATTAGAGAGATGGCTTATGCTTTACTTGTGATGAAAAATATCATATGGGCCACAAGCGTAAAACCCTCCCTGAATTTTACTCTTGATGCCAGAGTAAGCATCTGGAATTGAATTAAATCTTAAGGAACTGACCGAACCTATAGACCCATCAACAAAAGCTGATCTTAAAGTCTCAATGCAAGCCATGAATAGTGCATCGAGCCCAAAATCTCTATGGTTGCTAGCCACCATACACTACCACCTCGCTTCTGTTTTGGATGACATGGGTAGTGCACACAACTTCCTCCACCCTTGCATCATCCAATTTGTGGGTATTTCGGTAGATAAATAACATGGGCTTGTTGTCACTGTGGCAAACAAGGATAAATTCATATCCAGAGCTTGTGTCAAGGGGTAACCATAGTGATACAGGGGTATGTGTTCAACGTTGACTTTCATTCATTATAGCTTGCTAGAGCCGACACTGTTTTAGGAGTTTAATGGCTGGAAGCTTTAGGACCAATCACTATCGACCATAGGAAGATGATATTGTCATTTGAGGAGGACAGAAAAATTGTGCAACTCATAAGCTTGAATGTCCCTTATGGCCCAGATCTCATCATGCCCCAGTAATTAAAAAGGTTGCAATCCACTAACTCACTTTCATCCTATTTTTGTTTGGAGCCCATTGTACCTGAATCGATGGCTAGGGATGGTAATGAATTAGGTATCCCATATCCGTTACCCAAATATGATAAGAAAACCTATACACATATCCTTATCCAAACTACGTTAGTATTTCCCCCTCCTCCATATCCATTTACTGATATTAGTTTAAAATAAAAATCATTTAATGTTAGAATTTTATACTTAGATTGTTAAAATTTAATTATATCTTCACTTTCAGACTTAGAAAATATACTTAAGGTTGTATAAATGAGGGAAAAATATAATTTTATATTGGGTAAAAAATGTGGGTACAGGTACAGATTTGAAGATCCCTTACCCATATCTATACCCAAACCCGACGGATATTTCTCCCCTTCCTCTATATCTGTTTATCCATATTCATTTATACATCCAACAGATAAAACTCATTGGATTTTGGGTAAAATCTATCTAATTGCCATCCCTACCGATGGCTAACACCTCAACCCATATTCCATATCCCCTAATTCAGCACATTTTGGACTAGTATACCTAGGTTTTTGACATACTTACCAGGCTACCTCCTCATGGTACCTTATATCACCATATAAACCTTAACCAACATACCCAACCCATCAACATTAAACCTTACCGATATCCATACTTCCAAATAAAATAAAATCAAAAAGCAAGTCTAGGAGATGCTCTAAGCTAGAATCATCCAACCCTCTACAAGCCATTTTTCATCCCTGATTATCTTGGTCAATAAATGGATAGGACATGGTGCTTTTGTGTTGATTATAGGGCCCTCAATGCCATTACTATAAAAGATAGATTTGTTATACCTACAATAGATGAGCTACTAGATGAACTACACAGAGCTATTTATTTTTCAAAATTAGATTTGAGGCGTGGCCACTTTCATATATAGGTTCATCCACCTGATGTACCTAAAACATATTTTTACACACACGAGAGCCATTACAAATTCCTCATAATGCCTTTCGGCTTAACCAATGCTCCATCCACTTTACAAGCCAATATGAATGTCATTTTTAGGTCTTATCTTCAGAAATTCATACTTGTATTTTTCGCTGAGATCCTCATATATAGCCCCTCTTAGAACACTACCCATATCCTTTTAGCCTAACACCAAATTTATGCCAAATTATCTAAGTATGCCCAGTGACATGCTTCATAAATGGAATCCTTTATTTGGGCAAGCAACTCTTCATTCCATCCACTGGTTGGTTGCGACATAAAATATTGGTAGCATATCACAATTTGAAGATAGGGAGAATTCGGGAATTAAAGTCACCTTGGCTCATCCTTCTTCTAATTTTTGTTGCCTAAAATTACTTAAGCAGTGCATGAACATGTGAACAAATTTTTAGTGTGCCTCTAAGTTAAACCTAAAAATCGTTCACGGAAGGGCCTTCTCCAACCCTAACCAATTTCTAACCGAGTATGGAGGATGTTTCAATGGATTTTATTACCATCTTACCTCCTAGTTTGGCTAAGATGAAAATCTGGGTTATTGTTGACCGTTAGTCGAAATATGCGCACTTTTGCACCCTTCCACCATTAGTAACAACAACTCAACTAGCCTAGCATTTTCTCCAGGAGTATGTAAGGCTACATGAGTTCCCTCACTCAATTATGTTAGACAGAAACCATGTGTTTATCATTCATTTTTAGAAGGATATTTTTAGGCTTCATGGCACCGAGCTCCGAATGAGAAGTTCTTATCATCCTCAAACCAATGGAGAAACATAAGTGGTGAATCGTAGTCTTGAAACATATCTAAGAGCTATGGTCAAAGACATGTCTAACTAATGGACGAAGTTCTTACCTTGGGATGAATGGTGGTGCAATACTCAATACATTCTTCTTTTCAAAATTCACCTTTTCACATAGTTTATGGGTGAACTCCTCCTATTTTATGAGATTATCTTCCTAGCACCACTAATGCGAATGATTTAGATGAGTGGTTGGGCGACTGTGATTAGCTGTTAAGGATTATCAAACATAGTTTTCTTCAAGACCAAGTGTGTATGAAGAATCATGTGGCCAAGCATCACACAGACAAAAGAGTTTTCAGTAGATACATACTACCAACTCCCCATTTGTCACAATCATCAACACAAGCTCTCAAAGCATGATTTTAGTCCATATCAAATTTTGGAGTGCATTGGCTCTGTGGCCTACAACCTTCTACTTCTTGACTCTACCCCCATTCACTTGGTATTTCATATATCGGTTCTGAAATTTTGCCCAGACCCGATTGTTATATTGTTAATATTCTGTTAGATTAGTTAGAGATACATATATTAGATTAGTTAGACATATACCCGTATATATATGGAACAAATTTAATAAGAAAGAAAGAAGCCTTATTCTTAGATTTTATTACTGAATAAGAAAAAAAATTTCTCTCCTCCATTACTTCAACAATGGAGATTTCAACTAATTCTATTTTTACTCATCTCTATGATTAATTTTAGATGGTATCAGGGCCAGGTTTAATCACCTTCTCTAACAATCAATTCGATTATAGTAATGGCTCCTCCTAATTCACACAGATCTAATGATACAGCTCCTGCAACAAATTCTCAAATCGATAGTTAAAATGCCAATAATTATACCAATAATACCTATAATGATCCACTTCATCTATCATCCCCAGATCATCCAGGAATGACACTGACCAACACCATTTTCAATGGCAAAAATTTCCTTCATTGGAGCAAAGCATTTCGCCGAGCTCTTGGAGCTAAAATCATATTAAGGTTCATTGATAGAACGTGTGAGGGACCTTCAACTAAAGAAGATGATGCTTTCTAGAGCTGGCAGAAATGTGATTTCATTTACTGGATTTTAAATTTAATGAATCCAGAGATTGCTGTGAACTTCGATTGTGCTGAAACCAGTAAAGAACTGTGGGATGAAATGACTGTGCTCTTTGGTCAATCAAACGGTCCACTTATCAACCAACTTTGAAGAAGTTTAGAGTTGCAAAATGCTAGGTAATTTGTCATAGCAGAGTATTATGGAAAATTAAAGAAATTGTGGGATGAAATTAACCACATCGATCCATTACTTCTTGTAATTATGGTGGAATTGCACATTGCAAGTGTGAACTTATCAAGAAATTACTGGATCGAGATTCAAGAGACAAGTTAATCAAGTTCGTCATATGACTGAATGAAGGGTTCGATGTTATAGGAAGTCATATATTAGCCAAAGAACCTTTACCCAATGTAAACAAGGCCTACTCTTTATTGCTACAATCTGAAAAACAAAAGCAAGTATCAAGACACATTTCTCATTTCCAAGAGAATTTGGCTCTAGTAGTGAACGAATAGTCATATGCTATGACCAAGATTAAAGAGAACAATAATGAGAAGGCTCGATAGAAATGTATGTATTGCTGCCATAAAGGACATACTGTTGAACAGTGTTTCAAGTTACATGGATATCTAGATTGGCACGATAAGCTTAAGGGAAAATATTCCTCTTCCAAGTTTGTTACAAATGCAAATACCTCTAAACATACATATATACAAGATAATCCTCTTGAAATGGAGTTCTCTTATCAATCCACTCAGAAGTAGATCTAGCCCTAGTGCAAGTCATATATGAAGAAGTATTAAAGAAAACAAGTGGTCTTCTATTGGCCATGATGCCTCATATAACTTCGCAGGTAATATATCCTCTACCCTCTTTATTGATGAAGTTTTATCCTTGTAGATAATTGATTTAGAAGAATCAGACCAAATGTGTCATGATGGAACCATGTTTCATAATATCATAACCTTATCTGATGCCATTTGTATTACCTTACCTAAAAACAACAAAAAATTAGTCACTCAAGTAGGTATAATTTACCTCTTACCTGAACTGATTTTACATGATGTACTATATGTTCCAGAATTTAAGCATTACTTGCTTTCAGTTGGAAAGCTATTTGATTCAACATCTATTACCATTTATTTTGAATCACAATCATGTTTGTTCCAGGACCTATCAACTAAGAGAGTTATAGCAACGGGATGCAAACATGGTAACTTGTATAAAGTATAAGGAGTGAAAGCTTCCTGCTCAAATTCGTCTTCTACTGTATTACCTTTGGTTAATGCTTGTAATATTGATATCTTATTGTTACATGCTAAACTTGGGCATACTTACCTTTCCTGTATGCAAAATATCCCAATATATCATTGTTCACATTTAAAAGAATTTCCATGAGATGTTTGTATAATGGCAAAATATCACAAACTCCATTTCCTAATTAGCAAGTCTAGAGCCATTCATCCTTTAAACTTAGTCCACATGGATTTGTGGGGACCTTATAAGTTACCATCTATATGTGGATCATCATATTTTCTAATTGCTTTAGATGACCATACCAGATGTACCTACACCTTCCTTTTGCATAATAGGCAACAAGTTTCTAGTTCTTTGTCTCGTTTCATTTCTTATGTTGCTACTCATTTCCAGGTTCCCATTAAGTGCATTAGGATAGACAATGGTTTAGAATTCATTAATTCTCAATGTTCTCAACTATTTTTTGATCATGGCATTATACATCATAGAAGTGCACCTTACACTCCACAACAGAATGGTAGATTGGAAAGGAAGCATATACATATGCTTGAAATAGCTAGATCACTTAGGTTTCATGAAAATATACCTTTAAAATTTTGGGGAAGTGCATTTTAGTAGCTACACACATCATAAACTTACTTCTACTGAAGTTCTTGACTAGAAATATCCATATGAAACCCTGTTTAAACATCAGCCAGATTATGCTCATATTAAAGTTATAGGTTGTTTATGCTATGCCTTTGATCCCACCACAACAGATAAATTTCAAGACAAAGCTAAATGATGCATTGTATTAGGATTTCCTCTTAGGTAAAAGGCATACAAATTGTATGACCTTACTACTCATAATATTTTTGTGAGTAGACATGTTGTATTTTGAGAAGATAATTTACCTTTTCAAATCCCATCAGCTATAGAACCATCAGTTCCTTCTTTCATGCCACTTTTTTTAGTCAATCCGGCACATGGGTCTCCTAATATATCCCATCAAACTATATCACATATTGTTAAAGTACTACCTAGCATTTCTCATTCACCTATCACTTCTATTGTACGTGATGAGGTACATCATTTACCTACTATAGTTGCTCACCCACCACATAATAATGTTGGCCCTATTGTAGTACCCACACCTCCCTTATCATTTGAACCATCCTCTGACCTACATACAGAATCCATACCCACTCAAAATTCCACCAGGTAGCTAAAACTCTCTTATAAATTATAGGATTATATATATCTTGCACTACCTTCTCTTACACATGCATCTAATACCTCAGTTATTACATCTATTCATTTAAATCACCCCACTGATTATGTGGCTTCTCTGTATAATGTTTTGTCAATTCCTAAACCTACTCACTATGATCAAGAAAAATTAGATCCCAAGTGGGTTAAAGCTATGAACAAAGAGTTAAAGGCTTTAGAGGATAATAATACTTGGCAGATTACTTCTCTTCCACCTGGGAAGAAAGCAATTGGATCAAAATGGATCTATAAAATCAAGTTTCATCCTAATGGTAAAGTCAAGAGATATAAGGCTACAATGGTGGCTAAGGGTACAATTAGATTGAAGGGAAATATTTCAAGCACACATTTTCACCAGTTACCAAACATGCAATAGTTAGAGTTGTAATAGCTTTGGCCACTGCTAAAGGATGGCTATTTCATCAATTAGAAGTAAACAATGCCTTTCTTCATGGTTTTTTAGATGAAGAAGTTTATATGGTACCCCCTACTGGTTATACACGAGCTTCTCTAGTATAAGTTTGTAGTCTCAGCAGTTCCCTATATGGATTAAAACAAGCATCAAGACAGTGGAATCTTGAGCTCACTAAATTTCTCACATGATCGGGTTTCACTTAGTCCAAGAGGGATTATTCCCTGTTTATCAAGAAAGATTATTCCTATTTTACCATTGCTCTTGTTTACGTCGATGATCTCTTTCTTTCTAGTAATCATGATGATACAATTCAATTTGTCAAGCATGCACTTGATTAAGAATTCACCATTAAAGACTTGGGGCACATGAGATATTTTCTTGGGCGCGAAATTCTAAAGAATGATACTCACACCTTTCTCAACCAACGGAAATATATTAATAACATTTTAGATGATACAGGTATGAGCACTTGTAAGCCTGTTTCTTTTCCTCTTCTTAAAGGTCTAAAGCTTTGACCACATGATGGTGATCCTATATAGGACCCTGAAATTTATCAAAGGCTAGTTGGAAGATTATTATATCTTAATCTCAACAGACTAGATCTTTCCCACTCACTCCAACACCTCAGTCCATTTCTCAGTTCTCCTCGCAAGCCCCATTTACAAGCTACAATGCATGTAGTTAGATACTTATGAGGCACTATTGATTGAGGTCTTTTATATCCTGTTGGTTCTGCTTTTAGTCTTACTGCTTAAAGTGATGTTGACTGGGGAACTTGTGCTTTTAAATCTCATTCTCTCAATAGATATCGTATAACTCTTGGTTCATCTCTTATATCATGGAAAACAAAGAAATAGAAGACTGTTTCTAAGTCCTCAGTTGAATATGAATATCGGGCCATGTCAACAACAACAAGTGAGATAGTTTGTCTCATTGGGATTTTAGAATATTTATGTGTTCCCACTACTTTTGTTATTGCTCTATATTGTGATAATCAAGAAGCTAGACATATCATAAACAATCCTATCTTTCATGAGTGTACCAAGCATTTAGACATAGATTGTCATTATATCAGAGACTTAGTGCAAGTTGGAGTCATTTGCATTCATCATATTAAATCTACATTATAGCCAACTGATGTTCTAACTAAACCTTTAGGATCTCAACAACACCCATTTCTAATTTCCAAGTTGGGACTTGTTGATGTTCCCACAAGTCCAACTTGAGGGGGAGGGGATGTTGATTATATTGTTATATTGTTAATATTCTATTAGATTGGTTAGAGATATATTTGTTAGATTAGTTAGACATATACCAGTATATTTATGGAACAAATGTAATAAGAAAGAAAGAAACCTTATTCTCAGATTTTATTATCGAATAAGAAAAAATTTTCTCTCCTCTATTACTTTGACAATGGAGATTTCAATAATTCTATTTTTACTCATCTCTGTGATCAATTTTAGACTTACTGCTATCTAACACATTCCACTACCACCTACTTTTTATTATGGTCATCTCGTGTATCAGCCAACATGAGTGCTTTAACACAGGCAATATAATGGCACTCCACAAGTTCTTGTTTAATGGGACAGATGTGATGTACAGGAATTTGCTTGGGAATCCCTTGATTGATTTGTTCCAAGTTTTCCATACTTTGACCTTGAGGAAAAATTCACTCTTTGGAGGGATCGATGATGATATAAACCATCCCATGAGTGATGTTACCTATGGACCTATGACAAACGCAACAAGGCCCAAATGGACCATCAAGACTCCAATAAGGTTTCTCGATTGATTGAGGGGGTTGTTGCTGCCTATCTTTTATCAACATGTCTTGTTTTTTAATCAGCTAAATGTTATATTTTTTGTTATTATTTCTATTATTATGCCTAGTGGCATGTAATCCTTTCCATGGATGCTAGGAAGGTTGTTAGAGTCAAGCATGTGCTGGCATATCCTGTAGTAATCTGTTATAACAAACTTAATCTAGGATTCTTGTATATATATTTTGGATTTATTAATAAAATGGTAGAGAAGAATTTAGCTATCCCCCCTCGTCTAGAATTTTCCTTCACTCCACTACTTTCTTGAAGCTTGAGTCACGATAGAAGTGAGTAAACACCATCAACTCCTGTCAACTTATATGCAGATACAAAAGGAGAACCGAATGAGCTAGCTAATGCTACCTGTCTAACTATATTCAAGATTGATCATGTACGATCAATTCTCATGTGATAAAATTTTTCTATGGGTGTATTCGATTACCTTACTTCAGCATCTTCTATTCTACTATAGGCTCCGTGGTCTAATTATTTGATAGGCACTAGTGGGTAATTTTTTATTTTATTATTATTTATTAATATATATTAGATTATCTTATTATTTGAAATTCATTATAATTTATTATCTATAACTTAATATTATTATTTTATAAATACCTCTGAAATGGATAAATTCAAAAGATATTTAAAACTCTAATTTTACTTAAATATTAAACAAAAATAATCATGCTATTTATTTTTATTGTAAAAATATCATTTATTAATTAATTTCGTAAATTTTATTGTTTGTATGTTTAAAAATATCATTATTTATCAATTTATTTTATTCTAGATAGATTAACAAACATTATTATTATTATTATTATTATTATTATTATTATTTTAGACATATTTGTATATAAATAATTTAAAATTATTAAATATTCTACTATACTACTACTTTATATATTATTATTAGTTTATATTACATTCGGATATTATATTACTTTGTCAAAATAATGGATGAATGGCAATCCCACTTGACCTTTAATGGTCTATTTGGATTGGGGTGAATCAGGGTAAGGGTAAATATTAAAAATTAATCTAGGTGAAAAGAATTAAAGTGAATCGAGGTGAATGTTTTAAAATGTTGTTTGGATGATATTAACCTATTCTTAGTGAATCGAGATGAATGTTTTAAAATTTTCATTTATATTGAGATGAATGAAAGTTAAAAAAATAAATAAATAACATTTATACCTCTGTATTAAATAGATAAGTCATATTGAGAGGTATTTTGGTCACATCAGATCAAAATTTTACTTATTCTTTCACCTTCATCTCGATTATCTCTAAAATCAAAGGTTAATAAAAATTTAATAATCGAGGTGAATGAAAGTGAAATATTGAAGATAATATAAGATATCCTTGTGATCGTTCACTGAACGTGTTGCACGCGCAAACCTCATTGTGTCCATGCAATGAGAAAGACTTAGAGAAAGAAAATAAGGCATGTCAGTAGTTCAGTCGAAGATGGCCAATTATCGGTGACGCAAAAGCGGGGGACTAACACTTGTTCTGATGATGAAAGTTATGATCAAGACGTTAATTTGGTTTCATCTAAAGTAATTCTTTTTAGTCCATCGAATGAGGAGAAGAGGGGTGAAATGATTGGGGAGTTTATGAAACCATCGCTGAAATAGAAAAAGGAGAAGACCATAAATTCAACCCCAATTGCCTTTAATTCTAGCATGGAAGATCTGAATCAAACAATTCAAATTAGACCCGCAACTAAGCCTTCTAAAATTTGGAAGGATATATTGATCAAGAATCGCAGAGAGGAAGGGGTCCTTAACCTCTCTTTCTTTCCTCCTATGATCATTAATGGTAAAGCATAAGCTTAGTTATAGCAATCAAAAATTGAGATTGAGGAGAGAAAATGGGCTTATACACTGGTAGGAATGGTTGTAGGATTCCAGCCTTCTCATCCTCGAACGGTCAAATATGTTAAGGAAAATTAGACAAGGATTTTGACCATTCCTCAAATTTTCTTACATGACCAAGGATTCTTTCTTTTTAGATTTGATAATGAAGCTAACTTTCTGTCAATCTTGAGAATGCCTTATTGGTGCTATGGAGTTCGCCCTTTGTTTATCAAGAAGTGGAACCCAAATGAATCATTTGACAATATAGAATGGAGGAAAATGCCTTTGTGGGTTACACTTCTTGGACTACTTTTAACTCAATTGTCTATTGATTCCCATACTAGAATTGGTATTTGCATTGGATTCCCTATATGTGTAGACATGGTTACATCCACAAAGACTAGAGTCTCTTTTCCTAGATTACTTGTAGAGGTGGATGTTATTCTCCCAATCATTGAATATATACAAGTTGCCTTACCAAATGGAAAGGTGAGAAGATAATCTGTTCACTATGAATGGAGGCCAAAATTATGCCTAAAATGTGATAGAGTAGGCCATGATTTGAATGCTCACTTACCTAAGGCTATGCTAGAGAAGGAAAAGCCTGTTCAAAAGGTTTGGAAAGTGAAGAAGCTAATTCCACCTCAAGATGAGCATTTAAATCCAGAAGTAGAAAGAAGACATGATCAGGGTCAGTTTGTTGAAGTGTCAAATTAAGCTAGGGAAATAAAATCAAGATAAACATCAAGTTGTTATGAAGATGACATCTTAACCATGTGTGACCCTATAAATGCTGAGTAGTACTTAAACAAAATAGATAAAGGGAAGGGAAAAGAGATTTTCATTAAACTTGGAGGGGATAGTAATCAGAATGATACTATACCCTTATTTCCATTCAAATGAATCTTCTTGTGTGGAATATCAGGGGTATAAATAGACCCTTGAAACAGAAGCTAGTTAGTAGATGTGTTAAGTATAATAATTTTCATATTGTTTACTAATTAGAGACTCATGTGAAAGAAGAGAATATGCATACTGGTTTGAAGAGTTTTGATAATCAATATTATGTCATTCACAATTATTCTGCCCATCATAATGGTAGGATTTGGATCCTTTGGAGAGATGGTATCATAAAGCTCCAAGTCCTTGATACTTTTGATTAGGTTATTCACTGTTATGTAGAATTGCATGCCGGAAATCATTTTCACCTTTCAATAGTGTATGCTCATAATAATAGGGGAGCTAGGAAATGTTTATGGACTCAGCTAGTGGACTTCCATTATACAAATAAAAGAAGTTTAGTTACTGGGGATTTGAATGTGGTTCTTAAAACTCTAGAGAAATCTAGTGGTAATACTCATACAACAAATATGGATGATTTTGCGAACTGCTTGTGTTCTTGTGGTCTAGGGGAGCTTTGAACTTTTGGTCCTCCTTTTACATGGTCTAATAATCAGTTAGGCTCTGCAAGAGTCTGTTATAAGCTTGATAGAGCTCTTGGAGATAAATAATGGTTTGAGAATTTTAATCTTATTTGGGTTGAGGTTATTGAGGACTGCATCTTTGATCATTGCATACTATAGTTAAAGGGTCATCATCCAGATAATGATGGGGCTAAGCCATTCAATTTTTTCAAATTATGGACTTCTTCTCCTAATTTCTTGCAATGTGTGGCTCAAAATTGGAATCATTCAATCTAGGGATCTAACAGTATAAGCTAGTAGAAAAGCTTAAATATCTAAAGCAGGTTTTAAAGCTATTCAATTATGATCATTTTGGAAACCTAAGAAGGAAAATAAACCAGGCAAGAGAAGATTGGCTTCAATGTAGCCAAGCCCTCCAATCTTCCCCTGTAGATGAGGATTTGCAAACTCAAGAGGGTATTCTGAGAAATAAATAGTGGCAGCATGTGAAGCTTGAAGAGAATTTCCTTCAGCAGAAAGCTAGGATCTAACACATTAAATTGGAGATGGAAACAATGGTTTTTTCCATAAAAAAATTAATGAGAGTGTGATATATAATAATATTTATACCCTGTATGATTGCACAAGGACAAAACTTACTTCTCAGCTAGATATTAGCAATGAGATTCATAAATTCTACACTAGCTTGCTGGGATCTTAAGCAAATGTCCTTGAGATGGTGCATTATGATATTGTGAACCAAGGGCCTATTCTTCATAATGACCAAAGAGCTCATTTATTAAAGCCTGTCATATATAATGAGATAAAAGATGCCGTTTACAAGATGAGAGATAACAAGGCTCCTAGCCTTGATGGTTTTAATACTCATTTTTACAAATCTACTTGGTCCATTTTGGGGGAGGATGTCATTAAAGTAGTAAAGCATTTCTGAAAAACTGGGTATTTGTTAAAATTATTTAACAATACTTATTTATACCTAATTCCTAAAAATTCATTTCCTAGAACCATGAATGAATATAGACATATATCTTGTTGCAATGTTGCTTACAAAATTATTTCCTCAATTCTTACTAAGCGATTGTAGGAAATTTTACCCTTTCTTGTTCATGGTTCTCAAAATGCTTTTGTTGGAGGGAGATGGATTGGTGAAAGTGTCTTATTGGCTTAATAACTTCTAAGGAAATACAACAGGAGTTAAATTAGCCCTCGAATGATGTTAAAAGTGGATTTAAGAAAAGCTTATGATGCTTTGGAATGGAGTTTCATCAAGAACCTTTTAAATGCCCTTAGATATCCCTATCATTTCCCTCAAATGGTTATGCAGTGTGTTTCAAGCACTTAGTTTTTCATTAGTTTAAATGGTAAGCTTTGTAAAATTTTGAAGGGTGGTAGAGGGCTAAGACAAGGTGATCCTTTATCTCCATATCTTTTTGTGTTGACTATGGAGTATCTATTTCATCTTTTAAAGACTTTGTGGGATGATAAACATTTCAGAGGGCACCTTGAATGCAAGATTGTAAAAATCATTAGCCTTAGTTTTGCATATGACCTCCTTATTTTTTGTAAGGGCCACTTCAGGTCTGCAAAATTAATTATGGACAAATTGAAGCCCTTTTTTCTCACCACAGACCTTCAAGCAAACCCTGAGAAAAGTAGTGTATTCTTTGGTGGAGTAAATGAGGCTAAAAATATCAGATCTTACTATTGTTGAGATTCAAGAAGGAACCTTCCCTTTTAGATATTCATGCATTCCTCTCAATATTAGATCTCTAAAGGTGACTCAATACCAACCTCTGATTGAAAGAATTATGCAAAAGTTAAAATCCTGGATTGTCAAGTACCTGATCTTTGTTGGGAAAATCTAACTACTTCAGTATGTTATTTTTGGCATAGAAAACTTTTGGATGCATATGTTTATCTTGCCTAAAGCTGTGATCCATCAGTTGGATAACCTCAGTAGAGAATTTTTATAGAATAACATAGATCCTCAAAGGAAGAAAGCTCATGTGGTCTTGTCAAAAATTAGTGTAACAAAAGAGGAGAGTGCCCTAGGACTCAAACAACTCATTCACTGGAATTCTGCCTATATGGCTAAATACCTTTGGAAGCTCATTGAGTTTAAAGAAATTTTATGGGTTAAGTGGATGCATAAAAGATATATCAAAGGAAGAGATGTGTGGCAGGTGAAGGAGAATAATGAATACTCTTGGATATACAAACATTTACTGAGAACGAGAGATCAAATTAGACTACATTGTACAAATAGTTGTATCTTTGGGAATTTGAGCACTAAATTGGTGTATCATGCTTTCAGAATTACTATGCCAAAGGTTGCTTGAAAATCCTTTGTCTGGAATCATAAAGGTATGGAAAGACATAAATTATTTTTTTGGCTGATGTGTCACAATGCTCTTTCTATTAAATAAAAATTGTTTAAATGGGGGGTTACTACAGATAAAATTTGTGAGGTGTGTAGAAGTGATGAAGAGACCTCAACCATTTGGTGCTTCACTATCATGGTGCTAGGATCCTTTGGAATTATGTCCTAAGATGGATGAAAATAGAGAGATATACCATTGATTGGAATAGTTTCATTGATTGGCTAATTAGAAAGACCAAAGGGAGAGGAAAAAAGATTGTTCGGAGAGCTGTCTTCAATGCCCTTCTCTACCATATTTGGATTAACAAAAACAAGGTTGTTTTCTAGCTGCTCCATAGAAATCCTAGAATTACTATTAGATAGATTATATCTAAGATTTTTGTTAGATTTAGTGATGCTAGAAATGTTCATGTACAGAATTACCTAAGTAGACTTGATAGATGCATAATATAAGTTGGCTAGGAATATGCCTCTTGTGATTTATAATTGGAATTTACTATACCTTCTAATTTTTTGGTAATTAATTTTAGTAATAAAATCCTTTATTAATTACCAAAAAAAGAAAGTGAAACATTAATCCCAATTTACCCAAATAAAGTTATTAAAACTGGTACCAAAACGGGATAAATCAATTGATTGACTACCGTTAAACCCTATAAATGCACTATAAAGGTTGATTGAATGTATTAATGGCCACGACTAGAGCCCTCAATTTGATCGCACATTATTAGGGACATGATTCGACCACGTCGTTTAGTTTGAGGCAACCACGTGGCATGAATCGAGAGGTAGGGAAGCACAGGCAGCGGACCTTTATATGTGTTAGTTCGACGTTGAAATTTGGTAGGGTGTGTATTTCAAGAACAGGACCCTACACTTGAATGCGAAATTCATCAAGCAAAATTTCTCAGTTTTGCATGGAGAATTATTTTTTATTCAAACTAAGTGTTATTTTAGGATATTAATATAGAGTAATAATAATAAATATTTTTTCTAATTTATAATTTATCATTATGAAATGTTTATTCTCAAGTTTTTATAGTTTCCAAAATCTCGCCGCTAAATATTTAACAATAATTAAAAATATATTAGTCATCTGACTTTCATTGTAAAATTATGAGCTTAAAGTTAAATTGATATTTATCTTCATAGGATGCAGTATTAATTTAGATTTATATAAATAAATAAAATTGTTATAAATTAGACCAATTTGAATATCACATAAGCCTAACATCATAACATTATGAATATTACAATATTTGTGAACCTACGAAAACTATAATTTTAAATCTAGGGCTTGTCATGTACGAGAACCAATACTTAACAACCTTTCATTTTAACATTAATAATATAATTTTATACATTGATAGTGTATTAGTTATGCTTAAAATATTCTCAAATGAAATATCAAAATAAGAAATAAATATTAACTTTTTTAAAAAAATAATTTTTATTTTTAAAACAAAAATTTTAGGCAGAAGGGACTTTTTTTTCCAAAAGATGATTTTAGTCAAAGTCTATGAGCGGAATGAAGAGGGAAAAGGATTTCAGTCAAAGTTTGTCGGGAAAATAATGAAGCCTAAGGTTATGTTTGCTATGGGAGTAATGTAGGTGTAACAAATACAAGGGAAATTATTTCCCTTCTCTTTGATGTTTGGTATGGGAGAAAATTTATTTTGGGGTAAACTTATGTTGTTGGGTCAGGAAAAATTATTTCCCATTTGAACCCATGGGTAATAACTATGCCTAATATTCTCTCCCTCATCGTCTCTTCTCTACCTCGCACGAATCCTCGACACTAACCATTGTCGCTGCCTACCTCCCCTCACTTTGTTATCTGTTGTTGCATCTCACTACCCTTCCCCACTCATCTCTCTATGTTCCACTCTCCTCAATACCTACCTCTCATCGACACTATCTCTCCTCGCCTGGATTTGCTTGTCACCTATCTATACTCATCTTCCTTATGTCGAAGCTTACCTATAGTGATCCGTCTCACCTCAAATATTCCCTGTCCTGGTCTACCTCACCTCGAAGCTTGTCCATCCTTGGATGCCTCTTCTCGAAGCTTCCCTTTGCTCGTCAGCCAACGTTACAGGATACAGCTTTGGTGAGTAATTTTTACACAGACTAATTTGTTCTTATTTTCGTATAGATGTTAGTTGTCTTCATCCTGATGTATAGATGGAACATTCATTTACCTAGATTCATTTTTGTATAGATGGAAAATCAATAGAAATTTGGGAATAGAAGACCGCAGAGTATTGAGTAAAACCTAGATAAATTTCAATTAGTTTTTTTTTTGTAATGCATCTGATGAATAAATTTATGAATGAATATATTAAATTCACAACATCTACAACTTGATGATGAGTTGATGTATATAGGTGATCTATAAAGTTTTGCTCTAATTTTTTGTTGATGAAAAATTAATAGATTGTCCTACCTATGTTCATGGTCATGCCAGTGTGAATCAATCACAGTAGAGCATGGTTTTGTATGTAAAATTTGCACCAAATTAGTTTTAACATTAAATTATGCAATTTGATGATCTTGTATGAAAATGTAGATGTCCTTTTGGTGATGGAATGCATTATTTTGGTAACAGGAAGATATATAGATAGAGGAGAACATATATTCATAACTCTTCCTTGCATCGATGTCTAGCTAACCAAATCATCCATCCACCTCGATTTTTCCTGCACAAGCCACCGAGGCTGTGGAAGTAGCCCCCTCGACCAACCTATTTTTCTGCCTCCGCCGCCTTCGAACCACCATTAGCCACCTCTTCTGCCACTTCTGCCGCTCCTTCCAGCTCCCATTCTCTTCTACAGACCCTCCTCTATCTTCCCATACCTTTCTTTTCCTCTCCCTCCCTCTCCTCCCCTCTTTCTCTCCTTCTTCTCCATTTGGCCAATACCACCATCGCCGTGAGCCACCACCTTTGGCTGCGCTGCCACCTCCATTCTAATCCTCTCCACCTGGGCAACCCTAAACACTCCATCTCCCACCTCCATTCTACCTCTCCTCTTCCCATCATTTAACTTTTCCCTTTTTCTTTCCTTTTTTCGGCCACCGCCGCCGCTGCTGGTGCCGCCCATCCCCTCCAGCCTAAGGTTGAACCCTAGACCCTCTCAGCCCTTTTCCCTATTTTTATAAGCCTTAAATTATTTTATTTCATTTATTTGAATATAAATACTATTATTATTATTATTATTTATATTTTTAATATGTATTATTATTATTATTAGTATTAATGTTTTGATTATTATTTCTATTGAGGGTTGAAGTCCTATTGTATTTTTAATTTATTTTTATTATTATTCTTCTTATTATTTCTATTATTACTATTATTAATATTAATATGTTATTATTATTATTATTATTATTATTATTATTATTATTTTTACTATTTTGAATTACTACTATTATTATTCCTTTATTAATATTATAACTACTTTACTATTAGTTTTGCTATTATTATTGTTGTTGTTGTTGTTGTTGTTGTTGTTGTTATTATTATTATTATTATTTCATCATCATTATTATTAATAAATTTGGTTATTTATTTTACTAATATTATTATTAGTATTATTTTGGTAAAGGGGTCGAAGCCCTTATTTCACTATGTTTTTGAGCAATGCCTTTTTATTATTATTGTTATTATATTTATTATTCTTGTTAATATTAATATTGATATTATTTTTGGTATTTTTGCTATTATTATTTTAATATTTTATCAATAGCCTAGTATTATATTAAGTTAGTGATTAATAGTATTTTTGATAGGAGGGAGTCTAATAATAGCTTTTCCCTCATAATAGGTAAAACCAGTCAAAGCCCTAAGGAGGCGTAGGAGCGTGCTCCAAGACCGGTGTCGTTTTAGGTAAGGGGTGCTAAGGCCTTTTGTGTGCTTATATGCATTATGTGTTTCACATGATATGTATCCTATGTTTATCATTATTGTAATCATTTCGTATGTGGTATAACGTGGAGTTGAAGTATGTTTTTGTATGTCATGTTTACTATATGTGAGGAAATATTATATATGTGATGATATGTGTTGTGACCCTATAAGGCATGCATGTGAGGATGTTGATGTGGTTTGTGTGGGAGAAAGGATGAAAAAGGAGGATGGGGAAAGAAGTTGACCAAGGGATGTGAGTTGTCCTAAGTATTTTAATGATTCATGAGTGGAAGAATAAAATGGGAAATTTAGGATCTCGTGAGAGAGAATCTAATTTATAGTTTGTATGGGAGAATCTAATTTATGATGTTATATGGAAGAATCTAATTTATGATGTTGTATGGGAGAATTTAATTTATGATGTTATATGGGAGAATCTAATTTATGATGTGCTATAGGAGAATGTAATTTATGATGTTATAGGGGAGAATCTGATTTATGGTTTTATATGGGAGAACCTAATTTATGGTCTCATGTGGGAGAATCTGATTTATAATTTTGCATGGTTTTGTGTGAGAGAGCTTAATTTATGATGTTATATGGGAGAATCTAATTTATGATGTTGTATGGAAGAACGTAATTTATGACGTTATATGGGAGAATCTAATTTATGGTTTTGTATGGGAAGATCTAATATAGGGTTTTTTATGGATGGATATTTGGTTTTATATGGTTGGAATTTAGGGTTTGGTATGGATGAATCCTTGGGTTTTATATGGTTTGAATCTAGGGTTTGGTATGGATGAATCTTTGGTTGTGTATGGATTGAATATAAGGTTTTGTATGGAGGAATATAGGGTTTTAATTATATGGAAGAATCTAGGGTTGCATGGTTGAATTTAGGGTTTCACGTGGGATTTTAGGGTTTGCATGAAAAAGTTTGAAGGTTTGCATGGGTATGAAATTTACTTGTGGAAAGTTGATTTGGGATGTAAGGAAGGTAATGTAAGTGTTGTTTGGGTGTTTGAACACTTGGGATGAAAAATAGTACGTAGGACATTATAAGGGTATGGAGGAGACTGAATTAAGATTTGGAGCGATTAACTATGGGTTGTTGTGATTAACTAGGGTTGGAGTAGATAATTGTGGTTTGTTGTGATTAACTAAGGTTTTTGAATGGCTAATTATGGTTGTTATGGTTAAATAGGGTTTGGAGTGGTTAACTATGGTTTGTTGCGGTTAATTAGGGTTTGTTGTGGTTACTTAGGATTTTTGTGTTATCATGTGTATTTGGTGATTAAAGTGTAATTATGATTGTGAAATATATGATTTGTGATGTGTGAAGTGTAAAGGGAATGATTCATGCATGTCTAGGATGAAAGCTCCTGAATAAGATACTTAAAACATTAATCACGTAAAGTGGAAGATGTTAAGCCGGGCCCAGACCGGTCTACCGGCAAATAATAGTGGTTAAGGCATGATGCCCTATGTGTTTCCGGTCCACCGGCTATAATAGTGGTCAGGCTTTGTACCTATGCATTTTCGGTCCACTGGCTATAATAGTGGGGGATCCCATGCTCAACAAAACTGAACATATTTTGTGCCAAGACATGGGAAATACACTAATTACTTATAGTGGAACACCGTGCGAGAAGGTGCTAGACCAGTCCACCAGCGAATAATAGTGGTCATGAGCTTTATGCCTTGTGCGTTTTCGGTCCACTGGCTATAATAGTGGTTAGGGCATGATGCCCTATTTGTTTCCGGTCTACCGGCTATAATAGTGGGGTTCCCGTACTCGCATGGACTTGATAAAAAGCATGGTGTGAAATAAGTTATGATTAGAGATTAATTTAAAAATTAATCCGGACTATAATTTGGCCTTTGTACTTTTATCTGAATGGTCTTATGCATTTATGTTAACATGATTATGCTCTTTTATTCTTATGCATGGTTTATGTGCTTATGTGTTGGCCTTAGTATTCAGTTACCTTACTCAGTACGTAGCGTACTAATCACCCTTTTTATGGGTGCTGCTTATTCCTATGAGTAGTATTCCCTTTTGACTTTGTGCAGGTGGGCGAGACATCAACCGGGGCTGTGTGTTAAGCTTGTGGTTGGCCCAAGTTCAAGAGAGTTATGGCCATATTTTAGTCTTTATGTGATTCTATTTCCTTTTGTTAATCTTTTATCGGTTGTAAGCTATTTCTCTTTTTAAGTTGAATAATAATTCTTTATGCGTACTCTGATTTTTGTTTTACAATCGTTTAATGCTTATTTGGAAGTTGGATTGTCTTGGTTTATAATTGATTATTACTCTTCTCTTTTAGCCTTAGCACTTGATACTAAAACGGTTGGAGAGAACTGGTTTGGTACTAAGTATGGCGGTAACATCCCCAGAATTCACGGGGTTTAATTTAAGAGTTTCTATTTTAATTCTTCCACTTAAAAAAATAGTGAATTTTGGGGTGTTACACTTAGCCCTAGCAAAAGAATTGGATGAAAAAAAAGTCGAAATTTGGAAAAAAAAATGAAAACAAGAAACAATAAAAAAAACCCTGTTAACTTGTTAAGACCAATAACTTATGATACAGAAATCATTCAACCTAAAGGAAAAAATGCAACTCTTTTATTTCCTTTTTTCTCTCCTTCTTTCCATTTTTTCCCTTTTTTTCTTGTTGGAGGGGAAATTCAAGGGCATTTGATGAATTAGTTGAAGTGCTGAATCATTTCATCCAATTCCATAGCTCTTCTCTTTAGCTTCCTGTATTATAAGCGTATACCAGTCAACCAAAAACTACTTTTGAATACTTTCAACTGTCACTAGGCAGTGTACACCTTATACCATTTTTTGTATCTTCTGAAGATGGAATAAATTTCAGTCCCATATCACTCAAACTCTACCATTAACATGGCTGCCTGTTATAGTTATGTAAAAAATTTCATGTCAATCTCATCTTTAAAAACACACCTTTATTATGCTTCTCATCCCCCATTCAATGTCTTCTGCTCTCTTCACCTGTTGTTTAGCAAAATTAGCATAACTACATGCAGCAGGTGTACTTGTCATTCCACTTATATCTTGATTGATAGTTGCAGTTTCAATTTCCATCCCTACAATGCAATTGATTCAACACATATAGGTTTTCCCACAACTAGTTGAACCTTAGAGGTAGTGACCACCTTTTCAACTAAAATGGCCTAGTGCTGATGGACCATTAAGGCAAAAAAATCACCTCAGAATCAAATTTAATTATGAAATAGCTCTAATTATGATCATTTGAACACCATAGTCTATATCATGAATTTTTATTTTATTTTCCTATTTTATTTATTAAAATTTCAGTTGGTTTATTAGTGTAATTTGGATGGATTCATACATTATTGTGATTTTTCTTGTAAACCAACTACTGTATGCATCCATGGCTTGTTTGCCATTATCAAGGAAGGAAAGGAATACTGTCATCATAGATTGGTTTATTAGTTTGAGGAATCAATACATGATATTATTATTAAGTTATCTCCTTCATGTACTAGAATCTATCAAATAACCCAAGAGGACCGCCCATTCATCTAAAAGAACTCTTGAGCAAGGAATTAAGAATGTGGATGCATTTCTTAATTTTAATGTTTGTTGTATTGATCAACTTAGAATGGATAGGCATACATTCTATGTGTTGTGTGGGTTGATTCAAAATGAAGGTGGTTTAAAAGAGTCCAAATATATGTCCATTAAGGAAAGAGTTGCAATCTTTTTGAACATACTAGCACATGATTAGAAGCATAGAATGATTTTGAGAATATTAAAAAGATCTACCAAAACCATAAGTAGAAATTTTCATCAAGTACTTGGCGTTGTCTTACGTTTGCATATGATGTTGATGAAGACTCCAGAGTTAGTGACAGAAAATTGTACAAATGAAATATGGAAATGGTTTAAGTTAGAATTCAACTTTACTTTATTAATATATGTTGGAATATGTGAGTAGGTTTTCACATTGCTAATAATTTATAATTTTGGTCCATCTTGAATCAATAGAATTGCCTATTAGTATTATATAGAACATTCATCAAGGTTAGAGCACCAAATATAGATAAGCTAAGATATCAAACAAGGAAGGGAGAGTTGGCAACTAATGTTCTAGCTGCATCTTCCATCGACATGCAATTTACTTATGTCTTACTAGGGTGGGAAGGTTATGAAGAATATTGAGAGATGCTATTAGTATAAGACATCCATTAAGAGTTATTTATGGTAAGGAAATTAAACTTGGCGTTGTAAATTTTTTAGCATTTGAAATGTTAACTAATTCCTTTTTTTTAGCCTGTACATAAAATATTATTATTTGGTTGATGCGAGTTACACCAATGGTGATTGCTTCCTTTCTCCTTATAGGGGTCAACACTATCATCTAAATGAGTGGAGGGATGGGTATCAACCAAACTCTTCATAGGAGTTCTTTAATATGAAACACTCAACTACTAGAAATATTATTGAGAGATGCTTTGGATTGTTGAAAATACGAAGGGCAATTCTACGAAATTCAAGTT
Source organism: Tamarix chinensis (assembly GCA_030549775.1). NCBI lineage: Eukaryota > Viridiplantae > Streptophyta > Magnoliopsida > Caryophyllales > Tamaricaceae > Tamarix > Tamarix chinensis. The sequence continues at coordinate 7,026,970 of CM060179.1, read as the reverse complement.
TTTATGATGTTAGCACGCATACAGACATTATAACTGCATGTTGTCTTCTTCATAATCTCATACGTAGAGAAATAAGATGGGACCCGATGGAAAAAAAGTTAGAGTTTGAAATAATGAGCACTTTCATAGAAAATATAAATGAAGAAGATAATCTAATTAGTATTGTTGCTACCTTAAATGTGTGGACTATCTGGAGAGATAATATTACACGTGAGATCTTTGATAATTGGCGACTTTGAAGGGGTGTTGAGTAGGACATAAATGAGATGATGATTATTTTGTATACTTATTTTTTTGTAGTATTTATACATTTGCTTTAATGTAGAAGTTTGGGATTATTGACTTATTATAGTTGTGTTGATCTGTTAGAGACTTTTTGGATAGTTTTAATTAATTAAATTAAGATGATTGTATTGATATATTTTAATTATTTATGAAACTTTTAGATGATGGTTGTATTATATGGTTGATTGATTTTATGTTTTTAATATCGTGAACAATATATAATAGTGAATACCATGAGTTCAAACCCAATAACTACTAAAAAAGGTTAGAGGAGGACTTGGAGACATGATAAGGATGAGATGCTGATACAATTTTTGAAAGAGATGTACTAAGATGGAAAGTAGAAGGATGAGGATGGACTTAAAGCGAGATATCTACTTCATTTGGAGAAGCTTTTTGCTGAAGCAATGCTTGATTCAGAATTCAAATCCACGAATATTGATTCGAGATTAGGCTACTTGAAAAAATCCTTTAATACATTGCTTGAAATTAAAGAGAAATGGATGGATTTGGATGGAATGAGGAACAGAAGATGGTGATAGATGATTAAAAACTATTTGACGAATGGGCTAAGGTAATTTCTTATTTCCTTTGTCAATTTTATATTCAAATTTCACTCGATTTCTTTCTCCAATATTTGGATATTGATCTGTCTTTGTTTTTCTATTCTTATATATGGATATATCTTATGCTTTTATTTTAATTATTGTAGAGTCAAAGGGATGCAATAGGGTTGTAGATGAAGACATTTCCTTTGTTTGATGATCTTGATTATATATTTGCTAAAGATAGGGTTGTTGGTGCTAATGCTGCTACTGTTGCTGATAGAGTTGAGCTTGATAAGTCACATGATTCTATCCTAGATTCCATTAAAGAAAATGATAATATGATACATCTATGGATTCTTAAAATACATCTAAGGATTATCATGAAAATGAGGATTTGACATTCTTAATAATAGAGCCTATTAAAATATGTGTATTTGATGATATAACTTTTACTAACATTAATAGTTATATTTTAAGTAATTCTTGCAAGTATGTAACACATTTGTAAGGACAAGATTCGAGATGTCAACACATTTAAGATTTCTTCTTATGTTACAAGTTATTATAAGTCAATGGAGATATTATACATGGAATTCAAACTTTCATGTCAAAGAAGACCTAGTTATCATTTTTATGTAAACTAGGACTTTTATTAGTTGTTTCCATATAATATTTAACTACTTTGTTTGTAATAATATGTAGTTTGATTCATGTAATATATAGTTCAGTAATATGTTACTATTAGAAGTTAGTGTGCTAGTAAGACATGTGTGTATTAATGTGTCTATCTTAGTGTGCTACTTATTGATCTTGTCACTACCAATATAAGCCATGACTTGGCATTTGAGAAGTATAAGAAGAATAGTCGAATCTAACAACAAGTTTAAAACTTGTTTATATTTCTCTCTTTTGACTGAATTTATTCATAAGACTTCTTGGAGTAATCTTAGCTAAAGCCTTTAAATGTGCTCTTGTAGAAACATTGAAAGATATATTCTTGTTGAACATTGCTTAAAGATTCATGAATTTCTTTAAGCCTTAGTTGAATCTTACTTGAAGATTCTCATCCTTCTCTTTAATCTTCAACCCATCGATCCTAACCTTCATTCTAACCTTTGAAACTCCTCTTTTACTTTAAATATCCACATCATTTTTGGTGTTAAAGCTAGGTCGGCTACTTCATCCCTTCAAATAGCTAACCTAATATTCATCTTCCCTTTGTTTCAAGCCATATATGAAAGCACATGCAATGTAGCTAACCATCCATCTAGAGTATCTTCAACCTTCAAAGTTGAATCTCCTTGATCCTTCGTGTTCTATTCTTCAATTGGCTTGAATATCCTTTAGATATTCAAGGAAAATTGATCCTCCTTTCATCCATCTTGCACTCAAAAACTCAAGCTATTTGATTCTTCATTCTTTCTCCCAAAAAATAGTCGAACCTTAGAGCTTATCTTTGAGAATCCTTTATATGTTGTGAGTCTCTTGATTCAAGTAAGAAGAACTTTCAATTCCTACAAAAATACTCGAAAATTATTTGGATTTTCTTTCTCCTTTTCCATTCTTAACATTTTTTTACTCATTAGTAGAAGACTTGAACCATTCTTAAGGTTCCATTCAACTTCTTCAAGTTCATTATTGATTATTGCTTGTGCACATTTGACCATCTCCTCCATCAAGAAACTTATTTCTGCATCAAGAATTGGTAGTAGTCCTCTCAACCAATGCCCTTCTATTCCTACTCCATCTTGTTAACCAAGAAGTCTCCAAGAACCTTGAAGCTCCATTAAGAAACAAACAAAAACTAAATTTGAGCCACAAATTCACCTCCACTAAGTTTGATTTCAGCAAGTATAGTAGCAATGGATGAAGAAGAGTCTATGAAGAATACGCTCGACACTCTTCAAAAACTTGCAACAAGTGTACATGCCACTAATTGACAACTGCAATATCTCCTTTCCATTCAAAGCAAACTCCACAGACTAGAGATGAGAGTAGGTGACCAAGTGATCCTTCACCATATGCATAACACCCACCAATGATTGAGTCAAGGGCGTGGGGAGAAAATAAGTCTAATCACAAAAAGCCATATAAAAGACCAAATGGAGTATGAATAAAGGACAAATTAAAATGGCTCCACTGATTTCAACCACAATCAATGAGCCCATGCAAATTATCAACAAAGGTATAACCATATTGAATACTAAGATAATAAGCTCAACCTCCCAAATTTTTATGGTGAATTGGATGTGGAATTATTTTTTGAATGCTTGCAGGAAATAAAAGCTATATTTGAATTTAGAGAGTATAATGATGAGCATAGATTTAAGTTATCAACTCTCAAGTTTAAAAAGTTTGCTAGGGTTTGGTATGACAATCTCAAGAGGACTCGTGAAAGGCAAGAAAAGAGTAAAATTAAGTCATAGAATAAATTGAAAAAATACATAAGGAAGAAATTTGTTCTTAAAGAGTACAAAAAAGAAATGTATATTAAATTAAATAATCTTAGGCAAGTATTACTTAGTGTAGAGGAATATACTAGGGAATTTGAAAGACTAGAAATCTTGTGTAACATGCGAGAAAAAATGGAACAAAAGTGTGATATATACTTATGTGACCTTAATAACTTGATTAGTGAAAAAGTTGAAATTTTTGTCTATGATTCTCTTGATGATTTGACTAAGTTAGCTTTAAATAATTAAAGACAAACTAACTCTACCAAGGCTTATGAGAAAACAAATGCTTCAACTTTTACTTCACCCAAAAACTATTCAAATTCATCTACTTCAATATATGGGACAGATGTATCTTTAACTAATGATAAGTCACTCAACCCTAACACAGATGAAAATGGTAAAAATAAGGTAAATGAGATTTTTAATAAGTAACATTTTAAATGTAAATCATATGGTCATTTTTCCAAAGAATGTCCTAACTAATAAGTTTTAACCTTACATGAAATAGTAGTTATAGAACCATGTGGTGATCATTATGACCTAGAGACTAAATCTAATGATGATACCTTGAGTATGTGTGAAGGGTATAGTTGAAATACCCTAAAACCCTAATTTAGGGAATTGTGGCAAATTAAAGATTTATTAGGAAAATTAATTAAATAAATTATTTTATTAAAATAAGAGGAAGTAATTAAGGAAAAATCAAGAGGAAATTAATAAATACTTTAGTTAGAAAAAATTTAGGGTGTATTGCTAATTAAATTGAAATTTAGGTAAAATCTCTCAAATATCCTAAATTAACCTAAAAAGGGAATTTAATTATTATTTTATTTAAATATTATTATTTTAAATATCCCCAAAATGCCAAAATATTTGAAATACCCCAACCCGCCTATTTTTTTTTTCCTTTTTTCCCTCTCTTTTCTTTTCTTTTCTTTCCTTCGTCTCCTTTCTCTTTTTCTTTCTTCCATTTTCTTTCCCTAATTTGGGCTAGCCCACCCTGCTGTCCATACCCCCTTTTCCTCCTGTGGGGCTTAGGCCCGTTGCTCCCCTCTTCTCTCCCTCGCCAGGCAACCGTCCAAGTTTGGCTTGTTTCTTTTACTTCTTTTCTCCCTAAATCAATCGGTCGCCCCTTTCTTCTTCTTTTATCCTTCTCCCACGACCCTCTCTCTCCCTGATACCAACCTCTCCATTTCTCGGTGTAGGCACATGACCTATAAGCTGCCCCATGCTTGCCTGCTGTCCCTATCCTCTTCCCCGTCACTCCTTCTCTCTCCTCCACCCAACCATGACATCTCTCTTCTCACATGTGCCTTTCTCCCCCTTCCTTTTCCCCTTCCCGAGCCGGATAGACCCTGCAAAATCGCAGGCCTACACCAGCCATGAGCCGCCGGCCAGTGTCTTGCACACGTTTCGCTGACCTTCCCTCTTCCCTCTCTGTTTCCCCCCTCACCCATAGCCTATAAATACCCTTCCACCACCCCCATTCAACTCCTTTTCTCTCAACCTAAAAATCTACACCTCTTGTCGCTGCTGCTTGTTCAACAGCCTAGTGAGCCACCGCTGTCCAGTACTGCCACCCAAACCACCACCCAAATTACTCCCTACACCATCCTCCACCGAGCTACACCCTTCACCACCCTCAATACTCCCTGCACAAGCTTCCTTGGCTATGTAAAGTTGGTCATTTGACCAACCTTAACCTAGGCATAACTACCCTTTGCGCCATCGTCCACTGTCGCTCTCACCACAACTACCACCCCTTATATCCTCTAAAATCACTAGCAGACCTTTCCCTAAATTTCCCTACCTCCCTCTCCTCCTCCCTTCCTCCCTTTCCACCACCCTCAGCCACCATACCACCGCCACCTTTAGCTGCGCCACCACCACTAGTCTTGTAATCCCCCAAAAATTTAGAAAACCTATATTTTAATAAATAACTTTATTTGAAACAAAATTAGCTTGTAAAATTATTTATTTTAATTATTTTATGGATTTTAGAGTATGTAAGTTTGGATAAGATTATTTAATAAATTAAAAATAAATATTTTTCTATTTTCATATTATTTTATTTAAATAATTTTCAAAACAAATATTTTACCAACCTTATCCTTTTTAAATTAATATATTAGATTATAATGAATTAAATTATTAAACTAAATAATTTATCAAGAATATTACATTTTATGATTTTATAAATTTATTTATTTTATTTTTCCCTATTTTCCATCCCTTTTTTGCCCTTTTTCCTCTTTCTTCTTTTCTTTTTACTTTTTTTTCTTCCCTCGGGCCGTCCACCAGGCCAGGCTTGTCTCTCTTCCCCTCCGCGTGATTGGGCCTTCGGCCTGCTTCTGCCCTCTTTCCTTCCCCCACGCCTGACGCACGTCCAGCCTGCCTCTCCTTTCTTTTTCCCTAGACCGGCCGGCTCTCTTCTTTTCCTGCGCTGGTCCAGCCGCTCGCACCCCTCCCCTTCTTTCTTCTTCCATGCCCGACCCCTGCTAGCTTCGACCCTATGTCTGCCACCACCGAGCTGCCCTGCAATTGCCACCACCTGCCACCGCACCTGCTCCCTCTCCCTCTCTCTTTCCCCATCATTTTATTTCCTTTTTCAAGCCAAACCAGCTCTTGGACCACACCCCGCGTGCCCCTCTCCCTTTCCTTATTCTCCCCTCTCTTCCCCTGCCAACCGACTGTCACCTGCACCTGCGTACGTTCGCCGGCCAGCCGCCTGCTCCCCCTGCCTCACCCTTTTCTTTTTCTCACCCTCACCAGCCCTTCATTCCCACATTTTTTTCGAGCCCTACTCCCTCCCCGAGCTCCCTCTTCTCTCCTTCCTTCTCCCTCCCTTTTTTCCCCGGTTTTTTATCACCGCCGCCCACCGCCACTTGCACCACCGTACCCAGCCTAGGCGCCGCCTTCTGCCACCACCTACTACCACCCTGCACCGCCACGAGACCCCCAAGCCACCCCTTGAGCCCTACACTTCCCCCCTTCTCCACCCCTTCCTTTGTCTCCCCATTTTTCCCCTCACCGCCGAGCCACTTGCAACCACCACTTCCGCCGCCGTCCGGCCACCTCTGCCGCCACCCAACCCACCGTTTGACACCCTACAATGCCCTCTACCACCGCCATGCCTTAGTTGGCCAAAACAGCCCTTGAACCCCTCCATTTTTCTCTCTCATTTTCCTTCCTTCACAACCCCTCCACCTCGACCCATCTCGGCAGCCAACTTCTCCGCCTTGTCATCGCCGTCTCCGCCACCCTATGCTGCTGTAAAACCACCCTTAGCCTCCACCTACACCCCCTCTTCACTTTTGCACCATTCCCTTGCCTTGAAACCTCCCCCATCCACCTTCTTTTCTAGCCTAAAGACCCTAACCCGAAAATGACAAATTTTGCTTCCTTCACCCCCCTTCGAACCCTTTCACCTCTCATTTCTACATGAGACTCACGTTGTTCATGCAGCGTGAGCTCCCCCTTATTTTGGAAATTATTTGGAAAATTTTTGAGGTATATTAACAATTAGTTAAAGTGTTTTATTATTAAATAAATTTTATAAAGTCTTATCCTTTTAATTTCTTATTTCTAACATAATAATGATTGGTATTATTTTAGGTGTTGAGTTGCTAATTAAAGCTTAAATCTTTAACAGGGATACCGATAAGATTTGATAATTACGGGATTAAGGTAACCGTTAATCCTCCCTTAAATACATGGAAGAACGTATGCTAGCACATTAGGGATTTTGGTATGATTTTATGCATGTTTTGTGTTCCTAGCATGATATATAAATGGTTGATTATAATGATTGAAAGAAAAAGGAAAAGCATGATAGCCTTTATGCCATGTGTAGGTATGATAACTAAGGAAGAGGTTGATTATTGATGGAAATGTTAAATGCTTGTTTATGATGTATTATGTTGCTAATGCATGAATAATATTATTGTCCAAGGGTATGTTAATGATATGCCTATGAAGTATGTGATCTAATGTGTAGTTGCTAATGAGTATTATGTTGAATAATGACAAGTTGGTGGACTTAGATGATAAGAATGAAGTACTAATATCATTATTTTATGTAGTGATGGTAAATTCATAAAAATGGTGAATAAAGGGGTTGAGTGGAAATTTTATAAGTGAAAAGGGTATTTCAGTAATTTTATAAGTAAAAGGGTAATTTGGTAATTTAAAAAGAAAGGGGTTAAATGATAATTTATAAGTAAAAGGATAAAATTTGTAAGTTGTGAGAAAGAAGGGTATTATGGTAATTTTTGAGATAAAAGAATAATATGGTAATTTTATCATTAAATGGCCTAATGATAATTTTATAAGTAAAGGGGTATTATGGTAATTTTTGGATAAAAGGGTAAAGCGGTAATTTTGGAGTCAAGGGGCAATATAGTAATTTTATAAGTAAGTGGTAAGAATGGTAATTTTAGAAGTAGGGGTAAAATAGTAATTTTGGATGAAGGAGGGCGTTATGGTAATTTTTCAAGTAAATGGGCATTATGGCAAATTTTGGAAGTAGAGGGGAAAAATAGTAATTTCATAAATAAATGGAAATATGGTAATTTTATAAGTGAATGGCAAAATGGTAATTTTATGAGTAAGGAGTATTATGGTAATTTTGGGAGTGAACCGGTCTGGTACTAAGTGTGGCGGTAATACTCCCAAAGTTCACGTTTTATTAATTTGCTTCCCTAATTTCCTTTTAATTAACGAAATTTTTTAGTAGTGAATTTTGGGGGTGTTACAAGTCCAACCCTCTCCACCTAGGTATCCTCCACCACCTCAAATACCCATATCATTCCTCCTCTCCTACCCTAAAAACCCAACTTTCCACCCTTTTCCAGCCGTCGTGCGTCGCCGTTAGTGCCACCGGTCACCACCAATACTAGGTGGTACCCTAACCCCTCTTAATCCTTAAATCCTAATTAGGCAAACATTATCCTTTTTATTTGTATATTATTATTAATACTATTATTATTATTGTTATTGTTATTATTATTGTTATTATGTTATCATTATTATTTTTTATCATATTTATTATTATTTATAGCCTCAGAATATTAATTCTATTACTATTGCTAAGGGTCAAAACCCTATTTTTATTATTATTTCGATTATCATTATTGTTATCATCATCATCATCATAATCATCATAATCATCATAATCATCATTATTATAATATCATGACTATTATTTTTATCATTATTATTACTAAATGTAGCCTTAGGATATTTATCCCATTATTATTTAAAGAAGTCGAACCCTATTTTAATAAATATTATGATTATCCTCAATTCCATCACCATTAATATCGTTATTAATTTTATTATTATTATTGTTATTAGTATTATTATAATTATTATTATTATTATTATTATTATTATTATTATTAGCGCTAGCCTTAATATATTACTATTATTACTTTTGTAAAAGAATTTGAAACCTTACCCATATAAATATCATTATTTTGAATATTATTATATTATTAGTATTATCCTTAGCAATATTATTATTTTTATTAATATTACTATTATTATATTTTTATTTTTATTACTAACCCTATTATTAGCCTTAACCTTGATAATACTAGGGTATATATTACTATGAGTGTTACTACTACTACTACTATTACTACTACTACTACTACTACTACTACTACTACTACTACTACTACTATTTTTACTACGACTAGTATTATTACTATTATTAGAAGAAATAAAGCTAATAGCTTTAATAATATAAATATGGCTATAAATACTTATCATGAACCTATTTTGACTAGTAATAACCTAGTAAGCTAATCTGAGAATAAAAAAAAATCCATTTTTTACTTGTAAAGTTTCTTTTAATAATAGTAACCCTAATATTAAAATAAAATAGGAAATAATAGTATTTTTGGTAGGAATAAAATTAATCCCTAGTTATTTCCTCTTATAGGTGAACCCAGTCAAAACCCTAAGGAGGCGTAGGAGCATACTCCAAGACCGGTTTCGTGTTAGGTTAGGATGTAGCTAAGGCCCTATGTGTATTATGTACCTTGTATGCCATATACCATGATATGTTATGTATCTTATGATTATCATTATGACTGTTTTATGTGTAGCGTAGCTTGGAGTTGAGGGTGCTTATATGTTTTCTTATGGCATGTGTATACTATGTATATCTTGTGATTATGATACTATATGTTGTGGCCCTTTAAGACATACATGCTAGGTTATTGATATAATGATATGGGGTGAAAGGAAGAAAAGAGAAAATGGAGAAGTAAGTTGATCAAGGGGAAGTAAGTTGACCAAGGAATATGAGGTTGACCTAAATATCTCATGATCCATGAAAGAAAAAATAATAGGGGACTATGAATAAAATAAAAGAGTGGGTGAACTTTGCATGGGAGATTCTAGGGTTTGCGTGAAAATTTTGAGGGTTTGGATAGGACGGATGGAGTATGCATATGGATGAAATTTACGTGTGAAAAGTTATCTTGGGATTTAAGTAAGGTATGAAAAGAGTTGTTTGGGTAATTGGAGGCTTTGGGAGAAAAATAATATGTGGGTTACTATAAGGGCGCAAAAGATACCTGGCTAGGTTTGGAAGAAAAACCCTAATTGGAGATGGTTGTGAAAATAAAATTAATTGAGGGTGAGTGGAGTATGAGATGAGGATGGAGGAATGTCATGTGTAGGATGAGTATGAATATCAAAGGAAAGCAAGAGTGGAAGGTGGGATATGGAGGGGTGACACGTGGAAAGAAGGATATCAGAGTTTGGGGTGGCCAGCTAGGGTTTGGTGTGGCTACCTAGGGTTTATGGTCATATGTGTATTTGAGGGAGTAAAGTGAAATGATGAGGGTTGAATCTAAGGGAGGAGATGTGTGGGGTGTTAAAACAGCCTTGGTTGTGTGAGGCAAAGAAGTATGGGCCACATAGACCTAAAATTAATGTTTCAAGAGAAAACCCTAGGGTAAGGTAGTGAGTGGACTTGGAGATGTAAGTTAGTGGGCCTTGACCCATACACTTAGGAGTTGGGCCTCTAGTGTGAGTAAGGGGAAGAAAGAAAGGATGAAGGGGTATGTTAGGAGGGACAAAGTCTCAAGATATAGGACAGACCCTCTTGGGAGAATAAGAGTAGATGGAGTGTGACATGCATGTCTAGGGTAAAAACTTATAGAATAAGACATGAATAAGATACTAACCACTTAAAGAGGAAGACTGTTGAGCCAGGCCTAGACTAGTCCACCGGCGAATAATAGTGGTCAGGTGCCTAGGTGCCCTAAAGACTGATCCACCGGCAATAATAGTGGTGAGGAGCATTCTGCCTTATATGTTTATGGTCCACCAGTTATAATAATGGGGGATTCCGTGCTTAACAAACCAAACCCTAAGTGTGATAAGACATATAAAAGACACTAAGTACTTACAGTGGAACACCATGAGAATCAGGGCCAGACCAGTCCACTGGTAAATAATAGTGGCTAGGAGCACTTTTCCTTAGAGACCAATCCACCGTCAATAATAATGGTCAAAATAGTATTCCCTGTATGTTTTCAGTCCACCGGTTATAATAGTGGGGTTCCCTTACTCGCATAGATTGATAACATGCATGGTGTAAAATGAGTGTTGATCAAAGAATTAAATAATCAGTTTATCCGAACTATAGCTTGACCTTTATATATTTATCTATAATGATTGTATGCTGTTATGTGATCATGCTTGTATTATAAGCCTTTGTGTGTTTGCCTTATTTGCATGGCTACCTTACTCAGTACGTAGTGTACGGACCACCTGTTTCATAGGTGTTGCTCAGTACGTAGCAAACCCTAATTACTTTTCATATTAGTAACTACCATGATAAAGTATTATGTGATGTATTGTCTATGGATGTTTGTGGTATTTTACTAAGAAGACCATGGAAATATAATAGAAATGCAATTCGTGATTAGTGTGAAAAATGAATATATTGTGATTAAAGGTAAAAAGAAATATATATTAAAACCATCTCAATGTGATCATATGTAACTTGTTGAGAATAAGAATAGTTTATTCTTATGTGAAAAATATATGATTAATTTTTTTGAGGATGCGGGGGTTTTCTATGGTTTAGTAGTAAAAGAACATAACTTTGGGGAGAACAATTCTAACAATTCAAAAATTACTATATTAATTGATGAATATAATGATGTATTTCCTAAGTACTTATCTCCTGGACTACTGCCTCTTAGAGGTATAGAGCATGATATATATTTAATTACCAGAATGCCTTTACCTGAACCTTATTATAGATGTAATCCACAAGAAGATAAGGAATTAAAAAGAAAAATATGAAAACTAGTAGATAAAGGTTATGTGAAAGAAAGTATGAATCATTATTATGAACCTGCCTTGTTAATTCATAATTTTTACCTAATTTTTGAGGTAACATGTGGTGTTAGGGAGTAGGTACAGGAGGAGTTCTTTCATAAGAAAAAAATTCCTATTGCATATTTTAGTGAAAAATTAAATGGTCTTAAATTAAAGTATCCAACATATGATAAGGAATTTTTTTGCCATCATATGCAATTTAGAGATACAGAGTCATTATTTGACATCTCAACACTTTTTTTACATTCTAATTATGAGAGTTTGAAATATTTACATCGTCAAAATAAAATTAGTTCTAGACATGAAAAGTGGATAAATTTCTTACCATCCTTTTTGTTCTCTATCAAACACTTAGAAAAGAAACTGTAGTAGTTGATGCACTTTCTTTAAGGTCTACATTACTTGTTATATTACATGCTAAATTGCTAGGTTTTGAAATTTTGAGAGAATTATAAACAAAATTCAGAGACTGTAGTGATGAATATATATAATGTAAAGAAAATGGATAGCATGGAAATTATTCATTACAAGACAATTTTTTTATTTAAGCTTAATAGACTTTGTGTATCGGTATCAAGTATAAGATATTTACTTATCAATTAAGTACATGAAGGAGCCATAGTGGGAACCTTTGGTATTCAAAAGAGATTAGAAATATTGCAAGAGATTTTCTATTGGCCACGCATGATAGAATATATTCTTGGAGTAATCTTAGTTAGGGCCTTTGAATGTGTTCTTAGATAAACATTCAAAGATATATTCTTGTTAAATTCTTTTTGAATCTTTCTTGAAGATTCATATCTTTCTTTAAGTATTTGCTGAATCTTGATTGAAGATTATCATCCTTCTCCTTAATCTTTAACCCACTAGTCCTAACCTTCATTCTAACCTTCGAATCTCCTTTTTTCCTTTGGATATTCACATAATATAATATGTGGTTTTTATTCCCTACTTTCTGTGAATGTTATTATTTTTTTATACCCATCTCATTGAGGTCTAAACTAGAATTAATTTCATCCTTAGTCTTCTTTAGAACAGTTAGAAGTATAACAATTATACTATTAGATATATCCTTCTCAATCTAAATCACGCCAAGACAATGTCTCAATATAGTGTATCTTAATAGTCGTCCTACTAGGTGACTAACAGGCTCATCCAAGTGCAAAATGTGTTCACGTTTTCTCTTTGATACCATTTGTAAGACCTCAAGTAAAAACAAGTACACAAGGGGCCACTCTAGAATACTTTTAAATTGATCAACTAGCCTCACAAATCAACAAAAGTCATTTCAGCATGCTTTGTCATTATTCATGCACTTCTTGAGAATTTTTTTTAAATTTAAAACTTCCCAAGAGGGTACCCATCCTAAAAATTGTACCACTTTATCACTCTTAACTATGGATTTCATAGGATGGAATCACCAAAAGAATGGTATACCATGTTGGTATAAGAATCTAGATCAATCCTTGTAATACTCCTCTTAATTTGGGGGTATTACAGTATAGCCATAACACAATTACTTATTTTTTAAACCTGGTACAACCTTCATACAAGGGCATTCCTGAATCATTAACCAACTTTTGAAACTTTTTAGGTGCATCTCCGAAATAGTCGTCTACATTATTTGTCAAGTCTTCCACATTAGCAAAGTCATCATACTCATAATCATCTCTTTTATCACAACTAGTTTTGATGACAATGGAATCTCCTTGCCATTTCCAATTTGTGTAAATCCTATCAAATATACGCATAATATGCTGATCTCATAATTCTATGATCCCTTTATTCTTACTATTTCCACAATTAATACATGGAAAACATACCTGTAAGGGATCCGCGACATGGTCAACCATAAAATTTAGGATATCATCTACTCTATCTATATACTCTTTAGAGAACATGCTAGAGTATAGTCATGATCTATCCATTATATCATATATTAAAAATAAATTTGAGAAGAATAATTTAGGAACATCTACAGTAATAATTTATATACCAAATGTATATCATAAAACTTACATAGGTTAGTATATATATAGCTAAAAACATGATGGTTTATCATAAAATACCCTAAAAATAGAATAATAATATCAAATTTACACTTATAGAATTATATAAAACACTTGACATAGCAAAAATGAATAAACACAATAACATCCTAACAAGATAAAGCATTGTAAAAATAAGTTAAATATATCATGTTAATAATAAAGAAAAATGATGATGAAATATCCAAACCTCTAAGGGAAGAACGACAGTGACAAGAGAGAAGAAAAAGGAAGGTTGGTGGCGATTATAGAGGTGGCCTATAGAGAGGATAAAGGATGAGGTGAGGAGGCAATAATGGTGGGATACAATAGATATCAATGAGTTCGTGAGGCAACTATATATGATTTTGTGCTAATGATAGAGTTAAAGGGAAGTTTACTAGGTTACAAGTCAAAAATTAAGGAAGGAAAAAATACCAAACATGTATAAACAACAATTATAAGCCAAAACCTTTGTCTATACCTTTTCAATTTTATATAAAAAAACACCCTATTTTATATTAGACAATAGGTTTAAATTACATTCACCATATGACATAAAAAATTAAAAAAGAATTTGAACAACTTTAAATGGCATTTGTAATATTGCTAAAAATAAAGCAACTAAATCTCCCTACATTTTTTTACTAGAAAAGTTATATATGGTTGTCATTTAGTATAACATCCATATATTTGTTGTGCCCATTTTAATTTTTGTAGTAGTGCTTATGCTTTCCATCGACAAGACAATAGGAGAAGACAATCCAACCTTAATTTTGTTAACAAGAGCTATTAAACGTAGTTCACATTCAGCACACTAGAGATGTGAGTTAGTCTAGAAAAATAGGAATGCAAAGCGATTATTGGCTCGAGGATGCACATGGGTAGAACCAAACTTACAATATGCTCATTTCATCTTTTTATCTATGCTTCACAATCATCTCCAACCTTCTTCAAGGTTTCAAGAAAAAATGAGTCTACAAGATGTAGGAATATAAAAATCACTCAATTAGTCGATTCCTATTTAATTATTTGTTCTTTGTTGCTATAAATACATTGTGTAATTACCAGTTCATAAACTTGTTTTATCTTGCCACAAGGTCTTCGTCAGTTTCTCCAACATTATTGATCAGAAGCCCACAAAGTACCATCATCATTCTCTCTTTGGTGGCCACATTGATCAGATACAAAAAATATCAAACATCACTTATTGATAAAAGACAAACATCAAAGATGGACACTGGGAAAAAATATTCATTGTAGATGGGAAAAAATTCTTATACTAGGTTAATGCTTCTTCTCTTGTCACATGTATATAATCTATATGCCCTGCATAATCATATAGAGATAGATTTCTGTATGGAACAAAAAAAAAATTAAAGATATCTATAGTATTTCTCTTCAAGTGGGTTATACCATGCACTTGCTTTTAACAAAGCTCCATAGCTATAGATATACAGAGGGCATATCTATAAGGCCCGATCAAGATTATGTCTCAATTAATGTTCTCTACTTCTATAAATTATAAAAGTGGCAGTGATGCTGCATCCTCTTCATGCATCTTTTGCCACGTCTCCACCATCTTTTAAAGGTTCGGGTGCAGGTTGATATTTGCATGCATGCATGGTCCCAAAATCATAGCCATCATCTATTACTAATCCATAGCCATAAGAATGATAGTCCGAATTAAAGCTGAGCATAAGATATTTTAGTATTGTAGTAGCATGGAAGGGTGATGACAACCACCTTAAAATATTAGGGAGACCTAATGTCAGCCAAGTCAATTCTCTTAAATAGCCCGCTTGCTTGCTGGAATAATTTTTCTTGTATTATCAACCCATAATTATATAATACAAGTAGCATATGCATTGTTTCTTAATTAAGATTGATGTTCTTGTTTGTTGCACATCTTGATGAGCAAGGCATAAAACAAGAAACCCCCTATGTTGGCTACTTGGTTTAGATAAATTGTAACTTTCTAATATATTAATGAGAAAAGAAAATGTATTGTACTATATAAAAGTCCTACTTAAATAGTAGTATATAGATAACTTCAAGCTAATAAAATAGGATCTGTAACTCCAAATGACTAGCTACTAAGTAATATAAAAGTCCACGAACAAAAGTGAACTAAAGACTCCTAAATAACAAGAATTGAGTTTTGAATCATTAAGTTAACACTCCCCTTGATTTGAAACTACATATTCCCAACCTTTTTATATTTTTATTTTTATTTCTTCTCTTTCCCTCGTCAACATAAGCTGCAATGTTTGATTTTCTTACAACTTGCACTTGCAACTTGCATTCCTCCCCACTTGCACTAGCTCCCATCATCTTCTTTGTAGACATCCATCATCCATCACCAATCTTCTTCTTCTTCTCTTACCTTTGTAGACTTGCACATACACACTCAAACCCTGCCATTTATTCTTCCTCCTTATCTTTATGTAACTTATACACACAACCATCACCATCCCTACAGCACCCTCTGCCATTTTTCACCACAATACACGACCATCACCTCCATTGCTACCCTTTTGACCTGCACTACCACCCCTACACCTTTGCTTGCACACCTCCTCCTCTTTTTTCTTTTCTTCCCAATTCACATGCATGCCCATGTCCATATATATAAATATATATGCTACACACTCTCCTTTCTCCTTCTTTTCTTTACCTCCATTCTGCCTATTTTGTGTCCAAACTACTACCCCAAGCACCCCCCCTCTTTCTCCTTTCTCATTTATTCCTTCTTCTTTTTTCCTCCCCTTCTTTCCCATATTTTTAGCATGTGCACCACCCATTCCATCACCACACACCACCTCAACCACCCCGCACTACCTAATGTTGGAAGGCCGACCACCCAAGATCACCCCAACCTTCCCCAGCACCATCTCTAGCCATTGTTGTCAACCACCACCTCTTTTCCCTTCTTCTTCTCCTCTCCTATCACTTTTTTAAGAAATGCGTAGCTTGCGCATGGCCGTGAAATACTAAAATTTTCTATCGTACACCCATGCAACCTAACACTGCCTGCTTGCGCATGGCCCAAACGCACGCCCGTGCTCATCTATTCAACTTGCTATCTATTTGCCCAGTGATCGACCATGGCCATGCCATTTTGGACCGCCTGGCTGTGTGCAATTCTTCCTCTCAGTCTGGGCATGCATTGCCTGCAACATAGACGTACATCTTTCATTTTCAGCCATGCAACTCTCATTTTCACCCCCAAACCTTGTCCAAACACTACCAAATTTTTACCGTAGCTCCACCATACATTCTACTACATATCCACACATATCAAGCTTCCATTTGATCCCTGTTATTTCCATTTTACTCTTCTTTACCTTAATTTCTCTCTTCATGATAATCTTTAAGCCTGTCGTGCAGCCCCCATTGCATGAGTCGAGTTCGGTTGTAAAATAATTTTTGGAACCTATTATAAATAAGTAGGGGTATCTTAATAATTTCATAAAAATAAATATTTCATTAGTATAAGTATTATTTTGTGTGTTAAAAATATTAATTTGTTATTTTGGTATTATTTTTAGGTATGAATGTCAATTCGCAAGATCTCATAGTATTTAGGAGGATACTCTATTTTTTTATTTTTTTGGGTTTTAGATAATTTTTATACTCTACTAAAATTATAGACATTGCACTGTACCATATTAAGGTTTGGAATATGAATTGTGTTAAGTATGTTGCTATAGTATAACTATTATACTTTATTAAAATGATAAATGTTGCATGATAGCACATTTAGTTCTTGATGTGTGAACTATGCTAAAAGTGATTTGCTACTTGACAATCATTTGTTATTTCTTGTTATCTTAAAAATCGATAAGATAGGCCTGTTATCTTATGTAAAATATTATGGGTGCGACGGTATGATTAATATGATTCTAATGTCAGGAAAGTGTTTGGTATGGTAAGTATGTATAAATATTATGGGATACGAATCATGAATATGAGCCATAAGGATAATTTGGTTAATTTACGTACATTATGATTTTTACCATGACTCACTTGTCTAATGTGTATTATATGTTATAGGCATAAGATTTCGTGATCATGGATGTAATGGATAAGCATGCTAGGATTTTGTTACAAAAAATCTAGAATAAGGATAAATTGATCGTTTGGCTTATCTAGAAATGTAACTATTAGATAAATTGGTTTAATTATTATTATTTGGCCTTTTCATGACAAATTGATAAATAAAATGGATTTAGTACTCAATGAATTATGATTTGGTAATTATTGGCCTCACGGATATTTTGGTCATATATAGCCTAATGCAGCAAAAAAGGATGAATAATTAAGCATATGAGGGTCTTAGTGTATTTTACCGATTTACCTTGATAATGATCTTGCCTATTGTTGTCTTGAATCATTATAAATAAATGAAATGGTTATGTATGGGAATAGGATGTACGGGATTTATATATGATTTCGTGGTCACCTAAATAAAATACTAATATGTAAAGTAAAAGATCTCGAGATTGGGAATGGTGGCTCTTTAAGGGTCACTACCCTAGAGACATGGTTTAGGCCATGGTTATTATGAATTTCTACTAGTGTGTCTTAGTGCTCCAGCTAGGTCCTACATCTTACTCTATTTTGTTCTACGAAATGATAGGGGGTATGCATACTTATGGATTAGGTGTCCTTGTCGGTAGAGTATTGTGTTACCTTCGTGTACTAGTACAATCATGGTACGTCCTTAGGTTGATAGTTAGTAGAATACTATGTTGCCTTACAGTGGTATGGTCGAAGTACCTTAGTGTCTCCAAGTTTGAAGTGATCTCTCCTCGAGTGAATAAAAATGGAAATGATTGATGGATTATTGGATCATTAGATTATTAGATTGGTGGGTAGTAGTCTTTGATCCTACTTATAGTTTCGGTAGTAGTCTTTGTACCTATCTATATTTGGTATTGTGCCTTTAAGCCTTGCCTGCTATGTTATGGATTGTGTTGATCTGTGCTTGTGAGCCTATGGATGTTATGAGATTTTTTGGGATTGATGTTGAGTGTGGTATATAGTTATTATCTTGTATTTGAGTTTGATGTGTTTCTAAATATGCTACAAAGAGCATCGCTTGGATATATCCTCAGTAAGACTTAGCTAATTCTAGATGAATGAGTATGTTTGATATGATTTATGTGGGGTATGTGATTATATGAATGATTAATTGATGCTTGTATAGTCAATGCTTTATATTGATGTCTTCCATGTGTTATATGATGGTTTTTATTTTGGTTTAGTGTAAAGGGTTGCTCAGTACTGTTGTACTGAAGGGCTTCTTTTGTGGGCCCCTAACTATTCAATGAGAAGTAGTCTTTACAGATTAGCTTTTAAGCTTAGTCGAAGCTGGCGGTACATCTAAGAGCGTAGGATTGTCCTATTCTCCTTTATTATTTTAATTCCAATTGTTTATAGACGCATGTGCCCTCTTGTATTTTTCTCTCTTTGAGTTTTGTAAACCGTTAATGTTGTTTTTACAGAGCGCCATATTAATTTGATATTATCTCTACTATAATTTTATAATCATGTTATTAAATTAAATGGAGCAATAATTTTAGCCTTAGCACTTAGTATGAGAATGGTAAGGGTAACAAGACTTATACCAAGTGTGGCATTAACAGTTTAACACCCATTATTTTATTGTTTTAGCTTCCACACTTAATTTTAAAAATAAATTTTTTTAATAGTAAAAATCAGGAGATTATACCCTCCTATTGTTGAACACATTTTGCTGCACCTACTTTTTATGACAGTCATTCTGTGTATCAAACAACATGAGTGCTTCAACCTGCAAGTTCTTGTTTAGTGGTGTGGATGTGATGTACAAGAATACATGTGGGAATCCCTTGATCAATTTGTCGCAATTTTTCCAAACTTTGACCTGGAAGACAAAGTCACTCCCCCAAGGATCGGTGATGATACGAACCAGTAATCCCTGAGTGATGTTACCTCTGGAACCTATAGCAAACCCAACAAGGTCTAAGAGGATCATCAAGACACCAACAAAGTTTCTTGATTGATAGAGGTTGCTATTGTTGCCCAGCGTTACACGGAAAAACGGGGATGAAAAGAAACAGGGATTAATATTTCTTAAAATGTTAGCAAACAGGGACGACAAAGAATGGCAAAGTATATATATATATATATATATATATATATATATATATATATACATATTATATGTATATATATTTTAAAATAGATTAAATCTACAAAAATTAAGAGAGGAAAATAAAAAATTTCTAAAATTATTACCTATATTAGTTAATTTTAATAATGAATAATTCTTTTTTAATAAAAAAATTAACTAAATAATTTAAATTTAAATTTTTTAATGCCGAAATATTTTTGGGATGGGAGACACCTGACTGGCGTCCTCGTGCATCACAGTTGTTGCCTATCTTTTATCTACCTACCTTGTGTTTTAATTAGCTAACTAATATCTTTTCTGTTATTATGCTTAGTGACATGTAATCCTTTCCATAGATGCTAGGAAGGTTGATAGAGTCAGGCATGTACCGGCATATCCTGCACTAGTTATAATAGACTTAAGCTAGGATTCTTGTATATATATATATTGGATTTATTTATAAAATAGCAGAGAAGAATTTAGTTTACCCCTCTCATCTAGAATCCTCCTTCGCTCTACTGCTTTCCTAGAGCCTGACTCACGATCGAAGTGAGTAAGCACCATCGACTCCCTTGAACTTTTATGTGTATAGAGATAGAGATACGAGAGGAGCATCGAATGAGCTAAGCTAATGCTACCTGTCTAACTATATTGGAGATTGATCACGCACGATCGAGTCTCATGCGATAACATTCCTCTATGGGTGTAGTCGACGACCTTGCTTCAGCAAATATAATGATATATATGTAGGCTCCGTGGTCTATTTATTTGATAGGCACCGTTGGGTAATTTTATTATTTGTTTATTATATATATATATATATATATATATATATATCAATGATCATTTTCCTCATTATTTTTCACCGCTCAATTCCTCAACTCTTCACTAATTATGTTAAACTCTGCCTCATGCAGAACCTTTTCATAACTATTTGACGAAGAACTTTAAGACATTTTCATAATATTCTTTGTGATTTTTAATATTTCGTAAGAATGAATAGTAGTATTTGGCTCTTAATTATATAAGGCTTTGATGTTCATCATTCGAAATAACATTGCTTTGAATTAGTGTATTAATAGCAACATATTAGGCCTCATGTGGTAGTAATAACTAATAATGTAGACACTTTCCTTTTTGATAAAATAAATAGAACAAATAGAATCATGTGATGACAATAATATTGTTCAAATTAGTGTAATAGATGTAAACAAACTAGACCCCATATGATAGCTAGGAATAATGTATAGTCTTTCTCCTTTAAAAAAGTATGATTGAAATAATTGAATTAATGAAGATAAACCCCATGTGATAGCAATATTTTAGATGTTTTCTCCTTCAACAAAGTAGTTTTGAAATAAATAATTGGATGTGGAC
The DNA here is from genome assembly GCA_030549775.1 of Tamarix chinensis. NCBI lineage: Eukaryota > Viridiplantae > Streptophyta > Magnoliopsida > Caryophyllales > Tamaricaceae > Tamarix > Tamarix chinensis. Next base: position 7,005,750 of record CM060179.1, on the reverse strand, counting down.
AAACATAGTGTTGTGATGACAATAATGCTTCTTTTTTTTAAAAAAAAAATCAGTGCGGTAGATGAATACCAACCACTCCCCAAGTGATGACAATAATATAAATCATTTGTCCCTATAAAAATGTATATCTGAACATTATTGAGTGAATGAGGATGAATATGTGTATGTTTATATGACAAACTCACATTAATTATTAAAGCAAACTCATTTTAACGTAGTGAATTTAATACACAGAAACGCAACAAACTCACATTAATAATGAAACAAAAATTAAAAGTACAAAAAAACACATTAAAATTGTATCTAAAATAAATTACAAGTAAAGGACAACATTAGAAAGCAAACACAAAATTTCGGTAACATAATATGTCTAACTACTTCTTCATAATATATATATATATATATATATATATATAGATTTAGGCTCTTGTACAAACCATTACTTAAAATACAAATGTAGGAACCTTTAATTACCATTAGATCTAGAAGATTGAAGGGTCAAGATTAAAATAAATTCAAGTTAGTTATTTACTAAATCTTGACCATATATATATATATATATATATGCACTCTCTCTGTGAGTTAGCTGGACTCTCCATTTATATCGTTTGCTGACATAAAATTGTAAACCAATCTTATTGTGCGTTGTTCGAACTTCAAGTATATAGTCTCTGTCTGTCCGTGTTTGTCTATATATATATATAGGGGGGCGGGCCGGAAGGGGTTACGGTCGAATTCTTATAAATTAAAAAATAAAAATAACACACCTCGACGCCCATCATTAATTCAACTAGCAAACAATAAACCTCTGCAAATGTAATGCACGCTGTTACAACGTATAAACGCGGCTGCCCCGGTCCAGGGATCGGAGGTATGGGTAAAATATATATCCGTTTCGATGAATTATAATAATTGATCAAATAAATAAATAAATAAATATTTTTATTATAATATTAAATTATTTTAATAATGGAAGATAAGATAAAAAAGTTATAAAGATGATAAAAAAAAGAAATATAAAATCAGATATAAGAATTTAAGAGATATATGAATTAAGAGATATTAAAGGAGATAGGATAGTCCAAAATTTTGAACTCTTTAAAATACCATCAAGTTGTACTTTGAATAATCAGTGGACTATAACACAAAAACTATCGGTATAACAATAATAAATGAACTACTATATAATATTAAAGTTGCAAATATTACTTGGAGCATGGATATAAAAGGCTACAAAAAAATATCATAGCATACAACGCCAAATGGTACATATTATAGCTAAATGTTATATTTATGCCGTAATTTTTATCTTACCACAAATTACATGTTCATCCCATCAAATTTAACCATACTAGGACTATTTTATTAATTCAATTATACCAAAGGTGTCAGACAATGGAAAAATATTAAACTATTATCAAGGTACTTTTAAATAACCATCTTTATACCACTCATAACATGATAAGGAAACACTAAGATAATTACCAACTCATGTAACAAATCTAAATAGTACATGAAGGCAGCTGTCAACTAACATATTGAAATTAAGTAGCATACGAAAGTAACTACTAAACTAACAAATCACAACAATCCATTTAAATCCTTATGCATCAATTACTTCTATTTTTAGTTACTCGAGAGGATATAATAATAATCCGAAGATATATAAATTACATCGGTCATACTAGCCCACCTAGACAATACAATATCCTACGTGTTTGTAACCCAAAGACATACAGATACTCCGGTCATACTAATGCGAAAAGGTAATATAATATTCTCACATCCTAAGGCACTTAATTATTAAGCATTGATACCCCCTATAGGTCGCCTATAGCATACACTAGAGCCTTAGTCCAAGTGTTAAGGCATTCGATGAAACTACCAAACCAAATCAAGGGATTCTACCTCATTTCTTGGGTGGCTAATCCTAATGAAGAATCATTACTAAACCTTGAAATATTACACTTTAAATATTAATATCCTAATAAGGTCATCATAAAATATCACATAATTCACAATTATTTCAGTTTCATACTTAATTATTTTTCCTTTAGTTTTAATTATTTAAGTTAACTCTAAGGTCAATGATCCATGGCAAAGTCAAATTCAACACTAAGGATAATATAAAAATCAAGTAAGGCCATTCTAGGCTAATTATTCACACTTATAGGCATGATAGGTTGTAAAAGACCAAAATGCCTTTATATATTATTTACTTAGCAATTTCCCACTTTAATAGAAATTGTGATTAGTATTAAATAAAATTCATGGTATTAATAAACAACATTAAAATAGAAATTTTTATATAAAATCATAATTCTGGAAAATTTTAGAAGTAAAAAAATTACCATTTTGTCTCTAAAACATAATTGAGACCATTTAACACACAAAACCCCAATCATGCATATTTAGCATTTCTTTTTCACATGCTTCCCATGCTTAGCATAATATAACACATAGTAGACATACATAGTGGAAAATTACATATTTTAAGTGAAAAGATAAAAATACCCCTAGAACATATAAAACATAAATAACTATACCTAAATGTGCTCAAATATTAACATATCATATATGAAAATTTAAGTAAAACAATAAAGGAATCTAACGGTATGCTAAAAAAATATGAAAGAGTAATGTCTCAGTAAGGATAATTGTAACGCCTCGAGTTGATACAATTATACGGGGGCTACTTTGGAATATTTTTGGATTAATTAGCTGGCCCCACAGATAAATACGAGTCATTTCAGTACACTCTTTCTTCACTTATGCACTTCTTGATAAATTTTTAGAAATTTTCACGCTTAACTATGGAGTTCTTAGGACAAAATCACCAAAAGATGGTATATCATATTGATATAAGTAGTCATATTAATTCTTATAACACTTTCCTCAGTTTGGGGGTATTACATTCATCGCCACTTAAAGAATATAAAATCATCATTGTACCTCAACCACTAACTATCTCAATATAGTTTATCCCAAGAATTATCCCCTTTGGCTACTGACCAACTCATCCAAATTCAAAACATGGTTGCGGTTTCTCTTTGATACAATTTGTAACACACCTAGTCAATATGACCATACTAGGGCTACCTTGAAGCCCTTTAGAATTGAGTGATTAGTTTCATATATCAACACAAGTTCTTTCAACATGCGTTATTCTCACATATGCTCTTTTTGATAAGTTTTTAGAAAAATTATTAAACATCCTAGGAGGGTCACACATCCTAAAAACTACTCTGTAGTTAACATGCTTAAATGTAGAGTTCTTAGGACAGAATTACTATAAGGAGGGTATACCATGTTAATATAAGTAGCCATATTAATCCTTATAATACTATACTCAATTTAGGGGTATTACATTATCATCCCATTTTTTTTATGCAATATTATATACCATCATCTATTGGTAGGATTAGTAACATAAAACACATGTGAGGCTAATATAAATGGGTCATTTATATCACTAAGTCTGAAACGATACACCCTTATAAACCCTACTTTATTTCTTTGTAGAAACTCTATTTCAATTGTCAACCCATTTGCATCCAAATAAAGAAACCCTAAAGGAGGTTTAATCGAATTGCTATATACACCAAATCACGCTATAGTGTATCATAGATGCATAAATATAGTTTTTTGTCTCTACCACTTGCTACGTGTAAAGCTTTAAATATTATAATCACACCACTATTCTACATTATACTCTTTTCATCTTATTTTTTCATGTAGAAAGTACAATCATCAATCACCTATGAGTTGTAGCATAGTACTTTCTAGAAAGGAGTGTGATACCCAACACAAATATGCATTAGGATCAAACACATGGGATGCAAACCACTCTAGAAATAAATTATTGTGATTCTATAATAACAATTTATTGCTTCTAGATAGATTAGAAGCCCTAATATTATGTATGGCTACACAAATCATTACATCATTTATATTATGAAGCATATACGAGTGATCATGTCTTAATGTGATAGATTCATCAATCTTGAGCGCCCAAAATCCTTTACCCATTTCCCTTCATATGATATGTCTAAATGTTGTGGTTGAGGATAACCTATATTATTAGCATTTGGTAAGAACCCACTATCAAATTCAATTGCCTTCTCCGTTAGATGAGCCTCATCAATCCATCATATTACCTTGCTTAATTTCCTCACATAGATTTTTAAGAACTTCATGAACCTCTCAAATTGTTACATCTAAACCAAAATAACTGACACACATAACTTAACCTTTCCAACCAAGTGTACGGTGAAATGTATCATGATCACAAAGAAATATAGAGGAAATGACATCTTGAGTTGACACAATATAATCACAATATCTTCATGCAATGTGCCAAAAATCCAAGGGTTAATGACATTAGCATGGATTTTATTCAAAAAGAAACAAAATCAAGTAATGGAACTACGAACATGATTGGGGGAAATGGAGCATAAAGCCACCGCAACAAATCTTGAATGAAAACATGATGATTCTGTGATTTTATGCCCACTAACTTCAAATATTTCATTGAAATAAGGTTCTTTATGTTTGATGAATATCCTTCCAAAACCTTCACTCCCTCCAGAAACTCACAAAAAAAACTCTTTTTAGAAAAAGTATAATGATGCAGGAGCATCTATGGATTCTTATAATATATCTATGGATTATCTTGATAATAAAGATTTGACATTCTTAATAACGGAGCCTGTTAAAATATGTGTCTTTAATGATATCACTTTTAATAACCATAATAATTATATTTTAAGTGATTCTTTCAAGTATGTAACATATTTGTAAGGACAAGATTCGAGATGTTAACGCATTTAAGATTGCTTCTTATGTTACAAGTTATTATAATTCAAATGAGCTATTATGCATAGAATTAAACCATTCATGTCAAAGAATACCTAGTTATAATTTTTATATAAATTAGGACTTTTATTAGTGGTTTCCATGTAATAATTAGCTACATTTGTTTGTAATAATATGTAGTTTGATCCATGTATTATATCAGTAATATGTTACTATTAGAGGTTAGTGTGCTATTAAGACATGGGTATATTAATGTAGCTATATTAGTGTGCTACATATCAAACTTGTCACTACCTATATAAGCCATGACTCGGCATTTGAGAAGTAGAAGAAGAATAGTCAAATCTAGCAACAAGTTTAATACTTGGTTATACTTCTCTCTTTTGAGTGAATTTCTTCGTAATACTCCTTAGAGTAATCTTATCTAAAGCCTTTAAGTGTGTTCTTGGATAAATATTGAAAGATATAGTCTTGTTGAATATTTCTTAAAGATTCATGACTTTCTTTAAGCCTTGGTTGGATCTTTCTTGAAGATTTTCATCCTTCTCCTTACACTTCAACCCATCAATCCTAACCCTTGAAACTCCTCTTTTGCTTCATCCCTTCAAATATCTAACCTAATATTCATCTTCCCTTTTTTGAAAGCTATACATGAAAGCACATGCAACATAGCTAACCGACCATCTAGGGTATCTTCAAAGTTTTGTTTGTATCTTCAACCTTTAATGTTGAATCTCCTTGATCCTTCATGTTCTATTCTTCAATTGGCTTGAATATCCTTAAGATATTCAAGGAAAATTCATCCTCCTTTCATCTGTATTGCACTTGAAGACTCAACCTATTTGATTCTTCATTCTTTCTCTCAAAATATAGTCGAAACCTAGAGCTTGTATTTGAGAATCCTTTATGTGTTTGTGAGTCTTTTGATTCAAGTAAGAATAACTTTCAATTCTTACAAAAATACTCGAACATTATTTGGAATTTCTTTATCCTTTTACATTCTTAACATTTTTTCACTCATTAGTAAAAAACTTGAACCATTCTTAAGGTTCCATTCAACTTCTTCAAGTTCATTCTTGAAAACTGCTCGTACACATTCAGCCATCTCCTCCATCAAGAAATCTTATTTTTGCATCAAGAACTGGTAGTAGTCCTTTCAACCAATGCCCTTCTATTCCTACTCCATCTTTTTGACTAAAAATTCTCCAAGAACCTTGAAGCTCCATAAAGAAACAATCAAGAACTAATTTTGAGCCACAAATGCACCTCCACCAAGTTTGATTTCAGCAAGTATAGTAGCAATGGATGAAGAAGTGACTATGAATAATATGCTGGACACTCTTTAAAAACATGCAACAAGTGTACAAGCCACTAATACACAACTACAACAACTCCTTTCCATTCAAAGTAAACTCCAAAGACTAGAGATGAGAGTAAGTGACCAAGTGACCCTTCAACATATGCACAACACTGTGGAAGCCACCAATAATTGAGTCAACGGTGTGGTGAGAAAATAAGTCTAATTAGAAAAAGGCCGCATAAAAAGCCAAATGGAGTATGAATAAAGGACGAATTAAAATGGCTCCAATAATTTCAATCACAATCGACAAGCCCATGCAAATTATCAACAATGGTATAACCATATTGAATAATAAGATATTAAGCTCAACCTCCCTAATTTTTATGGTATATTGAATGTGGAATTAGTTTTTGAATGCTTGCAGGAAATAAAAGCTATATTTGAATTTAGAGAGTATAATGATGAGCATAGATGTAAGTTAGCAACTCTCAAGTTTAAAAATTTTGCTAGGGTTTGGTATGACAATCTCAAGAGGACTCGTCAAAGGCAAGAAAAGAATAGAATAAATTGAGAAAATACCTAAGGAAGAAATGTGTTCCTAAAGAGTACTAAAAATAAATGTATATTAAATTAACTAATCTTAGGCAAGTATTACTTAGTGTAGAAGAATATAGTAGGGAATTTGAAAGACTAGAAATCTTGTGTAACATGCAAGAAAAAAAGGAACAAAAGCGTGATATATACTTAGGTGACCTTAATAACTTGATTAGAGAAAAAGTTTAAATTTTTGTTTATAATTCTTTTGATTATTTGACTAAGTTAGCTTTAAAATATGAAGGATAAACTAACTCTACCAAAACTTATGAGAAAACGAATGCTTCAACTTTTACTTCACCCAAAAACTATTCAAATTCATCTACTTCAATATATGGGACAGATGTATCTTTAACTAATGATAAGTAACTCAAACCTAACAGAGATGAAAATGGTAAAAATAAGGTAAATGAGATGTTTAATAAGTAACATTTTAAATGTAAATCATATGGACATTTTGCCAAAGAATGTCCTAATTAATGAGTTTTAACCTTACATAAAATAGCAGTTATAGAACCATGTGATGATCAATATGGCCTAGAGACTGAATCTAAAGATGATACCTTAAGTATGTGTGAAGAGTATGGTTGAAATACCCCCAAACCCTAATTTAGAGAATTGTGGCAAATTAAAGATTTATTAGAAAATTAATTAAATTAATTATTTTATTAAAATAAAAGGAAGTAATTAAGGTAAAATCAAGAAGAAATTAATAAATAATTTAGTTAGAAAAAATTAGGTTGTATTGCTAATTAAATTGAAATTTTTAAAAAATCTCTCAAAAATCCTAAATTAATTTAAAAAGAGAATTTAATTATTATTTTATTTAAATATCCCCAAAATACAAAAATATTTGAAATACCCAGACCCACCTATTTTTTTTCCTTTCTCCCTTTTTCTTTTTTCCCTCTCTTTTTCTTTTCTTTTCTGTACTTCCTCTCCTATCTCTTTTCTTTCCCCCATTTGGGCTAAACCACCCCGCGGCTCAGACCCCCCTTTCCTCTTGTGCAGCCTAGGCCCGTCGCTCCCCTCTTTTCTCCCTAGCCAGTCGATCGGCCGAGTTCAGTTTCTTTCTTTTTCTTCTTTTCTCCCTGAATCAATTGGTTGCCCCTTTCTTCTTCCTTTCTCCTTCTCCCTCAACCCACTTTCTACCTAATGCCAACCTCTCCATTTCTCGGCGTAGGCATGTGGCCTCTGTGCTACGGCATGCCAACCTGTCGCCCCTATCCTCTTCCCCGTCACTCCCTCTCTCTCCTCCACCCAATCATGATCTCTCTCTCTCCTCACGCGTGTCTTTATTCCCCTTCCTTTTCCCCTTCCCAAGCCTAGTAGACCCTACAAAATCGCAGGCCTACCCCAGCCTTGAGCCACCAGCCGGCCCTGCACATGTGTTGCTGACCTTCCCTCTTCCCCCTCTATTATTCCCCCTCACCCAGGGCCTATAAATACCCTTCCACCACCCCCATTCAACTCTTTTACTCTCAACCCAGAAAGCTACACCTCTTGTCACCGTTGCCTATTCAGCAGCCTGGTGCCCTGTCGCAGTCCAGCATTGCCACCCAAACCACCACCCAAATTATTCCCTACACCATCCTCCACCGAGATACACCCCTCACCACCCTCAATACTCCCTACATAAGCCAATTTGGTCGTGCAAAGTTGGCTATTCAACCAACCTTAAGCCAGCTGCCGCCGCCCTTTATGCCGCTACTCACCACCACTCTCACCGCAACCACCACCCCTTACACCCTCCAAAATCACCAGCAGACATTCCCCTACCTTTTACTACCTCCCTCTCCTCCTCCCTTCCTCTCTCTACACCACCCTCAACCACCATACCACCGCTGACTATGCCCCCATCTTTGGCTGCGCCACCACCACTAGTCCAACCCTCTCCACATAGGCATCCTCCATCACCTCAAATCCCCCTGTCATTACTCCTCTCCTAACCTAAAAATATAACTTTCCACCCTTTTTCCCACTATCGGTGCCACCGGCCACCACTAACCCTAGGTAATACCCTAACCCTTCTCAATCCTTAAATTCTAATTAGGCAAATATTGTCCTTTTTATTTCTATTACATTATTATTATTACTATTTTTATTTTTATTATTGCTATGTTATCATTATTATCATTATTTATCATATTTATTATTATTTACAGCCTCGGGATATTATTTCTATTGTTATTGTGAAGGGTCAAAATCGTATTTTTATTATTATTTCAATCATCCTCATCCTCATCATCATCATCATCATCATCATCATCATCATCATCATCATCATGACTATTATTATTATTATTATTATTATTATTATTATTATTATTATTATTATTATTATTATTATATCATGACTATTATTTCTACCATTATTATTACTAAATGTAGCATCGTGATATTTATCTCATTATTATTTAAAGAATTCAAACCCTATTTTAATAAATATTATGATTATCCTCATTTCTATCACCATTAATAGCATTATTACTTTTATTATTATTATTATTATTATTATTAGTGCTAGCCTTAGTATATTACTATTATTACTTTTGTAAAAGAGTTCAAAACCTTACCCATATAAATATCATTATTTTGATTATTATTATTATTATTATTAGTATTATCCTTAGCAATATTATTATTTTTGTTAATATTACTATTATTATATTATTATTTTTATTATTAACCCTATTATTAACATTAACCTTGATAATACTAGGGTATTTATTACTATGAGTGTTAGTATTATTATTATTATTATTATTATTATTACTATTTATTTTGCTACGACAAGTATTATTAATATTATTAGAATTAATAAAGCTATTAGCTTTAATAATATAAATATGGCTATAAATACTTATCATAACCTATTTTGACTAAGTAATAACCTAGTAGGCTAACTTGAGAATAAAAAACCCTATTTTACTTGTAAAGTTTCTTTTAATAATAGTAACCCTAATATTAAAATAAAGTAGGAAATAATAGTATTTTGGTAGGAGGGAAATTAATCCTTAGTTTTTTCCTCTTATAGGCGAACCCAGTCAAAACCTTAAGGAGGCGTAGGAGCGTACTCTAAGACCGGTGTCGTGTTAGGTAATGATGTAGCTAAGGCCCTATGTGTGTTATGTACCTTGTATGCCATGTACCATGATATGTTATGTGTCTTATGATTATCATTATAAATGTTTTATGTGTAGTGCAGCTTGGAGTTGAGGTATGCTTATATGTTTTCTTATGGCATGTGTATACTATATATATGTTGTAATTATGATATTATATGCTTTAGGACATGCATGCTAGGGTATTGATATAATGATATGGGGTGAAAGGATAAAAAGAGAAAATGGAGAAGTAAGTTGACCAAGAGGAAGTAAGTTGACCAAGGGATATGGGATTGACCTAAATATCTCATGATCCATGAAAGAAAAAAAATAAAAGGGGACTATGAATAAAATAAAAGAGTGGGTAAACTTTGCATGGGATATTCTAGGGTTTGCACGGGGTAGATGGAGTTTGCATAGGGATAAAATTTACACGTGGAAATTTGTCTCGGGATGTAAGTATGGTAAGAGAAGAGTTGTTTGGATAATTTTAGGCTTTGGGTGAAAAAGAATTTGTGGGTTAGTATAAGGGCGCACAAGAGACCTAGCTAGGGTTTGGGAAGAAAACTCTAATTGAAGATGGTTGTAAAAGTAAAAGTAATTGAGTGTGAGTGGAGTATGAGATGAGGATGGAGGAATGTCATATGTAGGATGAGTATGGGTACTCCAAGACCGATGTCGTACTATAGCTTTTATTCCTTTTGAGGAATTTTAATTATGTACTCTGGATTGTAAACTCTTTTTCGCGAACTCTAATTTATGTTTCACTACTTTTATGAAGCCTGGTTTTGAGTTTAAATTATGATGGTTGGTAATCTTTCTTTAGTCTTGTGATTAGTACGAGACTGGTTGGGGGCCAGGCTTTTACTGATCATAGCGGTAATATCCCCGAAATTCACAAGTTTTAATTTACTTGTTTCTACCAAGACTTTAATAAAATGAAAATTTTTAGTAGTAAATTCTGGGGGTGTTACAATGGTAATCCATGTTTTTTACTATAAAGGGTATTATAAATCTAACCTAATAATCCACCTACACAAAGGGATAAAATTTTTAAAACTAAATGTGGAATTAGTGATAAGGTTTGTATTCATCATAGATAGTGGTTCATGCACTAAGGTTGCTAGTGGAATGATGGTTAAACAAATAGGTTTAATGACTACTAATCATTCTAAACCATATTCACTACAATGGCATAATAAGGATAAAGGTGCCAAAGTAGACAAGCAAACCCTAATTACTTTTCATATTAGTAACTACCATGATGAAGTATTATGTGATGTATTCTCTATGGATTCTTGTGGTATTTTACTAAGAAGACCATGGAAATATAATAGAAATGCAATTCATGATTAGTGTGAAAAATGAATATATTGTGATTAAAGGTAAAAAGAAATATATGTTAAAACCATCTCAATGTGATCATATGTAACTTGTTGACACTAAGAATAGTTTTATCTTATGTGAAAAATATATGATTAATTGTTTTGAGGATGAGGGTGTTTTCTATGCTTTAGCAGTAAAAGAATATAACATTGAGGAGAACAATTCTAACAATTCAAAACTTACTAGATTAATTGATGAATATAATGATGTATTTCCTAATTACTTATCTCTTTGACTACCACCTATTAGAGGTATAGAACATGCTATATATTTAATTATCGGAATGCCTTTGCCTAATAAACCTTATTATAGATGTAATCTACAAGAAGATAAGGAATTAAAAAGAAAAATACAAAAAATAGTAGATTAAGGTTATGTAAAATAAATTATGAATCATTATTGTGAACCCGCCTTGTTAATTCCTAATTTTTACCTACTTTTTGAGGTAACTTGTGGTGCTAGCAGGTAGGTATAGGAGGAGTTCTTTTGCAAGAAACAAATAACTATTGCATATTTTAGTGAAAAACTAAATAGTGTTAAATTAAAGTATTCGACATATGATAAGGAATTATTTGCCATCATATGCAATTTAGAGATACGGGGTGAATGTTTTAAAATGTTGTTTGGATGATATTAACCTAACCTAAGTGAATCGAGGTGAATGTTTTAAATTTTTCGTTTAGATTAAGATGAATGAAGATTAAAAAAATAAAACAAATGATATTTATACCCTTATATTAAATAGATAAGTCCTATTGATGAGTATTTTGGTCCTAATAAGTCAAAAATTTACTTATTCTTTTACTTTCACCTAGGTTAGCCCCAAAATTGAAGGTTAATAAAAACGAGATTAATCGAGGTAAATAGAGGTGAAACATTAACCTCAATTTATCCAAGTAAAATTATTAACCTAAATTTATATAAATAAATAAAAATTATTATAAATTAGACCAATTTGAATATGACATAAGTCGAACATCATAACATTATGAATATTACAATACTTGTGAACCTACAAATGATATAATTTATAATCTTAGGCTTGTCATGTATGACAACTAATACTTAACCACCTTTCGGATTAACATTAATAATATACTTTTATACATTCATAGTGCATTGGCTAGGCATAAAATATTCTCAAACGAAATATCAAAATAAGAAATAAATATTACCTTTTTAAAAATAATTTTTATCTTTAAAACAAAAATTTTAAGCGGAAGGGACCTTGTCTCCCAAAAGAGTGTTGTATGGGGATGGGGACGGGGACGGAAAACAGGGACGAAATGAAATACGAAAATGTTATTTTTTAAAAATTTAGAAAACGGAGACGATAAGAAATGTAAAAAGAAATTATATATATATATATATATATATATATATATATATATATATATATATATATATATATATATATTTTAAAAAATATATTAAATTTAGTAAAATTAAAAAAATAAAAACCTTATAAAATTATTGCTTATATTAGTTAATTTAAATTATTAATAATAAATTTTTAATAAAAATATTAATTAAATAATTTTAATATAAATTTTAACCTTAAAACGTGTCCGAAACGGATAACGGAGTGGGGTGCCTTCCCCGTGCATAGGGATGGCAATGGGTCGGGTCTGGACCGGGTCCAGCCATATCCAGACCCGGACCCGTTTATATTACCTAGATCCGGACCCGACCCAGACCCATCGGGTCTTAAAAGTTCAGACCCAGATCCAGATCCATCGGGTCTAGCGGGTAAATGGGTCCTAAACGGGTCCTAAATGGGTCTGGTTATTTTTTTTAAAAATAATTAATAATCTATGCTAATACAAATACATTTATGTTTTATATAACTTAATATGTATTTTTTTGGTTAAACAAATCATCTAAGTAAAAAAATAAATATATTAAAATAGTTATATTAACTTTTCAAATGGTGTTTTAATGCTTTTAGTAGGGATGTAAATGGGGCGGTTATACCCATATCCGTATCCGATAATAAAATCTGTATCCAAATCTGTACCCATACCCGAATTCATATCCGCTAACATATTCATATCCGTATCTGTTGGATATCTGTTACTCAATGGAATATTTGTTTACCCGTTAATGGATGTTATCCGATGGATAAATCTATCACCCAACAGATAAACCCATTTAAAGTTAAGCTAAATGATAATTCTAACTTTAATTTATACTATAATTATTTTAAAATTAAGGGTAAAAAGATAATTATATATCGGGTAAATGGGTATAAAATATGGATATGGGTATGGTTACAGATACGGGTATGGATATCCCATAACCATATCCTTACTCGAACCCGATGGGTATTTTTTTTCCATCATCCATATCCGTATCCATATTCGTTTATCCATATCCGTTGGACAAAATCCGTCGGGTTTCGGGTAACATCCGCCCCGTTTATATCCCTAGCTTTTAGAATACAATATTATACATATTGTTTATAAAGTAAGCATACAAAAATAAAATTTAAAAAAAATGAATAAGGAGTTTATATAAAATTAAAACAATAATGACAAACATAATATTAGTATGCATTTATATATGCATACATACATACATACATATATATATACACACACACACATATGTATATTAAACGAGTCTAGCGGGTCGGATCTGGATCTAGAACTGGACCCAGACCCAGACCCTTTAAGATATATGTGGACCCAAACTCGATCCAAACCCGTCCGGTCCAAAAATCATGGACCCAGACCCGCTAAAAATGAGACGGATCTAGCGGGTCTGGGTCGGGTCCGAGATTCATTGCCATCCCTACCCGTGCATAAGTGAAAAGAGGGAGTAGGATTTTAGTCAAAGTTTGTGAGGGGAACGAAGCGGGAAAACGATTTCAGTCAAAGTCTGTCGGAAAAAATAAAGAACCCTCGTACTGTCGTACATGCCTTGTAACTTTTTATATTCGTCAAATGAAAAAAATGCTATTGTTTTCAGGATTTATAATCACTGATCACGTCACGCCTTCTACCTGTTATATTATATATAGAGGGAGGTGGAGGTGGAGGTGGAGAGGCGCGCACACACTGAAACGGCATCGATCCTACGTTGGTATTATTAATATTGATGGCACACACCCAAGGACCGGAAGAAGAGCACCCACAGAAGGCTATTGGATGGGCTGCTCATGATGCGTCTGGTCTTCTCTCTCCTTTCAAATTCTCTAGAAGGTATATAACTCATGAATCTTTAGTTTCGCGAACGATTCCTTCTTCGTACAGGACGGGATCAAGAAATTAGGATCGGCAGTTCAAATAGAATGATTGATATCAGAAAATTAATTATAAACAAATTAATACTACTATAACGATAGCTGATATCAATAGTTATATATGTATAGCATACCCAATATATTGATAGTTTTTAAAATAATAAATCCCCTTTCATTTCCATTTTTTTGGCCGGCACTCGGCTAATAAAATCTGATCGACATATGTACAGGGAAACCGGCGAACAAGACGTGACTTTTAAAGTTTTGTATTGTGGCATCTGTCACTCCGACCTCCATTACATCAAGAATGAGTGGGGCAATGCTACCTATCCGGCTATACCGGGGTAAGACCGGAGGGAATTCCTCTGTCTCTCTCTCTTTCTCTCTTATGTTTGTTGGTGTTGCACCGATACCCATCTGATATATAATTCTTATCGATGGGGTTAACCAAATTCGTCCCTGCCGATAATTTTTCCTCTTTCAAGCCATGAGATTGTAGGCGAGGTGACCGAAGTCGGTCCCAAGGTAGCGAATTTCAAGGCCGGAGACAAAGTTGGTGTGGGCTGCATCGTGGGATCGTGTCGTTCCTGCGACGACTGCAGCCACGGCCTCGAGAACTACTGTCCCAAATCAATTCTAACATACGGCGCTACGTACTTGGACGGGACCCTAACACACGGAGGTTACTCGAACCTAATGGTCGTTCACGAACATTTTGCGGTCAAGATACCGGGCGACGTCGCGCTTGATTCTATCGCGCCTCTGCTATGCGCTGGGATTACAGTCTACAGCCCGCTCAAGTACTACGCGCTTGACAAACCCGGTCTTCGCATCGGTGTAGTGGGGCTCGGTGGTTTGGGCCATGTTGCCGTTAAGTTTGCTAAAGCTTTTGGTACTAAGGTTACTGTGATTAGTTCTTCACCTGGGAAGAAAGATGAAGCTATTGGAAGCCTCGGTGCCGATGAGTTCTTGGTTAGCCGTGATCCTGATCAGATGAAGGTACGCGCGTCCCCCCCCCAATCCCCCTCTGTTATCATGTCTAGGAATCATCTATGAATTTAGATTTCAACTAGTTTAATTGGACCAACAACTACGTACTAGATTTTATATAAACTTTATGATTGGTATTAATTAATTCTAAGTTAGTCTCGCTGGTTAATTAAAATAAAGACTTTGGATACCCATGAGAACATAGCCTAGCGGTTGAAGTTGTGATCCCACCGACAGAATATATGTCTGGGTTAGAAACCCTTGTTATTAGGATTCTTTACCTTTATAGTAATATGTACTCACATTTACGGATCCAGAAGAGTTTGAATACCCTGGTATCCAAGAGTGAGCGAGGTAGGTATAATTTAAAAAATATATTCTCTGCTTCTCTCTAGCCGGTCTCTGTACGAGTTAGTATAGGTGAAGATGCACACACCCTGTGGCTGATGGTCACGTACTTACTGTATTTAAGTAGATAATGACCTGACCAGTAATTAATTACTAGCTTGTGTTATACATGCACGTACGTAGGCTGCTATGGGGACGATGGATGGAATAATTGATACAGTCTCAGCAGCTCATCCACTTCTGCCGTTGCTTGGATTATTGAAATCCCATGGGAAGCTGATCATGGTCGGTCTTCCAGAGAAACCGCTCCAACTCCCGGCTTTCCCTCTCGTTTTCGGTACGTTCGGTCTCAGCGCCCGCTTGTATGTATATATAAATTAAAACTCTCTGAACAAAACGTACGCGTGTGACCGACTGGACTACTGCAGGAAGAAAGACCGTTGCTGGAAGTAGCATTGGTGGAATGAAGGAAACGCAAGAGATGATAGATTTTGCAGCCAAGAATGGTGTGAAAGCCGACATTGAGGTTGTTCCTATCGATTACCTGAACACAGCTTTTGAGCGTCTGGCGAAGGCAGATGTTAAATACCGATTTGTCATCGACATTGCCAATTCATTGAAAGCATGAATCATCTGCCCTTGTTAGTAACATATTCCTTTAATAAAGTTGGCAAGTTCCTCATCATATGAGTATGTTCATGACAAGTATCAATTGCCACCTACCTAGCTGGGGCTCTCTCTCTCTCTCTCTCTCTCTCTCTCTCTCTCTCTCTCTCTCTCTCTCTCTCTCTCTATATATATATATATATATATATATATATATATATATATATATATGTATGTATCATTTCATGGGATGGGTTATGAAAGATTTACTTGTGGACGCCGGCCGGGATTTATATTGTACTCACGTTTATGTATGCTGGCTATATCAATGTGCTGTTCGAACTTCAAGTATATAGTCTCTGTCTGTCTGCTTGTGTCTATATATATATATATATATATATAGAGAGAGAGAGAGAGAGAGAGAGAGAGAGAGAGAGGCGGGCCGGAAGGGGTTACGGTCGAATTCTTATAAATTAAAAAATAAAAATAACAAACCTCGAAGCCCCATTAATTCAATTAGCAAACAGTAAACCTCTGCAAATGTAATAAACGCTGTTACAACGTAGAAACGCGGCTGCCACGGTCGAGGGATCGGAGGTATGGGTAAAATATATATCCGTTGAAATGAATTATAATAATTGATAAAATAAATAAATAAATTTTTTTATTATAATAATGGAAGATCAGATAAAAAAGTTATAAATGATGAAAAAAAATGAAATATAAAATCAGATATAAGAATTTAAGAGGTATCTGAATTAAGAAATATCACTACTAAAAATGAGGTTTTTAACGACCAACAAATTTCATCGTTAATGGCCAAATTTTGGTTGCTAAAGCTAATAACGACAAAAAAATTTATTGGTCATCAGTGGTCGTTATTGCTCCCTCATTAAAGGTTTTAACGACCAACTGAAATTTTTTTGTCGTTAAAGTAATAACGACTACATATTATGTTGGTCGCTAACGCAATAACAACGGCGTATAATTTTGGTCGCTAAAGGTAATAACGACGACACAAAGTGTTGGTTGCCGAAAGTAATAGCGACAACTTATAACGTTGGTTGCTAAAAGTAATAGCGACAACGTATGATGTTGGTCGCTAAAAATAATAACGACGAATAAAATACACTGTCATAAATAATATTAACGACAAATTTTTCCGTCAATACTAAAATTCATTCATCATTTGCGACATAATTTATTGGTCGCAAATGACATAATTATATATTCAATAATATATACAATCAACATTTCAATATTCATCTATAACCCTGCACCTATATGGATATACATAAATCCATTTCAATCTTTTCAAGACCTGTACATGTATGCGTACATATATCCATTTCAATCTTCTCAAGACTTGTACCTATATGCATGCATATATATCCATTTTGATCTTCTCAAATTCTGTACCTGCAAACATATATATCCATTCTAACATATGGATATAATTTTCTAAATATCTATTTATAATTAAACATTCAACTAAATATTCATACAAATAATTTGTATCAAATGTACGGTACAATTTTCGGCTATGATCAAATATAAATATATTACAAAAGAGCTATAATATGTCGTTGCATTACAAAAATATCATGATTAGCAGCCGCATAAGAATTAATCATTTTATCCATCAGACACAATAGACTTGATAAGTTTATCAAAATAAACTAGATCTACAACAATAGAAATATAAAAATAATAATTAATATAAGTATCAAATAAACAATGACATATGATATCAAAATAAAAGAAAAACATTACGCCGAATAATAAAAACAAGAGTATATCATTACTCTTCAACCCAAGATACATATAGCCACCACAATTTGAGTTGGAAGAAGGTCGTGCATTGGTGGAGGAAGTGGTGGTTGCAGCAAAAACGGTTGAAATTAGGAGCATAAAGTCTTACCCTCTAAAACATGACAAATAGAGAAAAAATGAATTAGCCCGAACTTAAAATGAATTTACTTTCTTCCCTTCAAAGGTCATCGGTATGCAATAAAAATAAACATATCCACTGATGCATCCTATCAAAATTATTAAAATATTATTGTATTATTTATTATGATCAAATAAGAGAAGTTTTATTCATTTCCCTATTAGATTGGATCTAATAGGGAATATTTTATATTGCACTATTTGTTAGAATTAATTAATGAAAATTTCAATTGCTCTATTAGATCATCTATAATAGGGCAATTTTATTATTACCCTATTTAAGGCCAGTGAATTCTACTTTCTATTAATGGTTTTATTCATTGCCCTTGAATTATTGCTCTATTTCAACCTTCTTCCTAACTAAGTAAATAAAAAAAAAACATCATATAAACCTGAATAATATAATAAACATAGTAGCAACCATCATGTTTCGTCTGCTAACATATATGCCTCCAGATAACGCTAAGCTTACAGCTTCAAAGACTATGATGCTTACGAGGGCCCTGCTCAACACTTGAAAATACAGGAATTTGGAAGCAGATAATATGAATAGATCTACTAAGCTTCCTCCACCCCATACTTCCTAATATTAGATTGATGTTGTATTACCTGGGAGGTGTTTGCTCTTATTTATCAATAGAGAAGCAAACCAAATATCCCATTATATCATAAAATCCAAGACCTCAGTGCCAGAAAAATAATAACCCGAATAAAATTGTCTGAATGTATGCCAGATGAATAACTTTTAGTAAAAGACATTATATGCCATACGGAACCCACTTCAAATTACCCAAAAGGTACATAAAGTAAAAAAAAACAATGTCATACCACTGACATCACCAACTAAAGTCATATAAAACTTATCATCTTAAAACAAGATCTATTGACAAACAAGAATAGTCAACCGCTTCTCAAATTAAATATGCACTAGATCATAGCAATAATTCAAGGCTAGTAATTCTATTAAAAGAAATAATTAATTACATGCATATATGCATGCTATTGTTTCCTTAACACGCTCGGCGTTCAAATAAAAAAGAGGGAAAAAATAAACATTTGCTATTTATTGTTGTTGCTTGTGCAGCTGGAGAATTCAAAACCCCCTTTTTTCTCTCAATTAGCTACAAGCTATTAAGAGATGAGTTATTTCAGCCACTAAGTATATTCCAGTGGAAACCAAATTGGGAGGGTTCTGTTCATAGAGAGGGAGGGAGAGAGAGAGGCAGCTTTGCCCCCATTTGGAGGAGATATTATTAAGGTAATTTATAATCTTTTACCCTCTCTTTTTCTTATTTGAATACCAGGGATGATGAGATTTCTTTAATATATCCTCATTGTGCATGCTTTATTTTCTTTATTTGTTTTCAAATTTTGCAGTCTTGTTTAAGTTTTAAATTTCCATGTGTCTTTGAATACATAGCCCAACATCAGTTATCTGCAGACCACATGCTGAAACAAGAACTTATTGTGAACAGTTTAACTTCCCAATATCATTTAAAGATCATATGGTTAGGCTTTCTTAAATAATTAATGGTCTTATATAATATTTTCTTCCTTACTCCAATTAAACTCCTCCCAGGTAGTAGAACTCTATACATGATCAATATACTAAGTGTGTGTGTGTGTGTGGCTATATATATATATATATATATATATATATATATATATATATATATATATATATATATATATATATGCATTAATTTGCAACTATTTTTATATGATATCTGAAGTATGAACTTTTTTCTCTTTCTTTAGCTTCCTATCAGAAGTATGCAGATTGAGTGTGTGTGTGTATTCACAACCCACTAGAGGTTGCTTTCAATGAATTCAACCCTATTTGATGATATACACTATATAGATGGATAAATTATGTGTGTTTCTGATTTTTATTTATTTATTTATTGTTTAAATTGTGAATTGTGAATTGTAAATTGTGATCTTCACATTCATCTTGAACTATATATGTAATAATGATCATATACGTATGCGATATTTAGTGTAAAGACCTCCTCCATACTCTTATTCTAAGTTCTCGGATCTTACAGATTAAATAGCAACGTAAGACTACTTTTACATCCCCCCCCCTCAAACCACCCCACTCCCCCTTTAATTGTGTGTTAAAGGCTAAGAAACAAAAGACTTAGCTAGCATACTCCCACAATCTCAGTGAATCAATCTATGACGAGTTCATTCATGATCCAAATTTTTTGTATTCAATATTTAACGCCCTCCTTCATCACATATTTGCTACTAGGTGATGCCATCGGGAATTATTTATGTAACACAAGAACATTTATCAGAGCAGTGAAATATCGTTGAATTCAATAAGAAGTTCCATGTCTACACAGTGTTTTTATGTATTAAAGTTCAATTAAATAATGAGTATTTATATCTATAAATACATTCCAAAAGTTCCAAATATATTTCCAAAGGTTTGGATGTTCCCAACAATAGGGCAATATTTTTCTTCCCTATTAAACTAATAGGGCAATATTTTTATAAACCATTAGAGCCAAAATAAAGTATGAAATAAAAAATGAAGGTCATTATAAAGATATACATAATTACATGCACAAAAGGTTAAGAAACAAAACTATAAAACAAAGTAGAAATTGAATTATTTAATAAATCAATAGTTAGAGCTAAAACAAAGTATGAAACAAAACTATAAATTGAAAGTACAACTCAATCTATAGAGAGTAATGTAAATAACTAAACAAAACTGCTAGATGTGTTATTTCTAGGTCATTCTGAAGTCTTTGTTACTACTCTAAATATTTATAATTTCCTAAACACTAGTATTAGCTTATTACTTATAATCTCTCAAAAGTCATATGTAGTTGTCTTAGGAGGGTCCCTATGCTTGTTAATTTTAAAAATTCATCCCTAGGAACCATATGTAGCTTATTTGAATTTAGTTAGATCTAAACTAGTTACTTAAGCTTATTATACAACTAGTTAGAATCATACTCATAATAATTAACACATTTAACAATTTTAACTAACCTCATGTTCAAGGGCACCCATTATCCTCTGATGTAGATGGAGAAGCAAGCATGTAATCTATATCATCATGTACATTCTCTTCATTTTCAACTTTGCTAAATTCACAAATCAACCATAACCAATACAATTATCCATTCTAAATCATTCATACAACACACACACACACACACACACACACACACACACACACACACACACATATATATATATATATATATATTCAATTATACAACTAAATTATCTTATCATAAGCTAATTATTTTAAAATTAATCAAATCATAAGTTAGGGTTTGAGTATTTATAACAAACGTATTGCAGTGCAATTGGAGGGAGTGAGGGGTGCTGGAGCTTCGTCGGTGGTCAAGGACCTCTCGCCGGTGACGAGCGGCACTGGATGCCGGTGGGCGGTGGTGAGCCACGGTTGTCCTTGTGTGTTGCTGTTGCTCCGCTGCTGCTGTATTGGACGACGACGAGGAGGAGAAACAGCAACTGTGTGTTGTCTGCTCGAACGGCGGCAGCTTGCGTGGTGGTGCAGTCTAGGATGAAGCCTTCGAGAAGGAGAATGCTAGGGTAGGGGAATGGACGTCGAGCAAGGGTCAGGGAGGGACTTCGTATGTAGAAATAAAACAATGGGTACAGCTGCGTCGTGCGCGAGAGGTGAAATTTTGGGGTTTTTTTTAAGGAGTTGGGGCAATTAAGTGTTTTTTTTTTGCATTTTAGAGATTTGAAAAAATTTATTATAAAACTTATATATATAACTTAAATATTTTTAACGACCAATAAATTAATGATTAACGACCAAAAATTATATTAGTCGCAATAGATATACCATCAACGACAACTTTTGACAATAGTCGTTAATAATATATCAATAATGGCAAAAAAAAATTTGGTCGCTAAATTGGTCGTTAATGCACCAGTTTGTTGTAGTGTATTAAAGGAGATACTTTGAAAAATCAGTGGACTATAACACGAAATCTATCGGTATAATAATAATAATGAATGAACTACTATATAATATTAAAGTTGCAAATATTACTTGGAGCATGCATATAAAAAGCTACAAAAAATATCATAGCATACAACGCCAAATGGCACATATTATGGCTAAATGTTATATTTATGCCGTAATTTTTATCTTACCACAAATTACATGCTCATCCCATCAAATTTAACCATACTAGGACTATTTTATTAATTCAATTATACCAAAGGTGTCACACAAAGAAAAAATATTAAACTATTATCAAGGTACTTTTAAATAACCATCTCTATACCACTCATAACATGATAAGGAAACACTAAGATAATTATCAACTCATGTAACAAATCTAAATAGTACATGAAGGTAGCTACCAACTAACATAATGAAATTAAGTAGCATAGGAAAGTAACTACTAAACTACCAAATCACAACAATCCATTTAAATCCTTATGCATCAATTACTTCTATTTTTAGTTACTCAAGAGGGTATAATAATAAGCCGAAGACATATAAATTATGTCGGTCATATTATCCCACCTAGACAACACAATATCCTATGTATTTGTAACCCAGAGATGTACAGATACTCCGGTCATACTAACGCAAAAAGGCAATATAATATTATCACATCCTAAGGCACTTCATTATTAAGTATCGATACCCCCTATAGGGCTCGTAGGTCACCTATAGCATACACTAGAGCCTTAGTCCAAATGTTAAGGCATTCGACGAAACCACCAAACCAAATCAAGGGATTCTACCTCATTTCTTGGGTGACTAGTCCTAATGAAGAATCATTACTAAATATTGAAATATTACACTTTAAATATTAACATCCTAATAAGGTCATCATAAAATATCACATAATTTACAATGATTTCAGTTTCATACTTAATTATTTTTTCCTTTATTTTTAATTATTCAAGTTAACTCTAAGGTCAACGATCCATGGCAAAGTCAAATTAAACATTAAGGATAATATAAAAATCAAGTAAAGCCATTCTAGGCCAATTATTCATACTTATAGGCATGATAGGCTATAAAAGACCAAAATGCCCTTATATATTATTTACTTAGCAATTTCCCACTTTAATAGAAATTGTGATTATTATTAAATAAAATTCACGGTATTAATAAATAACATTAAAATAGACACTTTAATATAAAATCATAATTCTGGAAAATTTTTGAAGTAAAAAAAATTACCATTTTGTCTCTAAAACACAATTGAGACCATGTAACACATAAAATCCCAATCATGCATATTTAGCACAGTCTTTTTCACATGCTTCCCATGCTCAGCATAATATAACACATAGTGGACATGCATAGTGGAAAATTATATATTTTAAGTGAAAAGATAAAAAAATACCCCCAGAACATATAAAACAAAAATAACTTCTAAACAAGCTCAAATATTAACATATCATATATGGAAATTTAAGTAAATTAATCAAGGAATCTAACGGTATGCTAAAAAAATATGAAAGAGTAATGTCTCAATAAGGACAATTGTAACACCTTGAGTCGATACGATTACGTAGGGGCTACTTTGGAACATTTTTAGATTAATTAGCTGGCCTTATAGATCGATACGAGTCCTTTCAGTACACTTTTCCTTCACTCATGTACTACCTGATAAGTTTTTAGAAATTTTTACGCTTAACTGTAGAGTTCTTAGGATTAAATTACCAAAAAGATAGTATATCATATTGATATAAGTATTCATATCAATCCTTATA
This sequence comes from Tamarix chinensis, assembly GCA_030549775.1. Classification (NCBI taxonomy): domain Eukaryota; kingdom Viridiplantae; phylum Streptophyta; class Magnoliopsida; order Caryophyllales; family Tamaricaceae; genus Tamarix; species Tamarix chinensis. Next base: position 6,981,674 of record CM060179.1, on the reverse strand, counting down.
ACATTTTCCTCAATTCGGGGGTGTTACATTCATCGCCACTTAAAGAACATAAAGTCCTCATTGCGCCTCAACCACTCATTCTTTCAATATAGTTTATCCTAAGAATTATCCCCTTTGGCTATTGACCAACTCATCCAAATTCAAAACGTGGTTGCAGTTTCTCTTTAATACCATTTGTAACACACCAAGTCAATACGATCATACTAGGGCTACCTTGGAGCCCTTTTGGATTAATTAACTAGTCTTAGAAATCAACACAAGTTATTTCAACACGCTTTATTCTCACACACTCTCTTTCCGATAAATTTTAGAAAATTTATTAAACATCCTAGGAGGGTCACACATCCTAAAAATTGCTTCCTAGTCAACATGCTTAAATTTGGAGTTGTTAGGATGAAATTACCAAAAGGATGGTATATCATGCTAATATAAGTAGCCATATTAATCCTTATAATACTATACTCAATGTGGGGGTATTACATTCTCATCCCATTTTTTGATGCAAGATTATATACCATCATCTATTGGTAGGATTAGTAACATAAAACACATGTTTGTCATGTGAGGCTAATATAAATGGGTCATTTATATCACTAAGTCTTAAACAATATACCCTTATAAACCCTACTTTCTTTCTTTGTAGAAACTCCATTTCAATTGTCAACCAATTTGCATCCAAATAAAGGAACCCTAAAGGAGGTATAATTAAATTGTCATATACACCAAATCACCTTATAGTGCGTCATGGATGCAAAATTATAGTTTTTGTCTCTACCACTTGCTACATGAAAAGCTATAAATATTATATTCACACTACTATTCTACATTGTACTCTTGTCATCTTATTTTTCCATGTAGAAAGTACTATCATCAATCACTTATGAGTTGTAGCATAGTACTTTCTAGAAAGGAGTGTGATACCCAACAGAAATATCCATTGGGATCAAACACATGGGATGCAAACCACTCCAGAAATAAATTATTGTGATTCTCTAATAAAATTTTATTGCTTCTAGGTCGATTAGAGGCCCTGATATACCTATGTATGGCCACACAAATCATTGAACATCATTTATATTATGAAGCACATATGAGTGATCTTGTTTTAATGTGTTAGATTCATCAATCTTGAGCACCCAAAAACCTTTACCCATTTCCCTTTATATGATATATCTAAATGTTGTAGTTGAGGATAACCTATATTATTAGCATTTGGTAAGAACCCACTATAAAATTACAATTACCTTCTCCGCTAGATGAGCCTCATCAATCCATCATTCTAACTTTCTTAATTTCCTCACATAGATTTTTAAGAGCTTCATGAACCTCTCAAATTGTTACATCTGAAGCAAAATAACTGACACACATAACTTAACCTTTCCAACCAAGTGCACGGTGAAATGTATCATGATCACAAAGAAATATGGAGGAAATGACATCTTGAGTTGACACAATATAATCACAATCTCTTCATACAATGTGCTAAAAATCCAAGGGTCAATGACATTAGCATGGATTTTCTTCAGAAAGAAACAAAATCAAGTAATGGAACTACAAACATGATTGGGGGAAATGGAGCATAAAGCCACTGCAACAAATCTTGAATGAAAACATGATGATCTTGTGATTTTATGCCTACTAACTTCAAATATTTCATTGAAATAAGGTTCTTTATGTTTGATGAATATCCTTCCAAAACCTTCACTCCCTCCAGACACTCACAAAAGAAAACTCTTTTTAGAAAGAGTCTAATGATCCAGGAGCATCTATAGATTCTTATAATATATCTATGGATTATCTTGATAATGAGGATTTGACATTCTTAATAACGAAGCCTGTTAAAATATGTGTCTTTGATGATATAACTTTTACTAACCATAATAATTATATTTTTAGTGATTCTTGCAAGTATGTAACATATTTGTAAGAACAAGATTCGAGATGTGAATACATTTAAGATTTCTGCTTATGTTACAAGTTATCATAAGTCAAATGAGATATTATGCATGGAATTTAAAATTTCATGTCAAAGAGGACCTAGTTATCATTTTTATGTAAATTAGGACTTTTATTAGTTGTTTTCATGTAATAATTAGCTACGTTTTTTTGTAATAATATATAGTTTGATCCATGTATTATATAGATTAGTAATATGTTACTATTAGAGGTTAGTGTGCTAGTAAGACATGTGTGTATTAATGTGGCTATCTTAGTGTGCTACTTACCAAACTTGGCAGTACCTATATAAGCCATGACTCGGCATTTGAGAAGGAGAAGAATAATAGTTGAATCTAATAACAAGTTTAATACTTGGTTATATTTCTCTCTTTTGAGTGAATTTCTTCGTAAGACTCCATGGAGTAATCTTAGCTAAAGCCTTTAAATGTGATCTTGGATAAACATTGAAATATATGTTTTTGTTGAATATCGCTTAAAGATTCATGACTTTCTTTAATCCTTAGTTGAATCTTGCTTGAAGATTCTCATCCTTCACCTTACTCTTCAACCTATCGATCCTAGCCTTCATTCTAACCCTCGAAACTCCTCTTTTACTTTAAATATCCACATCATTTTTGGTTTCAAAGCTAGGTTGGCTACTTCATCCCTTCAAATAGCTAACCTAATATTCATCTTCCCTTTGTTGCATGCTATACATGAAAGCACATGCAATATAGCTAACCGACCATCTAGGGTATCTTCAAAGTTCTATTTGTATCTTCAACCTTTAATGTTGAATCTCCTTGATCCTTCATGTTCTATTCTTCAATTATCCTTAATATCCTTGAGATATTCAAGGAAAATTCATCCTCCTTTCATCTATATTGCACTTGAAGACTTACCCTATTTGATTCTTCATTCTTTCTCCCAAAATATAGTCGAAACCTAGAGCTTGTCTTTGAGAATCCTTTATGTGTTAGTGAGTCTCTTGATTCAAGTAAGAAGAAATTTTAATTATTACAAAAATACTTGAACATTATTTGGAATTTATTTCTCCTTTTCCATTCTTAACATTTGTTCACTCATTAGTAGAAGACTTGAACCATTCTTAAGGTTCCATTCAACTTCTTCAAGTTCATTCTTGATTATCACTGCACATTCGACCATCTCCTCCATCAAGAAATTTATTTCTGCATCAAGAATTGGTAGTAATCCTCTAAACCAATTCCCTTCCATTCCTACTCCATCTTATCAACTAAGAAGTCTCCAAGAACCTTGAAGCTCCAATAAGAAACTATCAAGAACCAACTTTGAGCCATAAATGTACCTCCACCAAGTTTGATTTTAGCATGTGTAGTAGCAATAGATGAAGAAGTGTCTATGAGGAATATACTCGACACTCTTCAAAAACTTACAACAAGTGTACATGCCACTAATACACAAATGCAACAACTCCTTTCCATTCAAACTAAACTCCAAAGACTAGAGACGAGAGTAAGTGACCAAGTGACCCTTCAACATATGCACAACACCGTGGAAGCCACCAATGATTGATTCAAGGGCGTGGTGAGAAAATAAGTCCAATCACAAAAAGGCCACATAAAAACCAAATGGAGTATGAATAAAGGATTGATTAAAATAGCTCAAATGATTTCAACAATAATCGATGAGCCCATGCAAATTATCAACAAAGGTATAACTATATTGAATACTAAGATATTAAGCTCAACCTCCCTAATTTTTATGGTGAGTTGGATGTGGAATTATTTTGAATGCTTGTAGGAAATAGAAGCTATATTTGAATTTACAAAGTATAATGATGAGCATAGATGTAAGTTAGCAACTTTTATGTTTGAAAAGTTTGCTAGGGTTTGGTATGACAATCTCAAGAGGAATCGTGAAAGGTAAGAAAAGAGTAAAATCAAGTCATGGAATAAATTAAAAAAATACCTAAGGAAGAAATTTGTTCCTAAAAAATAGGAAAAAGAAATGTATATTATATGAAGGACAAACTAACTCTACCAAGGCTTATGAGAAAAAAAAAATGCTTCAACTTTTACTTAACCCAAAAACTATTTAAATGCATCTACTTCAAAATATGGGACAGATGTATCTTTAACTAATGATAAGAAACTCACCCCTAACCGAGATGAAAAAGGTAAAAACAAGGTAATTGAGATGTCCAATAAGTAACATTTTAAACTTAAATCATATGGTCATTTTGCCAAAGAATGTCCTAACCAGTGAGTTTTAACCTTACATGAAGTAGTAGTTATATAACCATGTGATGATCAATATGACCTAGAGATTGAATCTAATGATGATACCTTGAGTGTGTATGAAGAGGATGGTAATCCATGTTTTTTAATTCAAAGGGTATTACAAATCTAACCTAATAATCCACCTACAAAAAGGGATAACATTTTTAAAACTAATTGTAGACTTAGTGATAAGATTTGTAGAGTCATCATAGGTAGTGGTTCATGTACTTATGTTGCTAGTGGAATAATGGTTGAACAATTAGGTTTAGTGACTACAAATCATCCGAATCCATATTCATTACAATGGCTTAATAAGGATAAAGGTGCCAAAGTAGATAAGCAAACCCTAATTACTTTTTATATTAGTAACTACTATGATGAAGTATTATGTAATGTATTTTCTATGGATGCTTGTGGTATTTTAGTAAGAATACCATGGAAATGTAATAGAAATGTAATTCATGATGGCATGAAAAATGATTATATTGTGATTAAAGGTAAAAAGAAATATATGTTAAAACCATCTCAATGTGATCATATGTGACTTGTTGAGACTAAGAATAGTTTAGTTTTATGTAAAAAATATATAATTAATTTTTTGGTGGATGAGGGTGTTTTCTATGCTTTAGTAGTAAAAGAATATAAATTTGGGGAGAAAAATTCTAACAATTTGAAACTTACTAGATTAGTTGATGAATATAATGATGTATTTCATAATTACTTACCTCCTAGACTACCGCCTATTAGAAGTATAGAGCATGCTATATATATATATAATTACCGGAATGCCTTTACCTAATAAACCTTATTATAGATGTAATCCAAAAGAAGATAAGGTAAACAGAAAAATATGAAAACTAGTAGATAAAGGTTATGTGAAATAAAGTATGAATCATTATTGTGAACCAGTCTTATTAATTCCTAATTTTTACCTACTTTTTGAGGTAACTTGTGGTGCTTGGTGGGTAGGTATAGGAGGAGTTCTTTCGCAAGAAAAAAAAATAACTATTGCATATTTTAGTTAAAAATTAAATGGTGTTAAATTAAAGTATTCGACTTATGATAAGGAATTCTTTGCCATCATATGCAATTTAGAGATACGGAGTCATTATTTGACATCTAAACCTTTTTTATTACATTCTGATCATGACAGTTTGAAATATTTACATGGTCAAAATAAAATTAGTCCTAGACGTGAAAAGTGGATAAACTTCTTACAATCCTTTGTGTTCTCTATCAAACATTTAGAAAAGAAAACGTAGTAGTTGATGCTCTTTCTTGAAGGTCTACATTACTTGTTATATTACATGCTAAATTGCTAGGTTTTGAATTTTTAAAGATTTATACCCAAAATTAAAATACTTTAGTGATCAATATATAGAATGTAAAGAAAATTGATAGCATGGAAATTATTCATTACAAGATAAATTTTTATTTAAACTTAATAGACTTTGTGTATCAGGATTAAGTATAAGATATTTACTTATCAATTAAGTACATGAAGAAGCCATAGCAGGAACTTTTGGTATTCAAAAGATATTAGAAATGTTTTAAGAGATTTTCTATTGGCCATGCATGATAAAATATATGCTTGGAGTAATCTTAGCTAAGGCCTTTGAATGCACTCTTGGAAAAACATTCGAAGATATATTCTTGTTAAATTATTTTTGAATCTTTCTTGAAGATTCATAGCTTTCTTTAAGTCTTGGTTGTATCTTGAATGAATATTCTCATCCTTCTCCTTAATCTTTAACCCACTGGTCCTAACCTTCATTCTAACCTTAGAATATCCTCTTTTCCTTTGAATATCCACATCATATAATATGTGGGAGGAAAAAAAATTCTATTCCCCACTTTCTATTAATGTAATTATTTTTTTTATACCCATCTCATCGAGGTCCGACCTAGCATTGATTTCATCCTTAGTATTCTTTAACACACTTAGAATTATTCCAATTATATTATTAGATATATTCTTCTCAATCTACATCACACCAAGACAATGTCTCAATATAGTTTATACTAATAATAGTCCCACTAGACGATTGACTGGCTCATCAAAGTTCAAAATGCATTTACGGTTTCTCTTTAATACCATTTGTAAGACCTTGAGTCGATACAACCACACAGAGGGCCACCCTGGAGTACTTTTAGATTAATTAACTAGCCTCACAAATCAACAAAATTTCTTTCAGCACTCTTCGTTATCACTCATGCACTTTTTGAAAAAAAAATTTAAAAAAAAATTGAAACTTCCCAGGAGGGTACCCATCTTAAATATTTCTCCACTTTAGCACTCTTAACTATGGAGTTATTAGGATAAAATCATCAAAAGGATGGTATACCATGTTGGTATAAGTAGCCAGATCAATCATTATAATACTCCGCTTAATTTGGGGTATTATAGTATAGTCATAACACAACTGCTTATTTTGTAAACTTAGTACAACCTTCATACAAGGGCATTCCCGAATCATTGACCAGTTTTTGAAACTTTTTAGGTGCATCTCCCAAATAGTCGTCTATATTATTTGTCAAGTCTTCCATGTTAGCAAAGTCATCATACTCATACTCTTCACTTTTATCACAACTAGTTTGGATGAAAATGGAATCTCCTTGCCATTTCCAATTAGTGTAACTCCTATCAAATACACACATAATACGATGATTTCATATTTCTATGGCCCCTTTCTTCTTACTATTTCCATAGTTAATACATGGAAAACATATCTATAAGGGATCCACGACATGGTCAACCACAAATTTCAGGAAGTCATCTACACTATCTATATACTCTTTAGAAGACATACTATAGTATACCCATGATCTATCCATTATATCTTATATTAAAAATAAAGTTGAGAAGAATAATTTAGGAACAACTACAATAATAATTTACATACCAAACGGATATAATAAAACTTACAAAGGTTAGTGTATATATAGCTAACAACTTGTGGGTTTCTCATAAAATACCCTAAAAATAGAATAATAATATGAAAGTTACACTTCTAGAATTATATAAAACACATGACATAGAAAAAATGAAGAAACACATTAACATCCTAACAAGATATATTATGGTAAAAATAAGTTAAATATATCATGTTAAGAATAAAGAAAAATGATGATGAAAAATCCAAACCTCTATGGGAAGAATAACGGCAACAAGAGAGAAGACGAAGGAAGGTTGGTGGCGATTATAGAGGTGACCTATGGAGATGATGAAGGATGAGGTGTAGGAGAAAAAAATGGTGGGATACAATAGGAATCAATGAGCTCGTGAGGCAACTATATGTGATTTTGTGCTACTGATAGGGTTAAAGGGAAGTTTACTAGGTTACAAGTCACAAATTAAAGAAGGAAAAAAATACCAAGCATGTATAAACAAGAATTATAAGCCAAAACCTTTGTCTATACCTTTTCAATTTTATATAATAAAAAAACACCCTATTTTATATTAGACAACATTTTTAAATTACATTCACCATCTAACAATTTTTTTTAAAAAAATCCAAACAACTTTAAATGGCGGTTGTAATATTGCTAAAAATAAAGCACCTAAATCTCCCTAGATTTTTTTTACTAGAAAAGTTATATATGGTTGTCTTTAATATAACGTCCATATATTTGTTGTGGCCCATTTCAATTTTTTTAGTAGTGCTTATGCTTTACATCTACTAGACAATAGGAGAAGACAATCCAGCCTTAATTTTGTTGACAAGATCCATTGAACATAGTTCACATTCAGCACACTAGAGATGTGAGTTAGTCTAGAAAAATAGGAATACAAAGCAATTATTGGCTTGAGGGTGCACATGGGCAGAAACAAACTTACAATATGCTCGTTTCATCTTTTTATCTCTGGTTTACAATCATCTCCAATCTTTTTCAAGGTTTCAAGCAAAAATGAGTCTACAAGATGTAGGAATAGAAATATCACTCAATTAGTCAATTCCTCTTTAATTATGTTGTGGTTTGTTGCTACAAATATATTTTGTAATTACCAGTTCATAAACTTGTTTCATCTAGCCACAAGGTCTTCGTCGGTTTCTCCAACACTATTGATCAGAAGCCCACAAAGTACCATCATCATTCTCTATTTGGTGGCCACATCGATCAGATACAAAAAATATCAAACATCACTTGTTGATAAAAGGAAAACATCAAAGACAGAGACTGGGAAAAAATATTCATTGTAGCTAGGAAAAAATTCTTATACTAGGTTAATGCTTCTTCTCTTGTCACATGCATTAAATATATATATATATATATGCCCTGCATAATCATATAGAGATAGATTTCTATATGGTACAAAATCAACTTAAAGATATCAATAGTATCTCTCTTCAAGTGGGTTGCACCATGCGCTTGCTTTTGACAAAGCTCCACAGCTATATATATATAGAAGGCACATATATAAGGCTCGATTGAGATTATGTCTCAATTAATATTCTCTACTTATACAACTTATAACAGTGGCAGTGATGCTGCATCCTCTTCATGCATCTTTTGCTATGTCTCCACCATCTTTTCAAAAGCTTCGAGCACTTTGATTTTTGCATGCAAGCATAGCCCAAAAATCACAACCCATCATCTATTTCTGATCCATAGCCATAGGAATGATAGTCCGAATTAAAACTGAACATAATATATTTTAGTACTGAAGTAGCATGGAAGGGTGATGATGATTACCTTAAAAAAAAATAAAGGAGACTTAATGTCAACCAAGTTAGTTCTCTTAAATAGCCCGCTTGCTTGCTGGAATAATTTTTCTTAGATTATCAACTCGCAATTTTATAATACAAGTAGCACATGCATTGTTTCTTAATTAAGATCGATGTTCTTATCTGTTCCACATCTTGACGAGCAAGGCATAAAACAAGAAACCCCCTATGTTGGCTACTTGGTTTATATAAATTGTAACTTTCTAATATATTAATGAGAAAAGGAAATTTACTGCACTATATAATACTCCTACTTAAATAGTAGTAATTATATAACCTCAAGCTAATAAAATAGGATCTCTAACTCCAAATGACTAGCTACTAAGTAATATAAGAATCCACTAATAAAAGTGAAATAAAGACTCCTAAATAATAGGAATTGAGTTTTGAATCATTCAGTTAACACTCCCCGTGATTCGAAACAGCATATTCCCAACATTTTTATCTTTTTCATTTTTCTTTCTTCTTTTCTTTCTTCTCCTTCTCTCGTCAACTTAAGCCGCAATGTGTGCTTTTCTTGCAACTTACACATACAACATGCGTTCCTCCCCACTTGCACCATCTCCTATCATCTCATTTGTAGACATCCATCATCCATCACCAATCTTCTTCTTCTTCTTCTTCTTCTTCTTCTTCTTCTTCTTCTTCTTCTTCTTCTTCTTCTTCTTCTCTTACCTTTGCAGACATACACATACACACGCACACCCTGCCATTTCTTCTTCCTCCTTATCCTTACACAACTTATACACACAACCATCACCATCCCTACATCACCCTCTGCTATTTTTCACTATAACACACGACCATCACCTCCACTGCTACCCTCGTGACCTACACCACCACCCCTGCACCCTTGCTTGCACGCCTCCTCCTCTGTTTTCTTTTCTTCCCCATTCGTACGCACGCCTATTTCCATATATATATATATATATGCTACACGCTCTCCTTTCTCTCTCTTTGTTTTGCCTCCATTTTGCCTATTTTGTGTCTAAAACACTGCCCCGAGCACTCCTCTCTTTCTCCTTTCTTCCTTCTTCTTTTCCTCTCCTTCTTTCCCCTATTTTTAGCTTGCACACCACCTCAGCCACTCTGCACTACCCAATGCCGATGGGCCAACCACTGATGGTCATCCCAACCTTCCCCAACACCGTCTCTAGCCATTGCTGTCGACCACCACCTCTTTTCCCTTCTTCTCCTCTCCCATAGCTTTTTTAAGGAACACATGGCTTGCGCACGGCCATGAAATACTAAAATTTCCTATCGCACACTCGTGTAACCTAACACTACCTACTTGTGCACCCTCGCACGACCGCACACGGCCCAAAAGCATGCCCATGCTCATATATTCAACTTGTGATCTATTTTCCAAGTGATCGAGCACGACCATACCACTTTGGACCACCTGGCAGTGTGCGATTCTTCTTCTGGGCCTGGGGGTGCATCGCCTACAGTAAAACCGTGAAACTCTCATTTTCACCCCCAAACCTTGTCCAAACACCACCAATTTTTTACCGTAGCTCCACCATACATTCTACTACATATCCACACATCTCAAGCTTCCATTTGATCTCGGTTATTTCCATTTTACTCTTCTTTACCTAAATTTCTCTCTCAGTGATAATCTTTAAGCCTGTCGTGCAACCTCCATCGCTTGAGTCGAGTTCGGTTGCAAAATAATTTTTGGAACCTATTATTAATAAGTAAGGGTATCTCAATAATTTCATAAAAATAAATATTTTATTAGTATAAGTATTATTTCGTGTGTTAAAAATAGTAATTTGGTATTATTTTTAAGTACGAACGTCAATTAGTAGGATCTTAATTTATTTAGGAGGATATTGCTATTTTTAGATTTTGTTGGGTTTTAGATAATCGTTATACGCTACTAAAATTATAGACATTGCATGGTACCACATTAAGGTTTGGTATATGAATTATGTTAAGTATGTTGCTATATTGTAAGTATTATACTTTATTAAAATGATAAATATTGTATGATAGCACATTTAGATCTTGATGTGTGAACTATGCTAAGAGTGATTTGGTACTTGACAATCATGTGTTATTTCTTGTTATCTTAAAAATTGATAAGATAGGCCTGTTATCTTATGTAAAATATTATGGGTACGACGGTATTATTAATATGATTCTAATGTCAAGAAAGTGTTTAGTATGCTAAGTTTTTATAAATAATGCGTTGAGTATGCTTAAATCTAATTATGGGATATGAATCATGGATGTGAGCCGTAAGGACAATTTAGTTAATTTACCTACATTATGATTTTTACCATGACCCACATGTCTAATATGTATTGTATGTTGTAAGCATAAGAATTCGTCATCATGGATGTAATGGATAAGCATGCTAGGATTTTGGTACACAAAATCTAGAATAAGGATAAATTGATCATTTGGCTTATATAGAAATGTAACTATTAGATAAATTAGTTTACTTATTATTATTAGGCCTTTTCATGAAAATTTGATAAATAAAATGGATTTAGTACTCAAATGAATGATAATCTGGTAATTATTAGCCTCACGGGTATTTTGGTCATTTACGGTCTAATGTGCCCAAAAAGGATGAATAATTAAGCATAGGAGGGTCTTAGTGTATTTTACCGATTTACCTTGATAATGATCTTGACTATGGTTGTCTCGAATAATTGGAAATAAATGAAATGGTTATGTATGGGAATCAGATCTATGGGATTTATATATAGGATTTTGTGGTCGCCTAAATAAGATACTAATACGTAAAGTAAAAGATCTTGAGATCGGAAATGGTGGCTCTTTAGGGGTCGCTACCCTAGGAATGTGGTTTAGGCCATGGTTAATGTGGATTTCTACTCATGTGCCTTAGTGCCCCAGCCAGGTCCGACACTTACTCTATTTCATTCTACAAAATGATAAGGGGTATGCATACTTATTGATTAGGTGTCCTTGTCGGTACGGTACTATGTTACCTTTGTGTATCAGTGCGACCAGGGTACTTTCGCGTCCTTGGGTTGATAATTAGTAGAATATTATGTTACCTTGCACCGGTATGACTAGAGTATAGGTTTGATGTGATCTCTCCTCAAGTGAATAAAAATGAAAATGATTGATGGATTATTGGATCATTGGATTATTGGATTGGTCACTAGTAGTCTTTGATCCTACGTATGGTTTCTGTAGTAGCCTTTGTGTCTACCTGTATTTGGTATTGTGCCTTTAAGCCTTTCCTACTATGTTATGGATTGTGTTGATCTGTGCTTGTAAGCCTACGGATGTTATGAGATTTTTCGGGATTGATGTTGAGGTGTGGTATGTGGTTATTATCTTATATTTGAGTTTGATGTGTTTCTAAATATACTACAAAGAGCATCGTTTGGATCTTTCCTCTGTAAGACTTAGCTAATTCTAGATGAACGAGTATGACTGATAGGATGTATGGGTGGTTTGTGATAATATGAATGATTAATTGATGCCTGTATAGTCGATGCTTTATATTGATGTCTTCCATGTGCTCTATGCTAGTTTTTATTCTGGTTAAGTATAAAAGGTTGCTCAATACCGTTGTACTGAAGGGTTCCTTTTGTGGGTCCTTGCCTATTCAATGAGCAACGGTCTTTGCAAGTTAGCTTCTAAGCTTAGTCAAAGTTGGCGGTATGTTTAAGAGCATAGGACTGTCTGGTTCTCCTTTATTATTTTAATTCCAATTGTTTTTGGACGTTTGTATCCTCTTCTATTTTTCTCTCTTTGATTTTCATAAACTGTTGATGTTGTTTTTGCATAGCGCCATATTAATCTGACATTATCTCTACTATAATTTTGTAATCATGTTATTAGATTAAACGGAGCAATGATTTTAGCCTTAGCACTTGGTATGAGAATGGTAAAGGTAACTAGACTTATAACAAGTGTGGCATTATTGCGAGCTATTTGGGCTCGGCTCGTTAAAGGCTTGACTCGGCTCGGCTCGCTTATTAAACGAGCTTAAAAATTAGGCTTAAGTTCGGCTCAATTATTAAACGAGTCAAGGTCGAGGATAATAAATTTGGGCTCGGGCTCGTTTACAGTGTAAAAACTTGTGAACTTGACTTATTTACCATCAAAGTTCGAAAGTCGACTCGTTAAAAGTTCGGCTCGATTAGTTGAAAGCTCGATTCGTTTATAAACAAACCAAACTCAAGCTTTACTTTTAGGCTTGTTTAATAAATGAGTCGAACCCAAGCCTACTTCGATCCGGCTCAACTCGTTAACGGCCTTAATTAATATTTATTATTTTATTATTTTAGTTTCCGTATTTAATTTAAAAAATAAAAAATTTTAATAATAAAAATTGGAATATTACACCCTGTTACCGCCACCTACTTTTTATGACCGTCATCCCGTGTATCAGACAACACGAGTGCTTCAACACAAGCAATACAATGGCACTCTGCAAGTTCTTGCTCAGTAGGATAGATGTGATGCACAGGAATCCACGTGGGAATCCCTTAATCAATTTGTCGCAAGTTTTCCATACTTTGACTTGGAGGACAAGGTCACTCTCCCAAGGATCAGTGACGATACGAACTAGTCCATGAGTGATGTTACCTCTGGAACCTGTAGCAAACCCAACAAGGCCCAAGAGGATCATCAAGTCGCCAGCAAGGTTTCTCGACTGATCGAGGTTGCCATTGTTGCCCAGCGTTACACGGGGAAACGGAGACGAAATATCCGTCGGGGCAGATTTTATCCGATAAATATTTAAATGGATATAGATAAACAGATATGAATACGAATATGGATGGTAGAAAAAAAATATCCGTCGGGTTCAGGTACGGATATGGGTATGGGATATCCATACCCGTACCCGTAACTATACCTGTAGTCATACCCGTATCCGTTTATCCGATATATAATTATATTTTTACCCTTAATTTTAAAATAAATATAGTATAAATTAAGGTTAAAATTTTCATTTAACTTAACTCTAAATGAGTTTATCCATCGGATAATAGATTTATCCGTCGAATAATATCCATTAACGGATAAACGGATAATCCGTCAAGTAACGGATATCCAACGGATACAGATATGGATATATTAACGGATATGAATTGTGGTACGAATATAAATTTGAATATAAATTTTTTTATCGAGTACGAATACGGATATAGATATATCCACTCCGAACCCATCCCGTTTATAAATAACATTCCTCTATGGGTGTAGTCGACGAGCTTGCTTCAGCATATGTAATAATATATATGTAGGCTCTGTGGTCTATTTATTTGATAGGCACTGTTGTGTAATTTTATTATTTATTTATTATTACTGTTATTATTAATGTATATATATATATATTAGATTATCTTATTATTTCCAAATAACTTAATATTATTATTTTATAAATACGCACGTCATACTAATTTTACTTAAATATTAAACAAAAATAATTATGCTATTTATTTTTATGGTAAAAATATTATTTATTAATTAATTTCACTGTTTGTATGTTTAAAATTATTATTATTTATTAATTTATTTTAGTAGATAGGTTAACAAACTTTATTATTATTTTAGACATATTTATATATAAATAATTTAAATTTATTAAATATTCTACTATACCGCTACTTTACATATTATTATTATTTTATATTACATTCGGATAATATATTAAGTTGTCAAAACAATAGATCAATGGCATTCCCGACCCTCAAGGGTTGTTTGAATGCCTTCACGGCCAGAGCTCTCAATTTGACCGCACATTATTAGGGACATGATTCAGCCACGTCGTTTAGTTTGAGACGACGACGTGGCATGAATCGAGAGGCGGGGAAGCATGTTTTCCACATGGGCGGAGCTGGAAGGTGGTATGTACTTCAGGGTTAGAGACGGTGGACCGGTCGGGTACTAGAATAGCAAAAATTTCTGAGTTTCCCACGAAGAATTATTTTCCTCCGTAGAAAAATCAGAGACGGAAAACGTGAACTTCGTCGAGCAAATAATTACCCGCGTGTCTAAATTAGAGCATGGCAGCCGGTTATTATATTTGTTTTCGTCGTCGTTTTATTTTTTAATTTTAAAAAATAAATAAAAATTAGATAGTTTTCTTTAGTTATATGCTTCTAATTTGGAGCAAGTGTATTTTTAATAATTTTAGATTTTTTATTCAAACTAAGTGTTATTTTAGGATATTAATATAGAATAATAATAATAATAATATTTTTTTAATTTATAATTTGTCATTATAAAGTGTTTCTTCTCAAGTTTTTAGAGTATCTAGAACTCAGTGTTATAAGGAGACGTTGACGGAGGCAAAAAAAGTCATTTTTTAAAAATTTAAGAAATAAAAACGGTAGAAAATGTTAAAAAATTATATATATATATATATATATATATATATATTAAAAATAGATTAAATCTATTAAAATTAATAAAGAAAAATTAAAAATCTTAAATTATTACCTACATCAATTAATTTTAATCATTACTAATTTTTTAATAAAAAGTTAATTAAATAACTTTTTAATAAAAAACTAATTAAATAATTTTAATATAAATTTTAATTAATACAGAAAACTTTTTAAAAAGATAAATATTTTTAAAATATTTTCGAGACGGAAGACGACACTAAAATACTATTTTTGTGCACCTATACTAGAACCTCACCGCTAAATATTTAACTATTATTAAAAATATATTAATCA
This sequence comes from Tamarix chinensis, assembly GCA_030549775.1. Classification (NCBI taxonomy): domain Eukaryota; kingdom Viridiplantae; phylum Streptophyta; class Magnoliopsida; order Caryophyllales; family Tamaricaceae; genus Tamarix; species Tamarix chinensis. Next base: position 6,966,065 of record CM060179.1, on the reverse strand, counting down.
TCTGAATTTAATGGTAAAATTGTGAGCTTAAAGTTAAATTGACATCTATCTTCATAGGATGTAGTATTAATCTGTATTTATATATAAAAAAATTGTTACAAAATAGACCAATTTGAATAGACATAAGCCGAACATCATAACACTATGAATATTACAATATTTGTGAACTTACAAACGATATAATTTTAAATCTAGGACTTATCGTGCACGAGAATTAATACTTAAACAACCTTTTGGATTAACAGTAATAATATAATTTTATACATTGATAGTGCATTGGTTAGACATAAAATATTCTCAAACGAAATATCATAATAAGAAATAAATATTAACTTTTTTAAAAATAAATTTTATTTTTTAAAACAAAAATTTTAAGCGAAAGGGGCTGTCTTTCCTGAAAGATGGAGTAGGACTTTAGTCAAAGTCTGTGAGGGCAATGAAGAGGGAAAACGATTTCAGTCAAAGTCTTTCGGGAAAATAAACAACCGTCGTACATACCTAGTAACTTTTTATAATCACTGATTATGTCACGTCGTCGCAACATCGTGTACCTTATTATATTATAAGTACACACAGAGGGAGAGTGAGGCGGAGTGGCGCACGCACACTCAAACAGACTTGGGATTCATTTCCGCCTCAGTCCTCACAAGTCACTACCGGCCCTGTGCTGTTAATGCAAAAACAAAGGCCTGGGGGTTCTTGAAGAGAAGGAGGACGTGCGTTGGTAAGTAGTGCGCACGCGATAATATTCATGGCAGACACATGAGGACCGGAATCAGAGCACCCACCGAAGGTTATTGGATGGGCTGCTCATGATGCATCTGGTCTCCTCTAAGGGTGTTGACAAACCAAGTCGGCTCACAAATTTTTTGGACTCGGCTCGCTTATTAAACAAGCTTAAAATTTGGGCTTGATCTCGACTCGATTATTAATTAAGTCAAGCTTGAGTCTAATAAATTTGGGCTCGAACTCGTTTAGAGTGCAAAAGCTCGCGAGCTCGGCTCGTTTACCACCAAAGCTCGAGAGTCGGCTCGTTAAAAGTTTGGCTCGACTCGTTAAAAGCCCAGCTCATTTATAAACAAACCAAGCTCAAGCTTTATTTTTAGGCTCGTTTAGTAAATGAGTCAAGCCCAAACCTACCCCGACTCGGCTCGATTCGGTTTGTTAACAGCCTTCCTCTCTCCTTTCAAATCCTCTAGAAGGACTACTACAGGTAGGAAGACCATTGTTGGAAGTTGCATTGGTGGAATGAAGGAAATGCAAGAGATGATGGATTTTGTAGCCAAGAATGGTGTGAAAGCCGACATTGAGGTTGTTCCTATCAATTACGTGAACACAGCTTTGGAGCGTTTGGCGAAGGCAGATGTTAAATATCAATTTGTCATCGACATTGCCAATTCATTGAAAGCATGAATCATCTGCCCTAGTAATTAGCATTCTCTCTCTATATATATATATAGGGAATGGTCACATACAAACTTTTGTTTACATACAAACATAAGAATTAATCTCATCCATTAGATCAAAATTTAATTAACATTTAAGATTTTAATAATACCAAACCAAAAAACTAACCCAAACTTATATCCAAACCTCTAAAACCATAAACTATACAAACCCCAAACCTCAAACCCTAAACCCCAAACCCTAAACCCTAAACCCTAAACCCCAAACCCCAAACCCCAAACCCCAAACCCCAAACCCCAAACCCTAAACCACAAAGCCCAAACCCTAAACCCTAAACCCCAAACACTAAACACCAAACCATAAACCCTAAACCCTCTAAACCATAACCCTAAAGCCTAAACCATCCAAACCATAAACCTTAACCCTCTAAACCATAAACCTTAAACCCTAAACCCTCTAAACCCCAACTAAACCCTCTAAACCCCAAACCCTAAACACTAAAGCCTCCAAACCCTAAACCCTCTAAACCCCAACCCCCAAACCCTAAACCCTAAACCATCTAAAACCCAAACCCTAAACCCTAAACCCACTAAACCCATACCCCCAACCCCAAACCCTAAACCTTCTAAACCCTAAACCCTAAACCATCCAAACCCTCTAAACCATAAACCTTAAACCCTAAACCATATAAACCCTAAACATTGTAACCATAAACCCTAAACCCTCTAAATCCTAAACCCCAAACCCTAAACCCTCTAAACCCTAAACCTTATACCCTAAACCCCAAACCCCAAACCCTAACATCTAAACCCTATAAACCCCAAACCCTAAACCCTCTAAACCATAAACCCCAAACCCTCTAAACCCTACACCCTAAACCCCAAACCCTCTAAACCCTACACCCTAAACCCTCTAAACCATAAGCCCCAAGCCCTAAACCCTCTAAACCCTAAACCCCAAACCCCAAACCCCAAACCCTAAACCCTAAACCGTATTGTGCACAACCTTGTTGTAATCCTCCAAATTTTTAAAACCCTATATTTTAATAAATAAATTTTATTTTGCATAAATTAGCTTTTAAATATTTTAATTTTATTATTTTATGAATTTTTGAGTGTATAAAATTTGATATAAATATTTAATAAATTAAAAGTAAAAATTTTGTTATTTTATCATACCCTTCTTATTTAAATAGTTTTTCCAAATCATTATTTCACAAAAATTATCCTTTTAACCCTTATATTTTAATTATCCTAAACTAAATTATTAAATCAATTTATTACCCAAAATTATTCTATTTTATTATTTTATCAATTAAATTATTCCATTTTCCTCTTTAATTCATTTTCCTTTTTCCCTTCTTTCTTTCTTCTTTTCTTCTTTTCTTTCTTTTTCTTTTCGTCGGATTAGGCCTAGACGCGGCCCAACCCCTTCTCTTTTTTTCCTTCTCCTTCCTCCGCGGCCCAGCGCCATTCGACTCTCTTCGTTGTGGTGCCCCGACGCAGCGTTTCGACCCTCAGTTCTCCGAGACGCCATGTCTAGTTTAATGAAAAAATGACTGTTGCCAGACCGGCCCGACTCCCCCTCCTTTCCTTTTTCCCTGGACCGCCCGGTCCATCCTGCGCCTGTCTTCTTCTTCCTCACGCGGGTCTGCAACCCTTGACCGCAGCTTGCGCCTGCCGACGGCCACCTGCTTCGTCCGGCTGTCCTCTCCTGCCATTCTCGTCGCTTTCCTTTCCAATTTTAACCTAGCATACGTGTCCTTCCCCTCACGCGTACTGCCCCCTTTCCTTTTCCCCACATCAAGCCAAACACACCCTGCAATTTGTAGGGCATGCGTCGGCCTGCCACCGCTTGTCGGCGTGCCGTCTAAGCCTGCCCCTACCTTCCTTTGTCCCCTTTCTTGGTTCTCCCCCATTTTGGCCTATAAATACCACCCAAGGATCCAGCGTCGGACCCTTTTGGAATTGCAGCCCAGAAAACCCCATTGTGCCACCCCTACTTTAGACCACTGCCCCGTCGCCGCCACCCATCGCCACCGCCCGATCCACCCACGGAACCCCTCCTTGCATCACTCTCTACCAACCTAAGCCTCCCTCCTCCCTTGGTTTACTCTGCACGAGCCACCCCGACCGTGCATAGTCCCTTCCCCGATCAGCACTTCATTGAGCCTCGCCGCCCTTCACACCACCGCCCTCCGTCTGTCCCGCAGCTTCCAACACCCCCTACCCTCCAAAACGACCAGAAGAGCTCCCTCTACCTTCCCATATCTTCATTCTTCCCTGCCACCCTCTCCTCTTCCTTCTCCTCCCTCTTCCACCATTTCTCCACCTCTCTTCCCCCCCCCATCGCCGCCGCCGCCGCCACCGTGCGCCGCTGCCTGTGCCACCACCATCCCTAAGTGGTCCTCTAAACTCCCCAACCCCTAAACCTTTGTTATACAAATGTTGGTTATTTTATTAGTATTATTAGTGTTATTCTTAATGTTGTTGTTGTTGTTATTATTATTATTATTATTATTATTATTATTACTACTACTACTACTACCTTTATCATTATTATTACTTAACCTAACTTCAAAATATTCATAATTGTTATTACTATTATTATTAATGACCTATAACTTTAGTATTATTATTTTAACATCATTATTTTACTATTATTATTATTATCATTATTATTATTTAACCTAACTTTGAAATATTCGTAATTGTTATTACTATTATTATTAATGACCTATAACTTTAGTATTATTATTTTAACATCATTATTTTTTTATTTATTATTATTATTATTATTATTATTATTATCATTATTATTATTTAACCTAACTTTGAAATATTCGTAACTGTTATTACTATTATTATTAATGACCTATAACTTTAGTATTATTATTTTAACATCATTATCGTTGTTGTTGTTATTATTATTATTATTATTGTTATTATTGCTATTAATTTTTTTATTACCTTGTCACTATTATTAATATTTCATATATCACTAACCTTACTATCACTACTACTATTATCATTATTAGTAACATTGAAACTATTACCGTTAATAATATAAATATTATTATAATTACTTTAAATTATTGTAGCTATTAAGACCTACTTTTGATTTGTAGTAGCATGATTTGCTACCTTAGGAATAATAACCCTACTTTTACTTATAAAAGTAATATTATTATTTTTAACCCTAATAGTAAGTTGTGATAAGGGTAAGGTAGGAAGAATAGTAATTTTGGTTAGAGGGAAGTTAATCCATAGTTTTCCCTCTTATAGGCGAATCAAGTCAAAACCCGGAGGAGGCGTAGGAACGTGCTCCAAGACCGGTGTCGTATTAGGTAAGGATGTGGCTAGGATCAATTATATGTGTGTTATGTGTCTTGTGTGCCATGTGTTATGCCATGTTGTGTACTATACGATTTTAATGACTAATTACTTGTAGCGCAGCTTGGAATTGAGGTATGCTTATATGAATTCCTTATGACAAGTGTATAATGATTGTTCTGTCGTGTTTATGATATTTTATGATATGACCCTCTAGGACATCCATGCTAGGATATTAATAATGCGATGTGGGGTGAAAGGATGAAAAAGGGGAAATGAAAAGTGAGTTGAATGATTTGAGGGGTATGAGATTGACCTAATTATCTCATGATCCATGAGGGAAATTAAAAGGAGTTTATGATTAAAATAAATGAGGGATGTGAACTTTGCATGGAAAATTTCTAGGGTTTGCATGGGGTGGATGAAGTTTGCATGGGAATGATCTTTACGTGAGAAAAGTTGTTTTAAAGTGTAAGTAAGGTAAAGGGAGAATTGTAAAGTGATTGGAAACGTTGGATGAAAAATAGTACGTAGGTTGGTGTAAGGGTGTATAGGAGACTTTGATTAGGGTTTGGGAGGAAACCCTAATACGGGGGGAAATGTGGAAGTAAGAACAATTAAGGAAGAGTGGAGTAATAGGTTAAGAGTGGAAATTTAATATATGAGGGTTGAGTATGGGTGCCATGGGAAGTAAGCAATGTTAGGTGGAAAGTAGAGAGATTACTTGTGGGGGAAGAAATATGCTAGGGTTTGGAGTGGCTAGTTAGGGTTCCTCGATCACCTGCGAAATCAATGAGTAAAGTGATGTGATTTGGGGCTTGAATCTATATGAGATGAGGTGTTGGACGATAAATGGATTGGTGGTAGTAAAGTAAGAGGAAGTTGGGACACATAGGTCCAATTAGGGTTTCAAGGAAAACCTTAGAGGGTGATAGTAGGTGGAGTTTGATGTCACGAAGTGTTGGGCCTTAACCCACACCCTTAGGAGTTGGATTCATTATGTGTAAGTAATAAGGGGAATAGATATCGGGGTGTGATAAGGGGCGCAAAAGTCTCAAGATATGGGACGGGCCCTCCTGAGAGGATAAGTGTGGATATAGTTAGCCATGCATGTCAAGGGTAAATACTTTCAAATAAGATATGTTAAGACACTAATCACTGAAAGAGGAAGATGTTGAGCCGGACCCAGACCGGTCCACCGGCGAATAATAGTGGCTAAGGCCGGGGTGCCCTACATGACCGGTCCACCGGCTATAATAGTGGCTAGGGCCGGGGTGCCCTATATGACCGGTCCACCGGCTATAATAGTGGGGGATTCTGTGCTCAACAAACCGAACGTAATAATGATAAGACATGGAAAAGACACAAAGTAATTACACTGAAATATCATGTGAGTCGGGGCCAGACCGGTCCACCGGCGAATAATAGTGGCCAGGCACGTTTTGCCCTGTATGACCAGTCCATCGGCTATAATAGTGGGGTTCCCGCACTCACATGGATTGATAAAGACTATGTTGTGAATCGATTATATTTACCAGAGATCTAAAGAATGAGTCTACCCGAACCATAGTCGGCCTTCATTATCTATATTACTACATGCTGCTTATGTGATTGTGCCCATGAAATGAGTTATAAATAATATAAATTATTCCTACTTGAGGTGCATAAGCTACTTTATATTTTGGTCATACCACACTTACATGTTTAAATAGGATGTTACATATGTTTCGCATGTTATTATATGTGTATGGTAGGACTTATGATGTGGGTATTGAGTATGCATAATATTATATCAACATAATGCACCATGATTCAATATGCACTTGATGTTATAGTTTACGTCTCTCCCATAAGACAGGGTAGTGGGATTTACTCAATATTGGACCCGTACTGATACTACCTTGATTGAATGGGTCCTGTGATGATCCACTGATGGTGGGGAGCAAACCTCTTGTGCAGGTTTGAGATCTGATATGGTAATTGGGTGCAAGGCTTGGTTTGAGAGAGTAGGCAATCCGGAATTTGATCTATCAGGATTTGTCTTGTTTGACTGTATTTACTTTTGGAAGTTTTAAGTGTTGCATTTAAAATATCAAGGGTGTTGTAATTGGATTTTAATTCCTCATACTCTGATAAGCTTTTAAAATTTGGATTTATTTCACAGGTTCTGCTGATTGATTCAGCGATGATTTTATTTAGTGAAAATATTCACTTGCCATCTGCCTGTGGATATCTCCTTGTGGGAGTTTATCCTCACGGCATAGATGTTTGAAATTTTGTTTGTCAGGTTTTGCCTTGCATCTAGCATGAGATAGATGGTAGACATTTATCTTGTGCTAGATTTGGCGGTAACATTCCCCAAATTCTATTTTAGCTTCCGCTTTATTCTTTCAAAAAAAAATTTCAGGACTGAATTTTGGGGGTGTTGCACTTGTTGGTGAACTGTCTTTGCGTAAGCACCAATTCCTTGCAAAGGAGTCACGTAACTACATGTAATTCCTAAACCCGGGCCAACAAACAAAAGAAATAAGCGACAACATTAGCCATATAACAATACTAACCCAAAGATACAGGCACCCAGAAAAAATACAACATTATTAATCAAACTAACATATAGCCACCCAAAGATACAACATTACTCTGATTATAACTAATCACAATATTGACAATACAACAACAACAAAAAATAATCAACAAACAACAAACATAAGTCGGAAAACAACAGAAAAAATAAATTTCAAACACCAACAGAAAATAATAAATAAAGAACAAATCACTCGGCAAAAAAAAAATCAAGCTGATGCTCAATGTTGCTGATAATGATGAATGTCGAACAAGAAACAAATATTCAGACATAAATCGGTAATATAGCACTATACTAGCATATACTATGCAAAATATACAGCAAATTGACAACAATCTCTCCTAAATACCAGACCAATTAGGATAGAAATTAAATCCAAAATTAACAAAATCAGTCGGTAATACTAGAACAATCAGCACAAAAATCAAATTAAAAATGAACAACCGCACAAGAAAAGCCAAATCACGCAAAAAAACTTACGAATTAGAGGAGAGAGGTCAGAATTATATCAACGGTGTGCATTGAGGTGGCGGTCATGGATGTTGCACTGGATTGCTGCGTTGGTTGTTCTAGCTGCAGCAACGGTGGAGTTCCTACTCAAGTCGCGTTGCCGATGTGCTGCGCCACTAGTGGTACTTGTTCGTGTCCGCTATGTGGCATTTGAAGTCAAGATAGGTAGAGGAAGGTTAAGAATGAAGAAGGTGAGGTCTGGTTGAAGTGAACAGGGGTAGAAATGGTGATAGAGAGAGGGAGACGAGTGGCGTGATGGAGAGATGAAGACGGGAAGTGCGATGGAGAGAGGGAGACGAGAGGTGCGATGGGAGAGAGGGAGACGGAGGTGCGATGGAGAGAGGGAGACAGGTGCGAAGGGAGGGTCGAGGGTCGGGATAGAGAGGCAGACAGGAGGCGGGGAATAAAGAGCCAAACACGAGGATGCATTTTCAACCGTCTGATATTTTAGATCTAACGGTTGAAAATCATTCCTATGTTTGTACAATAAAAATAGTTCGCACAAGATACTCTTTCTATATATATAGATATAGATATATATATACACGCACTCTCTCTGTGAGTTAGCTAGGCTGTCCATTTATATTGTTTGCTGACATAAAAACCCATCTTGTTGTACGTTGTTCGAGCGGAAATTTAAATAAGGGTGGGTAGCAAGATCTTTTCTTTGTCTCATAATGTGATGTTCGAACTTCAAATATATACTGTGTGTGTGTGTGTGTGCATAGAGAGAGAGAGAGAGAGAAGGGGGATCAGAAGGGTTATGTCGATTTGTATTTATATTTATGGATCCTTATAAATTAAAAAATAAAAATAAAAATGATATAGATGCCCCGTTAATTCCACTAGCAAATAATGAACCTCTGCAAACGTAATAAATGTTGTTTCAAGGTACGAACTAGAAAAAATTAGTATTAACACGGTCGGCCACCTGGGGCTGGGATGGGTAGCATCTAACTCAATAATGAGAGGCGAGGGATCGGAGGTAGGGGTAAAATATTTATCCCTTGAAATTAATAACGACGATTGATAAAAATAAATAAATAAATAAAGATTTTATTATTATATTAAATTATTTTAATAATAGAATATCAAATAAAAAATTTATAACTGATAAAAGAAAAAGAAATATAAAAGCGGACATAAGAGTTTAAAAAATATTTAAATTAAAAGATATTAGAGTAAATATAAACAATTTTAACTCTTAATTTCTACTAAAAACTATTAAGTTAAAATAGAATATATCGGTATAACAATATTAAGTGAACCATTATATAATACTAAAGTTGTAAAAATGACGTGGAGCACGCACATAAAAGACAACACATTATTATAGCATACTACATCAAATAGTACAAACTATAGTTAAATGTCACGTTCATACTATAATTTATATCATACCATATGTTACATGTTTATTATATTAAATTTAATCATACTAAAATTATTTTATTTATTTAATTATACTAAGGGTATCCCACAAAAAAAAACACAAAACTGGTATAAAGGTACTTTTCAATAATCATTTCTATACCACTCGTAATATGATAAAGAAACTATAATAGCCATAAAATTCACTCCTAAAAAATTTCATTTAAAAGAATAATGCAAAAGCTAAAATAGAATTTGAAAAATGTTACTGCCACACTTAATACAAGATAAATTCCTACCATCTATTTCATATTAGATGTAAGGCTAAAATCTATCTAACAAAAATTCAAACATCATCTATACTCTGAGGATAAACTTCTACAAGGAGATATCCACAGGCAAATGACTAGTGAATAATTTTATTGAATAAAATCATCATTGAATAAATCAACAGAAACCTATGAAATAACCCTGGATTTTAAAAGCTTATCAAAATAATATAAATTAAAATTAAATTACAACACCCTTAAAATTTTAATACAACACTTGAAAATTTCTTCAAGTATGTACGGATAAATAAAGATAGATAGATCAAATTACGGATTGCTTACTCTCTCAAGCCAAGCCTTCAACCCAACAATAACTTCCAATCTCAAGCCTATACAAGAAGTATGCTCCCCACCATCAGTGGATCGTCGTAGGACCCCTTCACTCAATGTAGTATCAATATGGATTCAGTACTGAGTAAATCAAGACTACCTAATTGATGGAAGGAAATATGATATGCATAAGATATGATAATCTCTAGCTTACAATACTAATGTCCAATTATAGACATGATAAATGCACCAGTCCACTCATACAATAATTCATGCTCAATTATATATGCGATACATACAATAAAACATGGAGTCACAGATTCATGCTTATGAATACATGAATAGACATGACAATACATAGGATTCAAGCGTGCAAGAAATCATGATCACATGTTAAGTAACACACATTACCATAGAAAGTATCATTCTACACACAAGGTCCACATGCGATTTTAATAATAGATCATGTGATAATTGAATACGGACATATGTCATAAGGCAACACTAATGTAAGGGAGACAACCAAGAGTCGTGCATAAGAAAAAGAAATATAAAGTCTATGAGTGAGCGAGAATAATTCATTATTATATTTTTTTTATCGTGATCACAACCATTTAATTACATTATCTTGACGATGGAGGCTCAAAGAGATTGTAACAACTAATCTAGTACTCGAACAGTACTAGCCCTAGCTAACCTGCTCAGAAACGTAACCAAACCACCAATAAATACGACACATAATCACTTAAGTATGCATACCTTCTACAGGGCCAGAATATATCGAAACACCTATAGAGTAGAAGAAGCCCTTTCTGGACCTCATAAGGCACCCGAGATTACATAATAGAAAAATGTCGAAATGGTACCAAGTAAATACTAAACCTAACTCGAATTGCTACCCTGAGTAATACAAGTCCCAACTCAAGATCTTTCACTTTAAGTAATTAAAATTTTATTCAAGGATTTAAACAATCATAAATCAGGCCCACATAACAACACTTAACTCACTTCCATCAACACAATAAATTTCTATTATTATATAAATTTCAAATGGCATTAAAGCTGATTAATTTTAAGCAGCATTAAAGCCAAACCAATCCAAGTGGTATTAAATTTGAATAATTTCAGGTGGCGTTAGAGCCAAATAATTCTATGGCCTAAAATACAACATAAGGTATCATGCAATTTCAATCCACAATCAACCCTTCACACACTTACACACATACAATATTCAAGCGCTATAGTAATATGCGTTCGCGTTGAAGCTATAATTTCATACATACATATAATTACCAAATGGAATACAACATATACTTGACATTATTAAATAATCGATAAGCATGATCATAATCTTCTACTCCGAACAAGCACAAATTTCATATTTCGCCATAAGTAAAGGTAAGTAATGACTTACCTAAATTCGAAGCTTGCTAAGAAAATTGAGAAAGAGAGAGAGAGCTATCAAGAGTTCGACAATCCACAAGAAAGTTTTCCTAGATCGCCGATATAAATAAAAAAAAACTCTAGGTTAGAGACTACCTTATCGATCAATAATTCAAATATTATAATTAAATCCACATAAAGGGACACAAACGATTTTTATTAGAAAACGTATCAAAAACCTAAGACTCGTGAGCATAGCTCTATTAAGATTTAAGATTAAATATTAATCAAATTGAGTTTAACACATATCACTTGGGGCATATTAAATATATTTGGAAAGCCGAGGAAAGAATAATATATTATAAGTTCATTTTATTAAAAATAATTTACTGGTTAGGTTTTACAACCCAAAAGACAAACCAACCATTTGTGGAGAACTAAATCCAACCGGATAAGATAAAAACATAATTCAAATAATTTTAAATCAAACTTAGTAATCTACTAGGTGAGATAAAGATAAGCAAATCATTTTCATAAAACTATCTCCGAAAATTAGGGTTTTTAAGTTTGAACTACAACTCGACTAATTAACTTTTTTATTTAAAATTGATAGCTTAAGAGCATTATTAAACTAATTTTAAAGAAATATAGATAATTAGTTTCAACAAAATAATATCACAGGTAGCCAATTTAAGATAATCGATTTTTGAAATCAAGGTTTTAAAACCCAAAACACAAACTCAAATAATTCAAATCAATTAATTCCAATTGAAGGTGTTAGAGTGCAATTAAGGTCATTTCAACTATTTCTATATGTTCAATTTTAGAAAAAACAACTATACAAATGACCAATTTCATAACTTTATTTGGAATCTAGAGTTTTAGGCCGAAAAGTACAATTGGATTAAATTTTATTAATTTATTTAAATTGAATGTTTAGAAATGCAGTTAGACACATTTTATAACGTATTTTATAATCAATTGATCATAACCAATAAAAGAAATACCTAATTTAGTATAATTAATGTTTTTGAGCTAGGAATGCAAATCTGGTCAATTCATGCTAAAATATATATATTAACAATTTGAAATTATAATTAAATGTATTCTAATGTAAATTATATAATCAATTAGATAAAATAATCTGATTACATAATCTAATTTAGATTCGCAAGAGTTTTGACTTAAAAATCTAATTCCAATCAATTTCACACAATTTTCCCAAATAAACACTTCCAATATAAAGTTAAATACATTTCAAAGGATATTGTAAAATTAATTGAGTGAAACAACTCAATTATGCAATCCAGTTTCGTCACACACAAATTTTGGTGTAGAGATCTAATTTCGATTAATTCTATCCAAAATGTTTAAATTGATGGTTCCGACATGAAATTATATACATTTTAAAGCGTAATGTAAAATCAATTTACTCAAAATAGTTTAATCTGACGAATCCAAAAAATTTGGGCATAAGTTAGTTGAAAATTTAATTTTTCAAAATTATGACATATCCCATCCAAATAACTTATCCAAATCAATCTTACAACACATATATACATAATTAAACAATCAAGTTAGCTTATGATAAGCTAGTTCATACCAAATTAATCAAAACAAAGATTAGGATTTTTAGAAATTTATACCAAACAAGGAGTTGCAAATCGGGACAGGTGAAGACCGAAAAAGCTTTGCCAAAGGTCGAAGACCACTCGTCGGCAACCAGCGAAGCTCGTCGTGGCTAGACGTTGCGACACAACCTATGGTGCCTATCGTTGTTGCTACGGCGGCATTTGTTATGCGTCGTCGGTGCTGGTGTGGTACATCAGGTTGCTAGAGTGGTGTTGACTAGCAGTCGATGAAAGAGGAGTAGGGAGAAGGAGATGAGGGATGGGGTTTTGGTGTAGAGAAATAGGGAACCCGACTGGGAGAAGGAGAAAATAAAAGAGGGTACTGAGAAGAAGAGAGAAAAGGAAAAAAGGAAGAGGGGTCAGGGCCACTCAGGATCTTTTTTTTTTCAAATACAAGCATATAATAATATATTAAATATCATAAATTATTATTGGAAGATTTTATCTAAAATTTGTTTAATGAAAACCATTTTGTAAGGATCGGAATGTTTAAAATCGATATAAGAGCTATATAAAGAATTTCAAAAATATTTTTGAAAGAATTTACCAACGAACGTAATGATTTTCATTATTTACAAAAATACATTATAAGACCTTGAAAAATATTTAAAAGTATATAACAAATATTTAAATCAAATTCTAATAAACCGAGGCTAATTAAATAATTTATGAAACTGGTCTCCTGCAAACCAAAAAGGGTAAAATGGAAGAAAATTAATTTCGAAAAGAAATCCATAAATAAACTCCAAAAATCTTTTTAATTTAAAACTTGTCAAAGATCTTAATGACTTCGGAAAGGAATAAATTCAAACTTGAAAATATTTTATACGGATAAAATCATTAAGATGAATTTGAAAATTTTAAACGAAAATTATATAATTTAAATAATATATTTCGTTAACGAAATATAATTCTAAAATAATATCGTAATTACACGACGAAGTTATAATAAAAAACAATTCTAAATTATTAAAAATCAAAATATGAGAAAGAATAGAAATACATATTTTTAACCAAAAATCTAAATCATATGAATATAATAAAATCATGGTTGTGAATGATTTTATCTAGAGTGATCCGCAACAACAACGATTAATTAAATTCAAATATGAAGTCAAATTCGTCGATAAATCCATAAAAAAGAATTAAAATTAAAATAATTAAATATTTACATCAAATTATGCTAATTAAATAATTAAATTTAATAAAAATAAGTTTTAAAGATACGGGATATTGTAGAAACACTAAGATAATTACCAATCAATATAACAAATTTAAATAGTGCACGAAGGCAACTATCGACCGATATATTGAAACTAAGTAGTGCTCAAAAGCAACTACCAAACCAACAAACCACAACTGTCTATTTAAATTCTTATGCATCAATTACTTCCATTTTTAATTATTCGAGTGGATACAATAATAATTCGCGGACATATCAGTGCACCTAGACAACACAATATCCTCTATACTTGTAACCTAGAGACGTACAAAATCTCTAGCCATACTTGTAACACCCCCAAAATTCACTACTGAAAAATTTCATTTTATTAAAAAGAATTAGCGGAAGCAAAATAATAAAACTTTGAATTCTAGGGATATTACCACCACACTTAGAACCATACCCGTTCACTCCTACCATTCCATTACCAAGTGCTAAGGCTAAAAGAGAAAAATACAACTTACGAGAAACTCAAACCAATGATTAAATCAGAGTAGCGCAATTAAACATTTATAAGAGTATAATCCACTAATGGTGGTTACAAATCAATAAATACATTAAAACCATAAATTTTAAAGGTGAAATAGTACAACCCTAGGATTTACCAGATAGTACCTTACGCTCTTTCCCAAGAGCCCACTTGAATAGCACCTGAGAACGACCTGCAAGGGACACTATCCATTGAATAGGCAGGGGCCCCATGAATGGAACCCTTCAGTACTACGGTACTGAGTAACCCTTTAAATCACATTTAACAATAGGCCCGCAATGCAACAAACGATACTACATACATACATAATGAAAGGTAAATACTTAATATCCACAATTATACATCCACATACTTAACAAATCAATCAAATATTAATAGGCCATAGAGAACCATCAATACTTTTGGGCCTTAAGCCCTTAGTCTATCATTATCAATCATATCGGATTATAATTATCCGTGTGAGTGTGGGAACCCCACTATTATTCGTTGGTGGACCGATCATGCAGGGCAAAATACTCCTGGCCACTATTATTCGCTAGGGGATCGGTCATGTAGGGCGAAACGCTCCTGGCCACTATTATTCATCGGTGGATCGGTCTGGCCCCGACTCACAGAGTGTTCCACTATAAGTGATTAGTATTTTTCCATAATTTATTCACAGCCAAATCAAATTTATTGAGCTTGGGACCCCCACTATTCTTGCCGGTGGATATGAATACAAATATACATCATCCAGGGTAAAACATCCTAGGCCACTATTATATCCGGTGGATCGGTACTCATAAACATCATCCAGGGCAAAACCTCCTAGGCCACTATTATATCCAGTGGATTGGTACTCATAATATAATTCAATTGGGCCCGGCTTGTTAATCTTTCACTTTAACAATTAGTGTTTTCCCCTTTTTAATTAGCACATCAATTCCATTTATTTGCCTCGATAGGGAGATCAAGATCCCGGGACACAAAGGTACACCGGTCGCACTGGTGCATAAAAGCTGCTCAGTACCCTTCAACTATCAACCCAGGGACGCAAAGGTACCCTGGTCGTACTGGTGCATAAAGCTAACTCAGTACCCTACCGACAAGGACACCTAATCCATAAGTATGCATACCCCCTAACTAGGTCCGTAGAGTTAGATAGAGTAAGATATAGGGCCTGACTGGAGCACAAAGGCACACCAACAAATACCATAATAACCATGGGCTAAGCTACGTCTTTAGGGTAGCGACTCCTAAAGAGCCACCATTCCCGATCTCAAGGTCATTCACTTTAAGTATTAGTGTCTTAATTAAGGTGATCACAAAAGCAAAATAATCAGATAATTATTCACTTTCAATCATTTGGATACCGTTAGATATTTCTTATTCAAACGGTTGTCCAAGGTAACACAGAATCATTAAGGCCATCCTAATCTCATCTAATTCCGAATTAGATTTCGTTTTCATGGTACTTACTAATTATCACATACTCTTACCTTACTAATCAGCATTATTTGAGTCATATTACGAAATTCCACAATTACAACGACATGTTAGATACAAATTACTCATTTACCCCTTACTTATATAATTGCTAAGTCATCCATTCCTTACTTGGCAAATTACCATATTACCCTCCTTGTTGCATAATTACCAAATTACCCCTTACTCGATTTAAGTTACCAAGTTATCTCCCATACTTATTAGGTCACTAATCCCCCTTCATAACTGTTACACTTAATATATTTTCCATTTGGTTAGTTAGATTACCACTTTTCCCTTTTCCTTTATTATAATTAATAAATTGCCCTTGAGTTGGTCAAATTACCAAATTACCTTTTCTCATTATCCTAATTACCAAATTATCCCTTTATTTGGTTAATTACCATATTACCAAATTACCCTCTAGTTGGTTAAATTACCAAATAACCCTTTTATGTGATCATAATTACCAAACTACCATTCTCCATTATCAAATTTACCAAATTACCCTTTAGTTATTTAAATTACCAAATTGCCCTTCTCTATTATCATAATTACCAAGTTACTCCTTTCCAATTTTCACTTTACCCCTTTTATTCACAAAATTACCATTTTTCCCCTTTAATTATGAAATTAACAATTTTTCCTTAATCAAAATTACCATTTTGACCTTTAATTATGAAATTACCATTTTTTCATTTAATTAAAAAATTACTAATTTACCCTTTAATTACTATTTTACCTTTTGTTCACAAAAGTACCATTTTGTCCCTTTAATTATGAAATTACCATTTTTTCCTTTAATTCCAAAATTACCATTTTATCCTTTAATTCCAAAATTACCCTTTTACCCTTTAATTACAAAATTACCACTTTGCCTTTGCCTTTAAAATTACCATAATACCCTTTATCTCCAAAATTACCATTTTATCCTTTAATTCCAAACTTACCCTTTTACCCTTTAATTACAAAATTACCACTTTGCCCTTACCTCCAAAATTACCATAATACCCTTTTTAATTAAAAATTACCATTTTTCTCTTTAGTACACCACTTATATCAAATTATCATTACTTCATAAAATATTCATATTAATATAATACTTATTAGCACCCATATATATATATTAGGCCATATTCTTGTACAAGATACATTACTAAAATACCCCTAAGGCTTACAAAATATTAACCATGAATTAAAGATCACAATAGCATAATACAACATGAATAATACTTAACATTTTCATTAATCACTAGAAACTATGCATATGATATTAAACAACATATATTAAGCATAATAACATATTAAAAATCCTAATGTGCTAACATACGTTAATCCATGCGTTTAAGTGGGATTTAACAGTTACCTTGATTCCCGTAAAAACGAACATTACCGGTATTCCTGTTAAAGGTTCAAGCTTTGATTATCAAAACCAATACCTAAAAATAATATCAAGATTTATTGTATTAGAAATAATAAAAATCAAAGTATAAGACTTTATAACATTAAATTAATCAAATACTTGAATTAAAATGTTATTATACCTTAAAATCATTACCCAACTAAATTAAGAAAGGTAGCAGCTCATAGTGCTCATGCTGCATGAGCTGCATGCAAGGAAATGAGGAGGAAGGCTAGAAGGTGGTGAAAAGAGGAGAAATAGGCTATTTTTGGGTTAGTGGTTTGGGGCTAGGAAAGAAGATGGATGGGGGAGGATTTAAGGCAAGGGAAGGATGTAGAGATGGGGAGGGGGTGTAGGTGGTGATTAGGGATGGGTTGAGGCGGTTAAGGGCGGCGACAATGAGGCAGGGAAGTGGTGCTACCGAGGAGGGAGTCGAGATGGAGTGCTGAGAAGGAAGGAAAAGGGAAGGTGGAGGCTTGCAGGTGGTGGTTTCAGCCAAAGGAGGTTTGGGGGTGGTAGAGGGGGTTACAGGGATTATCTTGGTGGCTTCGGTGGCGAAAGAGGCAGCGGAACTACGGCTGATCGAGGTTGTATAGGGTGGTTGCCGAGAAGGGAGGGAAAGAAGAGAAAAAGAAGAGAGGAGGAAGAAGGAGGCTGCGAGGTGGCTCGAGGGGTGCTGTGATCATTCGACGGTGAGGTAAAGGGTGGCAGGGGTGGTGTAGGTGGTTGTTGAGGCGGCGGTAGCGGTGGAGCTGGGCGGTGAAGCAAAAATAGGGAGGGTGAGGGAAGAAGGAGAAAGGGAGAGAAAAGAAGGTCGGGCAAGGCATGGGAGTTTGAAAAAAATACAGAACGAGGCAGGGAAGGAGGAAGAAAAAGAAGAGGAAGAGAAGGGAGGGGATAGGGAGCTCCAGGGGTGGCGGTAGGGTGGTAGGGAAATAGGAGTTGCAGGGAGAGGGAGAAGAGATATGACAGGGCATGGGGGAAGGAAGAGAGGGATGGTGGGGCCGGGATGGTGTAGGAAAATGATGAGAGAGAGAGAGAGAGAGGGGAAGCAGTAGGGGTAAAGGGTTGCAGGTTGGGCGGTGGAGATGGTGGGGTGGTCGGGATTTTCACCGGGGAAAGAGGAAGAAGGAGAAAGAAAGAAGAAGAAGGGGAGGGGGCTAGTGCGATGGGCGGCCAAAGGAAAGAAGGTGTGGGTCGGCCCGGTTGGGGAGAAAGGAAATAAAAGAAAAGAGGGAGGCAGGCCGGTGACACACGTGGGAGGAAGGGAAACGGGCCAGTGGCCCAGGCGCAAGGATGGGGGAAGGGGTAGGCCAGGCTAGCCGGTGGCCCAAAGAAAAAGAAAAAAGAAAGAAAAGAGAAAAAGAAGAAAAAGGAGAAGGAAAAAGGAAAAAAAGGAAAATGGTATTAAATAAAATAATTTATATAGAGATATAGATACGAGAGGAGCATCGAATGAGCTAAGCTAATGCTACCTGTCTAACTATATTCGAGATTGATCACGTACGATCGAGTCTCATGCGATAGCATTCCTCTATGGGTGTATTCGATGACTTTGCTTCAGCATGGTTTGTTCTAGTATAGGTTCCGTAGTCAATTTATTTGATAGACACCGCTGGGTAATTTTATTATTTGTTTACTACTTAATAATATATATATATATATATATATATATATATATATATATAAAAATATCTTATTATTTTCAAATCATTATAATTTATTATCTATAACTTATTATTATTATTATTATTTCACAAATAGATCATACTAATTTTACATAAATATTAAAAAAAATTATGCTATTTATTTTATTGTAAAAATATTAGTTATTAATTAATTCCCCCTACCTTATTGATCGTACATTAAAAATTATCATTATTTATCAAATTATTTTATTTTAAATAAATTAAAAAATATCATTATTATTTCAAACAAACACACGTACATATGTATATAATTTAAATTTACTAAACAATCTACTATACTAATACTTTATATATTATTATTTTATATTACATTGGGATAATATATTAAATTTTCCAATTAATATATGAATAGCATTTCCGTCCTTTAATTGTTTGTTTGGATTATGGTGAAACGAGGTGAGGATAAATATTAAAAATTAGTCTAAGTAAAAGGAAATAGAGGTAAATCAGGATGAGTAGTTTAAAATATTATTTTTTATGATATTAACTTAAAGTGGATAAATCAAGGTGAATAATTTAAAATTTTCGTCTAAATTGAGATGAATATATATATATATATATAATTTTGACATTAATTTTCGTTACCTCTAAAATCAAAAGTTAACTAAAATAAAATAAACTGAAATAAAACAAAAATAAAACTTTAATTTTAATTCACTTCATTAAAATTAATAAAATAAATATTTAAATAAAATTAATTAATTAATTCATCCTACGACCCACAATTTGATCAACCACGTCGTTTAATTTGAGAAGACCACATGGCATGAATCGAGAGGTGGGGAAGCATGGGTAGTCGGCCTTTATTTACCATTGCTTTCCACATGGACAGAATTGGAAGGTTGTATGTATATTATTTTTATTTATTTATTTATTTATTTTTGTTATCCTATTTTAGGGTTAGAGACAGTGGGTCGAGTAGTACGATGGCAATAATCAACGTTAAGTGCTAGTTTGGTACGAGAATAATAAGGGTGGAAAAGTTATCCTAATATTTTTATATATCTTGAATAATTTATTTAAAATTAAATATTTTTATTCTAATGAATACCTATTTTAGATATTAATTTGATCTAAATTAGGTATTTCATTAAAAATATATTTATTATTATTAAATACTTAATATAAAAGATATAAAATAGAGAGAAAATATTTCCACCCCTATTATCCCCATACCAAACAAGCCCTAAAGGCTTTTGCAACGACGTCTAAAGTTGAAACAGTGTGTGTATTTGAGGAACACGACTCCACATTTCAATGTAAAACAGTTTCATAGTATTCATCAAGCAAAATTTCTCAGTTTCCCTAGAGAATTATTTTCCTTCGTATAAAAATTAGAGACGGAAAACGTGAAATTCATTCTTTTGGTTTTGTCCAAGCAGAAGTGGTTAGCGTTGCACGGGCACGGGGAAATGGGGACCGAGAGAAATGCAAAAACGTCATTTTTTGGAAAAATTTAGAAAAAGGAGACGGCAGAAAACGTAACAAAAAAATATATATATATACGTATTTTATATATATATATATATATATATATATATTAAAAATATATCAAATATTTTAAAATTAAGAGAGAAAAATAAAATAAAAATAAAAATTATTACCTACATTAATTAATTTTAATAATTAAATAAATTTTTTAATATAAACAATTAATTAAATAATTTTAATATAAATTCCGATACAAAAAAATTTTCAAAAGATGCTGGACGTTTTTGGAGGAGGAAATGTCCCCGAGATGTTTCGGGGATGGGGGACGGTGCCCAACTACTGTCCTCGTGCATCATAGGAAGTGGTAGCCAGTTACTATATTTGTATTCATCATCATTTTATTTTTTATTTTATTCAAAAACAATAAAAAAAAATAGATCATTTTCTTAAGTTACATAGACTTCAAATAATTTTATTTTTTATTCAAACTAGTGTTTTTTAGGATATTAACATAGAATAATAGTAATTTTTTCTAATTTATAATTTATTATTATTAAATATTCTAGATCAAATAATAATCTTAATGTTCTCGCTCATTTACCGATATTCAATAATATTTATGAAGGACAGATACCAAAAACTTATTATATGGTGAACGATATATAATATCATATTAGATATTATCTAACAGATGACATATATCCAAACTGATAAATATTTATCAAAATCATACTATTTCCTCAAGGATCGAAAAGAAAGTTATATACGAAGGGTCGAGAAAGATGTTGAACGTGCATTTGGAGTGTTACAATGACATTTTGCAATTGTTCGCGGTCCCTCACGCGTTTGGGATATGGATATAATAAAGCAGATAATGCGTCTATGCATCATATTACAAAACATGATTGTTGAGGATGAAAGAGATACATATTTAGGTAATTTTTCTCTAAATATTTTTAATTACAATAATAATAATGTACCACCTCTTACGATTAATTATGGTCCGACAGTAGACGTATATTCTTACCATAGTATTAAAAACCGGACCGGACCGACTAATCCGACCAGTGAACCGGCGAATCAGTTGGGTCACCGGCCAAATTTTATATAATGGTTCTCAAGATCTCGGAACCAGTGAAAACCAGTCAAAAACCAATCGAACTAGTGAAAACCTATGAATCGGTCATAGAACCAGTCAAAAAAACTGATCAGGAGCCGATCAAATTTATGTATAGTTTAATTTTTTTTATAAATTTCACATCTTTGACTTAAAATGTACTACTGGTCCGACCAGTCCAAACCACTAGTCCAACCATTAAACCAATGAATCAATTATGATACCGATTCTATTACCGGTCCGATTTTTAAAATTATGATTCATACCTTCAAATACTTACTCAAATTACTGATCATACTTTGACCCACCAACTCAAATCTGACTTGGTAAAAGAAATATAGTAATTCGAGTACGATAATTAGTTTGTACTCATATTAATTCTCTATGTTCTAATATTTATATAAGTTGTATTCATTTATATTTTCGTAATGTTATTGTATTTATATTTTTGTTTTTATATTTTAGTATTGTTATTGTATTTATATTTCCATTGTAATATTTTTATTAATTATCAATATTATGGTTGAAAAACTAAAATAAACTATAATAGGTTATTTTAAAAATAATTCAAATCATAAATTAATTTTATATATTTTTATTAATCATTAATTACTATGTATATATTAACATAAATTAAAAGTCAAATAATATAAATTGTAAATAATTGATGATGTGATTGATAAAAATAATTGGGTTTTGTTAACTTAAGATTGATGAATATAGATTATTGAATTAAATTTAAAATAAATTGATAAAATAAAAATAATAATTAAATAATACAATTAAAAATATAAATTTAACGTTACCGTCATTAATATTCCCCCAAATAGCTTTTTATAATCGTCAAAAGAAAAATGCTACTGTTACCGGTTTTTATAATCACTGATTACGTCACGCAATCCACGTGTGCGGCGATCACGTTGTCGTAGCACCGTGTACATACTCATATATTTATATATATATATACACACCGAGGGAGGCAGTGAGGCGCAGGCCGCACATACACTCAAACGCTCGAGATTACGCATTACGTTGGTATTAATATTGATGGCAGACACACGAGGACCGGAAGCAGAGCACCCTCGGAAGGCTATTGGATGGGCTGCTCATGATGCGTCTGGTCTCCTCTCTCCTTTCAAATTCTCTAGAAGGTATATATATAATATTGATGGCAGACACACGATGACGTATTCTTCTCTTGCTTAATTCGTGAATCTTTAGTTTCGCGAACGATCCCTTCATCGTACAGGACGGGATCAAGAAATTAGGATCGGCAGTTCAAATAGAATGATTGATATCAGAAAATTAATTATAAACAAATTAATACTATTATAACTATAGCTGATATCAATAGTTATATATGTATACCCAATTTATTGATTGTTTTTAAAATAAATTAAAAAAATCCCTTTTCATTTCCATTTTTTTGGCCGGCACTCGGCTGATAAAATCTGATCGACATATGTACAGGGGAACCGGCGAACAAGACGTGACTTTCAAAGTCTTGTATTGTGGCATCTGTCACTCCGACCTTCATTACATCAAGAATGAGTGGGGCAATGCTACCTATCCGGCTATACCGGGGTAAGACCGGAGGGAATTCCTCTGTCTCTCTCTCTCTCTCTCTCTCTCTCTCTCTCTCTCTCTCTCTCTCTCTCGTATGTATGTTGCACCGAGACGCATCTGATATATAATTCTTATCGACGGGTTTAACCAAATTCGTCCCTGCCGATAATTTTTCCTCTTTTCAAGCCATGAGATTGTAGGCGAGGTGACCGAAGTCGGTACCAAGGTAACGAATTTCAAGGCCGGAGACAAAGTTGGCGTGGGCTGCATCGTGGGATCGTGTCGTTCCTGCGACGACTGCAGCCACGGCCTCGAGAACTACTGTCCCAAATCAATCCTAACGTACGGCTCTACGTACTTCGACGGGACCCAAACACACGGAGGTTACTCGAACCTAATGGTCGTTCACGAACATTTTGCGGTCAAGATACCGGGCGACGTCCCGCTTGATTCTATCGCACCTCTACTATGCGCTGGGATTACAGTCTACAGCCCGCTCAAGTACTACGCGCTTGACAAACCCGGTCTTCGTATCGGTGTTGTGGGCCTCGGCGGTTTGGGTCATGTTGCTGTTAAGTTTGCTAAAGCTTTTGGTACTAAGGTTACTGTGATTAGTACTTCACCTGGGAAGAAAGATGAAGCTATTGGAAGCCTCGGTGCCGATGAGTTCTTGGTTAGCCGTGATCCTGATCAGATGAAGGTACGCGTGTTCCCCCTCCCCCTCTGTTATCATGTCTAGGAATCACCCATGAATTTAGATTTCAACTAGTTTAATCCGACCACCAACTACGTACTTGATTTTATATAGACTTTATGGCTGATATTAATTAAATCTGCGTTGGTCGCTGGTTAATTAAAATGAAGACTTTGGATACCCATGAGAACATAGCCTAGCGGTTGAAGTCGTGACAGAATATATGTCTGGGTTAGAATCCCCTGTTATCAGTATTGTTTACCATTATAGTAATATGTACTCACATTTACGGATCCAGAAGAGTTTGAATACCCTGGTATCCAAGAGCGAACGAGGTATGTCCGCTTCGTTTAATTAATGTTATTTGGTATAATTTAGAAAAGATATTCTGCTTCTCTGTAGCGGGTCTCTGTACGAGTTAGTGTAGGTGAAGATGCACCCACCCTGTGGCTGATGGTTACGTACTTACTGTATTTAAGTAGATAATGACCTAACCAGTAATTACTAACTTGTATTATACATGCACGTACGCACGTAGGCTGCTATGGGGACGATGGATGGAATAATTGATACAGTCTCAGCAGCTCATCCACTCCTGCCGTTGCTTGGATTATTGAAATCTCATGGGAAGCTGATCATGGTCGGTCTTCCAGAGAAACCGCTCGAACTCCCGGCTTTCCCTCTCGTTTTAGGTACGTAAGCTGCAGCGCCCGCGCGTATGTATATATAAATTAAAACTGTGTACAAAACGTGAGTGTGTGACCGACTGGACGACTGCAGGTAGGAAGACCATTGCTGGAAGTTGTATTGGTGGAATGAAGGAAACGCAAGAGATGATAGATTTTGCTGCCAAGAATGGTGTGAAAGCCGATATTGAGGTTGTTCCTATCGACTACGTGAACACAGCTTTGGAGCGTTTGGCAAAGGCAGATGTAAAATACCGATTTGTCATCGACATTGCCAATTCATTGAAAGCATGAATCATCTGCGCTTGTTAGCGTTATTATTATTATTATTATGCATGCACGCAGTTTCATTACATGGATGGGTTATGAAAGTTTTTCTCGTGGTCGCCGGCCGGGATTTATATTGTAGTCACCTTTATGTATGCCTAGCTAGATGCAAACGTTTATGTTGTTTCATTTTGTACCTTCCATAGTTTGCTTATAATATATATAGACGCAGTCTCTCTGTGAGTTAGCTAGGCTCTCTATTTTTATCGTTGGCTGAAATAAAAACCCATCTTGTTGTGCGTTGTTCGAGCTGAAATTTTAAAAAAGGTGTGTAGCTAGATCCTTTCTTTCTCTATTAATGTGCTGTTTGAACTTCAAATATATACTGTGTGTCTCTCTGTGTGTGGGTATACAGAGAGGGAGAGGGAGGGAGGGAGAGAGATGGATCGGATGTAGGGGTAAAATATTTATCCCTTTAAATTAATAACAACGATTGATAAAAATAAATAAGTAAAGATTTTATTATGATAATAAATTATTTTAATAACAGAAGTTCGGATAAAAAGGTTATAACTCATAAAAGAAAAAGAAATATAAAAGTTGATATAATAGTTAAGGAATATTCAAATTAAAAAATGTTGAAGTGGATTCAAATCTTAATCTCTACCAAAAACTATTACATCAAAACAGAATATATCAGTATAATAATATTAAGTGAACCACTATATAATACTAATTAAAGTTGCAAATATTACATGAAGTATGCACATAGAAGGCAATACAAATTATCATAGCATACTACATCAAATGGTGCAAATCATAGCTAAATGTCACGTCTATGCCATAATTCATATCATACCATATGCCACATACTTATCATATCAAATTTAATCATATTAAAACTGAAATGCCCCAAAACCTAATTTTAATAATTTTAGTTAAATAAGGATTTATTAGGAAAATTAATTAAATAGATTATTTTTATTAAAATAAAAGGAAATTAATTAGGAAAAATCAAGAAGAAAATAATAAATATTTTTATTAGAAAAATTTGGGTGATTTGTTAATTAAAATGAAACTTATGTAAAATCTTTCAAAAATACTAATTTAGCATAAAAAGGGAATTAAATATTATTTTATTTAAATATCCCAAATATCCAAATTAATTTTAATTATCCCAACTCACCTATTTTTTTCCCCCTTTTCCTTTTCTTTTTCCCTTTTTCCTTTTCTTTTTCTTATTTTTCTTTTATTTTCTTCCTCCTTCCTGACCTAGGCCAGCCCAACGACCCAAACCACTCTACCCTTTCTCCCTTCGGCGGCCCTGGATGATGTGTCGTCCCTTTCTTCTTTTTCTCCCCCTCGGAATGCAGCATCTCTTTTAAATTTTTTACCCCGTCACTGGTTCGATCTTTATTCCTTTCTTTATTTTGTTTTCTCCTAGACCGCCGATCCACGCATCTTCTTCTTCTTCCTTCCTTCTTATTCCCTCTGTCGACTTGCAACGCCACCCCCAACGCCCCTGGTTTTTCGCCACCGGGCATACCCCTTTGACCGGCTGTTACTCTTCTTTCTCTTCCTCTTGACTCGCTAGCTACCTTGACCCAACCGCCTCCCTTCCTTCTCGCACACGACCTTCATTTTCCTATACAAATGCCCCTACCATGATTTGAATTTCGCCGGCCAAATGGCGTCACCGGTGAACCCTAATCGACCTACCCGATCTTTCCATTCTTCCCTCTGACCTTAGCCACCCTTTAGTTCTATAAATACCTCCCTAACTGGCTTTGTTCGAGTCTTTTCTCGAAACCCTAAAATTTTACTCTCGTGCGCCACCGCCACTTCAGACGCTTCTTCCCCCGCCGTCCTCCAACACCAACGTTCGAACCACCCTCAAAACCACTCCCTGCATCGCCCTCTAACTAACTACACCACCCATTTCCCTCGATTTGCCCTGCACGAGCCACCCCAGCTGTGCAAAGTAGCCCCTCGACTAGCCCTTTCTTCCTCATCCGCCGCCCTTCGCACCACCATTAACCACCATTTCCGCTGCCATCACTCCCCTTACACCTCCCAAAAAACACCTGCATACCCTCCTCTATCTCCCCCTACTCTTCTTTTCCTCTTCCTCCCTCTCCTCCTCTCTTTCTCTTCTTCTTCCACTTTCGGCCACCACTACCGTCGTCGTGCGCCACCACCCTCATTCTACTCCTCTCCATCCAGGTAGTCACAAACACC
The DNA here is from genome assembly GCA_030549775.1 of Tamarix chinensis. Classification (NCBI taxonomy): domain Eukaryota; kingdom Viridiplantae; phylum Streptophyta; class Magnoliopsida; order Caryophyllales; family Tamaricaceae; genus Tamarix; species Tamarix chinensis. Next base: position 6,938,962 of record CM060179.1, on the reverse strand, counting down.
CCTACTCCCACCCTCATTCTTTCTCTCCTTTTCCCATCACTCAACTTTTTTCCTTTTCTTCTCTCTTTCCTATCACTATTGCCATTTTTGTGCACCACCGTCGGTGTCGCCTGTCACTACCAACCTAAGGTGGAACCCTAAACCCTCTCAACCCTTTTTCACTATTTATACAAGCCTTATTATATTATATTTCAATTATTTCAAATATATTATTATGTATTATTATTATTGTTACTACTACTACTACTACTACTACTACTACTACTACTACTACTACTACTACTACTACTACTACTACTACTACTACTACTACTACTACTACTACTACTACTACTACTACTACTACTAATGTTATTAATTTTATTGAGGGCTGAAGCCCTATTCTGTTTTAGTTCAATTATTATTATTATTATTATTATTATTATTATTATTATCATTATTATTATTATGTATTCTTCTTACTATTGTTATTATTATCATTATTATTTTTAGTATCATTAATATTATTAGGGTAAAGTCTTCAAACCTTATATTATCAACTTTTATAATATTAATATTATTTCTTATATCTTTAGCAAAGCTACTAATTAGTTAATGTCATTATTATTAATATATTATTATTTTATCAAAACCTTAATTCTAGAATAAATTAGGAAATAGTAGTATTTTTAGTAAGAGGGAACCTAATCTTTAGTTTTTCTCTCTTATAGGTGAGACCAATCAAAGCCCTAAAGAGGCGTAGGAACGTGCTCCAAGACTGGTATCATTTTAGGTAAGGGTGTAACTAAGGCCTTATGTGTGTTATGTGTATTACATGCCTTTGATGCCTCGTATAATGTCGTGTTGTGTATCATGTGCTATTAGTTGACTATTTTATGTATGGAGCAGTTTGGAGTTAAGATATGCTTATGTGCCTTCTTATTATATATGTTGACATGTATATATGGTGAAATGTTGTGGAATGTGATGCAATGTGTATAACTCTTTAAGACATGCATGTGAGGATGTTTAATGTGGTTGGTGGGGTGGAAAGGATGAAAAAGGAAAATGGGGAAGTAAGTTGACCAAAGGGGAGTAAGTTGACTAAAGAGAAATAAGTTGACCAAGGGGTGTGAGTTAACCTGAATATTTTAATGGTCCATGAGTGGATGAATAAAATAGGGATTTTAAATAAAATAAAAGAGTGGGAGAACCTATGGTTGTGCATGGGAGAGTATATGGCGTTGCATGGGAGAATCTAGGATTTCATATGGGAGAATCTATGATTCTACATGGGAGAATCTAATCTATGGTGTTGCATGGGTGAAATACCCCAAAATCCTAATTTAGGAATTATGGCAAAATAATGATTTATTAGAGAAATTAAGTAAATAAATTATTTATTAAAATAAAGGGGAAATTAATTGAGGAAAATAAAGAGAAAATAATAAATAAATTATTCCAATAGCCCAAATTAATCTAAAAAGGGGATTAGTTATTATTTTCTAAGTATTTTTATTTTTATTTTAGGTAATAATCTAAAATTCCAAATGCCCAAAAATATCCCAACCCACCTATTTCTTTTTCCTTTTTCTTCTTTCCTTTCCTTTTTCCTTTTTTTCTTCCCCCTCCCCCCTCCTTTCTCATTTTCTTATTTTTCTTTTCCTCCTCTTCCCAGTTTGGGCCAGCCCACGGCCCAAACTCCCTTCTCCTCCCTGTCCCGTGCAGCCTAGCCTGCCCCAACTTCCTTCCTTCTTTTTTTCTTTCGCCTATTTCCCTAGTCGGCCGGTCCCCTCTATTTTTTATTTCCTTTCCCTTGGACCGCCCGGTCCACCCTGTTCTTGTCTTCTTCTTCCTCACGCGGACTGCAACCCTGACCTGCAGTCCTACGCCTTTCGACAGCCACCTGCTCCATTCGATTGTCATTCCCTACCGCCCCCGTCATTCTCTTTCCATTTTGACCCAACCTACCCGTCCTCTCTCCTCACGCGTGCTGCCATCCTTTCTTTTTTCCCCCACCCCGAGCCAAATGTACCCTGCAATTTGGAGGGCATGCGCCGCCTGTCACCGTCTGTCGGCGACCTTCCTCAACTGCCCCCGGTTGTCTTCTTCTCCCTTCGTCGTTTTCCCCCTCAATTAGCCTATAAATACACCCCAAGGGCTGCCATAACCCACCTCCCTTTTCGCAAGCCTAAAAATCTAGTTGTTCGCCGCCGCCCAAATAGACCCTTGCTCCACCACCGTCGACGAATGCCGCCACAAAATCCGCCCACCAAAACCTTCCCCGCACCTCCCTCTACAAATCTAAGCCACCATCCTCCCCTATCTTGCCCTACACGAGCCGCCCTAGCCGTGCAAAGTTGCCAACCAGATCAGCCATAACCAACTCCGCACCGCCCCTCGTACAGTCGTCCACCGCCAATTCCGCCGCCAACAACACCTCCCCCACCCTCCAAAACAACCAGGAACTCCACCCTACCTCCCCACACCTCCATCTCCCCTGCCTCCCTCTCCTCCTACCTTCTCCACCTTTGGCCACCGTGCCAACCGCCGTGCACCGCCACTTTCGGCTGCACCACCACCTCCATTCCACCCCTCTCCACCTGCTGCACCTCCCACCACCTCAAACACCTTTCCACTCCCTCTCTTTTAGCCTACATATCCATCTTTCCACCTCTCTTCCTCCTCCACCGCCGCCGCCGTCACCGCCACGCCCCGCCACCGGTTTCGCCACCAACCTTAGGTGGTACTCCAACTCCTCCAGCCCTTAAAACTATTTTCCATAAGTGTTAATAATTTTTAGTAATATTAATAGTATTATCCTTAATATTACTATTATTATTGTTGTTGTTGTTATTAGTGTTGTATTATCATTATTATTATTATTATTACTACCATTATTATTTATATTATTAGTGTGTAACACCTTTATTACCTAACCTAATTTCAGGAATATTTATAACTATGGCATGTTATTTAAAAGGGTTAAAACTTTAGTACTAATAAAGTGATCTTTATTATTATTAATATTACTACTACCACTACTAGTAGTATCATTATTATTTTCTTACTAAATCTAACTTGGCCATTATCACTAAGACTACCACTAAGACGACTTCTAGGGCCTCCATTAGTATTAACCCTATGACAAAAGCTACTACTAATATTATCACCATATCTATTATTATTATTATTATTATTATTATTATTATTATTATTATTATTATTATTATTATTATTATTATTATTACTAATACTAATATTATTTAATACGACTACTACTATAAATAATATTATTGTTAACTTGGTTCTTGCCAATATTTTTAGTATTAACCTTGTCCATTATCACTTTTTATTATTAACATAAATATTTGGACCCTTATATTCTTATTACCATATTGGTTACTATTATTATTATTATTATCATCATTATTATTATTATTATTATTATTATTATTATCACTATCTTACTATAACTAGTATTAGTACTATTATTAGAAGAAATAAAGCTATTAGGTTTAATAATGTAAATATAGCTATATATATATATATTAAAATAAATATAATTTGACTAGTAATATCTAGTAGACTAACTTGAAGATAAAAACTCTAGTTTTCACGTGTAATGCTTCCTTTAATAATAATAACCCTAATCTTAGACTAAAATAAGGAATAATAGTATTTTTGGTAGGATGGAAACTAATCTTTAGTTTTACCCTCTTATAGGTGAATCAAGCCAAAACTCTAAGGAGGCGTAGGACCGTGCTCCAAGCCCGACATCGTTTTAGGTAAGGATGTAGCTAAGGCCCTTGTGTGTTGTGTGACTTGTATGTCTTGGATGCTATATATTATTTTATGTTGTGTATCGTATGATTGTCATTAACTTGTCTTATGTGTAGCGCAGCTTGGAGTTGAGGTGTGTTTGTATATGTTTTCTTATGACATGTGTATGATATGTATATATGGTGATTATGATGTGATATGTTATGGCCCTCTAGGAAATGCATGATAGGATAATTGATAATATGACATGGGAATGAAAGGACAAAAAGAAAGAAAATGGGAAGTGAGTTCACTAAGGGGGATATGAGGTTGAACAAAATACCTCATGATCCATGAGAGATAATTAAAGAGGAAGAAATGACCAAAATGAATGAGAGATGGGAACCCTGCATGGAAATCTTAAAATTTGCATGAGGACTTTGGGTGTTTGCATGGGATGGATAAAACTTGCATGGGGATGATCTTTACGTGAGAAAAGTTGATTTAGGGTGTAAATAAGATAAGGGGAGAGTTGTGGAGTGATTGGAGACTCGGGATGAAAAATAGTACGTAGGTTGGTGTAAGGGTGTATAAGGGACCCGATTAGGGTTTTAAGAGGAAGCGGTAATATGAAAAATATGGAAGTAAAAATGATTAAGGGAGAGTGGAGTACGGGTCAAGAGTGGGAATTTATTATGTAAAGGGTGAGTATGGGTGTCGTGGGAGAAAAGAAATATTGAGCGAGAAATAGAGAGGTTACTTGTGGAAGAAGAAAGGTACTAGGGTTTGAAGTGACCAACTAGGGTTTTTCTGGTCACATGCGAAGTCGAGAGGTAAAGTGATATGTTTTGGGATTGGATCTAATTGAGATAAGATGTGGGGCGATGAATGAAGTAATGGTAGTGTAAGTGAGAGAAAGTTGGACCACATAGGTCCAATTAGGGTTTTCAAGGGAAAACCCCAAAGGGTGATAGTAGGTGGAGTTTAATGTCATGAGGTGTTGGGCCCTAACCCACACTCTTAGGTTTCGTTATGTATAAATGTAAGGAGGAATGGATGTCGGGGCGTGATAAGGGGCGCAAGAGTCTCAAGATATGGGACAAGCCTCCCTTAAGAGGATAGAAGTAGAATGTTGGTGACATGCATATCAAGGGTGTAATGTTTATCGAATAAGACACGAATAAGATACTATCCATTTAAAGAGAAACATTGTTGAGTCGGACCCAGACAGGTCCACAGGCGAATAATAGTGTCCAGAAGCCGGGGTGCCCTGGACACCGTTCCACCAACGAATAATAGTGGCCAGGAGCGTTCTACCCTGCATGATTTCTGGTCCACCGGCTATAATAGTGGGGGATTCTGTACTCAACAAACCAAAGTAATGAAGCTAAGCCATGGAAAATACACTAAGTACTTACAGTGAAATACCATGTGAGTTGGGGCCAGACCGGTCCACCGGCGAATAATAGTGGCCAGGAGCGTTTTGCCCCGGAGACCGGTCCACCGGCGAATAATAGTGGTCAGAAGCGTTCTGCCCTATATGTATTTTGGTCCACCGGCTATAATAGTGGGGTTCCACCACTCACATAGATTATTAAAGAGTATGTGTGGAATGAACATATTGTTAAGAGAACTAAAGAATAAGTTACCTGAAAAGTAACCCGACCTTATTACATGTATTATTGTATGTTGCCTATATGATCATTCTTACGTTATATGCTCTATGTGTCGGCCTTAGTGCATCTGTTACCTTACTTAGTACGTAGTATACTAATCGTCCATTTCATGGGTGCCGCTTATTCCCACGAGTAGAAGACCCATCTGAGTTTGTGCAAGTAGGGGGTGACGTCTTTGATGCCTACGACACTTACGAGGCATTGAGTAGGGCTGAGCATTGATCCTAGACCTAACTTGGGGATCGAGAGCGACTCAACCAGACTCTATTTTCTTTTATTAGACCATGTATCATTATATTTTCGTTGTGATATCGTACGATGATTTATGCTTTGAAAAACTTTAGTCACTTACTCGTTGGATTGTGATTCTAAATGGCACTCTGATTTCTGTATGACATTACGTTTCATTATTGCCTTATGCTTTTATTAATGACTTGTGTTTGATTTTAACCTTGTTTAGCCTTAGCACTTAGTACTAAAACGGTAGGATTGAACCGATCTGGTACTAAGTGTGGCGGTATTACCCCCAAGTTTATGGTTTTGTCATTTTGCTTTTGTGAAACCCTTTTATTAAAATGAAATTTTTCAGTAGTAAATTTGGGGGTGTTACAATGGGATAATCTAATCTATGGTTTTGTATAGGGGAATCGAATCTAGGGTTTTGTATGGATGGATATAGGGTTTACATGAGAGAATCTAAGTACGTATGGAAGAATCTGGGGTTACATGGGTCATTCTATGGTTTCACGTGGGAGTTTTAGGGTTTTGCATGAAAAAGTTTGAAGGGTTACATGGGATGTATAAAGTCTGCATGGGGGTGAATTTTACATATGGAAAGTTGTCTTTAGGTGTGAGGAAGGTAATGGAAGTGTTGTTTGAGTGTTTGGATACCTTGGATGAAGAATATTACGTAGGATAATATAAGGGTACATAGGAGGCTGAGCTAGGGTTTAGGGGAAAAACCTTAATTTGAGAAGGTGGTAAAAAGGAAAAATAAATGAGGGTGAGTAGAGTACGAGATGATGATGAAAATGATCAGGTAAGGATGAGCATGATTGGCATGGAAAAGAAATAAGTGGAATGTGAGAAATGGAAGGGTGACATGTGTACATGAGGAAGCTAGGGTTTGTTAGGGCTAGTTAGGATTTGGTGTGGTTACTAGGGATTTCGTGACAACAATGGTGCTTGAGGAGTAAGGGTAATGATGAGAGTTGAATCTAAAGGTTGTGATGTGTGGAGTTTTAAAATGATTTGGGTTGTGTGAGGTGGAGTAGGATGGGCCACATAAGCCTAAATTAGGATTTCGGGATAAAACTCTAAAGTGAGGTGTTGAGTGGACTTGGAAGTGTAAGGTAGTGGGCATTGGCCCATATACTTAAGAGTTGGACTTCTAATGTGAAATGGGATATGGAGGAAAGGATATTGGGGCAAGTTGGGAGGTGCATGAGTCTGATGATATGGAACGGGTTCGTTGTAGAATAGGTGTGGGGAGAGTGAGTCATGCATGTTTAGGGTGAAACTTTTGAATAAGACACTGTAAGACTTTAATCATTTAAAGTGGAAGATTGTTGAGCCGGGCCCAGACTGGCCCACCGGTGAATAATAGTTGTTAGGGCATTTTGCCCTATATGTGACTGATCCACCGGCGAATAATAGTGGTCAGGCGCGTTATGCCTGTATGTTTCCGGTCCACTGGCTATAATAGTGGGGGATTCCGTGCTCAATAAACCGCACATAATTGTGTTAAGACATGGGAAAGAGACTAAATACTTACAGTAAAACACCATGAGAGTCGGGGCCAGATCGGTCCACAGGCAAATAATAGTGGTCAGGAGCTTTTATGCCCTGTATGTTTTCGGTCCACCGGCAATAATAGTGGTTAGGAGCTTTATGCCCTATGTGATTCCAGTCCACTGGTAATAACAGTGGGGTTCCCGTACTCGCATGGACTTGATAAAGAGTATGGTGTGAAATGAGTATTGATAAGAGATTAATTAGTAATTAATCCAAACAATAAATGGACCTTTGTATATTTACCTGAACGATCGTATGCTACTATGTTATCATGTTAGATTATATGTTGTTTTTATTATTCCGTTTGGTTTTATATGCTTCTATGTGTTAGCCTTAGTGCACGGTTACCTTACTTAGTATGTAGCGTACTGATCATCCTTTTATGGGTGCTGCTCATTCTCACGAGCAAAAGGCTCTTCTAACTTTGTGCAGGTGGACAATGCATATTTCGATGCCTTCAATGCTCATGAGGCATCAAGCGGGGCTGAGTATTGATCATGGGCTTGGTTCGATGATCATGAGTGACGTGGCCAGATTCTTTGTCATGTTATTTTATTTCTTCTGTAATTTATTTTTGTATTGGATCTCTCCTTTTATGACTTATTACTTTATATTGAGTATTCAAGATGAAACTTTTATCGGTTGTAAACTTTATTTCTCTTTTTGAAATTTTTATAATGCACTTTGCTTTATGATTCTCTTTACACATACTCTAATTTCATGTTATGATCCTTTAGTTCTTTTTATGAACTCTTAGTTTAATTATTAATTAAGTTTAATAAATATCCTTTTTAGCCTTAGCACTTGGAACTAGAACGGTCGAAGTGAACCGGTGTGGTACTAAGTGTGGCGGTGACTTCCCCAGAATTCACAAGTTTTAATTTAAGTGCTTATGTTATATATATATATATATATATGTATGTATGTAGTGAATTTTGGGGTGTTACAAAAACTATTTCATTAATCTAATTATACTAAAGGCGTCCCATAAATAAAAAACACCAAACTTATAAATGTAATTTTCAATAACCATCTCTATACCACTCGTAACATGATAAAGAAACACTGAGATAATTACCAACCCATATTGTAATACCCCGTTTTTAGGAAACCCTAATTAAAATTAATAATTACGTGTGATTAGTTATAATTATTATTTTAGAATGTTTAGTATTAAACTTATTATTTTTATTATTATCATCATCATCATCATCATCATCATCGTCATCATCATCATCATCATCATCATCATCATCATCATCATCATCATCATCATCATCATTATTATTATTATTATTATTATTATTATTATTATTATTATTATTATTATTATTACGGCAGTTTATGTATAGAAAAATAATCAGGTTAAAAAGTTGATAGAAACTGACTATTTATTTTAATCCTAGTTTTTATCCGTAAATCATATCCTAATTATTTTATTAATAACTGCGACTAGTAACCCAAAAATAAATTTCTAAAATTTATTCCCGATTATTTTTTATCTTTTTCGTTTTATTTAAACCTATCTCAGATCGAATTATATTTTTTCCGAATTATTTTTCTATCCGATATCGTAATTTATCCGAACTAAATTTAAAAAAAATATATATATATATAATATTTTTTCTTCTCTCTCTCCCTTTGCTATTTAATATCCCTTCCCCGTAAATACACACCCTGTCTCCTACATTTTATTACCTTACTCAACTGTTGACTCATCTCTACATTTATACACACATATGCACGCTACACTCTTACACTGTATATATACACACGACGCACACTTACACACTCCAAACATTTCCCCCAACCCACTATTCCTCCCAGCAACACTCCCTCTCTGCATACACATGCACGACACCCATACATAAACACACATCCATGCTACACTTACACACCCCAAACAGCCCCCTCCTAATTTCTCTCGGCTAACAACCCTTCCCCCTGAGTAGTGCAACACACAACCCCCGCCGCCCAAACAGCCTTCCCATTCTCCTCCCCTCACTCCTTTGTTTGGTTTTCCTTCCACCCAAACACCCCTGATCATCTCGCAGCCAACCCTTCCCCCTGTCTTATTTGATCAACCAGCAGCACACTCCCCCACTAGCCCACACAGAATCCAACCTCTCTGCCACCTCCTCCCTTCAGCCTAGCAGCAGCCAGCCATCTCAGCCACCACAACACCCTCTCCCGCAGCTCCCATTCTCCTCCTCCCTGCGTCCAACCCGTCGCCTAGATTCCTAGCCACATCGTCCAGCAGCATCCACTCCTCCACCACTTCGCAACCACCTCCAACCATGGCCCTTCCCCTGTCGTAGCTCGTCATCCCACAACACCACCCCAGCCTCCTTCCTGTAGTAACTGAGCTTTCCCCATCACCTCCACCACGTCGTAGCCCTGCACTTCCCAATCCAACTAGCCGACCACCATCCCACCATCCCGTCGCCCAACCAACAGCCTCCACCATCGCCTAGCCTAGCCCAGTCGCCACCCACACCATCACCGCGACCTCTGCCCATCACCACCAACCACCAACCGAGCCCCTACACCCCAGCGCCTCTGCCATCATAAGCCTTCCGCTGAGTCAACTAGTAGCTCCCCCCAATCGCATGCAGTCCTCATGCTGCAACGTGAGTGAACTATTTATATTATAATGATTTTGTACCATATTAATTGTAAGGGTATTTTGGTAATTTTATAAAAATAAATATTTTTATGCTATAATTATTTTTTTATCTGATAGATATTAATTTGGTATTTGTGGTATTATTTTTAGGTACAAAATTTTAATTAGCAGGACCTAATAAATTTTTATGGATACAGCTAATTTTACATTTTTGCTGGAATTTAGGTAACTGTTACACTCTACTAAAATGATAAATATTGCATGATAGCATATTAAGGTTTTTGGTGTATAAAATATGTTTAGCATGATTTATTTTGATATAATTATGTGTTAATTATTATTATTATTATAAAAACGGATAAAAACGAGCACACTATCTGATATGAAAATATCATTAAAAATGATTCTAATGACGAGAAAATATTTTGTATAATAATTATATGTAAAATAATAGGTTGAGCATACTTAGATGTAATTATGGAATAATTATTATGAATGCGTGCCCTAGGGGCAATTTAGTCATTTTTGGTGCATTATGATATCTATTCTGAAAATTATGTTTAATATGTATTATTTGTTGTGGATTATACGATCGTGTGTTTTGTACAATTTAAAAGTGTATGATAGGGTTTGTACGTAGAAACCTATGTAAGGGCAAAATGGTCTTTTGACATAGTTGATAGTTTAAATTTCATAATAAATAATTACATTTTTTCATTTTAGCCTTTTCACAACAAATTAATAAATAAAATGGATTTAGTATTTAAATGAATGATAATCTGATAATTATTGGCTTCAGGGGTATTTTGGTCATTTTCATCCTAGTGCCCCCAAATGTGAATAATTGGACATAGGATGGCCTTAGACTTTTGGTAGGTTGACCTTAGTATTGACTTTGACTTTGTTTTATACCGTTTACCGTAGGGCTGACTTGGATAGTTGGAAATAAAGGAGAAATGAATAAGTATGGAAATGAGAATAAATGTGTAATGCGTGTCATCTGTGATTACCTTATAAAAATACTAATACGTAAAGTGGAAGACCTCGAGTTTGGGAATAGTTTCTCTCTAGGGGTAGCTACCCTAGAAACGAGGTAGGAGTCCTTGATTTATTTGGTTTTTTGGTGTGCCGGTTGTGTCCTAGTAAGACCCTAGTCTACTTTATAGGTTACCTACGGGCCCTATAGGGGGTATCGATACTTAAGGATTAGGTGTCCAAGGTGAGGAGGGTACTGTGTGCCTTGTGCATCAGTATAAACAGAGTGTTGTTATGCCTTTGGGTTGGATGGTTGGAGGGTATCGTGTTGCCTTGTACGCCAATATGACCTGTGTACTATTATGTGTTGGGTTATTATTGTATCCCTCTCGAGTAAATGAAAAAGGAAATGATATGATTGGAACGATTATTATTGAATATTGGATTGATTTAGTAGTAGCCATTTTCCTACCTGTGGTTTTGGGTAGTAGACGTTGTGCCTACCCGTGATTTTGGTAGCAGCCGTTGTGCCTACCTATGGTTTCGGTAGTAGCCGTTGTGCTTACCTGTGGTTTTGGGGTAGCAACCTTTGTGCCTACCTATATTGGTATTATGTCTGTGAATATACCTGTGATGTAATGGATTTTATTATACCGCACATGTAATATACCTGTGGTGTTATGCATTTTACCATACTGTACCTATAAGTATACTTGTGAGGTTATGTATTTTAACATATTGTACCTGTAAGTACACCTATGATGTTAAGTATGTTGTTATATTGTACCTGTAAGTATACTTGTAAGGTTATGGACTTTATTATACTATACCTGTAAGTATACCTGTGAGGTTGTAGATTTTGTTATACTATACCTATAAGTATACCTATGACGTTATGTATGCTGCTATCTTGTACCTGTAAGTATACCTATGAGGTTATGGATGTTATTATACTATATCTGTAAGTGTACATGTGACATTCTGTAAGTGGTTATTATACTGTACCTATAAGTATATCTGTGACATTATGGATTTTATCATATTCTACCTATAAGTATACATTTGATGTTGTGGATTTTGTTATAGCTTACCTGTAAATATACCTGTGATGTTATAAATTTAGTTGGGAGTTATGCTGAGACATGAGTCATGCTGTGGATGTTATAATTGCTATGCTGGAGTTTGGGTTCTAATTATTACTTCTAAGAGTGTCTCTGGCATGTTAGTCTAGTAAGCTTTCGGTTGTTTTAGACAAATGAAAATGAGTAGTATGTGGCTTTAATAGAATTCAACCGTCGAAATGATTAATGTATATCAATCCTCGTATGAATACTTAAATGTCTTGTACCTGTTATTTGTATGCCTTGCATGTGTTCCATGCTAGTTTTTCATATTAGTTTGGTACAAAGGGTTATTCAGTACCGTAGTATTGACAGGTTCTATTTCATGGTCTCTTGCCTATTCAACGGGCAATCTTTACCTTGCAAGATCACTTTGAGGGTAGGGTCTGACGACTTCAAATAGAGGGTTGAGAGTTAGGACTATCCGGTATTCGCCCAGACTTCTTTTGATCCGATTATTCCATGGACTCTTAAATCCCCTACTATTTCCTTTTGTTATATTGGAACTCTTTGCCTGATCTTTTTGTATTTATCAGAACAATATAATTTGTAATGAAATTCTATTATACCTTTGTTTTAATATTATTTAAGTAAAGTAATATTTTAGCCTTAGGACTTAGTATAAGAACAATAGAGGATGTCAGACTTATACTGAGTGTGGCGGTAACACCCATTGATTTTGTAATTAACGCTTCCGCAAAACAAAAAGTTTTAGTAGTAAAAATGGGGGTGTTATACATATAACAAATTTAAATAGTGCACGAAGGCAGCTATCAACCAACATATCAAAACCAAGCAATGCTCAAAAGCAAATACCAAACTAACAAACCACGATAATTTATTTTAATCCTTATACATCAATTACTTCCATTTTCAATTACCTAAGATGATATAATAATAATCCAAAGACATATAATTTACATCGGTCATATCAACACACCTAGGCAACACAATATCCTCTACACTTGTAACCCAAAGACGTACAAATACTCCAATCATACTAATGCAATAAGGTATTGAAATACTCACACATCCTAGGACACTTCATTCATAAGTATTGACATCCCCATAGGGCATGTAGGTCACTTATAGCGTATACAAGAGCCTTAGCCACAATGTTAAGGCATTAGACGAAACCCCCAAACTAAATTAAGGGCTTCTACCTTGTTTCTTGGGTGGCTAACCATAAAGAACATCTATTACCAAATTTTAAAATATTACACTTTAAATATTAATATCCTAATAAGGTGATCATAAATATTGCATAATTCATAATCATTTCTGTTTCATACTTAATCATTTTTCCTTTATTTATAGTTATTCAAGTCGACTGTAAGGTCAATGATCCAAGACAAAGTTAAATTCAGCATTAAGGTCAACCTAGGAATCAATTAAGGTCATCATAATCCAATAATTTACACGTTTTGGCATAATAATTTGTAAAAGACCAAAATGTCCTTATATATTATTTACTTAGCAATTTCCCACTTAATAGAAATTGTGACTAGAATTAACTAAAATTCATGGTATGAATAAATAACTTTAAAACAAGCACTTTAATATAAAATCACAATTCTGAAAGATATTAGAAATGATAAAATTATCATGCCCCTAAAACACAATTATTCTTTGTCTCTTTATTTGAGGCTCATGTTGCTCACTCTAGCAATGTCTACAAGGATTAATGAAAACCCAAACTCACAATTTCAAAACCATAGATTTCTAATAAATGTGTTAAACACTCACAAAACCAGTATAAACACCCACGAAAAAAAATTACAGAAATTATAATTCAAATCAGTGAGTGCACCATTTTTTTTTATTTTTTGCATTTTCATTTTTTGGGTGACGGTGATAGTGTTAGGTGGAAGAAATTACATTATGAGAACTCCCTTATTCTTATATATATTATTATATATAAAAATAGAGTTGTCTGCACATGTTGTTTTCCCACCCAAACAACTCCCACATCAGCTTAATGACATGTCACTTATCTGACTTATCTATTACATCATTTCTCTAGTCAATCAATCAATGGTTGGTAAAAAAAATCTATATCAATGGCCAAATATCTGCTACATCAGATATCTGACTTTTGAATACTATTCTACAATTTATACTATATATACAAAGATATAAGGTTCTCATAACCTCAACCTCAAGGATACTATTTTTCCAAATGCACGTACAACTACAACAACACAAAAAAAATAGTTTTAACTTCTTACAACATTTTATTAAACACTTTAATTACTTATTTAGTACATTACTAACTTTGTGTTATTATCCTTTCAAATATCATAATCAACACAATGCCTCTATTTTCTCTACTGAATGAAATCAACCCTTCTTCAACAACTTGGGTAGTTCAACTGAGAATAATTAGAATTTATGAAATTTTATGAGAATAAATCTTAGGCATACTAAAAAGAAGGTACCATGCATGATAGTCAGGTGATTATTTCAAATCAAAATTACAATTTACTTCTTAAAACATATACTTAATATCCAAGTGGCTATATTTTATGTTACATCACAGAGAGTTAGAGTGCATGCATCAATTAAAAGGCCACTCATTCAAAAATTTAAGTAGATTTTATCATAAGGAAACCTATACCACTTGAAATTTTTTATTGTTGCTGACAAAAAAAATGGGCACAAAAATAACTAGATCTTCATATTTCATTTATTTCATGACAAACACTGAAAATTTCAAAGAATGGACATATTCCCAAAGAATCTATATCAGTTTGTCCCATATGAAGCTTTACCTACAACAGATACTTCCTTACTTATTGGTAAGGTTATTTGTTTGCTACACATTATTTCCAGCATCATTAACATTATCACAACTTTGACAGATGTGATTGGCAAGGTGGTAAGCATTCACAACATACAAACAAAGGAAATTTATGGACAAATGACAAATCAACTAGACTTTAGCATTGAAGATTCTAGGTATATACAAAATTTTGTTACAAATGAATCTTACTTAGTAGCAATCATATTTTGTAGGCAGAACACCATAGATTGTACACTATAGGATGAACTTGCTACTAAGCTAAAAACACATGTAAAAGAGTCTTGCCATCAGGCAGTTTACATCATATTACAGTTCATCAAAGTCATAATATTTAGAGGTAAAAATAATATTTATATGTTAATTTTGGTTATACATGCATGAATAATGTTCTCTATGTTTCATTTATTCAGATCAAGTAAGACTTGCCAACACTTGGAATGACACTAAAATCTCCATGGACAGTGATGAAAAAGAAATTCAAGACTTTACAAATGAGTAGTGTTTTCTAAAACAAGTAAAACACCATTTAATATTTTTTTTATATACAACTTCTTAATAACTCTAACCATATTCCAATATTTTGGATTTTCAACTGACAGAAATACTACTACAACCATTAGTGACACAAAAGTATTACCATCATATTTTATTGATGATGAGTTAGCAAGTTGAAGATGGCCATTCAAATCTCTAGAGAAGCTAAAAAATGAGGAGGTGTGTTAAATATCATGCTTTCTGATTATTAATTTCAAATTAGTTAATCAAGCATAGTTACCTTTTAATTAAGGAATTAAATATCCAAACAGGAAAGTTCCGGATAGAGCAAGAATAGTAGCAATGGAGACAGAGGGAGATTAGTATTACATTGCATGTAAAAGATGCTACAAGAAGCTAAAACCAAGTGGGGACAAATTTAAGTGGAACAAATATAATAAACTTGAAATAAGTGGTAATAAAAGGTATAAGATACAAGTCAGAGTTTTTGATGACACAAATTATGCCCCATTACTAATGTGGGATAGAGAATGCAAGGAATTGATAGGAAAATCAACAAAGGAACTCAAAGAGGCTAATACAAAGGTATAATATAGACTATAGGTGAATTATTATTACCTAAATCCATGTTTCATTCTTAATTCAGATAAACATCTTTTACTTGGTATAGATGTTAGATGATGGTCTACCATGTGAACTTGAAACCATGTTCAATAAGGTAGTACTATTTTTGGTGTAAATCAAGGATGACAACTTGGGAGCATATATAATCATTAAACTTACATCAAACCATGCTATAGTCAACAAGTATGATGGACCATGCATGTTTGATAGCAAGGTTAGTTCCCTTTGGAATATTATGATGAACTAATTTTTAATTATGTTTGGTTCAAAAAATATTTGAATTAATTTTACCTCTTATGACTCTAACTTACTATCAAAGGCAAGCAAAAGTGATATTCAAGGGCAAGTAACCAAAGGAAAAAAATAAACATATATGGATTATTCAATTCTTTGTAAATTCATTATAAACTAGGGTTTAATAAGCTTTGTTTTGAAGGTTATTTCACAACTGATGAGATGACAACACCAAACAAGGAAGATGACACCACTCCAACAAAACTAATAGATGTGGAATCAGAGAAGAGATGGAAGAGAAACATAGATGGAGATTTGTCATCAACTGTTCCTACAAAGAAAATAAGAGAGGTGATCAAGAAAGAAAAACTCTGCAATTAGTTTACATATCTATTTTGTTTTCCCATAATAGTTTCTCTATCTTTCAAAAGAAAATGTAGCCAAAAGACGAATTTATTAGTATTAAGTATGCTATGATTGCTTATTAAACTGATCATTTTATTATCACTACCTACTATTATCCTAATTGTGATGTAATGCTATCTTATGTTATTTTATTGGGTATTATATGATGAATGCTACTTTTCTTTGAAATTTTTGCAACTAAATTTAGTGCAACTAAATATAATCCTTAAACAAGTAGAAATTAAATTAAATGAATAGGGTGAAGAAGTGATAATTTGATAAAAGTTGTCAATTGAAATAATGGTTATATTCATAGGGAATAGGAAAATAAAAAAACAAATATAACAGCTGACATAGCCACAAACAATAATGTAACTCCAATTACAACTATACCCTGCTGCATTAAAACCCCTATTTTAATAGCTTGTTTCCTTATTTTATCTATTTAAACAAAACAAAGAGAAATCTCACATCTCCTACACTCTCCCTTTTTTCCACACTTTGAATTGACTTTTAAGCTATCAAGTAATCTCAAAACGAGCTACCAATAATTACAAACTGAGACAAAATTATCACTCATTGTAAGCTTCATTTTTATGTTCACTCCTCTATATTTATATTAAATAGGATACAAGGAGACTAGGAGATATATGAACACTTTTTATTTAACTGTTTAATTTGTGTGCATTAGGAAAATTCCTAATGAAGAAATTAACAAAGTCTGCAACCTTATGCTAAAAAATGACAACAGAAGAAGGCTCAACATCAGGTTTAACTATCCATTATTATCGATTACAACTTTTATACATGTTTAGCTTACTCCACATATAATTTATACAGTTTAACATATTAGATATTAGTCATTGTTTTTGAATTTTTATTTAGGATTAGTTTTATGACTCTATTGTATATGTTATTCCAAATGAAGAAACTTCTGTTAATTAATAATAAAAAACATCCAAATCTAGTAAAAATGGATGATCCTACCCATGATATTAGGAAGTACAATAGGTCATAATGTTTGTATAATTCCATTCAAAACATATAACACATCCACATATTATGCTACCTTCTATTAGTCATTAGTCATTATTTCTATTTTTTTTATGATTAGTTTTATGACTATATTATATGTGTTATTCCAAATGCAGACACTTTTGTTAATTAATCAAACACACACACACAAATCTAGTAGTAATGGATGATCCTACCCATGATATTTGGAAGTACTAATAGGTCATAATATTTGTAAAATTCCTTTCAAAAAAGATAACACATCCATATATGATGATACCTTTCAATTTCATAATAGGAAACAGATAACACAATGTATTATGTAATAATAATGTTTGCAAGATTAAGAGTATAATACCTTTCATCATACAAAATAATATAAGAATGCTATAAATGATAGGCAAGAAAACACCTCTATAATGCATAAACAAGAAAAAATTGCATACTAAAACCAACTAATAAATAGTAAATTGTACTCATGGAACTTTTTTTTAAATTTATATATTTTAACTAATAATAAATTATGTATACACTATTAATCAAAAATCGGTTCCAACATCAACATGATTTCTAAATAGAAATTATATTTATTATTACTAAAAATTAGAGTATATTAACTTTTGAAGAAAACTTTAAAGCTTATTATCTCAGTATCTAATACTGCTTAAAATATTTTAAACATTTGTAAAAATTATTATAATTTATTAAAAAAATATAGTAGGTAATGAATGGTTTAAAATATTTTTTTGAATCTAAGTTTATGACAATAATTATATATCTACCATAATCTAAAAATCTTTTGATTTTTAAAAATCAAGTATATTAACTTTGGAAGAGAAATTTGTAGCTTATCAGCCCATACTTTTGTAGCCTGCAAGGAATATTTAAACCCAATTAGTGACCTAAATTGAAATAAAAAACAATAATAAACTTACAAAGTTAAAAAAAAAAAAGAAGAGAAACAACTTACTTTAATTGAAATGCCACAAAAATTCTAATTTTAAGAATTATAGCTAATTTAGGATTTATTATGGAAATTATTTAAATAAATTATTTTTATTAAAATACAATGAAAGTAATTAGGGTAATTCAAGAAGAAAATAATAAATATTTTTATTAGAAAATTTTGGATATTTTGCTAATTAAAATGGAATTTATGAAAAATCTTTCAAAAATCCTAAATTAGCCTAAAAAGGGATTTAAATATTATTTTATTCAAATATTATTATTTTTAAATATCCCAAATATTCAAATTAATTTAATTGACCCCAACCCACCTATTTTCTTTTTCATTTCCTTTCTTTCTTTTCTTTTCTTTTTCTTCCTTTTTCTTTCTTCTTCTTTTCTTTTTCTTGCTCCTTACCTCAATTGGGCCTATCCGCGGCCCGCTTCTCTCCTTTCTTTTTGCTCCTACCATGGCCCATCTTCCTTCTTTTTTCTTCCTTCGAAGCTGCCCAGGCCAAAACGCCGTGTTTTGTTAAGTTTTCCCCTATTGCCTGGTTGGTCTCCCCATCCTTTCTTTTCCTTCTCTTCTTCCCCAGACTATCGGTCCATCCCCCTTTTTTCCTTATTCCTCTTCTTCCCATTGTTGACCTGCAACTTTGCCGTAACGTCCCTAGTTTTTCGGCGTCGACCACGCTCTTTTGACTGGTCGTTTCTCCCTTCTTTTTTCCATTGTTTCACCGGCCACGTTGACCCAACCTACTTTCCCCTCTTCTCGCGCAGTTCCTCCTTTTCCTGCTCAACACCTTGCCATGATTTTGAAATTTCACTAGCCAACAGTCGCTACCGGTGACCCTAACCCTACCTACCCTACTTCCTTATGGTCCCATCAACCTTACCCTCTCCCCTAAACTCTATAAATACCCCTCACTAGTTTGAACTTAAAGCTTTTTCCTGAAACCCTACAAATTTACTCATGTGCACTGCCACCACTTCAGACACTTCGTTTGCCGTCGTCGGACAACTTCACCGCCTGCTCTACCCACCTAAGTCCTCCCTGCACCGTCCTCTAACTAACTACGCCGCCCTTCTTCCTTAATTCTCCCTACACAAGCCACCCTGGTTGTGCAAAGTATCCCCTTGACCAACCCTTTCTTCCTCATCCGCCACCCTTCGCTCCGCCTTTAACCACCAATCCCGCTACTACCACTACCTCCTACACCTCCCAAAACCACCTACATACCCTTCTCTATCTCCCCTTACTCTCCTTTTCCTCTTCCTCCCTCTCCTCCTCTCTTTCTCTTCTTCTTCCCCATTCGGCCACTGCCGCCGCCACCGTGTGCCGCCACCATCATTCTACTCCTCTCCTACTAGGCAGTCACAAAGCACCCTTACTTCCATCTCCATTCTCCCTCACCTCTTCCCAGCCCTCAACTTTTCCCCTTTTCTTCTCTTTTTCTAGCCACCGCCATGCACCACCACCTGTGCCGCCTGTCACCACCAACCTAAGGCGGAACCCTAAACCCTCTCGACCCTTTTTCACTATTTATATAAGCTTTATTCATTTTATTTTGTTTTATTTCCTTTATTTTGATTATATTATTATTATTATTATTATTAATGTTTTATTATTGTTGCTATTGAGAGCCGAAGCCCTATTATATTTTTATTTCGATTATATATTATTATTATTATTATTGTTTTTGTTGCTATTATTATATTTATTATAATTAATATGTGATTATTATTATTATTATTATTTTCAATGTTAGTATTATTATTTTATATAGTGTCGATACCTTATTATGTCTATTTCAAATTTTAGTAGTAGTATTATTAATATCATGTCTTATTATTATTATTATTAACATTAGTATTTATTATTATCATTACTATTATTATTATTATTAGTTTTATTATTTATTCAATGTAGGGTCAAAACCCTACTTCATTTTATTTCTGATTATTATCATTACTATTATTACCGTTATGATAATTATTATTTTGCAATTTTATTATGGTTTTTATCATTATTATTATTATTATTATTATTATTAACATTAGTATTTATTATTATCATTACTATTATTATTATTAGTTTTATTATTTATTTAATGTAGGGTCAAAACCCTACTTCATTTTATTTCTGATTATTATCATTACTATTATTACCGTTATGATTATTATTATTTTACAATTTTATTATGGTTTTTATCATCATCATCATCATTATTATTATTATTATTATTATTATTATTATTATTATTATTATTATTATTATTATTATTATTATTATTACTATTACTATTTCTATTATTATTATTTTTCTTGATATTGTTATTATTATTATTATTATTATTATTTTGGTGAAGGGTCGAAGCCCTTATTCCACTATTTATTTCAAACCATATTATTATTATTATTTAAATAATATTATTATCGTTATTATTATTATTTTTACTATTATTATTATTATCATTATTATTATTTTTAGTATCATTATTATTATTATTATTAGGGTAAAGTCTTCAAACTTTATATTATCAACTTTTACAATATTACTATTATTTCTCATATCTTTAGCAAAGTTAGTAATTAGTTAATGTCATTATTATTAATATGTTATTATTTTATCAAAAACCTAGTCTTAGAATAAATTAAGAAATAATAGTATTTTTGGCAGGAGGGAATCTAATATTTAGCTTTTCCCTTATATAGGGGAGACGCGTAGGAGCGTGCTCCAAAACTGGTGTCGTTTTAGGTAAGGGTGTAACTAAGGCCTTATGTGTGTTATATGTATTATACTTGGATGCCTTGTATAATTTCGTGTTGTGTATCATGTGATATTAGTTGACTATTTTATGTTTGGAGTAGTTTGGAGGCAAGGTATGCTTATGTGCCTTCTTATTGTATATGTTGATATGTATATGTGGTGAAGTGTTGTGGAATGTGATGTGATGTGTTGTGACCCTTTAAGACATGCATGTGAGGATGTTTAATGTGGTATTGTGTGGGGGAAAGGATGAAAAAGTAGAATGGGGAAAGAAGTTGACCAAGGGGAGTAAGTTGACCAAAAGGAAAAGAGGTTGACCAAGGGGAATAAGTTGACCAAGGGATGTGAGTTGACCTAAATATTTTAATGATCCGTAAGTGGAGGAATAAAATGGGGATTTTAAATCAAATAAAAGAGTGGGAGAATCTATGGTCGTGCATGGGAGATTTTGTGGCTTTGCATTGGAGAATCTAGGGTTTCGTATGGGAGAACCCGTGATTCTGCATGGGAGAATCTAATCTATGGTTTTGTATGGAGGAATCGAATCGAGGGTTTTATATGGATTGAATGTAGGGTTTAGTATGGAAGAATCTTAGGTTTTGCATGGAGGAATCTAGAGTTTTGCATGGAGGAATCTAGGGTTTGGTGTGGAAGAATCTGGGGTTTTGCATGGAGGAATCTAGAGTTTTTCATGGAGAAATCTAGGGTTTTGCATGGATGGATCTAGGGTTTGCATGGTTGAATCTAGGGTTTCACGTGGGAGTTTTAGGGTTTGCATGGAAAAGTTCAAAGGTTTGCATGGGTAGGTTATGTCTGCATGGGAGTAAAGTTTACGTATGAAAAGTTGATTTGGGATGTAAGGAAGGTAATGGATGAGTTGTTTGGGTGTTTGGAGGCTATGGGGAAAAAAATAGTACGTAGGACAATATAAGGGTACATAGGAGACTAAGATAGGGTTTGGGGCAAAACCCTAATTTGAGGAGGCGGTAAAAAGAAGAAATAAATAAGGGTAAATGGATTACGAGAGGATGATGAAAATGATCAAGTAAGGATGAGTATGATTGACAGGGAAAAATAATAAGTGAAATGTGGAAAATGGAAGGGTGACCTATGGACACTAGGAAGATAGGGTTTGTTATGGCCAGTTAGAGTTGGTGTGGTTACCTAGGGTTTTGTGACCACATGTGTGATTGAGGAGCAAGGCGTCATGATGAGAGAGGAATCTATGGGTTGTGATGTGTGGAGTGTTAAAATAATGGGGGTTGTGTGAGGTGGAGTAGGATGGGCCGCATAGGCCTAAATTAGGGTTTTGGGATAAAACCCTAGAGTGAGATGTTGAGTGGACTTGGAAGTGTAAGGTAATGGGCCTTGACCCATATACTTAAGAGTTGGACTTCTAATGTGAGATAGGATATGGAGGAAAGGATGTTGAGGCAAGTTGGGAGGTGCAAGAGTGTGATGATATAGAATGAGTCTGTTGGAGGATAGGTGTGGGTAGAGTGAGTCATGTATGTCTAGGGTGAAAATTTATGAATAAGACACTTAAGACATTAATCATGTAAAGTGAAAGAGTATTGAGAAAGGCCCAGACCGATCTACCTGCATAATAGTGGCCATGTAACACCCCCAAAATTTACCACTGAAAATTTTCATTTTAACAAAAAGGTTTCATGGAAGTGAAATGACAAAACCGTAAACTTGGGGGCATTACCGCCACACTTAGTACCAGATCAATTCACTCCTACCATTCCAATACTAAGTGCTAAGGCTAAACAAGGTTAACATCAAACACAAGTCAATAATAAAAACACAAGTCATTAATAAAACACAAGTCATACAGAAATCAGAGTGCGTTTTAGAATTACAATCCTAAGAGTAAATGACTAGAGTTTTTCAAAGCATAAAGCACCGTATGATATCACATAACTAAAATAAAATAATACATGTTCCAATAAAAGAAAGCAGAGTCTGGTCGAGTCGTTCTCGATCCCTAAGTCAGGTCTAGGCTCAACGGTCAGCCCCACCCGATGCCTCGTAAGTGTCATAGGCATCCAAGACGTCGTCCCCTACTTGCACAAACTCAGACGGGTCTTCTGCTTGTGGAAATGAGCAACACCCATGAAACGGGTGATCAGTGCGCTACATATTGAGTAAGGTAACAGATGCGCTAAGGCCAAACATACAAAAGCATACAACATAGCACACATAGCACAATCACATAGGCAATATGCAGTAACACAGATGATGAAGGCTAGCTACGATCTGGATAGAATTATCCTTTAGATCTATGGTAAATATTGTTGATTCACATCTTAGTCTTTATCAATCCATATAAATGCAAGAACCCCACTATTATAGCCGGTGGACCGGTCATGCAGGGCAAAATGCACTTGGCCACTATTATTCGTCGGTGGACCGGTTTAGCCCCGACTCACATGTTGTTTCACTATAATTACTTTGTATCTTTCCCATGTCTTATCATCATTACGTTTGGTTTTTTGAGCATGGAAAACCCCACTATTATAGCCGGTGGAACGATCATGCAGGGTAAAATGTACCTGGCTACTATTATTCGCCGGTGAACCGGTCAAGTAGGGCACCCCGGTTCCTGGCCACTATTATTCGCCGGTGGACCGGTCTGGGCTCGACTCAAGAGTATTTCTCTTTAAGTGGTTAGTATCTTATTCGTGTCTTATTCGATAAGCAATTCGCCCTTGACATGCATGTCACCAACATTCTACCTCTATCCTCTCAAGGGGCCCCGTCCTATATCTTGAGACTCCTGCACCCCTTATCATGCCCTGACATCCATTCCCCCTTACACTTACACGTAATGAAAACTCAACTCCTAAGGTTGAGGGTTAGGCCCAACAACTCATGACATCAACTCCACCTACTATCACCCTCTGGGGGTTTTCCGTTGAAACCCCTAATTGGACCTATGTGGCCCAACTTTCTCTCACTTATACTACCGTTACCTCATTTATCACCCCATATCTTATCTCATTTAGATTAATTCCCAAATTATATCGCTTTACCCCTCAATTCCACATGTGACCGAAAAACCCTACACTACAAGAAAACTCTTTTATAGCAACAAAACTTTTGCAACGACAACACTTTGTTGTTGCGAAAATTGTCCTTTGGCAACGATAATTTTATGACGTTACAAAAAGTTGTTGCCAAAAATAATTCATTTATATAATAATTATTAGAAAATTTTTTGCAACGACAAATGTCGTTGCAATATATGTGATAGTTTATTTGCAACGACATTTATATGTTGCAATATACAAAATATTTTTGCAACGACTTTTTTTTGTTGCAAAATGTTGATTGAATTTATCGCAACGACTATACTTGTTGTGAATGTTTAGATTATTTTAACGTAATGATATATATATTTTTTGCAACGACATTTGTCGTTGCAATATATGTGATAGTTTATTTGCAACGACTTTTTTTTTTGTTACAAAATATTGATTGAATTTATCGCAACGACTATACTTGTTGCGAATGTTTAGATTATTTTAACGTAATGATATATATATATATATATATATATATATATATTTTTGCAACGACATTTGTCGTTGCAATATATGTGATAGTTTATTTGCAACGACTTTTTTTTTGTTACAAAATGTTGATTGAATTTATCGCAACGACTATACTTGTTGTGAATGTTTAGATTATTTTAACGTAATGATATATATATATTGCAACGACATTTGTCGTTGCAATATATGTGATAGTTTATTTGCAACGACATTTATATGTTGCAATATACAAAATGTTTTTGCAACGACTTTTTTTTTGTTGCAAAATGTTGATTTAATTTATCGCAACGACTATACTTGTTGCGAATGTTTAGATTATTTTAACGTAATGATATATATATATTTTTTGCAACGACATTTGTCGTTGCAATATATGTGATAGTTTATTTGTAATGACATTTATATGTTGCAATATACAAAATATTTTTGCAACGACTTTTTTTTTGTTGAAAATGTTGATTGAATTTATCGCAACGACTATACTTGTTGCGAATGTTTAGATTATTTTAACGTAATGATATATATATATTTTGCAATGACATTTGTCGTTGCAGTATATGTGATAGTTTATTTGTAACGACATTTATATGTTGCAATATACAAAATGTTTTTGCAACGACTTTTTTTTTGTTGCAAAATGTTGATTGAATTTATCGCAACAACTATACTTGTTGTGAATGCTTAGATTATTTTAACACAATGATATATATATATACATATATTAACGTAAGGTTATAATGATTGATATGTCTACTTATATCAATATAGTATATAATCCTTTTGGTGATTCTGTCCGAAGAACTCAACAGTTAAGCGTGCTTGCTTTGGAGTAATTTTCAGGATGGGTGACCCTCCTGGGAAGTTTCAGAAAGGACTCGTGTTGATCTGTGGGGCTAGTCGATCAATCCAAAAGCGTCGACTTGGGATGTCAGCAATTTATGGGTCTCGGGTGCTATCAGGTGGTGCCTATGTGCTCGTATTGACTCGTGATTTTTTTGTTTCTAAAGTTTATTCAATTTTTGGCAACAACATAAGTCGTTGCAATTAATGTGTTTTTGCAACGACAAATATTGTTGCTATAATATGCTATTTTTTTTGCAACAACTTTTGTTGTTGCAAATAACAAGCTTTCACAACGACATAATTTGTTACCAAACTAAAACCATTTTTTGTCAACAACAAAAGTCGTTGCTAATTACAGGTTTTTGCAACGACATAAATTGTTGCCGAAGTAGGATCCATATTTTGCAACGACAAAAGTCGTTGCAATATATAAACATATGTAGTTATATGAAGTGATATATTGCAACGACATTTATTTGGCAATGACAATTTATGTTGCAGTTAATTACTTTTTAGCAACGACAATGGTCGTTACTTTATTTTTTTGCAACGCTATGACGCGCAACGACCCTGCAACAAAAAATGTCGTTGCGATATATATTTTTTGCAACGACTTTCTATCTTTTGCAACAAAAACTGTCGTTGCTAAAAATGGATTTTTTTGTAGTGCTAGTTGGCCACTTCAACCCTAGTACCTTTCTTCTCCCACAAGTAACATCTCTCTTTTTCACCCAAAACCTCTTCTCTCCCATGGAACCCATACTTACCCCTTATAAAATAAATTCCCACTCTTAACCTATACTCAACTCTCCCTTAATAATTTTTACTTCCATATTTTACAGATTACTTCTTCCTCCCAAAACCCTAATAGGGTCCCTAATAAACCCTTACACCAACCTACGTACTATTTTTCATCCCAAGTCTCCAATCACTCCACAACTCTCCCCTTAGCTTATTTACACCCTAAAATAACTTTTCTCACGTAAAGATCATCCCCATGTAAGTTTTATCCACCCCATGCAAACACCCAAAGTCCCCATGCAAATTTTAGGTTTCCTATGCATGGTTCCCATCTCTCATTCATTTTTGGTCAACCTCATATCCCCCTTAGTGAACTCACTTCCCATTTTCTTTCTTTTTGTCCTTTCATTCCCATATCATATTATCAATTATCCTATCATGTATGTCCTAGAGAGCCATATCATATCACATCATGATCACCATATATACATATCATACTCATGTCATAAGAAAACACATACAAACATACCTCAACTCCAAGTTGCGCTACACATAAGACAAGTTAATGACAATCATACGATACACGACATAACTTGATATATAGCATCCAAGGCATACAAGTCACACAACACACATGGGTCTTAGCTACATCCTTACCTAAAATGACGCCGGGCTTGGAGCACGCTCCTACGCCTCCTTAAGGTTTTGGCTTGATTTACCTATAAAAGGAAAAACTAAGGATTAGTTTCCCTCATACCAAAAGTACTATTATTCCTTATTTTAGTCTAAGATTAGGGTTATTATTATTAAAGGAAGCATTACACATGAAAACTAGAGTTTATATCTTCAAGTTAGCCTACTAGATATTACTGGTCAAATTATATTTATTTTAATATTTGTAGCTATATTTACATCATCAAACTTGGTAGCTTTTATTTATCCTAATACTAGTACTAATACTAGTTATAGCAAAATAGTGATAATAATAATAATAATAATAATAATAATAATAATAATAATAATAATAGTAATAATAGTAATACTAATGCCCCTAGTAGTAGAAACCTTTGTATTTTTAAGGCCAAGGCTAATAATAGCTTTAGGGGTAAAATAATAATATGATATTAGTAATACTACCAAGGTACTAATATTACTAAAGGTAATAATGATAGTAATGACAATATAAGGGTTTGAATATTTTTACCATAATAATAGTAGCAAGATAACAATAATAATAATAGTAATAACTAATAATAATAATATAGTAATAATGCCGGTAATAAAAGCATTAGGAATAATATTAGCAATATTGGAATATTAATTAATAAAAATATTAAGGCTTAAGTATTCTTTTTCTTTAATAACAAAATGATATTATGCCAAATTCGATTTTAATAATAATAATAATAGTAACCAAAATGGTAATAATAATATAAGGGTCCAAATATTTATGTTAATAATAAAAAGTGATAATGGACAAGGTTATATTTTCAATATTGGCAAGAAACAAGTTAACAATAATATTATTTATAGTAGTAGTAGTATTAAATAGTATTAGCATTAATAATGATGATGATGATGATGATGATAATAATAATAATAATAATAATAATAATAATAATGATAATGATGATGATGATGATGATGATGATGATGATGATGATGATGATGATGATGATGATGATGATGATGATGATGATGATGATGATGATGATGATGATGATGATGATAGATATGGTGATATTATTAGTAATAGCTTTCGTCTTAGGGTTAATACTAATGGAGGTCCTAGAAGTCGTCTTAGTGGTAATCTTAGTGATAATGGCCAAGTTAGATTTAGTAAGAAAATAATAATAATAATAATAATAATAATAGTGGTAGTAGTAATATTAATAATAATAAAGATCACTTTGTTAGTACTAAAGTTGTAACCCTTTTAAATAACATGCCATAGTTATAAATATTTATGAAATTAGTTTAGGTAATAAAGGTGATACATGCTAATAATATTAATAATGGTAATAGTAATAGTAATAATAATACAACACTAATAATAATAATAATAATAATAATAATAGTAATATTAATAGTAATAGTAATAGTAATAGTAATATTAAGGATAATACTAGTAATATTACTAAAAATTATTAATACTTATAGCAAATAGTTTAAGGGCTGGGGAAGTTGGAGTCCCACCTAAGGTTGGTGGCGGAACCGGCGACGGCGGTGGAGGAGGAAGAGAGGTGGAAAGATGGGGTTGTAGGCTAGAGGAGAGGGAAGGATGGGGTATTTGAGGTGGTGGAAGGTGCAGCAGGTGGAGAGAGGTGGAATGGAGGTGGTGGTGTAGTTGGGAGTTGCGGTGCACTACGGTTGGTGCGGTGGCCGAAGGTGGTGGAAGGTGGAGAAAGTAGAAGGAGAGGGAGGCAGGGAGAGATGGAGGTATAGAAGGTAGGGTGGAGTCCCCTAATTGTTTTGGAGGGTGGAGGAGGTGCTGGTTGCGGCGGAGTTGGCAGCGGACGGCGGCGTAAGGGGCGGCATGGGGTTGGTGAGGGCTAATCGGGGAGCTAACTTTGCACTTTCAAGGTGGCTCGTGCAGGTCAAATCGTTGAAGGAGGGAAGCTTAGTTCTACAGGGGGTGGTGCAAGGAAGAATTTGGTGGGTGGAGTTGGCGGCGGTGGTGGAATAAGGGTCTGTTTGGGCGGCGGTAAAAAATGGGAATTTCTGGGCTACGAAAAAGAAGCTCGGTTATGGCTGCCCATGGGGGTATTTATAGGCTAATTGAGGGGGGAAACGACGAAGGGGAAGAGGACAAGTGGGGCAGGTGTGGCAGGACCACCGACCAGCGGTGGCAGGCGGTGCTGTCCTACCATGGCAAGTTAGGCTGGGCCGGGGAGAGAAGGGAAAGGAAGGGGCACGCGTGGAGGGAAGTTGCAGGGCTGGTTGGGGTTGAAAAAGGGAAGGAAAATGGCGAGGGGGAAGAGAGAGAAGGGAGGCCGGACGACTTGTGGCTGTCAGCAGCAGGGGTTACAGGTCATAACCGTTGCAGGTCGAGTTTTGGGGGAGAAGAAGAGGGCAATAGGTTGGATCGGTCGGTCAAGGGGAAAAGGAAAAGAAGAAAAAGGAAGTGGGCAGACCTGAAATGCCCCAAAATTTCTAATTTTAAAAATTATAATCAAATAAGGTTTTATTTAGAAAATTTAATTTAATAAATTATTTTTATTAAAATAAAAAGGAAATTAATTAGGGCAACTCAAGAAAAAATTTATAAGTATTTGAATTAGGAGAAATTTGGGTATTTTGGCTAATTAAGGATTTTATGTTGGAAATTAATTAAATAAATTATTTTATTTAAGATAAAAAGGATAAAATAGTTCCAATTTAATATGAATTTTATAAATATTTTAATTGAAGAAAATTATGGTGTTTTGCTAATTAAAATGGAATTTATGAAAAACCTTTCAAAAATCCTAATTTAGCCTAAAAAGAGATTTAAATATTATTATTTTTAAATGTTCCAAATATTCTATTTAATTTAATTAACCCAACCCATTATTTTTTCTTTTTTCCTTTTTCCTTTTCTTTCTTCCTTTTTCCTTCTTTTTCTTTCTTTTTCTTTCTTTTTCTTTCTTCTTCTTTTCTTTTTCTTTTTTCCCCTTCCCCGACCTGACCCAGCTCGCGGCCTAGTTCCCCTTCCTCTTCTTGCTTTCCCTCAGCACGGCCCAGCCCACGCAACCTATCCTCTTCTTTCTCCCTTACCGCGCGGTACTTTCCTTCTTTTTATATTGAAACGTGTCGTTTTATTTAAAAAACTTTAGCCAGTGTCGCCTACCAGTCCGTCTTTATTTTCTTTCTTTTTATCCTAAATTGTCGTCCGCCCTAACGTTCTTCTTCTTCTTCCTTCGCACCTGTTCAGCCTCGCCGACCTACACTTGCACCGTCGCCTAGTGCATTTCCTTCGCCGCTGGTTACGACCAATTTTATCGGTTGTTCTCCTTCCTTTCTCTTCTCCCTGATTCGCCAGCCCTTTTGACCCAACCAAATCTCCCTCTTCTCGCACAATCCCCTCCCTTTTTCCCTGCCCAAAACTTACTCCCACCGGCCAACCTCGCCGCCGTTAACCCTAACCCTACTTGCTTACCCCCTATCCGGCCCAAAGAACCCTAACCTTCCTTCTAAAATCTATAAATACCCCCCATAATCAGCAAGGGTCGAGCTTTTGACTCTTACCTAGAATTTTCCGACCTTGCCACCACCGCCCCTTTAGATGCCATCCCTTCTACTGTTGGCCAACTCCACCACCCACTCTGCCTACCAAACTCTTCCTTGCGTCGCCTATAGCTAACGAAACATCCCATATCCCTTGATTCTTCCTGTGAAAGCCACCCCGAATGTGCAAATTAGCCTTCCCGATCAACCCTCTCTTCAACCTCTACCACCCTTTATGCCGCCCTTAGCCACCTCTTCCATCGCTGCTGCTGCTTCTTTCACCTCCCATTCTCTTTTGCAAATCCTCCTCTACCTTCCCCTACCTTTCTTTTCCTCTTCCTCCCTCTCCTCCTCTCTTTCTCTCCTTCTTCCCTATTCGGCCACCGCCGCCGCCGCCGTACGCCGCCACCATCATTCTATCCCTATCCTTCTGGGCAACTCTAAACACCCCAAATCCCACCTTCATTCTCCCTATTTTGTTACCAGCCTTCAACTTTTACCCTTTTCTTCTCTTTTTCCGACCACTGCCGCCGCCGCCGTGTACCACCTTCGTTGTCGCCCATCCCCACCAACCTAAGGTTGAACACTAGACCCTCTCAACCCTTTTCCCTATTTTTATAAGCCTTAATTTATTTTATTTTATTTATTTGAATATAAATACTATTATTATTATTACTAATATTTCTACTTTTAATATGTATTATTATTAGTAGTAGTATTAATGTTTTGATTATTATTTCTATTGGATCTGAAGCCCTATTATATTTTTAATTTGATTTTATTATTATTATTATTATTATTATTATTGTTGTTGTTATTGTTATTGTTATTGTTATTATCTTTATTATTAATATTGATATGTTGTTATTTTTATTGTTATTATTATTATTACTACTATTTTAAATTACTATTATTATTATTCCATTATTAGTATTACAACTACTCTACTATTAGTTTTATTATTATTATTATTATTATTTCATCATCTTATTACTAAATTTGGTTATTTATTTTACTAATATTATTATTAGTATTATTTTGGTAAAGGGATCAAAGCCCTTATTTCACTATGTTTTTGTGTAATTCCCTTTTTATTATTATTGTTACTATTTTTATTATTCTTGTTATTATGAATATTGGTATTATTTTTGGTATTTTTGCTATTATTATTTTAGTATTTCATCAAAAGCCTAGTATTAGAATAAGTTAGTATTTAATAGTATTTTTGGTAGGAGGGAATCTAATTTTAGCTTTTCCCTCATAATAGGTGAGACCAGTCAAAGCCCTAAGGAGACGTAGGAGCGTGCTCCAAGACCGGTATCGTTTTAGGTAAGGGGTTACTAAGGCCTATTGTGTGTTGATGTGCATTATATACTTTGTACGATATGCATCCTATGTTTATTATTGTAATTATTTAGTATGTGGTATAACGTGGACTTGAAGTATGTTTTTGTATGGCATGTGTACTGTATGTGATGAAATATTGTGGTATGTGATGATATGTGTTGTGACCCTATAAGACTTGCATGTGAGGATGTATAAAAGTGGTATTATGTGGGAAAAACGTTGCAAATGGAAAATGGGAAGTAAGTTGCACTACAAGAAAACTTATTTTTCGCAACAAATTTTTTGCAATGACAATATATTCTCGTTGCAAAAAATAATTGATGGCAACAACAATTTATTGGCGTTGCTAAAATTTGTTGCATAAAATAATTAACCTATATGTGTTGCGTATAAATTGACGAAAATGTTTTGCAACGACAAATCTCGTTGCAATATACACAACCTAATTTTTGCAACGATAATTTTTTGTTGCAATATCTTACGAATTATTTGCAACGATATATTGTCATAGCAAAATATTTAATTAAGTTATGGCAACGATATTTTTATTGCAAATTTATAGCATATTCTACTGCAATGACTTGTTGTTGCAATAAGTAAAAATAAAAGAAAAAATCAATATAAAACAATTTTAAACAATAGTTTTTTTGCAATGATAATATATTCTTGTTGCACAAAACGATTTTTGGCAACGACAATTTGTTGGTGTTGCTAAAAATTCTTGCATAAAATAATTAACCTATATATATAAATGTGCTGCACATGTATAAATTGACGAATATTTTTTGCAACGACAAATCTTTTTACATTAGGGAGCGGGTTTTTTGTTGTATAAATTGACGAAATTTTTTTGCAACGACAAATCTCGTTACATTAACCTATATATATAAATGTGCTGCACATGTATAAATTGACAAATATTTTTTGCAACGACAAATCTCGTTACATTAGGGCGCGGATTTTTGTTGTATAAATACACGAAAATTTTTTACAACGACAAATCTCGTTACATTAACCTATATATATGTGTGTGTGTTGCGTATGTATAATTAACCTAACGAATTATTTGCTACGATTATATTTTGTCGTTGCAGATCCCCCGCATATATCTCCCATATATTTTGGTGTATTAGGCGTCGGTCCAAATTTTTCTACATCAGGCTCCCTCCCTTCTCCCTCCCTTCGCGCGCTACATATCACGTAGCCCTGCCCTGCCATCACCAACCATACCCCCCCCCCCCGCAAGATCTCTGTTTGTTTGTGTGCTACCTTCATCGATTGCTGCAGAACTGTAAGCCCTAATTAATTCACAATGGTGGGTAATTATCTTGCAACTCAATGAATCAATCTTTAATTCATAAGATTTTATCTCTAATTAATTTTTCACCTTGTTTAGATATGAGTAAGAAGTACCTGTCATTGTTGTATATGCATTTTTGTCAGGTAGAGAAGCCACTGCCGTATTATTTATTATTGTTGATGTTTTTGTTTTTGTCTTTGTCTTTGTCTTTGTTTTTGTTTTTGTTTTTGTTTCTATTGTTCTTGTTGGCTGTCTGTTTGTTTTTAAATTCTTCATTAAATTTCTGTGTTTTGGTTGATTTACTTATATAAATATGTTGTAGGGAGAATAGAATATTACAGAATATTACAGAATATATATAACATAACATAAGATTTTATCTCTAATTATTTTCACATTGGTCAGCATTGCCTTTAGGTTGTTTAATGCCTCTGTTTGTTCTGGTTATTTAGATTGTTTAGGATGTTAGGATGTTAGGATGTTAGGATATTCTGCATAAATAAGGTGAGTTGTTCAAATATTCCATGTGTGTATATCTGTGTAAATCTGTGTATATCTCTGCATATCTATGCATATCTATGGATATCCATGAATTAGTGTTTCTGCAATACATTGTCAATACATTGGATTATATATGTGAGTTGTTATTGTGTGCATGTGTTTATGGAATATAGCCATTATCAATACATTGGATTATATTTGTGAGGAATACTTTTTGTTCTGTCATACTTAATCAGAGTTTATGGAATATAGTCATTTTGCTGAGTTGATGTCATACTTAATAAGGAATGGGTGATAATTTGGTCTATACAATATTATATGACAGCAGTTGACAACAATCCATTTTTATGCTATGGTATTTGGTAGATAATCTTGATTAATAGAAACATTTTTAAGAGTTGAAGAGACAAAAAAATATGCTCTACCATATATGATATATAACATGCTATTATTGAAATGGATCCCTATTGGTAAGCACCAATCTATATCCAAATCCTTCTTGAACAAGCTATATCATAACTGTTTTATTGAAATGATCTTTTGACAGACACTTCAATTAGTTGTGAAATTGCATTTGTCTGTTTATTTGTATCATTGTTTATTTGTTTGTTTGTTTATGTTTTATTTAGGTTGTGTAACTAGACCAGGTTAGCAGAAATTCCATTAATTCTTTTGGCTGCCTCTCCCTACCTCTTTTCCCGGGGACTGTAGAATTGGATTTAGTTACCCTGCCTCTCCAGACACATTTTTTGGCCTGCTAAATTATTGTTATATTTTTTTGTATGGAGAATATAGATTCAACATTATTGTTGAATAATGTCTCTTGGGAAATAAATTTGGGAACTATGAATCAGAAATACAATATATTTTTAGAGCAATAAAATCACTAACATTAACACCATTCAACATATTAGTAAGTAATAAAAAAAGAGAAGACATTATTACTGTAGCCGGTTTGGGCAATCTGGGAGCCCAAAAAAGGCCATTTTGGCCTCTAAATTGAGGTTTTTTTTTTCATATTTTGTTACATAGCTAACATTCCTAACTAACATACAAGTGATACAACCTTGAGGGTGTATTTTTAGGGCCTTTTTTACAAATTGAACCTTTAATTTAGACTATCCTGAAAACCAATTTCACATTCTAGGATATGAGGGTGTTATATAACCTCTTGATTAAAGTGGTAATGAACCTACATGCTGCCTACCTTTGTATTTTTTATATAGAATTTATTCTAGAAACAACCATTATATATCGACCCCCTTGTATTATTGTGTATGTAGGGGAAAGGAGAAGGAAACTCTTGGTTTTGTTTTCAGTTATTTTAGTTTTTTACTTTTATCATAATTGTTTTTCCTCTCTTGTTTATCTCTTTATCCAGCCATCCATCTATTTAGCCTCATTGGGTATCTTACCATGTCTTAGCTGGTGAGGGTTGTAATAGTATTTCTAATGTGGCTATTACTTTCTTTTGTTTTCATGGTTACTAAGATATTGAGGCAGGATAGTATAAAATATTCAAATTTAAAGACTTCTTAGTTCTTACTGTAATTATGTCAATTCTGTATACCTTACTGAAAGATTCCTAAAAGTTTTATCCCTGCCACCTTATTACCTCTCCGTTTCCATTAACAAATACAAGTGAAAACTTCTGGGATGTTATCTAGTTGGCTACTTAAGCCAAATGCAAGTGGAAACATTTTTGTATCCTTAGGTGCATTACCGCAGAACTACTACTTCCATTTCCAGCTTATGTTTTGTCCTTTGTGCTTCTACAAGAAATTTTACGTGTCGAAATATATTCAAGTGCTTGATGTGCGATACCAATTACAGCTTCTCTGCATGTTGGAATCCATTCCTGATTTAGTTACAGCTTCTTCTTATTGTCTTTACTATTTTTTAATATTTATGAACACATTTTTGTTGTCTAGGTCTAAGCAAGTTCAGCAACTGAATAAATCTGTATGGAATTCACACACACATCCTTTCACTGTAAAAGCTTTTGGTATAGGGATCACTAATCAATAGATATTACTATAAGGAGCATTTGGTATAGGTATAGGGATAATTGAGAGGGAAAAGATACCCTCCCTCTTTACTATTCTTTATGGGGTATTTGGAATGGAACAAAACATTCTCGGGAGCATTTTAGATTTTTTTTTTCTTTTTTCCAAATACAATATAAAGTAGAGGATAATTTTTCCATTGCCAATACCCTTATACCAAATGGTTCTTAAACCTTCCACAGGAGGAATGTGATCGAGCCCATTTTAGCTACAAAAGTGTGAGTAAGAATTTGTCATTTTACAAAACCTTGCAGGATGCCTCGTACCATATCTGTAAGGCATTTTTTTTCCTCTTAATGGCTTCAAACTCAAACTTCAGTTTGAAGATTAGCTAAGCTAAAACCCAGAACAGATTCATACTTCACTTCAATGAAGTTGCATCTAAGTGAGAGAGCTAGTATGGAATAAATTATTCTCCTCTGTGCAAACATCAATATGTATAGATGATACTTTTAACAAGGAAGTAACAAAACCTTAATCTTGTTTTGAACTTTTGTTTTTTTTTGTTTTTTTTTTTTGCAAAATTATGGTACTTGTGGAAGTAGAAGGAAATCCTACAATAACTAGTTTCCCTTTGAAGTGTCGCTATGTATGTGACATATAGGAACAATTTAAGAATGCATTTAGTAGAGCCAACAAGTGCCTATGTCTCATTATATCAATTATATATGGATTCTGCTTTGGTAGAGAAAGCTTTTTTTTTAAAATATTTTAAGTCATAATAAATTTAAAACCATCTCTACTGTGCATTTTTTGACCTTGTTTATTTTCCATAGGTTTATTGGTTGAAATAGTGAGGTTTGGCCATCCAAGACAGAGGAAGTGTTATTTTTTTTGTAGCTATCAGGTACGCATAAAAAGTATTCTTTTGTTTATTTTATTTATCAAATATTATCTATTTCAATTTCTATGATATTCGATAATACAATTATGATTTTTTGGATTATCCCCTATTATGATTGTTAGACAATTTTATTAACTATATTGCTATTTCAAAATAAGTAATGGATTTGAACAAGGAATGGATGAAAATAAATAATCGTTCATGTCGCGAATATGTAGATGGTGTTAATGGTTTTTTGAATTTTGTTCTACGTAACATTAGAAACGAGGATAAAGATACTATCACAATTCGATGTCCTTGTGATAGTTGTCGCAATATAATATTTAAGCAACGAAGTGAAGTGAGATTTGATTTGCTTAAGCAGGGAATGTATGAGAACTATACTATTTGGGAGTTTCATGGTGAAAAAATAGAATATTTTGATGGTGAAGAAAATGATTTTGATGGTGAAGAAAATAATGTTGATAGTGAAGTTAGCATGTTAGAAGATGCTTGTGGTGTTGCTGGCTTCAATTTGGGGGATGATACTCACATTTATAATGGGAATGACATGTATGAAGAACCTATTGGTGAAGCAGCAAAATTATATCGGCTCTTAAAAGAATATCAAGAGCCATTGACAGCAAATGGCGCGACAATGTCGAAGTTATCATATATTGTGAAGTTGTTGCACTTAAAGGTTCTTAATAATTGGAGTGATTCTTCTTTTGATAGCCTACTTAAGTTACAAGCTCAAGCTTGGGGAACATCACTTCCTTATTCATATTATGAGGCTAAGAAACTCATTGTAGACTTGGGCCTTGAGTGTGTTAAGATTGATGCGTGTAACAATGATTGTATCCTTTACTGGAGAGAGAATAAGCATTTAAATGAGTGCCCCACCTGTGGTCTATGTAGGTGGAAGACAGATGACAAAGGCTCTTATAAAGGAAAAAAAGTACCCCACAAAGTTCTTCAATATTTTCCATTGAAGTCTAGGTTACAAAGGCTATATATGTCGAGAAAGACGGCTAAAGATATGCAGTGGCACAAAGAAAAGAGGGTAGAAGATGGAATAATGAGGCATCATGCTGATTCATTTGCTTGGAAATCATTCGATGATGAGTACAGTTCCTTTAGTGATGATGCACGAAATGTTAGACTTGGATTAGCTTGTGATGGATTTCAACCTTTTAAAGACTCACAATATAGTATTTGCCCCATTGTTCTTATTCCTTACAATATTCCTCCTTGGATATGTATGAAAGCTTATTCGTTTATCCTGACTCTACTCATACCAGGACCTTCTTCTCCCGAAAGAGATATAGATGTGTATATTCAGCCACTTATTGAAGAATTGAAGGAACTTTGGGAGATAGCTAGGTATTGAAACGTATGATGCCCAATCTAAGACAAATTTTGTGATGCGTGCAGCTATATTGTGGACCATCAATGACTTTCCAGCATATGCTGATTTGTCTGGTTGGTCAACAAAAGGCCACTTTGCTTGTCCTTGTTGCCATAACGAAACAAGACGCACTTCACTAATGAATAAGGGTGGTTACATGGGACATCGTCGTTGGTTACCACAGAATCATAGATGGAGAAAGGATGCTAATTCTTTTGATAAGACAAAAGAAAAAGGGAGTGCACCTACTCCTTTGACCGGTGATGATGTACTTGCTCACTATAGCCGATTCCAACATGAAACGTTCGGCAAGCTGTGTGGTGGAAGAAAAAGAAAATTTGACGCCTTTAATAGTTTGTATGGTTGGCAAAAGAAAAGTATATTTTTTGAGTTGCCTTATTGGACAAAGTTAAAGATTCGACATAATTAGCTTTTAGCTTAATTCAATATGTTAACATTGAACTTTTATAACACACAGAAAATGAGCGAAAGAAATTCAAAAAATCATAAATCTAACAAGAGTTCTACACACACAACCGGTAACTTGTCATTTGCCTAATCAGAAGATATATTGGTAAGGGTTGACTCATTAAGTTCATATTAGGTAGTATTTTGAATTACATATTAATCATGATATTCTTGATTTTTTTAGACAAAAGAAAACAATAATGTGAAGCCTTTAGCTGATATAATTTGGCTTGCCCAACATACACATAAGAATCAAGTTGGGGTGCTTGAGTGGGCAGATAACCAATCAAAGGAGATACATGTATGATACAAAATTATTTAATTATATATGCTTGTATTTATCTAGTTAGTATGTAAATGGTTGATTTATTTTCATATTTTATGTATAGGAAAAATTAAAGGATGTAGTTGCTACATCGGGTGACACCAAGTCACAAGAGGAGATACTTTTGGAGGTGTTACCTGCTAGATCTGGATATTTTCGTGGAAAAGGGACTACAATACGTCCTTTTACCAAAGGAAGACAACAAATACACCAACAACAAATCATGGACATGCAACAAGAGAAAATTAAGCAACAAGATCAAATAATCAAGGAGTTGGAGAAAGCAATAGAGGAAAGCCAAGAAAACCAACAAAAGCAATTTGAAAGCTATAAAGAGCAGCAACAACGTGAAATGGAAGATTTTAAACAACTGATGTTGGAGCAATTTGCTAATTTGAGAAATGTCCCTTCTCTTTAGTGGAGGTAAAGTCTTCTTACAAAAATCTATCTTCTTCTACCTTTAATATGGAATTTGGATACCTTAGTTATTGAAATGTGAATATCATTATAGATTTTTGTTTTGTTAAAAGTCTTGTTGAAAATCATGTATTCATTGCACTAGAGGTGGTGATCAAATTAGAGTATTAAAATGCAGCAAATAATCCAAATATGGTGATAAATTCTTAAGTACTAAATACTAGTTGCACTAGATTGGAACCGTATGATACTCAACTTCATCAATTTAGAAATATGGTGATAACCTAAATAGAACAAATTACAAAAACATTCCAACACTGGACTTATATGGAGATCTTCTAAACTAACTTCTTCTATAACTTGAATATTAAAAATTAATGTAAATAGACATTGGTGTTTGTTTCAAATATAACAATAAGAAGAAAGCGATAAAACCCTTTTACCTCTGGATTTATGACATATTTCTTAAAGATATTAAAAAGAGCTATTATCTCTGGATTTCCTCTTTTTGTTATTATCTCTTTCTTAAACATGCAAAAGATGCCGCATAAAGCAATATAGAATCTAAAAGAAAATATATATATATATATATATATATATATATATATATATATATATACAGCTACTCGATAACATTATTAAAAGAAAACAAACATGGTTAATTAATCAACTCATAGCCTATCCTCAACAAAATAAAATTGTTGTTCCTGTCCAATTTCCACTACCTTAACTATTTCATTCCAGTTAGACCCTAATACCACAAAACCCATCACATTTTTTCTTCATCACTCGATAGTTTTATTACTTTTTCATTCCACTACCTTAGCTATTTCATTCCAGATGCTACATTAGAAGAGGGTGAAGTCAAGTTAGTCAAGTGACACATATCATAATATCTAACATACTAAAAGCATGAAACTAGATTACCTTGCGATATTAACCCAAGATTAGCATTATCCAAAACCATCATGAGGAGGGATCATATAAAATTTATATATTATTTGATCACAATTACACATTATATTGAATGGGATCCATAGTAAGATTAATATTATATTATAGTAGCACAATATCTATAGTTAGGCTTGGAATCTTATTAATTATAGATATAAACTTGAAACATTTCAATTGCAAACCCAAGACGGGAGTAGTGACATGTATATCTATACGATAATGAAAATAATGATAATAATATCTTACAGACTTTTATGGCCTCTCCCTGAAAACTAGAGTTTGATTCCTTTAACAAAAGTATCATCATAAATAAGAAAACGTGTTTTGTTCTTATTTCTTTTTCTTGTATTATTCATACCGATAGCAATCTAAAGAATTTCATTAAAGCAAATGCTATGAGGTAGCATTAGCAAACGGAGAAGGTATAAAGTAGTTGGATATATATCATTGTTATTACTTTTTTATGTCATTATTTACTTTTCTATATATTTTTTCTATGCAGGATGCGTGATCGCCAATATGGAAGATTGGACCTGTGGTTGACATTTGGAAGAATGGTTCTAATTGTTATTTGAAAGATTAATATGCAAGATGGTTATTCATGAACAATATAATCTTTATTCTGATTGAATATGTGTGTATTTGGGGATTAGAAATTGGTGATTGGTTCCGTGTTGACATTATTTTAAGATATATATGTTAAGAATTATTGTTATATATTTTGGTTCTATTGATTTAAGCAGGGCATGTGTATATGGTATAGTTTATGGATATCGATTACAGGTTTCACAGGTCATGTATCACAGGTTTCATAGGTCATTGCAAATAGATTATTGTGTCGTTGCAGTTGAATGTTTTCGCAACTACGTATATGGTTATTGAATTTTTAAGTTCAATTTTTGGTAATAAATTTGTCGTTGTTGCAACGATAAAAGTCGTTGCTAATTATAGGTTTTTACAACGACGTAATTTGTTGCCGAATTATGACCAATTTTTTTCAACGACAAAAATCGTTGCTAATTATAGGTTTTTGTAACGACGTAATTTGTTGCCAAAGTACGACTAATTTTTTTCAATGACAAAAGTCGTTGCTAATTATAGGTTTTTGCAACGATGTAATTTGTTACCGAAGTACGACTAATTTTTTTCAACGACAAAAGTCGTTGCTAATTATAGGTTTTTGCAACGACGTATTTTGTTGCCGAAGTACGACTAATTTTTTCAACGACAAAAGTCGTTGCTAATTATAGTTTTTTGCAACGACGTAATTTGTTGCCGAAGTACGACCAAATTTTTTTCAACAACAAAAGTCGTTGCTAGTTATAGGTTTTTGCAATGACATAACATGTTGCCGAATTAGGATTAGTATTTCGCAACGACAAAAGTCGTTGCAATATATAAATATACATAGTGAGTTCAAGTGATGTACTGCAACGACATATATTTAGCAACGATATTTTTTGTTGCGTTTAATTACTTTTTTGCAACGACCATTGTCGTTGCTTTATTTTTTTGCAACGCCATGACGCCCAACGACCATGCAACAAAAATTTTCGTTGCGATATATATTTTTTGCAACGTCATACTATCTTTAGCAACAAAAGCTGTCGTTGTTAAAAATGAGTTTTCTTGTAGTGTTAACTA
The DNA here is from genome assembly GCA_030549775.1 of Tamarix chinensis. Lineage (NCBI taxonomy): Eukaryota > Viridiplantae > Streptophyta > Magnoliopsida > Caryophyllales > Tamaricaceae > Tamarix > Tamarix chinensis. The sequence goes on along the minus strand of CM060179.1, from coordinate 6,897,136 downwards.
AAGGGGAAATGAGTTGACCTAAGTATTTAATGATCTATGAGTGGAGGAATAAAATGGGGAATTTAGGATTTCGTGTGGAAGAATCTAATTTATGGTTTCATTTGGAAGAATTGAATCTATGGTTTTATATGAGAGAATCTAATTTATGTTTTTACATGGGAGAATCTAATTTATGGTTTTGTATGGATGAATCTCTAGTTTTATATGGTTTGAATTTAGGGTTTGGTATGGATGAATATTTGGGTTTTATATGGTTTGAATCTTTGGTTTTGTGTGGATTGAATTTAGGTTTTTGTATGAAGGATTATTGGGTTTTGTATAAAAGAATTTAAGGTATGGTATGGATGAATATTTGGTTTTATATCGTTTAAATTTAGGGTTTAGTATGGATGAACCTTTGGGTTTTATATGGTTTGAATCTTTAGTGTTGTGTGGATTGAATTTAGGGTTTTGTATGAAGGATTTTTAGGTTTGGCATGAAAGAATTTAGGGTTTTGTATGGATGAATCTAGGGTTTTCATGGGTGATGCTAAGGTTTCTATGTGGGAGTTTTAGGGTTTGCATGAAAAAGTTTGAAGGTTTGCATGGGGAGGTTAGCGTCTGCATGGGAGTGGAATTTACGTATGGAATGTTGATTTGGGATGTGAGGAAGGTAATGTAAGCATTGTTGGGTGTTTGAACACTTTAGATAGAAAATATTACATGAAGCAATATAAGGGTACGTAGGAGACCGAGCTAGGGTTTTTATGGACAATTAGGGTTTGGTGTGGTTGCTTAGAGTTTTTGTGGTATCATGTGTTTGTGGTGATTAAGTGTAATTATGAGGATGGTATTTATAATTTGTGATGTGTGAAGTGTAAAGGGAGTGATTCATTCATGTCTAGGGTGAAAGCCTTTGAATAAGATACTTAAGACATTAATCATGTAAAGTGAAAGATTGTTGAGCCGGGCCCAGACAGGTCCACTGGCGAATAATAGTGGTTAGGGCATGATGCCCTATGTATTTTCGGTCCACCGGCTATAATAGTGGTCATGCTTTGTACTTGTGCATTTTCTGTCCACCGTCTATAATAGTGGGGGATTTCGTCCTCAACAAAACCGAACATATTTGTGCTAAGACATGGGAAAGACACTAATTACTTACAATGGAACACCATACGATCAGGGGCCAGACCGATCTACCGGCGAATAATAGTGGCCAGGTACTACGGTATCCTGAAAACTGGTCCATAAGCGAATAATAGTGGTTAGGGTATGATGTCCTATGTGTTTCCGGTCTAACGGCTATAATAGTGGGGTTCCCATACTCGTGTAGATTTGATAAAAAGTATGGTGTGAATCGACTTCTGATCAGAGATTAATTAAGTAATTGAATCGGATTATATATGGGCCTTTGTACTTTTACTTGGATGGTCGTATGCAATTATGATATCATGTTGGTGATTATGCTCTTTTATTATTGTGGATTATTTATGTGTTGTTATGTGATGGCCTTAGTGCTCGGTTACCTTACTTAGTACGTAGCGTATTGATCACCCTTTTTATGGGTGCTGCTCATTCCCACGAGAAGTATGCCTTTCTGACTTTGGGCAGGCAGGCGAGACATCAGTCGAGGCTGAGGGTTGAGCATTTTTGGCTCCAAGTTCGAGAGAGTTGTGGCCATATTTCAGTCTTTATGTTATTCTATTTCCTTTTGTTAATCTTTTATTGGTTGTAAGCTATTTCTCTTTTTAATTTGAATAATAATTCTTTATGCGTACTCTGATTTTTATTTTACAACCGTTTAATGCTTATTTGGAATTTGGATTGTCTCAATTTATAATTGATTATTACTTTTCTTCTAGCATTAGCACTTGGTACTGAAATGGTCGGAGAGAACTGGTTTGGTACTAAGTGTGGCGGTAGCATCCCCAGAATTCACAGGTTTTAATTTAAGAATTTCTATTCTAATTACTTCCACTTTTTTTTAAAAAAAAGTAGTGAATTTTAGGATGTTACAGAACCGCCTGGGGTGGATGGGCGACGACGCACACCGTTGGGCTGCGCGAAAGGAGAAGGGGGGAGAAAGAGAGGCTAGGTCGTGCGGGGAAGCTGGCCCACGTCGGGGAGAAAGGGAGAAAAGAAAGGAGAAGGAAGGAGAGAAAAAAAAAAGGGAAAAAGGAAAAAGGAAAAATAGGGGAAAAATAGATAAAATAACTTATGGGAAATAGGGTGTAGTATTTTTGGTAGGTAAACAAATTTTAATAATTTAACTTAATATATTTTAATATATTGGTTTAAAAGGTAAATTTTAGAAAATAATGGTTTGAAAAAGTATTTAAATAAAATGAGTATGATAAAATAAAAAATTATTTATTTTAATTTATTAAATATTTTATATACTCAAAAATCCACAAAATAATTAAATTAAATAAATTTAAAAGACAAAATCCTCAAAATAATTAAACTAAATAAGTTTAAAAGCTAAGTTATCCCATATAAAGGTGATTTATTAAATTATAAGCTTTTAAAATTTTGGGGGATTACAGGCCAGGTACCGAGGTATCCCGGAGACCGATCCACGGGCATATAATAGTGGTTAGGGCATGTTACCCTATGTTATCCAATCCACCGATTATAATAGTGGGGGATCCCAAGCTCAATAAACCAAACCCTACATTTTGCTAAGACATGTAAAAGACACTAATACTTACCGTAGAACACCATGCAAGTAGGGGCCAGACCAATCCACTAGCATAAAATAGTGGTTAGGGTGTGTTACCCTAATTGACTGATCCACTGGCTAAAATAGTGGCCAGGCACCTGAGTGCCCTGGAGACCGATCCACCGGCTAAAATAGTGGGATTCCCGTATTCCTGTGGACTTGATAAAGAGTATGGTGTAAAAAGAATTCCGATAAGAGATTAATTAAGTAATTAATCCAGACTATAATTGGACCTTTGTATATTCACCTGAATGTTCTTATGCCTTTATGTTATTATGTTAGACTTTATACTCTTTTTATTATTATTCTGCATGGTTTATATGACTTTGTTTGTTGGCCTTAATGCATTATTACCTTACTCAGTACGTAGCGTACTGACCACCCCTTTCATGGATGTTGCTCATTCCCATGAGAAGAAGGCCCTTCTGACTTTGTACAGGTGGGCGATGCTTATCTTGATGCTTTTGATGTCCATGAGGCATCAGGCGGAGCTAAGTGTTGATCATGGGCTTGGGTCGATGATTGGAGTGATGTGGCCAGATTCTCTCTTATGTCATTCTATTTCTTTATGATATTTCTTTTCTGTATTGGATTTTCCTTAATTAAATATTAATATTTGTGGACATTATTCCCTCCAAGGAATTATGATTTCACACTCTGACTTCTATCTTATGATTGGTTATAAACTTTTATGTGTACTCTGATTTCTATACTATGACTCTTCTAGTTTTCCTTTTATGAATTCTCGGTTTAAGTTTTAAAATAATCCTTTTTAGCCTTAGCAATTGGTACTAGAATGATCGGAGTGAACTGGTCTGGTATTAAGTGTGGTAGTAACATTCCCAGAATTTACGGATTTTAATTTAATTGTTTCTATTTAAAAAAAAGTTGTGAATTTTGGGGTGTTACATTAGTATTGAGTCTATTTCGATTATTTAGAGTTAGGAATGAAGATTCCACTCACCCGTAAACATTAAGTAAATATAAATATTATAGAAGTGGTCATGCTTGGTTGTTTTAATTGTAAATCCACAAATAAATATTACCATTGCAATGATTTTTTTTTTCATGTAAAAATATACAAAACAACTATAGATGAAAATTCCAAAAGTATACTTACAATTTAATAATGATACTTAGTGGCCTTAAAATTTCCTACCAAATATTTTGAAATCTGAGGTTATCTCATAGTGAGATAAGAACTTAGAAAGACAAAAAGCATTAGTTAAACATAATATGACTTATACTATTTTGATATATAGAGGAAGTAATTTTTGGAAAAACATACCTCTATTAGTAGAATGTTGTCAGATCTATGAACATTACTTCACACAAAACGAACTGACAAGAAGGTCATGAAACACCTTCAATACCATATCTTTCAGAATATATTTACACAAATATTCTAGTTGACATTGTTACTTAACACGTAGAAATTTCCTATAAGAAATTTTGAAACATGAGCTTATCTGAATTGGAAGTCAGATAACATCTCAAGTTTTTGTAAAAAGAAATAAAAAGAAAACATTAGTTCCATATTTCAAAGTAAAACATATTTTGATGTAATATGGGATTTTTTTTTTGAAACACTTACCAAATTGCTTCACATAAAATGAACAGACAACGAAGTTACTGTATCCAAACCGACAGTCAGTTGGTGATAGTGCAATTTTCTGAAGTTGACCTACTTTTGTGAGAAAATAAGAATAGATCTATAGATTTGTAGCAACTTCTTCAATTTCAGAAAAGAAATATACTATAGATCTGACGTTGACCTACTTATTTGGGTATTCTATAGACATCGGATTTAGAAATAAGGGCCGAACATATGAATTTTGAACATGAGTGGAGATTAGATGGACAAATTAATACAAATATATGAACTAATTCGAGTAGCTGAAGATGATGCGTCAACTCGAATAAGATTGTTGTTCTATTTTGATGATAGATCTAAAGTGGAAGGTAGAGGATGGGACGATGGAGGAGAGGTCGGTCGAAACCAAATGGCAAAGATTCAGAAGATACAGATTTCTTCATCGAGTAGTGTAGTGGGGAGACTTTAGGAGCATTTAAATGTGTGGCCTGATGACTGTTGTGTATCTGTCAGCCTTCTGGTATCGTGCATCAGTGGACTTTGTAGATCTAGAAGCAAAATCACGAGGGTTTGCAAAGTTGGACGATGGGGATTAATTCCCACTATGTTTATTTTGGCGATCCGGATCGAAACAAACCAACGGGTATGATTGTTTGGTACATAAATCAACGGTATATATGGGCTTATATGCATTTCTTATAGATCGATCCGTGTCATTGTTTTTGGACGGTTTGGATTAGCTGAAGTTGAATTTAACGGTTACGATGGAGGTTTAATTAATTAACATCTAATTAATTATATGTTTACATTTAATATAAAGTATATTAATTATTTAATTAATTAATCATTTATAAAAAATATTGATACTACCATTTTAAAAATCAGATAATTAAATATTTCTTTTTTATTGTATTAATTGATATGCCTACATGTAATGTAGATTATATTAATTAATTAATCATACGTAAAAAAAAAGTTACTAACATTGTAAAAATAAGATAATTAAATATTTCTTTTTATTATATTAATTGATTAGTTGATACATATTAACTAAGTTTTATGATAGTGTTATGATATTTATAAAAATCTTATAAGTTAAAAGCTTACATTAGGTAATAAGAAAATTTATTTTTAGTACTCTTATTATATATTATATTCGGTAATAAGAAAAAATTCCTAGAATAATTATAAAGATTTAGACCATAATTTATCTATAATTTTAAAAATATTATATTTCAAATAAAAAATTCTAAAAAAACAAAAAATAGCTATTAGTAAACATAAAAAATTATGTTCCGCAAATTATAGTGTATAATATTTAAAAAATTAAATGTGGTTTGGATTTAAAAGTGTAATATTATTGAATTGTTATAATATTGTACAAATATTATAGGACTTATATTTTCATTTGATTAAAACAATAGTCACCTAAGATAATAAAACTTAAGTTGATATTATTTTGATTTGATAGAAATTATTAACTATATGTTTATTTACTTATAGATAGATACTTAATGATTCATCATTCCTACTTATAGTTGATCATATTATTGATAGACATATTAAATAATATGTTAATATTAATAACAAAAATTAATATGTTTTAAAAATTGATACATATTAATTTATTATTTTTAAATTTATAAAAATCTTATAATTTGAAAGCTTAAATTGGATTTACATTTTATTTATCCATTAGCCTTAAATTATTTTTATTACTCTTATTATATTAGGTAATAAGAAAAATTCCTAGAATATTTATAAAGATTTAGACCATAATTTATTCATAATTTAAAAAAAATATTGGATTTCTGATATAAAATTATAAAAAAATAAACAAAAAATAAAAATAGCAATTGGCAAACATAGAAAAATTTTATTCTACAAATTATATTATATTATATAATAGTTATAAAATTAAATGTTGTTTGGACTTAAACATATAATATTATTGAATCATTATAATATTGTACTAATATTATAGGACTTATATTTTCATTTGATTTTAATAATAGTTACCTAAGCTAAGTGAACTTAGGTTGATATTATTATGATTTTAGACATATTAAAAACTATGTTTTTATATAATTTTATTTACGTATAGATAGATACTTAATGATTCATCATTCCTACTTATAGTTTATCATATGATTGATAGACATATTAAATAATGTGTTAATATTAATAAAAAAATCATATCTTTTAAAAATTGATACATATTAATTTTTTATTTTTAAATTTATAAAAATCTTATAAGTTTAAAGTTTACATTGGATTTAGATTTCATTTATCCAGTAGTCTTAAATTATTTTTAGTACCCTTATTATATTAGATAATAAGAAAATTTTCTAGAATATTTATAAAAATACAAACCATAATTTATTCATAATTTAAAAAATATAAGATTTATGATATAAAATTCTAAAAAAAATAAGTAATTTTGGAAATTCGTAAACATAAAAAATTATGAACCACAAATTATATTAGATAATAGTTTAAAAAATTATATATTGTTGGGACTTAAAAGTTTAATATTATTTAAGCATTATAATGTTAAAATATTTAAATATTTATACATCATAAATTAGTATTTATAATATTATATAAACATTATAGGATTTATATTTTAATTTGATTTTAATAATAGTTACCTAACATAAGTGAACTTAAGTTGATATTATTATGATTTTACATAAATTAAAAACTATATTTATGTTTACTTATATATATATATATATATATATATATATATATATATATATATTATAGATAGATACTTAATGATTCATCTTTCTTTCTTATAGTTTATTATAAGATTGATTGATGATTGATAAACATATTAAATAATGTGTTCATAATAATAAAAATAAATTTAATATGTTTTAAAAAATGATACATATTAATTTATTATTTTTAAATGTATAAAAATCATATAAGTTGAAAGTTTACATTGGATTTAGATTTTATTTATCCTGTCATCTTAAATTATTTTTAGTGCTCTTATTATATTAGATAATAAGAAATTTTTATTTACTTATAGATAGTTACCTAAGATTGTTATAGTTATTGAATAGTTATAAAGATTGTTAATGCCTACAAAAATTTATTTTTATTTACTTATAGATTATAGATAGATACTTAATAATTCATCATTCCTACTAATTATGTATTTTTCTACTGATATATCCTTCATATAGAAAATATTGATATGGTGTCAAAAAGATACTCAATTGAAAAAGCTGCACTTAAAAAACATGTGTACTATCCATTTCAATATGAAAAAAGGTCATTCCCATTTAGTGATATTACTAATGGTAAATTAGCATTTCTTTATTTGATATTAATATAATATACATTTTATCATTCATCTTAAAATATATTGACTTATTTATTATTTTATGAAAGTAGTTTTGACTCTAAAAAGTTTTATTTAGAAAATCGAGAGCAGTAATAATATATTTACCTTTTTGTCAAGTTTTAGAATTTCAAACACTTGTATAGATCAAACACCGCACTGTGAAATACTAAATGAAAATGGTGCCGGTAATTTTTTGGGGGTACCTAATATGAACAATGGTGAGATTTTCATTGACAGTAATGACTCTATGAAAGAATAAACATTTTTAGTCCAATCAAGGTTTGTGCTCATATATATATATATATATATATATATATATTAAAAATAATTATCATTAATTCTTATCTAAGATTACAATGGTAAAAATAAGTACTCATTTATTGTTTATTTTTTCACGATTTCAGATGTGGCAATTAATTCAGAACAAGTTTTTAGTGGTAAGATTTCATTACTTAATAATATTAATTGATATTTCTTAAATGAATTTTAAAGCTTATGTATTCTAATTTAAGACATTTTATTTATCACGGGTACTAAAATAAAAGTTAGTAATGACTTATGATTATCTGGAATGCTCTAACATAAACACACACACACACACACACACACACACACACACACACACACACACACACACACACACACACACACATATATATATATATATATATTCATATTTTTATTTATCCATTTAAATTATCTTTGATATCTATTGTTTCTTCTTAAATTTTAATCCATTTATTGATATTTTGATAATTTTTTAATTAAAATAATTTCTTTGTATGTATAGGATATTGAGATATTGGTGATCCTACATACATATGTATATTTTGTGGTTCTTTCTTTTGTTATGCCAAAATATTGTATAAAAGTCAGAATTCTCAAAAACCCAAAATACTCATTGTGCTATATGCAAGGAAAAATCCAACTTCCGCGAATGAAAAATCTTCCACAGGTGTTGCATGAGCTGTTCTATTTATAAAATAATCAAAGTAAACACTTTCTCGAAAATATCCAATCATACAATAGTATATTGTCTTTCATATCTCTGGGCAGAAAGATTGATAGGAGTTTTAATAGTTGTAATTCTCCTCCAATATTAAGACTTCATGGTCAAAATTATCATCTAATGGGAAGTTCACTACCAACGGACGGTTCGGCCCCAAAATTTGCACAACTATACATTTACGATACGAAAAATAAAGTTGAAAACAGAGTCCATTATATTAGGTAAGTTTTCTTACAGTTTTTTTTATTATGAATGATTAATTCATCACAAATATGTTTATGTGAATAGTTCTAATGGCTTGTTATAACATATTTTCTAATAGGTAAAATGAAAGTTTGAAAACCTTAACACATCCATTATTTTTGATTTGAAGAGTATGCTTGATGAGAATAATGTCTTGGTCAAATCATTTAGAATGGTGAAGGAAAAAAATAAACACGGAAGGTTGTTCTAATGTTAAGCTAAAGTTGATTGGTAGAAGGAATGGAGAAGGAAGAAGGTATAACCTACCAACATCTTCAGAAGTTGTTGGATTAGTTGTTGGTGACATTGATGCATCTCTTGGTGAATGGGATATCCTAGTTGAAACAAAAATAAGATTACTAAAGTGGATAAGTGAATTGTATGCTTCTTACCTAGGGTTATAATATCCTTTATTGTTTTCACATGGTGAAGATGGGTACAGAGAAAACATTCCATTAATGTCTAATGATAGAATTCAACAACGTGGTCGAAAGTATGCAAGTACGACATAATATTTTTGTGAATGGCTGCATGAGAGAAATTAGAGTCATCGGTTATACTATTATCTAAGAGACTTATGCAACAATTTATTGTTGACTTGATGCATATACAATGATTGAGTCAACAAGATTGAAATACATCCAACTACATCAAAAATAATTATGTTGTGAACTATATAGTGGGTTGACAGATACTATTTTAAGAGGTGAGATAGATCCATCCATGCAAGGAAAAAGAGTTACATTACCATCATCATTCACCAATGGTGCTCGATATATGGTTCATAATTATCAAGATTTCATGGCCATATGTAGATGGATTGGTTATCCTGATCATTTTATCACATTTACTTGCAATCCAAAATGGTCGAAGATTGTTCGTTTTGTTCATAATAGAGGTCTTAAAGCTGATGATCGTCCAGATATTATTTGTCGTATTTTTAAAATATAGCTCGATTATCTTATAAAAGATCTTTGGAATAACAAGATATTTGGGAATATTAAATTATGTAATATTATACACTTACTTGATGATTTTAGTTATAGATATTTGAAAATTTTAATTTTTATAACTTAATTTTTTTCATGATGTATTCAATTATAGTTATATATACTATTGAGTTCTAGAAGTGTGGATTGCCTTACGCCTATTTTTTGATTTTTCTTGCAAAAGAAGACAAGTATCCAATCGAACCAGACATTAATAACATAATTTTAGCTAAAATTCCTAATCATAATAGTGATCCTACATATTACACGGCTATTCAAGATTACATAATACACGGACCATGTGGAACTTTGGAAAATAACTCTCCTTTCATGGTCGATGATCATTATACAAAACATTTCCCAAAAAAGTTTGTTGAATGTATAACAGCTGATGATGATGGATAACTAATGTATAAAAGACATGATAATGGAAGAACAGTGGAGAATAATGGGGTCCCTCTTGATAAAAGTCGTGCCACACAATCGTTATTTGTTTCTTAATTTTAGTGCCTATATGAATGTTGAGTGGTGCAATTAGTCATGTTCCATCAAGTATTTATTTAATTATGTGAATAAAGGGCATGATAATGTTACTCCATCTTTTTATGGAAGCATGACTGGTGATGATGTAGATATATTTCACCATGTGAAGTAGCATGGAGATTATTTAAAAATGAAATTCAGTACAAGAATCCACTAGTTGAGAGGTTAGGCTTTCATATTCCAAACGAACAAAGTGTTATTTTTTTTATGAAGATTTAATTAATGATGTTGTTGATCACTTATCAGTTAAGGAAAATATGTTTCTAGCTTGGATGAAGGCAAACCATAAATATGAAGATGCAAGGAATTTGACTTATATAGAGTTTTCTATGAAATTTGTTTGAGATTCATGTAAACGAGAGTGGTGCCAGAGGCAACAGAAGATATCTATTAAAAAAAATTTGAATGTTCCTTTTGGTAGCTAAGAACTTTATTATTTACAATGTCTTCTTAACATCGTTTGTGGGGCAACAAGCTATGATGATATAAAATGTATTAATAGGGTCCAGTATACATCATATCGCAATGCTTTCTATGCTTTGGGATTGTTAGATGACGATAAAGAATACATTGATAGAATTATTTAGGTAAGTCATTGGGTGTCTACATCTTCTTTGAGATCATTATTTGCAACATTATTATCATCAGATTCACTTAGTAAACCTGAAGTCTACTAGGATGAATGTTAGATTTACTTGATTGATGATATATTATATAGATAAGGTAGAACCTTACATCACAAAGGTAATTTCTGTACATCTTTAATATTTATTTTTTATTGATAGAATAGAATAAGAATAATCGCATATTATATTATTAGTATTTAAACTTACTATGGATTTATTTTCAGAACTTCACTTGGATGACAATGAGATCAAAATTATGGTTTGGTTGAGGTTGAAAAGTTGTTACAAAACTGCGGTAAGAGTTACAAGAGTTTCTGCCAATGTCATTCCCACCACCAGAATATTTTTCAAGTGGTCATAATAGATTGGTACACGAAGAAATGTATTACAATCATATTACATTACGTGAAGAACATAAGAGATATCTATCCAATCTTACCGACGAGCAATGTAATGTCTACGACGCCATAATTGATGTTGTTCAATCAAATTCAATTGACGTGTTCTTTGTATATAGATATGGTGGTATTGGGAAGGCATTCATATGGAAGGCACTATCAGCATCTCTGAGATGCAATGGGGATATTGTGTTAAATGTGGCATCAAGTGGAATAGCTTATCTTTTATTACCAGGAGGAAGAATGGCTCATTCTCGATCCAAGATTCCTATAAATCCCAACGAAGATTCAACATGCAATATCAAATAAGGCAGTCCACTGGTAGAGTTGCTTATAAGGTGTAAGCTCATAATTTGGGATGAAGATCCAATGATGCACATATATTATTTTGAAGCATTGGATAAAACCATGTAGGATATGTTATGATTCATAAATGAATCGAGCTTTAATTAGCCATTTGGAGGAAAATCGATTGTTCTCGGTAGAGATTTTAGGCAAATACTGCCAGTCATTCTGAAGGGAAGTCAGCAAGACATCGTTCATGTGACTATTAACCCTTCATACATATGGATGGATTGTAAAGTCTTACGACTGACCAAAAATATGAGGCTTTAAAATATTAGCTCAACTGATAAATCTGCTGATTTGAAATAGTTTTCAAATTGGATTACTAGCATTGGAGATGGAGTAATCGGAGGTCTCAATGATAGTCATGCAACTGTCAAAATTCCAAGTGATGTTTTATTGAAATATTGTGATGATCTAATTGCAACTATGATGGAAAATACCTATATAGGATTCAAGGAAAAACTTACTGATGATATCTGTTTTTAAGAGAGATCAGTATCAGCACCTACTCTTAACATTGTTGAATCGATAAATGATTACATGTTATCGATTAACTCAGTAGAACAGAAGACGTATTTGAGCTCATATATGCATGTCAAATTCAAATAATGATTTATTACAAGATCTACACACTCCAGGATTCTTAAATTCAATTAAGTGTTCTGGTATGCCCAATCATGTGTTGACCTTGAAGATTGATACAACTATCATGTTAATGAGGAATATAGATCATTCCCTTGGTCTATGTAATGGAACCAGGATGGTTATTACAAAGATGGGATCACATGTCTCAGAAGCAAAAATCTTAGGTAGAAGTAATGTCGGCCATAAAGTTTTGTTACCGAGAATGTAATTGATGTCGTTTGATTCTAGATTACCTTTCAAATTCAATCGAAGATAATTTTCATTGATTGTTTCATATGCAATGACAATCAATATAAGTCAAGGTTAATCTCTTACTAACGTTGGCCTTTTTCTTTTTCTTTTTTAAATCCAGTATTTAGTCATGACTGTTGCTAAATTAGAGCAATGGCAGCATGTTGTTATATTTGTTTTCATCGTCGTTTTATTTTTTATCTTTTATTTTAAAAAAATAAAAATTAAATAGTTTTCTTAAGTTATATATGTAGTGATTCTAAATTAGAACAAGTGTATTTTTAATAATTTTATTTTTTATTCAAAATAAGTTTTATTTTAGGATATTAATATAGAATAATAATAATAATAATAATAATAATAATAATATTATTATTATTATTATTATTATTATTATTATTATTTCTAATTTATAATTTATCACTATGAAATGTTTCTTTTCAAGTTTTTATAGTCTCTAGAACCTCACCGCTAAATATTTAACTATTATTAAAAATATATTAGTCATCTAACTTTAATTATTCAATTGTGAGCTTAAAGTTAAATTAACATTTATCTTCATAGGATGTATTATTAATTTGGATTTATATATAATAATAAAAATTGTTACAAATTAGACCAATTTGAATATGACATAAGCCGAACAGCATAACATTATGAATATTACAATATTTGTGAACCTACAAACGATATAACTTCAAATCTAGGGCTTGTCGTGCAGGAGAACTAATACTTAACAACCTTTCGGATTAATATTAATAATATAATTTTATACATTGATAGTGTATTGGTTAGGCATAAAATATTCTCAAACGAAATATCAAAAATAAGAAATAAATATTGACTTTTTAAAAATAAATTTTATTTTAAAAAAAAATTAAACAAAAAGGACTTTTCTTTCCCAAAAGACAGAGTAGTATTTAGTCAAAGTTTGTGAGAAGAATGAACAGGGAAAATGATTGGGAAAAAAGATGGTGGTCCATTTGGACCAAAATAATTAAAGTTGGTCAATCTATTTAGTGTTTAGTTCATTTTTTTTGGTATCTTAATATACATGTACATATATAGAATATTATATGTACATTTATGTACAATTAGGTGTACATATTAGTATAATTATATGTACATAATATTTTGTACTTGTAACTAAATACTTTGGAATCATTTTAATTTTTATCCAATTAATTTCATCTAAGTATACTGTAAAGAAATTTCCCCAAAATAATTTCGGTCAGAAAAATGAAGGACTGTTTATACCCACTTAGTTCAACGGTTGAAGAGTGATTAAATTATTCTTGGGTCAAATGTTAGATTTCTTCATGAGCAAAAAAAAATTAAATTGTGACGTGGAGATTGTTGGACTACCGTAAATTACCTCCCAAATAATGACGTGGGGCAGGGTTTCGCATTTTGGTAAAAATGCTACTGTTTCCAGGTTTTATAATCACTGATTACGTCATGCCTTCGACATGTTATATTATGTAGATACCGGCCCTGTGCCGTTAATACAAAGACAAAGGCCTGCGGGTTCTTGAAGAGGAGGACGTACGTTGGTAAGTAGTGCGCACGCGATAAACGGCGTCGATCCTACGTTGGTATTTTGATGGCAGACACAAGAGGACCGGAAGAAGAGCACCCACAAAAGGCTATTGGATGGGCAGCTCATGATGCGTCTGGTCTCCTCTCTCCTTTCAAATTCTCTAGAAGGTATACCTCGCTATGGCACACAAACGTATTCTTCTCTTGCATAACTCATGAATCTTTAGTTTCGCGAACTATTCCTTCTTCGTACAGGCCAGCATCAAGAAATTAGGATCGGCAGTTCAAATAGAATGATTGATATCAGAAAATTAATTATAAACAAATTAATACTACTATAACTATAGCTGATATCAATAGGTATATATGTATACCCAATTTATTGATTCTTGCATAAACAAATTCATTTCCATTTTTTTGGCTGGTTAATTAAAATCCGATCGGCATATGTACAGGGGAACCGGCGAACAAGACGTGACTTTTAAAGTTTTGTATTGTGGCATCTGTCACTCCGACCTTCATTACATCAAGAATGAGTGGGGCAATGCTACCTATCCGGCTATATGACTATACCGGGGTAAGACCGGAGGGAATTCCTCTCTCTCTCTCTCTCTCTCTCTTATGTATTGTTGGTTTTCAAACCGGGGTTCAAGCCAATGTGATGGAAGTTAGGAAGGACTTAGAGTGGAGGATGGTGTGTGTAACTTTTAAAGAGAGTTTATGGTCAATTAATACATTTATGACAAATATTTAATTGGTCCTTAGGAAACGGATGGTATAGTCAATTAGAGTATTAATTGACATTTAAGGCCTTTTACCAAAAGTATTGATTGTTTTCGTCCATTACTTTTACCAAACTTTATGGTTGTTTTTCATCATTATGTTTGTAACGCTTCATATTTAGTTCTAGGTTTTTTCTAAAGCCTATTTAAAGGCTCTTTTGTATAGAGTCGAGAGATATGTAAAGTGAGACATATGCACAATACAATCCGAGGGTGTGCGATAGATCTAGAGAGTAGATCTAGGAAATTTTCAGTTGAAAACGGGGTTTCAGAATTGAGTGAATTAATAAAGAGGGGTGTTCTTGATTAATTGGTAAGAATAAAAACACGGGGAGAGTGTTCTTGATTCTTTTATAACTTGAAAGGATAGCAATAAATATTCAAGTTTGATAATTTTTTTTTTTGATTTGTTATTATTCTGCATAGTATTTGTATTCTTGGTTTTGAAGATTTTATTATAATCTTAAAACTGAGATAATCACGGATATTTTCCAACATGTATGTTGCACCGAGACCCATCTGATATATAATTCTTATCGACGGGGTTAACCAAATTCGTCCCTGCCGATAATTTTTCCTCTTTCAAGCCATGAGATTGTAGGCGAGGTGACCGAAGTTGGTACCAAGGTAACGAATTTCAAGGCCGGAGACAAAGTTGGTGTGGGCTGCATCGTGGGATCGTGTCGTTCCTGTGACGACTACAGCCACGGCCTCGAGAACTACTGTCCCAAATCAATCCTAACATACGGCTCTACGTACTTAGACGGGACCCAAACACACGGAGGTTACTCAAACCTAATGGTCGTTCACGAACATTTTGCGGTCAAGATACCGGGCGACGTCCCGCTTGATTCTATCGCACCTCTACTATGCGCTGGGATTACAGTCTACAGCCCGCTCAAGTACTACGCGCTCGACAAACCAGGTCTTCGTATCGGTGTTGTGGGGCTCGGTGGTTTGGGCCATCTTGCTGTTAAGTCTGCTAAAGCTTTTGGTGCTAAGGTTACTGTGATTAGTACTTCACCTGGGAAGAAAGATGAAGCTATTGGAAGCCTCGGTGCCGATGAGTTCTTGGTCAGCCGTGATCCTGATCAGAAGAAGGTACGCGCCTCTCCCCCCTCCCCCTGTTATCATGTCTAGGAATCACCTATGAATTTAGATTTCAACTAGTTTAATTGGACCAACAACTACGTACTAGATTTTATATAGACTTTATGACTGGTATTAATTAATTCTACGTTAGTTGCTGGTTAATTAAAATAAAGACTTTGGATAACCATGAGAACATATCCTAGCGGTTGAAGTCGTGATCCCACCGACAGAATATATGTCAGGGTTAGAATCCCCTGTTATTAGTATTGTTTACCATTATAGTAATATGTACTCACATTTACGGATCCAGAATATTTTAATACCCTAGTATCCAAGAGCAAGAGAGGTAGGTCCGCTTCGGTTAATTAATTTTATTTGGTATAATTTAGAAAATATATTCTGCTTCTCTCTAGCCGGTCTCTTTACGACTTAGTGTAGGTGAAGATGCACCCACCCTGTGGCTGATGGTTACGTACTTACTGTAATTAAGTAGATAATGACCTAAACAGTAATTAATTACTAACTTGTGTTATACATGCACGTACGTAGGCTGCTATGGGGACGATGGATGGAATAATTGATACAGTCTCAGCAGCTCATCCACTCCTGCCATTGGTTGGATTAATGAAATCTCATGGGAAGCTGATCATGGTCGGTGCTCCCTCGAAACCGCTCCAACTCCTGGCTTACTCTCTCATTTTAGGTACGTAAGCTGCAGTACGTTCGGTCTCAGCGCCCGCGCGTATTTATATATAAATCAAAACTGTGCGTGCAAAACGTACCTGTGTGACCGACTGGACAGCTGCAGGTGGGAAGACCATTGCTGGAAGTTGCATTGGTGGAATGAAGGAGACGCAAGAGATGATAGATTTTGCCGCCAAGAATGGTGTGAAAGCCGACATTGAGGTTGTTCCTATTGATTACGTGAACACAGCTATGGAGCGTTTGGCAAAGGCAGATGTTAAATTCCGATTTGTCATCGACATCGCCAATTCATTGAAAGCATGAATCTTCTGCCCTTGTTGGCATTGTTATTATTATTATAGCCACCTACCTTATAACACCCCCATTTTTACTACTAAAAATTTTTCGTTTTGCGGAAGCGTTAATTACAAATCAATGGGTGTGGTACCACACTTAGTATAAGTCTGGCATCCGCTACCATTCTTATACTAAGTGCTAAGGCTAAAACATTTCTTTACTCAAATAACATAATGAAAAAAGTTAAGATACAGAGAGTAATAGATGAGTACAGTAATAGTTAAAAGCAACGTCAGTAATCTATCAAAAATCAAGAGAGAAACACAGGAGGACATAAAAGTCCAAAACAATTAGAGACCAAATAACCGAAGAGACATCGAATATTCCTATGCTCTCAAAACTGGCTGACAGCTTTCAACTGGATTCGGAAATTGACCTGCAAAGTCTACTGTCCACTGAATAGGCAAGGGCCCACATAAATATACCCTTCAGTACTACGGTACTGATCAACCCTTTATACCAAACTAATATAATAAAATAGCATGGAACACATGCAAGTCATACCGTTAACATTGTATAAGACATATACATACACATACGAGGATTGAGATACAGTAGTTATTTAGATAATTAAACTCCATCTTGGTCACAAACTACTTATATTCACTCTTCTGAAACAACTGAACTTACCAAATGGACCACCCAGAGATACTATCTGAAATATGATTAGAAGAAAACCCTAATACAATAATCATAAGGCATCATGACAATACAGGGTATAAATATTAATAATCATAACAGATAAGCAATAGTCACTAAACTACCTACTGTTCATGCGTGCCTATTTAGAATATAATAACACTTATCAACTAAGCATCCCAAGATGCTTTTTGAAACAATAATCAAAACTCACTCTACACCACAATTATAACATTTATAGCGTAATTCATATCTCAGCGTTAACCCCAACCAATTACAGAATGTAACAGATATACTTACAGGTACAGTGTAATAAAATCCAAACATCACAGTTATACTTACAAGTACAACATCATAACTAAATACATAATGTCACAGGTATACTTACATGTACAGTATAATAACATACATAACCTCACAGGTATACTTATAGATACAGGATAACAATATACATAATATCACAGGTATACTTACAGATACAGTATAATAACCAAATACATAACGTCACCAGTATATTTACATGTACAGTATAATAACATCCATAACCTCACATGTATACTTATAGATACAGGATAACAATATACATAACATCACGGGTATACTTACAAGTACGGTATAATTCATAGGTATACTTACAAGTACAGTATAATAACATCCATAACCTCACAGGTATACTTACAGGTATAGTATAATAAAATGCATAACACCATAGGCTTACTTACAGGTGTAGTATAATGAAATCCATCACATCACATGTATGTTCACAGACATAATACCAACACAAGTAGGCACAAAGGCTGCTACCCCAAAACCACAAGTAAGCACAATGGCTACTACCGAAACTATGGGTAGGCACAACGGCTGCTACCAAAACTACAGGTAGACACAACGACTACTACCCAAAACCATAGGTAGGCACAACAGCTACTACCAAACCAATCCAAAATCCAATAATAATCATTCCAATCATATCATTTTCATTTTTATTTACTCGAGAGGAATACAATAATAACCCGGAGATATAACAGTACACCGGTCATACCGGCGCACAAGGCAACACGGTACCCTCCAATCATCCGACCTAGAGGCATAACAACACTCCGGCCATACTAATGTACAAGGCACACGGTACCCTCCTCACCTCAAACAGCTAATCCTTAAGTATCGATACCCCCAATAGGGCCCGTAGGTCACCTATAAAGTAGACTAGGGCCTTACTAGGACACAATCGGCACACTAGAAACCCAAATAAATCGAGGACTCCTACCTTGTCTCTAGGGTAGCTACCCCTAGAGAGAAACCATTCCCAAATTCGGGGTCTTCCACTTTACGTATTACTATTTTTATAAGGTGATCACAGGTAACACATATTAAACATTTATTCTCACTTCCATACTTATTCATTTCTCCTTTATTTCCATTTATCCAGTTTAACAAAAGGTCAAAGTCAATACTAAGGTCAACCTACCAAAATTCTAAGGCCATCCTATGTTCAATTATTCATACTTAGGCGCACTAGGCCGAAATGACCAAAATACCCCCGAGGCCATTAATTATCAAATTATCATTTATTTAAATACTAAATCCTTTTTATTTATTAATTTGTCATGAAATGGATAAAACAAAATAGTCTAACTATTTAGTGTACAATTTAAATTATCGATTATGTCAAAAGACTATTTTGCCCTTACACAGGTTTCTGCATACAAAACCCTATCATATACTTTTGGAATGTACAAAACACATGATCGCAAAATCAACTACAGATAATACATGTTAGACATGATTTCCAGGATAAATATTATTGTACATAATAATGACTAAATTGCCCCTATGGCACACATTCCTAATAGTTATTCCACAATTATATCTAAACAAACTCAACCTATTATTTTACACATAATTATCATACAAAATATTTTCCCGTCATTATAATCATTTTTCAATCATACTTTCGTACCCTAAATATTTTTATATCAGATAACATGCTCTTTTTATCTGTTTTCATAATAAAAAAAAATTAACATATAATTATATCGAAATAAATCATGCTTAACATATTCTATACACCAAAAACCCTAATGTGCTATCATGCAATTTTTATTATTTTAGTAGAGTATAACAATTACTTGAATCCCAGCAAAAACGTAAAATTAGCGGTATCCACTAAAATTTATTAGGTCCTACTAATTAAATTTTCGTACCTAAAAATAATACCACAAATACCAAATTAATATCTATCAGATAAAATAATAATTATAATATAAAAATATTTATTTTTCTAAAATTACCAAAATACCCTTACATTTAATATTGGTACCAGAAATTACTAATATAACATACGCAACTCACACTGCGAACTGTGATTTATTAAATCTTAAGGGTATAAGCCATCTAATTCAGTCGACCACGATCAACTTCACATACCCAATGTAAATAGCATAAGAGACAATTGCGAAGCTGATGCACATCTTTCTTCTCTTCCTAAGGTAAGTATTACAAACTATAAATTGTTATTAAATGTATTCGATATAATAAAAAATTAAGAAAGTGTAATATTTTATTTTAGGGTTTGCATAAATGTGAGTTGTTAGCGAACGGCCTTTCAACTCTTTTGGAAAAAGGAAAGGTACGCATCAGTCATAGTACCCAAACGCAAACAGTCCACGAGTATAACTTAGCCCTAATTACAAGGTCGATGAGTATTAACACTCAAATCATTGGTAGTGCACCCTTGCCTTTTTATAAAGAGGGCGATGAGGCAGCCATAGTGCTAGAAGCTCATGGAAGCTTTGTACCTTGGCCTACGGATCAGATACGTCTCACTACTAAAGAGGTATTGACATTCAACATCTTCATTAGACCTTATTTATTAGTTACACTATTTATACCTTTTTCATATATATATATATACATGCTCAATACATATTTTGTTTATTATTATCAATTGCGGAATCAAAAAAGAAGACTGATCCTATTAGTAAAACCAAGAGAGGTACTAATAGAACGAGAAACACAAAAGAGGGCACTACTAAAGGAAAGAGAGCTAAATCTAAAAAATCAATTACCTCACAAAATATTTCTTCTTTAGAGAAGAGCCAACCTCTACCAGCACTATCTTTATTGTATTTCTATGCCCCAAACTAGCTCAGGGACAATTATATTTTTATTGATTGTCGTCCTGAGTATGTTGGGAGGGACAATGCTACTTATATGGTATCGACAATTGACATAAGAAAAATTTATAATCAAGAATGGATTTCAACCACGAGTGTCACCGTCTATGTCACGTAAGTATTATTTCATATTTGAGATTTTAGTACTTCTTGTACTATTAGAATTGTTATGACCTCTTATATGAGTTATTAGTTATTAGCAAATATACATTGTTATTGTCGTTGCAAAGGTTGGTAGCTAATCGTACTGCAATGGAGGGAATGTTGTCCTCTATTGTGTTTATGTGCCCATACTATAGCTAACGATACTATAATAAGATAGGGTAGGCACATAAATTATTTAGCGGATCGTATTTTGATTGAGGGACACAACAAGCATTATCTCATTCCTCATCTCGCAACTGAACATTAGATTTTTCATGCCGTCTGACTTGATCTTAATAAATTTTATCTGTTTCATTCCCTTCAAACCTTTGACGTGCCTTTTGAAGTTGCTCGTTATGGTGGGAAGGAATTTATCGACATGTCAGTATACTTATCACTTCTTAATTTATTAGCTTATTTATGCATATATTCTACTTTCATTATTTGAGGTATATATACTTACAATATTGTGTATCCAACTCTATTTATTAGGGCACTATGGACGGCGTATCAAAGGAGAGGTGGGAATGGTGTCTCAAACCCAAAGAGTCTTCAATATGAGCCTATAATGGTAAGTAAGAAGAAAACCATTTTATATTTTATTTTAATTCAAATTAATATCTAATAGTTAGAGAGTTAACTAAATATATTTGATAGTATCCACAATAACAAAACAGCGATGATTGTGGATACTATGTATGTAGAGCAATAGATTTGATAGTCCAGAGTAGATCAATCAACATAGATCCTAGCCATGTATATTTGTTATTTCCATATTTTTCCATTAATGAATCATGACATATATATTTGGCACTTGACCTAAGTGCTAACTGTATATTAATCAAAACTTGGACGTTTTAGTTTTTTACCAATGACTATGCAGGAGGCCAGAAATACAATGTTGATGAAATTGATGAAGTTAGAGACCAATGGGCCAAGTACGTGCACTCATACATTCGGTATTAGTTAGGGATCTATATTCTACATGCATGTTTAGGTTTTTATTTCGACTACTCTTTTGGTCTTCTAGGCTATGATGTATGAACTTTTGACTTTGGAGTGTAGAGCTACCTAATTGTGGTAGGCCTACTAATTTTCACTCCTCGATATGCACAGTGTATTCAGATATATGAATTAGAACTTGATTGAAAATATGGAGTATCATTTGGGAGGAAGACATGCATGTATATATGAATTGATGTTGTTTTACATTGCAGATTTAGTAAATATTTAAACATACAACTATGTATATGGGCAGAAACAAAATAGAAAAAACATAAAAAAAAAACATATAGTTTTAATAACGATTCTTATTCAAAACCGTTGTTAAAACTATGTATTTAATGTCAAATTTCTCCTCATTTAATACATAGTAGGGTTCACTAAAAACATAATCAATGATTGAAATCCTAATTAGATCATATTTTAACAATTGTTTTTATATTAACCATTATTAAAACTCCTTTTTTTACAACGGTTTTGACTTTAAAACCATTATTGAAACCTTATTTTTAACAACCGTTTCACTTGAAAACTGTTATTAAATTCTAGTTTTTAACAACGGCTTTGACTTGAAAATCATTATTAAATATGATGTTTACGCACATATTCACTATTTTTTGTATATTTTTTATGATGATTATGAACCGTTATAAAGATTTAATAACAAGCGATTCAATAAAGGTTCAAAACTGTTATTAAAACCATAAAATAACCATTATTAACACCCATTCTCAGGGTAGTGGATGTTTATGCTTCATTTTGTTGACACATATGATTTTTTACTCCAATGTTTATTCTCTTATAATATGATGTCTATGCTTTACTTTGCTAATTCTTGTGGTCTTTATTTTTACTATGATGGTTTTACTTTACTAATGCTGATTCTTTTTTGCACCCACATCATTATAGTAAACTTTCATCTCAATCTGACTTGTATATGTCTATTATCTTATAATTGAATGGTTGTGCTTTACTTTGTTGATATATATGCTTCACATTGCTAATGTCTATGATGTCACCGGTGATGAAAAACATAATTAAGATAGAGTAAAAAAAAGGACATATGAGTTGAATGAGATTTGAACTCATAACCTCTTATGTAAGAGACGACCACTTCAGTTATTAAGACATAAAAGCGATGTTAAATTTTCTAGTTTTACTTCTTCATTATATATTAATATACTTTATCTAAACAAACACCTTTTTTGTTGAGTTCAAACCCATATACCCCAAAATTTTCTCCAAGCCTCAAATCATCCCTCCTTTCTTCTCTTCATCCCTCCAAATTTGTCACTTCCACTACTTTAACTCTAAGAACCTTATTTTCAACTCAATCTTTGATTCATCCTCCATTTTTTCACTTCAAAAGGTTAGTATTATGTTATTACTTTTTAATTGTTATATATATATATATAATTTTTAAATTACTTATTTTAGAACTTAGGCTATAATGAATGAGTTGGCACTTAATTATTCAGTTTTTGTAAGATATTTGCTCAAAATTATTATTAATATGCATAGGTTGAAATTTACTTAGTTGGTTTGTCCATTTTTCTTGAATTGGAGCTTCATTTTGCAAGGAAATAAAACTTTCATTAATGAAAATTGATAGATAGTTTGCCTATAAGTCTGAGAGATATATGCACTACTGACCCATAGGTGAATGAGCCTTAAAAGTGATCGGGCAATATTTTCTTCAAACTTACCTATAAGCCAACCATAGTTAACAACCACATGTGAACCATCAACCCTTCATGACTATAAATCTATGCACACAACACCCGTCCCTCATCAAGACCTGTGTATGTAATACCCATAGCCTATCCTCACCTACACACGCACTACCAATCCTACAACCCTGTCTACGTACATACCACTAGTGCCAACTTATGCACTTACCACCTGTAGCCACTCCCACTACTGCACACAATAATTATAGCTAGCCCTCGAAGCCAAACCCTTAATATTTTAATTATTTCAAACCCTTAATCCCTAAGCCTTTGACCATTAACCCTTCATACCTAAAACTTTAACTATTAACCCTTAATCCTAAATTATAAACCATTTATCCACAAATCCTAAACCTATATCATAATATTATATGATTATTTTATTTAGAATATGTATTAACATTTTTTCAATCATAATTTGTAGCGATTGGTAATATATAAAGGAAAGGGCAAAGTGTTTAAGGAGGCTACTCTCACTAATAGGGTGGAAAAGAGAAGGGTGGCCACAAGTTATAGGGCATGATTAAAGGAAGAATGTGGAATGCCTCAATTTTCAGACATAGATTATGATCCATATGATGATGATTAAGAGATTAGTAGTAAGGGAGGTGATGATGGCACAAATGCATCTAGCCAGAAAACAATTGGATCTTCATCATCATTAGGAATGGATGGTGGTTGAATGGACCTACCGACGATGGTCCAAAGGTTCTTAATCTTCTCACTAGCTATAGATGACATGTCGTATAAGCCAGATGAAATTCTAATTAGATATTTTTTTCATATTTTATGTATTGATCCATACATATTTGTATTTATATAAAGTCAATATCATTAATAGTTATAATTTACAAGATATCTATCTCATGGTTGTTGAGGGGGCTATTATAAATTAGACTCACTCCAGTGTATCTTTAAAAATCTGCATGCACAATTGAGGTATGTGAAACATGGTAAATACTCAATTGATTGGGTTTATGAGCGTTATAGTGTAATGTGGGATAAGTTATAGTATTAGAGCTTCAAAAATAGAGTGTTATAGTGTAGTGTGGGATAAGTTATCACTTCCTAGACATTAGATAACTCTTTGGCTTATAATGTAAGAGCGGATGGCAGCAAAGGACAAATTATGTTGTTTTAGGGTATGCTCTAAGCCCATAATGTGTATTATACAACACTAAGGATGAATATCATTACCACCTTTTATTCTCATGTGCCTTTATGTAATGTACTTAGATGATGATGATGACCTAATGTGGTATCCAACAGATGCCGCTAACTTGGAGTCAAAACATGCATCGATTATGTAAGGGAAGAAAGGCCTTAGGTTACACAAAGATTTTTTTTAAGGTGTTTTTGTTGCATGCATGTATCATATTTGGAAAAAAAATGTAATGCATGGATTTTCTAGTGCAAGAAGAATCCTAAAAATATGATTGTGAAGGAGAATGTGAGTAGATTAGCTACTAAATTTGATACTTTGATACCTTACAAGTACTATGCTAAACTCATTACTTATGTCGATATATTATGCTAGTGTATGCTTTTTTACGTACACGAACTTTGAGTTTGTATTCTTTGATCGGATTGGAAGTAATAAATTTACATTACTTAAGATTTTTATTTTTATTAGTTTTATATCATTAATAATTATAATTTACAAGTTATCTACCTCATGGTTGTTGAGGAGGCTGTTATAGATTAGGCCTTCAATCTAGTGCATCTTTAAAAATCCGCATGTAGAATTGAGGTATGTAAAACATGGTAAATACTCAATTGAATGGTTTTATGAGAGTTTAAGTATTAGAGCTTCAAAAATAGAGTGGTATAGTGTAGTGTGGGATAAGTCACCACTTCCCAGACATTAGATAACTCTTTAACTTATAATGCATGAGCGGATGGCAAACAAGGAAAAATTATGTTGTTTTGGGGTATGATCTTTAGTTTGTAGGAACCATGTGTGTCATCGTTTATGATTCATTTGAGGGTAAAGAGACTTAAAAGACTTCCTTGGCTCTATCCTAATATTAATAATATATATGAGATCATTTAGGCTACTAGTTTGATTTGTCTATGGGATACTTACTTTCAATGCCATAGCAACCATGGTATATCCTCTTTTGTTGAATGATGGCATCCAAAAAATAACACCTTCCACTTTCCATTCGGTGGGATGAATATTTCCCTACATGATTTACATTAGATTATGGAGCTTAATTGTGATGGGTATGATTGTATGAGTAATCTGTTTGGTAGCGACAACCATGTAGTGGCATTACTGGACTAGATTTTGGGTAAGTCTGAGATGATGTTTAGGGGGGTTTTTTTGAAGGATAACATGATCTTGTTAGATGATATTTTCTATAACATTACTAAGAAACGTGTTCAAAATCATCAATATTATGCCCGACCATATTTGTGGTACTTGTTTTCATGCACACTTTTCTTCGGTATGCCTAAAAATCATGCTTCATTATCAGTGTTGAGATTGATGGAAGATTTGGCTAGGTTAGGAAAGAAGGTGGTTAGGTTGGTAATTTAGCATATCTATATAGGCAACTTGGGATAGCAGCCAAATCTAAGTGCAAGAAGATATGTAGTTGCGCCACATTATAAGAGATAATAATTTATTTTAAATTATCAATTACATCAGCTTGTAGTATCTTTTAGCAGAGTCAATATTATATGTATGTCACTTCATGTAATCCTGGTGCGCTAAGATAGAATAATTATGGTCTAATTTGCCATCCTAATTCCCGAGTTAATGGAAGATCTTATGCATTACAAGAGGCATCTCAACACATTAAGGATGAAGTAGGAGGGTGACATTCTTTCTCGTTGTTTTTCCATGCTATTTAGATTTTTTTTAATGCCATAAATGCATGTATTTATAGGTTGTCTTCATGCCCTTATATAATGATCCTATATTAGTGAGTCTTGAGAGGATATACTAAGGTACAAATCTCTTTATGGATATTATAGAGCCTTATATGCCACACCGAGTTGCCAACCAGCCTAGCTACCGCTAGCTCATTCCTATTAAACCCATTAAACCAACTCATGGATTCTACCTTAGTGCAACCCTAAGAAGTATAAGTTAGATTATTTTAGTTGCGCGTTGTTCTAGATCATTTGGCCACATTATCGTCTAGATTTCTCATCTCATGCCAACATATGTGTGTATCAGCATGATAGTTCTCCTAAGTACCTTTAATGATTCCACTCTATGTCCCACATCATCGTCCAACTTTAGGTAAGGATTCATTTGATTTATCATGCATACTAGGTGATGTGGATTCGCATAACTCAATGATGGGTGTGTATTGTTTTTGTTTCAAGCAAGAAAAGAAGGGGTGGATCGATAAAGTGGCTCTCTTGAATAAGTCGAATGAGATATACTTCTACTTTGGTAGGTTTTCACTTTCATCTAGTGAATTTGAAGCCAAGCAACACCCTCTTGATGATGTTAGTTAAGGTAGTTAGCAGTGTGTAAATACTATATATTATCACCTAAATGTGTACAAAATATCAAGATGTCTTTTTTTTTATTTGCTATTTTTATTTGAATTTTGCTTCTTCCTTTTTCCCATCTATTGTTCAACTATGAGAGTAAGATTTAGGGTGCAACAATCAAATATCACATCACTAGATTAATACTTAAATAATATTTAAAGTACAAAAAAAAAATTCATTACAAAATATTTAACACAAATAGATAGTTAATTGAGGACAATATATTGTTAGTTAAAGTCTCCCTTTGTTCACTTATCAAATTAAAAGCATCTTGTTATAGCTGAATGTGATTACGATATAGCTCATCCCGACCAAAAACACTAGGATCAACATGTTCACATCATTTGATAGATAAGAGGTGATAAAATTGTGCTCTCCGTCAGGGTTATCTCCATAATTAAAAGGTATTACAAGATGAGTGTGAATATTGGTAACATACAGAGATATCATGCAGAGAAGGAAAGAAATATAATGATACAAAGTGATTGGATTTATTAACACTCAAGATCCTAACAACTTGTTCAGGCTATCAATCGTGTGGTTGAGCCCTATATGGTAAGCATATAATCAATCCATAATGACTAAAGTATATTAATACCACATTTTACAATGCTTCTAAGAGAAATCTTTTGTTAGGCTACTACCACCGTTTTTCTATCAGATTTGGCCCACTCCAATGCATAAGGTGTGCTAAGTTTTCAACAAAATAATCTACAAATGCATGCTCATACAATCTCTGTTGACTTAAAAATTCCTTATACAACATTGCTCGTACATTTGATCATGCCTCCTGGATACCAAAAAGTTAGATCACAAAGACTCTAAATCCATAGTTTATATCGCCTATAACATCACAACAAGATTCCACTCATAGAAGCATCATTAGCGATATGTCACTCAATCATGGGAAATCAGTGATACGGCGACAAGACCTCCTAGTGTTATGCCTCACACTACTACTCTGTCCTTTCCATTTTTAACCAAGGGAAGAGCACCCTCTACTAGGGTAAGGATAGCCATGTTTTCGTCCTCGTCTCTTCAGTGAACCAGAATAAGCATCCAAAGAGTGTCCTCCTTATGTTATTACTAGGGTGACATCTACCTTGTTGAACATCTAGCTCAACCATAATTGTAACCGCAGGTTTAATAATCTTATTGATCATATTTGAATATTCTCGTGGATGTGATGTCGAATGCTCAAACATCATCTGCACTTTCAACTTGATGTTAGACGTAAAGGGTCGTATTTGAAGCTCAACATCTGGATAATTAATCATAAGCCTTTCCTCAATTGGCCTGACAAAACCATAAGCCTGTAAGGACTGATGTAGGTCATTGATCGAGATTGTATCGAAATATCTTCTATGTAAATGGAAGTCCGTGTGTTAATCGGAAGTAAAACCCACACTCTAAAGGCTGAGCGCCAACCTCATCAAAGCTCTTCCACTCCTCCTCAATCAGGTATAATGCTCTACAACATATAACATATAAGATCTCACTGAGCAATATAGCATATGTAGAGTTCATAGAATAATAACCCATAATTGGTCCAAATCTTTCTTCAACTTGCTAACTTAGAGTCAAATTAATGTGTCGATCTTTGGCCATAAAGTGTTGAATTTCATCTGAGACAATGCAATAAATCTCTTCAACTTGACATGTTATCTTTCCACCCTATAATTAATTTGTTTTAAATATAAGTAATGATTATTTAGTACTAAGTTGAATGGAAACATATATTCACAAAAACAATGTTGAACCTATTAGTTGTATGAGTGCTAAAGTGAAGAAGCTTGTTGATCCATACAAAAAGAAACATCTCCTTATAATGATTCTACCATGTCTTATAGACAAGATTTGGAAATCTCCTCATTAATAGAAGCTTGTTATTGTATATCAACATCGTAGTCCCATGTACAATCTTCCTCAAGCTTTATATAAAACTTTCCCCTAATTTTACATTTCCTAACTTTTGTGTAGCAGGAGAGAGAACTTTCTTACTAATATGATACCTACATAAGAAATGGGGACACACTTAGAAAGACTTTTGGCATTATTTTTGTCGGTGTCAATTTCCTATCAGTGATCACAATATTTGGTTTATGGAGTTTTATTATCCTCTTCACCTTATTAAACACCCATTCATAGTTATCATTCTTTTCTCTCTCTCCATAAACGCTAATGATATGGTAAAATTCTTAACCATACACACAAAATCGAGTATTTGTACCTATTAATTTTATACGTACAATCCAAACAAATAATATATGAAAATGCATGCAATAATATAATTGGCCTATAAATTAATATAAGCTGCTGATTATTAGTGTGTTTGCTAAAATTTAACGAAAAAAAATATGCACTAATTTTTAATTTATTTTTTTTTGAATTCATCTTCGTTGAAATATGGATTATTCGTTTTTTCTTCCATCAATTAGGGTTGAAATTATGATTTTTTTTTATGAAGATTGAGTTAAAGGTTAAAAAAGAAATGAGAGAGAGTGTGAGGGGGAGAAATGAGAACATTATTTCCATCAACCTCAATAAGAATTTTTTTTTTTTAAAAGGTGTGAGCTCAACACAGTTGAATGAATAATAAATAACAACCCATCCGAAAACGTCTCGCAAGTGTATAATATAATTTGTGCTCGCTCGCCGATGGTGGGGAATAGAAACAAACGGTTACGTTTCTTCCGGGCAAAAGTAGTTACAGAATCTGAACAAGTGTCAGGGAGTAGAAGGCATGCGTCGGAAGCGGGCCGTACACGGTCCAAGAAACATGGTAGTAGTACTGGCAACTGGGCTTACGGTAAAAGCAGGCATCGAGAGAAAGAGGTACCATGACATAAGAAATTATATGATTATATCTGTGGGCTGACCTACCCAGGCCTGAGTCGTCTGACGGATGGTTTTGGGCGCTGCATCTTGTTGGCTTGAAAGCAGACATAGGCAGTCTGCATTATTGCGCTCACTATCTGTTAACTGTTAAGGGGAGGGAGCGCACTTCTGCTTCAGTCTATTTAACAGGTGATAGTGATGCGACGATTGGTAGGCTCTCGAGATTTGGCAGGGCTTGTTTTTGTTTTGTATGTGGATACTACTTGAGAAGCTTCATGCGGCTATCTAACAAGTGAAAAATACTCTAGAAAAAAAAAAAAAAACAGTCGAGAGGTTTAAGTAACAAGCTAAATAACTTATTTCTCCGGGTCCTAATTCAATGAAAATCGGATACAAAATTATGAAATCCTTAACCATACACTCTTCCTTTGTTACCGGAAGAAAATTATTGTAGTTAAAAACTTTTGTTTTCCAAAAACAATAATAGTCTTTTGAAACAGTCACTGTACATTCTTGTATCCAGAGAATAGGGAAAGAAATAAATTTAGTTTTATTTTTAATAATTATGTGTGAGATATAAATAAATAAAGTAAAGAAATTTACACTTTCTTAAATATTATACGGTACTTAAGTTCTTCATTAAATATAAGAGCTAAACTGGAGTTTGTTAACTTATTTATTTCGTACCAAATAAACATATATTTTGTATTCTGTAAGAAAATAATCTGCTCTACACCAAACAATAAATAATGATACGAAAGAGAAAATTAAAAGTATTTATTTATTTATCGAAATTTATCATCATAAGACGGCCGGGTAAACCAAACAACCCTATTTGAAGTTCGCAAAATCATGTAACTTGTTGACTAAAACAAATGAACTGAATGAGGAAACAGATGTGATGGGGAGCTAGAGAGACGGGTAGTGGTGAGGGAAATAAGGAATAGCACCGGCATTCTCCATCGATCCCGTGAAACGTTTTGGGATAAGTGAGTAAAATTTCTCATGATTTAATTTGCTACTACTTGTGCTGCAGCTGTAATGACGACCACCAAATATTTCTCAATTTTACATATTTCCTCTTTTTTTTTTTTTTTTTTGTTCATATATATGTATAATTCTCCTCTTTGAATTGGGACGAACTCACGGGAATCCAGCCACCCCTTCCATCTCTCCACCCCTCACGAGCTCCACTCGCTCCCTCCAGAGACTAACTGATCAATTGATCCAGAAAAAGTCCAATCTGGATCTGAGCTGTTTTCGACGTACCTACATGCATACATATATCACTCTCTCTCTCTCTCTCTCTCTCTCTGAAAAATGTTAACGGCGGTCGTAACTGCTGACACGTTTCTCCTCCACTAGTTGTAGTTTGTTCAATTAATCTGGTTGTTAGTGACAGAAGTTATAGAACGGACTCCTTGAGGATATGGAATTGGTTCAACTCATGAGTGAAGATTCCATCGGTTTCTACTTGCAGAGCATGTTGAAGTGAACTTGTGTGGTGTGTTTCCGTTTGCCTTGTGCCCAAGGGATCTTATCTTCGCCATCAATATCCATCTTCGTCTCTACGTTTGTTGCGTTACCCCCTCCCTACCACCTCGTGGTTATTTCTAGTGATGATTGCATGTTAGCTCATCTGCCTTCAAGATTTATCTGGACAAATGTTAATGAAACACTGAATTATTCAAAAGTTAGAAGAGGCCCTAAGTCCCACGAAAATAAACTTGTTTTACTTAATTTTTCGACATCCTAAAATTAATGCAAATTAATAGGTACTACTAGTAGCACTAAGTATGCTAGCACAAGAAAAATTTGTACTTCCATGTCATAATTTTTTTTCATAAATACATTTTTTTTATGTATAGTTATATATCATTTTTGATAAAAAAAAAATACATATTTTTCTTAAGAATTTGGTGGGTATGGTGACCTTGATATAATTGTATGCTATAAAATGTCATAGTTGAAGTTTACAAAATAAATAAATAAATAAAAACCTCTAAAAATCTTGTTAATTCTTAAGTTCTTTTAGTCATTAATTAAGTTGTAGAAACTAAAAGGCAACACATTATTGAATTATATGCATAAGAAAAAAGTTGATCTATGGAATATGCATCAAAAATAAAATTAACAACCCCAAAAACGAATATAAAAAGGGTAATTGTGAAAAAAATTGAAATTAATAAAAAAAAATAACAATGTGAATGTGAATACATTTTTGTCATACTATGAAAGTCTACATATAGAGTTTTGACTCTTTGATAAGTATTCTGTACTTTCTTTATATTGAGTAATGCTCAATATATTCAGAGTTAGGGAAGAAAATGTAGCAAGAATAAGAGTAAAAATACATTTTAAGGCAAATAGATATAAACAAAAAGTATAGCTTGTATGTAGCATCATAATATTATACTTAAGATCATAAGATTCTACTTAAGATTGTAAGATTCTACTTAAAATGATGAGATCCTACTTAGGATCGATTATAAGATTCTACTAATTATGGTTAGGATCATAATATCTTATCACAATTCTACTACTTTAAGATTATACCTAGGATTGTAGATTACTATGAGACTTTTGGATTGTAAAATCGTAAGATCCGGATCGAGAGTTTAACAACTATGCTTGTAATTGGTACTTAATGTATAACATAGCTTGGTTTGATATGTGTAGATGTTTGGAAGAGTTTGGAGTCAAACAAATACAAAGAGAGGAAACATTGGGTGGTGTTTATTCATACGGTTCATGTTTCCCTGGTCTTCCTTGGTTTTGCAAAATTGGATAAAAGTTGAGAGGCGGCAAAAAAACATAGCCCCCATTGTTTTTCTTGTTTTGTACTTTCGATGTGTTAATTTTGTTGGGTCGATCACATGTTGCTATAAATATATTGTGTGGGAAACGCAACTTGCCCTCCAACACTACAAAACATATAACTTTTCTCTCTTATAATTCTATCTTATATTTTTTAGGGAATCATGTAATTGTGAGAGAATTGTTCATTCTCCTTGTAATTACATCATTGTATGTAATAAAGACCACTGATTTGTTCATTCTCCTTGTAATTACATCATTGTATGTAATAAAGATCACTAATTTTCACCAATTGAGCTTGTGGTTGTGTTATTTATCATGTACATGTTGTTTCCTAAATTATGTGTTAGATTTGATCTTAATAGTTACAAAGCGGTAAAGTTTCTAACATATATCAATAAATAGAAATCTTATAACTATCAATGCACATCGTAGGTCGATAAATACACTTCTTATACTAGCAAATACGCATCCTATAATGGTAATCCAATTGTTATAAATATTCAGAAGATATGCATATCAATCTAAGATGTGCGTCCATTTTATGAAAGATGTGCATTTTGTACAAATATCATATGTGTATTTATTAATAAAAGATGTGCATTTATATTACACATTTAGTTATAAAAGATGTGCATTAATTTATTAAAAATGTGCATAAATCATGGCATGAAAGGAAGAAGAAAGACAAATGTTTATGTTATATTAGTAAAGCATCATGCATCCTGCTATAGCATTCCTAATAGAAGGATGCAATGATCGCTAAAATTACTGTACAATTGTCCTATATTAATATTCAAATTAATAATTTATTTTCCTAATACACCTTTAGTTAATTTGTTCAAATTAAATTATATCCAAATTTCCTCCATCCAATTATTTCATAATATTATCATTTTTAAAAGGTGTTATATGATTATTATGTCTAAGAATAACACTTCAATTTTCAATAATATTGATTATTGTTTCATGTTAAATTGTGTGAAAAAAAATTCAAGATTACGTTTGTTGCCTTAAGCCTTGAATGATTGTTACTTCCGTTGAGAAGGTAACTTGGCTTAATCAGTACGTATTGTAATAATGTGCCCATTTTTCAATAACTTGCTTAATTCCACTAGCATAATGTCATGTGTAGGATTTTGAGGATGACCAATAGTTGGCCTACCATGTGTCGAGCCTAGGGGCTTGAGAGTATGGACACCCAGAGATATGTTGTAGTTTATTAATGAACCAGGGTGTTGGGGTTTTTCCTTATTATCCTTTTATCTCTATTGCATTTTAGTACTTTTGATTTACTCTATCCTATGCATTCGAATATTTTGGGGGCTTGTGGAGGTCTTGTTTTGTAAAAACTTTAT
The DNA here is from genome assembly GCA_030549775.1 of Tamarix chinensis. NCBI lineage: Eukaryota > Viridiplantae > Streptophyta > Magnoliopsida > Caryophyllales > Tamaricaceae > Tamarix > Tamarix chinensis. The sequence goes on along the minus strand of CM060179.1, from coordinate 6,862,777 downwards.
TGTATTATCTACATATTATACGTTCTTGCACACTCTATTCTTCTATTTGGGTTGGGTGGTTTTCTTTGTCTTGTATCTAACATGTGACAGATGATAGACACCTATCCTATATTAGGTGTGGCGGTAACAAACCATATTTTTTCTTGGTGTGTTTTTGTCTTTTTTTACTTCTACAATATTTTAAAATGAAAATTTTTGCTAGTGAAAAATGAGGGTGTTACAAGTTCATATCAAAGCACATATGTTAAACTACTTTATTTTAAATACTTTTAGATGTTACCACAGGTTGGTATCAGAGTACTGTTTTAAGATTCTTGACTTTTAAATGCTTTAAGCTAGCACTATCAATTGTTATCACAATTTCCTAGCTACCTCGAGTATTCAGCCAAAAGTTTAAGTTATTTCAAACCAGAAAAATGTCCATAAGTGAGAGTGGATTGGGAATGTGTTATAAATAATTGTGTTATGTGGGCCTTAAGGCTCAATAACTGGGTGTTTCTAATCAATCCTAGTATTTAGAAGTTGATGGCTACCAACCGTCGTTATAAGCGCATCAAGGCATTTAAGGAGGTTGGCGATGCCTACATGGAAGGCCATATTCAAGCACCACAACCGCCACCAATGCCAGTACCCACACTATTTTTGGAGGATTGGACCAAGATAGCCAGACATCATCATCCACTGATCTTTGAGGGTTATGAGGACCCTAAAATCATAAATAGATAGGTCAAGGATATGGAGAAGAAATTTACTAATTCTGGTTTCCTATTGGACAAGAGGGTCAATGTTATTATGCACTACCTAAGGGGACACACACATGGAAAAGGAGCATCCAATGTAAAGATGTAGAGTCTACCATTTGAGGACCTTTCCTTGAGGTGCTTCAAGCCACATTTTACCCCACTCATCTTTGCATGAAGAAATACAACAAGTTTATGGATCTTTAATAGGGAGGCATGTCGATAGATGAGTATTATACAAGGTTCATAAATTTGATCCAGATCATTCCTCATGTGTAGGTCAGCAAGGTGATGCAATTTCACCATTCCAAGATTGGGCTAGGGATTAGCTATCAAGATTTTTTGGTGGGATTTGCCTCACCAGATATGATTGGAATATACAAGTAGGATTTAGAGGCTTTTCAGATCATCTAGAATAAGAGTGCCCAGTTGAGGGTAAGAGGAAGTTTGACCATTGCCAGCGTCCTACAATAGGAAAAAGGCTTACTCTAGAGGTAACCTACCACCTAGGTATGGTAGTAGTATGAATTTAGCTCCCCGATCAAGTAGATAGTCTGGGGGACGTTTTAAGGAGAGGCACTACTATTACAAGCGTTGTAGAACAGATCATTTGACAGTGTATTGTTAGGGAAATAAGGTTACTTGCCATGGCTATGGTATGATGCAATACAAGGCTTCTGAGTGTCGTATTAGAAGGGGAAGTATTCAGAGGGGTCAGCCTCAAGCTTAAGGCACGGGATCTATTAAGTAGCCCTAATCGCAGACTCAAAGATTTCTTCAATCGTCATCTAGTGTTTTTAGGCATACCAATAAGACCAAGGGTTATAATACTTACATCTTTTAGCAGGTTCAAGGGTCAGGTGATCCTATAGAAGTTCCTTTGGGGAGATGCCTGAACATGATTAGCTAGTGTGAGGTCGAGTGTTAGTCCTATGTGGTGACCGATATGGGTACTATTTCTACCTCTTTAGCATGTATGTTATTTGACTACTGTAGAGTTTATCATCCAATGTTTAACCTATTAGAAAATCAAAATTGTGCATTAGAGTCTAGAAAGGTTAATACAACCACTAGAAGTTCCATAGAGGAAGTGGGATAGCATATTTATGGATTTTGTGGTTGATCTTCGGAAGAACTGTAGTGGTTTTGATTTCTTCTGGGTTATTGTGGATCTTCTCACTAAATTGGTAGTGTTCATACCGATGAAGACAATATGGAGTATGTAGCAATTAATTAATGCTTACAAGAGTCACGTTATAAGACTTCATGGGGTCCCTAGAGATGTAATGTTTGATTGAGACTCCAAATTCTTATGTCACTTTTTTCAAAAGTTGCAATCCACCTTTGAAACTCAAGTAAAGATAAGTATTGCATTTCACCTAGCTACGGATGGTCAAACTGAGAGGGTCATTCAAACCTTAGAGGACATGTTCCATGCATGTGTATTAGACTTTCGAGGCAAGTGTGAGAACTTTATGGACATGATTGAGTTCTCCTATAACAAAATTTACCACTCAAGTATTGGAATGACACCTTTCAAGGCCTTGTATGAGAAGAAGTGTCATAATCCCTTGTGTTGAAGTGATTGATGAGACAACGAGATATATCATATTTATTTAAAACCATAAGACAACAGTTCAAGACTAACAAAACATTTACGTAGATCTAAAAAGATAAACCAATAATTAGAATATAGACTATAAAGTCCTTTTGAGGGTATCTCCAACCAAGAGAGTAATGAGGTTCCATATGAAGGGTAAGATCAATCTACGGTACAGTGGACCATACTAAATCATAAACCGAGTCGGTGAGGTTACCTATTGGTTAGCCCTACCATTAGAGTTGTCATGTGTACACAATGTCTTTTACATTTTCTAGATGAAGAAGTATGTAGCAAGCCTGTCATACACCATTCAGCTAGAGGCATTAGAGCTCGGTGAGTCACTAACCTATGAAGAACAATTGGTAATCATTTTGGACACGAAGGCAAAAGAGATGCGTATAAAGACTATCCAACCAGTGAAGGTCCTATGATCACGATATGGTGCCAAGGAGACCACGTGGGAGGTTGAGGAAGAGATTGACACGAAGTACAACAATTTTTTCTCAAAGTATATTATCTATTGGTGTAACCCTTCTTTTAAGGAGTTAGCAACCCCTTTTGCCTTGTTATGTTACATATGATGTGTGAATCTCTATGTATTAGATGATGTGAATGGATTTTGATTAGTAGGCTTCGGGGATGCAACCTCTTTTAAGCGTTATAGTAACACCCTATATTTGTAAAATTTATAAAATGGAAATTTTTTGTGTTTAATGAAATTTGGATAATGTTTGATCTTAATTTGAAACCATAGTTTAAGTTTGATTTAAAAAGGAGTGAGAAAAGCATAGGAAAATTGAGTAAAACTAGTTTCCTTGATGAACTAATCAATTGGTTCTATGAACCACTTAACAGGTCTGTCATTTCAACTAGGGTTTTAGATTTAACAAAAATGATCAACTGGTATGTAGAATGCTCAATTGGTTTGACCAAACAGATCAACCAATTTGTTGAGATGAGTGTTTTTCTAGCTTGATTTTTTTTCCAAAAGATTTCATTCATCAAAATGGAACATTATTAATATAACTCCAAGCGATGCTTGAGTAATCCTTAACCCTTTTGATCATTTATACAGCTTTAATTTTGGCCTCTAACGGAGTTGAAGATATGATTTAGTAGAAAAGAGGGAGGATGACCTCACCCTTTATCATCTTATTCTTTTCTCTTTTGTACAACTCTAAAATAGATGATTCATTCCAAGCTATCACTACATGACTGGGATATTTGCTTCACATGTTGATATGTTATTTTCTTTCTTTATAGTATGTTGCACCTTCTCACTAGTTCCTTAACCAATTCATTGACTATAAATAACCCTGATCATCTATTTCCTTTACTTTTTTTTAGCCACCGAAATGTCCTAAGTTCTCAACACTTGTTGTAATAACCCAAATTAAGAGGAGTGTTATAAGGATTAATATGGCTACTTATATCAATATGATATACCATCATTTTGGTGATTCCATTCTAAGAACTCCACATTTAAGTGTACATGCCCTGGAGCAAAGTTTAGGACGGGTGACCCTTTTGAGAAGGTTTAGAAATTTTTTAAAAATATCTTGGAAAGTACATGAGTGAGGCTAAAGTACGCTGAAAGGACTCATGTTGATTTATAAGGCTAGCCGATCAATCCAAAAGTGCTCCAAAGTAGCCCCCTGCGTGGTTGTATCAACTTGAAGTGCTACACTTATGCTCACTCTCCTCCACTTTGAGCATTCACTTTAACTCAGTTTACACTTTTGATCATTTCTTTAGCTTCCTCTTGTTTTATTCTTATACAACAAAAAGTTAGATTTAAACAAAAAAAAGGTGGCTATTGCTTTTTTGCTTACTCGTTCCTCTGGTTTCTCTTAGAGGTGGAAATTTCATTTTCCTTCTTAATTTGAGTTTCTTGATTTAAAATAATTATTGAAGGCTTATGAGTTTTAAACTTTTCATGTTAAGGTCTTGAAAGTTAAAATCCTTAAACTAAGGGTTTTGTCTTCTTGGTGGGAATTTTTGCTAAGCTTTAAGTCATTATTGCATTTGAAATTTAGCATTACTAAGCATATGAATTAGTGTACTCTTTAATTTTTTTAATCTTTATATGCATGTACGAGATTGTTGGTATGTTAGTGATGCATGTTGGAATATTTAATAATTTTAAGAAAAGGCTTGATTCATGATAAATAATATCAATTTCTTGTAAATGAAGTATGATTTAGTATATGAGTATGTTAAATCTTGGTTTTATGCAATGGACATGTTATGGTTTGGACGTAGTAGGATTTTAGAGTAATAATCGCGTTTAAAATGCTTGTTATATGTTATTTGGGAGCAAACCAATCACCTAGTTGATCTAAACCGATCAACTAGTCCGTAGAATAGTCACCTAATTAGTTTAACCAATCAATCAGGTTATATGTGATGACTTTGATAGATATCTATTTAAACCCATTGATATGTTTGTCAAAATTGATCAACTAGTCTTAGAAGAGTGGACCGGTCTGGATCATCTGGTTCAAGGGAACGCTAGGGTTTGAGTAGGCTAAACTAATCTACTAGTGAGTCTAAATCGATCGATTGGTTTAGCTAAAGAGTGTTATTTGATTATTTTGGACTCAATGTGATTTGAGGCTTCATATTGTGCTATAATATGATTATTTTATGATAAGAACACACATCTTGACATTAATTAACCAACATATTAGATGAATTAAATGGTTCATAATTTGTGGGCTTCTCAATAAGTGCATTTGGAAGTTTTTAATGGAAAAACCAAAATGTGTATGCTATGATGCTACAAATAAATAATATAATCCATATTCTTGGTCTAAATGGATTATCTTAATGGGTTGATTTAAACTTGGTTAAGAATTAATGAAAATTCCACCCACATGGTTTGGAGTATAACAATAGTTAAGTTGGAATGATTAGGTGGATGTGTTGATTGGTTGTTATATGGATCTTAAGTGATAAAATAAACTTGGATAATAAAAAATTAATTACTTAAAGTGAAAGATGATTGAGGTATGCATGGTTCCAAATTAATCGACCCTCAATTAATTATTAAGGGTTAGTCTGCCTTTGACATTTGTTGGTTCCTTCAGGCGAGATCCTAGTAAATCCTGGTGTCTTACCTATTCTAGATATTAGGTATCGATACTAAAGGGTCCAATCACCTAGGTGGTTATTATCTCTGGCTGGATTTTATGTCCATTGGTGGTTTATTAGCTTCAACCGGACTTGATGTCCATTAGTAGTTACCTTGCTTTAGCTAAATTTTATCTCATCTAGTTTGAATAGGCTTCCATGGTATGTAAGACCATGGGGTGATAATCAGCCTATCCCTTAAAAAAGGAAATAGGAATAATGGCTAGTGAATAAATTAATATAATGAATCATGTATACCTAGGAAAATTAACCTAATGGAATACTCCTTTAAGTGGATAGTAGAAGCATCTAGTGATATGTGTAGTAACTTGTTAATCATTATACGTGCCAATCATTGCATATATGCGGTGTTGATAAGCATGATGAGCTATGAATTGTCTAAGTCTTTCCATGGCATGAAACTCTAATACGTTGTATGATCATGATAATAAATGTATATTTAATTGTATTGTTTAAGTGTGATATCATGTTTTAGCATGATCTCTTTTGTTGCCTTAGCCTTTGCATGCTTGTGACTCCCGTTGAGGAGGTAACTTAGCTTAATAAGTACATTGCATACTAATGTGCATGTTTGTCCAATCTCTTACTCAATCCGGAGAGCAAAAGACCATGTGTAGGATTTTGAGGATGGTTGTTGGTTGGATTACCTTATGTCGAACTTGGGGGCTTGAGAACTTGGACACCCAAATATCTTTTTTAGGTCCTTAATGGACCAGGATTTTTGGGTTTTCCCTTATTGTCGTTTTATCTCTATTGTGTGGGGATCTTATTTTGTAAATATTTTCTTGTAGTATTTACATATCATATTTCTTGTGCACTCTATTATCGTATTTGGGTTGGTTGGTTTTCTTAACCTTGTATCCAACATGAGACGGGAAATATACATCTATCCTATGTTAGGTGTGGCAGTAAAACCCTATTTTTTCTTAGTGTGTTTTATATTTTTTTACTTCTATAATATTTAAAATAAAATTTTTCGATAGTATAAAATAGGGTGTTATAATAACCAGTGGATTAGATCCTGAAATCAAATCAGCTAATTTGGGTTTTAATTGGGACTGATAAAATTTCATGTTAGTCATTGGTCTACAATTTTACAAAATTTTGGTATTTGGTCCACTTAGTCAAATACCTAATAGGCTGATACAAACCCCTTTAGTTTATCTTTTAACTTGGATTTGAGGTTGCCAATTAATATTTTTCAGTATTAAGCATCTCTCAAATGTAGTTGGTAGTTTTAAATTAACATTGTTGTGCTTTATGTCCCTTATTTTTATCTCAACTTAGGGATGAATGATAAATACCAATTGTTGGACCTAAGGATGTGCGTAGAGGTGTTTGAGTACGGATAAAGATATCTATCATATTAGATATCATATCCGAAAATTTTAATTAGATATCAGATAATTCATATAATTACAAATACGAATCTGATATCAATTGGATCGAATAAATATCTAATTTTTGTATGAGTATTTTAATTAATCAGCTTTGAAAGCTTTTATAATAAATTTTTGAAAATAAGCATTGATTGTCGTATAGTATTTATGTTCCTATATGTGAGTGTCATGTGTTGTCCCAATAAAGTGTTAAAATATATTATCTATCTTTTAGCCCCCCTAGCCACTAAATTAAATTTTATATTATAATGGCTATCAAACAGCTATACAGTTACTAGAGAAATTATATATATTTTTTAAATTATATATAATATTATATTATTTTATATGGTCACAAAAGGTTAATGTTTATTATCTTATATTAAATTTATAATTTTCACAAATCAGATATTATTTATATTTGCTGGATCGAATAGCCTATTTGTTTAATTTTTTTGTTAACTAAATCGGTCATCTACTTTTTTTTAATTGAATCGAATTAATAAATATTGGATCACATAAATAATAAATAAAGCATATGTCAAACATATGATAAGGAGAACAAGGGTGTTGTCTTTATTTATGGAATCTACTAGTACGAGGCAACAAGTAAGTTTTTTAAGATTTAAATATAGTTTAAAATTTTTAAAACATAATTTTGGTCTTAATTGGTCCGGTCCGGCTAAATTCTAAAATTATCAGATTAATAGTCGGTGCAGTCTCGGCCTCTATTTTCTATTATAATTTTGAACATCCGGGTTATGTTTATCCAATCGACTTATAGACCAATACTCACCTCTCCATGTAATCACCAAAACTTTTATAGGATATATTAATTATAAGTACTTGTTTAGTATGGGAGTAATAGGAGTAGGAAAAATTATATATTTTATATTAAGTATTTAATAATAATAAATATATTTTTAATAAAATACTCATTATAGATCAAATTAAGATCTAAAACGAATATTCATTAGAATAAGAATATTTAATTTTAAATAAATTATATAAAATATAAAAAATATAAAAATAATTTTTCTACTCCTATTAATTCCTAATCAAACGGCCACCAAGAGTCTTCCTATCCGGGAACTTACGCAGGATCAGTTTTCCACACAATCCTGCGTAGTAATGCCTACTACCTAATTGTAGAGGTGGTGCTATGTGATTTTTCCTGCCCTGTAGCGCGATTAATCAAAAGTGAAGAATGGATGGCACGCTAACGCTAATTTTTATGCGGTTCGATCTTTCTTAGTCTACGTCGACGACCAACAGTAATACACGATCTATTTAAATTAACTATAATATATATATGCAACACAATAAAGACAACACTTGAGCCTGACTCTAAACCCAAGCTCTCTAAAACTAACTTTAGTTTGTGCTATACCCTAATTGCAAGCTTGATTGTCTCTGATCTTTTGTCCACCCGCTCACTTCTTTGTTGCCATATTCGCCGGATACATATAGATCAAAGCGTTAAGCGGTGACAGCACACAGTAGGTAGAAATATGGACACTCAAATGTATATCATCAAATTTCTTTCTCACAAGCATTCCCAAAAACTGTCTGGAACTTTTTCAAGAACATCAAAAAAACTGTACGATTCTTAAATTTATTTCTTTTTCAGAAACGATAAATAGAAAATGTTTTGAGCAGTTTTTTCGGTTGGTAGTATAGGCATTAAAGTTGCACATAAACGATCGGGTATTTAATTTCTACTGAGGGTATAGATAATTTTAATAATAAAAGAAAAATAATACTTTTTTTTTTATTAAAAAAAAAACAAAATTTATTTCCAAATTTCTTACTTTTTAAAGAATCCTCAATAAGACCTGTTTACCACCGTAAGGAAAAAGTAGCAAGCCGACAAGAGAAGAAAATCAATAAATTCCCCAGTTAGTTAATCTCGTCTGTCGCCTCTCACTTTTCTTCTATCATCCTCTGCGCTCGCTCCTTCTGTTCCTCTTCCCAAAGTTAAAAAAACAAGTCCCACTCTGATCTTGCATTAAATTGAGCTTTTAGTTCTTCTGATAATTTATTATTTTTATTTTGATCCCCTTCTGCTGCTCGTACGTATGATGGTAAATGAGTCGAACGTGTACGCGGGCCGTTTCGAATATGTTTGTTAAAAATCTCAGTTAAGGTTATTTATTTAGTTAAATAAATTAATTTTAATGCTTTATTTTAAATAAATTTATTAACTAAATTAAATTCAAATATAAAAATGAAATTTTACTCTCTTTTGTAATTGTTGAAACTTATACTGCAGGATATTTAATTGGCCTGTTAGCAGCAGCCGGGTGGAAAGTTATCATATATAATGTTTCATCTTTTATCTAATGTATTTGAAATAAAAGTAGACATTTTAGAAAATACTCCAAATTTCCTGTGCTACAGAAATTTTCCTCCAAAAAAATAATAATAAATCCTTTTTTTGTTTTTTTTGAGAACAATACAGAGAAAGGGGAGGGGGCAATGGATCTCGATGATAAAAGGAATTTAGAATATGACACTATCTTAAAGTTAAAAAGGGACGTTTCATGGGAAAAGAACAGACAAAGCTGCACTTTCTGGCAACCGAAGCTTAACTGCCCACAGTGCTGCAATCCTGCAACGCTGCTGAATCTCCCCTCTCTTCTTAGCTCGGTAGCACCGCCCCCATTATTATTATATGTGACCCTGGTATTCTGTCATTGCTGAAATGCTTAACTAGAACTCTGTGTTTTCCGTTTTTCCTCACGTGTCCACCATGTCATGGCCCTTATTATATTCGAATAAATATTATATATCACCTATTAGACTACTTATTAGGATATAAGTTAAGATTAATTATGAGCAGGTTGCTGGTCCTCATTCGTAGCACAAACGCACAAAGATAGTAGTCTAATAAAGTTCTAGCCTCAGGCCATTGATGTAGGCAAACTTGCTGAACCAAGCAAATTCTGTTGTCTCTTCTTCTTCATTTCTTATTCAGTTTCTACTGCTTGGTGATCAACTAACACAGTGCCTGGTATATATAAGTCTATGTTGCTACCTCACCTACCGTCCGTCAGATTTCTGAAGGAAAGCTTAGTTGGATTTATATATAGGCGGTCTTGGCCGTCCTCCTCCTCCTTAATCATGAGCTTTCGCTTAATTTCATTCTAATTATTCAGATCGTATCACGACCTAGTTTGCGATTCCCGGCTCCTATATAGAGTGGACACCATGAAAAATAGAATATTTCTATATTACGGTCCATAAAGGACGTTGATGCATTAATCGTGCTGAGACAATGCATGTAATATTTTCATCGGACCATAAAATAACCCTAAGACTAATGGCTAAGTAGTATTTTCCTAATATTTCTACTATGACTGGTTAAATTCACTCACTAGTTAGTAGTATAATTTTAAAAACCGAATTGGTTAGCGAATTAGTCAAATTAATGGTTTACTAGTCCACAAGTCTAACTAACAATTCAACCAGTGGTTCAACTAGTTCACTTACTTAAAATCAAATCTACCCATATTTGTTTAAAAATTTAATATAACATTTAATATCAGATATCATAGATCACGAAATAAAACATTTCATTAGAAAGAGATCATTAATTATTTAAATAAGATCATAAAAAATCAAAAGCATCCTACATATCAGATACAGTTATAAAATAACATAATCCAACATCATGTCTCTTATATATTCATAAACAACTTAAAATGAAACACATTAGTTCAGAAGTTACAATTTAATTAAATAAAGTAAACAATTTGATCAAATAACTACTCATCCAATCTTATAGATTATCCATATCATCTCCAACGTTAAAAAATATATGAATGACATTTTTATACATGCAATTATCTTCATCATCATCTCTGCTCTCCCCATCAACTTCATCATCTCCATTTCCATCAAGCTCATCCAATACGTCTACAAAAATAAAACAAGAATAATTAGTTAAAATATTACATCAGTTTATATAAATAATTAAAAGTCATGAGCTTCATACCCTCACTAGGATTGTCTTAAATAGTGACAACAACTAATTTATTTCTCAGCAACTCTAGCTCTTCACTATTCAAGCCAGATGGGTCATTCATAAGAATCCAAGACCCAATTGAATCAAACTCTTCAAAATTAATTAAGTCATAACTTGTCTTAAATCAATCCCTATACAAAAAATAAAATAAAATTGGTAATATTATCATATGAAAGCAATAACTTTAGACATAATTTACAATAATAAATTTATTAAATTCATACATTTGTTGCAATCTCAAGTTAGAGTACAGAAAGACTAAATCATTAAGTCTTTTCTCAAACATGCTCCAATTTCTTTTACAGCCCAAAACACTATAAGTCTGGCTTGAAACACTAATGGTAAGGTTTTGTAAATTTAGAGCACCACATCCATACAATGCCCACCATTCATCTACAAAATCAATATAATAGTTTACCAAACAAACTTAAAAAGTCACAATTAGATATAAAATATTGGTAATACTTTGAAATAAGTAACAAAGTCATACCTGGATCAAAAACACAACAATCTTATACAACAGACCATCTTCCAAAATCACCTTCTCCTTTTCAAAAAAAGCTCATCCCCCCATTAATTCTAACCTCAATGTGAAACTTTCCTTTGCATATCTTTCAGTGACATTAATAATATAAGACAAGATACTTTGATGTTGAGAAATTTCATATGAGTACTGAAAACAAGGATTAAATCAATAACAGACTACATGTAAGTTCCTTGAAAGTTGACTATCCCAACAAGAAGAAATAATCTAAAGATAAGGCTCCACCCTTTTCTTTTTCCTATGAAATCTAACAACTATATCATCTCTAGCCTTGTAAAAGGCTTGATACAAATAACCTATACATGGTTTCTCTCCACTATCCACCAATGGCAAAACATGTACAAGAAGTTCAGTAAGTTGCACAATTACATCGGACTCCTTCCAAAATGTGTATCCAACACATTCTCCAAAAACTTCTTACCCTCCCTATCTTTAGCATAAGCACAAGAGGTCCACTCTCTAGACACAACACTACCCTAAGAACATTCTTATATGTCAAAATACTTTACAAAGTAATAAAATTAGTAACAAATCAAATAGGAGTAAAACGAATGATCTCTCTTCCTTTAATGAAATTTCTCATCAAATGCAATGCATCACAATGATTATAGATGTACTTCGTTATTTTTTAGGCATGCTTTACAATGTCTTTCACCTTATCTAATATACCCATATCTTTAAGCATCAAATTAACTCAATGTGCAACACGAGGATACCAATAAACTGACTTAAACTAATATTCTAACAACCTTCTAGTGGCAACATAATTTGAAGCATTTTTAGTCACCATATACACAACATTTTTAGCACCAATATAGAGAACAATATATCTAAATAACTTATGCAATAGTTCATCAGTTTTTTAAGAATTAGAAGCATCAACATACTTTAAAAACACAATACCCTTTGGAAAATAAACTAAAAAGTTAACCAAAGTTTGATTATGTAGATCGGCACACCCATCTTCCATAATAGTACAACCAGTTTCCTTCCAATGAGAATGAAAAGTCTCAACATAATTCTTCACTTCTTCAACATTTTTTATTAACAAGTAACCATGAAGAAAATGAACAGTTGGACCTTTATAACCTTGACCAATGTGAGCTATGCCATAAATAACAATATGATAATAATTAGAATTTATAGCATTGAATGAGATACATAAATCAATTATCCACTTAGAAATGAGAATGTCAACTTTCTCAACAACATCTATGCATTGTGACACACTTTTAAGTGTTGGTTGTGCGCCTGGAGTTGTTATTGGCATGAACCGATACCCTATAGTATGTTGTTTTTCCTTGTTTAAAATCCTTAACTTGTCTCCTTATTTGGAACTACTAGTTACCCTAGGAGGAGGTATCAAAGATGGTTCTTGGTGCGAAGGAAAGCCCATTGAACAATATGAGTTATCTTCGGCTAAAAGCTATTATGTCTTTCTTTTTTTACTAGCAAACTCTTTAATACTTTCATTCATCTCAAAACCAACTTTAGAAGGAACTACACCTCTCTACTTAACCTTTAATGCTAGCTAAATGTTGTTTGAAACGTTAAATTCCACCCCTAGAAAGAATTTTAGAACAATATAAATATTGTAACCTTTTTCTCTTATTAACATCTTTAACCTCCCTACAATGGCCCCATGTTGGGTCCTTCTTTCATCTAGAAGTACTTTGATAAGAATTCGGCATAGAGTAAGTATTGATAGCCTCCACAAGCATCTTTAAGACATTGATAAAAAAAAAATACAAGTTACAAACTAAACATCCATAACCCAGCTCTAAAGAGACATATTAGCAATAGCAAATGCAAAATTAGTTAGGCATATCATTACAAATTACAATCTAAATATCCAAAATCAACTTAAGAGGCATATTAATACTAGTAAATACAAAATACTAAAATAGATACCCTTGTAATCAATCTTAAACATTGCCCCAATCCCTTGCATTTAAATTTTAGACTCATCACAAATTCTAAAATTTCCTACAAAAAATCCAACTTTTCTATAGCAAACTCCATTGTATATCTAGTAGGATAGCCAAAGATAGAGCATGCTTTAAGATCAACAACATATAAGCCTGAAATGAAACAAACCCGGTTGAATAACATACTTCTCAAATGCCTAAGGAGACTATCACAAGATGTAAATGGTATTAAAAGCCAAATTTCCAGAACAGGAGGGAGGGCATGTATAAATTACACATCAAGTTGGACAATTGATAAATGCAACAACTGAGACCATTAAAAAATCTTAAACAATTCAAATGAAAATTCCATTAATCAAGCTTAAACAAAATCGATCAGAATCAATGGACAATTGAGCTTAAACAATTCAATAGCAGAATCCATTAAACAAGCTTAAACGAATTCAATGGATGATCGATCTTAAATAGGGATGGCAATTTTCCCCACAGGTTTGAGGCCCCATCATAGGTTCTCCGTTCGAGTTCGGGTTTGGGGAGAGAATTTGGGGATCAGGTCTGGGTTCAGGGATTCTTAACGGGGATTTTTTCGGGGATGGGACGAAGACGGGTTTGGGGTCCCCATCCCCGAACCCGCCCCGAATAATTTTTTTTATATTTTTTATATAATTATATATATATATATATATATATATATAATATTTTTATAGAATATAAATTATAATTATAATATAAAAAAAGGCTTGAGGATCGGGGATCGGGTCGGGGAATCCCTAATAAAAAAAATCAGGGATCGGGTTGGGTTCGGGGATTATTTTTTATATCGGGTTCTAGGATGGGGATGGGGTCCCCGTCCCCGTCCCCGACCCACCCCGTTGTCATCCCTAATCTTAAACGTGGATTGAAGGATAGACAAAGCTATGAAAATGGACAATGATGGTTAAACAAATTCGTTCAAAGTCAATGGGCAACAATAATAGAAAAATACTCACCTGAGATTGAAGGAGGACCAAGCTATGAAAATAGGTGATGATGGATTGCAAAATTATTAGAAATGGAAGGCGTTGGCTACCTCTGAAGATGATGTGTTTGAGCTTGCAGATGTTGTACAAAGCACCTATTGCACCGGGCGAAGAGGTTGAAAAGCTGAAGACGACGGTGGGTAGACAAAGTTTCACCTTAATGTTGACCTCCTCATCGTCGATAATGGATTGCAGAATCAGCAAAGATGGAAGGCATTGGCTAACCCTAAAGATGATGTGCTCAAGCTTATAAAAGCTGGACGAATCACCTATTGCATTGGGCATGGAGGTTTAAAAGCTGAAGATGATGGCGGGCGGACAAAGTTGCTCCTTAGTGGCAGCCTCCTCAGCGTCAATGATGGATTATAGAATCAGCGGAGATGGAAGGCGTTGTCTACCCTTGAATACAATATGTTCAATCTTGTAGAAGTTATACAAAGCACCTATTGTGCCAAGAAACAAGGTTGAAAAGTTGATGATGATGATGGTTAGTAGACAAAGTTGTTGCTTAGTGTCAACCTCCTCAGCATCGAGAAGCACAGGTGAAAAAGAGAAGACAATGATGATTGATCTAGGAAAGTTAGTATCAAATTAGTATTTGTATTAGTAGTCCTATGGTACTATTATTATAATAATATATTATTATTTATTAGGGTTGAAGAGAAATGAGTAAAATAACAGACTTATCCCTATGTTAAAAAGAAGTTGTAATTTAAATTTGAGGATAAATATAAAATTTTGTAGGATACTAATAAAACCAATCTAGTTTATCATTAAACTGTCGGTTCTCCGTTGTTTACATTTACACTGATTTTTTTTTTATAAAAACATATTTAATATGATATTCAAACTGGTTATATAGTTGGTCCACTAATTTACTAATTTACCTGATTGGTTCGATCTTTAATACTATGATAAGCAGTCACAAGTGCCACTAAACCTGTTATTAAGATAAGTAATGCTGTTATAACATGGCAGATACCACAATTAATTAGTCGCAGATTCTAAAAGTATTTTCTATTTCTTTTCTTTTTAAAATAAAAGGAAAGAAGGAACCCACTGAAATATCATGGTTGATAATTTACGAGATGTCTCCATGCCACTGCCAGATGATCAGTGTGACAGCAAGAGATGATCTCTACTTTTTGTCTCATATTTGCCCTTGCTTGTATATATACCTTCATCTCCTTTTTGTGCCCATCTCTCCTCCTTTCTATGATCCCTCACTCCCTCCCTCTCTCTCTCCCTCTCCCCCAGACTTCACTTTACCCAATTCTATTAGATCTTGATTTCTCACTCTTCCACTCTCTCTCTATCTCTCTCCCTCCCTCTCTCTCTATTTGATGAGAGTCACAGGCACACAGCTTCTCCACCACCACCACCGTCATATTCAAAACCAAACCTGAAACCCCTGCATGATCAACTAATCATTTATATCGACAACCACCAATTTAATTTCCGACCCTCTAGCTCTATCTCAAATCCAATGATGATGACAGAAAATCTACCGCCAGCAAGCGGAGGAGGAGCTTCTGCTAATGGTGGCGGTAGTAACGGGAAACCCCAGAAATCATCTGATCAACCATCCGCAAAAGGTACCAATGAACCACTAAAGTGTCCTAGGTGTGATTCGACCCACACTAAATTCTGTTACTATAATAACTATAGCTTGACTCAGCCAAGGCACTTCTGCAAAACTTGCCGGCGTTATTGGACAAAAGGCGGCGCTCTCCGTAACGTCCCAGTCGGTGGTGGGTGTAGGAAGAATAAGAAAGTAAGGTCTTCTTCTACACCGTCGTCAGCTTCAAGAATACTTACAGCTTTTCATGATTCTACCGAGTTGGGAAATATCACGTCAGCGGGGATTGGTGGGCTTAAGTTCTTTCATGGTCTCACCACCCCTGCTATTGATTTCCAACTAGGAGGACTCAGGTTTCCTGGATTCCAGTCCACGGTACCTACCGCTCCTTCTCCAGCTATGTACCCACAGCTTCCGTCGTTTGCTGACATTTCGGCGAACAGCTGTGGGTACGGACCGAATTTAACAGCAGGATTAGGAGGAGCAGGAGGTACGCCGTGTACCACCTCCTTTTTAGGGCTGAATAATCACCCAATTTCGACGTCAACGGGGGTGTTTAAGCCCACCGGGGAAACAAGTAGCGGCGGGTGTTCGGGTGTATCATCATTTCTGGAGATGGGAAGTAATAATTTGGCAACTTCGATCGAATCATTGAGCTCGATTAATCAGGAGCTTCATTGGAAGTTACAGCAGCAGAGGTTGGCTATGCTGTACGGACAAGGGCAGGATCAGGAGGAAGAACCTAAAGAAGGCCGTGAGGGTAATTTCGGGGGAAACAACAATCATCATCAGATAGAGAAGCCACAACCTATTTTGTTTCAGAATTTAGAGATTTCAAAGGGGAATGACCATCATCATCACCGCCATCAGGTTATTGGTGGCGGTAGTGGGATTGGAGGGTCTGTCGCCGCTGCTGCTGATGGAAAAGAAGGGAGTACAAGTAATTCTACAGCTGTGGCTACTGAGTGGTTTTTCGACAACCCTTATAATGCATCATCCTCCGTTGGAGGGAGAGGAGTTGCTCACAGCGCTACTCCTGCATGTACTGGTGCTGCTAACGGCGAAGGATGCGACAACGATGAAAGTGGTACTACAAACTTTATTCAAGCATGGAGTAACGGTAATCATCATCAATTCAATGGCTTGCCCTAGCTAGATATTCTTGCGTCCATCAAAACTGTGAAACAAGGACGCCCTAGCTAGCTAGCTAGAGAGTATTTAAGTCGATCGATCAAGGTTGTGGAATTAAGCTTGGTTTAATTATCTTACATATATATAGTTATATATCGTACGTGACAAATGAAATCGAAAAGAAAAAGAAAAAAAAGGAGGGGTTGAAAAACAAGTAAAAAAACATATTGGGGGTGTAAATGTTTAATCATTCTATGAATTTTTTGGTATTCGTATGAAAGAAAAAATTTAAAAATCTATGGATGTAACATTAGTAACCCTTTGCTTTACTTCTCCTAGTTTACTTCAAATTAAGTAATCTAATATAATTTTCTTGCTTAATTACTCGCCTAATCGTGAAGGTAAGTTGGTTCCAACTAATTAATACTTCTTTTCTCTCTTATTTTTAGTTTGGTATGGGGGTAATAGGGGTGGAAAAAATTATCCCCTATTTTGTATCTTTTATATTAAGTATTTAATAATAATAAATATGTTTTTAATAAAATACCCATTTTAAATTAAATTAAGATCTAAAATGGATATTCATTAGAATAAAAATATTTAATTTTAACTAGATTATACAAAATATATAAAAAAAAATAGGAGTAATTTTTCCATCCTTATTACCCCTAACCATACAAGCACTTAGTAACAATTTCTCTGGCCAGTTTCTATCACTCTTTTATTATTAAGTATGCACGAAACATGTTGATATTATAGTGCATTCTCCACGTTTACGCGAGCGAGGATCAACGTGAGTGGGACTAATACAAAATTTACACTCCACATTTTAGGTTTTATCATCGTATTTACCTTGTTATGTTACTAATTAATTTTGTGGATGGCTACAAATTGCATGGTATATTAACTAATTAGCTGGCTATGTATCAAATCACTCATTTTGGTTTTACATGTTGGTCTAGCTCGGTCCCTCCCAATTAACTCCGCGTATATATCTCAGACGGTGAACTAGCTAGATCTAAGTAGACCTTCCCCATTTGTGTCTATGGATAAATATTAATGCATCAGCTAGCTAGGCATGCACCGTTTAGCACTCTATAACTAGTATAGCCTGTCGCTACAGCGACTGTGCATATATGTCTTCCGCTCTTAGAGCAGCTGCAATTGGAAGAAAAAAAAAGACTCACAATTTTAAATTTGTTAAAAAGATTGTAAGTTTTAAAAAAAAAATACTTTAAATATGAAGTTATTTTAAAAAAATTAGGTATCTAAAATGTGGAAATTAAATCATATTTAGTATACTTTTTAAATTGATTTTTAGTATCAGAATTTATATAAGGTATTTTTAATTTATATTTTTTAAAACAAAGTTAGTCATTATTAATTAAATTATTTTTAAAATTATATCATTATGTAAGATTATTAAATGATATTTATAGATTATAATAAATCAAAAGTTAAATATTATAAAATATAAATAATTGGTAATTTGATTGATAAAAGTAATTGAATGATGTAAACTTGAGAAAGTAATATGTAAAGTAGAGAATTAAATTTAAAATAAATTAATAAAAGTAAGAACGATAAAAAAAATTAAATAATAAAATTAGTTATTTAAAATTTAAGGCAGGACCGTGGATAAGATTCGTTGGGCTGCTTCAGCTAGATAATAATTAGTTGCAGGGAGAAGAAGTGTGGTTAGATCTCGGGCGGCGTCTGAAAAAAGTGGAGGCTTTCTTACGTGTAATGACAACAGCCCCGTTGTGGATGGATGCTGCTATTAGAGCTAGCTTCCCTCGGAGATTAAGGCCATCCTGTACATATATATATATATATATATATATATATATTCTCTCTTCATCGGCGAATGAGAGTGTATATTTATATGTAGCTGTTCCTGTGATCGTCTCAGTGAAAAGTTAATAAGATTGTACGCGGTACGCCGCCATCGTGACTGTTGCGACGGTGGTGTAGTTGTGAATGGCGATAGATCGGCTCGCATGGTGGCCTGCATACCAGCAGACAGCAGCGGAGTTTTTGGCTTTATACGTACGTACTTTTCGAATCTAGCTAGCTAGCTAACCATCGTATAGCTAGATCTCTCTTTCGTTTTTTGACTTTCGCCTGTTTGGTTCGAAAGAAAAGGACCATCCATATCTACAACCACTAATTATCATGCAATCAAATACTTGCAAAAAGTAAGTAGTTAGCATCCCACAAAATCACGCATGCAGACTTGTAATAAAATCTATAGTTTTATATATATGCACACAATGAACAGTACTTTGATTTGGAGGTGGATATCTTATGTATAATATCATGCTTTATTTATTTATTCGTTTATTTTGATAGGTATGAATTTTATTGATAAAAGGATAGAGGCTATATAGCACCACTCATCGTATTATCTTCCACTTTCTATTGAAGGTTGGGATAATAAATGCTATCACA
Source organism: Tamarix chinensis (assembly GCA_030549775.1). Classification (NCBI taxonomy): domain Eukaryota; kingdom Viridiplantae; phylum Streptophyta; class Magnoliopsida; order Caryophyllales; family Tamaricaceae; genus Tamarix; species Tamarix chinensis. The sequence continues at coordinate 6,843,223 of CM060179.1, read as the reverse complement.
CATTAATCGTACCTCAGTTAAATAGTCATTTTTAGTGAGAATCGTTTAAAAAGTAATTATAGATATGACGAAATCACGTGTTAACTCATTAAGATTGATAGATATAAATAATTAATGAGAAAATATACCTGATTTTATAACGCTAGAATCATCGGATATCAATGAATTTAAAAGGATATTCATATAGGTTGTATTGTGGTCTTCCGAAACCAGCACATATTTTTCTCTCTATATTGGCCGATGAAAATCGGATAGGACAAAATATGTGTGACCCATAAAATGTGACCATATATATAAAAAAGCTAGTACGTTGTCTAACGAGTTATTATAATTTGATCCATCAATATTATAAAATACCTAAAGTATCTATACACATGGATCAACATTCAATTAGATACATTAAGCTCAAATAATTTATATTTAAATATAATTATTTTTTTATGGGTTTAACATATACGATAGCCCACAATTCTTATCGTTCGTATATAAGCCAAAGAATGGATAATGAACTAACAAGAACTACAACTTTGCTAATAACTATGCTAGACACCTATGCCTACACCTTTATGACACCAAAGAATATATGACATTCAAGGCTATAATAATGCACATACGACTACCCTTGAATGCATTTAGTGATAATATTTCCACTAGACAACAAGCAGACCTAATTACTGTAACTAAACACAACACGATTACATCTCGAGCACACATTTAGTTATGCAGAAAATATGATCAACAATCAAGATGTTTATGGGTATTGTGAAAAGAAAAAGAGCTGATCATAATTTTTCTTTTTAGTATTAGCTTTTGTAGATCAACACTTGAGCATGTGAAGGTACATGTATTCTTATTTCTCTACTTAACTATTTTATTTGTACATATACAATCTCATGGTTCTAACCTTTATTTATAGTCTAATATATAATCTTAGTTTGGAAAGGTTATTGTAACACCCACAAATTTTAAACTAGAAAATTTCATTTTGAAAACAAAGTGAAAGTTTTGTTAAAACAAAATCGAGGGATGCTACCATCACATCAACCATGAAAGTGATGTGATTATCACCTAACCCATATCTAATGCAAGGTGAAATGAAATAACAAATAAAAGAATGCATGCTCTAACAATATGACAATAATAATGATAAGGACAATAATAAAATAGATAAGAGAGAGTTACAAAATCCAAATACATAAACCAAAACCAAGAGTTTAAATAACCAAAAATAATAAAAATATCTCAACACAATGGGCAAAACATATCTGCTTATCCTAACTCTTAACCAATAGAAATATAACTCTCAATCCCCAAACAATGGCTAACTACTATTTCACGTTATCATTCTCAATATGCTCTAACTGAAAATCATAACCCTACAAATACTCCTTGATGAGTTCATATTTTGACACATTTTATACCCTTATAATCTTAGTTTTTGGTAGTTTATTTAACTAATATAGGGGAATAATTATTGTTTTATTATTAAGAGGTAAAAATTGCATAAATATTATTATTTGAGCTAAAATGATATAATTTAAGTAAATTTAGAGCAAAATATTATTTATTAATTTTTATTAATTTTAGTTTGCAGGTATTATTATTTTTAAATAAAAGAAAAAAAAAGAAGTCGACATTTGGACCAACGGCCAAAGGCCGAAGGCCCAAACGCCACTAAAACGAAACCAAACGAGCCACAAGGAGCGCAACGCACGAAACAAAACAAAAAAAAAGGAGAGTCAGTCGTCAGGGCTGACGTGGCGTGAGGCTATGAACGCAGAGGCACGAAACGCAATAAATAGAACAGTGTGGTAGTCGGTATAGGGGAGAGGTGCGCGGTAGGGACGCAGAGTAGAAGGCAAAGCCTTCCGAGGCTCTGTGGAACGAGAGGCGGCAGAGCCTTCAGACAGGCTCGGACGAGCGGCAGAAAGGAGGACAGGCTCGGACGAAAAGGGAGAGCCGCACGTCACGCGAAGGAGGCAGGGCGCAAGGATTGAAGCCTCGACGCACGGAAGGCAACGAACGGAATCAGAGCAGCCGTCAGCCGAGAATAACGAAAAGAAAAAGAAATTTGGCACAGAAATCAAGGCACCGAGAGAGAAAATTAGAGAAGAATTAATACCGGTAGAATTTATTTCAGATAAAATTAATTTTTATCTGAATAAATTCTAAATCTTTTATTCAAAATTAATTCCGGTTATTTCTTTCTCTTATTTTTAATTTATATTTTAGATATATATTTCTGTGTAATTAATTCTTTAATTATGGCTGGCTGATTGTTTATTGTTAGGGAATAATTTGAAACCCTGGATTAGGATTTGAATTATAATTTTATTTTCTTTGTTTCGTGAGATTGTTTTTTGACTCTATGTTAATTGCTATCGTTTATATGTATAATTCTGTCAAGTATAGTTTATTTGGTGCATGCCTTGTTCTGGTTCCTCATAAGTGACAGTATGTAGGATTATTTGCCTGCTAGGTGGCCATCTAAATATACTAGAATTTATATGTATAAATTGCAACTAGGTTAGATAGCAATTCACCTAATCGTTTTGTGATTCTAACCGAAGTAGTAAAACGTTTCGATACGTGTGGGTCAAGGAAAGGAAATACAGCTAGACATGCTTTTTGTACTAGTATGGGTACTTAGATTGACAGCCTTCCACTTACACTTAATGCATTAAATCTAGTTAAATATAGGAGCTGCTTGTTGCTGCTATACTGTTAGTATTTAATAAGGTTAATATTGACGCTTTGTCATATTAATTAATTAAGGGAAGTAATATAAGGTGTATGAACCTGCTTTTGGTGTGCAACTTGGTCGATCTCTTTCTCATGATTAAAAGATGACTTAGAAGTAAATATTATATTACGACCTAATCTAGTGGTGGATTTTGATTTCCCTAACATATTTCTCATATCTGCGGTTTCCCATATTTTCATTATTTTAATTATTAGTTTACTTTATTCTATTTACTCCTTTATTATTTTTATAACCCCCATTTATATTTTTCTTATTTATTTATTTAGTGTTATTTAGGATTTTTTTTTAGTTTTAATTATTTTTAAGCTAGTTAGATAGAGGTGAGCCCTCTCAATCTCCGGCCTAGAACGATACCCTTATTTACCAGTGCTACAATTGACAACAAGAGGGTTTAAATTGCATGTCGGCTATGGTCACACCACTCCTCTACTCACTACAACAGAATTTGGATCATCATACTGACCACACAAATGTAGTATAAGTACGGTGAAGTACTAATAAAACAAACTATCTAAAATATGTTAAGGGCTCATGTTACATATTGAGGTCATACAATATGTGACATGCTAAGGGAAATAGCACATAAGACCATGGATGAAATTTATGATATAGAAAGGCCTTAGGGTTCACATATCCATACATGCACGAATTTTCATATCAAGCCATATAAAATTAGTACACATGATGCCAATATTCCATGACTCAACAAGATGCACCAATCTTTTGATGAATTTGTCGATCAACCGGATTGATTGGTTGTATGACTTGCTATAACTCCTAACATAAAGTAGAACATATAATCGAACACATAACTAATTAGCACGTGTGACTATTCATGCAACTAGTCGATCGGTTATAGTAAGTTGGTCGACTGGTCTAGGCAAAACAATGCCATACTTAGAATCACCAATCTTTTATAAATTAATTCTATCATTCTTCTATGTTGTAGAACATACAAAAATACATACTCCTCATATGAATTCACATAAATCATGGTAAAAATTCATACTCAACAAGATGATGCATAAATTTCCCTAAACTCATGCATAATATCAAAATGCTTACATTCTCTAAAACTTTAGAATTCTAAATAGGCAATGTTCTCAAATCCAAGAACTCAACATAATATATACACATCATAGAACATGCCAAAATATGAAACCATAATAAGCAACATAATTTATTAGCTACATTAGAGATAAAGATAACTTAACTTCAAGGAATTCTTCTAGTACACAATTACTCTTAACTTGATGGTACTAAGATTTGATTTCTTAAGAGATTCAAGAGTCAAAGCCATTAAAACTCCTTTTCAAAATTTAAGTGAGGTAGAGAAAGAGAGAATTTACCTCAAAAGTGATTTTGGAAAAAAAAAATATCTTAATAAAAATCATAAAATGATCTAAATAATGTAAAAATAATCCCAATACATCATAATATTCTTATTAGCACAAATAGATTCTAATTAAAAATTCATAAACATTAAAAAGAGATATGAACCAAAATCAAAAATTAATATGAAATTATTAGATAACTAGTCTATTGGTTTAGGCAAATTAGTTGACTAGTTTATCAAAAAATAAAAATGCCAGTCTTTAAACATACCAGTTGATCAATTTGGACAACCAATCGTTCGGTAAACCTAAAATTTACAATTTTACTATAGTTTTAAGGAGTTTTCAAAATCAAAAGTAATTTATTTTATACTAAACATATTTTGAAGAATTTTAGGATAGGGTATTACTACACTACCCCTTAAAAGAGACTTCATCCTTAAAGTCTACAAAGAAAAACATCGATGTCGGTATAAAATATGTTAAAACCCTAAGCCATCAAGAAAAATAAAATAACATTCAAGAGTTAGTACACAAAAGAAAGGTACTACCCACTTGAAAGAGGCAGAGCTACCTTCACAACGCACCTAAGCAAACTCTGGATTCTTTTTTGTTTGATCTCATCCTCAGAGTCCCAAAAGGCCTCATTGCCTCCACGTCATGACCATAAGATCTTCACTAGCATGACTAGCTTCCAATGCCTCTATCGAGTCTTAGTATCAAGGATCCTCAATAGTCCCTCCTCATATATCAACGTATTGCCAAGATGAATCATCTCTAGTTGGATGATGTGTGATGGATCTACCACGTATTTTCTCACCTAAAAGATGTGAAAGATGTTATACATGCGTGAAAGCTCAATAGGTAAAGCAAGTCGATAAGCAACCTCTCCAACCCAGTCCAGAATCTCGTACTCCCTAATGCACCTTAGACTAAGCTTATCCTTCTAACTAAAATTCATCGCTTCTTTTATAGGTGAGATTTCAAAAGAACTTAGCCATCCACCTTATACCCATATATCCTCCTCCATAGGTTTGTATATCTCTTTTGTCTATCCTATGTAGCCTTCATCTGAACTTGAATTCTTGTGATTTCTAGGGAAGTATCATCTACCATATCTAGTCCTAACACAATTATCTCACTCAAATCGTTTCAGCATAAGGGATTATGGCACTTTCATCCATAGAGTGCCTTGAAAGGTATCATCCCTATGCTCACATGATTACTTTTATTATAGGAGAACTCAATAAAATGTAGATAGTTATTCTAGCTACCTTAGAACTCAAGTACACACGCCCAAAGTATATTCTCCAAGGTTTGACTATTAAGCTTATGCTGACTGTTTGTAGCTGTAAGGAAAGAAATGCTCATCTTTAGTTGTGTCCCGAAAGCTACTTGCAAATTCTACCAAAAGTATGATAAGAATCTAGAATTATGGTCCAACACAATGTCATTAGGTACCCAATGGTACCATACCACATGTTTCTTGTAAGCACTAGCTAATTGCTCCATACTTCAGGTTAACTTTATCGATATAAATACTGCCAACTATATCAACTAGCCAACTACATCAACCACCTAACTACTACTCAGATTGAATCCCGAACAACTATGGATTCTTAGCAATCCCACCACAAAATCCATCGATATGTCATTCTATTTTCACTCACGAACCTCCAAAGACTAAACTAACCCTAATGGATGGTTGTACTCAATCTTGATATTCTGGATGGTAAAGCACCTAGCCACAAAGTCTACAACTTTATACTTCATACGAGACCACAAATAGATCTACTTTAGATCATTGTACAACTTATCCCCTCCAAGATGGATGGAATAAGGTGCACAATGACCAAAATCTTCCTCTTAAGCTCCCAATAGGTTTGAAGAATGCATCGCCTACCTCAAAAGTGGATATGCAATCCTCAAAATTTAGAAATCCCACCTCTCTACCCTCTACTATAGCCTTTCTGATCATCTCCAACTTGATATATCCTAGCCAATAAGATTGGATCTCAATAAAGATGGCTAGTGTGATTGTTAGATAGTCTATCCTCGTCTGAAGATCCCCAAACCTGATGATCTCTATGCCTATATCCTAAATCTTATGCCATATCCAATCTAAAAACAACCAATGAACCTAGAAAATGGGAAGTATTTCTACTAAGAGCATCTGCTACAACGTTGGTCTTATTGTCGTGGTAGGTCAACTCTGAGATGTATTCATTGACCAACTCTAGCCATCTCCGATATCTCATGTTCAGCTCTTGATAAGTGAAGATATACTTAAGACTCTTATAGTCCATGAAGAACTTACATTGTACTCCATAAAGATAATGTCTCCATATCTTCAAGGGAAAGACTACTACAACTAGCTTAAGGTCATGAGTTGGATATTTCTACCCATGCTCCTTCAAGTGGCGAGAGGCATACACCACTATGTTTTTGTGCTACTTAAACACACACCCTAGACCATGCTTAAATGTATCACTAAAAACCTCAAACTCATTTGTAATTGATAATAAGGTAAGACCTAGAGTTGAAGTCAATCTCCTCTTTAGCTCCTCAAAAGCCTCGGTGCACTTATCATCCCAATGAAAGTGCATCATCTTCTTCAACAAGGTTGTCAAAGGATGATCAACCTTAGAAAAGTACTAGAAAAGAATGCTTGTAGTAGCCTACGAACCCCAGAAACTATGTATCTCCCTGACATTCATTAGTGCTAACACTTTGATACTACTCAAATCTTTGAATGATCCACTGATACACCATCCTTTAAAATGACATGCCCAAGAAAGGCTACTTCATCTATATAAAACTCACACTTCAAGAACTTAAAGTACAATTGATGTGTCCTCAACAGTGCCAACGTCTACCTCAAATGTGCCCTATAGTAAATCAAAATATCATCGATGAGACCACAACAAATTTATTGAGGTGTTGCTGGAAGATGTGGTTCATGAGATTCATGAATATCACTGGCACATTCGTGAGTCTGAAAGACATAACGGTGAACTCGTTATGGTCATACCTTATCGTGAAGGTTATCTTTGATATGTCCCTCTTGACAATCCTCAACTAAAGATACCTAGATTTGAGATCTACGTTCAAAAACACTATAGCCCCATGTAGTTGATCAAAATGGCCATTGATCAGAGGTAAAGGATAAAGTTTTTCACCATAACTTGGTTCAATCCTCAGTAATCGAGGCAAAGTCGCAACCCACCATCCTTCTTTCTCATAAAAAGGGTGATGGTCCCCAAGGCAATAGACTCGGTCAAATGTACTCTTCTCCAATAACTCCTCCAATTGAGCACACAACTTTGCCATCTCAATTGGCACCATGTGATAGGGTGCCTTTGACATAGGCTATGTCCCCGGTAGAAGGTCTATCATGAAATCTATCTCATGCTCTAGCAGCATACTTGAAATCACATTTGGAAACACACATAGAAACTCTTGTACCATTGGGATATCCTCAATCGATAGCTCCTTGACACCCAAGTCTTGAATATTGCCTAAGTAGAACAAGTACCCTTTCCGTACCAACATACTGAGCATAACTGCAAACACCATCCTCACCAAGGGTTTAGGCTTACATCTTCGATAAGAGACCCTAGTACCCTTTGGTTCCTTAAGAACCACGCATTCCTGTGCACAATTGATCATGCCCTGATATCTCAATAGTACACCCATCCCAAAATTACGTCAAACTCACGAGTGTTTGTTTGGATGGTATAGGCATTAAAGGTACACATAAATAACCGGTGTTTAATTTTTGATAAGGGAATATATAATGTTAAGAAGAAGAGGAAAACAGACGTTTTGAACCAAAATTTATTTCTAAATTTTTAGTGACATGGAAGTGAGGGAGAACGAGAGAGTGTGAGAAATACCTCAAAACTTAATTTAAAAAAATAGCTAAATAAAAATTATAAAATAATCTAAATAATGTAAAAATAATCTCAATACACCAAAATGTGTTTATTATCACAAATGGATTCTAATTAGAAGTTTTGATAAATATTGGAAAAAGATTTGAACCAAAATCAAAAAACAATCTAAAATAGCATGCCACTCAATTGATCGATTTTGATAAACCAGTCAACTGATTTATCAAAGAATAAAAGTGTCAATTTTTTAGTGTATTAGTCAATTGGTTTGAGCAACAAATAAATTGGTAGGCCTAAAATTTATATTTTTATTAAAATTTTAAGTCATTTTTAAAATGAAAGCTAATTTATTTTATATTAATATAATTTTAAACACGTTAGAAAAGATTTTAGGACGAAATATTACAGTTATAGTCCGTAATAGAATTTTCTCAACCACAACTTATATATATATATATTGGTAAGTTTAACTATTTTACTATATATATTGGTATTATTCTAAATTTAATATCTATATTTAGTTATAATTTTAATTACTAGAATAAACTTAGACGCGCGTTGTGACTACTTGCTAGACCTTACATGGGGCTAATAAAGCATGCAATTAAAGCTTCTTCTTCCTTCAAAAAAAAAAGTATGATTGATATGTTGTTATTATCCTCATTTTTCTAGGCTGACGGAGTTAGTTCACCGAACTTTAAAAAGGTTCTGCCTTAAAAAGTTTATTTTTATCATGTTGCGAGCTTGCGGCGACGGCGAGCTCCAACAAACGGTCTAATTATTACTTCTCCTTTCCAAGTCCCGGCCCAGATGAAAATTCTTCCATATGCAGATGCCATCATGCCAGCATACTTTTCTGTCCATATTTAGTTATTTTTATGCTGAAATTCGCCTTTTCCTTACTTTTGTAACCCTTTTTCTCGTCGACCTTTTTTATCTATTGATTCAAATCAGATTTTAAGTATCTTTTCAATTAATATTTTTCTAATAAATCCGTCCTAGGGACTTTCTTGATTGTTGTCGTGGCTTTTCGATCTCTTTAATTATCTATTTGTTGGCAAAAAGGTAGTCGATATCTATAAGTCCTTATCTTGATTCAAACTGAGGGTGAGGAGGAGAGTTATTTTTCTTTTTCCCCAGAAGCACATATATTTAATGCAAATAGCTGGCTCAAGTGATTACATTCTCCATTTTCCTGCTACAATAAAACTCAATGTATGCTTATGAAATAATTGTATTTATTTTATTTTTTTATCTTGTTAGAGGAATATATGTAATTGATATAACTCAATACAATTTTTTATCGGGTAATTAAAATCATACAATATATAAAAAATAAAATAGGATTCTCTATATATACCATAAAACTTCTCTACAACATACGTGTAAAGGAGTCCACCGATTAAGTCAATATATAGATCTATCTTCTTTTTGTCTCCCTACGTAGGATACTCTTAAATCGAACCGGAGATCCATTCATTCCGTAGAAGAACCTCAAATGTACAAAAATGATAGGATCCTTAATTTTGGTTAGCTGAATTAAAGCTCTGATAATTCAAAATTTATGTTACGCTTAGTTAAGTTTGTTCGGTATATATGAGGAAAATAATAAATTAAAAATTATTTCCTAATTTATGTATACTCAAAATCATGTATGAATTGAGCCTATCATTAAACTCTCCTCATATACATAAAGACATGCATATGAAAGTTGTATTTATTCCCACATCCTATAAAAGCAGACTTATGATGCGTAAGACTAACAGAGAGGCCTCTAAGAACAATATACGATTCCGAGAGGTCTCACAAGGCAAATTATTTTAAATTCCTTTGATTTTTCCTTTACTGCAGTGAAAATAACGAATTTAATTGAGTACTCAATGACATCCACCTCCTCGTAACGGTAGCGTTGGTGCTATAATTTCCAACCAGACTTAACCTAGCAGACTAAAAAATCATGCTACAAGAACTCGGCTACTGAAGTCCTCTAAACATCTCGCCAAAGGCAAACATAATAACAAGTCAACATGAGGAAGTTGACTTTCTAAGACCCCGGCATTCATCCTAAATCAGCACCATCTCTTCTTGCAATCTCTACCTAGGACCCCATCTCTGTTAATACTATGATCTACCACCCTCTGAGGAGGTTGAGCTACTGGCTTCACAGTTTTTGTTACTCTTGAGAACGGTTTTGGAGGATCGGATTTCCTTATCTTCTTCGCGTAATGATACAGGGATGTTATTCTCCGTCTCACCACTCCTGAACCCACGTTTCCTCATGTTCCCCTCCTGGGAAACCTCGCTTGCTTTGGACAAGGTTGAGCCATAGATCAGGCGGTTCATTGCGTTTGAACTCCTCAGGATTCGAGACTCAGGCTCATTCGTCGACACATCACTCAACAGTGGTTTCGTGAAAATTGGAGTATCCGCTGCTGGAGCAGCTTCAGTTGGTATGTTACACTCCAATAGCTGAAGTTGTTGCTTCCTCATTTTCTCCTCTTAACAGCTGGATCTGGTGTGACAACATGGAAGGGGGTCAAATTAACAACTTATTGAGGGAAATGAGAACAGGGAAAATGACAGACCTTCTCATGAAGCATAGCAGATTCATTCTGTTCTTCCTCCTTTAATTTACTCTCTAGCTCTCTATTCTGCAAGGACGGCAAAGGATAAAGCATAAGGCCACAATATCGTCCATCAGCGAAATGACTAAGCAAGCAAAATTTCAGAAAGGAAAGAACCCTGTCTTCAAGACCAAGGGAATTAGACACGAAATCTTTTGTTTGTTGCTTGAACTTCATCTCAAGATCCCTGACCTGCTTAAAGTAAGCATGCAAAAGAGTTAGGTAGAGGACCTAACAGAAAAGTAGAGATATGGATGGATAGACATAAATCTCTCGAGACCGAAAGGCAAAAACTAATTTCAACACTACGCATAAATCACTGTACCCAAAATGGTCAAACACGTACCCATTGGAGAGATGCAGAATCATTCTGACCTTGCTCTGCAATATTGTGTTCTAGCTCTTCAACCTTAACAATACCGCAAAAGGATGAAATCACCCAAAAATAAGGATCAACATGAAGCAAGCAGAAACTAACCTTATATTGCAGACTACTACAAGTATCTTCCCTGCCCCTCAGTCGCTCCCTAAGTTGTAAAAGTTGGTCCTCAACTGGCTGTATAGAGCAGCTTTTGAGCCAAGTAGATCTTCTAGCTCTCCAATTTTTTCTTTCTGGTTTTTATAGGTTTCATCCTTTCCTCTAACTTTGTTTTCCAAGTCCTGTAAGGTTTCCTCCAACTTTGTGATTGATTCATCCTTGGATCTGGATTCCTGCTTTGCTTTATCAAGCTTCAGCATTAAAAAGAAGATGCAAAATTAGCCAACTCATTATAAGTTTCGCTAAAAACAAGAAATGATTAATGAAAAACTCACCTGCAATTTTGTCTTGTGAAGCTCACCGTTGTCCAGTTGTCTTTTAGCTGCACCAAGTTCAACTCTACGGATTCTACTTGCAAAGTCTAACGAGCTCAATGTCTCTGATAAGTCCTGATCTGATGGGCTAATTTGGGCAAACATTAGAGTTTTGGAGTCGTCCCCTACAACAATTAAAAATTGCCAACTAAACTTAGGAACTGCCAGCCACATAGCGCTGCCTTTAACATTCTACGTGATCAAAGGGCAGATTATCCCCGGGCAGCAACAACGAAATTTACCAAATGAATACTGAAATAAATGAGAAATTTACCTAAGGAATCCTGCAATAAATGTGCCAACTTGGAATTTCTGAAATCAGGAGAAAAAGAAAAAAAAATGTCAGCAAACCAATTCTACTGTAGGTACGAGCTTATGGTGAAAGGTCATGACAAAAACTAGTCACCTGTATGGAATGTGAATGCTTTTATTTGCTAGCGCAGATATCACATTTTCTAGTGCTGAAAGAGATCTATTGATATTCTGAGCTTCATTTAGCCTTTCACCCTGAGCATCCATCCTGGCAAGCCGCTCACTTCCAGCTAAATGAACAAGCCACAGTTTGCTCTTTGTGCACTCTCCATTTATCAAATTCTTTGCTTTCACCATAACACACAGCATGCTGTATGATATAATGCCATTTATGATTACTCCAGACAATATCGGGAAGAACAGATTAGATAAAACACAAACATAATAGTTTTCATTATTCTTCGTATAGCATAACAACAGAAATTTTACCAATGAGAACGACTGCTATGCTTATTCACATTGTTAGATCCAACTGCTCAAGTATTACTTCCAGCTTGGAGCACATCCCATACCTCTTTAATGTTCTCAACATTGGCTTCAACTATGCCAGGAACATGATGAAAGCCATCAGAGGATTGCCTTACCACCAACCTAGCATCAGCAAGAATTACAACTATCAACGACTCGTTACAGATGAGAACACTTGAACAACTGACTCCACCAGCTAGGCGGCACAGTTAATCAATGTCACAGTAATGAACAAAAGGATGTAAATCAAGTGAAGAAAAATAATTACTTTTTAGATGTTGTTGCCACCAAGTCCCTGATCTGCCCATTATAGACTTCAAGCACACTGACAGATATATTGTATGTAACAATATCACTTCTTCCCTTTGCAATTTCAAATAGTTGCTTGAAAGTTCTATAATTGACCCCCCGATTCTGTTCTGTACCCTCCATGGTAAAAGTTTTTCCTGTTCCTGTTTATCCATAAGCAAAAATACAAATGTTGTAGCCATCTAACACTGAAACCACCACTGGAGAAGCATCAGCAAATACCTCAACTGCACCATTAGACAGTTTATTCAGTTCCAAACCAAATGGTGCATCTAGGAACAAATTCTTGTAAAACATTGTCAATATATTAAGACCTTGATCATCATCTGGTGTGTATACTCTGTCAAGTTTGAAGGTCTTTCTATTAGAGCCTCCAGCAAGAATAACAATATCCCCATCTTTAGCTCCATCAAAGCTTACTACTGTTGTGCATCTAGTTGACAGTTCCGGTTTGCTCAAAGGCCTACATCGACAAAACACCCTAATGTTTCCTGATGCCAAAAGATCTGTTAGGGTCGTTGTGGTATTTAGGCACTCAATTTACAACTAAGGTAAAAATGAGAAGAAAAATTTTGTGGAGGAAATAAACTTTATAAAAGTATTTCACAGCAAAAGGATTACAACAACTATCCTCTAATATAAAGAGAGTATAATTAATAATACCCTCTCTCTTATAATAGGGATAACACACTCAAGGAAAGACAGAATATTAGGAGAAGCTTAATATTTTCTCTCTCATCTCTACAAATCTCTCTCTTGGTTTTTCTCTCTCTCTTTTTCTTTCTCCAAGGATAGATAATCAAATAATTAGCACCCCTCCATATTTATAGAGAATATTGAGGAGGTTAATAGCCATCAAGTTTGACTATTCAAAGAATTAATTATGAAGTAATTTTAGATAAGACTGACAACTAATCTTCCACAATATTCTTGCATGAGTTGTCATCTTATCTATTGGTACGTTCTTCATCCTTCTATCTTTAATTATCATTATCCAATTAGTCACCATTTTTTATTTCAAAACATTAGCCATTAAGGATAATGACAATAAGCGTTGAAGTAGCAAAATTGAATTTTATTACTACAATCTCCCACTAAAAGTCATTTTTGCTATAGTCCTCCTCATACTTGAAATCTTTATTTTCCTACAACTTACGTTTCTGCTAGGCCAATAGAGGATCAACAACAAATAAACTTATCCTTGGTGATAGGCTTTGTTAACATATCTGCTAGGTTGTCTTTGGTATGAATTTTCTAAACATCCACACTCCCTTCTACCACCTTCTCACGTACAAAGTGATACTGAACTCGTATGTGCTTGGTCTTCGAGTGAAATGCTGGATTCTTTGCTAAATACACAACGCTCTGGCTATCACAATATAGAGGAATCTTCTCTTGTTTGTGTTCAACCTCCTCCAGCAACATTTGTAACCAAACTGCCTCTTTACTAGCATATGAAGCTGCAATGTATTCTACTTCCGTTTTAGAAGTAGTTACGATCAACTGTAGTTTTGAAACCCAACTTATAGCTCCACTAGCAAGAGTAAACACATAACCTGTGGTAGACTTGCTTTTATCAAGATCTCTTGTAAAATCTAAATCAACAAAGTCCCTGATAGTAAAATCTGATCCTCCATAACATAATGCAGCATCTGAGGTACCCTTGATGTATCTCAAGATCCTCTTTATAGCATTTTAGTGCTCTCTACCAAGATTCGCCATGTACCGACTAACTGCTCCCACTGCTTGAGCAATATCTGGACTTGTACAAACCATAGCGAACATTAAGCTACCCACTGCTGATGCATACGGTACTCGAGACATCTCCATCCTCTCTGCTTCGCTGCTAGGGCTCATACTTGAGGATAACTTGAAATTAATAGGAAGGGGGTAGAAATTGGCTTACAATTTTTCATATTGAAACGCTGCAAGATCTTCTTCAAATAGTTTTGCATATTGTAGCAGTAAAATTCAATTTTGCTACTTCAAGGCTTATTGCCGTTATCCCTTAATGGCTAATGTTTTGAAGTCAAAAATGGTGACTAATTGAATAATAATAATTAAAGATAGAAGGATGAAGAAGGTACTAATAGATAAGATGAAAACTCATGCAAGAATATTGTGGAAGATTAGTTGTCAATCTTATCTAAAATTACTTCATAATTAAGTCTTTGAATAGTCAAACTTGGTGGCTATTAACCTCCTCAATAATCTCTATAAATATGGAAGGGTACTAATCATTTGATTATCCATCCTTGGAGAAAGAAAAAGAGAGAGAAAAACCAAGAGAGAGGGTTGTAGAGATTAGAGAGAAAATATTAAGCTTTTCATAATACTTTGTCTTTCTTTGAGTGTGTTATCCCTATTATAAGAGAGAGGGTATTATTAATTGTACTCTCCTTATATTAGAGGATAGTAGTTATAATCCTTTTGCTGTAAAATACTTTTATAAAGTTTATTTCCTCCACAAAATTATTATTCTCATTCTACTTCAGTTGTAAATTGAGTGCCTAAGCTTGAGCGATATCTGATCTTGTACAAACCATGGCAAACATTAAGCTACCCACTGCTGATGCATACGGTACTCGAGACATCTCCATCCTCTCTGCTTCGCTGCTAGGGCTCATACTTAAGGATAACTTGAAATTAATAGGCAGAGGGGTAGAAATTGGCTTACAGTTTTGTATATTGAAATACTGCAAGATCTTCTTCAAATAGTTCTTCTAGGAAAGCCAAATCTTCCTATTATTTCTGTCTCGGTGAATTTGCATCCCTAGAATATTGTTTGTTGGTCCCAAGTCCTTCATTTCAAACTCCCCCGCTAATTGTGCCTTCAAAGTTGTGATACGATCTTTGTTGGGGCCTGCTACCAACATGTCATCAACATACAACAGCAGAGTAATGAAATCACCATAACCAAATCTCTTGTGGTAAGCACAAGAATCTATATATAGTCTGTTATATCCAAGGTTCATGATGAAGGAATCAAATCTCTTATACCAACATCTCAACGCCTGTTTGAGACCGTACAGAGATTTGTTCAACCTGCAAACCAAGTTCTCCTTTCCTTTTTCTTCGAAACCTCTTGGTTGGAGCATATATATCTCTTCTTCAAGCTTACCATGAAGAAATGTAGTTTTCACATCTAACTGTTCCAAGTGCAAGTCATATGTAGCACACATGGCCAAAACTACTCGAATTGTTGTAAGTCAAACAACAGGAGAAAATATCTCGTTGAAGTCGACTCCTTTCTGAGCAAATCCTTTCACCACCAATCTGGCATGATACCGCTCCACTTGGTTATTGCCATCTCATTTGATCTTATAGACCCATTTGTTACCAATAGCCTTCCTTCCTTGTGGTAGCGAAACAAGATCCTATGTTTTATTCTTATGGAGAGCTTCAATTTCTTCCTGCATTGCTACCATCCACAGAGAAGCTTCTTGGCTTTCAGTAGCCTCCTAGAAAGTCGATGGCTCTCCATCCTCTGTAAATAAGCAGTGTGCAACGTTTCCCTCTATAGTATATTCTGAGTGCCAAGATGGTTCTCTTCTCTCCCGAGTTGACCGACGAACTTGTAGAGTCGAAAACTCATCTTGTTCTTTTTCTTCCTGCTCAGGTACTGCTTCAGAAGAATCTAGAACTTCATGTTCTTGTCTTTCTTTAACTTGAATTGTACTCGTTTCTGGCTTTTCTTTCCCTTGCACTTCATCTTCACAAAATAATACATCTCTACTGATTATTACCTTGTGGGCAGTGGGATCCCATAGGCAGTACCCCTTAACTCCATCAACACACCCTAATAAAATATATTTTTTAAATTTCGAATCCAGCTTTGATATTTCTTGGATGTTGTACATAACATATACAGGACTTCCAAATGTATGTAGGCAAGAATAATCAGCTGGCTTACCCCTCCACATCTCCATTGGTGTTTTTAGATCAATTGCGGTTGATGGCGACCGATTGATCACATAACAGGCGGTCTTGACTGCTTCGGCCCAGAATAATTTGGCCAATCCTGTAGTTCTCAACATTGCTCTTGTCCGTTCTAACAAGGTTCTGTTCATCCGCTCTGCTACTCCATTTTGTTGTAGAGTGTACGGTTGTACGCCACAGTGAACTACCTCTTGATACCTTCTTTTCGACAGAAGTTATCAAATTCATCACTGGTATATTCTCCTCCATTATCTGTCCTCAAACACTTAATCTATTTCTCAGATTCAAGCTCTACCCAAGCTTTGAATTGTTTGAAAATTTCAAACACATCTGCCCTCCTCTTAATTGGATACACCTAACATCTCCTGGAGTAATCATCAATAAAAGATACAAAGTACCTTGCGCCTCCTAAGGACATAAGTGATGCTTTCCAAACATCAGAGTGAATCAACTCTAAGATAGCTTTACTTCTAGCAGTAGAACTGCCGAACTTCAACTTGTATTGCTTACTAGTAACACAGTACTCACAAAATGGTAAAGATACCCTTTTGAGCCCAGGAAGGAGCTTTTGTTCAGCTAAAATCTTCAGACCTCGCTCTGACATGTGACCTAGCTTGCGGTTGCACGTCATCATTGATTCTTCTGAACTTGCAGATGCAACAGTTGCTTCTCCTTCTTGTACTGTTTCTCCTTTAAGCATGTACAGATTTGCAGCTACCTTTTCTACTATCATGACTACAAGCGCACCTTTAACGATTTTCATGACCCCATCTTGAACATGAGTTATGCACCCATTACTATCTAATTGTCCCAAAGACGATAGATTTTTTTTCAGGCCTTTCACATGTTGTACCTCCCGAATGGTGTAAATAGTACCATCAAACATCTTTAATTTGATAGTACCAATACCAGCAATCTCTAAGACATAATCGTCTCCCATGAACACAGATCCTCCAGAGATAGGTTCATATTGATGGAACCATTCTCTCCGTGGAGTCATGTGCCATGTAGCACCTGAGTCCATAAGCCAGACATCAGCAAACTTTCTTCTAGATTCAGTAGCCATTGTTGCCTCGCTGCATAAAATTTCACCATCATCTAAGGTACTTGCTACACAACCCTGAGTTTTTGATGACTCAGGACCTTTTCCTTTTCATCCTTTCTGTGAAGCCAACAGTCCTTCTTGTAATGTCCTTTCCTGCCACAGTGATAACATTTGACATTTTTCTTAATCCTTGACTTTGATATACTCTGTTTGTAGCTCCCACGGGGGCCACGTTCCATTGATCTTCCTCTCATTACTACCAAAGCCTCAACTTGTTGTGAGCTTTCTTGTCTATCATCCTTACCCTTGCGCCTACTTTCTTCTTCAAGAACCGAGGCTGCAATTTCATCAAAAGCTAGGACTTCTAGATTGTTGGTTGTGTTAACAATGAGCTAATCACATGAATCAGGTAGACTTTGGAGTAAAATTTTACCACGTTCCACCATATCTATATTATACCCTAATGCTGAAAGTTGTGAAAATAAAGCATTAAGGGTATTAATATGATCGGTTACCATAGTAGACTCCATCATCCGAAGGGTGTATAGCCTTCTCTTCAAGAAAATTTTGTTGTGTAGCGATTTGGCCTCGTATAATTTTGAGAGAGTATCCCAAATCTCTTTTGTTGTCTTTTTCTCTGCCACACTTGACAATACTCCATCCATCGGCGCTAAATGGAGATTGACAATAGCATTGCCTTCCATCTCTTCCCACTTGGCATCGGTTATATCAGTAGGCCTTTCCTCAATTGCCGCCAAGCAATTATCTTTTCTCAAGATTGCTTTCATTCTCATCTTCCACAACGAGAAATTATTCCCGTTGAATTTTTCTATTTCGTACTTCGTTGCCATTGTTGTAGATACCTCCTTTCCACTAACAGGGCTTGACTATAGCTTGTCAAAACCGGCTGGATAAACCTGGAGCTCTGATACCACTTGTTAGGCTCGTTGTGGTATTTAGGCACTCAATTTACAACTGAAGTAGAAATGAGAATAAGAATTTTGTAGAGGAAATAAAATTTATAAAAGTATTTCACTACAAAAGGATTACAACAACTATCCTCTAATATAAGGAGAGTACAATTAATAATACCCTCTCTCTTATAATAGGGATAACACACTTAAAGAAAGACAAAGTATTAGGAGAACCTTAATATTTTCTCTCTAATCACTACAACTCTCTCTCTTGGTTTTTCTCTCTCTCTTTTTCTTTCTCCTAGGATGGATAATCAAATGATTAGCACCCCTCCATATTTATAGAGAATATTGAGGAGGTTAATAGCAACCAAGTATGACCATTCAAAGACTTAATTATAAAGTAATTTTAGATAAGATTGACAACTAATCTTCCACAATATTCTTGCATGAGTTGTCATCTTATATATTAGTACCTTCTTCATCTTTCTATCTTTAATTATTATTATCCAACTAGTCACCATTTTTGACTTCAAAACATTAGCCATTAAGGGATAATGACAATAAGCCTTGAAGTAGCAAAATTGAATTTTACTACTACAAGATCCACTTAGAATCTAGAGTTGACATGTGAAGTTAACAAGGCACCACTCCATTGAATCCTCTACTTAGTATACCTTTTGCCTCCTGAACTTCATTGTATAACTTCTTTCTCTTGTTTTGCTCTTCAAAATACTTCAGTTTGAGATCCTCGCATTGAGCAACTATTAAGTAAAACAAAGTTAGGTTTAAAACTTTCGTTGATCAAGATAGTTCCACAAGGATGTAACAAAACTCCAACTCACCCAAATCCTGGACAGCAAAAACCATTTTATTCAAGTCTAGGATTGAATCAGCACATTCATGTGCTTCACAAGAGAGTTTTGAGTGCTCTTGCTTTAATCTCTGCAATAGGTTATCATGGATGATTATATTAATTCAAAATAAATGAATAGCACAAACTAATACCAATTAAGCTTCTCACGAGAAAATATCATTTCCTTTGTGTCAGATCATGATATAAATTTTACCTTGATGTTTTCCTTCAAATCTGTAATTGCAGTTGACCAGAACTTCTTTTCATGCTCATATGTTGTGGATATAGTCTTCAACTTCTCAGCTTGCATCTCCACAGTTTGTTCTAGGGACAAGAAGATTTGAGTTTGGAACAGAAGGTCTAAGATTTGCCTTGCAGAATAATAGTTTGGTAATATATATCTTTAAGGGTGACTGGCGATTCTGAAATTTAATCGTTACTCGTACGCACTGAAGTTTCTAGTGTTCCTCATAAAATATAATACCTAGGAAGTATAACTGAAATAATTTGTTGTCAAGGTCCATCATAACTTTTTCAAGTTGCTCATTTGCTGCAGTCAAAGACATCCAAGCTTGATAACATTCGTCCGTCTTGCTTTGGCATTGCATACTCAACTCTTCTATCTTCTTTTGAAACTTAACAGTTGACTTAAATATCAAGCTTTTCTCCTAAATAGCCAAACTTGGTAAAGAACACGTTGCAATCAATACAAGGTACGTACTACGCCAATAAATGATTCAAGAGAATCATGACTTATTGTACCAGCCTTTTGAGTGACCGGAATCTCAGCTGCACAGTTTTGACATCCAAGATATTTGTGTGCCTGAGGAGGCTCTGTAATCAATTAGTAGTAGCCGTAACATGGGGCTTAGTAAATAATCTGAGCCTCACCAAAGGTTTCACACGCCAGCTAAAATCTGGCTTTAACTACCTGAAAACTTTGACGCTCTCCAAATGCAAATTCCACTAACCACTGGGCTCCCAACGACTCCTTCAAATTTTATTACAATCATGCCATGATCGTTTACAAGAACATGGCAGTCAACCAACTGCAATGGCTTGTTTGCTCCAACAACAGCAAATATATCAAATTCCGAGAGGACCTGCCAGTTTTCAGTAGCATAAAACCAATGATTATGCAGCTCTCAGCTAACCAAAAGTGACACATGATCATAAATCAGATACTGATACAAAATACTTGCCATCTCATCTTGGATGAAAACGTTGAAAACTCTCAATCCTTTAGGTCCAAATGTGTTTACAATCTCAGCAAAATGAAGATCAACAACATAGTGCCCAGGGGGGACACTGCTGAAACGGTAATTACAGATGCCCAATCTCGCTGACTCGTAAAGAGATGGGTAGTCCCCAGCCTCATTTATACATTCATCAGTTCTTAAGACGATCCCGCCTTCATAATAATCATCCGCTAGAAACTGTACGCCAGAGTATTCTGACCTTGATGTCTCACATCCCGCATTGACAAACATAACAACCTCCTCTGGTTCCAAGAAAACACAGAGCAAGAAAGCGTAAACCTCTAGGGACCAGCTGTAGTAGGCCAATTTATGGTGGAATCTGGATCCATATCCTCAAATATTCAGTACTCATTTGATTCCTCAAAGCATAGACTATTTTCTTACACAAACAATTCGAAATAGAAGATGGAACTAGATCTCAACAAAAGAATTGCACTTCATATACAGAGTATTCTGATTAGAGATAAAAGATTGTCAATAGGTTGAATAAATTAACAAACTTTACTATTCCAGTAATCACACAGATCAACAAGGACATATTCCTACCTACAGCTATCCGATTATTTACAGTTTACTGAACACAAATAGCTTAGACGAATGGCTAAGTTGAACATCATTTTTTTTCCCTGATATCACAAATTATTGTTACACGGTCGTCAGTGATTGAAGAGCTTGAAAAAAGAAACTCAAATAAAGAATTATCAATCATATTCAAGAAACCCTAACCTGCAAAAATTGAACTTATAAACCCAGAAGTGACGAAATGCGAACCCGACTCACAAATCATGCTATCCCCATAAAAATCCTCCCCTTCTTCCATCTGGAAATCATTACTTCAGTGATGTTCAACGGAATCTATATCAGTTTTCGTCAGATTGTTCCCCCAGTTGCAAACCCCGGACTTTGAAATTAGGGTTCCTTCTTCTAAGCCTCGCGAAATCGCAGAGTGTCATGGCTGGCTATCCTTATATGTGTTATGCGTTAATTGCTGCTGTTATTTCCTTCTTTTTCCTTACTCTTTAATTCCTTGCTGTAGTCTTGGGTGTAGTGGATTACTCTTGTCTTGTATTACCCGAAATTTGTTATGGAGGTTAACCACTTGGCTGGGTTGTTAAGCCACGTGGGAGGGTGTGCGGCTCATTCTCTGATTTATCTCTCAACTCTGACTCTCTTAGCCTCTCTTCTCAATTCACTCTCGAAACCCATTCAATTCCTGGGTTCCCTGACCCTGAGTTAGAGCAACTCAGATAGTAACACAGAGCATTGAGTATCCACACCACAGCAGAGTAGATTATGAGAGAGTGTGTGGGTTGAATCAGTTCATAAAAGAATGACAAGTACGTAATTTCGAGCAAAAATGTGCGAATCCTGGAGTATTTTACCACTTTTAACTTTTTCTTCCTCCTCCGAGGGAAATGATGGGAATGAATTTACAAAATTTCAATTTTGACCGTTGGAGGAAATGATAATTTCAACCGTAGTTTTACTAAGCAGCAAACATATATTTTTCAAAATATTCATTTTTTTCTTTTAACCTATCTATTTATAATCTCTTTCAAACAGCTCCTAGTCTCTCACTCTCACACTAGCACACATTCTCTCCCTCTCTCCCTCTCTCCCTGACGAGGTAATCTTTTCTTATTTTTTATGTTGTGCCGGTGGGTAGGGCTGTGCAAAAAATTCGGGATCCGAAAATTCGATCCGATATTTAAAAATCCGATCCGACATTTCGGATATCCGAACCGGTTTTATTCTAAAAGGATATCCGACATTCGGATATCCGATTTTTTTTTGGATTATCCGATCCGACAAAATATCCGATATTTTGTTGATTATTTCAATAATACACCATATTATTGTGTTTTTATAGTTTTAAGTTTTAAAATTTTATTTATTTTTATATTTTAAATATTTATAATAATATTTTAATACTTCTTTTAGATAAAATAAGATATTTATATGAATATAGATATGAATATTAATTGATATATGATCCTTATTTTTAAAAATATTATAGCAAAAGTTATTAAAATTGATAAAATAGTATTTTCATATGGATATTGGATATATCCGAATCCGGTCTATATCCGGTCTATATTTTTCGGATATCCGCATCCCGGATATCCGGTCTGAAAAAATGCGGAGCGGATATCCGAAAAAATATCCGAATGGATACGGATATTCGATTTTGCACACCCCTGGGGTGGGGAATAAACGGCACTTGATGCCGAAGAGAGGGAAAGAAAATGTCAAGATATGCTAGTGGGTGGAGGGGAGAAAGGCCCAACGTGGGGAGAACTGAAAATAGCGGAGGATCGGCAGAACCTACAGTTGGATATTAGAAGGGATCGACAATTGCTCCGTTGCCTAGAGGGAGGGATTGACATAACCGGTCGTTGCGTGGGGGATGGGATCAATAGATGATGATTGATGCCTTTGCGTGGGGTCATGGATCGGAACTGTTGGCCTGTTGTGAGGGATCGTCAACAGCTATCGGGAGAGTGCTGAAGGGATCGTCAACCTTGGGGGCAAGATGGGTTCACGATTGCCCCTCGGTCAAGTCGGATTTTTGCTTCACGGCAGCGTCTTCATCCGCGGCACAACGAATTCGGATAGGTCCTTTTCGTTTTTGTTTTAGTTCTCGTTTATTATAATTTGCAGAGTATGCTTCAATAATTTTATAACAATTTGAAACGAAAATCTTATTGGAGTATACATAATTCATTTTTTACCCTGTTTGGTATTCTGCTGTGTTTTGATTTTTGGATTTCGATTCTTCAATGCTGCTCGAAATTCTTTGGTTCAAAATCTCTGGTTTTTTATAGTATTCGTAATTTATTTGTTTGGAATTCCATTGACTTTCATTTTTGCTATCTTCGAACTCTCTAAAGCTTTGAGAGTTTGTCCCGAGGTAAGGCTCTGGGAAAAAAACCACTAATAGATTTATATTTTTATTAGATTTGTTTGAATTTTTTAATTTTTGTGGAAGATTTTGGATAATTTTTTTAGGGGTTATGGTTTTGGGAGTTTGTCTTATTGTAGGGCTTCGAAGGGAAAAAAACACTACCGATGGACGAGTAAGGAAAAAAAGTAGAAATAATTTTGTGTTTATATATAATTGTAGTGAATTCGTCTTTAGATACAAATTTAGGCTGCACATGTTTTTGTAATTTTCTTCCAATGATAAAAGTTATTTTCTGTATGTTTGTTTATCCGTGGTATTTATCATATATTTTTCATGGTGACATAAAAATATGTGCGAATGATAAACGACCAAAGACTTTCTTAGACATTTTCTCCACATGTTTATTAACATAAAACATACATAATAAATGTTTTGAAGTGAGAAAAATACATTCTACAACTAAAATGAGAGCAAGTTTCTGATCAGTAATAATAGTAGTTGGAAGTATAGATGGATCCATTAAGATCTTCAACCTCTCGAGTATCCACAAATAATTTTCTTTCATTTCAGACGACATATATGCAAATGTAACGTTAAAATCCAATTATAATGGTATTACTCCAACAATTTTAAGTAAGTTCATCTCATTCATCTTATAGGTGCAATCCATTTGTAAAATAAAAGAAAATGTACATAAAATATTAACATATACGGAATGTATAAATAGATTATCGCTTATTACATTTAATTCTAGCTCACTTTAATAACACTGAAAATCACTGAAAATAATGATTTTCAATCAACTTACTCATATCATTACGTAATATTATCTAATCATTCATTTCTTCGGACCTAAGTTTCTATCGAGCATTATAAGTATGTTTTCTCATACTTATATTTTCTTCAAATTATTTTTTAAAAAGCTGTATAATTTGTCATATATTTACGCTAGCTGTAATAAGTTCATAAACAAATTTGACTTCATTTTCTATCAACTTACTCATAATAGCATGTCTTGTTCATAATTTTTCAATTTGTTATTGTGTGTCACGTTCATAACTATCACTTATCATCCTCCATTATTGTTTTCACCACCAATAATTAAAAATGGATAATCAATCTTCTTACAACTCATATTACATGCACCTTCACGATTTATAGTCCTAGTATGCATGTATGTTTCATTTATTTCACATCTTATAGATATTCTAGCTGCCCTTATACTATTTTATTTTCTAGGACATTTGATGATCAAAACCATCATGTGACTTCTACCCGTTTGTTTAACTCATGATACAAGTTTTTTACAGTCAAATAATATTTGATCTATTATAAAAAAATATCTAATAATTTTAGATTCTAAAACATGTATGCAAACATTCCATATCCTGAAAAAAGAGTTAAGCATCATAATCTAAAAAGAATAAGTATTAATTTTATCAAACCAAATTTATTGACACAATTTACAATAATAATAATAAAACTATTTTACCTCTTTGTTCAAGTTGTAATTACTATTTCGAGAATCTATTTGTATTTCATTGTATATCCATCACCATAGTACGTTGAGGTTTTAAACCAATCATCATAGTTCATCGGGGATCCAAACTTGACATAGTTTGAATGTCTTCTGAATTCATTATTCATTGTGACTGTTTAAAAAAGGTAATTTAAAATTTTATAGGAAGATTAAGTAATAAAGTTGGTTTTAAAAAAAATTATATCGAAACTTATTTGTTGATTTTTCTATGATGAAGAATGAAAATGAAATAAACTTATATAAATACTTAGATAGAAAAAAGTGGAGCGATCAATTTGTATTAGACAAAATATTTTTTTCTACCTATACTTGCACCCATAATTTATAATTATATATACCCATACTCCCCAACTTCTACTACCGAAAATTTTTGATTTACAATTGAATTATATAATCAAAATGTTGGGTGTTACCACCATAATTAACGTTTATCAAAATATCCTTACATCAATGACAAGGCTAAAACCATTTATTATAAAATAAGGTAATTAGAAATGAGGAAAACTTTTATAAATACAAATACAAGTTTGAAAATTGACTTTGGGTTACAATAATAGAATACAAACTAAGAGATAACATGGATCAAAGAGTTCAAAAGGTATCTGGGTAAAAAGAATATCCGAATAATATAACTTTTTTCCCAAACACCTAGTACAGATAAAAGGTCACTCCTCTCCACACATTACATCAAAAGCAGAAAAATCATCTAGCAGGTCCTCAAAAGCCTACACAAAAGCATCGAGGTCATCTGCTCGTGGAAATGAACAATACCCATGAAAAGGATAGTCAGTACACTAGTACTAAGCAAGGTAACCATATTATCGAGTTAAGGATACAAAAAAAGCATGCATTCATAACAGATGATAAGTACACATTTAGTTTACAAAAATTCTCATAAGATAAATACTTATCCAAGCATATTTATTGGATATAACCATTTTCATTCTTTTACTTATGTTGAGTTTGGGGATCACATTAGTCTTAAACAGGTGGAACGATCCAAAACACCCTCTTAGGGACAACACACTTGAGCCACTATTATCATCCGGTGGAATATATCTAAAAACATCACTTTCTCAAGACAAAATGCTCATGAGCCACTATTATAATCCGGCAGAATGAATATGAAAATATCACTTTGGTTCTGACTCACGTACCCTTCTACTTTAAATCATTAGTGTCTTATTCATTAGGTTACATAATTTATATTCTCATTCATAATGAGCATGGCCCCACTATTCTTAATCCGATGGAACGAACCGAAACACCTTCTCAAAAAAAACACATCTAAACTACTATTATCATCTTGTAGAATGGATCTGAAAGCATCACCTCCCCAAGATAAAATGCTCTTAAGCCACTATTTATTATCTAGTGAAATAGATCTAAAAAATATCATCTTGGCCCAACTCACATAATCTTTCACTTTAAATGATTATTATCTTATTCATGATTGATTCACAGGTACATAACACATTAAAGTAGGTAAGCACATCACATCATAATCCAGAGTTAAGATCCTTATTTTCTCAAAACCCTAATTTCACAATTTAGGCATAAATTCTTCCATATTGATCATTTATCCACCCAATTTAGTATATCCTTTTAAAATATTATTATTATTAATATACATGAAATCTAATATCTTACTTTCACAATTTATACATGCGATAATAGCCTTATCTCAAAAGTTATTATTCATAAAGCTCCCAAACCCTAATTTCACAGGTATGTCATAACTCTTCATGTAGAGATCAAACACTTACCAAATTTAATATGCATTCCCAAAACACTAATAGTAACAACATAGTCAAGTTTTGTGGTATAACTCTACCATTTTGCACATGTGATAATGGCCTCTTTGATTTAAGGTTATTATTCTCAAACCAAGCCATATTCATACTTTATTAAACTTAGGTCATTCACAACTACTCCAAACATGTCATATAGATTACTTGGAAAATTTGGATGGTATAAGACCTTAGAATAATGTGATTCTCATATATGACCTACGTTGACCAAAATGTCCTCATCGGTAACATAACCCTTATTTCATTCAAATCTTCCATGTTTAGTAATATCATTTCCATAATCCACAAATTCCTCCAAATAAATTTCCACAATCATTTCACTTTCATCATAACCTAAATAAAACTCATGATACAACCATATTTCACATCGAAGGATTTTTCACATAAAATAATAATTGCATGAACTCTACCTGATCTTTTCCTATCATATAATACCAACCACCTATCATATTATCAACAATAATGTATTATTTTACATAATCACAACAACATGATACAACATAAAATCATGTATAACACTTAGTAGTCAAAAAATCTAGACTACAATCGTTATCCTTATTAAGATGGCTATAATCTCTAAGCTTGCAAAACCTATTACGCCTCTTTTGGGACCATAGGGAAATTACCTAAGAAAAGCATAATAAAACATCATTAGGATTAAATCACCTAAGTAAGAACATGCTTAAGAAAAATGAAGGGTAAAGGGAGGAAGAAAACCTAACCAAATAAGGATATTGGTTGAGAAGAAAGTTGTGAAACCAAGGAAAAGAAAATGGAGGGTGAGCAACGACACAACCTATTGTTGCTAGGGAAAGTGCAATGGTGAAGGAGGCCAAACAAGAGGGGTGGAGTGGTAAGGTTGGGGGTTTTGAAATGGAGAAGTGTTGCAATAGTACTAGCTGCCAAAATGGAGGGGAAGGCTTCGGCTAAAGTTGCCGAAGTGGATGAGGGGGAGATTTGGCCAAGGCTACCGAAGTGATAGAGGGGGTTTTGGCTAAAGCTGTCGAATGGGGAATGGTTATGCTGCAGTAAAAAATATTGCAGCAAGGGAAAAGAAAGAAAAGGGTGTGGTGGAGTTAGTTGAAGGTAGTGTGTGTGTTGTGGTGAAAATGGCTGAATGGAGGGGGTAGGATCAGTGGTTTTGGCCGATACTTAGGGGAAGGTTGTGGTAAAGGTGACCAATGCTAGGGGTGAGGTAATGGAGGTGGTTGGTGGTTGTGTAGATGCCTCAGTTGGGATCACTGGTGGGGTGATCTTAAGTGATTTTGGTGATGGGAAGGAGGTGGTGAAGGAGGGAAGTGGTGTTTCGTTGGTTGTAGAAAAAAAAGGGAGAGAATAGAGGTGGCAGCATTTAATGTCAAGTATGCGTAGGTATATATATATATATATATATATATATATATGACAGGTGAGAGATGTGAGGGAAAAAAATTTCAACCCCAACCCTCATGCGTAGGAGGTGGGAGTTTATAGGAGTAAAGAATGGTCTTATAGGTGGTAGAGAATGAGGGGCATATAAGCATTATCTATGGACAATGTTCCATATAGGATAAGGGGGAAGAGTAGAAGGAGGGGGAATCAACCAAGAGGGAAAGGAGAAAAAATAAAGGACAAGAGGAAAATAATAGAGTTTAGTATTTTTAATTTTTTTTCTATTAAAACAATATCATCATGGTAGATTAATCATCGATAAATCAAAATTAGGTTAAATTCTAGGATTAGAGAATTAGGATAATGTAAAAATATTTATTTTTCAATATTAGGATTAGGTTACAATGTTAATTACTCGGGATTAGGGTTAGCTAAAAATTCGAGGTATTACACATACCCTGTGTTTCTATAGATAAAAAATTATGTGTAGGCATACTCTAAAAATATTTGTTGTGCCTATCAATTTTAATTTGATGCCCTATAAAAATTTCTTTTATATAAAATAATTATTTTTAAAATGTGTGAGGATAAATTTAATTGGTTACTGAATTAGTGGAAGGCTAAAAAATGATGGTGGGAGGGGGAAACATCACTTGATGACGGGGAGAGAGGGTGAATAGGTAAAAAATGTTGGGGGGAGGGGACGACATAAGGTGCTATGGGGAGGGAGAGGCAGATAGGGGACAAGGGACGAGAGGGAATTGACACGAAATGTTGAGGGGAGGGGAACCAACAAAATGTGCAGTTTGTAGGGGCATATGGGTCGATGTGGGGAAATGTGTATGAGAGGAAAGATAGGGAGGGGAACGACACATATTGACAATAGTTGGGATGGGGAATGAAATAGGTTGTTCGTGGTTAGGGATGGGGAATGGCACATAATGCCTTGAATCGGGGAGGAAGAATGACAAAATCTACCGGTGTCCAAGGATAATTTGGGGGGGGGGGAAATCCATATAGTAAAAATAAGTTTTCTAAATAACAAAACCCTTTGAGAGAGCCATGATTTGTATAGAAACTAGTAATTCACCTGTGCATGGCACAAGATTTATTACTTTTAATTCATTAAGTAAACTTAAAAAATTTAGTTAAAATAAATCATTTAAAAAAACATATAATATAATTATCATTTTAATTAAAATAAAATAAACATATAATATCAATATTAAAATTAATTGAATATATAAAAAATAATGAAGCAATACTTAAGAATTGAAGTGTCGTGTATTCTAAATATATATACAATTGTTGAATTAAAAAACAACTTTAAACTAATATGAATATTATTTCAAATACATTTATTATCATATCTATGAAAATTTATACTTGTAATTAACATACAATTGTCTGAGTATCTTCATGATATATGGGAAGGTAAATTTTTTTCATCCATTTTTTTGATCTTCCAAAAGGGGAACAATTATTCATTTGGTGATAATTACTACATGCTATAGCAAATAATTGTTGTTTTCTCATATTCGCACTATATTTGCATTAGGATATCTAACTCATCTATAAAATATATTAAAAAATAATTACATTTCTTTAATATTCACTAATTATAAATACAATTGGTATATCATGATCATTGAACTTGGTGAACAAGAAATTTAGTTGCCCATTGGTTGTGTTTTCTATCCCTTTGGATTTGGTGATGGTGCTCGTATCATTGGACATCAATTAAACTTTAAGTCTTTAATACATTGGTTGATTTAGCTATTAGTTAAGTTATAATCTTCTTTAGTATCTTTTCTCATTAATAGATGATTGAGTTATTTTTCACATAGCTTTGTTTCCTCTAGTGTGCTTGTACTAACAAATCAATTAAGGCAAACAATTATCATAAAAAACACCATGAAAAATATAAATAATAAAAGTAGTAGTGTAATCATGATTAAAATATAGTTCCTTACATGATTCCTACATTGGGTAGATGACAATAATGAAAGTATGGATGGATTCGTATTTCTTCCCTACTTTCCGCAGTGGGGTTATAATGGTTATGGAAGTGTAATTATAAAGTTAGTGATAAATTGATAAAATGACTAATTTTAGGATGATTCTCCCTCTTTATATGTGCCTAATTCTATGAATTATTTATGTATATTGTTGTATTTTCTGTTAGATTCCTAGATACTATGTCATTTGTCATTTTGTTTTATAGGTGCGCTCAATGGATGCAAATAAGGATAATATGAGGAAATATTAAGTCTTTGATTGAAAATTAAAGAATTTTGCCTTTGATTCAATCTGAATTTGGAAAAATGCAAAGAAAAAAAGTTATAGATATTCTTCTCAGCTTTCCAATGTATTCAATATCACCTCATTTCGACTCCGAACGAATAAGTTATGAGCCAACATGGTTGCGCGGTTTTTAGAGCGACTACTCAGTCTCTGACCCTAACATGGCTTGGTCGTGTTGGGTATCATTTTTTTTTCTTAGCACAATTTTAAAGGATCTAAAAATTATATTAAGTGGCAGATTTTGCTAGACCTAATGGGGACGACTAAAAGGAGATTTTTGGAGGCTATCTTTCATTCTCATTGCTCTCTGTCTATTTTTATTCCTCTCTTTTGTATTCATCTCTCTTGGTTGCAAAAACACATTGGATTCAATTTTGAAGCTTTGTAATCATTCGGATCCTAATCGATTCTTCATATCTTTAGCAATCTAGCTCTATCTTCTAATCTATTAATCTTTTTATTTTATCAATGTCTAATTTCTCTATTGTGTATATTGATTTAGTTATGAGTGGGTATATTTCTTTTCTAGGATTAGATAAAGTTTAAATCATTGATTAGTGATAAATTAGTTTCATTTATGTTTCGATTTCTTGAATTATTGTTTTCAATTGTTAAGGTCTTCGCTTATGATTGAATTGGTTAATCACTGATTTGGCTGAATATAGGTTTTAATCTAAGAACTGAAATATGAAGATTAATAACCACAAAACTAACAATTGAATGGGAGAATCGAACTACGAAATTAGGCTAGAGCCTTTTGAGGATTTAACTGATTTAGCATAGAACATAATGGATCTAATTCGATATAATACCATGAAAATAGGTTATTAATTTGGATTAGGTACGACTTTTAGATCTTGAAAGAGGCTATTAGTTAATTTATATTATTTCACCCTCTCGAATTTAGGATTGTTTAGCAATTAAATTAATTATTCATTAATTATTGATTTATCACAACAATCCAATCATAGGCCTTTAATTAGATTTGTATCACTGTTAGCATTACTATTTGATTTTATTTTGTTAGTCATTTTCTACTCCTCAAATTTGATTTATCTAGATAGTCATAAATGTTGAAGATTCAGTACTTAACAACGAAGTCCTTGTGGGATACGACCTTAATGTGCTACAACAAATCTGTGTGCTTGCGGATTTGGCCTATCAGTTAGGTTGTTGCATTGGTGATAGTAAGGTTATAAAAGTATTGATTGATTCCTTTCCCTTCCCTACTTAACAACAAATTACAAAAAAAAAACAAATGATAAATGGAAAAAGGATATAATGAATTATATAAGTAATAATCATTAAAAAATTCGGTTGTAGCAAAATAAGCTATAATTTGGAGTTACTTATCCAAAATAATTATTGTAAATAATTACTTATTTTGGAAAATCTTTAACCTAAAAAATTTCTAAATAAATAGTTATCTTAGATAATAACTATTAATAATTAGATTCAAACAAGTCTTTAAATAAGATACAATCGGATAAAAAAATTTGAATTCCTGATATTCCAAATGGAGTATGTATCATACCATACATTATACATATTACAATATGTAATATAAACTTGCATAATAGCAAAAATAGGTAACAATTTGATAAAAGAAGAAGAAGAAGAAGAAGAAGAAGAAGTTAGAATACCTAATATTCTAGACACATTATATATTATATCATATATATATTACATAAATTTGCATAGAATAAAATTGCATAATCACATAGATAAGCCACAACTAGATGAAAGTTTTAGAATGCTTGATATTCTAGACACATAATTACAAAGCCTCACTTCTTAATCATGTACTAATATACATCCAAACTAATAATTCCCCTTAGAATAGAATTTTTTGGGATTGTATATTTCTGGATGACCTTGCCCTTCACAACCAATTCAAAGTTTGGTCTATTATTTTTTTTATATCATGTTGTCATAACTACAAATTCAATGGTTTACTCGCATACACAAATACTCAAGTTTACTAATGATAATAGGCATTTTGTGATGGATGATTCATCAAGTTCTCCACATCTATATAGAGTAAATGTAATTAAATGCTACCCTTACATATAATACTATGTAACTTTTCATTTTTACACTAAGTAATTACTATCACTTGCATTTGCTCATAGATGCAGTAGTTACAATATATGGATGTGATTATAGATCTAATTAATCATTATTGAATATGGTCTCATTTAGCATGGTACCCATGTTCAATTTGCGTATTAGCTACTCGTTGATTTTTTTTACGCATTATAAGGGGGGATCCCTAATGAATCAAACCATAATATTACAAGAGACATAACGGTAAATATATCCTCTAGATAAGTTAAACCATAAGAGTTCTCTAATCTCCATGGGAGGGACATTGAAGAGGTGGAGACCATAAGGAAGAGTCTGACCCATACGAGCTAAGTCGTCAGCAATAGATTTAGACCCTCAATATGCACGCACCATGCGACCATAAGCAAAACTCTTCAATAGATTCTGGATGAAGAAATGAAGAAATGAAGGACCATTAATTAGTTTCACAACAACAAGAGAATATCAGTTAACCGCTACCTTATTGCGAGCTCGGTTATAAGACTCCTTCAATCCATTCTAGATAGCCTACAATTCAACTTGTAAAATTGACTCATGCCCCAAGTTAAAGGCAAAACCAAACAACCAATAACCCAAATAGTCTCTAGCAACCCCACTAGCTGGGATTTGGCTAGGGTTCTTTAAAGCATTGCCATCCACATTCAATTTTACCACGCCCGTTGGAGGGGCATCCTATCTAAACAAATGCAGTATGTTATCATCTTTATTAGTATGAATTGCTTCCATAGTATCCCATGCCCAAGTCTCCTTCTTGACAAAGGTATAAATCTATGAAGCTTCCTATAAAGGATCAATACTAATACCTCTAAAAATTTTACAATTATGATTGAACCAAAGGAGCTAATAAGTAACTATAAGCGTTACAGTCCAAGGCGGAACGGAAAAATCCGACTTCCTAGTACGACACATGTTTTTCCAAGACTACTTATGGAAACATCCCTGAAAGAAGTTATCCTTATCCTCCATAGTAAGAAGATGAAGCTAAATATACTTACTAGTGGGGCAATCATGAAGGACATGCCCAATATCTTCTAAAGCACCACCATAGTTGGCAAGTGAAGCATTCTCTGTGAACACTTAGTGCATACGCTTAACATTTGTTAATAATTTATCTTAACTAGCCAACCAAGCAAAGATCTTAATTTAATATCAAACTTTTTTTTTCAAATCACATTTTATCAAGAGGATGAGGGAGTACCATCCTAAGCAAGAATATCAAATGTTGATTGAACAGTAAAAACTCCATCCGGGATAAGTCTCCAAGACTTAATATTAGTTGCATCATTCATGGGATCAACAAAAGTAGTAGATATCTTTGTGAGAGCCTTCATAGGCAGCAGTTGATGAAATAGAGTCTAATTCTAGCCACCTGATGCCAAGATGAAGTCTTTAACACTTCTTGATTAGAGCTCCATCGAAATAGAACACATGATATGTTTAATAAGGGCCCTGACCTGACCCACCAATACTCCTAAAAATGGGTATTGGTACTTGACTTAATGGTCCACTTAATACCCTTTTCAAGTTGTGAAATGGATTTACATATGTAGTGCCAAGTGCTGGATGATTGAGATGGTGTCCCAATAGAAGCTAAACAAGAATCATACTTTTTCCTTAATAATCTGGTCCAAAGTGCATTTGAAGCAGTTAGCATGTCCCATGCAAGCTTCATTAATAAATCTTGGTTCAAAATGTCCATGCAACGGAGTCTAAGACCAACTTTTTCTTTGGGCCTACAAACATGTTTCCTGCTAACAAGGTGGAATTTTCTTCTAGTGCTAGAACAACCCCATAAGAATACGCAATTAACCTTATAAACCATCTCGTTCACATATTTCGGTATCCAATTCATTATCATCGTGTACATTGGGATTGCATTAGAGGAAGCTTGTATAAGAGTACAATAACCAGATAGAGAAATCAATTGGGGTTGCCATGAAAATAGCCTCTTACTCACTCTCTCCGCCATATTAGTGTAGGGATGTAAATGGGATAGATTCGGGTATACCTATATTCGTATCTATACCTGATAAGAAAATCTGTACCCGTATCTGAACAGGTATCCACTAATACATCTATATCTGTATCTGTTAGATATCTGTTACCCGATAGATTATTCGTTTACTCGTTAATGGATATTATCTAGAGGATAAATCCATTACCTGATGGATAAACCCATTGAGAGTTGAGCTAAATGATAATTTTAACATTAATTTATGCTAATTAAAATGAAATTTAGGAGAAATATTTCAAAAATCCTAAATTAACCTAAAAAGGAAATTTAATTATTATTTTAATTAAATTATTTTAAATATCCCAAAAATATCAAAATATTTTAAATACTCCCAACTCACCTATTTTTCTTTTCCCTTTTCCCTTTTTTTCTTTTTCTTTTTCCCCTCTCTTTTCTTTTCTTTCCTTCCTCTCCTTTCTCTTTTTCTTTCTTCCTTTTTCCTTCCCCGACCTAGGCCAGCCCATCTCTACAGCCCAAACCCTCTCCCCTCTCCCTTCCTCCTGAGCGTCCTAAGGTTGCCTCCCTTTCTTCTCCCTTACAACCCGGTCCGTCCTCCTCCTTTTGTTTCTTTCTTTTCCCCTGGACGGACCGGTCTGCCCACCCTTTCTTCTCCCCTTCTCCTTCTCCTCTGAGCCTCTCTCTCCTTGATGCCACTCCCCTCTATTTCCCGGCGTAGGCACACGACCTCTGCGCCATTGCACGCTTGCCTGCCTCCCCTATCCTCTTCCTAATCACTCCCTATTTCTCCTCCATCCAATCTTGACCTCTCTCTCTCTCCTCACACATGCCTCTCTCCCCCTTCCTTTTTTCCTTTCCTAATCTATTAGACCCACAAAAATGGCAAGCCTACACCGGCCATTGGGCCATCTGTCGGTGACCTGCACGCGTGTCACCGACCTTCCCTCTTCCTCCTCTATTATTCCCCCTCATCCATGGCCTATAAATACCCTACATCCACCCTATTCAATATTTTTCTCTCAACCTAAAAATCTACACCTCTTGTGCACTACCGCCTGTTGCGTCGCCGCCGTCCAGCACCATCACCCAAACTACTCCCTGCTCCACCCTCCACCGAGCTACACCCCTCACCACCCTCAATACTCCCTGCACAAGTTTCCTTGGCTGTGTAAAGTTGGCCATTCGACCAAACTTAACCTAGCCACTGCCGCCCTATGCGCCACTGTCCACTGCCACTCCTACCGCAACCACCACCCCTTATACCCTCCAAAATCACTAGCAGACCTTCCCTTACCTTCCTTTTTCCCTACCTCCCTCTCCACCACCCTTAGCCACCACACAGCCTCCGACTGCGCCAACACCACCAGTCCAACCCTCTCGACCTAGGCATCCTCCACCACCTCAAATACCCCTCTCATTTTCCCCTCTCCTACCCTAAACACCCCACTTTACACCTTTTTCCCCGCTGCCGCCACTACCATCGTGTGCCGTCGTTGGTGCCACCGGTCACCACCAACCGTAGGTGGTACCCTAACCCTTAAAACCCTAGTTGTGATACCATTATCTCTTCTATTTGTATTATGATATTATCCTTACTATCCTTATTATTATTAACTTTTTTTATTATTATTAATGTGGTTATTACTATTGTTATTATATCATTATTATTTTTTTATCATTAGTATTATTAAATACAACTTCAAAAATAGTAATACTACCATTATTATTAATGGTCGAAACTTATTATTATTATCATCATCATCATCATCATCATCATCATCATTGCTTTATTATCATTAATATCGTTTTTGTTCTTATCATCATCATCATCATTATTATTACTATCACTATTACAATTATTGTAAAAATATTTGAACCCTTATTTTATTATTATTTCAAATATTATTATTATTACTATTATCCCTATAAATATTATTATTTTATTAATATTACTATTATTATATCATTATTTTACTAACCCTATTATTAGCCTTAACCTTAATAATATAAATATGGCTATAAATATTAACATTAACCTATTTTGACTAGTAATACCCTAGTAAGCTAACTTGGGAATTAAAAACCCTATTTTTACTTTTAAAGTTTCTTTTAATAATAGTGACCCTAATATTAGAGTAAACTAGGAAATAATTTTCGGTAGGAGGAAAATTAATCCTTAGTTTTTCCCTGTTATAGTTGAACCCAATCAAAATCCTAAGGAAGTGTAGGAACGTGCTCCAAGACTAGTGTCATGTTAGGTAAAGATGTAGCTAAGGCCCTATGTTTGTTATGTGCCTTGTATGCCATGTATCATGATATATTATGTATCTTATGATTATTATTATAACTATTTTATGTGTAGCGCAGCTTGGAGTTGAGGTATGTTCATGTATTTTCTTATGGCATATGTAAAATATGTATATGTTGTGATTATGATGTGATGTGATGTGACTCTTTAGGACATACATGCTAGGATATTTAATGTAATGATATGGTGTGGAAGGATGAAAAAGGAAAAAGGGGAAGTGAATGGACCAAAGGGAAGTGAGTTAACCAAGGGATATGGGATTGATCTAAATATCTTATGATCCATGAAAGGAAAAATAAGAGAGGACTATGAATAAAATAAAAGAATGGGTGAACTTTGCATGGTAATTCTAGGGTTTGTATGGGAATTCTAGGATTTTACATGAGAACTTTGAGGGTTTACATGGAGTGAATGGAGTCTACAGGGGGATGAGCTTTACGTGTGAAAAGTTACCTTGGGATGTAATAAAGGTAAAGGAAGAGTTGTTTGGGTTATTGGATACATTGGGTGAAAAATAGTATGTGGGTTAGTATAAGGGTGCATAGGAGATCTGGCTAGGGTTTAGGAGGAAAACCCTAATTTGAGATGGTGGTGAAAGTAAAAACAATTGAGGGTGAGTGGAGTATGAGATGAGGGTGGAGGAATGTCATGTGTAGGGTGAGTATGGGTATCATGGAAAAGTAAGAGTGGAAGGTGAGAAATGGAGGGGTGATAGATGGAAATAAGGATGTTAGGGTTTGGTGTGGCCAGCTAGGATTTGGTATGACCACCTAGGGTTTTGTGGTCACACATGTATTTGGGGGAGTAAAGTGAAATGATGAGGGCTGAATCTAAGGGATGTGATGTGTGGGGTGTTAAACGACCTCGGTATGTGAGGTAGAGAAGGATGGGCCACATGGGCCCAATTTAGGATTTCTAGAGAAAATCCTAAGGTAAGGCAGTAGGTAGACTTGAAGGCGTAAGGTAGTAGGCCTTAACCCACATAATTAGGAGTTGGGCTTCCAGTATGAGTAAGTGGAATAAGGAAAGGATGTTGGGGCATGTTAGGAGGTGCATAAGTCTTAAGATATGGGATGAGCCCTTTTGGGAGGATAAGTGTAGATGGAGTTGGTCTTGCATATCTAGGGTGAAACTTATTGAATAAGATACAGTAAACATTAATCATTTAAAGTGGAAAATTATTGAGCCGAGTCCAAACCGATCTACCAACATAATAGTGGCCAGGTGCCGAGGTGCCCTAGAGACCGATCCACCGGCATATAATAGTGGTCAGGTGTGTTCTACCTTGTATGTGACCGATCTACCGACTATAATAGTAGGGGATCCAGAGCTCAGTAAACCAAATTCTAAGTTTGATAAGACATATGAAAGACACTAAGTACTTATAGTGGAACATCATGAGAGTCAGAGCTAGACCGGTCCATCGGCAAATAATAGTGAACAAAAGCATCTTGCCCTAGAGGCCGATCTATGGGCATACAATAGATGTTAGGTGTGTTCTGCCTGTACGTTTCCGATCTGCCGGCATAATGGTGGGGTTCCTATACTCGCATGGAATGATAAAAAGTATGGTGTAAAATGAGTATTGATTAGAGAATAAATAACCATTTCATCTGGACTATAGATTGGCCTTTATTTATCTATAATGATTGTATGTTGTTATGTGATCATGTTTGTGTTATGTGCCCTTATGTGTTGGCCTTAGTTTTATGGTTACCTTACTCATTACGTAGCGTACTAACCACCCATTTCATAGGTGCTACTCATTCCCACAATTAGAAGGCCCTATTGAGTTTGTGTAGGTTAGTGATACTATTTTTGATTCCTTCGATGCTTATGAGGCATTGGGTAGGACTAAGTGTTGGGCATGGACTTGGTTTGGGATCGAGAGAGACATGGATAGATTTATTTCCTATGTCCTTTTATTTTGTAGTAGATTACTCAGGCTTAATTTTTATCGTATTGTGGCCTTTACTCCTTTTGAGGAATTTTAATTATGTACTCTAGATTCTAAACTCTTTTCGTGTACTCTGATTTTTGCCTTATGAATGTTTCAATGCTTTTATGAATCCTTGCTTTAAGTTTGAATAATGATGGTTGTTAATTCTTCTTTAACCTTGTGGTTAGTATGAGATCGATCAAGGGATGGGCTTGTACTGATCATTGCAGTAATATCCTCGAAATTTAAAAGTTTTGATTTACTTGCTTCCATGAAACTCTTTACTAAAACAAAATTTTTTAGTAGTAAATTTTAGGGGTGTTATAAGTTGGTATCAAAGCGGTGGTTCTAGTAACGACACTTATTTTCAAAGAAAATTGTGATTTATAAAGTTTTTCCCAGATTTTTGAAACATTTTCGAACCTAAAAAGGCCTTTCCATTTTTAAAGTTTTGAGTCCTGGGCATGGTGAGGAATGTGAGGGTAGATTAGGGTTTTTCCTAAAAAGGGAATAGTATGATATGATTGCTTCGAACTAGTGTGTTCGCTCCTAACCTCACTTTTTGTATTGCAGCTTCCAATGGTGATGAACTACTAAGTAGGCCATTTGGAAGAGGCATTTGAAGCTTTCATGGAGTTTGTTCAGCGCCAGCCCTTGGTGCCTATCCTGCACCCTCACCCCGCTGAGGTCGATGGTGAGGACTGGCTTCGAAGGTCACTAGACATCATCCTCTAACGTACTCTAGCGAGGAGGACCCGATGGTCCTCGAGGGGTGGATCCGGGATATGGATCGCACCTTTGAAGCAGTGGAATACCCACCAACCAGCTAGCTTAGCATCACACTCTTTTTCTTAAGAGGCGTAGCAGATGCCTGGTGGGTGCAGCACTGTGCCTGAGACGGTCCTCTGGCTACTTGGGAAACTTTCAAGACCAC
The DNA here is from genome assembly GCA_030549775.1 of Tamarix chinensis. Lineage (NCBI taxonomy): Eukaryota > Viridiplantae > Streptophyta > Magnoliopsida > Caryophyllales > Tamaricaceae > Tamarix > Tamarix chinensis. The sequence goes on along the minus strand of CM060179.1, from coordinate 6,803,464 downwards.
CTTCCACTCCAAATTTTATCCCGAGAGCCTAAAGAGGGACAAGCTTTGGGATTTCATGCAGCTCACTTAGGGATCAATGATAGTCCACCAGCATCATGCTCGCTTCACCGAGCTGCTCATATTTTCTCTAGGGATTGCTGCCAATGATTCCACGGTGGTGTTCCAGTTCGAGCAGGTGCTAAAGTTTAGTATTCGCTAAATGATGGGTGCAGCATCCTTCACGGACTTAGCTTCTCTATACGAGCGTGCCTGCATCGCCGCCACTTTGGTCCAAGAGCAGGCCATCATCCTCTAGAAAAGGAAGCCTGAGGGTCAAAGTTATGGGGGTAGGACCCAGCTTTGGTCAAGAGGACCGATGAGACCTCCACCGAGAGATCGCAGCATAGGCCAAGGACCCCTAAGGGGATCCACTTACAGACAGTGTGGCCGAAGCCACCCGAGTAGGAACTGTGGAGGAAGGTTGGTGACCTACCTAAATTGTGGAAGGTTGGGCCACAGATTGATGGAGTGTTGAGGCCATTGCGATCTCAGCAAAACTAGACTCGACCGACTCAGTAGGGAGGAGCCCTGATATCCCAACAGCAGGCGTACCCGTAGCATTTTCATACCGCACCCCAACAGTACTACTAGCGAGCACCTATCCCAACCGGTGACCCAGTTCGAGAGGCTAAGGGAAAGCCTCAGGGATCTAGGCCCTTCCCTCAGAGGGGAGGCAACTCAGGCAAGTCAGGCAGACGCCTGAATATGATTAATCAGGTGGAGGCTGACCGCCAGCTCGATGTTGTCACGGGTATGTTCACCATCCATTATCTGCCGATGTATATCCTCTTGATTTGGGTGCTACTTTGTCTTTTGTTTCATCTGCTTTTGCTGCTAAAGTTGAATTGTCACCATCTACTAGAATAGAATTGTTTGTGATGCTTCCATTGGGTGATAGGATGGAATGTAGTCAGTTGTTTTCAGATGTGATCTTAGTCATAGGCAGTGTAGACTTTTTAGTAGACCGGGTCAGTATAGACCTGAAGGATTTTGATGTGATTTTGGGTATGGACATGTTGGGTAGATATCGGACCATTATTAACTACACATAGGAGCGCATGATTCTACGAGGCCCAAAGGGGAATAGGGTTTTGTACAGGAGGACTCAGCCCAAGCCCACTACTAAGGTGGTATCGGCAGTTGCTTTGCACGCCTTGATCTATAAGGGGTACTCCTTGTACGTGTATAGTGTGCAAGGGCTGAATAAGGACCTGACCGCTCTAGATAGCATCCCGGTAGTCAAAGAGTTTCTAAATGTATTTTCGGAAAAAATACTTGGTATGCCCCTAGTTTAGGAGATCGATTTCAAGATCGAGCTAGTGCCGGGAGCCGAGCCCATCACGAAGGCACCTTACCGGATGGAACTAGTTGAGTTAAAGGAGTTAAAGGCCCAGCTAGAGGAGCTATTAGAGCACGAGTATATTTGGCCTAGTGTATCACCATGGGGAGCACAAGTCTTGTTCGTGAAGAAGAAGGATGGTAGTCTCCATCTCTGCATTGACTACTGAGGGTTGAATAAGCTAATAGTGAAGAATTGGTACCCGCTCCCGAGAATTGACGATCTATTTGACTAGTTGAAAGGTGCCTTGGTGTTCTTCAAGATCGATCTAAGGTCAGGATACCATCAGTTGAGGATCGCTGATGCTGACATCATGAAGACCAATTTTCGGACCCAGTATGGGCACTTTGAGTTTATAGTGATGCTGTTTGGACTTATAAATACCCATGGAGTTTTCATGGACCTGATGATGAGGATATTCAGACCCTTCCTCGATCAACCATAATGGTGTTTATCGACGACATTCTAGTGTACTCCCGAGGAAACGAGGAGCATGAGCAATACCTCTACACTATTCTAAGTCTGTTGAGAGAGCATCGCCTATATGTGAAGTTGTCTAAGTGTGGATTCTAGCTTTAGGAAGTGGCCTTCCTTGGACACATAGCATCAGCTAGAGGAGTGGCGGTGGACCCAGCCAAGATCGTGGCCATCACCGAGTGGAAACCTCCCATGAGTGTAACCGAGGTTCAGAGTTTTTTGGGTTTGGTCGGGTATTACAAAAGATTTGTGCAGAACTTCTCCAAGATTGTCTGACTGCTAACCAACCTCTTGAAGAAGTCTACGAAGTTCCAGTGGGACGAGACTTGTGAAGAAGCATTCCAAGAGCCAAAAAGGTGGTTGACCACTATGTTGATGTTGAATCTAACAAAGAGTACAAAAGGGTTTGAGGTTTACAGTGATGCATCTAAGCACGGGCTTGATGTGTGTTGATGCAGAATGGTAGAGCGGTTTCTTATACCTCCCAACAGTTGAAGCAGCATGAACAGAATTATCATACTCATGACCTGGAGTTAGCTACCGTGGTATTCGCACTAAAGATTTGGAGGCACTACTTGTATGGGACGAAGTGCAGATTATTTACAGATCACAAGAGCCTCAATTACATCAGAAGGAACTCAATTTGAGGTAGAGGAGATGGTTAGAACTTGTCAAGGATTATGATATTGAGTTGACCTACCATAAGGGTAAGGCCAACGTAGTTGTAGATGCCCTGAGTAGGAAGACCTCGCATTCTGCACTATGTTGTGTGGTTGCTGACCGAATGATAGGGGAGTTATCAGGCTTGGAGATTGAGATGATTTATCAGGGAGACCTTGAGGCCCGTATGAATGTTCTGACACTCACTCCCACCATATTTGAGGAGATTCAAGCTTTCCAGATCGGAGATGTCAAATTAGAGAGGATCCGATGGAAGATGCAAGAAGGTCAAGCAGAAGGGTTTAGAATTCATGAAGATGGTAGCCTTTGATTCAAGGGTCACCGGAGTGTACGTACCACGGAGTTGTCTAGAATTGAAGCATCGCATTATGGAAGAAGGGCATCAGACCCCTTATTCAGTCCACCTAGGAGGATCCAAGCTATATAAAGACCTCAGGAAAGTGTAGTGGTGGCCCCATATGAAGCGGGAAGTGGCTGAGTTTGTGTCCTGGTGTCTAGTGTTTCCAAAGGTTAAGATCGAGCACCGGAGACTAGCAGGGCTACTTCAGCCCTTAGAAGTGCCAAGATGGAAATGAGACTCTATCTCCATGGACTTTTTTAGTGGTTTGCTAAGGATACGGAGCGACTGTGACACCATTTGGGTTGCTGTGGACAGATTGACTAAGTCGGGTGCGTTTATTCCCATGAAGTCCATGTGGAGTATGGATTAGTTATCGAATGTCTACATAAAGTTTGTGGTTAGTCATCACGGGGTTCTAGAGGACATCGTGTTAGATAGGGATTCGAGGTTTCTCTCTCATTTTTTACGAAACCTATTGGAAGTCTAGGGGATAAAGTTGAAGATGAGCACAACTTTCTATCCTACCATGGATGGACAGATGGAGTGGACTATACAGACTTTAGAGGATATGTTGAGAGCTTGTGTGTTGGATTTCTAGGGTTATTGGGAGGAGTGCCTACAATTGATAGAGTTTTCATACAACAATTGTTATCATGCCAGTATAGGTATGGCTCCCTTTGAGGCTTTGTAGAGACGGAAATGTAGGACTCCCTTGTGTTGGAGTGATATCAGCGAGATAGTGCTGCTGGGGCTTGAGATGATTGGAGAGATGACTAGGTAGGTCTGTTAGATCTAATACCGAATGAGAGTAGCCCAGAGCAGACAGAAGAGTTTATTAATCAGAGACATCGAGATAGTATTTTTGAACCTAGGGATAAGGTATTGTTGAGGGTTTCCCCCACAAAGAGCGTGCAAATGTTTGGCAAAAAGGGCAAGCTGAGTCCGAGATACATTGACCCCTATGAGATCCTAGAGCATATGGGACAGGTTGCTTACCAATTGGCTTTTCCTCTAGAATTAGCACGAGTTCACAATGTTTTCCACATCTTGCAGTTGCAAAAGTACGTCGCCGACCCCTCCCATGTGATTCGACCGGACGAGATAGAGCTGGACGACTCTCTGACTTACGAAGAGCGATCTGTGCGAATCCTCAATGCCAAGCTACAGAAGACCTGCATGAGTGCAGTGCGCCTTGTTAAGATCCTTTGGAGCCGGCATAAAACTGAAGAAGCTACTTGGGAAGCTGAGAAATACATGAGTGAGTGCGTACCCTGAACTTTTAGCTACAGGTATGACAACCCTTAGAAGACCCCCTTTTCTTTAAGGGAGTAGTGGTATATTAGTATAGTTTTATAATTTTTAATGATAGTCTTGCCTTATCCGCTTAGAACTTCTTAACCTTAACCCTAGGAACTAGCAAGTGACTTCAAGGACGAAGTCTGCCTTTAAGGGGGTAATGATGAAATACCCCAAAACCCTAATTTAGAGAATTATGGCAAATTAAAGATTTATTAGAAAAATTAATTATATAAATTGTTTTATTAAAATAAGAGGGCGTAATTAAGGCAAAATCAAGAGGAAATTTATAAATAATTTAATTGGAAGAAATTAGGGTGTTTTGCTAATTAAAATGAAATTTAGGAAAAATCTTTCAAAAATCCTAAATTAATCTAAAAAGAAAATTTAATTATTAATTTATTTAAATTATTTTAAATATCCTAAAAATACCAAAATATTTTAAATACCCCCAACTCACCTATTTTCCTTTTTTTCTTTTTCTTTTTCCCCTCTCTTTTCTTAACTTTTCCCGCCTCTCCTTTCTCTTTTTCTTTCTTCCCTTTTCCTTCCTCGACCTAGGCCAGCCCACCCCTGCGACCCAAACCCTCTCCCCTCTCCTTTCCTCCTGCGCGATCGAAGGCCACCTCCTTTTCTTCTCCCTCACGACCCGGTTCGACCCCCTCCTTTTCTTTCTTTCTTTTCCCCTGGACCGACCGGTCCACCCACCCTTTCTTTTTCCCTTCTCCTTCTCCCCCAACCCTCTCTCTCCTCAATGCCCAGCCCCTCCATTTCCCAGCGCAGGCATGCGGCCTCTACACCGCAACACGCTGGCCTGCCACCCCTATCCTCTTCCATGTCACTCCCTCTCTTTCCTCCACCCAATCGTGACCTCTCTCTCTCCCCTTATGCATGCCTCTCTCCCCCTTCTTTTTTCCCTTCCCGATTTATCAGACCTGTAAAAATGGTAGGCCTACACCGGTCGTTGGGCTGTCGACTGGCGACCTGCATGTGTGCTTCCGACCTTCCCTCTTCCCCCTCTATTATTCCCCATCATCCATGGCCTATAAATACCCTTCATCCACCCCATTCAATATTTTTCTCTTAACCCAAAAATCTACACCTCTTGTGCTCTGCCGCCTGTTATCCGTTGTCTTCTAGCACCGCTGCCCAAACCACCACCCAAACTACTCCTTGCACCACCCTCCACTGAGCTACACCCTTCACCATCCTGAATACTCCCTGCACAAGCCGCCTTGTTTGTGCAAAGGTGGTCATTCGACCAACCTTAACCCAGCCACCTTCTCCCTTTGTGTCACCGTCCACCGCCACTCTCATTGCAACCACCACACCTTATACCCTCCCAAATTACCAACAAACCTTCCCCCACCTTTCTTTTTTCCTACCTCCCTCTCCTCCTCCTTTCCTCCCTCTCCACCACCCTCAGCCACCACAGTGTCACCGCCTGCGCCACCACCACTAGTCCTACCCTCTCAACCTAGGCATCCTCCACCACCTCAAATCCCCCTCTCATTTTCCCCTCTCCTACCATAAACACCCCACTTCCCACCCTTTTTCTCTTTTCCCTGCTGCCATTGTATGCCGCCGTTGGTGTCGCCAGTCACCACCAATCCTATGTGGTACCCTAACCCTTAAAACCCTAGTTGTGATACCATTATCTCTTTTATTTGTATTATGATATTATCCTTATTATTATTATTATTATTATTATTATACTAGAATATGATTGTTTGTGGTAAAATAATTATGTATATTTTTGTGATGGCGGATCAACCAAGGAAATCATTGTCCTTTCTTAAACATTCTCATATATTTTTGAGCCTACCATTAGATTCATCACTTGTTGTAATTGAAATTTGATATATGATGTATTAAGATTTGAACATAGAACATGTTTAGGTATAATTATAAGTGATTTATATTTTGTATACCCTATAAATAATTTTGTCTTTTCACTTGAAATATATAATTTTCTAGCATGTATATCTACTATATGTTATATTATGTTGAACATGAGAAACATGTGAAAAGGGGTATGCTAGATCTATATAATTAGGGATTTATGTGTACATTAGGCTTATATATGTTTTAGGGACAATATGTAAAATTTGTTACTTTCAAAATTTACTAGAATTGTAATAATTATATTAAAGAAATTATTTTAATGTTATTTATTCATATCATAAATTTCACTTAATTCTAATAACAATTGGTATTAAAGTAAAAAATTATTGAGTAAATAACACATAAGGGAAATTTAGTTATTTATAACTTATCATGCCTAAAAGTGTTAATAATTGGACTAAGATGACCTTAATGAATTCCTAGGTTGACTTTAGTATTTACTATGATTTTGTTTTAGATCGTTGATCTTATGGTTGGATTGAATGATTGGAAATAAAAGGAAAAATAGTTAAGTATAAAATTAGAATTATTACACATTTTGTGATATTTTATGATCACCTCATTAAGTTATTAATATTTAATGTAGAATACCTAGAGATTTAGGAGTGGTTGCTGTTTAGGATTATCTACCTTAGAGACAAAGTAGGAACCCTTGATTTGGTTAAGTGGTTTCGTTGGATGCATCAACATTCCAACTAATGTCCTAATCTCCTTTATATATGCTATATGAGCCTTATAGAGGGTATCAATATTTAATGATTAGATTTCCTAGGATGGGATGATACATTGTTGCCTTATTACATCAATATGCCCTAAGTACTTGTACGTTTCTGGGTTATAAGTTGGGAGGATATTGTGTTGCCTTAGTGTGTTGGTATGATTTGTATACTTTATACATCTCCTAGTTAATATTTTATCCCCTCGACTAATCAAAAATGGAATAAACTCTTATATGAAGGTTTAATTGGATTGTTTTGGTAGTTGCCTCTGTGTATTACTTAGTTTTAGTTTACCGATTTGATAGTTGCCTTCTTGTACTACTTGAGTTTGGTTTGCTAGTTTGGTAGTTATGTTCGTACACTGCTTGTTTATTGGAAAAGATACTAATTATAATTTGATTTCTTCCACTTCGTGGAACACCCTTTGTATAATTGGATTAATGAAAATGTCATAACATGGTTAAGTGTGATAACACGAACATTTGGTCCATGGTATGAGATGAATTATGGCATTAATATGATAATTAACTATGGTATGTACTATTTGATGTGCTATACTATATTTTTTATGTTACCTTTTGTATACTCCACATGATATTTGGATGCTTAGTATTGTGTAGTAGTTTATTATGGCCTTCGTTTTATAGTCTTGTGCATATTCAATGGACATTGTTAACCTTTTAGGTTCTGTTAGTAGTGGCAGCACCTTAGGTTGGGTCAGAGGTTTATTTAGGGTTATTTGGTATCACTTTCTAGTTATATTTTTTTTGTTCTTTTGTTTCTTTATTAGGGCATCAAATGTTGTATAAACTATTGTTTATTGTATTTAAATTCGTTATCTCTTCCACTCTATTGTTTTCCGTTGGTTTTATCTTGACATTGGATTAAGTGCCATTCACACTTAATCTTTGTGTTAGATATTAATTATACATCTTTATGTATGAGGTGATTATACTTATTAATTTTTCATAATTATTTTTGCTAAAATAAAATTTTTAAATACTAAATTTAAGGGTGTTGCACTTAATATTTACAAAACTCATGACACGGTAAATGTGTTGCATTTATTAAATCCATGAAATAATTTATAGCTTTCCCAATGATAATAATTTAAAATAAAGTCTAAATAGAAAATGTTTACTTTAAATTAATCAACTTTATAACTTACTATAACTTATTTATTCAAATATTATTTATTTACTTTACATTATTTATTCATTTTTTTGTGAATAATAAAATTGTTGAGGCTTAAATATGTACATTAAACGATTGGAAATTTGGTAAGATTTAAATAGTAGGTGACATAGAAAGCATCCTCAAAACTCTTCAAAAAATTTACAAAAATAAACTAGCTTAGATTAAGGAATGAAAATTTGGACTATACTGATCAATATGACGTAGAACCATAAGGTCTTTAGGAAAAAAAAATACTTGATCTAGATTATGTATGCTGTTTGAAAAATCTGAGGTAACCAAAAAGCTAATAAAATCGATTAAATCGGTCCAACATGACATGAATCAAAATACAATATTTCTTTTTCGTTGTCATTTAATATTCGAACACATACTAGTTAAACCGACCATACCAATTATATCAAAATATAATGAATAAATTATAAGATCAAAATTACTTATTAATTGGTTTTACCAAAAACATGGCACTCCATCGGATTGATTCTCATGCCAATGTTTAAAACATTGGTTAGGAAAGAGGCACCCACTAATAGAGATGTAAACAGGAATGGTATAGATCGGGTGTGCCTATTCTTGTATTTGTAGTTGATAAAAAAAAATCATATTTGTATCCGATAAGAAAATGTATACGCCTACCCGAACAAATATCTATTAATATATCCATACTATATCGGTCAGATATCCGTTATCCAATGGATAATCATCTTATTCGTTAATTGATATTATCCAGCAGTCAAATTCAATATCTGATGTATTTAGGTTTAAGTCAAATATCATTTTTAATCTTAATATTAAAATATATTCACTATAAAATCAATAATTAATGGATAATTATAAATCTTATAAACGAGTATATATATATATACATACACACACACACACACATACAAATACAAATACCCTTTAATCGAACCTGTTGCATTTTTTTTCTATACTTTATATCGATTTAAATTTCCGTCGGATAAAATTTATTAATTTGTGGATAAAATCCGTCTCATTTATATCTGAACCATTGAATTCTTGTATTTCCATTCTAAGATATTCCATATATAGTTTTTATAACCGGACCGGTCATCAATCCAGTCTTACTACAGGTTTAGTGGTTTATTGTTCAGACTAGTGGTTCGAACAAACTGAACCAGTAGTTCGAATAATTTACTAAAAATAAGTGAAACATGTATAAATCTATTAAAAAGTATTATGTGTTCTTTAATATTACCTGTTATAAAACTGATAGTAGCATATTACAATTACAACATCATAAATATAATCCACTTAAAACATTCATATAACACAAAATAAATAAAAAAGTCAACATCAAGTCCATACATATTAAAGAAATACATAATATAACATAATAAAAGTCAATTAATACACAATCAAAATTGAAAGTACTTAATCTTCTTACATAACTACTCACCAAAAACCATATGAATTATGCATATTTTCATCTACATTAGAAGGGACTAAAATTTTCATGAGCACGATTTTCTTCATCCTCTTGATATTCTCTTTTATCTTTACCATCATAAAAAACTTCCAATACATCTACATAATTACCACTATTATAATATTAATTAAAAGGATAAAAAAATGTCATATGATCTTATACAAACAATAAAAGGTTATGAGCTTTATAGTTTATACCCTCATTTGCATTACTTTGATTATCTTGAATAGTACAAGAAGTCAATCTATTTCTCAACAATCTCCTTATTATTTAAGGTAGAAGGCTCATCCATAAGAATCTAAGTATCATTTGCATCAAACTCTTCAAACTTAATTAGATCATAGCTTGTTTTAAATTAGTTTTTACATAAAAGACAACATAACTACACCGTTTAGCAATACGGTCATGTAAAATAATAAATTTAAAGATTAGGCACAGAGATGATAAATAAATTTTGAAAGATGTATTCACAACAAACCCGTGTTTCAACCTCAAGTTAGAATGAACAAAAACTATATCATTGAGCCTTTGATGCTCCAATCTATTTGTTTTCTTTGAATGGATATGCTCAAATATATTTCAATTTTGGTTACATCCCGAAGCACTAGTAGTTTGGATCAAAACACAAATGGCAAGTTTTTGTAGATCTAGAGCACTACATCCATACAATATCCACCACTCATCTACAAGATATGAAAAGTAATATATTAATATACAAAACAATCAAACAACAATTTAAATAGGAAGAAAGTATTGAAGATTAAAAATTATTCAAAAGCCATACCATGAGCAAAAATAGAGCAATCTTGTACATAAAGCCATCTTCCAAAATCACCCTCTAATTTTCTAAAAGAACCCATTTGAATTGTCAATTTTTATCTCAATTGGAAAATTCCATTAACATACCTCTCAATGACATCAATAATGGCAAACACAGTGTTTTGATGGTTTGTAATATTATATGAATACTGAAATCAATGATTAAACCAAAAACTAACTACATGTAAATTCTTCGAAAGTTGAGTATCCCAATGATAAGTAATTATTTGAAGAATCCACCCTTTTCTTTTTCCTCTAAAATCTAGAAACCATATCATCTCTAGCCTTATGAAAGGCTTAATACAAATAACCCATAGACGATTTCTCTTCTGTATCCACCATCCATAGAACATACACAAGAGGTTTTGTAAGCTGTGCAATAATAATGAACTCCTTCCAAAAGACAGAACTCAACACATTCTCTACAAATTTCTTTCCTTCCCTTTCTTTAGCATGAGCACAAAAGAGGTCCGTTTTCCAGAGACAAACATTGCCTTAAGAGCATTCTTTTGTGACAATATACTTTGTAAAGCAATGAAATTAGTTGCAAATCTAGTTGGAGCTGGAAAAATGATTTTCCCTTCTTGTGTATGCTTCCTCATTAAATGTAAAGCATAACAATGATTATAAATGCACTTGTTGATTTTAGAAGCATGCTTTAGAATATCTTCAACCTCATCAAGCTTATCCATATCTTTAAGCATCAAATTTAAGCATTGTGCAGCATACGGTGACTAATAAAGTATCTTAAACTCATACTCTAACAATCTACCAGCAACAACATAATTAGCAGCATTATTAGTCACCATATGCACAACATTTTCAGTACCAACATACAAAATAATCTCTCTAAATAGCTTATACAACAACTCAGCAATTTTAGAAGCTTCAAAGACATCAACAGACTTAAAAAACACAGTCCTTTTTGAACAATAAACCAATAAATTAATTAAATTTCAATTATGTTGATCAATCCACCCATCTACCACAATGATACAACCTATTTGTTCCCATATTGGATGAAAACACTCAACATAATTATGCACCTATTCAACATTTTTCATTAACAAATAACCTTGGCCAAGGTCCAAGTGAGCAATACCATCAATCACATGATGATAATAAATAAAATTTGCAGCATTAAATGGAATACAAACATCAGTTATCCACTTAGATATGATAATATCTACCTTTTCAATGACTTCTTTGCTTTGCAAAACACTTTTAATTGTTGGTTGTGCACCGAGAGTTGTTCTTGGTAGAAAATGATGTCCTAGTGTAGTTTGTTCTCTTTTCCATTTATCTAAATCCTTCTACTTAGCTCCTAAACCATAACCGCTAGCAACTCTAGGAGGAAGCATGAAAGATGGTGGTTTGTTCAATTAAATGTTGACAAAGTGTGTCTATTCCTATTAAGCCATATGGATTTTCTTCAGCTAACATCTCCTGTGTCTTCCTTTTTTTTATTAGCAAAATCTTCAATTATATTATTCATCTCATAACCAGCTTCAGGAGGAACATTTTTATATCTCTCTACTTGACCTTTGACACCAGCTAAATGTTGTTTGAAATGTTGAATACCACCTCCTGAAAATAGTTTAGAGCAATACAAACATTGTAACTTCTTTCTATCATTACCATCCACAACTTCTCTATAATGACCTTAAGTAGGATCTTTCTTTTCTCTAGTAGCAATAATACTTTTTGGAGAAGAGTTTTGTGTAGATCTAGAACTAGTATTACTAGCCTTCGCAGACATTTTCTATATCAATTTTCACCTTTTATAAAAATAAAAATATATTACATACTCATAGTAACACAAACAAAAACAAATAACAATACAATCGAGAATCATAGATTTGAGATGTCACTTAATAAGGTATCACATCAAAAACTAACATTCAAGCTAACAATTGACAAAAAAATAAAGCTAATAGTTTATAATACTCATAGAAAATTTATATTCTAGTAAAAAAACAAACTGCCAACTTCTTTTCTAAACAAATGCTATAAGCACTTCTATGGTTCTAGCAAGAATTGGCCATCGACCATGACAAACATCGAAGAATCAATAGTTCAACAATCAACACAACACCCTACAATTGAGAATCAACACAAGCATTGCCTATTTACCAAGAATCAGCATATGCGATAATATGCCAAGATTTAAGAGTCACCACAAGGACAAGCATTGCCTATTCAGTATTCAGTATTCACCATACTACACAAGCAGCACAACTGCACAACACATACACACACTACAACAGTCTACTAAAATCACTATATTCAATATTTATGGTTTATCTCCAAGCACCAACATATTTATTTACCAGGCTACTAGTTGTTGTAGCTGACACTCAGCACACTCAAAATTGAACTCTTGCTATAGCTGCAGCTACAGCTCCAACAATGGACGAGTAGAATCTGTGCCAAGTTGAGCAAAATTGACGGCTTCAAGCTTCAGATCCAGTGATAATGGCATCCAAGTTCCAGCTTTGCAATGGTGATTGGTTAGACGTGAAAATGACGAATGAATTTGAAGATAGAAAATTGAAATCAATGGAACCTATGTGTGAGGGATGATGAAGGCTAACCTCCAGCGATGACAAACAAATGGATGAAGAAGAAGTTGTAACAGGGCAAGAGCAAGGAAGAGGACGAGTGGATGACGCTCGACAATCAAAATCAGCTAGAAACAAACCCCAATGTTCTCCAATGCAGACTAAAATTGGAAAGGTTGAGGCTCAACGATGATAGACAAATGGATTAAGAAGTTGTTGCAACATGGCAAGCTCAAACGAATTCAGGCTTAATTATGGAGTCGAGTGCTCCTGATTTGCTTGACGACTCCTCAGTTCTAGTCTTCCAGACTTGAATCGAGTCTCTTAGTCAGTACTTAGTAGGGATTAGGAAAATAAGGAGGGGGACGAAACTGGTCCGATCTTCTAATTAATCGATCGGGTCTCGATTTTTTACAAAACATACTAGTTGGACTGGATTTACACCGGTTCTTTTGCATTACTGGCCCTATTGATTAATCCAACCGATATGATAATCGGTTCACTTATCAACCGGTGTGATTCGATTTTTATTACTATAATTAGGGATGTAAATGGGGCGGATAATACCTGAAACCCGATGGATTTTACCCGACAGATATGGATATGGATAAGAATAAACGGATATGGATACGGATACGGATATGTGTAAAGGTTAAAAATACCCGGCGGGTTCAGGTACGGATACGGGTATGGGATATCCATATCCGTATCCGTACCCATATCCGTACCCGTACCCATATCCGTACCCGTTTACCCGTTATATATTTACCATTTTACCCTTAACTTTTTATACAAGAATAGGTTATAATTAGAAATTAAATTGTCATTTTACCTACAACCCTACTTAAGATTGGAAATACTGTTTCTATTTGTCTCGTTGCCACTTGCCGTCGAGTCGTCGAGTCTTCATTCTTCAGAGTCTTCAGTCTTCGACTCTTCTCTTGATTTCGAATCTACTATCGAGCAGTTTAAACACAACAGGTCAGAGGTGCACGGTGCATTGCCCCTTGACCGTCGCCTACTCGCCCGTCAGTCACTGTCCCTATCTCCATTCGTCGTCTTCCTCTTTGAGTCTCCGGTCCAGTTCGTCTTCCTCTTCTGTCTGTCGAATCGAGAGGTCATAGACTCACAGGTCAGAGGTGGTAAACACAACATGCACAGCCGCACGATGCATTGCTCCTTGGCCGTCGCCCGTCGGTCGTCGTCCCTATCTTTGTTCGTCGTCTTCCTCTTCGAGTCTCCTATCTCCCTGACTCTTCCTCTGCGAGTCAGCGATTGCCGCCTCACCTGCCGCCTGCAAGTCCTCACTGGCTCCGCCTGTCTCCGCCTACAGCATGTAAGTTGGTTAATTAAATTTGTTAATCACAAATTGTTATAATTTAAGGTTTGGTTTGCTGTTGTGATGTTTAGAAGAAAAACTACCGTCCAAAATGGTAGTGCCGTGGTGTTGTATTGTTGACATACAGAAGTATTTTTTGTTGTTGTTGTAATGCTAATGCACATGAATTCTCATTATTCTCATTATTCATGTAATGTTTTCTTTACTTGGCAAGTGATACGCATATTCTCATTATTTCACAATTGATAAACTATATCCCATTTTGAGCAATTTCATATGTATGCATGTTCTTGATATATGCCCGGATTCTTGAAAACACCACTGTAACTTGAGGGAGATTTTGATCTTGATTTTGTAAGAGGTGTATGCCATGTTGATATAAACATTTGATAAATAAGTGAATCCCTTCCATAGGCATCCAAGATGCCGATAACTTCATTTAAATTATTAAATGTTTCTTTCCCCTTATTTTCTGCTTTGATATATCACTTGTAACTCTGGTAGCTGAATCCCAAATTGTGAAAAAAAATTGTTAGATTTGGGCTTCAAGTAGCTTAGATCTTTATCGTCATTTAAGCTACAACTTAATAAGTAATTGCAAGTTAATTTTTTTTTCTATATTTGTTTCTAAGTGGCTGATATTCTAATTTCATGTGTCATGTGTGGTTTTTGTAAATCTTTGACTGATATTTGATTGAATCTAGAACTTTGACAATCCAAATCATTCAAAAAAAAATATCAAAAACTTAGTTTTAATCAATAAGATGACTAAATATACTTTTAATGATAACATATCATACATAGAGTCAACTATTATAATTTAAGGTTTGTTGTTGTGATGTTGTCGCTCATCGATGATGTTTGGAAGAAAAACTACCGTGGTGTTGTTGACATACATAATTTTTGTTGTTGTTGTAATGCACATGAATTCATTGTTGGTTGTATCTTGAAAATTTGAAATGTCCGACTAAGACTCATCAAGTCAAGTACTGCTGATAACATAGTATATACTTCTCTTTAGGTTTAAGGATGGCAACTAGAGCTAGTACTACCGATTCACCAAGTGAAGTACCTCCATATTCATATGTTGCAGCTAGTAACCTCAATACCATGGAGCCATCTACAAATGAGGAAGAGGAAGATGTAGAAGTGCAACAACTTACTCTAGGGAAAAAAAGAAAGAAAAATTCTGTTGTATGGGAACATTTTAATGCAGTGGAAACTAATAGGAAGAAGAAGGCCATTTGTAAAGGTTGTAATAGAAGTCTAAGTGGGGATCCCAAAAGTGGCACTTCTCATTTGCATGTGCGTATAAAAAAGTGTGTAGGTTTTAAGGTTATACGAGGAGTAGGCCAAAACAAGTTGCAATTTACTCAAAAGGGGGAAGGAAAGGGAAAGATAATGATCATTGAATTCAATCAAGAAGTTTCAAGGCAAGACTTGTGTAATATGGTGGTCATGCATGAGTATCCACTTTCTATAGTGGAACATGAAGGATTTAAAAAGTTCGTGTCCGGTCTTCAACCATCTTTTAAGTTGATTTCGAGGAATACATTAAAGAGTGATATTCTTAAGATGTTTAAGTTTGAGAAAAATAAAACAATGTCCCTATTACATTGTAATAAGAGTAGGGTTTCAATCACTACTGACATGTGGACCGCTCAAAATCAAAAGAAGGATTTTATGGCTATAACAACTCATTGGATTGATACTCAATGGAATTTACAAAGTCGGATACTCATGTACTTTTAATATTTTATCTACATCAAGTTCTAAGTTTCGATGTTAGTGCTATATGATAATGTGTTGTTCTCATTCTCATTTGTTGTTTTGTTTCCTTTTATCTTTGTTAAGGTTCATATATGTTCCTGCTCCCCACACAGCTGAAGTTCTTTGTGATGTTTTGTTAACTATTTTGGTGGATTGGAATATTGATACAAAGCTCATAATGCTAACTGTTGACAATTGTACTACCAATGATGCTATGATTGATGAGATGAAAAGGAGATTACAAGCGAAGTGTTTTTTATTGCATGGAAAATATTTTCACATGCGTTGTGTTGCGCATATTCTTAATTTGATTGTTAGGGATGGAATGGATGTAATCCAAAAGACAATTGAAAATATTCGTGAGAGTGTGGTGTTTTGGAAGGCAACACTAAAAAGAATAGAAAGGTTTGTAGAGGTTTGTTAACAAAAATAAGTTCCATATACTAAGGCCTTAGTACAAGATTGTAAGACAAGATGGAACTCCACTTTCTTAATGCTTGATGTTGCAATGTTGTATGAAGATGTGTTTGAGAGGCTATCATGGTTGGAGCCTAGCTTTAAATGTTGTCCTAGTTCCGAGGAGTGGAAATTGGCTCGGATTATTTGTTCAAAATTATCGTTGTTTTATGAGGTTACTTTGTTGTTTTCGGGAAATAAGTATCCTACTTCTAACTTATATTTCCCTAAGGTATGTCATATTAGATTGGCTTTGACTGAATGGGCATTAGAGGAAGATGAAGATATTAAGAATATGGCTGAAAAAATGTTAGAGAAATTTGTAAATATTAGAGTGTTATTCATGGGATTATGGCAGTAGCAACCATTTTGGATCCCCGATATAAAATGAAGTTGGTGGAATGTTATTATTCTTTAATTTATCCGGACTCCACTTATGATGAGATAGAGAAAGTTCGTAGAATATGTTATGAATTATTTCGTGAGTATGAGGAGAAATTGAAGCGTATAGAGGGAAATAAAAGTACATCTTGTGGTTTAACTACTTCTAGTCATACTTCCTATGGTGGTAGTGCTAGTTTAGATTCTAGAGGAGCAGACATATATGAAAAGTGGTTAGCTAACCATGACGTCACTAATTCATCGTAAAAGAACGAGCTAGACTATTACTTAGAGGAGGATGTTATGCCAAGGATGGAGAATTTTGATGTTTTGTTATGGTGGAAGACAAACACTAAGTTTCCAATTTTACAAAATATGGCTAGAGATATTCTTGCTATTCCTATTTCCACAGTTTCTTCAGAATCTGCTTTTAGTACGAGCGGTCGGTTTATCACTCCTCACCGCAATCGGCTATATCCAAAGACTTTAGAAGCATTGATGTGCGGTTGAGATTGGCTTTGGGCAGCAATGATGAGTAACAATGGTAATATTTTATTTATATTATTAAAATTTAGTTTAATTATGAAATATGCATTCTTTTATCTATTAATTTTATTATTTCAATTCTTTTCTAGATAATAATGACTATCAAGTATCACATTATCGTGACGCTTGTCGTGCTTCTTTTGAGTATGAGGACTCCGACAATGGTGAAAATGAGGTAAAACTTAGATGTTTATAAATTTTATAATGTTATTAGCAAATGTAATATATATATATATATATTATAGAATATGTACCAGGTAGATGCATGATTCATGAATCATGATGATTAAAGTCTGAAGGTTGAAGATTGAAGAATGTAGATTGAAAAGTTCATCCTATCATGATTTATGAATATCATTTGTGTTCTACTAGTTTTTATTTTTATTTTTTTGGACATTATCTACTATGTTTAAACAATATTGTTGTTAGCATATTTTACTATGTTTTTTTATTATGCTACATATACATTATCAACTTTAGCTACTAAGTTGATGAATTATTGGATTTTTTTTGTAATTTTTTATATATATATTTTAATATCAAAAAATAATTCTGTAGGTAAATTATATATATTATGATAGGTAAACGGATACAAAAACGGATAAACGGGTAATGATAACGGATAAATAGGTAATTTCAATCCGTCGGATAATGGGTATTCGTTGGATACGAATATGAATAAAGTAACAAATATCCATGTGTGTACGAATATGAATATATTTATCAAATTTCTTATCGGATTCGAATATGAATAAGGGATATCCGATTCGTACCCCGTTACCATTCCTAACTATGATTCTACGTATCACGCACACGACGGACCACCATTTTAACTCGGGGCTTTGATGCTCAAAATTCATTAAACGTGTCGTCTGGCGAAAACTCTGCATATCTAATCTCCGGGGGCATCCTGGACACCCGATCAGTTCAGGTTGTGCCCCGAAGCAATTTTGATATCGTTTTGCTTCTTTGCAGCCGCCCTCTTCCGTTCCCTCCTTGAAAAAGTTTCCCCCTCTTATAAATTCCTCTTCCCTGTCGTCCGATGTAGCTCCATTACCGTACAGACTACAACCGATTAAGGTATTATCGGGACTTCAATTTCTATATAGTCCTGAGCTCCTTCACTCTTAGCTGGTTAAATTCATTTGAAAGCGCGTGCTTCTACCTAGTCGAGGATCGCTTGAAATTCATGATATCGGTGATGAAATTGGACAATTGAATTGAATTTAGTTGTAATTTGAAGCTCTTTTTCTGGCGTATCCTCTTTAGGTTACTTTGATCTCCTTGTGCTCCAAACAGGAAGAATTTGCCTCGTTTTTCTCGTTTCGGTAAAAAATAGACCTTAAAATTCTCACCTTCGAGTTCAAATTTGATCGGGATTTCCCCGGTGATTTGATTATTGTTTATTTTGATCATAGGTGGTCTGAATTGGACATTCGAAGCATAACCCATGCGGTCTAATTTCCTCGTCATAGAAATCCAGTTTCGCTCTTCATTTCCAGTCTAGTGGAACACTGAGTTTGCTCTCGTATTAGCTTATAGTACATGGGTTTACATGGTCATGAATCTGCAGACATTCTTTTTTGCACAACTCGCAGGCAATTAACGGGTGACATTTGTAATCAGAAGATAATTTTAGTTGGCCGAGTGTATTTGATTATGTTACCCTTGTTGGGTAAGTTTGCGTAGGAAAAAAAATGGGTCAATTCATATTGATTTTACTAGAAGGGACCTCTGAGCATATGTTGTTTTTCAACAAGCAGTTTTTTACTGTCAGTGAGTATCTGATGCACTATCTCTGTTTGATTTGACTACTTTGAAAACTATATACACCCTGCTCTCGGTTCTTTGTAGCTGCTGGCTTCTACTGTTTATTATTTTCTATGCAATGCTGAGCCAGACTTTTGCTTACATTGGGATTCTTATGTACTAAATCATCAAGAGATGGAAGGAACTGCGGGTACTATCCAGCCAAAGATGTTACTCCCTCCACCACCAGGAACTTTTCGGGACCGAGAAGAACTTATTGAGCATGTTCGTGAATTTGGTGTAAAACAAGGTTATGTAGTGACCATATTCAGGACTACGAAAGATAGAAAAGTTTACCTTGGGTGTGATAGAGGGCGTAGTCATTGCACTAAACCAAGGATTGATGAGTATAAGCGTAAAAGGAAACCTTCTAAGTTCATCAACTGTCCTTTTGAAGCTATTGGTACCAAACAAGATGATGATGTTTGGGTCCTTGTAATAAGAAATGGGGAGCACAATCATGAACCTTTGAAACATATGTCTGAGCATCCATATAGTCGACGCTTTACAGAGGAAGAGGTTAGAGTCATAAAAGAAATGACGGAAGCTGGTCTTAAACCACGGCAGATGTTGAAGACTCTCAAACAAACCAATCCAGAGCTCCAATCCACGCCTAAGCATTTGTATAATCTCAAAGCTAAAATCCGCCAAGGAAACCTATCAGGTGAGTATCCTCTGTTCATCTGACGAAGGTTGCATCGCTGCCACTTACAACATTATATATATACACACGCACCGTGTTAAGCTTCCATTGCTATTCATTTTGCCCACTTTTTCTTCCAGGAGTCTTAATTGGCTGTAAATGGTTCTGTATTGACCCAGGATATCTGTTTTAGAAGTGATAAAGTATGTCTGTTTTCTTGCTTAATTACTTTATTTTAATTAGCATTATGGGTTTCATGCAAGGAATGATTACAATATTAATTAGCTTGACGTGTGGGTTATCATGTGCGTATAGATGTTATTGAGTTTCTGACTGAGGGATGATAGAGCTAAATGTTGAAAAATTAATCCCACTTGGCGAGGTTGACAATAACCTCCCTCGGCTATATGCACAATTATAAATAAATTTAAGAGTAAATTGTAAGCACAAGAATGTAGATTTATGAGAGAAAGAATACGAGACTTTTATTGAGTATGAATAATGTGAGAAAATTGGGATCTTGCTCCACAATTGTTTTTATCTACAAGTGGTTAGGAGATAGTCTTTTATACCCTCTCTCATCATTAACTAAACACTCAACAATCATTTGGATGACAGACTTAGCATAACTATATACCACCTAATGATTGATAACTTGTAGGTTGCCATGCTGAGTACTAAATTCTTTATATTAATAGCGTGTTTGGTTTGGGGTGAATGGGGGTTAATGGAGGTGAATCAATTGATTCACCCCATTTAGGAACGGGCTTTGTTAACTTCAATTAGGTGAATCGAGATTAAAGTGTTGCCTTCATTTACCTCCGATTTTGGGGGTAATGGAGGTAAATAAAAAAATATAAGAAAATTCTATGCATTCACCTCAATCCAAACGGAATTTTTAAAACATTCACCCTGATTCACCCATATTAGGTTAATATCATCCAAATAACATTTTAAAACATTCACTCCGATTCACCTCCATTCCCTTCACCTAAGTCGATTTTTAATATTTATCCTAATCCCGATTCACCTCAATCCAAACGGAGCATAAGCGATTTTCTAACCAATCTTGACAACCCATCTTTGCTCACGTCTTCTCTCTCGGTCTCAACCACGACCATGAGACTTTTCTAGCTAATTACAGTTGGTCTTTGGCTATCACCCTTAGCTGGCTAAAGTCTATGGTTGTCACCTTTAACTAGCTAATGCCCATGGATGTCGCCTTTTGGCCGATACCCTTTTATTGTATGGCCGACGCTCTGTCCTTAGCTATTTCCTCCAGCTGACGCTCTTGGCTGATGCCCCTTAGTTGACGGTTCTTAGCTGTTACCCCTGGCTGATGGTGAGTCTCGGCATTAGTTATCTTGTCGAGGAACCCCAATACTAAATCCCTTCCATTGAACAAATTTCTGGCAAATCTTGAGGTCACGTGATGTCACTCATTTTCCATAATTTAATTTAATTCTACAATTTTATCCATTCATTTTTCTTCTTTTTTCCTCTCCTCGCTATCATTCTGTCTTCTAATTCCTAAATGATCTTCCCCTGTCATTTTTTCTTTTTGACCTTTGTACTATTAAGAAAAATGAAAATATGGGAAAATCAATTTTTGGTTATTAATTCTGTAAGTACTTAATTTTTCTAATATTTATCATGCCCATTTTGTCTCGACTTCTTTTTCTTGTTTGTTTTCTTCAAGCACTCCCAAGAGTCCCATCCTAGCCTTTAACCATTTGAGATGGCCACTGCCACCACCACCGTTGCTATCCTGCCTTCTCACCTTTCCTCCCTCCTCTTTGCCATCCTTTATTTATCTTTTTTCTCCCTCCCCTCCCCATCACTCCTTCCCCCTCTCTCTAGGACCACCAGAAATTTGGGTTGTGCTTAGGGAGGGAGGGGGACAGAGAAAAGTACCAAGGAAGGGAAAAGGAAAGAGGGCATTGATGGGATGATGTATGAGATCTTTCTAGTGGTGATTGTGGTGGGGTAATTTGGTATTGGCGAACGTTTAGAGGATAGGGATGAAGAAAATAAAAGTCAAAAAACCATGTTTTGGTGTTTTTAAGTGTTGAAACTATGTGCATTAGGAAAGTGGAATAAACTAAATTGAAAAATGATAGAAACATTGACAAATTGGAAAGTGATTATAAACGTAAAAGAAAATAGTATTTTAATAGATTCCAATATATCTCCAACATAGACCTCACATACCTCAAGATTCATTGAAAT
The DNA here is from genome assembly GCA_030549775.1 of Tamarix chinensis. Taxonomy (NCBI): domain Eukaryota; kingdom Viridiplantae; phylum Streptophyta; class Magnoliopsida; order Caryophyllales; family Tamaricaceae; genus Tamarix; species Tamarix chinensis. Next base: position 6,781,471 of record CM060179.1, on the reverse strand, counting down.
CCCTTTATTGGGAAGAATTTGATCTTTCACCCTTATTTGGAGTTCGAAAACATGTCCACTGTATATGGTCTGAGCCTAACTGAATAGCTCTTCAACTTAATGAAGCACGAGATGTGATGCGTTCTTGACTCGTTGTGCGCCAGGTGATGATCTGCACCTTTGGCTGTAATATATGCCTATTTTTCAACATTCTTATGTACTTTGAGCTAGATTAATAAGAGAGTATGAACATAAGAGCACCAAGCCAGCTTGATTTATCACAACCATAGTCGAACAATAAAATAAGTATATATTCCCATGTGCTTGGTCTTTTGCCCTGTTTAATCCATCAGTTATATGCCTCATGTACTTTTTTCTGCTTGGATTAGATTTCTCTGTTTCATCTTTAGAAAGAGCTTGCTTACTTATTTGAAAATGGGGAAGTGGAGATCTATATGCAAGAAACCCTGCAATCCAAGTTAGATTCCTAATATTTAGATTCTGCTCCTAATATAATGACAGCTTAAATAGCTCATATATCTTTTCTTTTGGCCACTTTCTTAATTGCAAGGTTTTAAAAATTATAGTCATGGTTTAGATGTCTCATTATGATCGAAAAGCATGCTGTCATGCAGAAAAAAGTTACAAGGCCTGGTGGCGCAATAGGTTAGTCCCTGTTGATGCAACTAGTGATGGGGCATTAAGTGGAAGCAACCATCGGGTAAGATTTGAAGAAGATTAAATGGATGAATGAAATCAAACACAAAATAGTGAGCACACAGTGGCCTGTAGTGAATGAAAGGGAGGGCTCCCTCCTCACCCCTTGACTTGAACAATTCTTGTCTTTTTATCATCTGGAACTTGCTTGGTGCAGGTGATAGTGTCCAATTTTATTGGAGGAAAGTTCATGGAATCGCGAGGAAGTACGATTAATGTTGTGAATCCTGTAAGTACATGTATGCCATTTTCTTTGTAGTTTAGACTTTATCTTTTTGGGAGGCTGCAAATGGCTGTCCTTTTGCTTCATCAGGCAACGCAAGAAGTTGTGTCTAAAGTCCCTTTGACCACCTATGAAGAATTTAAAGCTGCAGTTTGTGCAGCCAAACAAACTTTCCCTTATTGGAAGAATACACCTATTGCTAAGCGTCGGCACATCATGTTCAAGCTGCAAGAGCTCATCCGTCGTGACACCGTGAGTAATTGATGAGTTAGTAATGAAGTGAGAATATTCTGCTTTTAGTGAATTCCCTGTGCTACTGAACTAAACTTTTCACTTGTTTGCAGGAAAAGCTTGCAATGATCATTACAACTGAACAGGGCAGGACAATTAGAGGTGCTCACAGGGACATAATTCACGGTTTAGGTGAAACTTTAGTAATATGTGTTAATCTTTTTTTGTTTGGACTAGTTAATTACATAATCCATACATCATTTTACTTATATGCTTATGCATCTTTGGGTTTGCTTGTAGAGGTCATTGAACATGCTTGTGGGATTGCATCTTTGCAAAATGGGGAATTTGTTCCAAGCACATCTAGTGGGATTGATACCTACTCTTTTAGGGAACCACTAGGTGTTTCTGCTGGAATATGCCACTCTGATTTCCCTGCAACAACTCCATTATGGGTATCAATTGTATATATTTTAATTGTCTTGCATACTCCACCCACTTTGTCTGGATATCTATTTGTTTCTGGCCACAATAGTTATTGTTTCTTGGAATTGCATTTGCATGCCATAGTTCTGATTTTTGGCAGAGGTAGGATTGTTGTTCTCATGATGATCCTTTTTCAACTAAACTTCCACTTTTCTAAATGTTTTTGAAATTCCTTCATCTTTAATTCTGTTGTTCCTTAGAAGGTATATTAATTTTGGTGCAGAACTGGGATAGTTGCTTTTTCTTTCCTTTTCCTTTATATATTTCTTAGCTCTATGCATGCCCTTGACATTCATAATCATATGCCTTTGACATTCATAATCATATTTTATTCTTCATGAATGATAAACTAGTGAAGCAACTTCTACATTTTTTCTGCAGATGTTCCCGATTGCTATAATATTTGGGAATACATTTGTTCTGAAACCTTCTGAGAAGAATCCAGGTTTTTGTTGGCTCTTTAACAAAATTGGAGCATGTTTTACTTAGCATTTTTGGATTTTTGGGATGATTATCCATATTGTCAAAAATCAGCTTTTAAATTGCATGTATCCATACAAGTAACTAGCGGCAAAGTAACTAGTGGTGCCGCTAGTTACTAGCAGCTGCTATTTAGCGATTTTTGGATCACCCAAGACGCAAAATTATTGATATGCTACGGTTTTGAAATTTCACATTTATCGGCTGATAAATTGCTAGTAAATCACTGATAAATTGGTATAGCTATAAATTAGAAAATATCATTGATAAATTGGTAATTTATTGAGAATTCTTAAATCTACTAAAAAAAGCATACATGATAATTTTTTATTATTCATTTATTATATATATATTGGACCAAGTTACTATTGAGTTGTAATAAAGTATTGTTATTTATTCCTTTACATGTACTACTAAATAACATATATTTTTTTTCCATTCTAAGGTTATTAGGACAATATAGCATATGACTCACTTAAATGTTCTAATATAATATAAAATACCAATTTATTGAATATTTATATTCAAATAATTAATAAATAATAATTTGAGTATATGGTAAAATAAAAATAAAAATTTACGCCACGACGACCGTGGCACTTAATTTATCATTTGCGAAGCTTCGATACCGCGACCGCAAATGTGACTGCAACCGCGATGTTATTGCTTGCATGTATCTCCTGGGTTTGTGTGCTAGTAGTAAATGTTTTGTTGAAGATGAATCATTTTGTGATCAAATCCCTTGTTCAAAGGGTTGAGTTGTAAGGGTTGTGAACAAGCAATAAAATTGTGGTCACAATCGCGATTGCGGTTGCGGTATCGCGAACGATATTTGATATGTCACAGTTGTCACGACGTGATTTTTTTTCTCTCCACAAATATTAGCAAATATTGTTAATTATTGGCACATATCGGCAAATATTGGTAAAATATCAGCAAATATTGCCTGATAACCGATATATCGCTGATAAATATGTGAAACTCTAAAACCATCGCATATTGCCAATTTTGCGTATTGGCTGACTTAAAATCCGATAAATATCAGTCGGTATTGCGTATCGGGACCAATATTTAATTGTATGAATGTGAGTGGAGCAACATGGTTGCTTTGTTGGCTCATGTTAGCTTCAAAAGTAGTGGTGAGTCACTAATCAGAGGGGATGAGGTATGTTGAAGATAGTTGTTTGAGGCTTTAGGTTTGAGGGTTAGATCAACACCTAATTGATACTCTCATAGTCATAGTGAACTTTTCAGATCTCCCATGGTTTTGACCCAAATTGGTCTCTAGATAAACTCCATTTGTGCCTTATTTTCTTTTTGGCACTTGACCCTTCATAGTTTTGCCTGCTCTGTCAACTTTGATGGACCTTCACAAATGGGTACAGATGCACCATTAATTTAACACACATTACCCATTAACCCATGAATTTGTGGGGTAACCCATGAGTTTAGTTTAGTTCCCCCCCCTAATGGCATAAGATAGTCTTGTTTTACTTTTGTGCAGCAACAACCACTCTCATCATTTCCCCTGTGAGTCTGTGACAGTCATTTTATTTTTTCCTGCAACCGTAAACTCCTACACCAACAGTGTGGTGGAAAACATAATTCTTACCCTGCTCACCTGGATTTTCCGTTTATCAGTCAGTCAAATATGTGTCACAAACACAAATGATATAAGTTAACCAAAATCACATCCTCCGCCAAATGCAACCTGCGGCAACACCACACAACTACGATCAAATGCTCACCATTAGATTATACTACGGCTGCCAGCGGTGCAGGCAACACCGCAATGAACCCTTTTCACCATATTTATTGTTAATGGATCTGATTAAGCGTGTGATTGATGGGTTGGGTGATCGCACCTTCTGAAAACATGAAGGATGAGAGATTAAAGCTTCTTTTTGTTGTGAACTTGTGATTAAGGGAAAAATAACTTTTTGGGAAGGGTCTAAGGATGATGACTCGCCTTGTACTTCAAAAGAGAGAAATGAGAAAAGAAAAAGAAAGAACTAATAATAGCTATTAATCCACAAGCCTTCTAAGTCTTTCATTGTCATTAGGGGCGGCCAACCATAGTCTGAAGTATCATACTTTTCAGTATACTTTTCCTTATTGGTCAACTTAGCACCCTAGTCTGTTAGAAACTTTGACTTGTTTTGAAATTTATTGGTGTAGTTCAAAGATCATTGTTATTTTAAAAGGGGGGGGGGTGTTAATTATCTGTTTGATGCGGGAAAAAAAAAGAAAAAGCTGAATGCTCTTTCCCCCCCAGGATGCAGGTTTGCTTTTAGTAATGGCATGCTTCTACAGTCATGGTTTTTTAACAGCATACCCCAGCCATGATGACGTATTGGCTCTGCAGTTTCAGTTTCAACTTTCATCTTTGCATGATGAACTACTTTCCTGTGGTTCCGCCCACCCTTATCAAATCATGAATTTGTTTTGTTTAGGGTTTTCCATGATGCTTGCAACATTGGCTATGGAGGTTGGTTTGCCCGACGGAGTCTTAAATGTTGTTCATGGAACCAATGTAAGCTTGATTTTCTGATTTGTTGTATAATAGTCATGTAGCAGTTGTGCTTAATAAGTGTCAATCAGTTCTTATCTGAATAGGAAATGTTATGTCGGACAGTGGAAGGTCCCATGTCATCATGTTTATTTCCTTGTCTTTTCCTCTAACTGGTTTAAGTTATTACATATTGATCAGGAAATTGTTAATCATATTTGCGACGAAGATGATATAAAAGCTGTATCAGTTGTTGGCTCAAATATAGTAAGTTTCTCATTTGTTGTTGACTGCTACAATATAATGCTTGCAAGATAATTTACTTCAATCCATACTTATTCCATTGTGTATGGGTCAATGGATAGAACTTTTAGTATCCTGTTGTTATGTCCAATATAGTCTTTAATGTCTACATTCTGGACAAAAAAGCAATCAGCAATCCTCTTTCATTGCAATTTGATAAACTATATCGGAGGTTCTATGTTTCTATGCATTTAAATGGATGCCTTTCTTCATTTCCATCTTGCATGTTTTGTTGTTTACAAAAAACAAGGAATGATAGGTTGATCTTCTATTCATTTTAAAGCACCTTTTGTCAGGTTGGGATGCATATACATGCTAGAGCAGCTTCCAGAGGGAAACGTGTTCAGGTAATGGGCTTCACATTTCATCTGGTCTGTTTGCTCTAACATGCTTCTTGTTCCATTTGGGTCTGAGACAAGGAAGATTCACGCTTTCTTCTCCCATTACTCTCTTCCTCTATTTTGTCTAGGAGATGGACATGGTTTCTAATAGGGGGGATGGTGCTGATGGATTCATGTTACTGAACCCACATATGGGGTTAGATTTGGCTTGGCTTGGTTTTATTTAAAGATGGAGATGTATGACTAATTGCTTTTTTGCTATATTTTGCAGGCTGATGTGGGCCTCAAATATTCTGGGATTATCATGCCAGATGCATGTGAGGAAGTTACACTAGATGCTATTGTTGATGCTGGTTTTGGTGCTCAAGGTCAGAGGTGTATGTCGCTCAGCACAGTGATTTTTGTTGGAGGCTCAACGCGATGGTACTTTTATAGTAACACATGCTGTATACCACTTTTCTTTATAATTAATTTGTTATGTTTAAAGCTCTATATAGTTCCTGCATTGGAAAATGATGCATGGACGAAATGAATATTTTTGGCAAGCTTATAATAATGTAACAGCTGACAGTCCTGTGTGCTGTCATGTGGGGGTGGACTGGTGTCAAATACTCCTCTTTTCCTGGTTCTTTTGGTTGATTTTAGAATTGCCTTAAATGTGTTTGCTACCCTGCTCCTAAATGAAGATTGTCTCCTTGTAGTAAGTACTACATAATTAGAGCTGAAAAAACTCTCACAGAGGGGCTTATTGACCTCAATTCTGTTCATGCTGCTGAGCCATCAGATATTCTTTTCCATCTCAAAACTTGCTTCTCTGATAGATGACAATAAGTGCCCCTGCATCTCATGGTTCTTAAAAAGTTGGAAACTCGTAATTTTTGAATAATTTTCACTCTACGCAAGCACCTTCTCTCGGAATGTTTCCTCCTGTAGTGAACTTTCAGAGAGTGATCTGCATCCTGTATTTTTCTCTTAGAAGTTTATATGAGCTGCCAGTGTCCAGACTTGCCTCTTGATGTGGCCTTTTGTACTTTTATCTGCTGTGCCCTCTGTTGCCTAAAAAAAGTAGGAAAAGGAAATATTGCATCAGTTATCAGCATGTTGTATGACATTGCTTCTTGGGTATTCTTGAATGTAGAGTTACACCAAAGAGGTGGTACCATATTAGTCCTGCTGGTTAAGACTAAGGGCTCTGAATATTTAAAGGTTCTAGGTTCAAATCCCCCCTCATGTGTTATTCTTTGCGGGTCTTCTGGAAACAATCCACCACAAACTAGTAGAGCTAAGGCTGTATACAACTTGACCTCATAATGGGTATTCCCTTTACCTTTTTTTCTTTAATTTAACTTTAGGGCTACCTTGACTTATGCTGGATGAACTGAAGTTACAGATTGACCACATGTCTACATTTGATTGTGACCATTAGATTTTTCCAGGGAGGAAGGACTTCTCCGGCGTGCCAAAGCGCTGAAAGTAAATGGAGGAACAGATTCTGGTGCTGACCTCGGCCCTGTCATCTGCAAGGAGGTCTGTATCTCAATGCTCCTACATTTTTGTTGTTCCAATACAATGGTAAAAGTGAGGGGAAAAAATAGTGATGCTTGAATAGAGTTGTGTATATCTTAGTGTTTGAGGCAAATGCAGTTTCATACTTCCATTGCTTAAAATTTATTGAAGATGTATCCATGTTTAACTGCTTCCCCCCACCTCCTTTTTTTCGACCTTCTTTTATTTATTTTTTATTTTTTTATCTTTCGGGTTTCTCAAATATTTAATATGTAGGTAAAGGATAGGATATGCAGATCAGTCCAAAGTGCAGTTGAAAGTGGTGCTAAACTTCTTCTTGATGGAAGGAACATTGTGGTATGCTCTTCTCGTTTCTTCTTTCTTTATAATCATTATAATATAAATATTTTGCATTAACGTCATCTGGTATTTTGGTGTATAAACCATATGTCAAAGTAAGCTTGGGGGCAGGGAACGAAGAGCACACCTAGAATAAGTGGCTGTTCTTTTTTTTTAGGTTTAATGTTCTTAAGTTTTCAGTACTGAAGACTCCTAGGGGAAGTTGCTGCTGAATTATATTTGATTTGATTTGTTAGTCGTGCTGGAATCTGATTTTTGAAATCTAAAACTTTGTTTTAATTGTGGAAGGTTTTCTGAAATTCTGTGAAAACCAAGATTGAAAAAGGAAAAAGTCATAAACCGTGAAATGATAGTAGTAAAACTGACAGGAAAGGATTTTTGGGCAAGCACTTCTTTTCTTCATTTGGTTTCCATGGTACCTATGATTTCTTGTCGTTCACTGCAATATTTGATATTTTCTTATGATGGCTCTGAAAGTCGTGACAAACGTATGTTATATTACCTGCAGCACTTTCTTGGTTACCCCTTACCTTAGAAGGATCCAAATACCTTTCCCCGCCACCGACTTCATATCTCTGGTGCCTCTTTTTGTCGCCGTCCTACTGCCTAAGCTATATCTCTGCAGGTTGAAAATTAGTCCCTTCTTCCTGTTTTCCTACACGGGCCATGCAGTTGTGCTTGTGGTTTGACTCGTATCCGAATGAATAAAATAATCATCTATTTCAGGACTGCTACCTTAACCACCTGACGACCATGTTTTATTAAATTAAACTAGAAGTAGGAGCTGACAACTGACATGAGTAGCCCCTTCTTCCATGCCATGGATTCAATCTGCTGTTCAGTCTTCGGTTGAGTTACTGAAAAATCGGCTTTTAGATGAAAGGTCAATTTCGTGAGATATAGAAGCTCTCTCTTGTCCTTTAACTTTAACAGCAATGTAGCTATTAGTATGGTTCTCTTAATGTATGGTTACAGGTCCCAGGCTACAATAAAGGAAACTTCGTTGGTCCTACCATTTTGTGTGATGTTACGACTGACATGGGGTGCTTTAAGGTTGCTCTCTCATATCATTTGGTTTTTCAATAGAATTCTCTAAATCATGTGTTGGAAAATTGACTTGTGTTGTATTTTTGTCATGCAGGAAGAAATCTCAGGTCCTGTTCTGCTTTGTATGAAGGTCTGATAATGAAAATTTTCCCGTCCATTTTCATAGCCTTGTTTATGTATACGTTTTTTACATGCATGCTTCTCTGTTGTTCTGACAGGCTGATAGTTTGGAGGATGCCATAACCATTGTCAACGGAAATAAGTACGCCCACAATCTGCCTTCAGTTGATATTCTTCTGCCTTTGTTCTCATTTTTGCTTCTACTCTTTGGCTAATGAGACTTGGTTTTCTGCATTCCTCGCCGTTTTTGTAATCTGAAATTGACCTACCATATACGCAAACAGAAGTTACTTTTTCTTACTATATTTCAAGTTAAAAGGGGATGACAACTTTTTAGCTAATAGCTGCACTTACGGTGGTCAATGCAGCTCCTGTTCTGGGTCTCTGTGGACCAATGTTTTCTGATGTTGAGCATCACCTCAAACATGTTTTTATTGTTGATTCCTAATTGTTTCATTGTGCGTAGGTTTGTCAATGGAGCATCAATTTTCACCGTCTCTGGTGTCACTGCAAGGAAGTTTCAGGCTGAGGTTGAGGCTAGTTTGGTAATTTCCTTGTCTAGTAGATAAGCTAGAAGCATTTATGCTCCCTGGTATTCTCTTCTCATTTTGACTCGGTTGGAATCAGGTTGGAATCAACCTTTCTGTTCCTGTTCCATTACCATTTTCTTCATCAACGGGATTGAATTCTTTTCTTGTCAGGGATTCCGATTTATGTGGTACTCACTCTCTCTTTCTCCCCCTCCCTCTCTCTCCCACTCCCCCACCCCCAAAATAATGCCCGCACTTCCACATATGCACGGACGCAAGCATGGAATAATATATCAGCACACTTGTGCACATACTCGCACATTCCAGGAGGTCGTGCGATTTGAGATTTTGTATCTTTGACCGTGTTTTATAGAAAGCCGCACGCTTCTCTTGCAGCATTCTTTTTGTTCCACTCCCTCTTCCTATTTATGGCTGTCTTTTGTAGGAAAGGCAGCAGTGCAATTTTACACAAAGATCAAGACCGTGACCCAACAATGGAATTTATCAGCTAGGTCCTCTACATCTGAAAGGCGGTCATTAAATGAAGAGAGGACTTTGCTTACATCATCTGATAGTGATCTGATGAGCCATGACGACAGTGAGATGCTACACCAGGAGAGCTTACTCATGGCACCTGTAAATACAAACGATGTGGCTAGCCAGGCAGTGTCATTAGATGTGCCCACCTTATCTAGGTTGGATGTAACAAACAAGCTGAGTCCCCCGGCTGTTGTTTCAACGATAGAGAGAGACTCGACAAAGCAGAGATTTTCAGTGTCTAGGAGCCAATCATCAGATGGGATATTTATGCCTCAACCATCCGATTGGTGTGAAGGTCCTTCCTTGGCATCTCAGAGGACTGAAGGAGTGCCTCAGACATCAGAGAGGAGCTTCATGTCTTTGGTATCTCGACGTCGTGATGATGCAGCCAAAGTGTTGCAGGGGACCGAAATCCTGCAGACTTCAGATAGCAATTACCTGCCTGTGAATTCTAAAGGTAATTGCAATTCAACTCCGGTTTTACAAGGCATGGAAGGTTCAATAATCGAAAGGGTTGATAAGTGTCTCGATAGCAACACTGACGAACCAGCTTCAATGTCACAAAGAACTGACACAGATGTTCGCCTAATGGTTGAGGATGAATACATGCCCGGAACATGTTGTAGTGACAATTGTGAGGCAACATCCTCTCAAATGGCATTGGAGAGTACACACCTGTCTTCATCTCTTGGGCATGATGGTTTGGTCCAGGCGTGTGAAAGTCCGAAGACTGCTGCGCACTCGGACAATGATGCCTGAGCAACATCAAAATGCCGATCTTCACGTGCCTTTGCCGACGAATGATCCTACCTCGTCTCAAGCTTCTGGTAGGCCTTTAGGGTAGTTTTCAGCGTCTGAGAGGCTTTTAATGTTAGTCTCTACTGGGAAGGACATCTGGTGATGTCATCACCAAGAACCGTCGACATCCAGGATGATAGTGGACGAGTGTCATAATTCATATGGCAATCCTAATTAATTATATGGCTATCTCGTCTATTCGTTAATTATATTTAATGTGGCTCATTTTTTTAAGAGAATCGCGAAACTATTTTCATGTCTCACGGTTATTTTCTAAATATTGATTCTTAAGAAATTATTCAAATACATATCCAAAAACAGTAATACATATTATTTAATTTCATCTTCATCTCAAAAATTATTTAGCAAACAATGATTAGTCAAAAAAAGTATTTAAATAAAACAATATCATCTATGTATTAAAAAAAATTATTTTAGTACTTAATTTTGTATTAAAAATTTTTACATTAGAAAAGTTAAACCTTACTTTTTATTTTTACTTTTATATTTTATATTTATTATTCATACATTAAATATTTTGTTTTATTATTTATGTATTAAATGAGTTGCTTTGCCTATTTTAAATAAAAAGATGTAAACATAATTCTAAGAATACTTTTAAAATAATTTTCTTTCCTTTTTATTTTACAAAGAGGGTATAAAGTTTACTTTGTTCAAAAATCTCCTAAATGTTCCAACCATGATAGTGAACCAAACATCTTTGATTTAAATCGCCGGTCTCTAAAAATATGTGTGTTAATTTTATTTTGTTTTATATAAGATGCATTTAAGGTTTTAGTTTTTTTATACAGTTATTATTAATGTTATATTTGAGATATAATATTTTTTAATCATTTCTAATATAATTTGCGTGATTAAAAAATAAGATTATGCTTTCATTATCTATTGTTTACTATTTTGATCTAATTTGATTTAAAAAATTGAATATGTTGTTACTGTTGTTGTTATTATTATTATTTTACAATTTTAAGTGCCATAACCATTACTTTTTGCATTACTACTATTATTAGTGTCATTGTTAATATCATAATAATAATACTAATTATTATTATTATTATTATTATTATTATTATTATTATTACATTGTTTTTAACTATTACCAACACTTTTTTAGTTTGAATTTATCTAATTTGATAAATTTTGTAATTAATCAGAGGAGAGTTTAGCTTAACTCTCGGAAGTGTTTCAACATTTTTCATCTATTTAGATTTAGACAAACTTGAGCTAGATTAAATTAGACATGTAAACTAGGTTAGGTGAAACTAAATGAAAAATTAAAATATTATTTGTGTATTTATTAGATTAATATAGGTGAATAAATCATAAATTTATTTTGATTAAGATGAATAGCTAAGATCTTTAAAACATTTACATGAATATACTTAAACCAAACATAAGTATGCTAATAACTTTAGCATAAATCTAGTTGAAAAATGTTAAATTCAGTTAATTTAATATCTAGATTTAGTTAAAAAAATATGAGCAAATGAGGTAAAAAGAATAATTAACCCTATATAACCTTAATTCCTGTACCATTCATGTCGTGCTGCACTATAAGAACAATGCCACATGAGCAATTTAAAGAAAAAAAGAAGAAGAAGAAGAAGGAATGGAAGCATAAAATATTATCCTTGGGAAAAGATAGTTGATGATTCACCACGATTAATTATCCTTTTACTGACACTAAAATAATATTTCACCTCAATTACATGAATCTTTTACTATATAATATAGTAAATATTTCACCTTCTTAAAACTAATCATTTATGAGAAAATATAGTTAATGTCTTACCAAAATTAAGCTAATCGTTCATAGATATTAGACTAATATTTCAACAAAAGTCAAGTGATATTTCAAGATAGGATATATTAAGTAATTCATACTCTTAAAATTGATTCTTTGCAAGAGAAGATAGTTAATGTTTTACTAATTTTTTGACCGATATTTCACCAATACTAAATTAATATTTCACCAATAGTGAAGTGATATTTTAATATAAAATATAGTAAATATTTCACCCTCTTAAAACTAATTCTTCCTAATATAAGATAGTTAATGTTTCACCAATATCAAACTAATCTTTCACCAACCTTGTAATAAATTTTCACCGTAAAAAATAGTAACTATTTAACTATTCTTAAAATTGATCTTTCACAAAGATAGTGATCTTTTGCCAATATTGAACTAATATTTCACTCATGTTGAAATTATCTTTCACAATTATTTCTTTAATTTTTCACCCATGTTATTGTTTACAAAAAATTAATCTTTCACATATATTATAGTAAGAACTTGACTTCTATTTCGATTTAAGCCAACAAAAATTGAGAACAACAAATTTTAGATAGTTTTGAACTGAACATATTTTTATTCTATTCATTGATTTATGCATTTATCTGGTGTGCATTAAAAAACAAGGAGAAATAAGGTGATTGTAGGTTTTAGGGATATAGCATGCTTTGTTCATCGAGCTTCTCTCTTTTTTTTTATAATTAAAATTGCAAGTTTTTTAAGAATTTTAACAAATGTGTGGTGGTGGTTGAAGAAGAAGGAAGAGGAAAAGGAGGAGAAACCTAATGGAAGGAGGAGGAGGAGGAGGCCACATGTGGTCAATGTCACCTTTTATTTTGCATGAAGTGCATCAATCGTAGTACCCTCATCACAATGTATAATTTGCCATATAACCAAAGATAACCTTGAAACAAATTATTGTCTTTTCATTACGTGTCTTACATCCCAATTCACCCTTGCAAATTCTTGAGCTCATATCAAACATTCTCTAGTAAAATAAGGGTATTTTTATTTAACACAACTCTCAATTGTCATAGAGTACTTGTTATAAGGTGTATTTACTAAACTACTTTTGTTTTTTTTACTTTATCAATTTATTTGGTGCACCAATGGAAAAACCATCCAAGTAATTAAATTAGTTTCTCAAAAACCTTCCCTTCCTCGCTAAGAATTACTCATCTCCCTCCCTTATGATTTTAGAACCCTCCATTTTATTGTAGATTGACAACAACTTTTTGCTTCTCTTTTTCCCACTTTCATCATCTCTTGATTATTGTAGTTAATCAAGCCACTTTACAATGCTTTGAGTCAAATTGTAACTTTGAATATTATAATTAATTTTAAATCAAAATAAACTACATTAAGTACATGTAAGGACAATCATTTAAGAAATAAAATAATTAATTAAAATGCAATTTTAAAAAATAAATTGAGAATATAAAACTTTATTATTATATTTATTTATTTTTAAAACTTAATTACGAGATGGAGTCCATGATAATAGTAGATAGGCCCTAAACTATGCCTAGACAAACTCCTCCATGAAAGAAAGATAGAATCCAGTGTGTCATTAACCAAAATGGGTTCTACACTCTAGATCTTCTTATTTGTGATAAATTATAACTTGATAGTAAGTGAAATTGATTATAAATAGGCTAAAAAAAATTTAATAAATAAATAAATAGAATAAGGCACCATTTACCAATGAAAACACAAAATATACTATGCCTGGTTTTAATCCAACATTGGGATTATATGTGAATGTTCCGAATTGCACCTGTATAAAAGTGATCATATTTATATATAAATAATTTGGGTTTAATGTATCTAATTAGATGTGGACTCGTATGTGTAGAGACTTTGGGTATTTGATAAATTGAATTTTTTACATATTTTTATCTTGCTTTCCCTACAATTTTGTTGTCTTGTTTGGCCTCTTATTTGTGTTATTGTTTTCTTGATAGTGGATTTAAGGAAATTCTTACAAAAATGTAATTATTCAATGGAATAATGCATGGAGTCAAGAGAATAATCAATTATGGAGGGCCTTGACTCTTGAGTGAAGAAAATCAACTTTACATATATTTGGAGAAGTAAAGAGGGACAAAGAGTCGAAAAGAGAAGCAAAGGAAGCAAGAGCATGAAGATTTGGGTGTTGCACAACCAGCCAGTGCAACTTTGCAGACCCATGTAAGTCTAAATCCCTTAAATGTCGAGAGTATAAAAGTTGCATGGCCAAGTGGTATAGATTTGCACAGCCGTGTAACTATTGAACAAAGCTCCATGCGGTATTTTTCTTGCATGATCGAGCATGCTCTTGCACACCCGTGCACATCCATTCTACTGAGAGTCGAAAAGCTACACGGCCGTGCAGCAGATAGTTAATACCATTTCACAAAATTTCTTTCACACAATCTCCCACTCTTTTATGCACAGATATAAGGGGAGTATAAAAGGGAGAGGCAAGACAGATTTAAAGAGGAGGAAAGCTGGTTTCTTTGTATGATTCTCAAGCAAAAAAAAAACTATTGTAATCTATATTTGATTTATATGAAATTTGTGTTCTTCAATCAAGATTTCGAAGGGTGTAATTTGACTCTGCAAACCATTACTTTTATCTTCAATCTACAGTTTGCTCTTTTCATTTTTCTCTTCTGTTATTTATTAATTTTGTAATATACACATCAATTACATTTAGTTTTTGCATTTTATTCAAGTTATGAGTGAGTAATTATCATTCTCTAAGACTGAATTAGGCTCTATTTGGTATGAATAAGATGAGTTATATTACATGTCATATGTATTTTCATATCAACTATTTCGTATGTTAGAAATTAATGATATAGGTTGGGTTTGAAAGAATCTGACACACACACACACACACACACACACACACAAATTGTGACTGAAAGATTGAATTCAATGTCAGAAAATTAATATACGAACGATAATCCAATTGATCACAAGAGTAGACAATTGATTCTTAAGGGAATGTTTAAATCAGTGGTGTTTAATGGGATTAATATAAATTATTAGTTACAAAATTAGTTAATGGATTATATTAGATACGTTCTTAGACCTTGAAATAAGCTAGTGAATTAAAATTGATTGATTATTCACAGCAATCTTGAACTATACTGCGACACATTTATAATTTATTTTTTATACCAAAAATGAGACCAAAATTTAATCCTAGGTTTGCATTTGTTGTCTCATCATCTTAAATTATTAGTTAGAGATCTAGATAGCTAAAATAACAAAATTCGGCAATTAATTGCAAAGTCCCTACGAATACGACCTTAACATGCTATAATGTAGTTGTGTGCTTGCAGAATAGCATCTAGCAAGTTTTTGGCACCGTTTTTGGGGAATGTAGTAAATTGATATCGATTCCTTTGTTATTAGGCTATACTAGATTTTTATTTACTTAATTTCCTTATTTCTGTACTTTTCTTTTTGGCCTTGATCGTTTGTTGTTTTTCATCTCCAGATGCCTTATATGCAACGATCTCTCCATTTAGGATGTCCAATTACATTGAATCCTAAAATTGAGAGAACCTTGAGTGATTCAAGAAATTGGGTACGTGAGACAAAAGCAAGCTCAAGTTCTGTAAGCATGGCTGACGTAGATGGAGGAGACGAGAAAAATCACTCTCTTAGGGAGTTTACATCTCCTAATGCCTATGGAATGCAGTCAAGTATTAGGAAGCCAAATGTTGCCACCAATAATTTTGAGTTGAAGCCTGCACTCCATAATATGGTGTGGTAAAATCAATTTAGTGGTAGCCCAACGGAAGATCCTAATTTGCATATTTCAATCTTTCTGGAATACAACGATACATTGAAGATGAATGGAGTCTCGGATGATGCTATCAAGATGAGGTTATTCCCTTTCTCATTACGGGATAAGGTAAGGGCTTGGTTGCAGTCACTCCCTTTTGGCTCCATCACTACTTGGGATAAACTCTATTAAGTTTTCCTTGCCAAGTATTTCCCTCCAAGAAAAATATCTCAGTTGAGAAACCATATAACAACCTTTATGCATAAAGAATGGGAATCACTATATGACACTTGGGAGAGGTACAAAGACCTATTGAGGATGTGCCCACATCATGGACTAGAGGACTGGCTAATTGTCTATACATTCTACAATGGTATTCTTTAAAACATAAGGATGACCATTGATGTTGTAGCTAGAGGCACACTAATGAACAAAAGCATTTGAGAGGCATGAAAATTCATTGAAGTTATGGATTAAAATCATTTCCAATGACCGGGTGATCATTCTTTACCCAAAAAGAGTGGGAGGTATGATCTAGATGCACTAGGTCATCTTGCATCTAAGGTAGACACTTTGTTTAAACGATTTGAAAAATTAAATGACAATGCCTTGTCATCTCATCCTCACCAAAAATTGTGTGAAATATGTAGAATTATTGGTAATACTGCCATAGAATGTCAAGTCGGAACATCAGTATCCTACGAATTAAGTGTTAATGAGCATGCTAATTGCATGAACAACTTTAATAAAAAAAAGGGATCCCTTTTATAACACATATAACCTTGGGTGGAGGAATCATCCAAATCTTCCTATAGAATTCCTCCTCAAAATCCTGTGCCTCAATCTAATTATGTCCCTCTGAGTTTCTAGAAACAAAAGCCTCCCTACCCTCCTCCCTAAAAGTTTAACTTGGAAACATTGATGGAGAACTTTGTGATGTTGTAAACTAAACAGAACAAAGAGTTTAAGAAACAAATGGAAGAGTTTAGACACCATAATAGAATCATGAGTGATGCTATTAAAATCTAGCTTCTAAGGTTGATTCATTAGCTACGCATAACAAGATCCTAGAAAACCAATCACGTAAATAACCCAACAAGCTAGCTCATCTTCTAAACCTTCTAGGATATTTTCGGGACAACCCAAAAAAAACCCTAAAAATCAAGTGAATGCCATCACATTAAGAAGCGGGAAGGAGGTAGAAGGACCTAGGGTAAAGGAGAGTGATGAGAGAGTAGACAATGATGTGGAGAACCCAATAATTGATTAGAACATAATTAACAGTCAAAGGGAAAAGGTTGAAAAATATGTTCCACCTGCACCTTATAAGCCTCCCTTCCCATTCTCTCAAAGGTTAGCAAAAGCAAAATTGAAAGGCAATTTGGTAATTTTTTGGAAATATTAAAAAAAATTGCGTATTAACATTCCCTTTGTTGAAGCGATTTCTCAGATGCCCTTGTATGAAAAATTTTTAAGGAGATTTTGTCCAAAAAGAGAAATTTAGAGGAATATAAATGGTCTCTCTCATAGAGGAGTATAGTTCTATTATCCAAAATAAGTTACCTATTAAATTAAAAGACCCCGGTTCATTTTCTATTCCATACATCAATGGCAATATTTTCATTAATTGAGCATTATGTGATTTGGATGCAAGTGTAAGTCTGATGTCATTATCGATCTATGACAAGTTGCAAATGGGAGATTTAAAGCCCACCACCATCTCCCTAAAGTTGGCCGATTGATCGATAAGACATCCGGTAGGTATTTTGGAGGATGTACCCATCCAGGTTGGTAAGTTTCATACTGGTTGACTTTGTTATTCTAGAAATTGAAGAAGATTCTCAAATTCCTATCATTCTAGGTAGGCCATTCCTAATCACTGCGGGAGCCATCATTGATGTAATAAATGGGAGGCTTTCTTTGAATGTTGGGAGTGAGAAGGTGGAATTTGATTTATCTAATGTTATGTAATTCCATCTAATTGATGACTCTTGTTACAGGATTGATTCAATCGACAAGGTGGAAATTGATGATTCTTGTTGAACGAGGATTTATCTAGATAGCTAAAATAATGAAATTCGATAATTAATTGTGAAGTCCTAGCGGATATGACCTTGACATGTTATAATGTAGTCGTGCACTTGTGGAATAGCATCTATCAGTATTCTAGATTATTGATTGACCAAACTAGAATAGTCTATTAGATAATATGTTACATTTCTATATATATGGTTGTGCTTCATAGGTTACACATACTTTATCCTATTAGATTTCCATCCGTTAATAGAAACTGACGAATGCGTGCTTGATCGAATACCACAATACCACCTATATGATTATTGTCCCGAATCCATCGATTTCCAGTATAATTCTTAGGTGATTTTGAGTTCCATGTTCTTGATTGAAACACTTATGAACTTCAAAACAATGAGAAGAGAATGCTGATACAGATATGATATATGATCTACTTACATAAAATCTAAGATTAGCCTATGTTTGGTGACTTTTGTACTCATTTTGGAGCCAACTTTAATATCTTTGAATTGTTTGTGCAAAGAGAAAGGCATCCTAGAAATCACAATGGTTCACGTGAGGAGGTTGATTTATTTGAACACTAGCATTTTATCGAGTGAGATCCCATATATTTCTCATTAATGTTATCTTATATTCTTTCATCTGAGCATGATTTCAATCTAGTGAGGTTAATTGCAAGATCCATGATGAAGGTGCTTATTTTTCCATTGTTGTTGCCTAGTATGATTGTAATTATGAAGAATTCAAGAATCCCTATCAACTGTAATATAGATTGATTAATTATATACTTGAATGTGTGTGAAAGGAGAGAAAACAAGTTATTTCATATTTAGTCCAAATTATGTCAATTAGTAACATTGTTTATTTTGTATGAACTAATTTCATGGATGAATTAGACAAGTATGTTTAATGTTGGTGATGTCTATTGTGCATGAACTATGAATAAAAGAATTGGTCACAATAATTCAAATTGTTGCAACTTAATTTGCTCACAAGATGGCTGTTATTATCTATTTTGTATGAACTATAAACAAAAAAATTCTCACTAGAATTCTAATGGAATCATTTTAGAGCAGTGAAAACTTGTTTGAATATATTATTACATCTAGAGACTTTAATCATTGCATTATTTTTTTAAGAATAAATATTATCAATAGATAAGTATCTTGCTATAAAGTACCAACAAGGAAAATCTAAGAAGAACAACAAAGAGACCTTCAACCAAAAAAAAGAACCACTAAAGGATCCTAAAACAACTACTATCTTCTAAAAACTACAAACACGCAAATGCCTAATCCACCCCAAAAGAAGATAAGAGAAACATATTCTAGAGAGCTAGTATACACTTAGCAACAAATACCCCCATCCATCACAATTAAACCACATGCTAGAAGCTCAAAACAAAAACAAGGTAAAAACACCACTATTAGCAAGAAGGAAAAAATAAGAAGTGCAAAACAATTAGCCTGGTGTAACTACAAGACTTGTTCCCTACAAAAATAACTAGCAAAAAATTTCAATGTTTGCATGCATCTAAAACTACTTTTATACATATAATACTTTTATATACCATGATCAATCAAAATTCTATCATCCTTAAGTTTCTTCCAAAATAGTATAAATGCTTTTCAATATATGTATTCATTTGCAAGTTAAGAAGAAAAATCAAGATAACAATATGTTATCAAAACATAACAAAAAATTCATATGATCCAGACTAAATATAACCTACTCAAAATGGTTATTTCAAGTTTTGAACTAGAATTACCACTTGTGTAGGAGGAGAAGACGAAATCTTTAATAGCATGTTGAGGCATCTCATATGCAAGTGGTACATTCATGCAAGCCCCCCAAAATAATTATCATTTTGCTAAATAAATATAACTTTTAGAATACATATTTCAAACCAACTTATCAAATATTGCACATGTATACAAATGTTAATTGTACCATTAATTGGTTAGGTGGAGTAGGTCACATTTGGTGATATGGTCCAAGTGGAGTGGGTTGCATTTGTGAAAATGGTTTAGGTGAAGTACGTTACATTTGTGGATATGATCTAAGATGAGTAGGTGAAATCTATGAATATGGTCCCCCATGATAGATGAACATTATTGGATTACAAATTTCACAAATTAATCACCCTAAAGTATCTAGCTTGATAAGCATATTCATGAAAAATCAATGTAATATTACAATTTCACTAACAATTCATGTTGAGGAGGTGTTTGTTTTTTTGTTCCTCTCCTTGTTTTCTATTGAGAAGTATGATCTTTAGTATTACTTTCCTACAAAGTATATTCCATGATCATTCCCTTTTATTTTTTAATTAATATGCATACAAAATATTTACCATCATAAATTCATTAATAATAAAACTAAAATAAAACTCACAATTATTAGAAACTACTTAATAATAAAAATCACAATTATTATAAACTACTTAGTTGGTTTTTTTTTCTAGTAGTTTTGTGGGTTCACTTTCCTTTGCCATAATTTTTGGCTTATGGATGTATTCTAAGCCAAAATTTTCATGTCTTATGGAGTGGGTCCCCAACTTCTTCACTTGCATTTTCTACATAATTAATAATGTGACGAGAGATGGATGGTTAGATTGATATAAAAGTCTTGTTAATGGCTTATTGTAGCTTCAATTTACTTTTCACCCATTCTTTGTAATGATTTTACCGGTCATCATAAATTGTTCCCACATCAGCTACCTTTGAAAAAAGATGCAAAAGCTCCTCATACTTTTTTTTGTTCTAGTGTAGTAAACTAGCCATTATAAGTGATTTTACACCTAGAGTAACATCTCTTCACGTATTTCCTCCATCTTCTCAAAATGTACTTTTTAGAAAGCACATTGAAATACCCTAAAACCCTAATTTAGGAAACTATGGCTAAATAAGGATTTATTAAAAAATTAATTAAATAAATTATTTTATTAAAATAAAGGGAATTAATTAAAGGAAATCAAGAGAAAAATAATAATTAATTTAATTAGGAAAAATTAGGGAGTTTTGCTAATTAAAATGGAAGCTCAAGAAAATTTATTAAAAATAGCTCAAATTAACCTAAAAAGGAATTTAATTATTATATATATATCATTATTATTTTAAATAATAATCCAAGAATACCAAAATATCCTAAACACTCCAACCAACCTATTTCTCCTTTCCTTTTTCTTTTATTTTTCTCCTTCTTTTTCCTTTTTCTTTCTTTTCCTCCTTTCTCCATTTATTTTCTCCTTCTCCCCTGAAATGGGCTAGCCCGTCGGCCCAATCCCCTTCTCCTCCCTTCCCCATCCCGCGCAGCCCAAGCCTGCACTTTCTTGTTTTTTCTCCTTTGCCCGTTGCCCGACCAGTCCACCTTCTTTTCTTCTTTCTTTTCTTCTTGGACTGCCGGTCTAGGCCTATCTTCTTCCCCAACCCCTATGACCTGTAATTCATCTGCACCATCGTCCTTCGTTTCTACCACCACTGCATGCCATCTAGCGTTCTTTCCTCTCTCTCCCCCATCATTTTCTTTCCAATTTTGACCCAACCAAACCATCCTCCCTCCTCATGCACGCCTTCCATTTCCTTTTCTTCCTCCCCCTGACCAAACATACCCTGCCATAGCAGGGACTACATCGCCTGTCACCGTCGGCCGGTGGTCTAGCCTCACCTACACCCTTTGTCCTCTTCCTCCTTCATTGTTTTCCCCTAAATTAGGCCTATAAATACCCCCATAGGCAGCTATAACTGAGCCTTTATTTTCGCAACCCAGAAATTCCCCCTTTGCACTGCCTCCCAATCATATGCCCGTTCCGTCGCCACCGCCCGCTCCACCCACATAACCACTCTTTGCATCACCCTCTACCAAACTAAGCCTCCCTCCTCCCTCGGTTTTTCCTACACGAGACACCCCTGCTGTGCAAATTCCCCCTCTCTATCCAACCCCTCATCGACCCCTGCCGCCCTTCGCACCACCGTCTGCCACTAATTCCATCACAACTAACACCATCTCTTCCCTCTAAAACACCCAAGGGAACTTCCTCTACCTCCCCATATCTCCATCTCTCCATACTTCCCTCTCCTATAGCTTATACCATCATCTCTTTACCTCTCTTCTCCCTCCACAGCCACCGCCACAGCCACCGTGCACTGCCGCCGATTCCACCACCATCCCTAGGTGGTATTCTAACCTCCCCAACCCTAAAACCTTTTTATATAAGTGTTAGTAATTTTTAGTAATATTAATAGTATTACCCTTAATATTAATATTATTAATGTTATTGTTGTTGTGGTTGTTATTATTATTATTATTATTATTATTATTATTATTATTTCCATCCCTATTACCATACTTGACCATATTATCACCAAGGCTACTACTATTATGATTATTAGGACCTTTATTAATATTATTCTTAAGATTGGAACTATTATTACTATTATTACTATTACCATTATTATTACCTTGTCATTATTTTTAACATTTCATATATCACTAACCTTACTATCACTACTATATTATCATTATTAGTATCATTATCGTCACTACTTTTATATTACTAATATCCCTATTATTATTATTACTAGGGTTTGGGTTGATATTAGTATTATCACTAAAACTATTATTATTATTATTATTATTAGTAATATTGAAACTATTACCTTTACTAATATGAATATCGCTATGATTACTTTAATAAAAACCATGGTAGCTACTAAGACTTATTTTATTTAGTAGTAGCATGATTAATTATTTTGAGAATAATAACCCTACTTTTACTTATAAAACTACTAATATCATTATTATTAGCCCTAATAGTATATTATGATAAGGGTAGGGTAGGAATAATGGTAATTTTGGTAAGAGGGAAATTAACCCATAGTATTTCCCTTTTATAGATGAATCAAGTCAAAACTCTAAGGAGGTGTAGGAGCATGCTACAAGCCCAGCGTCGTTTTAGGTAAGGATATAGCTAATGCCTATGTGTATTATGTGTCTTGTATGCCTTGGATGTTATGTACCATGTGATGTTGTGTATCTTATGGTTATCATTAAACTTGTTTTATGTGTAGCGCAGCTTGGAGTTGAGGTATGCTCATGTGTCTTCTTATGGTATGTGTATAATATGTATATGTTGCGATTATGATGTTATATGATGTGACCCTCTAGGACATGCATGCTAGGATGATTAATAATATGATATGGGGTGAAGGAATAAAGAGGAAGAAAATGAGAAGTGAGTTGTGAAATTCACCACTGAAAAATTTTGTTTTATTTAAAAGAGTTAGCAGAAGCAAAATAACAAACTGTGAATTTCGAGGATATTACCGTCACACTTAGTACCAGACTGGTTCACTCATACCGTTCCAGTACCAAGTGCTAAGGCTAAAGAACAAAATATCAATTGCTAGAAATTCAAACCATTTTTAAATCCGAGTAGCGCAAGTAATATTTTATAAGAATATATTCCACCAATGATGGTTACAAGAACAATGAATACATTTAAACCAGAAAGTAAAGGCAAAGGGAGAACCCTAAGAGTCCAGATAATCCTTACGCTCTTTACCATTGTCCACTTGAATAACACCTGAAAAGACCTGCAAGGGACACTGCCCATTGAATAGGCAGGGGCCCCACGAATATAACCCTTCAGTACTACGGTACTGAGTAACCCTTTAAAACACACTTAAAAGTAGGCCCGCAATGTAACACATGATACAAAGCTACATACATACATATATAACAAGATTTGTATATATAACATTCACATCAGATATCAATAGGTTGTAATGAAAAATTGATACTTTCGGGCCTTAAGCTATGTCATAGTGCAAAATCAATACATTTGGGCCTTAAGCCATTAGTCCATCATTGTTCAATCATCTCGGATTATAAATGTCCATGTGAGTGCGGAAACCCCACTATTATAACCGGTGGAATGGTCATGCAAGACAAAACGCTCCTGGCCACTATTATTTGCCGGTGGACCGGTCATGCAGGGCAAAATGCTCCTGGCCACTATTATTCGCCGGTGGACCAGTCTAGCCCCGACTCACAAGGTGTTCCACTATAAGTAATTAGTTTCTTTCCCGTATCTTATTTTTTTTACGTTTGGTTTGTTGAGCATGGAATCCCCCACTATTATAGCCAGTGGAACGGTCATTGTAGGGCAACATGCTCTTAGCCACTATTATTCGTCGGTGGACCAGTCATGTAGGGCACCTCAGCCCTGGCCACTATTATTCGCCGGTGGACTGGTCTGGGTCCGGCTCAACATCTTCCTCTTTAAGTGATTAGTGTCTTATCGTGCCTTATTCGAAAGTATTTCACCCTTGACATGCATGGCTAACTATATCCACACTTATCCTCCCAGGAGGGCCCGTCCCATATCTTGAGACTTCTGCACCTCCTAACTCGCCCCGACATCCTTCCCTTAATCCACTTTCTCACACCGGAAACCCAACTCCTAAGTGTGTGGGTCAAGGCCCACCACCTTATACCCCAAGGTCAACTCACCGCCTTACCCTAGGGCTTTCTCCAGAAACCCTAATTTGGGCCTATGTGACCCATCCTCACACCACCCAAACTATTTAACACCCCATATGTTATGACCCTTAGATTCAACTCTCACTTCATACCCCATTCATTCTCATTTATTTTTATTATTTTCTTTTTCCACCTTCTCACATTAGGGTTTCTCTTAAACCCTAGTTCCTCCCATGCAACCCTAGTTTCTCCCACTCTTTCATTTTACTTATGTCCCCTCTCTTTTTCACCACTCAAAGATCATGGATTATTTAGGTCATTCTTTCCTCCGTTAGCCAACTTACTTCCCCTTGGTTATCTTATTCACCCATTTTTATTTTTCATGCCTTTCACCCCATATCTTGTTATTAAACATCCTAGCATGCATGTCCTAGAGGGTCACATCATATAACATCGTACACACAACATATATAATCATCATGCACATGCCAAAAGGAAGTTACATGAGCATATATTCACTCAAAATTGCGCTATAATGATTATTCATTAAGCATAAAGTACACAATATGGTATAATACATGGCACACATAGCACGTAACCCACACATAGTTGATCTTAGCCACATCCCTGCTCGGTTTAGGTTACCGAGCCATCTCCCACACACTTATTAGGCCACTAATCACCCTTCGTAATTGTTACACTTAATGTATTTTCCATTTAGTTGGTTAGATTACCAATTTGCCCATTTCCTTTATTATAATGAACAAATTGTCCTTTAGTTGGTCAAATTACCAAATTACTCTTTAGTTATTTAAATTACCAAATTTCCCTTCTCTATTATCATAATTACCAAGTTACTCATTTTCAATTTTCACTTTACCCCTTTTATTTACAAAATTACCATTTTTTCCTTTTACTTTTAAATTCAGCGTTTACCCCCTTAACTTTCAAAATTTATCATAACACCCTTTATTCAAAAATTTACCATTTGCCCCTTTAATTACGAATTACCATTTTACCATTTAATTACAAAATTACCATTTTGACCTTTAATTATGAAATTACTATTTTTCCCTTTAATTACAAAGTTACTAATTTACCCTTTAATTACTATTTTATCCTTTATTCACAAAATTACCATTTTTCCCCTTTACTTCCAAAATTACCGTTTTGCCCTTGAATTACAAGATTACCATTACCTTTAATTATGAAATTACTATTTTGCCCTTGAATTATAACATTACCATTTTATCCTTTAATTTCAAAATTACCCTTTTACCCTTTAATTACAAAATTACTATTTTACCCTTTACTCCCAAAATTACCATAATACCCCTTTACTTATAAAATTAACATTTTGCCATTTACTTATAAAATTAGCATATTGCCATTTACCTCCAAAATTACCATAATACCCCTTTACTTATAAAATTACCATTTTCCCCTTTACTTCCAAAATTACCATAATACCCCTTTACTCCCAAAATTACTATAATACCCCTTTACTTATAAAATTACCATTTTGCCATACAATTACCATTTTACCCTTTTACTTAGAAAATTTATCATTTTACCATCTTCTTCCAAAATTGTCATCTTGTCCCCTTATTACACCACTTTTATTAGATTAATATTACTACATGGAATAATAATATTAATACTCCCTTAACAATATCCAACTCCACCAACTATTATATTTTAATATAATACTTATTAGCACCCACATATATTAGGTCACATTCTTACACAAGAAATATCACTAAAATGCCCCTAGGACTTACAATAATATTATTCAAGCATAAATGGTCACAATAACATAATATGACATGGATAATTACTTTAACACTTTCATTAATAATCAAGTTCTTCCCTTAGACAACATTTACACACATAGCACATAAAAGAGCATACTTTCCTTTTATTAAATAATACAAGCAAACATATACATTATACTAACAACCATATATCAAACATAATAACATATTAAATATCCTAATATGCAAATATACGTTTATCCATACGTTTAAGTGGGGTTTAACGATTACCTTGTATCCAAGCAAAAATTGAATCTTACCGGTATCCCCATTAAGGATTCAATCTTTAAATAGCAAAATCAACACCTAAAACTAATATAAATAATTATTATATTAGAAATAAGAAAATTAAAGCATAACACCTTATAAAATTTACTTAATGAAATAATTAAATTAAATATTATTTTACCTTAAATTTTTTTAACCAAAATAAACCAAGAATGCAACAACTCATGCTACTCATGCAACATGAGCTGCATGCAAAAATAAATAGAGGAAGGCTCGAAGGGGGGGGGGTAAAATGGCCATTTTCGGGTTGGTGGTTTGGGGCTAGGAAAGAAGATAGATGGGAAAGGTGTGGAGGCAAGGGAAGGGTGTAGGAGTGAAGAGGGGGTGTAGGTGGCGGCTGTTGATGGGTTGTTGGTGGCCAAGGGTGACGGAGGTGGCGGCGACAAGCTGGTGAAGTGGGCTGCAGGAGGGGATCGGGCTGAGAAGGAAGGAAAAGAGAGGGGAAAAATGGAGGGGTGAGGGGGCTTGTTTTGGCCAAACAAGGTATGGAGGTTGCAGGGTGTGGATTGGTGGTTTGGGTGGCGGTAGAGGTGGCCGGACGGCGACGAATGGTGGGGTTGTAGGGGGACTGCTGATAAGGGAGAAAAATGGGGAGGAAGAGAAAAGGGGGAGAAAGGAGGAACTACAGGGGCTTGAGGGAGGCTTGGGTGGTCTTGTGGTGGTGCAGGGCTGAGGTGGAGGGTGGCAGGGAGCGGTGTAGGGGGTTGGTGAGGCAGCTGGAGAAGCAGAGGGCGGTGGTGTGCAAAAACAGGGGGAAAAGATGGAGAGGAAAAAAATATTGAGAGAAAGAGGAGATCGGGGGGTTCGAAAATAATGGGGCAGGAAAAGGGGTGAAGAGGAGAAGAAAAAGAAGAGGGAGGGTAAGGGGATAGGTGGCTGATCGGGTGGCAGTGTTTAGGGTGGCAGGGGGTCGAGGCAGAGAGAAGGAAGAAGAAAGAAAGAAGGGGGGAAGGTGCAGGCCGACGATGAAAAAAAAAAAGGACCGGGCCAGCCTGGGTAGGGGGGAAAGAAAAAAAGAAGAAGGCTGGTATGGGCTGGGTCGAGACGCGCAGGAGAGGAGAGGAAGGAGAGGGAGAGGGGAGATGGGCCAGCGGCCCAGGCGCAGGCGGAGGAGGAAGCAGGCCTGGCCTGGCGGGCAGCTCGAAGGAAAAAAGGAAAAGAAAAATAAAGAAGAAAAAAGAGAAAAAGGAGGAGGAAAAGAAAAAGGAAAAAAGGAAAATGGGAAAATAGGAAAAAATAATTTAATTTAATTTAGAAAATAATAAAATGTAATATTTTTGATAAATTATTTAATTTAATAATTTAATTCAATATATTGGTTCAAAAAGGATAATTTTAGTAAAATATTAGTTTGGGAAATTATTTAAATAAAAATAACATGATAAAATAACAAAATAATTATTTTTAATTTATTAAATACTCCTATCCAAATTTATATACTCAAAATCCATAAAATAATTAAACTAAATAATTTTAAAAGCTAATTTATTTCAAATAAAAGTTATTTATTAAATTATAGGTTTTCTAAAATTTTGGGGGATTACAAGTTGACTAAGGGGCATGAGATTGACGTAAGTATCTCAAGACCTATGATGGGGAATGTAAAAAATAGGATATGATCAAAATAAAGGAGTGATGGGAATCTATGTATGGGAATTCTAGGGTTTGCATGAGAACTTCGAGAGTTTGCATAAGGTGGCTGAAGTCTCTATGGGGACAAACTTTACGTATGAAAAGTTATCTTGGGGGTGTAAGTAAGATAAGGATATAGTTGCGGAGTGATTGGAGGCTTGGAGTGAAAAATAATACGTAGGTTGATATAAGGTTGTATAGGGGATCTAATTAGGGTTTTAGGAGGAAACCCTAATCTGAAGGGAAGTGTGAAAGTAAAAATAATTAAGGAAGAGTGGGGTATGTGATAAGAGTGGAAAATGTATTATATGAGGGATAAGTAAGGGTGCCTTAAGAAAGAAGAGTTGTTAGGTGAAGAATGAAGAGGTGACTTGTGGGAGAAGAAATGTGCTAGGGTTTGGGGTGGCCAGCTAGGGTTTCATGGTCACGTGAGTAATCGGTGAGCAGAATGATAGGTCTTGGGTTGAATCTAAATGACAGGAATTGTTGGGCGATAAAAGAAATAATGGTAGGGTAAGTCAAGGGAAGTTGGACCAAATAGGTACAATTAGGTTTTTCAAGGGAAAATCCTAGAGAGGGGTGGTAAGTGGATTTGGAGGTCATAAGGTGATGGGCCTTAACCCACACCCTTAGGAGTTGAGTTTTCATTATGGGTAAATGGAAGGAAGAATGGATATCGGGGTGTGATAGGAGGTGCAGGAGTCTCAAGATATGGGACGGGCCCTCTTGAGATGATAGAAGTAGAAGGTTGGTGATATGTATATCAAGGGTGAAATATTTATTGAATAAGACACAACAAGACACTACTCATTTAAAGTGGAAGATTATTGAGCCAGAACCAGACCAATCCACGGGCATAATAGTGGCCAGGTGCTGGGTGCCCTGGAGACTGATCCACGAGCATATAATAGTGGTTAGGTGCGTACTGTCCTATAAGTGATCGATCCACCGGTTAAAATAGTGGGGGATCCCGAGATTAATAAACCAAACTCTAAGTTACAATAAATCATGGGAAATATACTATGTAATTATAGTGGAACACCATGAGAGTCGGGGCCAGACCAATCCACCAGCATAATAGTGGCCAGGAGCACCTTACCCTGGAGATTGATCCACCGGCAAAAATAGTGGTCAGGAGCATTCTACCCTATATGTTTCCGATCCACCAACTATAATAGTGGAATTCCCACACTCACATGGATTGATAATGATTATTGTGTCAACAGATTATAATTACCAAAGATTTAAAGAACAAGTCTATATGAACCATATCTGGCCTTTATTATCTATATTGTTGTATGTTGCCTCTATGATCATGTTATGTTGTGTGCCTTATATGTTTGGCTTTAGCTGCATGATTAACTTACTTAGTATGCAACGTACTGACCACTCGTTTCATGGGTGCTGCTCATTTCCACGAGTAGAGGGCCCACCTGAGTTTGTGTAGGTAGGTGATGATATTTTCGATACTTACAACACTTATGACGCATCGAGCGGGGCTGAAAGTTGAGCCTAGACTTGGCTTGGGGATCGAGAGTGACTTGGCCGGATCCTATCTTTTCTTTTATTTTACCCTGTATCATTTTTGTCCTAGTTATGTTTAGTCGTACGATATTTTATGTCTTTGGAAAACTCTAGTTACTTATTCCTTGGGTTGTAATTTTTTTAACCGCACTCTGATTTCTGTATGGTCATGATTGAGTTCTATCATGAATCCTCATTTTTAATTAATGACTTGTGGTTGGTGTTAATCCTATTCAGCCTTAGCACTTGGTACTGGAATGGTAGGAGTGAACCGGTCTGGTACTAAGTGTGGCGGTAATATACCTAGAATTTACAGTTTTGTTATTTCACTTCTGTTGAACCTTTTCATTAAACGAAATTTTTTAATAGTAAATTTTAGGAGTGTTACAAGTTGTTATCAGAGTGTTGGTTCTAGTAACCGCGCTTATTTTCAAAGCAAATTTTGGGTTGCAAGGTTTTTACCGGATTTTGAAGTGTTTTCATACCTTAACGAAACTCTTCTATTTTAATATTTCTGATTCCGGCTCCGGTGAGGAACAAAGAGTAGACTAAGAGTCTTTCCATAAGGGAATTTTTTTGGTTATCTTGTGATTGTGGCCTTAGTCTTGGACGGGGTAGACTTCTTAGTAAATCCTTTTCTTTAAGGGGGCAGTTGGTGTAATTATTGATGATGGTTGTGTCCTTATCCATTTAGAACGTTCTCACCTTAACCCTAGGAAAATTGCAAGTGACTTCGGGGATGAAGTTTTTCTTTAAAGGGGTAGTGATGAAATACCCCTAAACCCTAATTTAGGAAATTATGGCTAAATATGAATTTATTAGGGAAATTAATTAAATATATTTTATTAAAATAAAGGGAATTAATTAAGGGAAATCAAGAGAAAAATAATAAATAATTTAATTAGGAAAAATTAGGGAGTTTTACTAATTAAAATGGAATTTAAAAAAAATTTATTCAAAATAGCCCAAATTTGTAATCTGTCATCAATCCGATTCGTTATCAATCCGATCTATCATCAACACGATTCACCATCAATCTAACTCGACTCAATAAAATTAAATTTGATATTAACAATTATGATAATAAAAAAATAAATATATCTTATTATTTATTTATTTTTTTAAAATCTATTATTATTTAAATTTTACTTATTTTTCTTACTTTTACTATGAACTTATTTATTCAACAATAATATTATAATTTTATCGATTTTTTTTGCATAAAAACACACTACTAAAAAGTCATAATAATAAATAAATTGCAATTAATAATATATTATTAATCACATGCTTATATGAAGTTAAACTTAATTCATGTTTATGAGGTTAATGAATTAGATTAATTTTAGTGGTTATTATCTGATATGACTTAAATTTAAAGTGATTTAATTTAAGATTAGTTCTGCCAGAACCAAACCCAACCCATCAAATCTAAAAATTGCTCGAATACAAAGTTGCTCGGCCAAAATTTCGATAAAATCCATTAAATTTATATTTCTAGACCTGACTTGATAACGTAATCCGAAATAATTCGAACTTGACCCGATTTAAAATCAAACTATCTGAATCGAAATATAATCCAATCTAATAAATTAATTAGATATAATTTAAATTTATAAGGATTCAAACTCAAATATACTTAAATAATAAGATAATCCAAATCTAAAATAATCCAATTTGATTCGGAGCGATTCCTAATAAAAAAATAATCTATAATTAATACGATCCAAAAAGATCCCCCGACACCGATGCGCTTCGCATCCTCTCCTCCGTCGGTCCGTCCTCCTACAAACTCTGTACTTCATTACTTCCAGTGTTTCACTCACCGGTCACAGGCAGACGATCGCAGAAGCTGTAGAGAAATAACTTCTTCGGAATTGGAAGCTCCCCGACAAGTTGATTGTAGATAAGGTGCTTCATAGTAGAGAAGATAAAATGCAATCTGCAAGCTTACACTATCACCCCCACCCAACTTCTACCATCACCCTACACTCTCTGATTCATCACAAATCATCGAACAATCCGAACATTTCATTTTCCATGCTTCAACCTCGAGGTCGAAATTTGAAATCGTCATACAATGGCGGAAGCGGCCCTAACACAACCATCTTACCTTCTTACGTCGACTCGATCACTAGCAATTCCAATCCGTTCATAAAGCACTGTGTCAAGATACGCCAGAGTTCTTCGTATCGTCACTCTCATGGGTCAACTCTCGTCGTCGGCACCACCCCAATTAGGTATTTTTATTCCCCCCCCCCCGAACTTTATTATCATTTGTCTACACTTGGACTCAATGGAGGGTTGAACGCCAAAAGTCGTTGGAAATAAATGAGCTCTTTAGCTTCTTAGTGGATGCTTGCAAATTCTGTTATATATCATTCTTAGCTTGTTCGTCTGCTCGCATTTGTGTCCTGTGTATGATTTTAACAAGAAGTAGCGAAATTCAATTTATCTGGATCTTTTTGACGTTATCTTTATTGTCTAAATCTATATATATATATATTATGATATGAGCCATTTTGCGCTCCAGATGAGGTGGAGGTTTCTCTGAATCCTGACTCCTGAGCTAATAACTTGATCAGTTTTGCCTTCGCCGTCATATTTAACTCAGAGTCTTTTTCCTTCTTTTCCAGAGAAATTTATAATTTTCACCTACTGAAGCAAATGAGTCCGATAACTATGGACTGTTTGTTTCTCCTTGATGGCATTGAGGTCCCTGAAGAGTTGGATGATATTCCTGCTCGTATAGTGCGTGTGAGTTCTATGGTTATGAGAAAGCTCTCTGGAGTACAATCAACTGAGTCGATTGAAGCTATAGCTCTTATGACGATTCCTCCTAGCTTTATTAATTTAAATGGTAACAAGCTAGAGGCAGGTTGTAAAATGTGGTTCCCATGCTTTCATCGAATTCTCGTGCTTGAAGGGATTCAGGTCGATTTTCATGCGGTCTTTTTTTTTTCTTTTCTGATTGGAGTAAAAATTCTGATATACTACAGTGGTTGATTTGAACTGGTTAGCTACTATCAAATGTAAAATATACATATACTTGATATACTGCAGGATCCAGGCAACCTGGGTACATTGCTGAGGTCAGCCATGGCTTTCAGATGGGTAAGAGATTCTGTCACACATTTCCGCATAACTATAGTTGAAATTTCTCGTCATTAACCTGTTTTACTGGCTTGATTTACGATCCCTTTTCTACCTGCATCTTGCTGGGTTTAATTTACTCCGTACTGCTTGCTTCTATTTCTCTCTTTCCTTCCCGTCTTTTTAACTTGTCATGAATTTTAACAGGATGGGGTGTTCTTGCTTCCTGGATGTTGTGATCCATTCAATGAAAAATCTCTCAGGGCTAGCAGGGGAGCTGCTTTTCAACTTCCCGTAGTTTCTGGATGTTGGAATCATCTAAATGCCCTCAGAAATGAGCTTCAAGTGAAGATGCTAGCTGGCCATCCTGCTAGTAGCAGCAAATTTAATTTGGTGTCCAGGCTCTCACGAGATCTTGCAGATTTTTTGGTAGATACAGATTTATGCTTAGTTCTAGGGTCCGAGGGTGGTGGCCTTTCTGAAAGCTCAAGGCAGGCTTGCGAACTAGTGAGCATACCAATGGCAGAGCAGTTTGAGTCCCTCAATGTTGCAGTCGCAGGTGGAATATTCTTGTTCATGCTACAGCCTGCTTGATTCTTCCTGTAAGTTTTCCTGTACTAAGCTGTAGGTACTAATACAAAGAGTTTCTGACAGTGGTGCAAAACTTGTGATATGATATGAAGTTTATTGTATGTTACGCCCGTAAATTAAAATCAAATACCATAATCTCAATGTTTGGTAGCATTTTCCCTAGTTGTGATCTATAAAACACAGTTTTTAACCAGCGATTTCAAATGTCTTACCTAGCTCCAAGGTTATAATGATGAAGCTACGTGTGCTACGTGAGACCCTGACTTTGCATGATTTAAGCTGGGTTGTTGCTGATTGTGGTGCAGATCACAATACTTGGTCTGATGTCTTGATCATTTAAGTTTGACTGTCGTTACATAGCAGTCTTGGGTCACAAATGCATGCTCTAGAGTAATAACTAAGAACTCAACTTGCTTAGGTGATAATGGTTCAATTTTTGGTATAGCACCATTGTTGCATTTATTGTATATACACGTTTTAAGTCTTGTGTTTTGGTCGACTGCTATAAGTTTGTGAATAGGGAACCATATTATATTTTAAAGCATTGTTGACGGATGTTGGGAGAGTAGTTTGTATGATTCTCTTGAATTTTTGGGGCAATATTTTGTATGATCATGCTCATTGATGAAGATAATTCCTTGTATAGTATGTTTGACAAATTTACACGACCAAGTTGTGTCCCCCCCCCTGCAGTCCTTGCATCTAGTGTCATTGCGGGTTTGGCATTCGAATGTTGTCGATGCTTTCATATCAACTGTGCTGTGTAAAGAAAAGAAGTTGCTGCCAGTTCGACCAGAGCAGAATTCAGCTGCTGAAGAATGGACGGAATGAAGAAGAATTTGCTACAATTCACACTACTGCAGCTTCACAAACAAGCGAGAAATGAGAAGTCGAGGCCAATCCTTCCTTCATAACCGCTTCTATAGATGTTTTCCCAAACAGCTACCATGAAAATGGAAAATTAAACTTGTTCTTATGATGCTAAGCTAGAGCAGCCTCGTGGAGCAATATATCACGCATTAAAAAAAATGGAAGCCCGGTCTAGAATGAATTCTCCCCTCATTGAAGAGGATGAAAATGCTTTCCTTTCTCCATCATGTCCAAAATTTGAGAATCAAATCTTTGTGCAAAACATTTGAGAATCAAATCTTTGAGTAGGGACTACTTATCCATCTAGATGTAAAGACGCTTGATGAAATTCATATTGGTATCTTAATCCGTCCTGGAGTTTGTTGGTTTTTGTTGTCTCGTCAGGGATCGCATGAAGGACAAAATGGGATAGATGAATGAATAAATGAATATAGTAAGTAACACGTCTTCTTGCTGCTCCAATTTATGAAACACACATACCTTGGGCTCCGTGTTACGTATATGAAAAATTCCGCACCGAACAACTTTTTGAACTCATCCCAAGTGATCTTGACTTAATTTTGTGATCCTCCATCAATTATTAGCTTGCTTCTCGAGCTTGTGAGCTGCAACTAATACCCTTTCTTTGACAAAACAACCCAAGGGTTAAGAATAATTCATTAATTGTTGTGATTCAATCGTCAACTCCTTTCGGACACCTTCCCCTCTATAACTCGTGGTCCTTAACTGCTTGAACTTGACAATAACACACAATTAATGGTGATATATATATTTATTTAATGTGGTGATAGTGTAGCTAGCTATGAAGGATCTTTCTTATACAGTTGGTGGCGGCTACAGTTTTCAACTCTTAAGCTATTTAAGCATGACTCGCACAAACATTATGCAACTTATGTTTGAGTTGTACATAAATTGTATGGAACTTCTACTAATGAGGTTGAGAAAATGACTACTAATGAGGTTGAGAAAATGACTCAACAAGAAGGGTAAAATACAATGAAAACATTAACCGAATATAATTCATATAGTAAATTTTATTTATATATCTCGTTGGTGAACATGTTTAGCTATTCATTCACTTATCTATCTCGTTCCACCACATGTTTGATTGTTAATAAGGGAAAAAAATTTCAAGATGAGTTGCCCTTTCATTCCTATCCCACATTCTTTTTTTTTTGATAAAAAAATTGGAATTAATTAATTGAACCGCTTACAATCTAAGGATTAAAAGAGTTCCATAGCATCATTACATAAAACACTCCTGAGAAGATTTGGTCAAACATAAATAAAAAGGATAAACTTAAAGTTCATCATGCAACCAAAGTTGGCAAGCCTGTATGTAACTTGGTTTCCTTCCTTGTAGACAAGTTGGATAGAGGCTTCAGAGAGCCCCTTCAAAAATACCCTATAGTCAATAATAATATCATAGCATGGATGAGAGAAGGAAGCTTGATCAATCAATTGATTAATAACTTTTGCATCACATTCAATGATGACGCTTCTAATCCTTAGTGTTTTTGCAATTGAGAGCTATTTTCTCATTGGCCACAGCTCTGCTGATAAGATTTTGGCTTGACCAATGTTTCAAGCAAATCTAGCAATGAGGTCACCAGTATGATCCCTTATGATTCCACCTACTCCCACACAAGAACCATTTGTGTTGAGTTTGGCAACATTGAGGGAAATAGGGGTCCATCTATCTGGTAACCGTTCCTTTTTTTTTTATATTGTTGCTTTTGAGATAGAGTTGGTGAGGATGAGAATGTAGGGTTAAGGGGTAGTCTTATCATTGCAAGCTACATGGTTTATATGAATCCAACTAGCACAAGTAAAGATGGTTCCCTAATGAATATCCCAAATATATGGATGTGTCTTTAGAAAGGAAGTTATTTTTGAACCAAATCAGGTGGTTGATTTCAGTAAAGAAAGAATATTTAAGGTGATGGTAAAGACAATTCCAAAATTCAGATACATGAGATGAAACAATGGATAAAGCTTTCATCCTTGCTATAAAAGGGACATGTTACAAAGCTAAGAATGCCTCTAAGATGGAAGGAAAGTTTAGTGGGTACCATTTATGCAAGGAGAGCTAGGGGAATAAGCACATCCTTAGGGAATTATCATGAAGCCAAATCCAAATCCAGTCATCTTCAGAGGAAAGCTTATGACATAAATATTTGTGAGCAAAACTCATCAAGAAGGAGCTGTGAGTTTCTAGCATGGAAAATCCGGTTCATTAGCTTAGTTCCAAAAGGTGGATGAAGCATGAATGGAGTTGATAATGGGGCATGTCGAAGGATAGATTAGCAAAGTTCCATTCATTATCATAGAGAAGGTCAGCAACTTTAGAGGATATATTTGCTTGAGTGAGAGGACCTCCAATCAAAGATTTGAGTGGGTTGGAGTCGAATCGAGTATCCATCTGGGTGCTAATATTCTTTCCATTCATGGTATTCCATTTAATATTTTTAGCAAAATCATGTTTGATCACATAGAGAGCTTGCTACAGGGTCAAGCTACTATGAGGGGCTCTAGTAGGGAAAAGATGTTTATCTTTAAAGCTGTATGTCATGTGTTTAGAGGTCTTAGACCCAGCAAACCTGGCAAGGCTAGTATCCAATACACAATCCTACTGAGCACCAAGCTGAATATGCACAACATGCTGAAATAATAGCATATAGAGATGTATAGAAGGGACACTGAGTTATACCTGAGACATAATATCAACATTAGCAACCAACATGTAACAAGGGAGTACCCATATTCATATGGCTTATTTGCAATATGTTTGGGGAAAGTCACGGACCATGACAAGGAACCCATAAAGCATTTTTGCTAGTGAGGAGCCTCTAAAGAACTCCCACGAGGTGAGCTTTGTTATTAAAGAGGGTGCTTCTAAGACTAAGACTTCTAAATTTCTTTGGTATTATAAATTTATCCTAATATAGGTGATGGATTTTTCAAACCTCCCCCTTGCTGACCCAAAGAATCTTTTGTGTTTGTCAATGTCATTACAGATCTTCTTAAGCATTCGATCTACTTACATAACAAACACTAGAATGGATCCAACGTTTGTTTTTGCCAAGGTGAGTCTCTCTATAAGGGAGAGAGTGTGAGCTTTCCAACCAAAAAATCTTAGCTTTGATCTTAACAAGGAGAGATTTGAAATTGGTTGAGGATTTCTTAGGGATATTGTAGCAAATCTAAGATAAGAATCAAGATCAAGATTGCGATTAATATTGATATTAAAGAAGGATATAATGATAGTTTGAGTATTGGCATTAGTGTTTGATGAGATGACCATTCTTGATTTTTCTAAATTTATACTTTGTCTATAAGAGCAAAAAAATATATATTAACAACACACACTTGATAGTCACCGTGATCTTGTCATTAGCTATTGTGAAGATGATGATGTCCATCACAGAGAGGAGGTGAAAAATACATTTTTATTTTTGGTAATTGGAGTGAACACCTTGAATTTTAACAGATGGAACTTCCTCGATACACATAACAAAAAGGTAATAGGAGATTGGATCTCCTTGCCTTACCCTTCTAGAAGAGAGAGACTTAGGGGTTGGAGATTCGTTGATAAGGACTTGAAATGAGGGAGTTGTGGCACAAAACATGATGAGTCTGATGACATCTAGGGGAATGTTGAACTAGATAAGAAATTAGTGAATGAAGCCCTAATCAAGAATGTCAAATGCTTTCGTGAAATCAATATTAAAGGGGATAAATCAAAATTTGCTTGTCCTTCTTGGTTGAAGGGAATGGATGATCTCTCAAGTAATAATAATGTTATCACTAGCACATCTCCCTTGAACAAATGGCCACTATGATTTTAGAAGAAGGGTCTAAGTTCAGAAATAATGGCTTTAGAGATGATTTTGTAAAGAGTATTACACCACTACAGAAAAAAATATAGACAGTAGTTACAAAAGTGATATACATGGCAGTTTGTAACGGTTTCATAATCTATCGCTATATATAATATAGACGACAGTTTCAAAACCCACCACATAATATTTTAAATTTGGCTCAAAAATCATTAGGCCCAAGATATATACAATGGTTTTTAGTCACAACCGCCGTGTATATTCGCAAATAACTGAGAGGGGATATACACGGTGGTTGTGACCAAAACTAGCCATAGATTCCCTATTTTTTTTTTCTAGAGTACATATGATCATTGCCATGTCACATTTTTTCCTACGAAAAATTCGTAGATGTTTCCATGATTCTTTTGCTAGTATCAATATTTGCTACATCCAAAACAAGTAGATATAATTATATAACTTGCATGCAAAACCTTATATAAAATTCTTTTTTAATTCATCTTTACACTGTATAGGCACACAAAATTGAAGGAACACATATGATCCTACAAATAATCATCATAAAAACTCATAATAAAATCTAACAATTCTTTCCTAACTTCATTAATCTTGGTATTTTGAGAAATATGAAGGTAGAAATGTTGATATACCTACAAAAGATGGAAACGATGATGTTAGCATTAATGTATATAACTAATAATAATTAATATGAACTAAAAAAATAAATACATGCTTCTCTTTGTCCCATCCAATTTTTGCAAACTATTTCTTTCATGAACATTATGACCTAGTATCCATAACTTACATTATCTTGATGTCGTGGACATTAAAAAAAATTACATTATTAGTTTCTCATATTAAATACTTAATATTAAAGAACATTGATTCTTAAATAACATAAAGACTATAAACCTTAATATTTTTTTCTACGACATGGTGCCGTTCCCATCTTTTGTGGCCCAAAATAAGCTTTGAATGACCAAATTGATGTAGTAACCATATATTAAAAACAATTATATATGTGTGTGTGTGTGTGTGTGTGTACGCGCACGGGCACACATGATTCTAATTAATATCATTATATAGATAAATATTTACCCTTCAACAAATAATTTTAGATTAGAGCGAGGATTTCTATCAATTGAATCTATCCAATAAATGGTCCATGAAGATGATTATAGTGTCACTAGTACCCAATACACGTCGAAGGAAAATGGAAAAAACAAGAGGGATTGTGGAGCCATCTTCATTGTGTTAACCACATATTAA
Source organism: Tamarix chinensis (assembly GCA_030549775.1). Lineage (NCBI taxonomy): Eukaryota > Viridiplantae > Streptophyta > Magnoliopsida > Caryophyllales > Tamaricaceae > Tamarix > Tamarix chinensis. The sequence goes on along the minus strand of CM060179.1, from coordinate 6,742,270 downwards.
ACACATTTAACATTATCATTTTCATTAGAGATCGTGTTTGATCATAAAAATCTATACACATCAAACCCATCTAAGACATCAAATAATAAATTATATTTTAGTAACATGTGACTATGAAATAATAAATTACATATTTAATATCAAAATATTACTTCTCACTAATAATTACAATAAATTCAAACATGAAAGTATTTAAATTACTTCGTATATACTATTATATGTTGATATTGTAACATTTCACCTTGTGAAAAATGTAGGATATCCTTTGCCTCAATACATATATTCACATCTTCTTATTTCATTTGCAAATCTGTTAGAAAATGAATTCTAATAGAATTACCATCCAATAATAGAGCCATATCCATATATAACCTAAATTGAGGTGATATGTCATGATGCTTAATTATCATTTTTATTCCCACGACTTTTTGGGATTTTGTCATACTCTATATCTTTTCTTTCCCTCTTATTAATAATTTTTGCTATAATATGACTGCTCTAAGTAAGTAAGAAAGAGTGGATGACATAATTATTAGATCATATATTATCACTTAAGTAAAAAAATTAATATCAAATTAAAAAAGTTTGGATTACCTCATCCTTGATAATTACACAATTACTGAGCCATCTAACGAATTGTGCTGTTAGTAAGAACGATACGGCTATATCCCCTTCTTCTTAATTATATGCCACATTAAGTGGCACCGACTCCATTAACTATTCCTCAATGACATTATGATTTGAGATCCAAACTTTATCAATCCCTAATGACCGAGTATGAAGGGTTGAATTTGACTCGATGAATGTAGTAGCACTTGATATAGTAGGCCCCTTCTCTATAACTTGCAAGTCAAAAGGATTCTGACCCTGTAATTGATAATCAAAAGATTCAAGTTAATAATCAAAAAATAAAATTTATTTAAGTACATAGATCATAGTGTAGTATATTACCTCATTAAATTTTAAAAAGGGTATAGGGATACTAGATGTGGATGGTTGAACTGGACATTGTGAATATGATGATATACTATCCAACCTCCTAAGGATTGCCTCTTGTGATTCCCTCAACGCCACCACTTCTTTCTCCATCTATTTAAATTTGTCATTTGAAGGATGATAACTAGGGAAACATCCATATATCTTATATAGGTTGAACCTGTAATTATATGTTCTTTATCAGTCACCATTGTCTTCAATGCCCAATGTGTGTGTCAAAGGGTCATTTGGACCTTCTCTGTTAAAAGCACCAACTGGATAGTCCTTTCTCAAACCCTCTTATGTAAAGTAAAAAAAAAATAGTGAGGGACAGGTAACCATATTAAGCCAAGAGAAATATTATGCGCCTTAATGATTTTATCAACCATATGTTGAGTACAACCACATTTAATATTAGTGTGGAATCCCCTACCATCCTTATACTAAGTACTAAGGTTAAATCATTAATTTACTTAAATAACATTTATAATTAAGGAAAGTTATTAATTTCATTATAGATTGCATTTCCCTAATAAATATAAAAAGATCAAGCAAGAGTTGTAATATCACAAAGAAAAATAGTAAGAGACTTAAGAGTCCACAAAATATTCGGATCAAAAGATGTTGAGACAAATACCGGATAATCCTAACTCTCAAACCTCTACTAGAAGCCATGAAGCCGAACCCTCAAAATATTCCCGTAGGGTCATCACTGTTTGTTGACAAGAAACCATGAAACATAACCCATTAGTACTATGATACTGAGTAACCCTTTATACGGAACTAATATGAAAAACTGGCATAGAACACGTACAAGACATACAAATAACACGGTGTAAGAAATTTAAATATACATACGAGGATTGATGCACATTAATCATTTAGATAATCAAATGTCATCAAGGCTATACACTGCTCATATTCGTTTATCTGGAAAAACTGAAAACTTACCAAACGAACATACTAGAGATTCTCTTTGAAGTATGATTAGGAACAACCACAACCCAATAACTATAAAGGCATCATGCTAAAACATGGGATAAATATTGAAACATACATGAGAGGATCATAATATGATAGTCATGACAAGTAAACAATAATCACCATACTACACTTATCAACCAAGCATCCAAATATGCTATCTAAAGTAATAAATAGAACCGAAATCTAACACAACAGCCATAACCTTCACAACATAACTCACATCTCATCATCAATCCCCAACAAAATCCATAACAACACAGGTAAGACCCAAAGGTACAATAACAGCCACATGTAGGCACTAAAACTGCTACTAAAACCACAAGTAAGCACAAAGATTGCTATCGAAACCATAAGTAGGCATAAAGGCTACTGCCAACCAATCCAATAATCTAAAAATAATCATTCAAATAAAATCTTGTCATTTATATTTTTATTTACTAAAGGAAATACAATAATAATCCAGAGACATAAAAATACACTAATTATACCTACGTACAAGGCATCACGGTACCCTCCAAGCCTCCAACAATCCAATCTAGAGGCATAACAACACTATGGTCATACTGGTGTACAAGGCAACATGGTACCCTCCACACCTAGGACACCTAATTCTTAAGTATCGATACCTGCTATAGGACCCGTAGGTCACCTATAGAGTAGACTAGAGCTTTAGTGGGACACAACTTACACACCTGTGAAACCAAACAAACCGAGGGATCCTACTTCGTCTCTAGGGTAGCTACCCCTAGAGAACAACAATTTCCAAACTCAACGTCTTCTACTTTAAGTATTAGTATTTTATAAGGTGACAAACAAAAAACCCATATTGAACATTTATTCCCATTTCTATAATTATCCATTTTTTTTATTTCTAATTATTCAATATAGTGATAAACAATACTAAGGTCAACATTAAAAATATGCTAAGGCCATCTTAGACTCAATTATTTGCATTTGGGGGCATTAGGTCAAAAATGATCAAAATGCCCCTAAGACCAATAATTATCAGATTATCATTCATTTTAAATACCAAATTTATTTTATTTATTTGTCATTTAAAGGCTAAAATGCAATAATTTAATTATTTATTATATAGTTTAAATTATCATATATGCCAAATGACCATTTTGCTCTTACACATGTTTCTGCATATAAAACCTTATCATACAACTTTTAAACCATCTAAAACACATAATTGCATACTCAACAACAGATAATACATATTAGACATGATTTTCAAGATAAATATCATAGTACACTAAAAATGACTAAATTTTCCCTAGGGCCCACATCCAAAATTATTATTCCACAATTATATCTAAGCATGCTCACTCTATTATTTTATATACACATATCATACACAATATTTTCTAGATAATAGAATCATTTTGATCATGGTGTTGTACCTGAAATATTTTACATCAGATAACAAACTCAGTTTTCTAATTTTTATGATAACAATAATAATCATATAATTATAACATAACAAATCATGCTTAACATATTTCATATACAAAAATTCTAATATGCTATCATGTAATATTTATCATTTTAGTAGAGTATAAATGTTACTTGAATTCTAGAAAAAAATATAAAATAATAGTATCCTACTAAAATTATCAGGTTCCGCTAATCAAACTTTTGTACCTAAAGATAATATCAAAATTATTGAATTAACATTTACTAGCTAAAATAATAATTATAATATTAAAATATATATTTTTAAAATTACTAAAATATCCTTAATAATAATAGGTACCAAAATTTACAAAACCTAAAATATTTCACTCACGCTGCACATGCAGCGTGAAGAATGTGTTGCAGCGTGAAGAATGTGCACGAACGGGTGAAGGGGGAAAGCATGAGATGGTGGGTTGAGGGGCCGGTGATGGCTAGAGTGGTGGAGACTAGCGGTGATGGTGTAGGTCAGTTGCGGTGGAGGGTGGGGAGCTAGTGGCTGTGAGGTGGTGATGCAAGGGCTTGGCACGACTGGTGGTGGCTAGCTCGAGGTGGTGGTTGGTGCTCAGGGGGTTGGTGTTGGGCTTAGTGGTGGGAGTGTAGAGGGAGATGGGGAGGCTGCGAGTAGGGCTGGATAATGCATGAGGTGAAGAGTGGTGGTGGTGGTACATGTGCATGATGCCGGGGGTGCAAGATGGCGATGGGTAGTGGCAAAGGTGGTGCTACTAGGTGGCTGCACTAGAGTGTTGTGGTTTCTGGGAATAGGGCCTATGGACGGTGGTGATGGTGGAGGCTGGGGGTAGACAAAGGCTGGGGTAGATGTATGCATGCATGTGTGTGTGTATATATTTATACAAAGGCTTCTCTAGCTACCTTATTTCCTCTATGCCCTATCTAGTGAGCATAAATATTTTTCTCTACATTAGCTCTTTTCTTGGCATTGCCCATTACACACTCTTCATAGAACTCAAATTTGGGAGACTCTTTTCACCAAGAAATCCCTTTTTGTCAAGAAGTTTTAAATCCTTCTCACTGATATGTCCCAACATATTATGCCATAACATTGCTTGATTAAACTCCATGGAACCTGATGTATCTTTTGATACACTTTCTGCTACTAGACTTAGTGGATGTAACACATACAAGCTATTACTAAGCTCTCCCTTTAACACCACCATTGACCCATGAGCCACCTTAATAAATCCTCTTTGTGCCTTAAATGTATAACCTTGACTGTTAGAAGAGTTTAGTGAAATCAAATTCCTTTTTAACTCAGGCACGTTTCATGTTATTTAAGATAAATTCTGTCCCTAGTGAAGTCTTAACTAATACTTGGCCAAAACCTATTACATAACATACTCGATAAGTTCCCAATAGAACATCCTTATCTTGAGTCTTTGTATAACTTGAGAAACAGGCTTTGTCAGGACACATATAAAAGGTACAACCTGCATCTAGAACCTATTTAGCACTTTAATACTTGAGTAAACCATTAATACTGAATGCGCTCTCATAACCATCCAACACAATCTTAGTTTCTCCCCGATCTAGACTAAATTCTTAATCTTTATGGTATTTAAACTGCATCTTTTTTCTATTTGGACACTCTTTCTTATAGTGTCCTTTTTGTGACAATGAAAACACTTTCTTAAAGCCTTTTACTACGATTGTGACCAACTTCTTGAACCCTGTTTCTTTTCCTTCTTCTCTATTCTTCCTCGACTGTATTGACTCTTTGCTATTGATTCCTCCTTGTGTATTTGTTGCATCTTCAATTCCTTGGATGTGAGTGCAGACACTACATCATCCAAGGATAGGACATTGTGTCCATACAACATAGTATCTATGAAATGTTCATACTTATCAACCACAAGAAAACTCAACAGAATACTTGCTTGGTCTTTATCTTTGATTTTTACCCCTACATTATCCAAGTCAAGAATGATTCTGTTGAATTCATCAAGGTGATCTTCAATCGCTCTTCTAGGAGGCATCTTAGAAGAGTACAATCTCTATTTCAAGATTACTCTTTTGGTAAGAGATTTCATCATATACAGTGTTTCAAGTTTGCTCCACACTCTAGCGACGATTGTTTTCTTTGAAACTTCATGCAAGGATTCGGCTCCCAAACACATAATTAAGGCATTATGAGCTTTCTCCATAATTTCTATATTCTTTTGTTCTTAAATGCCTTCCAACTTCTTCTTGTCACCCACTAAAGCCGGTTGTAAACCTTGTTGTACGAGTAGTGCTCTTATCTTTATATGCCATACATTGAAGCCATTTTTTCCATTAAACTTCTCCACATCTAACCTAGCGGAAGCCATGATTTATAAATCAATGGTAGCTCTGATATCAATTGATAAGTCTGACTCTTTCTTGATTGATGCACCTCAATCATAAACCATAAGAAAAGAATAAAAACAACAGCTTGTAAATATTAAGATAAAGAAATCAAAAACAATTAGACAACCATAGAAGAGAATATATAACTTTTGTTGAGACTTATTAAATCAAAGAATATACACCAAATTCTCTCAACCGAAGTGCTTATCTATTCTTTCTTTCTCTTTCTCTTTATCTATTTTTTTAATATCCATTGCTTTATAAGAATGAAGACTATTTATATGTACAAATACTCCTTAATCTTTAATCTTGCCGGCTATATTACAAGTGTAATCCTAACTAACGAAAATAACCCTGGCATGGACATAACTCTATTCTTCAAAATATTTAATATATTTTTTTGTAAATATATATAAAAACATATTAAACATATACTATAATTATATTAAATATACAAATATTACATCTAATATTTTCTCCCCTAATATAGGAATCAACTTCGCTCCGAATCCATATGCCACAGGCGAATCTGACGGCATCTTGCCTAGCAATTAATAATAACCCAGAGATTGCGAAATTTCTTCTGCCTTAGCTCCTGAAACACGAGTAGGCAAGCACTCTTCTTTCGGCTACAAGATACTTGGACTTATGGCCTCTCTAGTTTAAATCCTGATACCGAAGGCCCGGTCAAATCTAACAAGTAGCTAACTGGCCCCGGCACGTGAGACCAGGCCGCCAGATCCATCCCAACGGCATCTTCTTCTCCAAGCCATCGCGTAATATCCTGACTCACCGTGAGATAAGCCTAGTCAATCCTGAACCTCACGGACCTCACGGTCACGGACCACGGTTATATAAAGCTTATAAACTCTCTGGAACTTTCTTTGCAGCCCTTTTAAAACCTACAGGCCCTCTTCTTCGTCCTTCTCGATCTCGTATACCTTTTGTTGTTCGTGCTTCACCCCTTTCGATCTAAAACCATGCCTCGCCGAAGTTCTGGAGGTTCGACGTTTATTCTTTCTCTTGCCTTCGCTTTCTTATTTCCTTAATTTTTTCTCTCTTTTCTATTACCGATGCTCCATCCTAGGGTTTTATCAATTTCTCCCAATCTTGGTTTGCAACAGTGTTTTTATGATGATAAATTACTATAATACTGCGTAGCTTTTGATATCGTCCGATCTCATTAGTTATGATTATTGCTGATGGGTTGTGTTATGACCGGTGTAAATGGTTTTCTTTGTTTGTAATTGAACCTCAATTTATATGTTGGCCAGGGGAATGGATTACTGACGTAACCTCGTGGCTTTGACCCCTCCACCGCCCCCTCCCCAAACTCAGTCCAGATACCGCAGTATATTCATATATTACAGAGATATTAATGAGAAATGTTATGATTTGAGTAAGCTGAATTTTAGAACTTTTGATTGAACGTTGAATTCACCAATTTTTTGTTGCTAATCATATATCGATTGGGGCGTAAAAATATGATATTTGTTTCAGTTGCTTCTACTGGGTTCTGACTAGGGCGCGTACAAGAAACAGCTCTTCAATATAGCTTTTCTAGTACATTCTTATCTCCCCCCACCTTCCCAGAAAAGCTGGAGAAAAGAGAAAAATGAAAAGGGGAAATACTTTGGTGTCTAATTAGGTCACATACGCGTTATGTCAGCTGTTTGAGCTTTTAATAAGATTATGTTGCTACCTTGATATGTTCTCACCACGGCCGTGATGTGGTATTTTGGCTTATCAAATTGGCAATTTTTTATTTTTATTTTATTTTATTTCGGTTTACCTAAGATGTATCTTCTTTTTATGCAGGAAGGTCTGCTCGCCCTGCTCCTCGCCCTGCACCTCGGCCAGCGGCAGCAAGAGCCCCACCTCCCGCTACAGGTACTAAAATGATTGCTCGATTTTATTGATTGCAAGCATGGGTGTTTTGTTTCCTGGGCATAGATGGATTGAATATGCCCAACATATTGCAATGATTGGGATTTCAATAAATCATATGGTTTGCAACGATTGAGATTTCAACTGAACATTCGGTTTTTGACGATTGGGATTTCTGCAAAACATGTGGTTTGCAACGATAATATTTCAATAATCCACTTGGACTTTCTATAGGATTATTACCATATGGTTGTTTTTATTTAGCTACAATCCTTATTATACCATACTGGCGTAGAATTTGAATCCTTTTATATAGAACCTCATCAAATTTTGATTCTCTATCTGCAGCTAGCCATGCTCCTCCACCAGCTCCTGCTCCTGCTAGCAGTGGTGGTTCCATGCTTGGAGGCATTGGTTCAACCATAGCTCAAGGTATGTTTTGTACCTCTACACGTAGCCTGGGGAAAACTTGTTTTTTCCATTACTATACTCAATTCTCATTGTATTGTTGTTATTCCTAAATGTGATGAAATATTTTTCTTGTTTCCGCCAGGTATGGCATTTGGAGGTGGAAGTGCTGTAGCTCATAGGGCTGTTGATGCTGTTATGGGCCCCCGTACCATCCAACATGAAACTGTTGTTTCTGAGGCTGCTGCTGCTGCGCCTGCACCTCCCATGAACAACAATATGGGCGGGGCTGATTCATGTGGCATCCATTCTAAGGCCTTTCAAGATGTATGTGGTTGCTTCATCTGGCTGTAGAACGTGATTTATTATGCCTCTTGATCAGGAAGTGTCGTAAGCACTAGTATGATTTGGTTTCTCGCCGATTCTAATATTTTGTTTGGTTTGAATACAGTGTCTGAATGCCTATGGGAGTGAGATCAGCAAGTGCCAGTTCTACCTTGACATGTTGAATGAGTGCAAAAGGAGCTCGGGGTCCGTCATGGGTGCCTAAATAGTGTTGGTTCCTTGTTGGAGATACGCGGCAGATAACCCTTTTGGCTGAATTTATCCAGCAGTTGTCTTTATTTTGGACGATGGACTGCTATTCATGTCAACTTTTCAACCATTGAATAATGTTGATGTTATTTGGTTGGGCGATCTTTGTCCGGTAATGACATTTGTGTGACAGAATTAAACTTAGATAAGATTCGTATTTCTATAAACCCGTGACAGATGGCTGTTTGTCATCCACTCGATGCCTGCCTTTTTTTGTGCTTTTTAGTAGTAGTTTCCAGGACGTGGAAAAATAGTAGTTATTATCATTTGAAAATGAATGGAAAATTATGATATAATTTTGAGTTTATGCCAAATATATAATATAATTCTAAAATTTTCAAAACATGTTAAGATAATTTTAAAATTTTAAGGATTATGCACTAAATAGCTTTTAATGGCTAATTTGCTATTATTTAAGTTACTTAATTTTTTTTAGCTCATTTCTCTCGTACCTTATAATGTTTATATAAGTAATACCTTCACTACATGTTTTTCACAGTTTTTCCATCAATTATTTAAATTTATTTCTTTTCCTCTCATTTGATTAATTTATTACTTAAATGCTGCTTCCACTATATATTTTTCATATTTTTCTCATCAACTGTTTTTATTTATTTATTTTTTAAAAAATAAACTATACATAAATTGGAGTACCTATCTATGGCATCCAACAAGAGGAATGTCCAAAAAATTGGAAACTTATTAGATCTAGAAGCAAAACATACAACTAAAATTAGCACTAAAGCTATACATCCTAAGGTTAAAATTATGGGCAACGTGAGTAATTTTGACCTTTTTGTTCTTTTATGGTTGATTACTCTTTCAATGAAGACAACAATCACAATGCGTTTTGCACCAACATGGTGGGGTTAACTCTTCTTCTTTAGCAATGTAGCTCTTCATTTGATGTTTTGTTCACTAAGCTTAGACTTAATTTTTCAAATTCATTTTAATTGCTAGTGGAATGAGTAATTTTCAAAGATAAGTGGGTGTTGCCCAGATTTAAATGTATGGTGTGTTCTAGATTCAAATGTTCAATCCATTTGATTTTCTAATTTGGTTCTTTTGTTACAAATTGGATTTGGAATTATTTGAGGTATATTTCTTTTGAGATCTAGAAGTTAATTTTATTTCAGTTCTAAATATTTGACTTTTCATAGTTGAAGGAAGAGCTAGTTGTTAGATTGATTTCTTCGTTGATGTGTGTTGTTGGAGATATGTTGTGCGCCATTGCGTTGTTGTTGTATGCTATTGGTCATGTTGCCTAAGCTGCAATCGTTGAGGTCGAAAATGGAGCATCAAGGAAAGGATGGTGGTGCTTGCTACAAGGGAAGGGTAGGTTAGAGTTGAAGAAGAGCACAAACCAGATTGTTACCTATGTTGTTGCTTCAATAGTAGACATTGTGGTGAGTTGGAGGATGGATGCATTGCTGGCTATGGAGCTAGGTGGTGAAGCAAGTAGAGAATGGAGTTAGTAACTGTGAACATTTGTTGTTTGCAGCATAATGACAATGGACATTCTTGCATCTTCTTCGATTCGGGAAATAAATGCGTGCCACTAAAGGATCATGCAATTGGTTGCTTAATTATAATGTTTCAACTCTAATACAAATGTTAACAATCAGGGGTTCTAATAACTGATGGGAATCATCTCCTTTTCTCTCTTTTCTTGATAGCTCTTACTACCTACTATGGTTTCCTCCTATATCTCTATGTTGTCACTCTTATCTTCCTATATCTCTTAGCTACTACGAGTTCAACTATCGTTCCTAAAACATTCTCATAACATCCACACAACCTTATTTTTCTCCTTTTCTCTGAAACAATCTTATTTTTCTCTTTTCCTTTGAAGCAAAGAGGGACATTTCTTCTTCAATGTCCTCCCAATCAAACTCCTAGGATGGCATAAGAATTGGTAGTAGAATGTAAGAAACTGTTAAAGGGTAAGGATGCATAACCTCTAGTCTTCTCATGTGACATCGAAGAGGACACTACAGAGGAGATATTGCAAAGAACTCTCATTGGTAAACTCCTCAGTGATAGGGCCTTTAACCCACGTCTCTCAAATCTACCATATTAATGACATAGCGTGTCAATAGGGATTAGATTATGAATGATTTAAGGCTAATTATTTTCATTTTTGAATTTGAAAATAGAAGAGAGGCTAGATGAGTACCAGATAACAAGCCATGGCACTTCATAATTCTAATTACTGATGTTGGATTCTAGCGAGAAGGACAAGACGTTGACAACTATGGAGTTCAAAATAACTCCTTTCTAGATCCAAATCTATGACTTGTCGCTTAATAGATGATCACACAAATATGATGACTTTAATGGAAATATTATTGGTCAATTTCTTGATTTTGATGAAGATTTGGCTTGGGGATGGAGTAGAACTATGAGATTGAGGGCAAGAATTTGAGTGGACAAGCCACTCACCTATGAACTTAAGCTAGAATTTCGGAGCTCGATTCCTGTGATTGTGCATCTAAAGTATAAAAAGCTACGTAGATTTTTCTTGTATGTGGTTGTATGGGTTAATTATACAAGGAGTGTGAAACTTTTGAAACTGAAGTGGGTCATGAAGGATCTATTTAGGGGGCTTGGTTAGGAGCTTCATCTTTGAGGAGAGGTTGAGGCTTTATGGGAACAAAAGTAGGTAGTGTGGATAGAATAAATAATGGCAATAACAATTCTTCAACTCTAAAGGCAAAACAACATATATGCTTTAAAGAGTGTGAATCATTAAACAATAAAGGAAATAATGTAGCAAAGTTAAAATCTAAATTGATGACTCCCAAACGGGGACAAATTGGGAGTCAACAAAACTAAAAAAATGCAGAGAACACAAGGGGAATTAATCGAGGGGCCAACTAAGGATGTGATCAGACCAACAATCACTAGTAGCAAGAAAGCAAAGAGTGATCCTATCACAAAATTGAGCGATCATTATAAACAACCCCTTACTTTTATCTTAGGTCTGAGTAGAAAAAGAATGAACCAAGATAAATTAGTTGTTGGAAAAGAGAAGATAAGAAAATCTACACAAATTAAGTAGGGTGCCATGAAGGATATGGTCAAACAAAAGGTACCAGAGGTTGTAGATAGTATGGTTGAAGTTGATATATTAGAGAAGAAGGGAAACACCATTAAACCAAATGAGGAAGCTACTTCATTGATCTTAGAATAGATGGGGTAAGTTTAGGTGGAGCCCCATTGTAAGGTGTAATTGCCCTAATATGTTGGAGCTGTAGAAGGTTGGGAGTCCCCTTTAGTTCTGTATCTCCTGGATTTTATCTAGAGCAACAAACCTAAAATATTTTCATTATGAAAACTAAGTTATCTTGTGTTGATTTTAATAAGATAAAATGTTGCTTTTTGATTATCATGGTTTAGTAGTTGATAATGTTGGATAGAGTGGAGATTTGGCAGTAATATGGAAAAGGGAGTTGAAGGTCCAAGTGTTTTCCATGCCTATACACCAGATTGCCGTGAGGATAGACGACATGGTAAGTGAAAATTCTTGATATTTTACCTATTGCTATGGATGGCAAAATACTCACGAAATATACATATCCCGACAACTTCTTTTCCATTTACATCAGGTACAAAGTCTTCCATGGTTGGTCAATATAGATTTCAACAAAATCATGTACAATTTTGATAAGTATGGAGGATCCGTATAGGAAGAGAGAAAAATAATTCTTCTAAAAATTATTTGAATACTTCTCCCTTTAAGACTTTGGTTATGATGGGTATGTGTTTACTTATAATAATGGGAGATGAGGTGAAGAAAACATCCAATGCTACCTTGACAACGTCCTTTCTAATATGGAGTGGATTGACATGTTCCCTAGTTACAAGTTCACCCACATGAGTAGAGAAAGATTAGATCATGCCCTTGTGTATTCAAATTTTTGATGTAGGAGCATCTCAAGTATTTAAAATTAAAGATAATCTAATTATTAAATATTTTAAAGTTGAAGACCTCAAAAGTCTTCTCATTTGGATTAATAAATAACTAGATTAAATAGCAGCCATGCAAGCTCCATCAACCACATAAATATGGCTCCATTTGGTTGCAATATGGATACACAAAATCCATCCAATAAATTTCTCCAATATGGCTCCATTATGGCCTCATTTTCACTCAACCAAGCCACCACCTTATTGACCTCTATACTCCACCTATTTTTGGCTAAAACATAACCTGTATTATCCACCTTTTATTGTGCAAGAATTAGAGACATTGGAAATGTAATTATGGGAAGTTAAAGACCCTCCAAAGCTGGCTTAAATTAAGGAGAAGCAACCTCCATAGCCTAGGAAAATCAAGCAGCAGCCACCGAGGAGACTTCACCTTTTTTCTTATTTACTTTATTAGCTAAACTTAGTTAAAGCATGTTTTTAGACTTTACTGATATGCAATTTATGTTCTTTAATCCTTTTCATAAGATTTAATGACAACCATCAAGTGATGGGTGGCTAGTAGTTTTCAAAATAACAATCAACACTAGTTGATTGAAGTCTTGTAACCTTATTTAATCTATGTTGGTACCAACCATGGGTGAGGGTATAACTAATCTAACCATCATGGGTTATATTCTGCTTGTAACCCGTAGAATTCCACTGAAACTCTTAAATAGAGTGGGAGAGGATGGAATAGGGGCATATTGCAATTGATAAAAAAAATTCCAGGTTTTCAAACCAAGCTCCCCTCAAAAGTAAGGTGTAATCTTGAGAATTATCCAAAATCTTCCACCATTTAGGCTAAGATTTGAAACCTTAGTTGGTTGATGCAAGTAATTTATTTTGAAGGTCTCAAGATCAAGTTATCCTTTTTATATTTTCATTACTTCTTCTCCACTCTTTTGAATTTTGTTGAAAACTCTCCATTTTCAACACCAATACTTATCATGGTTTCATTCGTTTAGCATTATGAATCAAATTGGTATTAAAGCTCAATCTTGGTAATTTTGGGGTATCACTTGTTCTGTCACCTTACTTATTAACCTATTATAAATTTCTTCCATCCACAAAAAAATTCTTTTCTTTAGCCAAATTTCCACAAAATTGAGCCTTAACCTACCTTTGCTCCTCTTTTTATCCTCGCGGGTGTAGCCACTTTGTTACACGCAGGACTAGCTTAAAACATGGAAAATCAACCTATTTCAAGGGGGTCGAGTCTTAAAGAAGCTCATTACCTAAGGAGGGATAGGGTCATCGAAGTATTACAAATAGATATGAGGAGACTGTTGGGCATGTTGGAGTCACAGTGCCAAATGCCAACCTTCATAGAGCAAGGAGTCCTCTACCACAAGGAGAAGAAAGGGTGAATGGTGTAGGGGATGAGCTAGCCACTTATATATCATCTTCTAGCAATTTCCCTAGGTTATTTCAAAGAAGAAGGGTGGTTAGAAGAGAGTTTCTTACTGACATTTAGTTGGTAGTCCTAGAGTTTGATGGATCTCACAATCTAGAGGAGTTTTTGGAGTGGGAAATGAGGTGTAACCGAATGTTTGAGGCTAGGGTTTTGGATGATGATAAATGTTTTAAGGTTGCTATACTCAATTTAAAGGGACATTCCTCCTTATGGTGGGAGAATTTAGTACAAACTTGAGGGAGGAAGGGAAAGTCTAAGTGTAATACCCCAAAATTTTAAAAACCTATTATTTAATAAATAGCTTTTATTTGGGGTAATTTAGCTTTTAAATTTATTTAATTTAATAATTTTATGGACTTTTGAGTATATAAAATTGGATATGAATATTTAATAAATTAAAATAAATATTTTGTTATTTTATCATACTCATTTTATTTAAATAATTTTTCAAACCAATATTTTACAAAAATTATCCTTTTTAAACCAATATATTAAATTATAATAAATTAAATTATTAAATTAATTTATCTATCAAAAATATTAAATTCTATTATTCCATAAATTATTTTATCTTATTTTTTTTCCATTTTCCATTTTTTTCCCTTTTCTTTTTTCTTTCTCCTTTTCCTTCTTTTCCTTTCTTTTTCATTTTCTTCTTTTTTTCTCCTATAGCTCCTCCCTGCGACCACCTACCTTCCTACAACTCTACCCTCTCTCCCTCTCTCTTACCTATCCTTTTCTTCCCATTTTCGGACTAACTCAACCCTTGTAAATCCTCCCCGCATGCCTTTTTTTCTTCTTCTCTTCTTTTCCTTCCCTCTCCTTGCAACCCTGACACCCCTACCACCTGCAACCTACCCCGACCGGCCACACCTACCTCCCCTCTTCTCCCTCTTCTTCCCCTCATGCTTCATCCTGCCCCATTCGAGCCCCTTCTTTCCCTCTCCCGACCCCTTTTTGTCTCTTCTTTCTCCTTTCATTTTCCTTACCTTATTTTGCTCCGCCACCCCCATTCCGCCACTGCCACCACCCTACCAATTGCTTGCACTGCCTCCTGCCACCTCCTACTACCACCCTGCACCACCAAGCCACCCCTCAAGCCCCTACGGCCCCCTTCTTCCTCTTCTCTTCTTTTTCTCCCTTTTTGGCTTCCACCCTGCTCCTCCCCCGTCTGCCACTGTTCCACCGCCTCCCAATCCACCAACCCACTCCCTTCAACCTCCCCGACCACCCCTTTACCTCCTTTGGCCGAAACCCAGCCCTATAACCTCTCTTTTCCTCCTCATTTTCCTTCCTTCTTCTCCTTTGACACTCTTGTAGCCCACTTCACAACCCTGTAGTCACCGCCTCCACTGCCCTTGGCTGCTGATCACCTATCCCTGACCACCACCTACACTCCCACTCCACCCCTACACCCATCCCTTTCCCTAACTCTCCTCTACTTACCCTCCTCTTAGCCCCCAAGACCTTAACCAAACCAAACCCCCCATTTTTCTCTCCATCTCCCTTCCTTTGACCCTTTTGCCTCCTAATCTACATGTATCTCACGCTGCTTATGCAACATGAGTTTTACATGGTTTTGGAACTTATTTAAGTTAATTTTTTGAGGTGTATTAATGGTTAAGTAAAGTGTGTTGTTAACTAAGTTTTTATAATTTATATCCTTTTTGTTTTTTCCTACTTCTAATATGATAATTATGGATATTAATTTTAGGTATTAATTTTTATAATCAAAGCTTGAATATTTAACCGGGGTACCACTAATGTTTAATTTTTGCGGGAAATAAAGTAACTGTTAAACCTTACTTAAACGTATGCTAGCATATTAGGGTTTTAATATGTTTATATACAAGATATATGTTGTTAAGTATAATGTATTTAGTTGCTTGTATTAATTGATAAAAATGAGAGCATGCTAATTTATGTGTTATGTGTAGAAATAATGCTTAAGGAAGGAGCTTTATTGTTAATAAAAATGTTAAGTGCTTATCTATGATATGTTATATGAATGAGGCCATTGGTGCATAAATATTGTTATTATGAGCCCTAGGGGTATTTTAGTAATATGTCTTATGTAAGAGTGTGGCCTAAATAAGTGTGGGTGTTAATGAGTATTATGATAAATAATAATAGTTGATGGAGTTGAATGATGAGTATCAAGCATTAATATTAATATGTTATGTAGTGAGGGTATTTTAGTAAAAGTGGTGTAATAAGGGCAAAACGGTAAATTATAGGAGTAAAGGGGGACAAATGGCAAATGGACAAGTAAGAAGGACATTTTAGTAATTTTACATGGAGAGGTGATAACTTGGTAAATTTTGGGTGTAAGAAAGTGTTTTGGTGGATTAAATATAATGGAAAGGGTAATATGGTAGTTTTGTAAGTAAAGGGGGTAAAATGGTAATTTTGTAAGTAAAGGGGTAGTATAGTAATATTGTAAGTAAAAGGGTAATATGGTAATTATGTAAGTAAAGGGGTAGAATTGTAATTTTGGAAGTAAAGGGGTAAAATGGTAATTTAACCAAATAGAAGGGTAAAATGGTAATTTAATAAAATAGAAGGGTAAAATGGTAATTTGGTATAAAGGAAGGGTGGAATGGTAATATAACATTAGAGAAGGGTAATTTGGTAATTTAACCAAATGAAAGGGTAATTTGGTAATTATAATAACGGAGAAGGAAAATTTGGTAATTATAATAATGGAGAAGGACAATTTGGTAATTATAATAACGGAGAAGGGAAATTTGGTAATTATAATAATGGAGAAGGATAATTTGGTAATTATAATAATGAAGAAGGGAAATTTGGTAATCTAACCAACCAAATGGAAAATCTAACAAGTGTAACAAATATGAAGGGTGATCGATGATTTAACAAGTATGAAAAATGACTTGGTAACCTAACACGAGTAAGGGACAATTTGGTAATTATGCAATATAGAGGGTAATATGGTAATTTGGCAAGTAAAGAGGGATGATTTAATAATTACACAAGTAAGGGGTATTTCAATAATTTTATAGGGATGAAAGGGGTAAATCGGTAACTTGTATCTAACATATCCATGGTTTAACGGAGTTTCATAATAAGACTCAAGTAACATTGAATAACAATATAAGGGTATGATAAATCAGTAAGTATTATAAGAACATGGCATAACTTGGGATTGGATAGATAATTAAGGTTGTCGTATGGCATTATTCTTATATTCAGGAAGGAGGTGTCGTAATCATTAATCACGCATGGTATTGGGTGTTGGGTGTGAATTAAGGGCATGTTAGGGTTATGTGTGCCATGATCCTCCTATGTGAACTGACCAGACTCTAAGGTTGTAATGTTATTACGATATGATAGCTCTTATAGCATATCAACAAATGGAAACAAATCCTAAATTGGAATTGGATGAGATAATGATGGCCTTAGTGATTCCTCTAGGTTATCTTGGATAATTGTATGAATAAATATTTCCTAAAGATATCATAAATAATTGAAAGTAAAGAAGTATCTAGTTGTTGTGCTTTTCGTGATCACCTTAATTAAGACACTAATAATTAAAGTGGAAGACCTCGAGATCAGGAATGGTGGCTCTTTAGGTGTCGCTACCCTAAAGACGTGGTTTAGTCTACGATTATTATGGTATTTGCTGGTGTGTCTTAGTGCTCGACCTAGGCCCTACATCTTTCTCTATCTAGCTCTACGAATTTATTTAGGGGGTATGCATACTTATGGATTAGGTGTATTTATCGGTAGGGTATTGTGTAGATTGTATGTACCAATACGACTAGGGTACCTTTGAGTCTCTAGGTTGATGGTTGAAGGATACTGAGTATCTTGTATACACCAACATGACCGGTGTACCTTTGTGTCTCTGGGATCTTGATCTCCCCTTTGAGGAAAATAAATGGAACTATTGTGATAATTAAAAGGGAAAACACTAATTATGAAAGTGAAAGATAATTGAGTCGGACCCAGATAGATTATATTATGAATACTGGTCCACCGAATATAATAGTGGCCTAGGAGTGCTTTACCCTAAAAGATGTATATATGTATTCCGGTCCATCGGCTATAATAGTGGGGGTCCCGAGCTCAATAAACCAACTCTTGGATGTGAATAAATCCTGAAAAATACTAATCACTTATAGTGGAACACCATGTGGGTCGGGGCCAGACCGATCCATTGACGATAATAGTGGTTAGGAGTCTTTTGCCCTAGAGACTTATCCACCGGCGAATAATAGTGGTTAGGAGCGTTCTGCCCTATATATTTTCAGTCCACCTGCTATAATAGTGTAACACCCCCAAAATTCACTCCTGAAAAAAAATAATTTTGAAAGGATAAAGCGGAAGCTAGGAGAGAATTTGGGGAATGTTACCGCCACATCTAACACAAGATAAATGTCCACCATCTATCTTATGCTAGATGCAAGGCTAAAACCTGTCAAATAAAACTTCAAACATCAATGCCGTAAGGATAAACTCCCACAAGGAGATATCCACAGGCAGATGGCAAGTGAATCAATTCACTAAATAAAATCATCGCTGAATTGATCAGCGGAACCTGTGAAATAAATCCGAATTTTAAAAGCTTACCAGAGTACGAGAAATGAAAGTTAATTACAATACCCTTGATATATTAAATACAATACTTGAAACTCCCAAAAATAAATACAGTTAAACCAGACAAATCCCGACGGATCAAATTCCGGATTGCCTAATCTCTCAAGCCAAGTCTTCCACCCAAATACAATATCCGATCAAAAACCTGCACGAGAGGTCTGCTCCCCACCATCAGTGGATCATCACATGACCCATTCAATCAAGGTAGCATCAGTACGGGTCCGGTACTGAGTAAATCAATACTACCAAACTCATGGAAGGAAGCATAAAACACATAAGATATGAAAGACTCTAGCTTACAATTCTCATGCTCAATTATACAAGCATTACATACAACAAAACACAGGATCACGGATTCATACTTATGATTACATTACGAGGCATAACAACACATAAGATATAAGCGTACAAGAAATCACGATCGCATGCTAAACAACATCAATCCAACGATCTGATAATAATCACTATTACATCTGATTTTATTTATTTACGATGAGTTCAGGGACCCCACTATTCTTAAACCGGTGGAACGGTCTGAAGCACCTCTCGGGGACAACACACCCGAGCCACTATTATCATCCGGTGGAACGGATCCTACACCTCTCAGGGCAAAACGCTCCTGAGCCACTATTCTGAACCGGTGGAACGGCTTGAAGCACCTCTCGGGGACAACACACCCGAGCCACTATTATCATCCGGTGGAACGGATCCTACACCTGGTCCTGACTCACGTAATCTTCCACTTTAAATAATTAGTGTCTTATCCATTACTTAACTCATACCATATTCTTTTTCACGATGAGTATAGGGCCCCACTATTCTTAATCCGGTGGAACGGACTAAATCACCTCTCAGGGACAAGTCACCTGAGCCACTATTATCATCCGGTGGAACGGACTCTACACCTCTCAGGGCAAAACGCTCCTGAGCCACTATTCTGAACCGGTGGAACGGCTTGAGGCACCTCTCGGGGACAACACACCCGAGCCACTATTATCGTCCGGTGGAACGGACCCTACACCTCGGCCCAACTCACGTGATCTTCCACTTTAAGTTATTAGTATCTTATTCCAAGATTTTAACCGACCATAAATCAGGCCCACATAAATAATTCCATGGCGTAAAGATACAACATAAGGTATCAAATAGTTTCAAATCCATACTCAACCATTCACATACTCAAATACATATCATATTCAACATCATATTAACACACATTTGCATTAAGGCTATAAACTTGTACATACATGCAATTACCACACAGAACACAACATCCACTTGACATAATTAATTAATCGATAGGCATACTTATCACCTTTCACTTCAAGTAGACATACATCCAAATTCAGCCATAAGTAAAGGTAAGTAATGACTTACCTCAATCCGAAGCTAGCTAAGCAAATTGAGAAAGAGGGAGAGCTATCGAAGGCTCAACAATCCACGAGAAAGTTTTCCTAGATCGCCGATAGAAATCGGAACTAGGTTAGAAACTATCTTATCAATTAATAATTCACATGTTCTAATTAAATAAACACAAACGATCTTTATTGGAAAACGCGTCCAGAACTTAGGACTCAAGAGCATAGCTCTATTAAGATTTAAGATTAAAATATAAATCAAATGATTTAAAACCGAAAGACAGAAATCGATTTGATAAAAGACACACAGCACAATCGATTTTATAAAACAATCCCCGAAGATTAGGGTTTTTTAATGCCTAAACTACAAATCGACCAAATCACTTCGATTACCTCAAATTGATAGTTTTAAAACACAATTACACTAATTTTAGACGAATCTAGATAATTAATTTCAACTAAAACAATCTTCCGATTAACCAATTCAAGACGATCCGTTTTCAAAATTAGGGTTTTAAAGCCCACGACACAAACTCAGATAATTCAAATCAATTAATTCCAATTAAAGGTATTAGAATACAATTAGGATCATTTAAACTATTTCTACAAATTTAATTTTAGAAAAACAATTATACAAATAACCAATTTCATAATCTCACTTGAAATCTAGGGTTTTAGGCCCGAAAATACAATTCGGTTAAATTCTATTAATTTAATCAAATTGAAAGTTTAGAAATGCAATTAAACACATTTTATAACATATCAAATAATCAATTGATCAAAACCGCTAAAAGAAATACCCAATTTAGCACAATTAGGGTTTTTGAGCCCGAAACGCAAATCCGATCAATTCTTGCTAAAATATATAAATTGACGGTTCGGAAATGTAATTAAATATATTCTAATATAAATTGTATAGTCAATTGAATAAAACGACCCGATTACACAATCCAATTTGGACCCGTAAGAGTTTTGACCTAAAAATCCAATTCCGATTAATTACACACAATTTTCCCAAATCAACACTTCCGATATGAAATTAAATACATTTCAAACGATATTGTAAAATCAATTGAGCGAAACGACTCAATTACGCAACCCAATTTCAACACACACGAATTTTGACCTAGAAATCAAATTCCGATTGATTCCGCATAAATTTCTCAAATTGACGGTTCCGACATGAAATTAAATACATTTAAAAACATATTGTATAATCAATTTATCCAAAATCGCCAAATTGGTCGGATCCGAAAAATTTGGGCATAACCCGGCCTAAAATTCAATTTCCCAAATTCCGAACACAAACCATACAATTAACATATCCCAATCAATCTTACAGCACATATATACATAATACAACAATTAATTTAGCTTATCACAAGCTAAATCACACTCAATTAATCAAATTAATATTAGGGTTTTCGGAAATTTATACCAAACGAAAATCAACGAATCGGGACAATGGAAGGCCGGAGGAGCTTCGTCGGGGACCGGAGACTGCTCGCCGGTGGTCAGCGAGGCTCGCCGGTGACCGGGCGGCGGCTCGTCACTGCTGCTGCTGCTCCCGCGCGCAGTTGCTGTGGTGGCTCTGCTTCTGCTGCGGCCGAGCTAGCTGCTGCTTCGGTGGCTGCTGCAGTGGCGTCTTCGGTGCCTGTCGATCGGTGGGGTGGCGGGAGCAAGGAGGAGCTGGGGAGAAGAAGGCTGGGGCTGTGGTTTCTGGCGCAGAGCAGAGAGCACGGGGAGGAGAGAATGGGAGAAGAGAAGAGAAAGGGAAAGAAGAGGGGGGGGGGGTCCGGTCGGGGTAGGGCTCTTTTTTTTTTTTTTTTACAAATACATATATAAGATAAACTACTAAAAATTTAAAAATTATTATTGGGAGATTTTATCTAAAATTCATTAAACGAAAATTATTTCGTAAGATTCCGAAAGCTTAAAATTAATTAAAAGCTATATAAAGAATTTCGGAAACATTTTCGGAAAACTTACCAACGAACATAAAAATTTGTATTATTTACGGAAATATATTATAAGACCTCGAAATAATATTTAAAAGCATAAAAGTAAATATTTAAATTAAATTCTAATAAACCGAGACTAATTTAAATAATTCCCGAAATCGATTTTCCGTAAACCAAAAATCGTAAAACGGAAGAAAATTAATTCCGGCAAGAAATTTATAAATAATTTCCGAAAATCTTTTTAATTTAAAACTTCCCGAAGATAATAACGATTACCGAGAACGAATAAATTTAAAGTCGGAAATATTTTCTACGGATAAAATCATTAAAATAAATTTAACTATTTAAACAGAAATTCCATAATTTAAATAATATATCTCGTTAACGAAGTATAACTCCAAAATAAAGTCGTAATCACACGACGAAGTTATAATCGAAAACGAATCTAAAATATTAAAAATCAAAACACGAGAAAGAAAGGGAATATATATTTTTAACCAAAAATCGAAATCATAAGAATATAATAAAATCATGGTCGTGAACGAATTCATCTAAAATGGTTCGCAACGACAACAATTAATTAAATTCTAATATGAATTCGAAATCGTCGATAAATCCATAAAACGAATCGAAATTAAAATAATTAAATATTTACATCAAATTACACTAATAAAATCATTGGGCTTAATAAAATTAGGTTTCAAAATCCGGGGTATTACATTACTACCCCCTTAAAAAGGAACTTCGTCCCCGAAGTTCGGGAAAACCTAAGTAGCGGAAACTTGACAAAACGATTGAATAAAGCATTAACCACAATAAATAGGTTAAAAGTAAATCCGAAGAAAAGTAAAACGATGTTTTACAAAACCAAACCAAACAAAGTTGAAACAAACAAGGCATAGGAGCTAA
This sequence comes from Tamarix chinensis, assembly GCA_030549775.1. Lineage (NCBI taxonomy): Eukaryota > Viridiplantae > Streptophyta > Magnoliopsida > Caryophyllales > Tamaricaceae > Tamarix > Tamarix chinensis. The sequence continues at coordinate 6,719,384 of CM060179.1, read as the reverse complement.
AATAAAAGAAGGAGAATCAATGTTTAGCAAATCAAATACAATGGGATTCGAATTAGGAAGGAAGTACATACTTAAAGTCAAAACAAGTTACAAAAATATTATTCTTTAAAATAAAATCTTACAAGAGAATAACAACACAAATTTATAACGTGAAGTTCAAACAAAATAAAGGAACGAAAGTTTTAAAGAGTACACAACTCTAATAACACAACCAATACATAATTTGCACATACACTTTATACAATGAGTTATCCCTATAACATCACATATGAAAACAAAGTTAACACTTGGCTCAACGACTCATAAAAGATTCTTATACACACCAACCACATACACCTAGGTCAAAGGAAATTTCTAACCCAAAACACTCCACTGACAAGCTCCCTAATCTATACTATAACCATGATAGTCTAGACACTTAAATTCGAAAATGCTACTACTATAGCAACTATAGCATTCAAAGTCCAAAATTTTTATTTATCTATTTATTTATTTATTATTTTGACTATTCGTTAATAGTTCTCCTCATACAAGACAAAAATTAATATATTATCATTCACCAACAACTAGAAAAGAAAATATGCATATTTTACAAGGAAGGATTTTCATACATTAACGTTGAAATTACCAACACGAAATACAAGACCGAAGCAACATGTAAATGAATGCTAATTAGCAGAAAATTAAAATATATACACATAATGAAAGTCATACAAAATTATTAAAGTCACTAGAGCAATTTGGGCACCCTACACACTGCTTATTAAAATTAACACTTCTATCTAAACCTCAACATTATCATTATCATATTTTTAGGTTTCTCCTAATTGAAAATGACACATCTATTTAAACATCACCATCAAGATTGCAAACCTAAGTTTCTTACAACTCCAAAAATTTAAAACAACTCAATAAAAATATATTACAATTTATATCATATCATATTAAATCCAACAATATACACCTTAAGATTATCAATATACCAAACCTACCAGACTAGGGTTAACCTAGTGGGGTAACTACCCCCTTAAGGGCAAACTAATCACAAAACCATAATAATCACAACACATAAAATTTCAGAGTTAACACAAGTCAAGCATATAAAATAACAAGTGACCATATAGAAAGACACAATCACTACAACAAATCACAAGGCCACTTACACTACCCAATTATACTATCCTCACAAGCTAATCCGGATTTAAAATTCACTTGAAAGAAGGTAAAGACATTTTCAGTTAAAAACATTTAGGATCGTGAGAACCGAATCTCTAATCGAAACCCAATTCTCAACAACCAAAAGCTCTGATACCAACTTGTAACACACCCAAAATTCACTCCTGAAAAAAAATAATTTTGAAAGGATAAAGCGGAAGCTAGGAGAGAATTTGGGGAATGTTACCGCCACATCTAACACAAGATAAATGTCCACCATCTATCTTATGCTAGATGCAAGGCTAAAACCTGTCAAATAAAACTTCAAACATCAATGCCGTAAGGATAAACTCCCACAAGGAGATATCCACAGGCAGATGGCAAGTGAATCAATTCACTAAATAAAATCATCGCTGAATTGATCAGCGGAACCTGTGAAATAAATCCGAATTTTAAAAGCTTACCAGAGTACGAGAAATGAAAGTTAATTACAATACCCTTGATATATTAAATACAATACTTGAAACTCCCAAAAATAAATACAGTTAAACCAGACAAATCCCGACGGATCAAATTCCGGATTGCCTAATCTCTCAAGCCAAGTCTTCCACCCAAATACAATATCCGATCAAAAACCTGCACGAGAGGTCTGCTCCCCACCATCAGTGGATCATCACATGACCCATTCAATCAAGGTAGCATCAGTACGGGTCCGGTACTGAGTAAATCAATACTACCAAACTCATGGAAGGAAGCATAAAACACATAAGATATGAAAGACTCTAGCTTACAATTCTCATGCTCAATTATACAAGCATTACATACAACAAAACACAGGATCACGGATTCATACTTATGATTACATTACGAGGCATAACAACACATAAGATATAAGCGTACAAGAAATCACGATCGCATGCTAAACAACATCAATCCAACGATCTGATAATAATCACTATTACATCTGATTTTATTTATTTACGATGAGTTCAGGGACCCCACTATTCTTAAACCGGTGGAACGGTCTGAAGCACCTCTCGGGGACAACACACCCGAGCCACTATTATCATCCGGTGGAACGGATCCTACACCTCTCAGGGCAAAACGCTCCTGAGCCACTATTCTGAACCGGTGGAACGGCTTGAAGCACCTCTCGGGGACAACACACCCGAGCCACTATTATCATCCGGTGGAACGGATCCTACACCTGGTCCTGACTCACGTAATCTTCCACTTTAAATAATTAGTGTCTTATCCATTACTTAACTCATACCATATTCTTTTTCACGATGAGTATAGGGCCCCACTATTCTTAATCCGGTGGAACGGACTGAATCACCTCTCAGGGACAAGTCACCTGAGCCACTATTATCATCCGGTGGAACGGACTCTACACCTCTCAGGGCAAAACGCTCCTGAGCCACTATTCTGAACCGGTGGAACGGCTTGAGGCACCTCTCGGGGACAACACACCCGAGCCACTATTATCGTCCGGTGGAACGGACCCTACACCTCGGCCCAACTCACGTGATCTTCCACTTTAAGTTATTAGTATCTTATTCCAAGATTTTAACCGACCATAAATCAGGCCCACATAAATAATTCCATGGCGTAAAGATACAACATAAGGTATCAAATAGTTTCAAATCCATACTCAACCATTCACATACTCAAATACATATCATATTCAACATCATATTAACACACATTTGCATTAAGGCTATAAACTTGTACATACATGCAATTACCACACAGAACACAACATCCACTTGACATAATTAATTAATCGATAGGCATACTTATCACCTTTCACTTCAAGTAGACATACATCCAAATTCAGCCATAAGTAAAGGTAAGTAATGACTTACCTCAATCCGAAGCTAGCTAAGCAAATTGAGAAAGAGGGAGAGCTATCGAAGGCTCAACAATCCACGAGAAAGTTTTCCTAGATCGCCGATAGAAATCGGAACTAGGTTAGAAACTATCTTATCAATTAATAATTCACATGTTCTAATTAAATAAACACAAACGATCTTTATTGGAAAACGCGTCCAGAACTTAGGACTCAAGAGCATAGCTCTATTAAGATTTAAGATTAAAATATAAATCAAATGATTTAAAACCGAAAGACAGAAATCGATTTGATAAAAGACACACAGCACAATCGATTTTATAAAACAATCCCCGAAGATTAGGGTTTTTTAATGCCTAAACTACAAATCGACCAAATCACTTCGATTACCTCAAATTGATAGTTTTAAAACACAATTACACTAATTTTAGACGAATCTAGATAATTAATTTCAACTAAAACAATCTTCCGATTAACCAATTCAAGACGATCCGTTTTCAAAATTAGGGTTTTAAAGCCCACGACACAAACTCAGATAATTCAAATCAATTAATTCCAATTAAAGGTATTAGAATACAATTAGGATCATTTAAACTATTTCTACAAATTTAATTTTAGAAAAACAATTATACAAATAACCAATTTCATAATCTCACTTGAAATCTAGGGTTTTAGGCCCGAAAATACAATTCGGTTAAATTCTATTAATTTAATCAAATTGAAAGTTTAGAAATGCAATTAAACACATTTTATAACATATCAAATAATCAATTGATCAAAACCGCTAAAAGAAATACCCAATTTAGCACAATTAGGGTTTTTGAGCCCGAAACGCAAATCCGATCAATTCTTGCTAAAATATATAAATTGACGGTTCGGAAATGTAATTAAATATATTCTAATATAAATTGTATAGTCAATTGAATAAAACGACCCGATTACACAATCCAATTTGGACCCGTAAGAGTTTTGACCTAAAAATCCAATTCCGATTAATTACACACAATTTTCCCAAATCAACACTTCCGATATGAAATTAAATACATTTCAAACGATATTGTAAAATCAATTGAGCGAAACGACTCAATTACGCAACCCAATTTCAACACACACGAATTTTGACCTAGAAATCAAATTCCGATTGATTCCGCATAAATTTCTCAAATTGACGGTTCCGACATGAAATTAAATACATTTAAAAACATATTGTATAATCAATTTATCCAAAATCGCCAAATTGGTCGGATCCGAAAAATTTGGGCATAACCCGGCCTAAAATTCAATTTCCCAAATTCCGAACACAAACCATACAATTAACATATCCCAATCAATCTTACAGCACATATATACATAATACAACAATTAATTTAGCTTATCACAAGCTAAATCACACTCAATTAATCAAATTAATATTAGGGTTTTCGGAAATTTATACCAAACGAAAATCAACGAATCGGGACAATGGAAGGCCGGAGGAGCTTCGTCGGGGACCGGAGACTGCTCGCCGGTGGTCAGCGAGGCTCGCCGGTGACCGGGCGGCGGCTCGTCACTGCTGCTGCTGCTCCCGCGCGCAGTTGCTGTGGTGGCTCTGCTTCTGCTGCGGCCGAGCTAGCTGCTGCTTCGGTGGCTGCTGCAGTGGCGTCTTCGGTGCCTGTCGATCGGTGGGGTGGCGGGAGCAAGGAGGAGCTGGGGAGAAGAAGGCTGGGGCTGTGGTTTCTGGCGCAGAGCAGAGAGCACGGGGAGGAGAGAATGGGAGAAGAGAAGAGAAAGGGAAAGAAGAGGGGGGGGGTCCGGTCGGGGTAGGGCTCTTTTTTTTTTTTTTTACAAATACATATATAAGATAAACTACTAAAAATTTAAAAATTATTATTGGGAGATTTTATCTAAAATTCATTAAACGAAAATTATTTCGTAAGATTCCGAAAGCTTAAAATTAATTAAAAGCTATATAAAGAATTTCGGAAACATTTTCGGAAAACTTACCAACGAACATAAAAATTTGTATTATTTACGGAAATATATTATAAGACCTCGAAATAATATTTAAAAGCATAAAAGTAAATATTTAAATTAAATTCTAATAAACCGAGACTAATTTAAATAATTCCCGAAATCGATTTTCCGTAAACCAAAAATCGTAAAACGGAAGAAAATTAATTCCGGCAAGAAATTTATAAATAATTTCCAAAAATCTTTTTAATTTAAAACTTCCCGAAGATAATAACGATTACCGAGAACGAATAAATTTAAAGTCGGAAATATTTTCTACGGATAAAATCATTAAAATAAATTTAACTATTTAAACAGAAATTCCATAATTTAAATAATATATCTCGTTAACGAAGTATAACTCCAAAATAAAGTCGTAATCACACGACGAAGTTATAATCGAAAACGAATCTAAAATATTAAAAATCAAAACACGAGAAAGAAAGGGAATATATATTTTTAACCAAAAATCGAAATCATAAGAATATAATAAAATCATGGTCGTGAACGAATTCATCTAAAATGGTTCGCAACGACAACAATTAATTAAATTCTAATATGAATTCGAAATCGTCGATAAATCCATAAAACGAATCGAAATTAAAATAATTAAATATTTACATCAAATTACACTAATAAAATCATTGGGCTTAATAAAATTAGGTTTCAAAATCCGGGGTATTACAAATAGTGGGGTTTCCGTACTCACATAGATATAATTCGAGAGATGATAGCTAAATAATGATTGATTAATGGCTTAAGGCCCCAGAATATTGATTTCACGTTATGGTCTATTAATATGTGATGGACTTACTAAGTATGTGGATGTTGTGTATGCATTTCCTATTATATGCCTATACTGTTAAGCATGATTTGTTGCATGCGGGACTTCCTTTCAGTGTGGTTTTAAAGGGTTACTCAGTACCATAGTACTGAAGGATTCCATTCATGGGGCCCCTGCCTATTCAATGGGCAGTATCTCTTGCAGGTTCATTGCAAGTGCTATTTAAGTGGGAAACAAAAAAGAGCATAAGGATTATCTGGAAAATTTTAGGGTTTCACCTCTTTCTCTTTTAATTCCTGGTTTAAATGTAATCTGTATTCTTGTAACTGCAATTGGTGGGTTTTATTCTAGTAAAATGTTTATTGCGCTACTCTGATTTAACTATGGTTTGAGTTTCTAGCAAATTGTATTTTATTCTTTTAGCCTTAGCATTTGGTATTGGAACGGTAGGAGTAAACCGGTCTAGCACTAAGTGTGGTAGTAATGTCCCCAAAATTCACAGCTTTATTTTCTTTGCTTTTGCTATTTATTTTAATAAAATAAAAATTTTCAGTAGTAAATTTTGGGGGTGTTACACTAAGGTTAGAAGTTAGGAAAAGATGAAGAGGTTGATGAGGGAGAGATTTTCACCACCTTCCTATACTCAAGACCTATACAATAAAATGTCTTCTTTAAGGAAAGGTTCTTTGAGTATGGAGGAGTATATTCGAGAGTTTCAGAGGTTCATCATGAGGCTTAGTTTAGAGGAGGTTGAAGAATACACCATGTCTTGGTTCATAGGTGGGTTGAGGAATGACATTGTTAGAAAGGTGGAGTTCTACAAATATTATAACTTGGATGAGTTATTCCATTTGACTATCAATGTGGAGAAGCATAAAAAGGAGAAGAGGAGATCGAGGGTTAGGGGATTGAGACTGAATTCTCACCCACCAAAATAACCCCCAAAGTCAAACCTTAATCCCAAGACATTTGATGTCAAGGGTAAAGGAAAGCTAGAAGTAGGGGAGACTAGTATAATGAAGGGTGTGCGGTGCTTCAATTGCCAAGGAATTGGATACTATCAAAGTGAGTGTCCAAACAAGAGGGTGATGACCTTAGTAGACCAATAGGAGGAATAAATGGGAGGAGGTGACATAGAAGACCAATCGGCCATGGAGAGAGGGGTCGAGGTTGATGAGGTACCCTTTGATGTAGGGGAATCCTTAATGGTGAGGAAGGTGTTGCAAGTAAGAGAGGCTATGGAAGAGGAGTCCCCAAAAGAGAAAATATTCCATATCAACTGCACCATAATTGGTAAAATATTTTCCCTCATTATGGATAGAGGTAGTTTTGCAAATGTGGCTTCAACCACTTTGGCGGAGAAGCTAAATTTTCCAACCACGACACATGATAAACCATACAAGCTTCAATGGCTTAATATTGGCCTAATGGTTGAACTCAATAAGAAAACGGTTGTGCCATTTTTCATAGGGAAACCCTATTAAGATAGTGTTATTTGTGTTTTCATTCCTATGGATGCTTGTCATTTGTTATTAGGTAGACCATGGCAAGTTGATAGGAATGTTAAACATGATGGTAGGAAGAATACATATTGCTTGATCTATGCTAGCAAAGATATTGTACTCACCAATACTTAGCATGGTTCCATTTTTTTTAGCATTATGCATCACTTTATTATAGTAATTATATACCGAGGAGGAAGATTTTCATAGTCAAAAAAATTTTGGCAAAGCATTAGGAATGTGAGGAAATCATCAGGGAAACTTCAATTGCTATAATATGCATATGGAAGTTAAAAGTTCCAAGGAAGGTACAAGCATGTGCACATTAGCCTTAAAATTTGGAAGAAGAGTGAACTCAATGATGTCCGAATAAAAAATAAATCTAGTTGAAAGAGATCACAATAATTAAATACAAGCCCAATGGCTGAAGACATTTTTAATGAGAGGAAATGCTACATTACCAAGTTGGAAAAACTACTAAGATTTGAAGAGACTATGTCATGCTATAGATCTCAAATTATGGAAATAAATAAGGGAAATGCAACATAAGGTTCTTCCATTAGAAGGCTTAAAATAAAAAGTAAAACAATTATATTTGTCAATTGGATGATGATGAGGGACACATTTGGACTTGAGAAGAGGATATGGTTCTAATAAAAAATAATTATTTCAAGAAACACATATTGTTTAAAGGTAAGTAGAATGTTGATAAGGTATTGGTGGGGAGTTTGAAAAAATTAACTCACAAGATGAACATTATGCTTCTCAATCCATTTATCAGAGCTAAAATTTTTGCAAATGTTTCCCAAATGTATCCGCACCCAACAGAACCACCTGATCTAGACGACATGAGTGCGTTGTTTTACCAAAAATTCTACACATCATGGGTAGGGATGTGATTAATTGTGTTATGCAAGTGTTGGAGGTTTATTCCCCCATTTTAATAGGAATCAACTATACTTACCTAGCTCTTATTTTGAAAGTTAAAAGTCTAAAGGGAATTACAATTGTGAGACCCATTAGTCTCTACGATGTGGTGTACAAGATAATATCAAAGATTTTAGCCAACAAATCAATAATTTTACTCCATTTTATTAGATCTAAAAACCAAAGCACCTTCATCCCAGGAAGCTTCATCATAGACAAGATTTTGGTGGCATTTGAAGTTTTACACATGATGAAATGCAGGAAAAGAGGCATAAAAGGGGACATGGCTCTTAAGCTTGTTATGATCAAAGCTTATGATAGAGTGAAATGGAGATTCTTGGAACATGCTATGAAGGTGTTGGGTTTTGATGAGATATGGTTCAAACTCATCTTGGAGTGTGTATACTCCGTTTCCTTCTTGGTGTTGTTTAATGAGGTACTAGGCTCAACTTTTATATCATAGAGAGGATTGAGGCAAGGTGGCTATATCTCAATCAATCTGTTTTTTTTATGCGTTAATTTTTTTGTTGGTTTGATAAATGATAGGGTAGAGACGAATCTTCTCCATGGTGTGAAGATTTTTTGTTCTTTCTTCCTTTCCCACCTAGGCTGCGTTGACTTCGGCCTTAGCCCCCTCCTTCCTCTCTTCCTTTTCTCCCTAGCTGACCCAACCTCCTTTCCCTTTCCCTTTTATTTTTCCCCAAGGGATAGGCCCAACTCCCCCTCTTTTTCTTTCTTTCCCTTTTTCTCCCCGTCTCTTACCTTGCGCCTGCCTCCTTTGCACCCATCCTCCCATTCCATTTTTATCCCCTAAATCTCCCCTACACCCAACCATTTCCCCCTCCCTTTCCCTTCTCAGCCATGCAGGACAAGCATGTTGGCATAAGCCTACATGGTCCCTTACACGCTCCTTTATAACCCCGCTCCTACCCCTGCCTTACCACCGCCACATTGTCCTTCCCCCTATAGTTGACCATCCTTGTCGTCTTCCCCACATCCTCACCCCCTTCCTTGCTTATAAATACCCCCTTCAACACCCTCTATCTTCTTCTTCTCACTTGTCAAGCCCCTTATTCTGCACGCCCCTTCTCCAACCACTCCAACCATTGTCATCGTCACTGCTAGGACACACCCTGAGCTTCTCCTCTCTTTCCTCCCTGCACCCTCTTGTGCCTGCCCCATTTCCCCCTCCTTCTCACTTTAATTTTTCTCCCTAAACCTACACCCTTATAGGCTGCACCTCCCCTACACCACTTTACACCACCACTACCATCGACCAACTCCTCCTTTCCATGCCACCGCCGCACCTTAGCCACCAAGCATAGGTGCCCCTGCCTGTGTAGTCGACCAAACCATCCCTTTCTCTCCTCCATTTCCCCTCCTTTCTCCTCCAGCCTCTCAACTACACCATCACCGACCACTAGTCTCGCTGCCACAACTCTTTCTCCCCCACTAGCCTATCTAGTGCCAACACCACCCTCAACCCCAAGCTACTAACCCCCACCATTTTTCACAACAAAATCGGCCGCCACCCTTTTGCTGCTGTCACTCCACTTTTCTTCCACATTCGGGTCAACTTTGAGTTTCATTTGACTAGATTTTGTTTTTTATATATTATTATTATACTTAAAAACAAAGAAAAGAAAGAAAAAGGAAAAGATAACCTAAGTTTAGATATTTCCATTTTTCTAGGTACTGTTCCAGTGACAGTATGAGAGGAGGCGTAGGTTATTCATGCTTAGAGATTGAAGCTGTTTTAGTAAGGATATAGTCATATATTGGGCCTTGTTTTGTTAAAATATGACTTTATTATGTGCTAAGTGAATACATGCATGAAATATTAGATGGTTTAGGGTTGTATATGCAGCTTGACTTGGCAAGGACTAAAGGTAAGAATATGTGTGGACATGATTGTGTTGGTTCATATGTATTTTTATTATATGATACTACATGATTTGAGATGTTGGGGAGTCCTTGTCTTAGAGGCCATTGGACTTAGATAGGGTTTTGAGACCTATGGGAATTTTGATTAACATTGCAAAAAAAAAGGCATATGGGGAAACCCTAGGGTGGAATTTAGTCTAATATCACTTAGAGGGTGCCAAACAAAATAAAAATGGTAAATATAAACATAATTATGCTAAACATTTCATGGAGAGGATTGACCATGCATGGGGTGAGTCAAACCTAATTCGAGCAATGTTCAGGGGTGGTTAAGTGTGGGATGGTTGCTAAAAATGGATATTGGGGAAATGGTCACATTTTTGGGTATCTTAGCACAATTGGAAAAGTCCTTAGATGCTAAGGGATGAGATATTACTAAGTAGGTGGAGCTAGGGTTTTGGTAGTACGAAACCTTAGGGGTAGGTTATTATCACATGTAGGAAATTGGGGAGTTGGGTTGTACTTCTGAACTATGATGTTAATCATGCTATTTGGGGGTTATTTACTAAATTTGAAGGCCATATGGGATAAGTGGGAGCAGATATAGCTACTATGGAAAATTTAAAGTTTCGAGAGGGGTCCATTTTAGGATATTATTATCACATGTGTGAAATGGAGGGGTTAGGCTATAAAAATTTAGGGGATGGATAATCATAATAAAATATGTCTATTTGTGGAAAATTTAGGCTAACCAAGTAGTATAGGAGGGGCTAGATTAACTAGGGAGAACTAGGGTTTTTAAAAGTAACCCTAGAGGCCAATGGTCATCATATGTGATAAATGGGGGTAATAGGCCATGAATCATGATAAGAGAGGATTCTAATGATAGGTTTAGATTCTTTGGGTGAACTAGGGACTTAAAGGAACAATAGGGGGTATGGAGGTACAATGGGTTATGAAACTAAGGTTTTCAAGGGGATAGGGTAGGCCTAGGGTGTTAGTAGGGCATGAGTCATACTTGAGTTGTGCATGGTTGTGTGTGGTATTTGAAATAGATAAGACACGAATAAGACACTAATCACCTAAAGTGGAAGATCATTTGAGTTGGGATCGGTTGTACATTGTTATCGTTCCACCAGTAAGAATAGTGGCTAGGAGTAGTTTGTCCTAGGGGTTGTACTTTATTGACTGGTCCACCGGTAAGAATATTAGCCATGCTTCCCTAAGGTTTTACCTTTTTTACCGGTCCACCAATGAGAATAGTAGGGTCCCAAACTCAAGTAATAAAACCCTTGGACAATAATAACATATGAAATAAATACTAATTACTTATAGAGGAATACTATATGAGTTGGGACTGGTTGTATCTTGTTACCAGTCCACCGATGAGAATAGTGGTCAAGAGCGTTATATCCTATGGTTGTACCTTACTACCAATCTATCAGTGAGAATAGTGGCTAGGAGCATTCTGCTGTAGGGTCGTACCTTGTTAACCGATCCACCTGTGAGAATAGTGGTGTTCCTAAACCCACGTAGATATAATTCATTGGTTGATTATTTATTGCACTATTATCTTGAGTCCAAATAATAATGAATGAAATGATATGTCCTACTTATGCAAATTTTATTTCTTGTTTTGGTATCATTAACTCTCTAACCTACTTGACTATATTGTTACTTTACTCAGTACGTAGTGTACGGATCACCTCTATTATAGGTGTTGCTCATTCCCATGAGCAGTGTCTCTTTCTGAACTTGTGCATATGAAAAATGATTCTTTGAATGAATTTTCCACTTATGATGATATGATAGGGACAAAGTGATGCAACTGTGCCTAGGGTTAAGGATCAGAGAGAGTGAAATATGGCTGTTATCCTTTCCAGCTTTCTAGTTTTAATGTTTTACTTTTGCTAAACAATGTTTGTATATTTTAGTATTTCTTTTGGAAACAAACATTTAACCCTTATTATGTTATGAAAGGCTACCTTGTTATGTTTATCAAGGGTTACACCCTATTCTTGTTTTGCCTTGTAGTTGGTACAAGGATGCCTTGGGGCTAAACTTATACCAATTACGATGGTAACACCCCTCTTAAGGTTGGATGATTTCATGTTAAAAACAAAAATTTTCAATGGCGATTTTTGGGAGTGTTACAATAAACTTGACCATTCCCCACCTAATGGCTTAAACAACATCAAGTGGAGAGAACCTCAGAAGGTCAATCTCAAATCAATATAGATGCAGGCTTGACTTTACTAAGATCATGGTGTATATACAATGGGAAGACACATTTTTATGGGCATCTTGGAGAGAAATTAAAGGACCATGGTTAATCCTCAAAGTGGAATATTTGACATCCATCCTTACATTAGAAAAAGCCAATTAAATGCAAGTTCATTCACTCATTGTCAAGCTTGATTGTTTGGAGCTATTATTTAATATCAATATTGGAAGGAAAGTGAATTCAAAAGCTACCTTAATTTTTGATAGAATTCATAGGGTATTTGATATCTTTGAATGTGTCAATTGGACACATGTTAGATGTGAGGGAAATTCTCTAGCTCATGCATTGAAAAAGTATAAGCCTTGTAATGATAAGAATTTTTGGGAATGTGCTTTCCCTTCTCCCTCAGATGATATATCTACCTATGATATGGTATAAAATTTCTTTATGCCTATTTTGGGCACATTTGACCTAAAAAAAATGTAAAGGTTAACAATAAAAATTGTTTTAATTAGTTACTTACTTAGAGTAAATATTGAAGGGTGTTCTTTTAAAGAAGGAATTTTTTTAATTAGCAGAGGGCATTTTAGACAATTTATATTAAACACAAAATAAAAGGTCAACATTAAAACTTGTTATGGATTAGTTGGAGGGGTATTTTAGGTATTTCACATTATACAATAAAAGGGAAATGGGTGAAGAAAATGGAAGGAATGATAAGTAATTTAGGTAAGGGTAAATTGATCATTTTTCACCCTCATATTTGATTTGTTTTGAAACTTAATGGTATGATAACATATTATATGGATGGTGTTACCTAGTGCATAACTCTCAAAAATAAGGGTTATGTAGTGCATTTATGAAAAATTTAAGATGGATTATAAAAATAAGCTTCTAGGTCTATGTGTGTGCGTGCATATAGCCGATAGATGTAGATAGAGGGGGGAAATTATGGAGAAATGGTTCAAGTGTAGGGTTGAGGTAGAAGGATGAAAAACATGGGAAGGAGTAGGGAGGATGCTATTAGGTGAGAAAGTCGAATAAAAAAAAGGAAGTGAGGGAGCTTTATGTTTTGTTGGCGATGGCAAGGGAGATGGTATGGATGGTGTGGCATGGTTGGAGTTGTGGATAGGGGATGCCACATGGTGTAGGCTGGTAGGGTACAAGTACGAGGGAAGCGGGAAGGGGGTAGGAGGTTGGCACATATGGTTAGGAAGGGGAATTTGAGGGCGACTTGTAGCATAGAGGAAGGGGTTGTTTGTCCTAATGGGGAAAGTAGAGTGTAGGTGTGGTGCACTGGGTGGGAATGATAAATGGAAAAGAGAAGGAAAAATAAAAGGGGACAAAGGAATAAAGAAAAAAATTGAAAAAGAAAATAAGTTTAAGGGTAGGATTAGAATTAGGTTCATGTTTAGGATTAGGGTAAAATTAATTTATGTGGGTTTAGGGTATCAGATTAGAAAAAATAAACGAGGCAAAATTTATTAGTTTAGGTTGGGTTTAAATAAAAAGGAAAATGATGAAATGATTAGGATAAAATTATTTAAGAATTTATTCGAGTTTACATGTCAAGGGCTAACAAAAATAATTAAGCTTATATTTAAAGACCAGGTTTCAAATAAAGGTTAAATGCTCAAAATAAGTATTACAAAAAATTATGGTGTTAGAGTAATGAATCCTTAGATAGTTGTCCTAAGTGTCAATTGTCACGTTACAAGAGAGCTAAGGTTCCTAATAAGGTGTTGTAGTACTTTCCAATTATACCATGATTCTAACACATGTTTTGTAATGAAGAAAATACAAAGAACCTTATATGTCATTTGAAAGGAATGATTTTCAATGAAAACCTTAGATATCCAATAGATTATTCTTATTGGAAGAAGATTAATCTGTATACCCTAATTTTGATAGTGAAGCTAATAACCTACGGGTTGCACTCTATTCCAACAGAACGAATCCTTTAAATGGAAACATAAACTATTGTTTATGGCCCATTATTCTAGTGATATACAATTTTCCCCCATCATTATGCATGAAGAAGAAATGAATGATGCTATCCTTACTTATATCTAGTCTAAATCAGTCGGGTAATGATATTGATGTTTGTTTGGCTCTACTTTTTGAGGTTTTAAGGTACATGTGGGATCACGAAGTTGAAGTAGTTGATGCATGCAGCTAAGAGTTTTTTATAACTTTAGATCAATGTTATTTTGTGCCATAAAGGATTTCCTTGCTTATGGTAATCTTGTCGGTTATAGTATGCATATACACTATGTGTAATATCCCAAAACTCACTATTGAAAAATTTCGTTTTATTTAAGATTTAGCAGAAGCAATTAAATCAAAACTTGTGAATTTCAGAGATGTTACCGCTGTGATAAGTACAAGCTCGACCCTTGGCCGATCCCGTATGAACCACAAGGCTAAAGGAAGTTTACAACCATCATAATTCAAACTCAAAGCAAGACTTCAATAAAGCATTAAAACAGTCATAAGATAGAAATCAGAGTGTGTGAAATTTAGAATACATAGTTAAAATTCATTTAAAGGAATAAGGTCTATAAAACGATAAAAGTTAGGTCCAGGAAATCCAATACAAAATTGAAGAACGCAAGGGGGAAGTATGGCCATGCCACTCTCGATCTCTGTGCCAAGTCAATACTCAACACCCAACCCTGCCTGGTGCCTTGTAAGCATCGAAAGCATAAAAAATAGTATCACTGACCTACACAAAGTTAGAGGGGCCTTCTACTTATGGGAATGAGCAACACCCATGATACGGGCGGTCAGTACGCTACATACTGAGTAAGGTAACCATGCACTAAGGCCAACACATAAGGGCACATAAGACAATCATGATAACATGACAACATATAATATTTCGGATAAATAAAGGCCAAGTTGCAATCCGGATAAAGTGGTTATTTAATCTTTGATCATTACTCATTTCACACCATACTTTTTATCAATCCATGTGAGTACGGAAACCCCACTATCGTAGCCGGTGGATCGGTCAGATAAAGAGCAGAACGCACCTGACCACTATTATATGCCGGTGGATCAGTCTCTAAGGCAAGATGCTCCTAGCCACTATTATGTTGGTGGATTAGTCCGGCCCCAATTCTCATGGTGTTCCACTATAAGTACTTAGTACCTTTTAGATGTCTTATCAAACTTAGAGTTTGGTTTATTGAGCTCGGGATCCCCCACTATTATAGTCGGTGGATCAGTCACCTATAGAGCAAAACACACCTAACCACTATTATATGCCTATGGATCGGTCTTTTGGGCACCCCGACACCTGACCACTATTAAGTCGATGGATCGGTCTGGGTCCAGTTCAATAATCTTTCACTTTAAATGATTAGTGTTTTACGGCGTCTTATTCCACAAGCTTCACCCTAGACATGCATGACCAAATCTATCTACGCTTATCCTCCAAGGAGGGCCATCCCATATCTTGAGATTTCTACACCTCCTAAATCACCCCAACATCCTTTCCTTATTCCACTACTCACATTGGAGGCCCAAATCTTAAGTGTGTGGGTCAAGGCCCACTACATAACACCCCCATATCCACTCATAATTTTACCCTAGGGTTTTCTCCAAAACCCCTAATTTGGGCCTATATGACCCATCCTTCTCTACCTCACACAACCAAGGCTGTTTTAACACCTCACACATCACAACCCTTAGATTTAACCCTTATAATCTCACTTTACTCCCCCAAATACACGTGTGACCACGAAACCCTAGGGGGCCACACCAAGCCCTTAATGGCCATGCCAAACCCTAACATCCTCCTTTCCACATGTCACCCCTCCATTTCTCACCTTCCACTCTTGCTTTCCTATGATACCCATGCTCGCCCCACACATGACAATCCTCCATCCTCATCTTATACTCCACTCACCCTAATTTATTTTTCCTTTTTCCACCTTCTCAAATTAGGGTTTCTTCCCAAACCCTAGCTCGGTCTCCTATACACCCTTGTACTATCCCATATACTATTTTTCACCCAAGGCCTCTAAGCAACCTTTCCATTACTTTCCTCACACACCAAGGAAACTTTCCATACATAAGTTTCACCTCCATGTAGACTCTATCCAACCCATGCAAACCCTCAAAATTTTCATTCAAAACCCTAAAATTCCCATGCAAACCCTAAAATCTCCCATACAAACCCTAGATTCTCCCCTACAAAGTTCATCCACTCTTTTATTTTATTTAAAGTCCCCTTTTATTCTTCCACTTATGGATCATGGAATAATTAGGTCAATCTCACCTACGTTGGCCAACTTACTTCCCCTTAGCCAACTTACTTCCCTTTGGTCATCTTACTTTCCCATTTTTCTTTTTCATCTTTCCATCCCACATTACCACATCAAATATCCTTTCATGCATGTCCAAAAGGGAAACATCACATCACATCACAATTCATAGCATACACATATTAAACACATGCCATAAGAAAGCACATGAGCATACCTCAACTTCAAGTTGCGCTACACATAAAACAGTTATAACAATAGCACAAGATACACAACATATAATTTTACATGGCATCCAAGGCATATAAGACACATAGAACACATAAGGCCTTAGCTACATCCTTACCTAGTACATCACCAGTTTTGGAGCACGCTCCTACGCCTCTTTAGGATTTTGACTAATTTCACTTATAAGAGGGAAAAACTTTGGATTAGTTTCCCTCCTACGAAATTACTATTATTTCCTATTTTATTCTAAGATTAGGGTTACTATTATTAAAGGAAACTTTATAAGTGAAAAATAGGGTTTTTATCCTCAAATTAGCCTACTAGATTATTACTTGTCAAAATAGGTTTATGTTAATATTTATAGCCATATTTATATTATTAAATCTAATAGCTTTATTTCTTTTAATAATAGTACTAATACTAGTTATAGCAAAAATAGCGATATTAATGATAATAGTAATATTAATACTCCTAGTAATAGAAACCTTAGTACTTTTAAAGTTAATGCTAATAATAAGGTTAGGGATATAATAATAGTAATACTAACAAAATACTAATATTGCTAAGGATAATATTAATAATAATAGTAATATTTGAAATAGTGATAATATAAGGGCTCAAATATTTTTACCATAGTAATAATAGTAATAGTAATAATAGTAGTAGTAGTAGTAGTAGTAGTAGTAGTAGTAGTAGTAGTAGTAGTAGTAGTAGTAGTAGTAATATAGTAAAAATGATAATAATAAGGACATTACGAATAATATCAGCAGTATTCAAATAATAAATAATAATAATAATATTACGGTTTGAGTATTCTTCTTTTATAGAAACAAAATGATAACATGCCAAATCTAATAATAATAATAATAATAATAATAATAATAATAATAATAATAATAATAATAATAATAATAATAATAATAAAAATAATAGTAAAATAGGGTTCTGACCCCTTAATAATAATAATATTTCAGGGATGTAAATAATAATAATAATAATAATAACAACAACAACAACAACAACAACAACAACAACAACAACAACAACAAAAACAACAATATAGATAATTAAAATGGATAAGGCTTGTATAATTAGGGTTTAAGGGTTGAGAGGGGTTAGGGTACCACTTAAGGTTGGTGGTGACTGATAGCACCGGTGGCGGCGGCGGGGAAATAGGGAGAAAAGGGGTATAGTTGAGTGTTGGGGATAGAAGAGGGGGAGTGACGGTGGACGTTGTAGTGGTGGTGGATGCCTAGATGGAGAGGGTTGGAGTGGAGGTGGTGGTGCAGCTGAAGGGGGCGGCGCACAACTGCGGGTGTGGTGGCTGAAGGTGGTGGAGGGAGGAGAAGGGAGAAGGAGAGGGTGGTAGGGAAAAAGGGAGGTGTAGAGAGGTAGAGGAAGGTCTGCAGATGATTTTGGGAGGTGTAAGGGGTGGTGGTTGCGATGGGAGTGGTGGTGCACGGTGGTGCTAAGGGCGGCGGAGGTTGATGAGGGGCTGATTGGGAGAGAAACATTGCATGAGCGGGGTGGCTCATGCAGGGAAAATCGAAGGAGGAGGGAGGTGTAGTTGGGTAGAGGGTGATGTAGGGGGTAGTTCTGTGGGTGGCTTGGGAGACGATGATAGGGTGTTCGTTTGATCGAGAGGTGGCACAAGGGGAGGGAATTTCTAGGCTCCGATAAAAATTTGATTTCGGGCTACTTATGGGGTATATATATAGGCTAATTGGAGGGGAAAACTATAAGGGGCAAGGGAAAATAGGGGCAGGCAAGGTAGGCGCACCGGCTGGCGGTGGTAGGCTGACACAGCTCTACCATTGCAGGGCTATGGGTGGTCGGGGAGAAAAAAAGGAAGGAGGGGTAGGCACGTGTGAGGAGTGGGGAGGGTTGGTAGGGTCAAAGGGACAGGAAGTTGGTAGGGAAGAGAGGGAAGGGACTACTGGTCAGTAGTGGCCGACAGAAATCAAGCCGTAGGTCGGGGGAGTTGCAGGTCTAGTAGGGGGGCTGGGGAAGAAGATAGGGATGACCGGGTGGTCTAGGAAAAAGAAAAGAAAGAAAGAGGGAGAGGGAGCTGGGTGGTCTGGGACGAAAAGGAAGGGGGAGGCGGGCCTCAGGCTGCATGGGATAGGGGAAAAGGAGGGGAGATTGGGCCGTGCAGGCTGGCCCAATCTGGGGGAGAAGGAGAAAGAAAGGAAGAAATGAGGGGGAAGAAAGTAAAAGGAAAAAGAAGGAGAAAAAGGAAAAAAAAAAGAAAAGGGAAAGAGGGAAAGTAATGGTTTGGTTGGGTGTTTAGGGTATTTTAGGATCCTTGATTATTCAAAATAATAATAATAATAATAATAATAATAATAATAATACCTTTTTAGGTTAATTTGGGTTATTTTAAATAATTCTTTCTTAAATTCCATTTTACTTAGCAAAATGCCCCAATATTTCCTAATTAAATTATTTATTATTTTCTCTTTGACTTGCCTAAAGTAATTCATTTTTATTTTAATAAAATAATTTATTTAATTAATTTCTCTAATAAATCCTTATTTTGCCATAATTTTCTAAAATTAAGATTTTAGAATATTTTACTATGCATATTCTATTTGTGAAGATAACACAAACTTTCTCTGGCTATCAAATGGTAGTAAGACTACTTATCTTGGACATCATAGATTTTTTCCTATGAATCATCATTATCATAGAAAAATAAAATATTTAATGGAAAAGTTAAAGAAGTAAGATCTCTGAATCCTCTCATGTGATTTCAATTATTTGATGAAGTAAAAAACTTGAATATGTATTTTTTTTTAAAAAGAAAGCAATCCGTTAAAGAGGATGGAAGAAGAGGTTAATCTTCTTTGTCCTTCCATATTGGAAGAACTTACACATACAATTTTTTTATGTGATGCATATTGAGAAGAATGTATATTCTTTGATTGGTATGCTTCTAAATGTGCCAAAAAAGGCAAAGGATAACATCAATGCTTTGTTGTACTTGGTCGATATGGGTATAAGAACAGAGTTACATAGAAGGTGGGAAATATAACTTCTTTTAAACTCTTGTATGTTATACTCTTTCCAAAAAGGAGAAGATCTCTTTCTCTGAATGTTTGCATGGAGTGAAGGTTCTTAAAGGATATTCATCAAAGGCTAAGAAATTTGTTTTGATAACATATTTGAATTTAGTGGATATGAAATCTCATGATCATCATATTCTCATTCAATACTTGTTGCCAATTGATATACATTCTATATTACCAAATAGGGTTCAAAGTGTCATCACTAGATATTTTTTCTTTTTAAATGAACTATGAAGTAATGTTATTGATATGGAAGGTTAAAAAAAATTGTAGAGTGAGATTGTGGCTATATTTTGTAAACTCTAAATATATTTTCCTCCATAATTCTTTGTAATCATGACTCATTTAATGGATCACTTGGTTAAGGAGGTTAGGTTATGTGGGCCAGTTCATTTGCTTTGTTTGTATCCATTTGAAGGCTATATGAAATTGTTAAAAGGATATGTGGGGAATTCGTAAAAGCTTGGTTTCATTACTAAGAGTTATTTATTAGAGGGGGTAGTTTTTTTTTTGCGTGGTTACCCAATGTTAATATGATAGTGTAATACCTCATTTTTAGAAATGTTTGTTATAAATTAATAATTGTATGATTAGTTATAATTATTATTTTAGGAGGTTTGATATTAAGTGTGTTATTATTATTCATATTATTACAACTATTTAGATATAAATTTAATCAGGTTAAAATTTGATAGAAATTGAATTATTTAATTTAATCCTAGTTTATACTCGTAAATCTTATCCTAATTATTTTACTAATAACCATTGACCTATATCCTGAAATAAATCCCTAAAAATTTATTCAAGATTATTTTATCTTTTTTCATTTTATTTAAACTTATCCTAGATCAGATTATTTTTTTTTAGATTATTTTTCTACCCAATACCGTAATCCACCCAAACTAAATCTAAAATAAAAATAAAATAATTTTTTTACTCCACCATTTGACCTTCTGATCTTACCCATTACTTGCCCCAATTCCTTCCCTGAATCACTCTCCTTGTCTCCCTCGATTCCTTACCTCCCTCAACCCAACACCCTTTGCATTACATACATATACATTCTACACATACACGCATAGACTCCAACCAACCCCTTCCCTCTCTCTATTTTTGTTTGATTTTCCGAGCTCTCTCACCAACCAAACAACCCCAACCTCACGCACCTGAACTCTAGCCATGCACCCAACCCTTTTCTCCCCCTCTCTGTTGTTTGAATTCCTAGCCCCGACCAACCCCCATAGCACCTGTACACCACCATCCAACACCTTGTAGTACCCAACTTTCTAGCACCCAAACAACCACAACCCCCTTCTTTTCTTCTCCCTACATTACCTCATCTGAGTTCATCCCTCTCCAACCCAACCATCCATCTTCTCCATCCAGTGCCACCCTCTATTTTCCTACACCTCCAACTGAGCATCTCCAACACTCCAGCTCGTAGCCTTTCTCCCCTACTCCCTGTGTTTCCCAACCATGCACCTTTCCCCCGTCGCAGCCCTACCGCCATCTCCTTCCCCTACCTCACCCAACCAAACTCGATTCTAGCAACACCACCACCTTCATCCTTCACCATCACCACTCCCCTGCCCTGGTTCCCTTCCAAGAGCCAGACCACACCCCCAGCAACCAAACACACCACTTCCACATTTCCCGTAGCCTCCTACAACCAACCCACCCTCCACTGCAGCCAACAGCTAGCAGCCTCCACCATCACCACCTTGCAGCCTCGCATCACCACCCCCTCTGCACTACCCCTTCGAGTCAACTGACCACGATCACCACCGAGCCCTAGCCTCCCCTTCTCCCTCTACACTTCACCACTAAGCCACTATCACACTTTTTGTAGCACCACCAACCACCACCATCACCCAACCCAACCATCTCCTCCGCCCGCAGCCACCTTTCCCTACCTCACCCTCTCAGTCGTGTAGCCCCCTCGCCCAGCAACCCCTTCCTTCACATGCATGTGTGGTTTTAATTATTTTAGTACTTATATTAAATGTAAGGGTATTTTGGTAATTTTAAAAAATAAATATTTTTATATTATAACTATTATTTTATCTAATAGATATTAACTTGGTAATTATGATGTTCTTTTTAGGTACGAAGGTTTGATTAGTAGGACTAATATTTTTTAGTAGATACCACTAATTTTATGTTTTTGCTGGAATTAAGGTAACCGCTATACCATACTAAAATGATAAATATTGTGTAATAGCACATTAGGATTTTTGGTGTACGAAAATATGTTAAGCATGATTTATTACGATATAATTATGTGTTAATTATTATTATCATGAAAAATGGTAAAATAAGCATGTTATCTGATGTAAAATATTTTGGGTACAAGAGTATGATTAAAATAATTCTAATGACTAAAAAATATTTGTGTGATAAGTATGTATAAAATAATAGGGTGAACATGCTTAGATATAATTATGGATGTGTGCCCTAGGGGCAATTTAGTCATTTTTAGTCTGCTATGATATTTATCCTATAAACTATGTCTAATATATATTATCTATTTTTGATTATGCGATCATGTGTTTTGTACGTTTTAAAGGTGTATGATATGTTTTGTATCCAAAAACATGTATAAAGGTAAAATAGTCTTTTGACATAGCTGATAATTTAAATTACATAATAAATAAATTAAATTATTTCATTTTATCCTTTTCACAACAATAACCTCATAATTATTGATCTTAGGGGCATTTTGGTCATTTTGACCTAATATACCCAAATGTGAATGATTGAGCATAGGATGTCCTTATAGTTTTAATAGGTTAACCTTAGTGTTGACTTTGACCTTATTTTGGACTGTTGACCTTAGGTTTGACTTGGATAATTAAAAATAAAGGAAAAATAGATAAGTATGGAAATGAGAGTAATTGTACAATATGTGTTATCCGTGATCACCTTATAAAATACTAATACGTAAAGTGGAAGACCTCGAGTTTGGGAATGGTTTCTCTTTAGGGGTAGCTATCCTAGAGACGAGGTTGGAGTCCTTGATTTGTTTGGGTTTCTGGTGTGCCGGTTGTTTCCCAATAAGGCCCTATTCTACTCTATAGGTGACTTACGATCCCTATAGGGGGTATCAATACTTAAGGATTAGGTGTCTGAGATGAGGAGGGTACTGTATGCCTTGTGCATTAGTATGACGAGAGTGTTGTTATGCCTCTAGGTTGGATGGTTGGGAGGATACTGTGATGCTTATGCGCCAGTATGACCAGTGTACTTTTATGTCTCCGAATTTTTATTATATCCCACTTGAGTAAATAAAAATGAAAATGATATGATTTTATTGGAATGATCATTATTAGATATTGGATTGGTTTGGTAGTACTTTTCGTGCCTACTTGTGGTTTCAGTAGTAGCCTTTGTGCCTATCTATGGTTTTGGTAGGAGCCTTTGTGCCTACCTGTGGTTTCGGTAGCAGCCTTTGTGGTTTTGATAGCAGCCTTTATACTTACCTGTGATTTGGTTGCAGCCTTTATATCTACTTGTGATTTCGGTAGTAGCCTTTGTGCTTACCTGTGGTTTTGTAGTAGCCTTTGTGCCTACCTATGTTGGTATTATATTTGTGAGCATATATGTGAGGTTATGGATTTTATTATACTGTACCTGTAAGTATACTTGTAACGTTATATATTTAGTTATTATACTGTACATGTAAGTATACCTGTGATGTTATGAATTGTATTATACTATACCTGTAAGTATACTTGTGACGTTATGGATCTTATTGTATTATAACTATGAACATACCTGTGATGTTATGTATTTGGTTGGGATTGATGTAGAGACATGAATTATGCTATGAATAGGGCTGTAAATGAGCCTAAAATGATGTTTGAGCTTGGCTCGTATAACTAAATGAATAAGCCTAACCGAGCTTTTAATAAGCCGAACCTAGTCGAGCTCACGATCCAAAGCCAAAAAATGAACCGAGCTAAGCTTTTTCGAGCTCGAGCTTGGCTCGTTTAATAAACGAGCCTAAAAGTGAAGCTCGGGCTTGGCTCATTTAACTAAACAAACAAGTTGAACCGAGCTTTTAATGAGCTGAGCCGAGCCGAATACCGAACTGGCTCAGCTTATTTACAACCCTAGCTATAAAGGTTATAATTATGGTGTAGAGTTGGGTTTTAATTATTGCTTCAAAGAGCATCTTGGGATGCTTAGTTGATAAGTGTTATTATATTCTAAATAAGCACACATGAACAGTATGTAGTTTGGTGACTACTGCTTATCTGTTATGATTATTGTGTTTGGATCATCTCATATATGTGTTATTGTTTATACCATGTATTGTCATGATGTCTTACGGTTATTGTGTTGTGGTTGATCTAATCATACTTTAGAGAGCATCTTTGGCATGTTAGTTATGGTAAGTTTTACTATGTCCTCGATGAACTAGTATGAGTAGTATGTGGTTTTGGCGATTATGATTTATCTGATATGATTTTCGTATCTTGATCATCTCATACGTGTCTTAAGATTACACTATGTATTGTCGTGATGCCTTATGGATATTGTGTCAAGGTTTTCTTCTAATCATACTCCAGATTGTATCTAGGTTGTTCGTTTGGTAAGTTCATTTGTTTCAGATGAATGAATATGAGTAGTCCGTGACCTCGATGGAATTTGATTATCTAAATGATTATCGTATCTCAATCCTCGTATGTGTATGTATAGGTCTTATATCATGTTATTTGTATTCCTTTCATGTGTTCCATGCTAGTTTATCATATTAGTTTTGTATAAAAGGTTGCTCAGTACTGAAGTACTGAAGGGTTTATTTTTGTGGGCCCTTAGCTATTTAATGGGTAGTGGACTTTGTAAATCAGCTTTTGAGTCCAGTTTAAAGTTGTTAGTCGGTTTTGGGAGCGTAGGAATATCCAATGTCTCTTTTGCTACCCGGTCTCCGATTGAATTTGGGCTTTCATGTCCTCCTATAATTTTTCTCTTAAGTTTTGGTAGACTACTGATGTTGCTTTTAACTAGCACCGTACTTATCTATTATTCTCTGTATTCTGACTTTTATAATCATGTTATTTAAGTAAACTAATGCTTTAGCTTTAGCATTTAGTATAAGAATGGTAGATGATGCCAGACTTATACTCAGTGTGGTGGTAACAACCATTAGTTTGGTAACTAATGCTTCCACAAAACAAAAAGTTTTGGTAGTAAAAATGGAGGTGTTACATATAGGCATTTCTAAAGCATGACATTCAGGTATAATGGAACAAGGGAAAAGGTGCCGAGGATTTCCCATGGTCATCATTGATAAAAATCAAATGTTTTAACAACTTCACCTATATATCCTTCATAATAGAGATGATGTTCAACCATATGAGGATCAACATATAGATAGTCTGAGGGCTTCAATTTCATTTAAGAGCGAGAAATAGATATTAGATAGACACAATAGCTCCTTTTTGGAGTAATTTTCATCTCAATAGTTTGAATATAATATTTTTTTGTATTGGTTGTCACACTCTCCTCGTAGGGAAGTGATGTCCTATAGCTCATATATAATAAATGGTTGTACTTTCTACATAAAAGAGTAGGAAGAAAAGTGTACTATACAAAATAGTGGTATGAGAGTAATATTAGAAGCTTTGCATATATCAAGTGCTAGAGACAAAAACTTTGTTTATGTATAAATGACATATTGTGGGGGTGATAGAGCACACATGACTATTAGATTACATTGCTTTTAGATTTCCTTTGTTTGGGTGCAAATGGGTTGATAATCAAAATGAGTTTTTACTAAGGAAGCTAGATTTATAAGGGTAGATCTTTCAATGGTTGGGAATAAGTAAGACCCATTTACATTATCTTCACAAGAAAAATAAGTATTCTATGTTAATGACCTAGTTGATAAACAATGGTCTATTGTCTTGCAAGAAAAAAGATAGGAAGATGACATACAAGAGGAGAATGTTTTGACTAACTTACCATTCTCATCCAACCATGATGATGTTACTGATGAACTCTATGTATGAGATGATCATAAAGAAGGGTTCTATATATTTGAATAAGATTTTTTTTCATAAAGAAGGCACACTGTCACCATTTGTGACTTGCTTCAAACATCTTGTGAATGAGCCATGTGAATATAGGTGCTCCTTTCTTGCTTAATGGTTGTTAATGTCAATATTTTGTCATAAGTATGAGTTAGTTTCCTTTCTATACGTCTCTATGTGCTATTATTTTGGGATTTTGCACATATTCGGCGTGGTGCTCAGTAGGATTGTGTGTTGGATGCTAGTCTCGCCAGGGGTGCGAGGGTCGAAACTATAAAACCCTAAAAAATCACAATTTAAAAATTTTGTTTGTTTCTAAAATCACACATCACAAGGGGGTGTTACCACAGTGATCAGTATAAGTCTAACCCTAGGCCAGCTTCATACTAACCATAAGGCTAAAAGAATGACACAAACTAAATGCTATAACAGAAATAGATTAAAATGTGAAAGATTTGAACATTGAAATATGGAAAATACTAGAACATGAGAAAGTCAAGTATCAATATAGAAGAGAAATGAAAATACATAAAAGGGTCCCACTACTGGGGAAAAACATCAAGTACTAGAGAGAAATAGTCTAAGATACACTTTCTCCTACCCTAACCTAGAATACCAAGGCATTACTCTGCCCTGACCAAGTCATCATACACAAAAAAGTCCTCTAAGTCCTCATCACCTACCTGCATAGACTCAGGAGGGGCTACTGATTGTGGGAATGAACAACACCCATAATAAGGGTGATCAATGTACTACTTATTGAGTAAGGTAACAATATAGTTAAATTAGGGCATAACAATATAGGATACATATATAATGCATACCGCAAATTATATTATATTATTTACCCATATTGGATTTTAAAGCCATTAGTATAATATTTATACATCTCTCAAATTATATCCACATGGGTTCTAGGACCCCACTATTATGACTGGTGGATCGATAACTATATCATCCATGATAAAACTCTCCCAACCACTATTATAACTGGTGGATCAGTATATCTAATAGCATCTAGGAAAAAACACACCTGGCCACTATTATAATCGGTGGACCGGTAAATATACTACACTCTAGGACCGAACGCACCCGAACACTATTATAATCGATGGACCGGTAAATATACTACACATGGTCCCAACCCATGTGGTGTTCCACTGTAAGTGATTAGTGTCTATTCCATAGATTAATATCATTCAAGGGTTTCATTTATTGAGCACAGGACCCCTAATTTTATATACAGTGGACCGGGAATATAAACTCTAAGATAGAACGCACTTGGCCATTATTATAACAGGTGGACTGGGAGTATACAACAATCTAGGATAGAATACACCTGAATACTATAACAACTGGTGGACTGATAAACCTATATCTAGGCCTGACTCAATGGCCTTCCACTTTAAGTGATTAGTGTCTTATTCGTGTCTTATTTGTTAGATATCACACACCAATCTGTGCACAACCCAAGTAAAACTCCTATTTTACTACCACCTCGACCAAACCTTACCTCATTGAAATCGTAAATTCATAATCCCTCAACCTCGGATATCCAAACCCTCGAATGATCCCTAGAACTTCCAAAATTACTATAACACCCCCAAAATTTATGATTTTTTTAATACAAAACCTTTAAATTTAAAGGTAGTAAATTCTGGGGATGCTACCACCACACTTAGTACCAAACCAGTTTACTCTTACCGTTCCAGTACCAAGTGCTAAGGCTAAGAAAAACACTGCCATCATCACACATTAATACATAAATTAAAGTTTGCAAATCAATAATCAGAGTATGCATAAATTTTACATAATATGAAGTACGAAAGATAGTTCTTTAGAGAAGAGAAATGGCTACAATATTAAAATTGTTTCTGGAGTTTCAAACATAGTTAAAGGAGAAAAGGAATAATAATCTCATAATGGAAAAAAACTGGCCACGCCACTCCAAGGACTTGATCTAGCCCAAATCATCACTCAGCCCCACCTGATGTCCCATAGACATCAATGACATCAAAGAAGGCATCACCTACCTACAACACATCAGACGTGCCTTCTACTCATGAGAATGAGAAGCACCCATAAAAAGGGTGATCAGTACGCTACGTACTGAGTAAGGTAGCTGAGAATTAAGGCCAACGAACAAGTACATAGAATCATATGGAATAATATTCAACTTACACATTCAAACCCACACATATAATATATAAAGTCATACAGAAAAATATACAGCTTATAAACATTCAAGCCCATGTACAAAGGCTCAAATAAACTAGATTAATTATTTAATTAATATCTTATCATAAATTGATTCACACCATGTTCTTTATCAAGTCCACATGAGTACGGGAACCCCACTATTTTAGCCGGTGGATCGGTCACTAGGATAACATACCCTACCACTATTCTATGCCAGTGGATCTATCTGGCCCCTTCTCGTACGGTGTTCTACTGTAAGTATTAGTGTCTTTTACATCTTAGCAAATTGTAGGGTTTAGTTTATTGAGCTTGGGATCCCTCACTATTATAGTCGGTGGAGTGGTCGCCTGTGGTAACATACCCTACCACTATTATAGTCTGTGGATCGGTCTCCAGGATACCGCAATACCTAGCCACTATTAAGCTGATGGATCGGTCTGGGCCCGGCTCAATATCTTCCACTTTACATGATTAATGTTTTAAGTATCTTATTCATAAGCTTTCACCCAGACATACACGAATGACTTCTACTATTTTTATCCTTAAACTCTAGTTAACCACTCCAACCCTAGTTAACCACCACCACCACCATAGTGACCATGACAAACCCTAACCTAGTCTCCTCCATACCCTTATAATATCCCATGTACTATTTTCCACCTAATGTTTTCAAAACCCTATGCAACTCTTCTAATACCTTCCTTACACCCCATATCAACTTTCTACACGTAAATTTTTCTTTCATGCACACTTTATGTCCCCCATGCAGATGTACGAACCTTTCATGCAAAAACTTACGCCGACACGTGAAACCCTAAATCTCCATACAACCCTAACTCCCATGCAAACCCTAACTTCCATGCAAACCCTACTTCTATGCAAACCCTACTTTCGTGCAAACTCTAGCTCCATGCAAACCCTACTTCCATGCAAACCCTAACTCCATGCAAATCCTAATACCACGCAAACCTCAACTCCATGCAAACCTTAACACCACGCAAACCCTAACTCCATGCAAACCCCAACTCCATGCAAACCCTAACACCATACAAACCCTAACTCCATGCAAACCCTAACTCCACATTATTACACTCCCCATCATTATTTTACAAAACCTATCATGCATGTCTTATGGGCCACACCATGCCATAATAATAACACAACCTATACACACAATACTCATGCCACAATTTAATGCATAAACCTGCCTCAACTCCATATCATGCTGCATATATGATAGTTATATAATTACACATAAAATACATTATAATTTCATATCATATGGCATGCATGGTATATAAAACACATAACACACAAACGGCCTTAGTTACTCCTTACCTAAAACGTCATCGATCTTGAAGCACACTCCTATACCTTTTTAGGGTTTTGACTGGTCTCACCTATTATCAACAAAAAACTAGAATTACGTTCCCTTCTACTAAAAATACTATTATTCACTAACTTGTTCTAAGACTAGTTTTTTAATAAAACAATATTATACTAATAATAAAGTTTATACGAAATACTACTAAAAAAAATCATAATAATATTAATGTAATTTAAAACAGATGGTGATATAAGGGCTTCTACCCTCCACCAAAATAATGCTAATAATGCTAATAATAACAATAAAATAATAGTAATAATAATAATAATAATAATAATAATAATAATAATAATAATAATAATAATAATAATAATAATAACTTAAGTCTAAATAATATAAGGTAGGGTTTAGTGAAGGTACCATTTAATAATAATAATAATAATAGTATTATTCATAACACATATTAATTACAATAATATTAATAATAATAAAGATAATAATAATAATATTAATAGTAGTAGAAATAGTAATATTAATAATAAAAATAGGAGTATGCGCACCATTTAAATAAAATAGGGCTTCAACCCCCTTTAGATAGATAATAGTAATAATAAAATAATAATACTAATAATAATAATATTAATAATGATAATAAAACTTATAATAATACTAATAATAATAATAATTCAAAACTAATAACTTAAATAATTTATACCTACTCTTGACCCTGCCAAGAAATGAAATCATTAATATTAAGCCCAATAATAATAATAATAATAATAATAATCAAATAAGGGTTAAAATTGAAATAAAATAGAATAAGCTTAAATAAATAGGGGAGAAGGGCTGAGAGGGTCTAGGGTTTTACCTTGGGTTGGCGGAGATAGGTGGCACGGATGGTGGTGCACGGTTGTAGCGGTGGTAGCCGAAAAAGAGGATAGAAAAGGAAAAAGTTGAGGTTTGAGAAGAAGAGGAGGAGAATGAGGGTGGAGGTTGAGGTATTGGTGGTAGCCTAGACTGAGGGGAGTAAAGTGAGGGTGGTGGCACAGCAAGTGGTAGCGGCGCATGGCGGTAGAGGTGGAGGCCAAAATGAAGAGAAGAAGAAAGAGAGAGGAGGAGAAAGAGACAAGGGAAAAGAAGGGTAGAGCGAGATGGAGGAAGATTGGTAGCAGTTTTTGGGTGGTGTAGGAGGCAGTGATAGTGGCGGATGTGGTGGTGGACAGTGGTGCGAGGGGTTACATGTGTAGAAATTTGGCTTGTTGGGTAGGGAACTTTGCACGACTGTGGTGGCTCATGCAAGAAGAATTAAGGGAGATGGGTGGTTTAGTTAGTTAGAGTGCGGTGTAGGGAAGACTTAGGTGACGATGGAGGAAAGGTTGTCTGAAGTTGCGGTGGTGTACATGTTAGGTTCTTAGGGTTTGGAGGAAAAAGTTTTGAAATCAACCAAACAAGGGGTATTTATAGAGTTTGGAGGGGAAGGTAGGGTTCCGAGGGTCAGTAGGAGATAATGCAGGTAGGGTTTAGGGTGCCCGACATCGTCAATTGGCCGACACAAGTTCAAGTCGTGGTTGACCTTTCGCATAGGAAAGGAGGGTTTTACGCGAATAAAAAGGGAAGTGGGTTATGTTAGATCGAACTGCGATTTAAGGGGAAGAGAAAGAGAGAAGAAACAGCCAGTCAAGTCAAGTATAGCCGGCAGCGCCATTTTTGGAGGTGGCAGAGTTGCAGGTTGATGGTGGAGGAGGAAGGAGGAAGAATAAAGTGAACCAAGCAGCTAGAGAAAAAGAAAGAAAAGGAAAGGGGAAGGAGAACCGAGCCGGTTGGTACCCGTTATAAAGATCTTAAAAGGAATGCGGTATTCCAGGGAAAAAAGAAACGATACGTAGCGTTTTGGTTGCTGAAGGAAGAAAAGAAAAGGAAGCGGGAAGATAGGCCATGAGATAGAAAAAGAAGGAAAGAGGAGATATGGCCGCTACAAGCCCAATCAGAAGGAAGAAGAAAAAAAAGAAAGAAAAGAAAAGAAAAGAAAGAAAAAGGATGAAGGACAAAGAAAAAGGAAAAAGGGAAATGAAAATTTTAAGTAGGTTGTGGTCAATTAAATTAATTTGAATATTTTGGGTATTTAAAATAAAAATATTTAAATAAAATAATATTAAATTTCCTTTTTAGGCTAATTTAGGGTTTTTAAAATATTTTTCCTAAATTCCTTTTTAATTAGCAAAATGCCCAAATTTTCCCTTATAAAAATATTTGTAAATTTCCTCTTAATTTGCCCTGAATAATTTCTTCCTATGCCAATAAAAATAATTAATTAAATTAATTTCCTAATAAATCATTATTTAATTACATTTCTTAACATAAATATTTTTGAAGCATTTGAATTACCTATCAACCTAAGCGTGTCCCTAGAAACCTCATACTCATGGGTCATGACCTACTCTCCTCTTTCCCACATTTATGATCACCATCATCCACTAGGGTTTTTCCCTCGAAACCCTAATCTGGTCTACGTGGCCCTAGCTTCCTCTACTCTTCTTACTTAACCCTAAGCTTCCCTTATTCAAGTGCACATCATCATAGTCACCCCAAAGTCTTGTAGCCCAACTCCCTTAACTCCTACATGTGATAATGAACTCCCAAATGGACACCCTCGAAAACCCTAATATCCCCTTTACTTTTGTAACCCCCTTCTTACACAAGTCTACCATCCATTTGACTCAACCCACGTCCTCCATGTGGTATACCTCTCATCATAACCCTAATATGTGCCCCATGCACTTTTTGATCTTCCTATGTACTAAAACTCCCCCAAGTACACCAACTACCTAAACACACTCTCCTACCCATGGTCAACCTCCAAACAAGGCTCCACCAACGTGATCTTGCCCTCATGAAAAACTCACACTCCCTATGTAGGGTTTTTACCCTAACCCCTCTTATCATCATTATCCCTTTTTATTTCTCCATATTATTTCAAGGAATAGTTAGGACACTCCCCACAAAACACTTTCCATACTCTAACCCTCATTATTTTATTTCATTTGCGTTGTCCACTCAAATTCCACCTAAGACACCTTGGCATAAGTAAATTATATTTCAACCATAAACAAGACTTACATTAACCCATGATAAGACTTAGAAACACATAAAAAAACAAGCAATGAGAGTCACATACTTCATTTCCTTACATCATTACAAGAAAAGATGCACAACACACACTTAGTTCACACACACACACACATATGTATATATATATACACACACATGTCACACAAATATACTCATTCCACAACCAAGACACATAAGTATAACCCTAACATAACCAAATCCTTACCTAGTTAGCTCCGATCTTGAATCAAAGAGATCTTATGCCTCCTCACAGGGGGATTACTAATTCGGTACCTATAATGAGAACACCCACTTAGCTATTTTATTTCTTTCCAACCCTTTTTCCTTTTTTTTTTCCCATTTTCTAAACCATAATAATAATAATAATAATAATAATAATAATAATAATGGATATTATAATAAAATGCTCAAAATAAGTAAGGATGGGGAAGATGTGGCCAAAATAAACTTGGGGAGGTGAAGGTAGTGGCAGTGGCAATGCCGGTGATGCAAGGAGGGAGTTTTTGGAGTTGGAAGGAGGGAAAATAGGGTTTCTTGGGGTGGTGGAGGTGCTGGGACAGGTGGCTAGTGGTGGAGGTGGTGGTCTCACGGTGACATCGATAGTGGCACTCACAAAGACACCTGAGTGGATGGGAGAAAAAGAGGGAAGAAAGGAAGGGGAAGAAGGGGGTATTGTGGTAGGGGATACCCTCTTGTGTAGGGAGGAAGGTATGATCAGTGGTGGTGGCGGCATAGGGTAGTGTTGGTGGTGTGCGGTGGTGCAAAAGAGTAGCTCGAGCTGCCCACTTTGTATAGCTAAGGAGAGGAAAGGAAGGGAAGGGGAGGGGCTCAATGTGCACAAGGAAGAGAATGGGAGGGAGATGGGGTGGCAGCATAGTCTGGTGGCAACAACAGTGATGTCTGAAAAAAGCAAAGGGAGAGGGAGATGTAGGGGTGGTTGGGAAGAGAAAAGAAAGATAAATGAGGGTGTGGGAGGGATTATATAGGTGCAGGGGGTAGGTTGAAGACAAATGATAGAAGAGGACAATGAGGGGAGGGGTAGGTGGGTGTTGGCCGATGGTGGTAAGGCAGTACAACTTGCTTAGGGGGGAAAAATTTGTAGGTGGTAGGGTGCAAGGTAGGGGAGAAGGTTGTGTAGGGGGTGTGCCAGTTGCACGCCTTATATGGTTCAGTCAGGAAAGGGGGAGGGGGAGCAGGTGAGGGAGGCTATGAAAATGGTAGCGGGGAAGGGATTTGCAAATGTGCGAGAGGTTGGGGTGAGAGTAGAAAAGGAAAGGAGGGAAAAAAGAAAGGGAGAGAAAGGGAAGAATGAGGGGCTGGTAAGCATTTGGGCTGCCGCCTAGGGAAAGAAAAAAAAGAAAGAAGTTGGGCTGGTCGAGGGAGGGGGAGGAAGAGAAGGTGAGGAGGGGGGAGGCCCATGCCTGCTTTAATTACTTCCTATGTGTTTTTTTGTTTAATTTTGTGTATAAAAGTTATATATATATTAACTTTATTGCATCACATCTTGCTTTAATTACTTCCTATATGTTATTTTATTTTGTTTTGTGCATACATACATACATAAATACATACATACACACACACACACACACACACACACACACACACACACACACACATATATATATTGACTATATCACATCATATATTGCTTTAAGTACTTCTTATGTGTTATTATTATTTTATTTTGTGCATAAACGTTTATTTTTTATATTTTGACCATATAGCATCGCATATTGCTTTAATTAATTCCTTATCTATAATTTTTGTTTATTTTTTAAGTATGGATCCATGTGAAGTTGATACACATGCTTAGGGGGTTAGAAAAACACAAAGAAGGGGAGAATCAAATTGACACAAATTGCTAGAAACAAAAAAAGGGGCATTGTGCTTGATATTAATTTTGATGTCCGATGGGGGAGAATAAGGATTTGTTTATTGATTTTTGTAACTTTAGGCCTCGTACGCACATCCCCAATACTTATCAGACTTGGAGGGATGTCCCAAAAGGGTTGAAGGATATGTTATAGGATGACACTATGGTATAATTTTAATGTTATAAATAGATATTACTTTTTCCTATTACCATATGATAATTTAATTATATGCATACTAACTATTTGATTTTTTAATATTATAGCAAGTATCTAATGTTGGAAAATAACATAAAAAGCTTTTTATGAGTTGAGCTACAAAGTCTTGATGGATTGGAAGTCGTGGATGGCTAAAAACTATATGTACATAGTTGATTGAACTATTATGTCCACACCCTTAGATATCTATAGTGATGTGATCGCCCTCGACTAATGGAGGGAGTTATGTTCATGGAGGACTTTAGAGGAATATGAAGTACATAAGAACATATTATTATTAACTTTTTGATATAACTAGAGTTTACTTAGCTTACAATTCAAACTAACATTATCTATCTATTGTGACAGATGAAGAGCACCAAGAACCAAACTAATGCTGAGATAAATATTTATGCTCACAAGATAGGGGTAGAGGCAACAAGATAGCTAGTGAAGCCTTGTAAGGAATGTGTGTGTGTGTGTGTATATATATATGTTGGGGAATAACATGGATTGAATGGATGAAAACCGAAATTGGAATTAACAAGACAATGAAAAATTGATAGATCAATCACAAAACAAAATAATTGAAGAAAAAATAGAGATCTTCATTCATGTTCTTGTGTAATTACAAAATGATTAAATAAATTAACCAACCAATTACACAAATTTACAATTCTCTAATAATAGATAATTCTATGGAGAAGAAGAATATGTTGGCTCGCATGACTTGACAAATAAGGTTTTCTCATATCTCTTTTATACAAAAAAAATACTATGGGGAAAAACAAAATGTTTTAGAAATTAAGGAATAAATAAGGTTTGTGTTTGGAAAACATGCCCCCCAGTGTTTATTTTCTCACTTGTGACTTTTTGCCTAAAACTCACACCAATACATTATGTGAATAAATAGGGGGCGCCCGTGTTTATCACAAAATTCACATGTCGACCTCAAACTTCTCCAATACTTGCATGAACCAACCGAATGTTATGTTTTGCATCAAATACCTAGTTAAAGCTCACAATTCTCCACCTTAATATAGTACTTAGAATGCATGACATGTAAAGACCTCTACAAAAACCCTTGGCCCAACAAAGGATCTCATAGCATATGAAAACATATCAAGTATGAGAAACACTCAAATTTACCTATTGTTAGTGGCTTCATTAGCATATCAATGTGATTGTCCAAAGTACCCACTTTCTCCAACACAACGTTGCCAAAAACAACAATACATTGGATAAAGTGATACATGATGTTAATGTGATTCATTTGATGATGAAAAGAATTTTTATTTTTTGCTAAACAGATACCACTCTGGCTATCACCTCGAATGACTGGAGCACCATGACTAAACCTCAGCTCACATACTTTATAAGTTAACCCTACTCACTCATAAGATGACATATTTAATGAGTACCAAATCACTCATAATAAAAGATCTCCTAAGCATTCTGACACGTTCCTACCCGCAAGTGCACGGGGTCAGAGTAGTAGTCAAGGTCGATCCCACAAGGATTGGTGAATGACCACTAGGACAATGATAGAACTTAACTATGTCTAAACTACGAGATGATATGAAATAATAAATTGTAAGCTAAAATAACTAAATAAGCTAAAAAGAAAGGAAAATAGCACTCAAGTCACTCAAATAAATAGAAGAGCTAAGGTTCCGGTTCATCGCCCCCGATCCTCACATGTAATTGAAGATCACATCACAAAATAATTCAACAATCATAATCAATCATGCCAACAAGGATAGAAAGTGTTGTGCTTTCTCAAGCCACAACCACCCTATTACATATCTATGGCCCTAACTATCTCTAGCTTAGAGTCTAATAGAATGTAATGCATTAAAGTCTATAAAGTTTCCTCCTTTATTGTTGAAGAGGTCAAATCGATCGTCTCTCGACCTACAATTTAATCTCCCGTTGTACTATTGGGTCTAATACTGGATTATCTCTCGATCTCACCGGTATTTCCCACACCGAAAATCAGAACCCGGCCGTGGTTCAAAAATTCGACAATCAATCAATAACACAACACATACATTATGAATTGAATAAAAAATGATGCAATAATTCAACACATTAGGATCGGGGAAAATTCCCCTTCACCTTAGCACAAGATCTAGCCCATCAAATTCATAGCAAGAATATTAAAAACAATAAGAGATTCCATAGATAAAGAAAATATCATTAGATAATACCCTTGATGTTCACAAATTCTTGCAAAAATTAACTTCTTGAATCTCCGTCTCTAATTTACAAGAGAGATCTTGATGAATTGGGGAAGAGGATAGAGAAGAGAGAAAAGAGAGGGAGTGGAGGCTGCCTCGAGCTATTAGAATAAGAGTTTTTTACACTACCGCCTCGTGGATCGCTAGGGTTTCCGTAACGATGGGCTTCCCGTGTCAGCTTTGACCATAATTCGTATTTTGACCATAACGTTTTCATCTTAACTCCGATTAAGCTGATTTTGGATGCGTTGGAAAGATATTAACAATATCTAAAACTTTTATGTTGAAAGCTTCTCCAAATTCAGACCTTTTCTTGGTCTAAATTTCACTTCTTTCAGGCCCATATACTTTAAATATGCATTCTTTCTTTTTCCACTTTAACTTTTGCTCCTCTTTGCTCCTTTTTTTCTCCTTTCTTCTCCCTTTAAGGTTATTCTTGTTCTTCATCCTTCATGATTATTTTTGTTGCTTGAGACCCTGCAATTTTCACAACACAAAGGCAGTAACAAGAAAAAAAAGGGAGAATTCTGACTGAAATTAAAGGTAAAAACTCTTATAAACCTTAGGAATAAGATGTAAAAGTCACACTTATCACACTCCTATACTTTCCATGTTTTCTTTGTTTGTTCATATCTTCTCACTCGACCTTAACCAATATGCCAAGCTGACCAAGGTAAGAAATTTCTGCTAACCTTAGCTTAGTTGAATTCTTCTCAAGTCTTGTCTACCAACTAACTCAATTAGTTGGTAGTTTGATGGTTGACGCCCTATACCTAGATGATGACTTTTGTCTGGTCAATGTCCTTACTTGATTGATGCACTTTTCTTGTTTGACTCACCTTGGCTAACCAACCAACATCATTTGGTTGAAAAACCAATGTCCTTTTGGCTAATTAACCAAATGATTTAGGATGAAACACTCTAATCGACTAACTGATGTACTTTAGTTGACTAACTAATGCGTTCTATCTTGTGTCCCACCATTGTTTCTTAAGACACTCCCCTTGTTGAGGAACCCCAACATATGTTATTGAGAACCAACCTATAAATGATAGTCCTACAAAAATGGAGCCTTTTATAAGTAACTCACAAAAGGAGCCATTGTACCAATTGGATTCCTTAGCAATTATTCACTTGAGAGAGGTGATAGTTCCAACTTCATTATTGTTTATTTTTTTAGTTATTCATTCTATTTAGTTCATGGACAAAGGGAGACTATAAAAGGGTTTTTAAATCTATTTTTTCAATTTGAAAAAAATAAGTAAAATGGTTTGTGATACCCAAAAGGATAATTCATTCCCTTACATTGGGACACAAACTCTAATGTATCACCTCACTATCTATATACCCACCAAATTCATCTACATACGCCACCTCACTATCCACATATTCCCACTTTTTTTCTTTTGACATCGTTAATTATTTTTGACACCTAATAAGCTTTTCCTATTTAAGAATTCCAATTGATACCTCCAATCACTACCCTAGAAAGGAGTTTTAATAACAACTATTTTATAATTTTCATAACGATTTTGAACCATTATTGAATCATTTGTTATTACAACTTTAATAACGGTTGATAGCCATCATAAAAAATATATAAAAATTGTGAATATTGGGTAAAATTGATTTTTAATAATGGTTTTTATGCAAAATAATTATTAAAACAATGTTACAAGAACGGTTTGTAAATCACAACTGTTGTTATAACTAATGTTTTAACAACTATTTATCCAAAAACGGTTGTTAAAACCTCAATGAATTAGGATTTTAATCATTTATTACACATTTATTAAACCATAATAAGAATCAAATAAGCATTAAATGGATCTTTTAATAATGGTTTTGAGTTAAAATTGTTGTTGAAACACACCCGATTTAGGATTATAATAATTGATTACGCATTTATTAAACCCTAATTCAGATTAAATGAGCATTATATGGAAATTTTATACAATATCCCAAAATTTAGCTAACCTAATGCCATATAAATTATATATTGATCTGATTCTAATCCTATAAGAAATCTTATTTTAGTTTTAACCCAACTTCTTAATCCCGAAACTTTAACCGAACTCGAAACCTTGACTCGGATAAATTGTAATTCGTAAACCAAAATCAAAACTTAATAAAATTTCCACTAATCCTAATTACTTATGGTTAATCTAAAAATACCCCTAAACTAATCCCCTAATTCTTATTCTTTTTCCTTTTCTTTCTCATTTTCTTTTCTTTCTTTCTTCCCTCTTCTTCTGTTAGTCCAAGCTGCAAGGTTTGATTTTTGTTGTTGCAACTTACCCTCCACTTGCACCATCTCCTATCTTGTCCTCTACAACGTTCCATCATCCATCAACCTTACTTTCTTATTTTTTTTCTTCTTCTCCGTCTGCTTCCTTATCCCTACACACCCCACACACCACCATCACCTCCCCTACCATGCTTCTTCTTGTTTCTCTTATCCTTACGCAACCTATACTCATAACCATTGCCATCACCTACATTTTTCATCACAACACTCAACCATCACCTCCACTCTCACCATAGTGACCCAGTAACCTTCGCATACCTCCCTCCTCTATTTTTATTTTCCCATTCACACTACACACACACACACATGACCATATATGTATATATACACCACACTCTCCTTCTTTTCTCCTTGTTTGGCATCCACTCTATCCTTTCTATGTCAAAAATCCTTTACTCGAGCTCCCTCTTCCTTCTCTTTTCTTTTCTTCTTCTTCCTCCTTCTTTCCCTATTTTTTTTCCTTCACACCACCCATTCCACCACCATGCACCACCTCATCCACCACTCACTGCTCTTTGGGTGGAGGACCGACCACCAAGGTCAGCCCAACCTTCTTCCTTGTTGTCGCCTACCACAACCTCTTTCCCTTCTTCTTCCCCTTGTTCGTTGTAGTGTTGTAGAGTGCACTGCCTGGTACATGGTCGTGCACCACTTAAAATCTCCTGCTGCACAGCCATACAACTTTTGCACTACCTAGCCGCGCATCTTTTTTTCCCTCTTGGCTTGGTATTGCACAACCGTGTAACTTTTGCACCGCTTGGCCATGCACCTTATTTTCTCTTGAACAGGAGTTGCACCACCTACTGCACAACCGTGCAACTTCCCATTTTTGGTCATGCACCTCTATTTTCACCCCCAAACCTTGTCCAAACACCACCAAAAGTTAACCATAGCTCCACCACACATTCCTCTACACTTCCATACAATTCAAGCTTCCATTTGAATCTAGTTAATTCTATAACATCTTTCCCATTTAATTTATGTTAATTTTGGATTATTTTTGGTGTTATGTTATAGGCTAATATGTGTGTTGGTTGTGTTAATGTAAGGAGCTTAAAGAAATTGAGTGGAGAATAATTGGGAGAATCTTGATTATTATTTTTTCTTAGATAAGAGGTAAACCATATCCTTCTATTAAGATGTGAGATCATGTGGTAACACATAAATTTTGGTTGTGCTTAGGGTATTATTTATGCCTCATTTTTAGAGAAATATATGTATGTATTTTACTTCAGAATTTTTAGAACGAAATTGCAAGTGTAATGATTAGGCATGAATTTAAATGGAATAATTCTAAATATTTAGCATATTCCGATGTATTAATTGATCGATAATATATGCATATGTGTTTTGTTGAATAAATTACATATGCATGCCTAGGGCTTGTTAGAGTTTGAAACTCCGCAACCTTATAATGTAATTTACCATGATAAGTGTACTATGATTATCTTTGCTTAATAACTAGGGTTGAATTAAATATTATAAAGCATGCATGCATGATTAGGGCTAGTATGCAATAAATTTCAATTGTATGTTCTAGAGTGGAGGTATTCCCTTTCCTACACCGTGATGTTAATTACCTTGCTGAATGACATAATATGTTATAGATTTATACGTATATGTTATATGGAATATATGTCACCCTAGAAATGTATGGATTGGGCTGTAGCCATAATTTACTAAATGCATCAAAAAGTGGATAATATAGTTAGTCACTAAGATGTAAAGATTATTCACATGTTACCCTATCATGAATAATTATCCTGTAGCATTTTCATAACAAATGGCTCGTAAATGTTGCTTGATACGAATTTGGTTAAAATGGTAAAATTTGGGGTTTGTGGGCATTTTGGTCATTTAGACTCAATACACCTTTTTTGAATAACTTGATATGACCTTAGGGTTTACCTTAAATAAATAGAAATAAAAGGGAAATGGCTAAGTATAAAAAGAAAATTTCTATGTAATGTGTGATATCTGTGGTCACCCCCATAAAATACTAATACATAAAGTGGAAGACCTAGAGTTTGAGATTGGTTTCTGAAATGAACCCAACTAGTCGGATCGTACTCGATCCGTTAAACGGGGTTCGGGAACGTACTCATTTCCCCTTGAGCCGAAGTAATCTCCGAGCCAGATGTTGATACTTCAACGGATTTGCGCATGAGTTAACAAGAAAACCTAAGAAATTTCATTCAACAACCTTCAAACCTTACAAGCAAACCCCGCCAGTTATATATAATGAGAATCGAACACCGACAAAAAGGGAGAGAGGGAAAGGGTGAGAAAACGGTTGACCTAAGGCCTCAGATTTGGTGTCAGGGATAAGATCCGGGGTAGGCAAAAAGGTGGATGTGCGGCGATGGTGACCACCAACGGTCGACGACAAGGCGGAACGGAGAAAAGGGGTCGAGCCGCCAGGAGAGAAATAAAGGAAAAAGGCGATCGGAGCTCCCCGAGGAGGAAATGGGGATTAAATATGTGGGTAATTAGGGCGCGAGGAGCCACCCGCAGACTGGGCCAGAACTTGGGTCTGGGCTCAAGTTTTGGTTCAGTCCAACTTAGCTTAAAAGGAGTTTAACACAATTTTCCTTTTTTCATTAGATTCAAGAGGCGATTATAACGGGATAATACCGATCCTGAATCCAATGCAAATAGGAAAACAAGAACTAAGTTACCCATACTCATTTAGGCTCGGGGGCGGCCATTGATAACCAACTCCGCCTAACCTGAGACTATCAATGGGATTTCCAAAAAATAGGGTAAAATCATCATCGGCCACTAAACACACACACCCTACAAAAGTATTAATGTTCCAACCATGATTATACATGTTACACATTCAAGCTTAATTAATTACAAAAAAATACAGTTCAAAAAGTGCTTCCACCCACGCTTGTTGCTTCCACTCCTTAATCTGGCTTCGGATCCCAACTTACCCTGAAGATAGAAAACGTGGAATTATATGAGTGAGGAGACAACAAGATACGATTACCAAAAAGTAAAAGGAGAGGATTAGTTGATGATGTGCGGTCCGTATTAGTTTCTCTCTAGGGATAGCTACCCTAGAGATGAGGTAGGAGCTCTCGATTTATTTGGTTTTATGGTGTACCGGTTGTGCCCCAATAATGCCCTAGTCTACTCTATAGGTGACCTATGGGCTCTATAGGGGGTATCGATATTTAAGGATTAGGTGACTTAGGTGTGGAGGATACTGTGTTTCCTTGTGCACCAGTATGACCAGAGTGTTGTTATGCCTCTGGGTTGGATGGTTGGAGGGTATTGTATTGCCTTGTGTGCTGGTGTGTTTGATGTACTTTTATGTCTTCAGGTTATTATTGTATTCCCCTAGAGTAACTAAAATTTGAATTAATCATTGTGTGAAGATTTTAATAGGTTGTTCTGAATTTAATGTTTTTGATAGCTGTCGTTGCGTGCTACATGTTGTGATATGAGGTTTAGTAGTTTCCTTTGCGCCCTACTTTGGTATCTAGAATTTATATGGATGGTTGTGTCAGTATTAGCCTTAATACCCTACCTTGGTACTTGGGTTTCTTTTAACTATATCAGTTATATCCATTTTATGATTGTATGCTTCCTTGATATAACTATGTAATGTTCTTTTTGTGCCTCATATGGCCTTACAGGTTGGTGTTAGTGTAATGGTTTCTCAATACCATATTGATGGGTTTCATTTCTCGATCCCCTACCTATTCAATGGGCAGTGATGACCATGCAAGAGTTCATTGACGGTTCAACTTGATGGTTTCTAGTAGAGGGTTGAGACTTAGGACTATTCGGTGTTTGCTCCGACATCTTTGGATCCAGATATTTCATGGACTCTTCTATCCCTTATTATTTCCCCTTTTGTTATATTATAACTATTTTGCCTAATCTTTTTGTATTTATTAGGACAAAATAAATTTGTAATTTCTATTTGGTTTTGACGTTATAAATGTTGTTTAAGTAAAGTGATGTTTTAGCCTTATCATTTAGTATAAGGATGGCAGAGGATGCCAAGCTTATACTGAGTATGGTGATAACACTCATTATTTTTGTAATTAACACTTCTGCAAAATAAATTTTTTTAGTTAATTTGGAGGTGTTACATTTTAATAATGATTTTTATTGATCACCGTTATTAAAAATGGTTTTAACAATGGTTCTTACTTAAAATTGTTATGAAAATGTCTTATAATAACAGTTTTAAGTAAGAACCATTATTAAAATTTTTCTGTTTTTTTATTACATATTTATGTTGTTTTGTTCCAACCCATATACATAGTTATATGTTCAAATATTTACCAAATCTGTAATGTAAAGCAACATCAATTCATATATACAAGCATGTCTTCCTCCCAAATGATACTACATATTTTCAATCAATGTGTAATTAGTATGTCTCAATAGACTAGGTATACCTAGGAATACAAATTAGAAGGCATACCACAACTTGGTAGCTCTACACTCCAAAGTCAAAAGTCCATAGATCATAACTTAGATGACCAAAATACGTAGATAAAATACAAACCTGAACATACATGTATAATGTAGATCCCTAATAACGAATGTATGAGTGTACGT
Source organism: Tamarix chinensis (assembly GCA_030549775.1). NCBI lineage: Eukaryota > Viridiplantae > Streptophyta > Magnoliopsida > Caryophyllales > Tamaricaceae > Tamarix > Tamarix chinensis. The sequence goes on along the minus strand of CM060179.1, from coordinate 6,675,606 downwards.
GCTTGGCCCATTGGTCTCTAACTTCATCAATTTCATCATCATTGTATTTCTAGCCTCATGCATAATCACAGATGAAAAACCACAAATTCACAAGTTTTAATTATTCAATTAGTACTTAAGTCAAGTACCAAATATATATGTCATGATTCATTAACAAAAAAATATGAAAAAAAATACATGGCTTGGATCTATGTTGACCGATCTAGTTTGGAGTATCAGATCCATTGCTCTCAAACATAGTATCCACAATCATTGTTGTTTTTCTATTGTGGACAATGTCAAATAAATTTAGTTAGCTTTCTAACTATTAGATATTCATTTGAATTAAAACAAAATACAAAATATTTGTCTTCCTACTTATTATTACAGGCCTTCCTCTGATACGTCATCCTTAGTGCCCTAATAAATAGAGTTGGATACACAATGTTGTAACTATATATACCTAAAATAATTAAAGTAGAATATATGCATAAATAAGCTAATGAATTAAGAAGTAAAAATTATACTAACATGTTAATAATTTCTTTCCCAACACGATGAGCGATGTCAAAAGGCACATCATATGTTTGAAGGGAATCAAATACATAGACTTTATTACGATTTGGTTGGACGACATACAAAACCTAATGTTCATGTGCTAGGTGAGGAATGTGATAAATCTTATTGTATCCCTCAATCAAAATACGATCCACTAAATATTTTATGTGCTTACCCTCTCTTATTGTAGTACCGTCAGCTATGTAGTATAAGCATACAAACACAATAGAGGACAATATTCCCTCCATCGCAACACAACTAACTACAAAAATATGGATGAAAATAACAATGCATATTTGTTAATAACTGATAACTCATATAAGAGGTCATAAAAATTCCAATGTAACAAGAAGTACTAAAATCTAAAATATGAAATAATACTTACGTAACATATACAACAACACTCGTGGTTAACATCTAATTCTGATTATAAATGTCATTTATGTCAACTACCGATACCATATAAGTAGCATTGTCCCTTCCAACATACTCAGGATGACTATCAATGAAAATATAATTGACATTGAGGTAGCTTTGGGCATGAAAATACAATAAAGCCATTGTTGGTGGAGGCTGGTTCTTCTCTAAAGATGAAATATTTTGTGGGGCAACTGCTTTTTTCTAACTTAGCTCTCTATGCTTTAATAGCACCCTCTTTTATGTTTCTCATTATGCTAGTACCTCTCTTCGCCTTAATTCTAGGAGCATTCTTCTTTTTTAATTCCTTAATTTATAATAATAAATGAAATATATATTTGATCTGTAGGCTAAGGTGTGAAGCTTCCATGAGCTTCAAGCATTGTAGTTGCCTCATCGCCTTCTTTATAAAAAAGGCAATGGTGCACTACCAATGAATGGAGTGTTAATACTTACTGGCCTTGTATTTAGGGCCAATTTATACCCATGAACATTTTTCGTTTGGGTACTATGATTGATGTGTAGCCTTCCTTTCACCAAAAGAGTTGAAATGTTATTCGCTAACAAGTCACATTTATGAAAACCCTGAAATAAAATATTACATGTTCTTAATTATTTATGACCCAAATACATTTAATAATAATTCATAGTTTGTAATGCTTACCTCAGAAAAAGAAGAAAGACATGCATCAGGTTTACAACGGTCTCTAACGTTATTTACATTGTGTATGTGAAGTTGATCATGATTAACTGAATCAGATGGATTATACCATTGAGATTTGATAAATGACAACTCTTGTTCAATTGTTGCCATTTGTTCAAATTCCATGTTTAATTTATGGGTGAGGATAACCAGTTGCTCATTAGTGCTATAAGAACCACGAGATCGACCACATACACTCATTCTTGTAACCCCTAATCTAAGACCCTTGTGTCTGTTGGGGTGTTCTACAATTCCTGTAACCTTTAACCTATAACATAATGTTATATTGGTCCACACCCTTCATAGAATCTGATGTTTCAAGTTTGTTCTGAAATGTATGCAATATATTTTAATTTAGCTTATACGAATAAACATAATATAATAGTTTTCTCAAATAAAAATATGTAGGATTTGGCATATCTACAAACTTAAAAAAATTTTGGCAGCACCTTCTACATCTTTATTAAGATATCCATCTTTTGTTGCTCTAACCTTCTTCCATAATGTACCAATATTAATGGATGAAAAACATGGATCCAAATCCTAGGCTATGAGTTGTAAATCAAAAAATAATCTTACAATAAGAATATTATTATAACATTAGACTTTTACATGTAAATAGATAAATCAAAATCTCATACCAACTCTTCTTCAAGGTTGCATAGCCTTTGCGGGCCATATCATGCCGGTTTTTATTTTGCTTAGCAATTTCTTTATTTTTGACACTTTTTTCCTATGTTACAAGCCAAAATATAAGCATATGGTTATTTAAATATCAATGAAATAGTCTTAATCAAAATTTTAATTATTATCTAACAAATACCTTAAAATCCTCTGAAAGACGATATGCAATAAATTGGTTCCAACTTTCTTTATCAATAAAATCATAACGTTTGGGTGGGTTTTGGCACAGAGAGTCATTCCTTTTTCTATAAATTTTTCTACTTGCCAAGTACACCCTAAATTTTCTTAGACGCTCACGACAATGTCTAAGAAGTCATTTCTTCCTCGTCTCACTACCTTTTTTTCCTTATTTTTTTTCTTTATTTTTGGATTGGTTTCAAGATTTGATACATATATTACTTCACGATGATCATCCCTTACATATATTTCCTCCTCAATAATATTATTGTTATCATTGTTCAATGATTAAGTTGCTTGCACAACTGAGACACACTCTTTATCCTAATTAGCATCATTTTCATCATTGCATTCATTGGCATTTCTTTTGTTCTTAGATAGTATCACAGACCATCTATTATCAGTAGGATCAGTGACAAAGAATACTTGGGTTCCTGATGATGCCAAGATGAATGGGTCTTGTTTATGCCCTACCTTATTGAGATCTATTAATGTGAATCTATCTTCATATCTAACCACATAGTTATTATCAACCAATCTAAAGCTGAATACAGAGACTTTAAATATAGTGTAATCTAACCCCTATATCTGTTCAATCACACCATAATAATTCATATCTACATAGGTTGGACTCTTATCCTTCGTACTAGCAACATGCATTGCCTCAGCCATTAAATTCACCCCACTATTATGCATTGTACTATTCTCAATTTGTTGTTTTATATAAAAAATGTGTGTTGATCGCATAAATAGTATATAAAAAAAAACTTCATGATGGGGTTTTTGAGACAACCAATGTAGGGTTTTGGAAATTGAAGTTGGGTCCGATGAGCGGATGATAAGTTCTTATTTTGACATATTTTATACCCTTATAATCTTAGTTTTTAGTATTTTATTTAAGTAATATAGGTGAATAATTATGATTTTATGCTTAAGTAGTAATAATTGTAAAAATATTATTATTTAAGCTAAAATGATAATAATTAAATAAATTTAGAATATAATATTATTTATTAATTTTAATTAAAATTTATTTTGTAGGTTTTATTTTTAAATTTAAGAAAAAATGGATCTTTGGACCAACGACTCCAGAGCCAAAGGCCCAAAGGCCTGGTGACCAAAAAACACAAAAAATGAAACGAAGTCGTCAGCCCAGGAAAGGAGCAACACAGAAGGCTGAGGAAAGAAAAAGAACGAAGCCGGGTGAGACGTGGGCCACGAGAAGAGAAAAAAAAATGGCAGCGATGGGCTGACATGTGACGGACGACGTAGGGTGCAACAGCACACAAAATGAGGAGGAAAAGGCGCATAAAGGTGAAACGGCAGAAAAAGTAGAAGGGGACGAGATGCAAAAAAAAAATTATAAAAGAAAAGCAGCAGCCAGTAGGATAAAGGAGGCGACAAGAAAATTGAAGCCAATGAGTAAGAGAGCCGTCAGATCGCCGCACGGAAGGTATGAAAGAAGCAGGTGGCGCAGGAGGGATGGAAGTAGAGCCGGCAAAAGTTGACCCGATCCGAAAAATCCGACGAATATCGATTTGATCCGTCCGAAATTTGATTCGATTTTATCCGAGTAATTAAATGTCCGAAACCTATCCGACTCGATCCGATACATATCCGATATCCGATATAATCCGAAAAATCATAAGCCCGAAATAAATCTGACCCGGCCCGCTATTCACCCGAAACCCGATATAACCCGAAAAATTATAAATCCGAAATGACCCGACCCAATCCATTTTTTATCCAAAATCTGATATTATCTGAAAAATTATAAATCTATAAAGATTCAACTTGGTACTGCCCAAAAATTAACATTAACCCATAACTCAAAATTTTTAAAACTTCATAAAACATGAAATAATATAGATGTGCAACTAATCCATACTAGCACTTACATCAAAATCTAGAAACAATATACTTTCATAAAATTTATATCACTTATGTATATACAAATACAATATACATTGATACCAATAGAAATAAAAGTAGAAAAAAAAAAGAATAACACTACTATGCCATTTAAATATTAGTTCAATTCCATTATTCCATCTAGTACCATAAGATAATAACAGTGCAACCTTGAACACTATATGTTAGTATCTATACGGCCATACCTTGCAATATAACACCTACAACATCATCGAAAAGTAGGAAAAATTTAGAGTGAGAATGTTAGTTATTCATTATAAAAATTGAAGATTAATATTTTTTTATTACATCAACAGTGTTAAATAGTAAGAAGTCAATATTAGTTGGTCTTTTGTCAATAATAGTCATTATTACTTACTTTATTTAATTTTTATCTTATTTAGCTTGATATGATCTAATCAAAATATATAATAAAAACTAATATGTTGTTATTATTATTTTTGCCATAATTGATATTCATTGATTACTATTATTATTGTTATCATTATTTTTGTATTATTTATATTATTATTATTATTATTATCATTATCATATTTATTAAAATTATGTTGATATGATGTGATCAATCTCTTTTAAAAATAATATGAGAAGTACAACCTTAGAAGTCTTCATTTGTTATCAATTATCAATGACTATTATAAGTTAATACCATGTAAGGAGCGTATAAGATATAAATATAATATAAACTTAAAATAATACTAGAACTCAATATGACCAAGCTAATAATGGAGTTGAATTATAAGTTATACCTTAACATAAAAAGAAAAGTGATACGATTTGAAAAAGTTTAAATTTGAAACGTCAGATACATCTCCAAAGATAAAATAATGATAAAAAATTCTAAGGCCCCAAAACAATTAATATAATAATTCACTTTTAATTGAATAAGATAAATTAAAATAAATGATCTCAAAATAATTAGCTTTTAATAATATCTTGGAATAAAAAGAAAGAAAGAAAATGACACAAGCATGGCTCAAATATGAAATGACCTAAATTCAATCTAAATTCGACCCGAAAATATAATAATTGAAACTCAACCGAGCCTGATCCGAACCTGAACCGAAATTAGAACAACCCAAATTTACCCGAATCCGAGTCCATCCGATCTCAACCAGACCCGACCCGAGAGCTTAGAATGACTCGAGATTATCCAATAAAGAGTTGATCCGAATCAAACCCGACCCAGCCCGACTCGATAAAATGATCCAAAATTATCCGAAACCGATATGACCCGATTATTATGTTACCCGATCTGATAGTGACCCGACCCGCCCGATTGCCAGCTCTAGATGGAAGCACGGAAGTCAAGGCTAAGTAGGTTGCACAAGAGGTGCATCAACATCGAAAAAAAAAAGAAATTATTTGCACGGAAATTTAAGGCCACCGAGAGAAGAAGGAATAGGGAAGAATTTACTTGATAGAATTTATTTTAGATAAAATTAATTTTTTTATCTGAATAAATTCTTGATTTTTCATCCATAATTATTTTCGGTTAATTCTTTCTCTATTTATCTTTTATATTTTTGGATATATATTTCTGTGTAATTAATTTAATAATTATGGCTGGCTGAATATTTGTTGCTAAGGAATAAACTGAAACCCTAGATTAGGGTTTGAAGTAAAATTTTATTTTCTTTGTTTCGTGAGATTGTTCCTTGAATCTATTTTAATTGCTATCATTTATATATATAATTCTGTCAAGTATAATTTATTTGGTGCATGCCTTGTTCTGGTTTCCTCATAAGTGATAGTATGTAAGATTATTTACCTGCTAGGTGGCCACATAAATATACTAGAATTTATATATATAAATTGGAGCTATGTTAGATAATAATTCACCGAATAGTTTTGTGATTCTAACCGAAGTAGTAAAACGTTTAGATACGTGTGGGTTAAGGAAAGGAAATACAACTAGACATGCTTAGTGTACTAGCCTGGGTACTTAGATTAACATCCTTCTAATTATAGCTAATGTATTAAATCTAGTTAAATATAGGAGTTGCTTGTTGCTGCTATACAACTAGTATTTAATAGGGTTAATATTAGTGCATTGTCGTATTAATTAATTAAGAAAAGTAATATAAGGTGAATGGACCTACTTTTGGTGTACAACTTAGTCGATCTCATTCTCATGATTAAATATTGAATTAGAAATTAATATTATAGTTTTGACCTAATCTAGTGGTGGATTTTGGATTACCTAGCATATTTATCATATATGCAGTTTTCCATTATTATTATTTTATTTTATTTATTCCTTTTATTATTTTATTATTTCTTATCTTTATAATCCCAATTAGTATTTTTATTATTTATTTACTTTGTGTTATTTAGGGTTTTTATTTTTTATATTTATTTTTAAGCTAGTTAAATAAAGGTAAGCCCTCTCAATCCCCGGTTTAGAACGATACCCTTATTTGCCAGTACTACAATTGATAACAAGAGGGTTTAAATTGCGTGCCGGCTACCGCCACACCAGTGGAATGATGAAATATCTTAGCCAATCAATAAAGGAAAGATTATGTTTATCGATTACCCATTTCTCAATCTTTGATGGATTTTCAAACCTTAAAGAAAGCATATGTTCTTTAATATACGACCGAACATCATCACTGTTGTGTAATATATGTGTGTGTGTGTGTGCGCGCTTTATGGAACATGTCAGGGTCTACACACTCAAACTGTTTGCCCCTAATACCCTATCCTTTAATTTTCCTTGTATGTTGAGACTTAGGAATACCAAGAGATTAAGCGTTTGACAAGTACTTCGTGTAAAATTCAATTGCCTCTTCTACAAGGTAACTCTCAACAATGTATCCTTCTGGTAGATATTGATTCTTCACATAACCTTTTATCAACTTCATAAACCGCTCAAAGGGGTACATCCAGTGCTTATGAACATGTCCTAGCATTTTTATCCCATAAACTAAATAAATATTTAGATGTACCATAATGTCAAAGAATGAGGGTGGAAAGAACATTTCAAACTGGCACAAAGTAATCACAATCCCTCTTTGCAAAGCATCAAAACTATTAGGATATACGACTTTGGAGTAGACGACGTTAAAGAACCAACAAAGTCTCATGATAGTAATTCAAACACGCTTTGGAAAAATTTCACAGGTCGCTTTTGACAATCATGAGACTTCATGTTAATTAGTTTCAACTCTTTCATCGACACGAGCCTTCTGACATTTGAAGAATACCCTTCCAGAATCTTGACCCTATAAAAGAATTTGCAAAATGAAATTTTATCTTTTCTGGAGAGTGTATGACATGCTAGTTGTAAATATGTTCTTCCATTGTCTTGTGGTGCTATTTCCTATCTAATACCCATTTATTCCATATCCATTGGAGCATTGATGTCATCCTTAGTCTTTTGTGGAACATTAAGTAATGTACCAACAAGACTATCACATATATTTTTTTTGATATGCATCACATTAAGGGCATGTCTCACGTAAAGAGATTCCCAATAAGAAAGGTTGAAGACTATAGACATCTTCTTCCACCTAATTGATAGAGGCTTATCTTTAGTCTTCTTCCCAAACTTAACACTCAAATGTTTCATCTTTAAATACACTTGTTGGCCCATCAATAAGATTGGTGATTGCCTTTCTTCCTAGAAGTCATTAAAAGATTTCCTTTACCTATGATAATGATGATTCTTCGGTAAAAATATACGATGCCCAAGAAAAATAATCTTCCTACTATGTGTTAGCTGAACAAATGAAGTATTCTCATCACATATCGAGCATGCATAATGACCTTTCACACTATAACCTGACAAGTTGCCAAACTCCAGAAAAATCATTTATAGTAGAGAATAACATTACTCTCAAAGAAAAATTTCTTCACCGTATGCATCAAATATTTCAACACCCATGTCCCACAAGAACTTTAAAGCATCAATCAAAGGTTCCAAATAAACATCAACATCATTCCTCGCTTATTTTGGCCCCGAAATTAGTAAAGAAAACATCATATACTTGTGTTTCATGTAGAGCCACAAAGGTAGATTGTATATAACCAAAATCACCGGCCATATACTATAGGTGCCTTGATTGTAAAAATTTATTCCATTCGTAGAAAGCGTATGATGAATGTTTATTGCTTCATTACCAAATTCAGGGAACAATTCATCATTCATCATCTACTATGGAGAGTCATATGGATGTCTAAGAATCCTGTCATCTATCTTCTCACCAGCATGCCATCTCAAGTTCTTGCCATCTTGAACATCATTAAACATCTACCTGAATCTTGGTACTATAGAAAAATACCATAACACCTTAGTTTTCACCTTGTTCTTCTTGTATCGTGGTACTTTGCATTCAGGATTAGGACAACAATCCAAAGACACATTCTCATTGTGAAATAATATACAATCATTAGGGTAGACATGTATCTTTTCATAACTTATGCTCATAAAGGAAATGATCTTCTTTGATTCATATGTATGATCGGGTAGAACGTTATTAATAGGAAGCATATCCTTTATATGCCAATAATTCCTTGAAGCTCTTATCACTCCATCCATTATATGCTTTTAAGTTGTATATCCTTAAAGTAGTGGATAATAGAGTAAACGTCTTACAATCACCAGACAAAAGTTTCTCTAAGTCACTCAATAACTTCTTGAATATTTTTGGACAATCCCGAACACTTTCCTTAACCTTTTGAGTCATCTCTTCTAATGAATCTCCCTCATAGTTCTCAAATGATGATCCACTACTTTCCCTCTTAACTTTTTCATTATCATATTTAGACTCTATCTCACCATGTCATATCCAAAGAGTGTAACTTGTATCAATTCTGCAAATAAATGATCTCTCAAATCATTAGAATTAGCACACTAAATATAATCATAACTCAAACAAGGACAGACTATTATACTAGAGTCCCGAGCATGTTCAACTACAAACTTGATAAAAAAACTCCACTACTTTGTTATATTCTCTAGAAAAATGATTTACAAACATTTCCCATCCATAGTTTTTCAATCTAGATGCATCCCACACAAAGTAATTATTACAAATCAATTTAATTATAAGTTTAATAATTCACAAACCACTGATGCTTAGAAATAATTAATCTCAAATGTATCATGTTGTTTAGTATACACACACACACAAATCATTCTAACAAGTTTCAAAAAATATATCAATACACAAGCAAATCATACTTAGAAAGATTTCATATATATATATATATATACATACATACATAGCAAATGTAACACCCCCAAAATTCACTACTGAAAAAATTCATTTTAATTAAAAGTTAAGCAGAAGCAAAACATAAAATTTCAAGAATGCTACCGCCATACTTAATACCAGATCCTTCCAATACCAAGTGTTAAGGCTTAGAAAAAACATAACACAATTTATACAGATTCAAACTTTCGTTTAAATCAGAGTAGCGTGTTAATAATGTTACAAAAGATAAACCCCCACTATTAGTGGTTACAAGAGTAAATTCATTTAACAAAGAATTAGTAAGGTTAAAAGAGAAACCCTGTGCATATGCTTTGCATGGCCGGGGTCATTGGAGCTTAATGAGTTCTAACTTACGAAGAATGACTAATAAGTATCCTAGACACAAATCCCAAGCAACTTGCATGAAGTGTGTTTCACTAGTAAAGGTTATTTAGTCACGACATGGCACTGAGGAGTCCACTTGGGAGGTTGAGGATTAAATTTGAGCGAAATACTAAGAGTTGTTCTTATAACAACCGGACAATCCTTACGCTCTTACCCAATAACATCTTGAATAGCACTTGCAACTAACTTGCAAAGGACACCGTCCATTGAATAGGTAGGAGCACAGAAACGGAACCTTTCAGTATTACGGTCTTAAGTAACCTTTTATACTAGACTAAAAAGTAGGACCCACATGCAACACATCAGACTTAAACAAATGTAAAGACAATATCACACACAAGCATATAAATAATCACAACCACATAAGAGTGATTACAAACAGCAACTAATAAGAATTGTACAACACGAAGATCATTTGCTTAACATCTCTAGCACTTAACAAGAGTGACAGGAACTAAGGCCATACTTATATTATAACAATACATCATAATGGTGAAATCAATACTTTTGGTCTTAATCCATTCATTAAACATTATTCAACATCATCTCTCGAATTATATCCATGTGAGTACAAGGACCACCCCTATTAGTGTCGGTGGAATGAAAATGATACCATAGGGTAAAACGTGCTTGGCCACTATTATAGTCGATGGACTAGAAATTATCCCAACCTGGCCCCAACTCAAGCAATGTTCCTGTAATACCCTATATTTTAAAATTCAATTTTATTAAGCTTAATTATTTTATTAGCATAATTTGATGTAAATATTTAACTATTTTAATTTCAATTCGTTTTATGGATTTATTGACGAATTCAACTTCATATTTGAATTTAATTAATTGTTGTCATTGTGGATCATTCTACATAAACTCATTCATGATCATGATTTTATTATATTTATATGACTTCGATTTTCTTTTAAAAAGATATATTTTCGTTCTTTCTCGTATTTTGATTTATAATATTTTAGATTCATTTTTTATTATAAATTCGTTGTGTGATTATGAATTTATTTTGGAGTTATATTTCATTAAAAAAATATATTATTTAAATTATAAAATTTTTCGTTTAAAATAGTTAAATTTATTTTAATAATTTTATCCGTAGAAAATATTTCTAACTTTGAATTTATTCGTTTCTAAGGTCATTATGATCTTCGGAAAGTTTTAAATTCAAAAGATCTTTGGAGCTTATTTATGAATTTCTTTACAAAATTAATTTTCTTTGGTTTATCCTTTTTGGTTTGTGGAAGACCAGTTTTGAAAATTATGTAAATTAGTCTCAGTTTATTAGAATTTGATTTAAATATTTTTGTATATTCTTTTAAATATTTTCTTCGAGGTCTTATAATATATTTTCGTAAATAATATAGATTTTTACATTCGTCGGCAAATTCTTCAGAAAATATTTCTAATTTTTTTTTTATATAACTCTTATATCGATTTTAAGCCTTCGGGTTCTTACGAAATAATTTTTGTTAAATAAATTTTAGATAAAATCTTAAAAAAATATTTTTAGATGATTAGTATTTATTTATATACGTGTATTTGCAATCTATATATATATCCTTACCGATTCCCTCCCTCTCTTCCTTTTCTTTCTTCTTCTCTCCTTTCTCTCCTTCTCCTCTTTCCCGTTCGTGCTCCTTGTACTTGAGCCCAACCCCTACCTCATTCTCCCATCTCCTCCATTTTTAATCGCCCTCCAACCATTTCGACACCGCCACTCTAGCCACTCTTGCTTGACTCCACCATCGACGACACATAGTAGCAGCAACGCGAGCAGGAGCACCACAATGCCGAGGAGCAGGGCTGCAACACTAGACCAGATTATGTCGTCGTATGTCGGCCACCACAAGCCTAGCGAGTCACCTGCAAGTGGTCTTTGACCTCCGATGAATCTTCTCCAGCCTTCACCTGTCCCGATTTGCAAATTTTGTTTGGTATAAATTTTCGAAAAACCCAAACCCTTGTTTTGATAAATTGAGTATGAATTAGCTTATGATAAGCTAAATTGATGGTTTGATTATGTATATATATATATGTTGTATGATTGATTTAGAGTGGTTAATTTTAGTGTATATGATTGATTTGTGGAAAATTAGATTTTTGGCCAGGTTATGCCCAAAATTTTTAGATTCATCATATTAATCTATTTTGGATAAATTGATTTTACAATATGTTGTAAAATGTATCTAATTTCATATTGGAATCGTCAGTTTGAGAAATTTGTGCGAAACTAATTGGAATTGGATTTCAGGTTAAAATTCGTGTGTGACGAAATTGGATTGCATAATTGAGTTGTTTTACTCAATTGATTTTATAATATCATTTAAAACATGTTTAATTTCATATCATAAGTGTTGATTTGGGAAAATTGTGTGAAATTGATTAGAGTTGGATTTTTAGGTCAAAACTTTTGCGGGTCTAAATTGGATTGTGTAATTGGGTTTTATTATTCAATTGATTATATAATTTACATTATAATATATTTAATTACAATTTTAAACCATCAATTTATATATTTTAGCAAGAATTGATTGAATTTGCGTTCTGGGCTCAAAAATCCTAGTTATGTTAAATTAGGTAGGTCTTTTATTGGTTTTGATCAATTGATTGTATAATATATTGTAAAATGTGTCTAATTTCATTTCTAAACATTCAATTTTATTAAATTAATAGAATTCAATCAAATTGTATTTTCAAGCCTAAAAACCTATATTTCAAGTGAAATTATGAAATTGGTCATTTGTATAGTTATTTTTCTAAAATTGAATTTATAGAAATAGTTGAAGTGGTCTTAATTGCATTATAACATCTTCAATCGGAATTAATTGATTTGAATTATCCAAGTTTGTGTCTTGGGCTTTAAAACCCTAATTTCGGAAACCGATTGTCTTGAATTGGCTAATCAGAAGATTATTTCATTGAAATTGATTATCTAGATTTATCTAAAAGTAGTTTAATTGTGTTTTAAAGCTATCAATTTGGAGTAATCGAAGTGAATTATTCGGTTCGTAGTTAGGGCATTAAAAAATCCTAATATTTGGATATGGTTTTATAAAATTGATTGTGCTATGCGTCTTTAACCTAATTGATTTCCAGCTTTGATTTTAAATCATGTGATCACAATAAAGAAATATAATAATGAATTATTCTCGTTCACTTATGGACTTTATATTTCTATTTCTTATGCATGTTTCTTGGTTATCTCCCTTATAATAGTGTTGCCATATAATGCATGGCGGTATTCAATTATCACATTATCTATTATTAAAATCACATGTGAGCCTTATGTGTAAAATGATACCTTCTAGGGTAGTGTGTGTTACTTAGCATATGATCATGATTTTCTTGTACGCTTGTACCTTATGTATTGTCATGTCTAGTCATGTATTATGAGCATGAGTTTGTGACTCCATCTTTCATTATATGTATCACATGTATAATTGAGCATTAGTATTGTAAGCTAGAGATTACCATATCTTATGTGTATTTTGTTTTCTTCTATAAGTTAGGTAGTTGTGATTTACTTAGTACTGGACCCGTACTAATACTACCTTGGTTGAATGGGTCTTACGATGATAAACCGATGGAGGGGAGTAGACCTCTCGTGCAAGTTTGAGATCGGATGTCATTTTTTAGTTGAAGGCTTATCTTGAGAGAGTAGGAAATCCGGAGTCCGATCCATCGGAATTTATCTTATTTAATTATATTTATTTTTAGAAGTTTCAAATGTTGTATTTAAAATTTCAAGGGTGTTGTATTTTTAGAAGTATCTTATTTAATAAGCTTTTAGAATTCAAGTTTATTTCATAGGTTTCGCTGATTTATTCAGCGATGATTTTATTTAGTAAAATTATTCACTTGTCATCTGCCTATGGATATCTCCTTGTAGGAGTTCATCCTCATGACATAGATGTTGGTTAAATTTTTGTTTGACGGGTTTTAGCCTTGCATCTAGCATGAGATAGATGGTGGACATTTATTTGATGTTAGATGTGGCGATAACATTCCCCAAATTCTATTTTAGCTTCTGCATTATTCTTTTAAATAAAAAAATAAAATTTTTAAGAGTGAATTTTAGGGGTGTTACAATTTCACTATAAGTTATTAGTGTCTTTCCCATCATTTATTATCATCTAAGGTTTGGTTTATTGAGTTCAGGATCCTCCTACTATTTTCCAGATAAAAATACTCATGACCACTATTATAACTGGTAAACCGATACACATATACATCTTCTAGGGCAAAACGCTCCTAGATACTATTATAACTGGTGGACCAGTACACATATACAACCTCCAGGGTAAAACACTCATGTCTACTATTATAACCGGTGGACCGGTACAAATGATATAATCCATATGGGCCTGGTACAATAATATTTCACTTTACATGATTAATTTTTTCCATTTAATTAACACAATAAGATTTATTTATTTAACTCAAGGGGGAGATCATGAACCCGGAGACGCAAAGGTGCACCGATCATACTGGTGCATACAAGCAACACAATACCCACCAACCATTAACCCAAGGACGCAAAAGTACCCTAGTCGCATTGGTGCATGAAGACACACATTACCCTACTGATAAGGACACGTAATCCATAAGTATGCATACCCCCTAAATAGGTCCATAGAGCTAGATAGAGTAAGATGTAGGACTTGACTAGGGCACTAAGGCACACCAGCAAAAATCCAAAGCAATTGTGGGCTAAACCACATCTTTAGGGTAGCGATCCCTAAAAAGCCACAATTCCCAATCTTGAAGTCTTCCACTTTAATTATTAGTGCCTTAATTAAAGTGACCACGAGAAACACAACAATCACATACTTAGTCATTTCCATTTGTTTCTATTATTATTAAGTAATCCTTATTCATATTGTTATCCATGTTAACTTAAATAAACTACTAAGACCATCATTTTATCATCCATTTCCATTTTAGAATTCATATCCATTTATTCACGAGCCATAAAGGGTTATCATATTATAATTATAATACAGGTCATAGAATCAAGTATTCCGTATCAGGGATGATTGAACGCATAAACTCTAACATGTACTTCTAACACATCCAGCACATAATTAATAACTAAGGCACCTCTTGCATGACTAAGAAATAACATTATATCATACTCTTAATTGTTCATTCAACCCTATGTCATGCCATATCCTTATGATATACACCGATTTACCAAAATATCCTCATCCTTATAATATACGTGGTTATACTTAAACATGTGATACTAAGGCCATAAATCCTTATTCTATTATTTAGTATCCCTTATATCTTATTATGGAGGCTTATTTAATCCATTGTTATATTATATGCAATTTACCGATTTACCCATTCATACTTTAAGATTACTAAAATACCCCTTCTTTGTAAAGTTACCCCTCTTTACTTGCCGAATTACCAAATTACCCTTCATACTTGTATAATTACCAAAATACCCTTTGTACTTGTTAAACTACCAATTTACCCTTCATACTTATTAGATTACCAACTTTACCCCTTATACTTGTTAAATTACCAAATTACCCTTCTGGTTTGTTAAATTACCAAATTGCACTTTACACTTGTTAAAATTACCAAATTGCCCTTTTAGTTAGTCAGATTACCAAATTACCCTCCATACTTATTAAAGTTACCAAATTTTCCTTTTTGTGCCAAATTACCAAATTACCCCTCTTACCTACTAAATTACCATTTTACCTTTTTTACTCATAAAATTACCACGTTACCCTTCTTTTATGAAAAATTACCAAAATACACTTATCATTCATTAATTTACCATTTTACCCCTTATGATTATAAAATTACCAAGTTACCCCTTTTTATGCCAAATTATCAAAATACCCATCTCATTTAATAATTTACCAAATTACCCTTTTACTCATAAATGTACCAAGTTACCCCCTTTTTATGCCAAATTTACTACAACACCATTCTTACTTATTAATTTACCATATTACCCTTTTATCCATAAAAATTACCAATTTGCCCTTCTTATGCCAAATATACTAAAATACCCTTACCATATAAAACATTAATACACATGGTCCATATACATCATCTAACACCACCAACTTATTATTATTATTATTATTATTATTATTATTATTATTTTTTATTATTAATACTCATTATCACCTACCATACATACTTATCTAGACCACACCTTTTGTACCAAAAAATTACTAAAATTCCCCTAGGGCTCATATTAACATTATCTATGCTACAAATGACTACATTATCTTATCATGTCATATACATTCATTTAACATTATTATTAAAAGTAAAACTCCTTCCTTAACTATCATGTCTACACATGACACATAATATAGCTTTTCATTTTAACTACCAACATATGCTACAAATCAAAATATACTTAACATCACATAATATACATTCAAATACATTCAAAACCCTAATGTACTAGCATCCGTATATCCACACATTTTAGTAGGGTATAATGATTACCTTATTTCCAGCAATAAATAAACTTTACCGGCACCCCGGTTAAAAGTTTAAGCTTTGATTAGAAAATTTTATAGCTAAAAATAATACCTAAAACTAGTATATTAGTAGTAGAAAATTAAAAGAATAAATTTTTGTCAAAAAGCTTAAGTAATACACATTAATGATAACTATTTTTATACCAAAAAAATTAGCAATAGTTGCTTAATATGAGTAGCAAGACTAACGTTGCATGGCAGTGTGAGTTGTATGCACAAGGGGAAGGGAAATAAGGGTCAAAGAGGGGATGGGAGAAAGGGGGAGAGGGCTGGTTCGGGTAAGGATTTGGGGGTTTGATAGAGTGCTTGTAGAGGGGAGTGAGGGTGGTGGTTGGGTGCAAGGAGGGATTAGGGGTGTAGTTGGTGGTCGGGGTTGAAGATTGGTGGCTTAGGGTGGTAAAGATGGTGGTTGTAGGGCTAGAAAATGGGTGTAAAAAAGGGAGAAGAAGAAGAAGAAAGGGAAAAGAGGAGAAGAAGGGAGGGGTTGTTTGGTTCGGTGTAGGGTGAAGGAAGAAGAAGAAGAAGAAAGGAAAGAAGGCAGGCTGGTTGGGCGGGGGAGAAAGAAGGAGACGAGTCGGCATGTGTGCGCGAGGGAGAAGGGAGAAAAAAAGGAGAGTTGGGCTGGCCCAACCGGGGGAGGAAAGGAAAGAAAAAAGAAGAAGATGAGAGGCAAGTTAGGTGGCAATGTTGGGCGAAGAGAAGAGAAGAGAAGGGAAGCGGACCAATGGGGAAAAAAAAAGAAGCAAGCCGGGTGGCCCAAGGAGGCAATAAAGAAGAAAAGGAAAAAAGGAAGGAAAAATGGAGAAAGAAAAATGGAAAAAGGAAAAGGAAAAAAAGGGGAAATAAAAACAAAATAATTTTTGAAATAATGATATTTAATTATTTAGATAGATAAAATAATTTATTTCAAATTTAAGATATTAATTTAAGAGGGTAATTTTATTTAAAAAATGTGTTAGGAATATTATTTAAATAAAATGAGTATGATAAAATAACATTTATTTTAATTTATTAAATAATCACATCCATTTTTATACACCCAAAATTCCACAAAATAATTAAATTAATAATTTAAAAATTAAATTATTCCAAATGATAATTAATTATTAAATTCTAGGTTTTAAAAGTTTTGGGGTATTACAGCAAAACTTTATATAATGGTTCAAATTACAAAATATATACATACTACAAGGTTAAAGCAATAACATCACTATATACATTAAAAGGTTGCTAAAGCCCAAACATCTAACTAAGAAAAACTCATAAACATCATACTAAATCTATCAGCAACCTTGTTGAGCCCAACTAATAACTATCATTCTTAGAGTCCACTCATCTCGATTTGTCATATGTTCCCTCACATCATGAACAGAGAGTCTGATCATGAATACTCTAGGGTAACCGTGGTGGATACTCGAAGGTAAGATATGAAGAAACCTCCGCTTGTCATCAATTACCATCAACTCTCTAGATATATGATTATAATCCCTAACAAACACCTCACCCTCAATAAATCTCAGGTGTGGTGCATCAGTATAGTGGAAAAAACAATGCAAAAAAGTATATGTAGCCAATGACCATGGCTCCGTCTGAGGCAAGGTCAATAGTAGGTGATACGATCAGAAATGTAATGGGTCATATGACACGCCGCTCATAGATAAGTGACCTAGCTCGTTGTATAACCATATGACATGAGTTTGTAGATCAACATCAGGCACCATGCATAGATATAGTGGAGGGTATATCATAGCAATGCAAGACATATTACTACCTACAAATAAGAACAAACACTAAATCTTATCATCAAGGTGGTTCTCGAAATGATCTAAATTACAAAATATGTAAACTCTTCAACTAGTTAGATAAATCATAAATATATTCTACCATATCTTAACCAACTATGTAAAGCTAACAACATACCCACATAAGATGCTCATAATAAAACTTATAATCTTAATTGATTTATATTTATTTCGTTATTGATATAAATGTGTCTTTTAATATCAAGAAAAGATAAATTTCCGAACTCGTTCTTTCATTTACTCCTGCTAGATTTGTCAATGAGTTAATTTAAATCAAACTTTCACTTATTATACTTGACATGTTTAAAACAAGGACATAATCTTGACTTATATATTTAACAAACAAGCTTGTTTAAACTATCATCTAATCATTCTTGCTTGATATAGTAAAATCAAGTAGATATTAATAAGATTATATATATATATATATTAAGTATAATAATATGATATTATTAAAATTTAGATGAGAATAATGTATATAATAGTTTTTTTATAATATAACATATTAATTATCATATTTAGTATATTAGACGCTAAACCCTAACTCTAAACTTAATAAACCCTAATCATAAACCTAGATAACTATCATTAAACCCTAATAAATCCTATGTATCATTATCATTATCATTATCATTATCATTATACACAGTTATTTTTGGCTAATTTAATTATTCACTTTTATTTCTTTGTTATTTTCTATGTTTATTTAATCCTTATCAAATAAAAATTATTAACATGCAACTCTAATTGAAAATTCATTTAATGATGTACATACGTAAAATATATTTTCATTTAATTATATGGCATTTCCTAACATCATAATGTCTTATACTTTTTAATGAAAATGTATATATATAGTTTTTATGAGTGATATTATTGATATTTTTAATTATTTTATTTCTCTTGGTAATTAAGCACTACAACAGTATATATATATATATATATATATATATATATATATATGTAAGGCTGACCAATACATTCATGCTAATAACATCGACAAATTCAACATCAAACAACAACATTTTTTACCAACACATTCAGCAACAAACAACAACACATTTTCAACAACAAACTACAATTTTCAATAACAAACATTGCAACCTACATCAACATGCATGCATATATACATACATACATACATATATATATATATATATATATATATATATATATATATATATATAATAATAAGCTAGGAAAGAATAAAACCATACATAAGAGGAGCAACGACACCAAGAGGAGCATCAGCGAGTAAGAGGAGCGGCGATGACTACCTACAAACATGGCAGAGTAAGAAGGACCAAATGCTTGAGAGGTGCACAAAAATGGTAGGACATGCATCAACAATAATGGCAATGATGTGGCGGTGCAAGAGAACGAGTGGTTGCCTCGAGTTGAGAGGAGGAGGAGCGGTGGTGCAAGGGTTCGTAAGAGAATGAGTAAGAGAGGGAAGGTACTGAATGAATGAGAGAGTATGAAATTTTTGGTATGAAAGTAAGATCTGAACGAAATAAGAGGCAGAAGAACCGTTATTAAAATGCCGTGTGAAATTTTACTACGGACGTCCTTTTAATAATGGTGCACATAAGAAACATTATTAAAACAACTTTTAATAACAGCTTTTACAAGTACCCTTATTAAAACTACCATGTGTAATTTATAAATGGAGGTTTTAATAACGGTTTTAACCTATAACCATTATCAAAACTTCCTCAACAATTCCGCACATTAATTTTTACGCTTTTAGGAACGGTTTTAAAAATACTGTTATTAATGTGCCGTTATTATTTCTCATTTCTATAGTAGTGAATATTTATTAAGAAACCTTATTAAACCCCTCAAGAACCCTATTGTTCTAGCTCTTAATACCATTTAGTCAAAGTTTCATCTAACATCTATTGTCTCTTTGTTTTAAACATCCACAATCTTGAGATCTTAAAATTCCTCTTCCTATTTTTGAGGTAGTTAAGAAGAATCTTGAGGATTCAGTCCCAGAAGCTATTGTGCATTTCTTGGTTAGTGCTTGGACATAATTTAATTTTCAATTTTTTGGTATCTTTATTGCTCATGAATATGATAGAAACTCTTCATATTGTTCTCAATAATTCACTCGAATTTTCTCTTCAGGTTAATCACACAAAGCGTACGTGAGCTGGACAATTTCTTCATTGAAATCTTGTACAGGTTCAGTGCGCCATGGATTGGCTTTCATTTACTTTAAATTTCACTTTTGCGTCACCAACAATCATTTGAGGAGAGTAATTATTTTGTGATGCCTTCAGATTTAAGTTTTATGGTTAGTTTAACTCAAACAGGGAGAACCTACGTGAAGAGATGTTGCAGGAACCTGAAGAAATAGCTGTCAAGAGAAAGGGTGCTCGAGAGACGCTGCAAGTTCTTCAACAGGCTTTCCAGGTGACTGTTTCCGATAGCTCTTTTCAACGTGCGTCCTTCCGATGAAAACAGTGTGCTAATCGCGTACTAATACAACAACCAGGATATTGGTGTGCATACCGCTGATAAATACTACTGGCTGGTTGTAACGTTGAACAACAAGTCATTTAATACTGTCATCAAAATGATTGCAGAGTTCTAATTCTCAGTAACATTATAGGAGCTAAAGTGTGCTGGATTACATACTACCTCAACGTTTTATTTTTCTGGCCTTTCATCGACGGTTGAACATGATTTCCAAGAAAAAGAGAAGAAAAAACAGAAAACAAAGGAGGGGGGGGGGGAGGGGGAGGGGCAGAAAGGGCACTACATGCATTAAGACAAGTAGTGATGCTTGTTCTGGTTTACTGCGACAAGTGCATTTTGAAACGTTGAACCCACTTATTCTAAGACCTAGCTGGTGTGCTGCTTGTGAGTAATCTTGGAAACAGCTTCCTCTTGGTTGGCTTTTTCAATAGTAATCCTTTGGACTGTAAGAGTTCTACTAATGACATAGCAATCCTTCCTCTTCCTTCTATGACCCGCACATTTAATTTGTTTACTATTACTTATCTAAAAAAAAAAAAACAATTTGCAGTCATCAGTGTTGAAACCTCGATAGGTCGAAGGAAACCTATAACAACAATTGTTTTGTCCGTTTAATTGAAGACGCCGTACAAGGTAAAACGAGACAGACGAGAACACCCGAAGCATATCCAGGATGGAAGAAAAAAAATTTGTCAAACTTCCAGTCCATTATTCAAGCAACATAACATAACAGTAGCATTCCTGATAGGATAACCCAAGTCACAGAAAGGTGAGCCATTAACTAACACGGGAAATAAAGCTGGAAACACAACGATAGAAACAACAACGAGACACATGCTAATCCTCCATCGGTTGCTCTATCTTAGGAAGTAGTCGATGTCTCTGCAGTCACCGGAGTCCCGTCGGGAATCTCACACTTGCAACCGTTACCACATTCAAAGTAAACCTTTCCTGCATCTGGTCCTTCAATTTTAGTGATAGTGCACGTGTACCCTTCACCACATTCACAGTACGCCCCAGGAGTCTGCACTATCGTCGTCTTCGACTTTGAATCTTCACTGGCCATGGATGAACATAGTTAGGCGATTGCCTCACCTAGCTGACACACATAACATAACATAAAGCCATAACCGTGTATAATAACTTACGTGACACAAACACAGCCTTCACTACAGTTGTAGAAGGGCTTTCCATCGTGAGGCCCTTCAATTTTTGTGATTACACAACTCCAACCTGGGCCACACTTGCAGTATGCCTTGCCTAGAGGTACCCTGTTGATTCAATTCGTAGAAGATTGTCATTAGTGTTTATTGATATAATAACTAGTAAAACTAATTAAGAGTAGGGACATGTACGCGGTCTAAGATCATTAGGAATATGCTTAGGAAGTCGAGCACAAATAAAATCCTTCAGAACTGGTTACTTAAGAAGCTGAAGAATATTAATGCGGGATTAGTTAATCTTAGAAAGAGGATGGAGTGAATCGAATCAATTTTACAAACTTCATAGACAGTTTCTTTCATTTGCTAAACCATGTCATTCAAAATAATAATAATAATAATAATAATAATAAGGAAGAAATAAAACTTACTTGCAACTTTCAGTACCAGGTGGGCAACATGGCTTGGGATCCTTGAGTTCTTTGCCTTCCATCTTTCTTACCTTGAATTTACATACATACACCGGCTAGTTCCCCACTCTTCTGCCTGACTGCTTGGCCAGAGAACAAGCTTGATTCGTTTTTATAGATGCAGTTTGTGGTATATAGGAAGGAAGCACCCCTGACTTTTCTCAATAGAATACGACAGTTTATCCCATTTACGGTTGGTCCTTTCGAGAAGTAAAAATAAATAAATAAATAAGTAAATAAAAAATATACATAGCCGTTTCTGACTGTAGAAACGTTTTTCCAAGTTCGTGCATTGGTTCTTCTAAGTTCCACCTTTAACAACTTCTATAGAAACGTTTCGCGCTCCATACAGTTCGCATGTTATGGACGACAAACGCCTTGATGATATTGATGGCGATGCCGACGACCATTATGACTTAGATTCAACTTTCCAGTGATGCTACCGCGTTGAAACCTTTTCGGAGAACACTTGATGGATATTCCCTCCAGCTCAACAATTGTGACACTTCAATATAAAAGGCAGCAACAACTCACTCTAAACTTAAGATCTAGATGAGGACTTCTTTGGCAAGGAGGTCTTCGATTCCTTCCAGAATAATAATAATAATTGAAGATCTAGATAAGTCCGCACTCATAGTAATAATTATTAGCCTCTGGCCTATATGCATCATATTTTCAAAAGATTCACATAATTAAACCACTTTATCCTTTTTTCTTACAAATATAAGAAACATCTGAATATGAAGATAAAACGTCATATAGATGACTATATCTTAGGTCACGCAAAAATATCGATATCTGAAAACTCAATTCGATATCCAAAATTTCAATTCGAAAATATCCACTTGCAATTAAAATAGATATCCGATCCGATTTTTTATTAGATTATTTGAAACATATAAAAATTGGTGCGACCATAGCCGGCACGCAATTTAAACCCTCTTGTTGTCAATTGTAGCACTGGTAAATAGGGTATTGTTCTAGGCCGGGGATTGAGAGGGCTCACTTCTATTCAACTAGTTTGAAAATAAAAATAAAAATCCTAAATAACACAGAATAAATAAATAAGAAAAATACTAAATGGGGGTTATAAAAATAAGAATAATAAAGGGAACAAATAAAATAAAATAAACTAATAATAAAAATAATGGAAAACCCGCAGATATGAGAAATATGTTAGGGAAATAAAAATCCACCACTAGATTAGGTCGAAATATAATATTTATCTCTAAGTCATCCTTTAATCGTGAGAAGGAGATCGACCAAGTTGCACACCAAACGCAGGTCCATACACCTTATATTACTTCCCTTAATTAATTAATACGACCACGTGCCTATATTAACCCTATTAAATACTAGCAGTATAGCAGCAACAAGCGGCTCCTATATTTAACTAGATTTAATGCATTAAGTGTAAGTGGAAGGCTGTCAATCTAAGTACCCAGACTAGTACAAAACGTATGTCTAGCTGTATTTCCTATTCTTGACCCACACGTATCGAAACGTTTTACCACTTCGGTTAGAATCACAAAACGATTAGGTGAATTGTTATCTAACCTAGCTGCAATTTATACACATAAATTCTAGTATATTTAGATGGCCACCTCGCAGGCAAATAATCCTACATACTGTCACTTATGAGGAACCAGAACAAGGCATGCACCAAATAAACTATACTTGATAGAATTATACATATAAACGATAGCAATTAACATAGAGTCAAGAAACAATCTCACGAAACAAAGAAAATAAAATTATAATTCAAATCATAATCTAGGGTTTCAAATTATTCCCTAACAATAAATAATCAGCCACTCATAATTAAAGAATTAATTACACAGAAATATATATCTAAAATATAAATTAAAAATAAGAGAAAGAAATAACCGGAATTAATTTTGGATAAAAGTTCAAGAATTTATTCAGATAAAAATTAATTTTATCTGAAATAAACTCTACCGGGTTTTAAATTCTTCCTCTAATTTTTCTTCCTTGTTTGCCTTTATTTCCGTGCAAATTCTTTTTCTTTTTTTCTTTTCCTTCGCTGGCGGCTGACTGCTGCTGCGTCGCTCCTCGGTTCCCGTGCGGCGCTCCTCTTCCGTGCGTCGTCCTGCACTGATGGCTGACGTTCTCTCTGCCGAGCCTGTGAAGGGGCTCTCTTCCTTTTGCTTTGGCCTGCGGTCGCCCACCCGCCTGGCTTGCGGGCCTACCGCCTCCGAAGCTTTTCTTCCTCCCGAGCCTATAAAGGCTCTCGTCCGCACGCCTCCGTTCCCCCTTCTTTTCTCCTTCGACCTGCCGCCTCTTTTTATAATTTTCTGTGCCTTCCTTTCCACGTCAGCCCTGCTGACTCTTCTTCCGTCGTTCAGCTCCGTTTGGTTTGCTTTTTGCGGGCCTTTGGGCCTTCGGCCTTTGGCCGTTGGTCCAAAGGTCCAATGCTTATTTTTTTCTTTTTTTTTCTTTTATTTAAAAACAATATCTGCAAAATAAAATTGAATAAATATTAATAAATAATATTATACTCTAAATTTACTTAATATATATCATTTTAGCTCAAATAATAAAATTTATGTAATTTTTACCACTTAAGCATAAAACAATAATTATTCCCCTATATTAGCTAAATAAACTACCAAAAACTAAGATTATAAGGGTATAAAATGTGTCAAAATATGAACTCATCAATATAATATCATATTTTTCAATGTATTATATTGTGTTTGGAGGATATTATAATGTTTATAGAAATGCAAATACATAAAAGTGCATTATATTGTATTGTGTTAGTATCTATCATAGCATATTATACTATGTTTTTGGTGTATTATATATGTAGCATATTCTATTATATTACAATGTATTTTCTAGATATATGCATCTAATTATTATTATAAGTATAATCAAATATATCTAGTATCTAATCCAATATTTTCATATAGTCAATCTATTCTAAGAGAAGTGGGGCGGATATTTGATTTGATATATATGGATATTCAATTTTGAATACCTCCAACTATAATTAGAATAAAGGTGTTATAATTCAGAGAAAAAAGAGTGAGATAGATTTAAATGTGAGCTTTCTGGTACTCATAAGCTAATATTTAACTAGTAGATCAAATATTACCACTAATGTATAGATCATTACTATTGATGTATGTTTAAATGATCAATTAAGTGAGCTATTAGCCTATTTTATTTATTAAAAATTTTAATTATTTGAATGGAAAACTTATTAAGGTTGACAAGGTCATAACAATATTTGGATGATAAGCTTCTTCTTTTTTCTCTTTAGCTTAAAAGCTTTTCTCTTTTAAAGAACATTTTAATTTATAATTTTCTTTTTAGTTAATCATGTTAAACATATTCTTTATCTTTAAAAATGAAATTATGAAGTCCATCTAGGAACTCCAAATACTATAAGTATATATATATATATATATTATCCTCCTCCTTCTATTGAGTTGAGAAGATTATGTCAAGACTTAGTTCCTCCTAGAACTAAAATCTTTGTGTGGCTTGCCTTATTAGGGAATATTGTTACTAAAGATAAGGAGGGAGGATTTATGAATACTGAAATTCTCATTAGTGTTCATTTGATATGATTTATCTTGTTATCTTTGATTAAAGCTGAAATGGTTAATCATGTAAGTGATATGATGTGTTTGGTGACTATAACATAAAATGCTAATAATGAAAGTGAAATTAGTACATTAAATTAAGCTAGGAGTTAAGTGAGTATCCTCTATGTGACTTTTGATGTAGGGTCGTGCAGTCGTCTGTCATCCTTATTGCATAGTATGTGGCATTGCTAATGTTCAATAGCAAGTCCCCTTTATACGTTATAAGTGTTCTATGTTCCCTATAGGAAGTATTGATACTTAAAATTTGGGTATCCTTAGTAGTTTGTATGGTTTCCTTACCTTTTTGTGCTCTAGATCTATTCACTGTCTCTAAACCATGGTTTTAGCCTTTTCATCTCATGTTATAAATAAAATAGAAATTAGTGTTGTGGCATATAATTAGTGTTGTGGTATCTTACTGTGCAATGATATGAATTCAATGAATTTATTTTAGTGTTATCCTGAGGCCTTTTTATCTTGGATTTTTAGTGGTAACATGTAATAAGGATGAATAAGTGTGTGAAGTGGATTGTGTGGCAATGTCCATTAAGAAAGGATAAGTGGTTGAACTTGCATGCCGTCTAAGTGAGAATGCATATGATCATATATAAGTTTATTTCATTATTATCATACAAGAGAGTGTCTCGTAATTATCACAAGTTTTCCCATTCATTTGTGCTATCGCATGTTATCCATGTTTTCTCCTATAATACATTATATATGTTGTTATGCCATTTAAAGTGACTCTATGTAAACATGTTATTGCTTTTAGTTAGGTGCATTTACTTAGTACTTTATCTTACTGATAATACCCTTGTGTAGGTAGATATGTACAAGTGTTCTCATTATCTTAGTAGTTTTATTTCATTCAAATCGAGAGCTATAGGGTTTTTTTTATGTGGATGTTGGGTGTCTTGGTTTAGATTTTTGGAGGCTTATGCCTCTTTCACTTCTATTTTTTTTCTATTTGATCTTATTGATCATTAAAATTCTTTTAGATTTATTGTGTAGTTTTATATCAATCTTGGATGAGGTGGGGACTATATCTAATCTTTTGGTATTAGTTGTTGTTAGCCTTACATTAGATAGAGGATAGGTATTAGTTGTAACTTTCTTTTTATTATAGGTGATGGTAACTCCTTGTATTTTATTTTTTTGGATTTCACAAATCATCTTTCAAATGAAATTCTTGTAAAAATGGGGGTTCTACACATTGTGATTCCTTAACCTTTCCATAAGATGGTGAAATTCTACCATGGACTATCTTTGCACTATGGTTCTAATAAAATTTCCAATTATTAAAAGATAAAAGTCACATGCGAGGTTTTGAATGAAATAAAGAAGGCTAAGGGTTAAGTTGGTTGTTTTCTTACATCTCCCCCTAGACTTTCTTTTTCTAAATATAATGTAGCCAAATATTCCCCAAAGTGTGTAAGATGGTTATTTTTCTTATATCTCCCTTGAGAATAATTTTTTTCTAGATATAACGTACCCAAACACTGCCCGAAGCATGTAAGTGATAGGAATCAAATCCCCACTCAAGTAGATGAAGATGATCATATCACTTAATGAAGGTGGGCAATGATATATACTTCAAACTTATATCTCTTTTTAGGAAATAATTAACTGAAATGAATTAATTGTATATTAATTATTTTACCATATAACTTAATAATTCTATTATTTTAAAATATTTTATAGTAAAATATGATAAAATGTAAATATAATTTTAATTTTTTTCCAAAAATTAATAAAATTCATTAACTTGAATGATCTAATAATTTCAAAAGAATCTAGTCACATGATGATGTCATATAACACCTACATTTAACAATAAGTGAGTTTAACCTTTATGGTCTTTAAATTTTATAAGTAGTTTAATGTGTCAAATTTATTAGCTTAATTTTTTTAGTTTAATGGTTTCTTTTTCAATGGATGCCTCATTATTTTTCTCTTGCAAATAGAGCTATAATTATTTAATATATTCTCTTATCTATTCTTGCATACATTATGTAGACCTATATGCTTCTTACTTGCAGCTTGCACATTCTAGGTAAACTCAATAAGTATTTTTTTTATGGAGTGGTATCATTAATGGGAATCATTCACATCATCTACAATGGGATATGGTATGCACACCAAAGAATTGTGGAGGTTTGGGTCTAAAGGAATCAACCAAAATGAATTGAGGAACATTTGTTAAGTTGGTATAGAATAACATTCATAATAAGGATAAGTTGTGGGTAATGCTTCTTTGTGAGAAGTACTTGAAGAATTTTACTTCACTATTTCATGCACCATGCCCTAGATCGTGTTCCCCACTTTGGTGAAAGATTTATGCATTTGTAGAGCATATTTGGGATGGTATCAAATGAATTATTGAACATGAGCGTAGTACTAGTAAATGGATTATTCAAGATGGGTGTAGGACGAGTCTTGATAAACCCTTATGGATGTATATCTTATTTCTACCCCTCATCCATATGAACTCTCGTGAGTTGTTAATAACTATCTACTTTCTATGGGAGGGTAGAGTTGGTTCAATTTCGAGTGCCTACTTCCTATTAGGACATTAGTAGAGAATGCCAGTATTTTGCATCCTTCCAATGAGACTAACAATGTACCTATTTGGGGATTACAAAGTAATATAATAGTATATAATATAAATGCACATCTTATATAGTACGAATACACATGTTATAGGTATATAATAAAAACATAATGGTATTTTTGTTAATTTTGTGTACTTTCTGTTTTAGGTGATGGTGGAAGCATAAACATCTTATATTTTTTAAACAAACATATTATATAATATAAGTACACATCTTGTAAAATATCAATACACATATTACAGAATATGAGTGCACATCTTATAGAATATATATACATATCTTACAAAATATAATACACACCTTACAAAATATTTGTATATATTTGATAAAATATAGGTACACATCTTATAAAATACAAATACACAACATACTAAATATCAATACACATCTTACAAAATATCACTACACATCTTATAAACAATGTATATACATCTTATAAAATATAAATACATATCTTACATAATATAAATACAAATTTATTAAAATATCAATACATATATGTTATAAAACTAATTAATTTAACCTCGTCTTTTAGTCGCATCCCCTTAAGCCCCTCCTCCTCGTTTGCTCCTCCACTCTCATCCCTCCTCCAACCTCGTGCTTTCTCGCGCCACTCATTGTTTGCGGCCATCGTGGATTGTCTTCCCCGACCTAGTTCTTTGCTTGCCATGTTATTAGGTCAACCATCATGGAGGTGGTTGATGTTTTCCGACGACTAATTCATCAATTTCTAGTGATCGGAGATCGCCACCGTCAATTTCTTAGTTGATAATCTATTTTTTCATTTTTTGTATTTGACTTTTGGTTTTTGCTCTGATTTGTTCATTTTTTGTTAGATTTGTTTCGTTTGATTTGTTCACTTTTTTAGCTTGGTTGTTTTCTATTTGATTTTGTTATATTTGCTATTCAATTCGATTTATTCATATTTTCTATTCACTGTATGTACGATTAAATAGGCTGGCTCTAGCTCTATATAGTACATGAATAACTTGGATGTGTCAACTTGAGGGAGAACACGTGCATGAAGGATTGGATTGGAGACTAATGTTCTTCCTAATAAAGGCAACATACATCATTAAGTGGGCATGGGCATGGCCAGCTTAATTGGACATCAAAAGAAGAAACACAGTGAGTTAATAACATGACAAATCACAATATCTGGTTTATATATTATTCAAGCATACACATATAACAACGGTGCTCTTGCCGTACAACTCACAGGAACATCAACGACAACAAGAAAGGGGGTGGGGTGGGGGGGAAGACGATACCATTTCAACTTCTATATAAAGCACCTGTTGATAAAATCCATAGGCTAAGAGCCTCTAGGCATACATCGATCAATGGTAATGGTAGTAGCTAGAAGTACACCACAGCTAGGCTTTACTTTCTTTAACATGCATGGATTACATGGCAGGAACTTCACACCTGCAGCCGTTGCAGCATTCAAAAAATGCCTTTCCTTCATCTGGTCCATCAACTTTGGTAACGGTACATCTATAGCCTTCACCACACTCACAATATGCCCCGCAAGTTTGCACTACTTGCTTCGACGGAGACTTTTCTCTGTGAAAAGGGATATCGTTATTTAATTTGTTGGGGTTTTTTTTTTTGGTAATAATTTATTAATCAAACTACACACACTCACACACACACAAAACATCTTCTAAATACAAGGACTTGACATGATTAAATTTCATATGATCGATTAAAGATTAAGTACTGACAAAAAATGATCAATCAATAGGTTAGCTCGTTTATCATATACTTACGTGATACAAACACAACCTTCATCTTCATTGCAAACGAATGAAGGTGCGCAACAATCAGGTTCAACCTTGGCAATCACACAAGTCCAACCTGGTTCACATTTACAGTATGCCTTACCAGCAGGAACCCTATTGAAGGAGACATAAAATAAGTTAATATAATAAATATATGAGTTAAGAAAACAAACCAACAGACAAGCGAAAAATTCTCACCAAAAAAACAAAATGTAATTAAATCACTTACTTGCAGGGTTCTCCGGAAGGGCAACAGGGTTGAGCAGCTTGCTCTCCTGCCTCCATTTTTCTTTCCTTATTATGACTAGCTTGCAATCTCTCTTTTTGATAGGTGTTATGTATCACAACAATTGCTCGGTTGTGGCTGTTGATATGCCGGAGATGCTTCCGTTGTTCTCCTATTTATAGTTGTAACTTGGTATAGGTCATCCTCTCTAGCTCATATTCGAAATTATCTAACCAGCTAGCTACCCACCGAATAAAATTAGTATTTAATAGTTAATTTGAATTCACTTATTAAAATTAGTTATTTCATATAATTATTTATTTTAAAAATATTTAAATAAATAACTAATTTTAATAAATAACTTAAAAGCAAGATCTTAATAATTAGTAACTTTTTTATTTTTCAAAGATCAAAATGTCGTTGGACAGCTTGATAACTCAGGAGTCATGGCTCTCGAGAAGTTTATTAGTTTCTTGATGAATGATTGCAGAAAATGAAAATAAAATAAATAAATAAAAAGGTTTCTACCTTCCAACAAGCATGTTATCGAGATTTGATCATTGGCTTTTCTCGGAAATGTTCCACCGACTGTAAGCCAAAAAAAAAGTACGTTTCGTCTCCCATTTAGCCCTCATCGGTCGTGGCAGGACCGAAACGCTTCCAATTTTTTTCTGGTGCCTGTGGACTTGTGGGGCGCATGTTCTCTCCTCGACTCCCAAGTGAAGTTCTAACATTTTGAGTGGATGATAGATGATGATGATGATGATGATTATCGTGATTATTAACGCTGATGGCAAGACATTAATATAAAACTTTTGAAAAGGAAACCTAAAGTCGAAATTTAGTGTGTTTGTTACAAAACATTAGCTAGCTATTAGTATTAACTCTTTAATAAATAAACAAAAATAAATAAAGCCTTCTTTTATGTATTTTTTTACTGATTTATAAGTCAAAGTTAAAAATAATAATTTATAAGTTAGCTTATCATAATTTATGTCATTATAATCCTACAACTTAGCTTAATCATTTCCTATTATAAATATAAGTAGTTACCTCAAATGCTTTCAATAAAATTAACTACTTCTAAAACTTTCCACGAGGGTCACCCATCCTAAAAATTATTCCACAACCAGCACGCTTAGAGTTCTTAGGATGGAATCACCAAAAGATAGTATACCATGTTGATATAAGTAGTCAAATCAATCCTTATAATACTCCGCTCAATTTGGGACATTACATTCATCCCCATTCAAAGGATGCAACGTCCTCATTGCGTCTCAACCACTAATCGTCTTAATACATTTTATTCCAAGAATCATCTAGCTAGGCAGCTAACTGACTTATCCAAGTTCAGCTCAAACCCTCCTAAAAATTACTCTATGACCAGCACACTTAACTGTGAAATTTTTAGGATAGAATCACCAAAATGATGGTATACCATGTTGATATAAGTGGCCAAATCAATCTTTATAACACTCTGTTCAGTTTGGGGTATTACAAAGCCAATTTTTCGCCTAGCGGGATGATTCTTAGGATACAACTGTATTGAGACAGTTAGTGGATGAAGCACAACGAAGATGTTATGTTCTTTGAGAGGAGGTGGATGTAATACCCCAAATTGAACAGAGTGTTATAATGATTGATCTGGATACTTAATTAACATCATATACCATCATTTTGGTGATTCCATCGATCATAATAACTCTACAATTAAGTATGTTGGTCGTGGAATAATTTTTAGGATAGGTGACTATCCTGGAAAGTTTCAAAATTTTTTAAAAAATTTCTCAATAAGTACATGAGTGAGGGGAAAAAAGTGTTGAAATGACTTGCGCGTGTTGATTTATGGGCCAACCAATCAACCCAAAATCAATCCAAGGTAACCCCTATAAGGTTGTATCAATTTGGGGTATTACAAATGGTATCAGAGTGAAAGTGCAATCGCGTCCTACACTTAGATGAGCTAGTCAACCTCTGACAGGTCGATTCTTGGGATTAAACTGTATTGAGACAGTCTGTGGTTGAAGCACAACTAGGATGTTGCATTCTTTGAGTGGGGGTGAATGTGATACCCTAAATTGAGTGAAGCATTATAAAGATTGATCTAACTATTTATATTAACATTGTATATCATCCTTTTGGTGATTCTATCTTAAGAACTCTATAGTTAAGCATAATGGCCATGGAGTAATTTTTAGGAAGGGTAACCCTTCTGGAAAGTTTTGAAAATTTTGTTAAAAAAATTAGAAAGTACATGAGTGAGGATAAAGTGTGTTGAAAGAACTCGTATTGATCTTTGGGGTCAGCCAATCAATCTAAAAGTACTCTAGGGTAGCCCATGTGTGGTCGTATTTATTCGAGGTGTTACATAATGATATTGTGAATCAAATTAGTAAAGGTAAGATAGATAATGTACACACAATCTCTTTAAAATCTTATCAAAGGTGCAGTTTACAATGAACTGTTACTATTATTATTGTACCATAATTATGAATTATGAATTATGAATATACGTTATGCAACATTGAATCACTCCATATAATTCATAGTATATATCATTTTAGTAGAAAATTTTATTCTAAAATATAGGTAGTTTTATGTTTCTAATGCATATATTTAATATTTTATTTCTAATTTACCCCTATTTTTTCAATAATTAAATATTTTATCGTTAAGTATTTGTCTTCCCACTAATGATTATTTTCTTTTAATGATAAATAAGTAAATATGTAGAACTTCTTTATAATTATGCTTGATTCCAAAATGGCCTATAGTGTGGACTAGATAGAGAATATTTTATACTTCCTTCGCATCAAAAAGAAAATTATTTTAACAATTTGGACATTTTGTAAGGAACTATTAAAAGTAAAATTAAAATATCACTTACACACTTTATTGAAAAATAAAAAATAATTTAATACATAAATAATAATAATAATAATAATAATAATAATAATAATAATAATAATAATAATAATAATAATAATAATAATAATAATAATAATAATAGGAAGGTAAAAGTGGAAAGTATATTTTATACAAAAAGTTAGTACTAGAATAACTTTTTTTTTTATACGAATGGAGTAATTTAGTTTGTATTATTAAATCATCAGTTTTCTAACTAGTGGATAATCATTTGTTACCTAAAATAGTATAATTAGTGCATTAGATACAAACATGCAAATTCATTTTTAGCATTCAATGTTAAATTTCTTTCTATTTTTAATCATCTTAACGAGTGTTCTTGGATATTCATTAGAAAAATTGTTAAATCATATTTCAACTTACTTTTGCTTGTTATATATCATATATAGGACACTTAAACAGAAATCTTGATAACTTTTTTTCTTAAGAAAATGTAATAATTTTCATATAAATTTCTGTGTTTAAATTCAAAATTTTGTCCTTTATTAGTTATTTTATAAAAAAAAAACTCGAGGAGATGATGCAAAGTTGGGTACTATCAATAAGATTGCCTTGACTAAGATATAAAACCAAATTCAAACTTCATATGTTCATGCACAACCGGACAAGAATTGCATGATGATGCCTTCACTTGTTTTGGTGAATGCATTATTGGCCCTAATTAATACATAAACAAGTCTTATTAAAATTGTACAAGAGAAGGAAGCATACGTTTCGCTACGCGGAAATAAATTCGAAAAAGAACAATGCTCCATCATCATATATATAACAGTAACACGTGATTTCTGTAGCATTTGATAAAATATATCATTAAACTATAATTCGAGCAAAAATAAAATAATAATATTTGACCATTGACTATCTAGGTATGCGGAAGAGGTGATGGGCATAGGACATGATTATGATAAAGAACAAGATTAAAAAAATCTCAACTTTATTAGGTATATAATTTTCTAGATTTGGGCATGGGCTGCGGGCAACGGTCTTTTATCATTATTTTTTTTTTTAAATCCATGGTTTTCACCGATCCAC
The DNA here is from genome assembly GCA_030549775.1 of Tamarix chinensis. Classification (NCBI taxonomy): domain Eukaryota; kingdom Viridiplantae; phylum Streptophyta; class Magnoliopsida; order Caryophyllales; family Tamaricaceae; genus Tamarix; species Tamarix chinensis. The sequence goes on along the minus strand of CM060179.1, from coordinate 6,640,911 downwards.
CGGTGTTCGTAAATGAAATAAAATATAATATGTTTATCAATGAGACAAAAAATTATGTTGGAACGATATTTGAGTTCAGAATCTGGTGAAACAACTTAATTTTTAACCAAATCATATGAATCGATGCTAGCTGAATTATGTGATTGGTGTTGGGGATGCTTTTAGTTTATGGTATCTCCCGTCCACGGCAGATGCTCCAATCTAATTAATTAGCTCTTGAAGGAGGGGTTTCTCTCTTCTTCTTTTTTGGATTAATAAATTTCTTCTTCTTTTTTTGGATTAATATGTTTCTTTTTAATTATTAAAAAAAATACATGAGTATAATAATTATTTCAATTCATAAATAACCCTTGAAAGTTTTATAAAAGTATTATAATACCTAAAGATAAGAAATAAATATTTGAACTTGAGACTTCTAATATCCTAAGACTTATATTTACTATTAGATTAAATCTCATAAGTTGTCATTAGGGGGAAAAAAACTATTTTTGAAGCATTGATTGAATAATATTGTCATATTTTTACATAAATTGGCAGCTTCGGTGCGTCCTTGGTATTATGTAAGCTACAGTTGAGAATTGCCATACGACTTTGCCATGTTCGCGGACAATGACAGAAAACTCTAATTATGTCCGGGATATAGCCAGTTAGGCACAGCCCACATATTTTTTGTCTTTCATCTCAATGTGGTTCGCCTTGGGGAGGCAGAGAAACGTTTCTGAAGGGGAAGCTCCCTGTGACAAATGAAAGTCTTGCTCCAAGTTGATATTATTTTCAAAAGAGACAGAGCCTTTTAGAGCGTATACATACGCGCCTTCCGCTTTGTTTGGGTCCTTGATTTCAGAAAATGGATGTTATTATGATGAGGGCCATGACCCTATATATGCACAAACCCTATCTGTTTAATCAACAGAAAACGTTTCTAATACGGTCCAACAGATTCTCTCTATCACAGTAGATTAGTCGTGCAAGTTTGGTTAGGTTGAACTCATTTCCTTGTGAAACGATTTTTTTTTCTACCCCGAATTGTCGATTCTCTTTGGATTTTTTTTTAAAAGAAAGGTTTAACTAGCGTAGGTTCATGCAATAAGGCTTAGGATATCGTTGAATATATCTAATGTCAGATGTAAAGTTTGATCAAATTTCATTAAGACGGCTTTAATATGCACACTTAACAAATAATGTATTATTCTTGTATCACTACGTACTTATCATTGGGATAGTGAGACAAACAAATTGAAAGATTCAATCTCTCAAATCTTCTTGTGTTCTTGACTACTATTTATTTATTTATTTATTTATATTTAGGTATGATTTCGGTTTTAACTCATGTTGAATATTTTTTATATTGAAAACACCATAAACCAAACCATGTCATTTGATCATATTTCGCTATCTAATTTAACTACATTATCAACATCCACTACTACAAAAGAAGGATTTAATAACAACCCATAGATAGCGGTTAAAACAAAACTGATATTAGAAGTATGAAAATTTGAATGTGTATTTGAGAAAGAGGTATATATAATGATTTTAACTAAAAAATTTAGATAATAGTTTTAGGTAAAACCATTATCAAAACCTCCTTAAAATTTTACAAAAGGTCTTTGACAATTGTTCTTTCATAAAATCGTTGTCTAAAGTTGTCAAAGTACTTTAATTGATTTATTAATTGGCCATGAGAAAATTTCATTTCATAGATCCACTGCTTCCCATCTCTACTCCCCCAATCTTCGATATGTATTTATGTCATCTCACCCCTATTTCATGTCTTCCCTTCCTTGTTGATTCCTCTTACTTAACTTTATATCTTCCAAACTCCCTATTTTCATATCTTGCTATAAACACATGTTAATCGAATCAACCAACCCCTAGATTTGACCATTGTTGTACAGAATCTTGTGTTTGGGTTGGATTTTTAAGCATGATGTCTGAATCAAAGAAAAGGGGTAATAAGCCATCAAGCAATGGCATCGAACACAAAGAAGCCTATATTTGAAATTTTAGTTTCATAGTGGAAAAAAATAAAACAGTAACAAAGCTTCTACTCAATCCATAGGCAAGAACCATCGCAAGAATGAAGTTTTCACTACTTGGTGGGTTGAGGGGAGTTTCAAACCAAATAATTAAAGTTTTATATGTGTGGATTGGTGTTTTTGAGCTATTAATCATAGGTTATAGGGTGAAGAAGGTGCTTAATTCTCAGGGAAAACACCGATAATTCGGCTTGAAAAAAATTAATAGCATGTTTCACTAGAGACAATACTAGATCATTCAAAAATAGGACACTAGAAGGGGTGCTCACTCAAAGGAAGTACATTCATGTGTTATTTTCTTCCCAACTCAGTTCATGATATGTTTTCTTCTCTCTTATTTGTTCTTTGATTCACATTTGTTCTTTATTTATGTGTTATTTTGCTTCTCATATACTTTCATGATATCCATTTTTCTCTCTCATTTGTTCTTCGATTCACATATGTTCTTCATTTTGATCAAATATGTTCTTGTGAAATTTGACATTCTTAATTTTTGTACTTGTGAAATCTGAAGTGCTTTGATTTCTTGGATATGTTATTTTCAAATCCCTAAGAACTTTAGCAATTCATATCTAAAACTTCATTTAGTTTGGTTCAAGTAAAAAAAAAAATCTCCTTTCATACTACGATATCTGTAAGGTAAAGCATTAACCACAAAATAATATATGTGACTATAAGTATTGTCTACAAAATAATATATGTTGCTAAAACTATTACCGGCAAATATATATTTTTGGTTATATATATATATATATATTAACCAATATATATATATAATATATTAGTGAAACGATAATGATGCCCATAATGCTTATTGTTGCAATATTTTCCTGTTATAACAACTTATCCATATATAAAATTACGTACAATATACATAACCATCATTGTTTAGTTTACTTGTCAAGATGATAACAGTCTTGTAGGTATAATACTATATATACACTAACATATAAGATATATTCATTAGCACATCAAACACCATCCTCTCCATTTACATCTTATTCAGCACCTCCAATGACTTAAGCACCTTCAACATTCTCTTTGATAATCATTAATATGAATTTCCTAAAAAAATATGCATTTAACTTAATCTGATTAATATAAATTCATACCTAAAAGCTAAATAATGAAGGTAGTTTTAAACGTTTCTAAAAAATAATGAGAGCCCTTAATTAAGAAGGAGAAAAGGTGCAAGAAAAATTAAGTATTTGTAAGAAAAATTAAAATGGCTCTATAATATGTATTATTTTGGGAAAGCATGCTCAATAGTTGTAGAATTTCATTGCAAAATGAGAAAACAAAAGGGAAAACTAAAAATTGAATGGAGTTTGAGTTTTTTTTTAACATGTAATATTATAGGAGCATGTGAAGCTTCCAACCTTGATTAGGTAATCAGAGTTCACATGACATGCATATTCCAACCATCAACTGATTTCAATGTTTACAAATTTTACTCTTGGAAACATAGATCAAAATATTAAAACCCCAATATTCTACAAGTGTTCTGGAAGTAGTTTGTTGCACATATATATGAGGGTTGTGAATGGCGATGGTGTGTGCATCTAAATATCCATAGACTATATCAATAACATGATTCATTTTTAGATGTTACTTTAGTCTTAGACATATTAATTAGAAAGTAATATATTCTAGGGTTAGCAATGATGAATAGCTTCAAGTCTTAAAATTTAAGCTTTTTGGTTTTTAGCATAGAAGAGTATGTTTATTCAACAAGTTCAAATCTTCAGAGCTCGCATTTATGGTATTCCAAGATGTGTGGTTTCTAAAATTGGTATAAGCAAGCCCATACTTCAAACCCAAAAAAAGTATGCACATATAAAATAATGTTGAAAGTATGAAATCATTAATTAAGTCAAATCTAACAAATTAAGCCTTTAGGTTCAATAGTTCAAATATATAGTCTAAGAAAGGCAACATGTGTCTACTTATCGCCTGAAAACATAAACATCCTGAATGAATCCTCCCTTTATGTGTACTCGATTTAAACTTAAATATAATTAATATAATTATTTTTATAACAATTTCCCTTGTGTACTTGTCAAGACTTTAATTTCTTTTCCTTAATATAAGGAACTAATTGCACATACATGCACTAGTCAGTATTATTAAATGGCAATTTTTCTTTCTATTTTTAATGTCTTAACATGACAACATATTAGACTTTATGTCATTCAATGAAAAACAAAATATGGAACGAAAATGCTTGGTAGACACCAAATTAGAAAATGAAATCACATAGGGTAAAGAATCTATTGGTATCCACGTAAAGTCTAAACAACATTAAAGAAGCATAAAAATTATTCACTTACAATCAAAATCAATTAATTTCCCTTTTACAAACAACGATATAGGTTAGTATAGCCCATAACTTCACCACGTTGAAAATACTTGAACTTAAAACTTAATATTTGTGAAGTATAAGATTTCAAAACAAAAGGCCAAGTATAAAGTGAGAGTAACAAAGTAATATAACTCAGCATGAAAAACATTTTTCGTTTGAATTCATTTAGGCCCATTACATTTTAAAACCTAGAGGTTTTGCAAATATCACATTTATACAAGATGCATTTAAAGATGTAGATGAGTAACACAAGTCCACTCCATGAACTATTCTCAAAATTTAGGGTTTTTAAGCCTAAAGTGCAAAATCGATAATTAAAATCAATTAACCATGACTAAAGGCTAAAAAACAATTAAATAAATTCTAAACAAATCCAGACAACTAATTTTAGCAAAAAAATCAAAATGTTGACCAATTCTATAACATCACTTTCAAAACTATGGTTTTAGGTCTAAAATGTAGTTAAGTAAAATCATATTAATTTCTTCAAATTGAAAGTTTAAAAATGAAATTAGACACACTCTATAACATATTGTATAATCAATTTAACAAAATAATCCAATGGTCAATCAAATTTCAAAATTGCAAGAGTTTTGAAGAAGAAATTTGATTTTGATTCATTCTATACAAATATCTCAAATTGACATATCCAACCTATAATTAAATACATTTTAAATCATTTTACAGAATTAATTAGCAAACATAGCTTAAAATCACACAACCTAAGCTATATAGATAAATCTAGGTTAAAAATCTAAATTTCATATATCAACCATATAGAACACAATTAGCCCATCCAAATTAACCATCTAACTTATATATATATATATATATATATATATATATATATATATATATATATATATATATATAATCTAACAACCAATTTAGCTTATCATAAGCTAATTCACAAAAAAAAAATTCAAACTTAGGGTTTGAAGATTATACCAAGCATAGTATGGCAAGTCTAACACCCTTTTACTTTAAAAAATATATATACAAAAAGGTTTAGACAAAGGATTAAGTGAAAATAACAACAAGTTAGGGAAATGATAAAGAAGAGAGGGGAGACGTTCAACCACTACAAGAAGAATAAAAAGGAGTCTTCAAATGCTTAGAATAAGCAAAGAAAAAGAGAGGAGAGAACACTTTGCACTTGAGAAGCATAAGGAGCCAATATATCATCAATCACTTAGAGAAACACAAGGAGCCAATATATCATCAATCAATCAACAAAATACCAAGGAAGTGTAATATAGTCAAAGCCACCAAGGAATAGTTAACTGGTATAAGCACCACTAGATCAACGAATATACTTATTTTGGGTGAGACCAAAAACCCTAGAGAAATAAATCAACTAGTTAGCTGGCAGCTAGAACTAATTGGCTAGTTTAGGCAAGACACACACATTTAATATACTTAACCAAATCATATTCTTTCCTCATAAATTTTAAAGGTATAACAAACATAGATCCCAACTTACCAAAAACTCCAAAATCAATATAAATACATACTAACAACACAAATAATAACATCAATATTCATGCTTCATTTAAAGTTCATCCAACTCATGATTGTATCGCCCATTATACTCATTCATGCTCATTATTAAAATTAAATCATTATCCTTATGCTCATAAATCAATCCACACTTATAAAGAAGATATCACTTTCATACTTACAAACATTAACAACAAACTTTTCACATATACACTCAAAAAACCTAAAACACCTTCCATATTTAAGATTAAGGTGACATCAAGGAAAGGTCTTTTAGTGGAAAGAAAGTAGCTCTAACCTAATGGTTCCTCTACCAAGACTTCTTGAACACCTTGAAAAACCAAGAAGAAAACAATGAATAATCTTAGAATAAATCCACAAAAGCTAAGAAGGAAAACAAGTGAGACATTCAGCCTTTCCCACAATTAAATGAGCAAAAAGGAGAAATTCCAAGGAAATATTCAACCCTTAACTAACATTTGTTTAGAGAAAAAAAATAGAGTACTAAAGAAAGGATTAAGAAGAAGATAAGAAGATAATGAGGGGGGTTCAAGGTAGGAGAACAAGAAGGAGTAGAATAGAGTAAAGGAACTCTTCAACACTTAGGATTTTGCATGATAATGAGAGAAGTTAGGTGAACTAAAAGGTAAAAAAGTTACGTTTTAGTGATTTAAGCTAGATGAACTAAAAGGTAAAAATGCACATTTTAGGGGATTTTAAGCTAAAAATGAAATAAATCCTCAAAAATTGTGAAAATAATCCTACAACACACTAATATTCTCATTAGCACAAAAATACAATCCATAAAAGGTTTCATGATCATTAGATCAAGTTTGAAATGATTTGAACCAGAAAATAAATCATTAGATTTACTTTTTGTGGATAAGGTTAACAAATCTAAGAAATTCTTAGAATTGGGTATACAATAAGATTATTATTGTTATTGTTTATTTAAATGTTTTATTGTAGAATACTCTAATTCACAACAGATACTTGAGCGGTTGTCAAGAATATGTGTAACATGAGAAAGGGAAATTTAAATATCAATCTTTTCGTACCTAGTATTTCATGCTTTTTCTTTAGAATATTAATATTTGTTATATATCATATATGCTAGTATATAGACACAATATTATGTGTAACTACAATTTTTTCAAATTCTGTCAATGACGCAATTTATACTAATTTTTTTTAGTTTTCGTATTATCTATCTATCTATATATGTATGTATATACATATATCGGGTCATGTGTAATTTTAAATTGATTTAATAAATGATTATTAAATCAAATTACAAAGTAGTTAATTCTTCAATAATTACCTACTACATAGGATTTATTTGGTCACCAAAATGAGTATTTGTTTATTCAATATTCTCATTGCCAAAATATCCATATATTTTTTCTAAAAAATTTACATATAAAGTATGTCTTATCCTGTGTGAACTTGTGGAGACGATGTAGAGAAGGAGCGTTTCAATAAGACTGCCTTGACTAAGATAGAAAACGAAATTCAAATTTTTTAGGTTCACGCGTAATCAGACAATGAAATAAAGGACATTTTTTAGTGGAATGATTGACCCTGATTAATATCATAAAACTAGTTCTCGTCCATATAGTGGCAACAACGGAAGACTTTTCAACGACGTCAATTCAGAAAAGACCAATGCTTCAGATAACATAGGATTCTAGAAATTCACCAAACAGATACGTGCTAACTGAGATAAGGTTGGGTCTGGATCTGGGTATGGGTCTGGGTCTGGGTAAAATTATTTGCAAAACCGAATGATCAAAGATGAAATAATAATACTAGTATATGACATTGACTTACAGGTATACAGGCGAGGTAATACAAATACTCGATTATGAAAAATATTCCGCGAAGCATTAAGTAATGATATGACATCGTCATTATTTTTAAAATTTGGCAACGGCCGTTCTTGTCTCCTTTGTGTGAGCTAGTGGGAGCAATTCCCGAGCAACTTTGCCTTCTTCACGAATCATGAAATGAAAATCTAGGAAGGTGGGGATAACACAAAAATACTATCAACCCATACTCAAAATTCAAACCAAAAACCATAATTATTTAAAAATAAAGATATTGGTGCATACATTTATTTTTTATTAATAATAATTAAGTTATAAAAATTAATAACAATATAAAAGAAAAAAAATTGTGGCACAAAAAGATATACAAAATTGATTATAATTATAAGAACAAAAATGATGATGATACTAGAAATAATACAAATAATACAATCATCGTACTTTTCGTGCCATGATTTTATTTATTTTGTAGTATTATTAGTTTGTATTGATTAATTATCAATAAAAAAATAAAATTAATGCATTAATATATATATATATATATAGATGAATTTGGTTTTGTGTGTGGGTGCATAGTATTATTAGGGATAATAGGAATCTTTAGGAATTGAACATTTGGTGTTTTTGAATATCTTATATATATTTTAAAATTTTACATTAGATAATAAATAATTATTGAAAATAGGAAACTTTGAATAGTTCACAAATGAAAAATATCGAATAAAAATATTTCGATCAAAAAATAATAAGTCGATCTAATTTGAACCAATCTAAATCAATTATTCAATTTGAGTCGAGGCTTAAATTACATTATATTCAATAACTAATTTCAAATGTTGGATAGTATTTAATAAAAATAATAATTAAAAAGTATAAAATTTACTTACAATAAACATTTTCTTTTCAAATTAAACACACATAGACATAAATATATATACATACCAAAAAAATAATGAAAAATAAATAATTTTTAAATTATATATGTATATAATTTATCGGATTAGATATTATTTGTATTTGTTAGATTAGATATTCGATTTATTTAATTTTTTATTGACCAAATCGATTTTTTATTTTATTTTTAAAATTGAATGAATTATTTAATTTTGCAGATAAATTTAAATATCAGATTAATTCATTAGATATTCAATCATATAAACTAACCCTAGATACACAAACAACCCTAAATACAGGCGCACACTATCCGCACATACTTTCTCCTTCATCTCACTGCAGTTCAACTTTTTGGAAGCATTAAAACGTTTCTGAGGGGGAAGCTGCCGACGACAAATGAAACGGTTTTTTAAAGGTGATCTTACAAGAGATATAAAGATTTAGGAGTGTACCAAAAGAGGCAAAGCATGACGGACCCTACATTTAAGAAAGCATTTCGAACATTGTCATTTGGATCCCCCACGCCCAACGAATTGTATATAGTTTTAAAAATCAGAATGTCTATAAAACCAATATCTTTATTTATTGATTGATTTAGTAGGTGGATGGACAGATCTAATGATATTCTCTTTATATTTAAAATATTGCTGTTGCTGTGAATTTTAAGAATAAAGTTTGATCATTAATATATTTGAATATATATATATATATATATATATATATTATAAAAACATTTTTAATGTAAATATAACAATTATATTTTAATATTATAATATATTATACTTTGAAAAAAAATATGGTCAGATTTTATTTTCGAAATATAACTTTAAAAAAAACATATATCCACAATGTATTCATCTTATCAACTCCTTTCCTCTATTTTGGTTGATTTTTTTGTACCAATTCTTAGACTTATTTATCAGTTTTCACTAATTTGGTTGATTATTGAGCAAATTTGATTGGATTTGGTTTCCTTCCTATTGGAGAACGTCACATAAAATTTGACTCGTGATATGATTTGTTCATCTGTCAAACTAGTCAATTCATTATTTTTAAACTATGAGAATTGGATGCAATCAATCAATAAATAATATCATAGTTGAAAAAAGATAGGCAAGTTGACAAAATAAGACACTCATTACTAAACTTCCTATAATAACACTATATTAGAATTTTTGTTGAAACTATATGCAAAAACTTTAATGTACACATTATATAAACCTAAATGTAAAATATATGTGCACTAAATTCACAACTAATATATAATAAATATACAACATAATTTTTGTTATTTTTTATGTACAATATATTTGTAATAATTGTACAAGTAACTTTTACTATATATACAACATTTCTTATACAAATCACAAGATATTATGGAAATGGAGAGTGCTATTATAGAGATTTTTAGTAGTGGAAGTGTTCTTTTAGTAAATGAGAAACTCAAGAGTGTTATTTTGATAATTGACCCGTAATACAACTCTAGGTTGAACTCGTTATATTATGAAACTTTTTTTTTCTCGCCCATATTGTCTTATTCTTCTAACAAAGGTTTAACTAATGTTGGTATGTCTCATCAATTATAAACGAATGCTACTATTTTATGCTAATTTGGTTTGCTTCTAGATATCATTCAAGTATCTGTATCACAGATAAACTTTGATTACATCTGACTGTGATAGTGAAAAATAAAGTTTGAAGTGAGGAACATATATCTCTAGCAAAGAAGGAAAATATAGTGCTTTAAAAATAACTCATAAGCAAAATTGCAAAGGTTTCAAACGACTAAAAATATGATATATAATTTATCAAAATAACAAAAGAAAATAATATATAGTATTTCTTTTGAGCCAATTACAATTACAATCATTTAGACTTCAATTTTTTCAACTAGAGTAATCATATTTTTGTATCAATTAGGTTAATATTTAAATTTATCTTCTCTCTCTCTCTCTCTCTCTCTCTCTCTCTCTCTCTCTCTCTCTATCTATCTATCTATCTTTCTATCTCCTTTTTCTTTCTATAACTAAATTAATTCACAATTTATTTATTTATTTTGAAAAAAAATCTAGATCTAAATTTAAATAAAATCATGTCAATATTGAATATAGTTAAAAAATTATTTTTAAGAAATTGCATAATTAATATATATGATTGAATTAATTGAGAAAATCAAAAGTCTAATCGAACATAATTAAGCTATAATTTGTTATATTTTATTTTTTCTATTCTTTATTCTTTTTATACCAAATTATATATAGGCAAACATTATCCTAAACATGTAACACCCCGAGTCGATATTACTATGCGGGGGATGTGGAGTTCTTTAGGATGGAATCACCAAAAGGATGGTATACCATGTTGATATAAGTAGCCAAATCAATCCTTATAATACTCCGCTCAATTTGGGGTATTACAAAACATTTCGAATCAAATTTAGTTTCCTACATCAAATGGTCATTTCTTCCTAATTACCACCGCTATAACTGCAATTAACTCTTATCACTAAGAAAGCAATGCAATATATTATACATCTATGCAAGTATGCATCAAATGAAAGGAAATGGTTTTGCTTCTATGTTTTTTTTTTAAAGAGAAATGGTGGAAGAACTTGAAAAAGGAAGAAGTAATTAATGGTTGATAAATGGTAAGTAACTACATGTTTTAATTTTATGTTATGTTTGAATCTCCTATGTTTTATAATGTGTGTGCTTATATAACTTTATTACTTTTAAAGTATAAATTTATTATAATTTGTGAAAAATCTATTGGTTTAAAATTTTTGGGTTTAATGCTTCATTGACTTGGTATCGAGTCAAGTCTGGTATTTGTTCCCTTAACATTGATTGTGAGATCTAATGTTCAAATTCTAACTCTATTACAACATGATTTAGTAACCTGACACATCTTCTTCGTCTAATGCGACTCATTAATTTTATGGCGACCATTACCTTTTTAGTATAACTAGTATTGCCCCCGTACACCAACTCTTGGGTATCAAAAATTTTAGGTTCGAATTTTCCTTTTACTTCTCTCAATATTGTAATATCTTTATAGTATCGTTACCTATATGGTGGTTTATAATTGTTTTTACAGACACCTATAAATCTAAAAAAAAAGTATTGTCTCCCTTATAACAACCATTTATATTACACCGTAAAACTATATATGAAGGATGTCGAATATCTAAGCGGAAGAGAAATGCCAATATCTAAACTAGTAAGTATCATATCAGATTGATGACTGCAATCCATATTAACATAATAAAAATGTAAACCAAACATTTCGTAAATGTTTATCTTATCTTTTAGTAGAATATTCATTAATATGTAAACTAAATATAAGGAAATTAAATTACTCCACATTACTATAGTAATATTTTTAACGTAATGTAGAGAAATTTTTTTTTTTTCACAATTTTATATAGAAATAAATGTGTTGTCGTCACATATAGAATGGAAGACACGCTGTTATGCACTCAATGCCACTGTCAGTATACAAATAATGGATGGTTGACTCCCAGAAAAAAAAAAAGACTATCAAATTAACTCGTCAAGAAATTATGATATCATCCATTTAAATGCATGACCCAACTGTCCCCCCTTATCATCAACATGCCTCCATCATCAAAGCTTGTCAGTTGAGGATGTCAGCCTTCTCTTCTTGCTCTTTACTCAACAGCTTCAAAGAAACCAACCTTGTGGCGGAAGTCCCAGCTCACATTGGGTAAGATCTAGCGTTTGGTCTTCCTTCTTATGATGTCCCACCAAATGCTATCAAAGATCTTCTCCTCTTCGATATAACGAGTGGTCGACAGTGAGGATTACGCACGTTTTGTAGCAAGTCTTTTACCTTCCCTTCAAGACAAAAAAAAAAGGAAAAAAAAAAATAACCATGCATAATGTTACCGCAGTTACCGTTAACGTTGCATCATCCATAGTGGAACCAAACAATGTATCAGTGTTTTTAATAAGGAGCTACAAACAAGGTAGTATGGTTTTTGTTAGCTTAATTATTGATTTTTGCTCAATCATTTTAACTCAATATACGTTTCCATTCTCCACAACTTGATATACATGCTTCGCAAATGCGAATAAAATTAATGTTAGATCAAAATATCTGACTGAGACGGCTTGTGCCATAATTCCGTGGCTTAGATCACTTCACCTTTCTCTTCATTCCGTGGGCCAATTGCAGTTCAATCACCTACAGACCTATATTTCTTCTCATCTGCACCCTTTCTGCCTGAGTCTTCAATGGCGTTCACATTCATATGTGAGTGCAAGCTTCATCCGATGAAGACAAACCAGTATTACAGAATGTCAGCTTGTATACACTGGATAATCATGGCTCAGCAACTCATTGCGAGACTGATACCATCCAACTCTCAGGTGGGAGTAAAAGAATGCAAAAGTCTTTTTTAAAAAAAAAAAAAAACATTTATTGTGTGTGTACTAATACAATCAGATTAGCCAGTAAGACTCCTCGTAACTACTACTACGTAATAGGATTTACATTTAAATTATTACTGAGATAACTCCTGTCGCAGAGGAGCAATCTCTAGAGTTGTCGGGAAGAGACGAGAGAAATGCAGAAATATTATTTTTTAAAAATTTTAAAAATTAAAATGAGAGAAAGTGATAAAAAAAAGATTTATATATATAAACACATATATATTATATGTATTTTTAAAAAATAGATCAAATCTACTAAAATAATTAAGAGAAAAAAATTATTGTCTATATTAGTTGATATAAAACATTAATATTTTTTTTTTTAAATTTAATCAAATACTTTCGGTACCGATTCTGATACCAAAAATATTTTGGGAGGAAAAATATTTTCTAGACGTTTTCAAGACGGTTTCGTGCTCCACTGGTGTTACTACTTCAACTATTTGAATTTCTATCATTTATCAGGGAATCCTCCCGAATTCTGGCATTGTTGCAGACTGGTTCTGGTGTAAGTATTTCGAATCATTAGCAGAAATCTCAACTAATTTACCGAACACGCTCTATCCCAAAGCATGAGTGGAGCACTCACTATGTAATGGATTATGCAAACTTTATCGTTATATTTTTATATACTCCGGCGCATAGCTCAGCTACTATGAGATCATATGACCCACTGAGAACTGGGAAGTTTAATCAGTTTGTGGTTCGAATCTCGTTCATGTCTGATCATGCAATATATGCTGCCGCTGAGGTATATGCTGCGATTAATCTCGGTTAAAATGTTCTACCGGTGAAACCGTAGACGTCACCTTATTTCAATTTCTTAAAACGCATATTGCATGCCCTATAACACCAGTAACTTCTCATTCATTATATTTCTACAATTAATGGCAGCCACAATCTAGTAATTCTTAGCCTTCGGAGCACAATTTACATAAAATTTAGCAAATTAATAAATACTACTATTATGTATAGCTCACATGCACAAGCACATTTCCCGGAAACTAATATCGATCTCCACTAACTGGCCGTTTTTAGTAAGCTCCATTTACCACCAGCTATATCGTCACTTATCAATAATATTTCTAAAGCGTATCTAATTGGCCATTTGCATGAACTCCTACCTGACCACCGAGAATAATTGTGAAGAGCCGATTTTTATTGATGCCAATAAAACTCCATTTGACTTGCCATTCCGATTTTCGTATTTTTGTTTTACTAACATGTACACAAATATATTATTTTATAAATAAAAAAAGTTTCCCTGTCTTCGTTCCGTACCCGTACAATATTGCTGATTTTATTTATACTGCAACTGTTTTGGTCACAATATGACTGAGGAAGATGCCTTGCACTGTAACGATTTGGCTTCTCATTGTTCTGCATAATTGGTTTTGATAATTATTGAGCGCGCTTCATTTTTCCATGTTTGATTTCTATTTGGCGTTTTATTCCTCCCATTTTCACGTTTAACCGAGCACCTCTACTGTGTTAGTTGAGGCGTATTTAATGTGGCTTAAATTTACTATGCGCATACATCAATCAGCCTTGCTAATCCTCACTCTATTTCACAATATATATCACTTTTATATTGGACTTACTTATTAAGAAATAGTAATAATTTTGAGACAATAAAATATCTAAGATGACAAATGTACCTTCATATAAATATGCTTGAAAACTTGATCATTAATCAATATAAAAGAAAAAGTAAAGGGTGTAGTAGAAAATGTGATATTTAATTCAAGTGAGTTTTTGTAACTTAACTTACATTTTCAAATAAGTTTTAAAAGAAAAAGTAACTTATATTATAAAATTGATGGAGTATATTAAAGCGATCATTTTACATTCATTTATATTTTTTTATTTATTTGTTTGTTTGACGTATTTGTTCTACAATTAATAGCTCAACAATCCCAATGTACTCAATTGTCTTTCAATTTATCTATGATTTTCATTCATTTTTTGGTTTGATAAAGATAACTGTTTGCTCTAGTATTTATCTACACAATGATCAGATATAGATAGATAGATTAAATTGCACTCATGGCTAGGGAATTGGGAGGGAAAATTTTGTTCCCTAATTTCAAACCACTTTTCAACTTTTATATATTTTTAGATTTATTTTCAAGTGTTCATTAAGATATTTGATATAGTTTCAAAAGTGATTGATTAAACTATTAAATGAGCAAATGAGGCATGTGCATGCTTGATATATGGTAGAAAACATGGCTAATAAAGTTTTTTTTTTTAAATACAGGAGATCGGTGCTTTAGATAAGGGGTGGGGGACACCCAAGCACCGATGGTGGGTTTTGAATCCTTAACCGCCTACTTAGGATAATGATCCATTTTTGTCTTGTCATGGTCAGAAATATGAATCATAATAAACTTCTTTTTGTAAGTTTACTTTTAACCAAATTAAATGTTATTTTAGGATTTCAATGTAAATTTTAATTATGTTTCTTAATTTACCCTATATCATATTTAAATACTTATATTTAGGTCTTTATATTCCAAAACTTTATAATTCAATATTTAACAATTATTATGGATATAATAGCTTAAATGACCCTAATTATGAATTAGATGTAGTATATATTAGGGCTAGGTATGTGCCTACAATCATCAACCTAAGCCCAATGAAGTTCTTACATACATACTTATTATACCATATATATTAGCAAAAGGTGAGAAGAGTTGTTTATTCAATGAGAATGCTGACAATTCACATGAAGCTTCTTACATTAAGAAATAGAAGAAGAGGATGAGAAAGAAATACCAACATATAAAGCTCATATTTGGTCTGATTTCCCTCCTAATCATTCATGGACGTGGTACTTTATTAAATATTGATGTAAACGGGTTTTTAGCTTCCTCTTTATCTATCTATCTATCTATCTATCTATCAATATATAAATGGAGTCCAAACAACATGTATTTCCCATGTATAACTATCTTTGTCAACAAACTTGGAAAGTAATAATAACAAACAAAAAAAAAGTGTTCAAACTAGTAGCTAAGTGTTTTGACTTCTTCATTTGGGAAAAAGAGAGCTTGAAATCTTGTGATAGACAAAAACAAAGTAAAGAGCTCAAAACTAGTAAAAAAAATTGCCAAGATGGAAAGTGATAACCAAAAGGAGGGTGAGTGGTGGTCAAAGTGAAGGTAAACTCCAATGTTGTCAGTGGAGTAGTGATTTTATCACTAATGAGAGGATAAGATCACTAAATTGAAGATTAAATTGGAAGGTGTAAGTTTTCAAACTCCATGAATTAGGTATTTTTTTCACTTTTTTTCAATTTGATTGGGATTTCTCTTAAGGGGGTTGAGCCATAGATACTACATATGGAAGGATGTAAATCATTATAATGGTTAATGTATCTAATGTGTTTGTGTTCCCAAGTGGTGTTTAGTGCTTGCTTTTTGATGTATGGTGGATGTTTTTATGGTGAGTGCTTAGTGTTATTTCTTAATAAGGCAACAAAAATAGCAGATTCAGAAAATGAGGTTATTCTGATTATTAGAATGTTGTAAAATGGATTGTAGCATTGTTTGCAGTCCAATCAATTTTATTCATGTAGAACTCGGGAACTTTACTTATTAAGTATTATAACAAACTAATTTTTTTTCTTTTTGGTATGGAAGAGAGTTATTCTCAATAATTATTAATTTACATTTTAAGTTACGATCATCATTTATACCTTTCTCTATTATGTTAGGACTAAATACAGTTGTTCCACCTTGGAACCTTTATTTATAAGGCATAGAAAATGATTTTAAGTTACAATTGTCAACTGTACATTTTTCTATTGTGCTTGCATTATAGACAACGGTTATAATTTCTTAACCATTATCTATTTATTTTGATTTTTTTTCATCTTGGTCTTTTTATTAGAGAAATTATAGACTATTGTCTAAATTAAAACAACCACATATATGTTGTCATCTATGTTGATTTTTGTAGTAATGTTTGGTCATCCAAGCATGAAGGGTGTGTTTTTGTTTTACATTGAATTAGTCTTTTTTGTTTGATTCCCATGCAAGAACATTTCAATAATTAACATTTGTCTTTCATGAAGACTTTCACTAATTAACCTTATCTTGCATTAATGAAGAACACCATGGTAAAAAGTAAAAAAATTTGCTTAGGATATATAGAAGTGCTTGAGGTTAGCAACTAAACTAGCAAAAGGAATGAAAAGTAACCCATTTCATGCAAGTACTATGTTATAGCCCATACCCTGCCAATAAGTCCCTTAAATTAGATGGAATACCTGCAATGTTGTGTTGTTACTTATGCATGCTATTTTACCACCACAAATCTTATTATTTGTCATGTTAATTGGATGCTTAGAACAATTTCATCACAAATGTACTTATTTCAGTTCCTTAGTAAGATAAAATTAAATTAGTGAATTAAGCATCTAAGGAGATTAATAGTGATATCAAACACTCTTGATAAAAAGTCATTAATTTGCATGATATGCTTAAATTGTTTTTTTTTCTCCAATTATGATGTATCGTGAAATGATTTGTTTTGATTTTTCTCTAGTTTGTTAAAGAGTTGATTTTCTGAACAATTTTATGATCAATTTAATGTCACATTTGACATTTTCATTCCTTTATTTTGGCAATAATTAGAGTTAATGTTCAAATGCATGATTTTTATTTTATCATATTTTTTTCCTATATAACTAACATCTAAAATTTTGATAGTATGATGGCTTACAACTTGGAAAAAAAATTAGCTTAGGTAACTAATATCTTCTTTATCACCTTGGTCTTTTATATTATCTTGGTTTTTGCATGAATGCTTTAATATGCTATTAATGAATAAAAAAATAATGAAATAGTGAAGTGAGGATGTTGTATTATAAGTCATCAACATGGAAGTCGTAACACCCCAAAATTTACTACTTAAAAATTTATTTTTTGAATTATTAATTACAAAAAATAATAGGTGTTACTGCCATATTTACTATAAGTCTGGCATCCTCTACCATCCTTATACTAAGTATTAAGGCTAAAATGTTACTGTACATAAATAGCATGTATAGTGTAAGAAAAAAATATAGATTTTATTACAAATTACATTATATTGATAAATACAAAAGAATCAGGCAAATCCATTTTAATATGATAAAAGGAGAAATAGCAAGGGACTTAAGAGTCCGAAGAATATCAAGATCAAAATATGTTAGGGCAAGCACCAAATAGTCCTAACTCTCAACCCTCTACTAGAAGTTATTAAGCTGAACCCTCAAGGTAAACACTACCCATCGAATAAGTAGGGGATCGCGGACGGAACTCATTGGTACTACGGTATTGAGTAAGCCATTACACAATACTAACATGCAAGGTCACATGGGACACATATACATAATAATATAGAATAGATACATCAGGGGAATTAGGGAAATGATGCAATCATAAAATGGCGACAACTAATATTTTATAAGGTGAACACAGAAAACGCATGTTCCATAATTATACCCATTTCCATGATTATCTATTTTGTCTTTATTTTCAATTATGAAGGTGAACCCTTAGGTCATCAGCCTATGTTAAAGTCAAAGTCAATACTAAGGTTATCCTATCAAAAGTCTAAGGTCATCCTACGTCCAATTGTTCCCTTACAATATATTAGATCAAAATTTACCAAAATACCCTTGAGACCCTAATTTCATCATTTTATTTAGTTTCGTACCACACATCATAATTACGAGAAATTTATCATGAAAAGGCTAAAAGATAATTGTAACACCCTGAGTTGATACGACCACGTAGGGCTACTGGAAATCTTTCGGATTGATCGGCTGACCCCACATATCAACAAAAGTCCTTTCAGCGCGCTTTGTTCTCACTCATGCACTTCTCGAGAAATTTTTAGAAAACTTTAGAATCTTTCTAGGAGGCTCACCCATCCTAAAAATTGCTCCACAGCTAGTACGCTTAAGTATGGAGTTCTTAGGATGGAATTACCAAAAGGATGGTATACTATATTTTTGGTGATTCCGTCCTAAGAACTCCACAGTTAATTGTGCTAGCTGTAGAGCAATTTTTAGGATGGGTGACCCTCCTGGTAAGTTCCGAAAATTTTCTAAAAATTTCTGAGGAAGTGCGTGAGTGATGACAAAGCTCGCTAAAAGGACTTTTGTTGATCTGTGGGGGCAGCCGATCAATCCGAAAATACTTCAAGGTAGCCCCCGTATAATCGTATCGATTCGAGGTGTTATAAATGGTATCAAAGTAAAACCGCGACCGTGAGCTGAACTTGGATGAGCCAGTCAGCCACCTAGCGGAATGATTCTTGGGATAAACTGTATTGAGATGGTTAGTGGTTGAGGTGCAACGAGGATGTTACGTTCTTTGAGTGGGGATGAATGTAATACCCCAAATTAAGTAGAGTGTTATAATGATTGATATAGCTACTTATATCAACATGGTATACCATCCTAAGAACTCCACAGTTAAGCGTGCTGGCCGTGGAGCAATTTTTAGGATGGGTGATCCTCCTGGGAAGTTTCGAACATTTTCTAAAAATTTCTTGGAAAGTGTGTGAGTGAGGAAAAAGCCCACTAAAAGAACTTGTGTTGATCTATGGGGGCAGCTGATCAATTCGACAATGCTCCAAGGTAGCCTACGTGTGGTCATATTGACTCGGGGTGTTATAATAACAATTCATAAAAATTTAGCGCATCGATAATCTTTAAAATTTAGTGATTGACTGTATTTTTCACTTTTCATAAATTTAATAGGTTGCACCCATAAACCCCTTTATCATGCATTCTTCATGTATCAAATTTTCCATGAAGCATATACGTACATATTTATAGCATATTATGGTAGTTACTAGGGTAATTAAAATCTTAGAGCATTGAAGAGGCATTCCTAACCTTAGATCATGCATATAATATTATCATATTCTAACCCTAATCATGTGTGGATGCTTTTATAATATCAACCCTAACTACCATGCAATAATGTTCATGAAACACTTATCATGGAAATTTCATCATAACTTAACAAGGTTACAAATCCTATCAAAACCCTTGACATGCATACGTTAATCATTTAACATATTACCCATACATGTATGATATGTCAAATACACACTACCTCTTTAATATCATACTTTCACATTTCACACCTATTAATAACACTTGCACACCTAATGTAAACTTCGACATGTAACACGTACATGTAACATAATAAAGGTTATATGTTTGTTACCAAGGAAATATTGAAATACATAAACATTGCTCAATGGAAATAAAACATTCAAACTAGAAAGCTGGAAATGATAATAGTTGGATGTCGCTCTATCCGGGCCCCAACCCTGGATTACTACAACATTACTTTACCTCGATCATTTCATCATAAGTGGCAAAGTCATCTAGAGCATCCTCAGTCACTTGCACAGGCTCAAGAGGGGACAATGTTTGTGGGAATGAGTTGTACCTATAATAAGGATGATCAGTACGCTACGTACTGAATAAGGTAACAATACAGTAAAATAGGATTAAAGGAGTTAACAATACCACAACAAGAAATAAAATGCACATAAGCAAGTCATGATGGTTCTTTCATTATTTTTTGGACTCAGGATAATAGTGTCATAATTAGTCAACTCCTGAATTATGTCCAAGTGGGTTCGGAACCCCAATATTCTTGTCAGTAGATAGGTAAATAAGATACAACTATAGGGTAGTACACTCCCGGCCACTATTGTAACACCCCTAAATTTTACAGTTGGTTTTTTTTTGTACAGAAACCATATACTAAAACAAGGGGTGTTACCACCATGATTAGTACAAGACTGACTCCTCGGCCAATCTTATACCAACCATAAGGCTAGAAAATTTGAAAGACATTAATTTTGAATAGACGATAAACTAAAAAGTTTATAAAAATTCATAATTAAAACAGAGTACGCAAAGTCAGAGTTAATACAAGATAGAAAACGAGTATATTAATAAGGCCCCTATGTGGAAAATGAAGCGATCAGTACAATAGTGAGAAAGCAGGATAAGATGAGTGAAATACCCTAAAAATTTGAATTTAGGAAATTATGTTAAAATAAGAATTTATTAGAAAATTAATTAAATAAATTATTTTATTAAAATAAGGGGAGTATTTAAGGCAAAATTATGAGGAAAATAATAAAGAATTTAATTAGGGAAGATTAGGGTATTTTTCTAATTAAAATAAAATTTAGAAAAAATTAACCAAAATATCCTAAATTAATATAAAAAGGAATTTAATTACTATTTTACTAATTTTTTTATTTTGAAATATTTAAAAATATCAAAATATTCTAAATACCCTAACCAACCTATTTTTCCTTTTTTCTTTTTCTTTTTTTCCTTTTTCCTTTTCTTTCCTCTTTTTCTCCTCTCTCCTTTTTTTCTTTTTCCCTCTTCTTCCCCGGATTGGGCCAACCCTTCTCACGGCCCAACTCCTCTCCTTCTCTTCTTTCCCCTCGCGGCCTAGCCTACCAACCTTTTTTTTCTCTCCACCTCACCCGCCTAGTTCCCCTTCTTTTTCTTTCTTTTCTTTTTTCCTCAGACCAGCCGGTCGACCCCCCTCTCCTTCTTCCTCCCTTTTCCCTCCCACACATTGCAAGCTAAAGCTTGCAACTCTGCTCTACCGATCACCCCAGCCACTGTACCGCTGGCCTACCTCTCTCTCTCTTCTCTCCTCGTCCTTTGCCTTTCTTTTTCCGGCCCCAACTACCCCTATACCTCCTCCCATGCATGCCTCTCCCTTTCCTTTTCTCCTCCCCGACCGAATCTATAACTACCCAATTGCAAGCTTATACAGGACTGCCACCGCCAGTAGGCAAGCTCTGCCTCACCTACCCACTTGTCCTCTTCCCTCTTTGTCGTATCCTCCCTCCAATGGCCTATAAATACCCCCAACCAATCCCATTTGGCCCCTTTTTCCCTTCCCAAAAAATCTAACCTCATTGCACCACCACCGCTTCAGACGTCGTCCCCGTCACCGTTGCCCAACATCGCCACCCAAAACACCCCCCAAACCCTTACCTACATTACGTACCCTCCACCGAACCATACCACTCACCACCCCTAGTTTCCCCTACACGAGCCACCCTAACCGTGCAAAGTTGGCTGCTAACCGGCCACTTTGCAGCCATCGCCGCCCCTCTCGCTATCATTCGCTACCTTCTATGCCACAACCACCGCCTCTCCCACCACTCAATCCACTTAGTAGAGCCTCCCCTACCTTCCTTTATCCCTTCCTTCTTCTCCTTCACCCTTCCTCCTTCTCCACCACCCTCAGCCACCACGATAACTACCACCCTTGCTGCACCACCATCACACTCCAACCCTTTCAACCCAGAGAATCCACCACCACCACAACCACCATCTCACTCTCCCTTTTCTAGCCTAAAAAGCCACCTCTCCAACACCTCCACTTCCTCCACCACCACCGTCGTGCGCTGCTGCCGTCTAGCTACCACCACCACTAGGTTGTGCCCTAACCTTCCTAACCCTTAAGTATAATTAGTGTAATTATTACTTTATTTTATTAGTGTTACTACTATTATTATAATTATCATCATCATCATCATTATTATTATTATTATTGCTATTATTATTGTTGTTGTTAGCATTGACATTGCTAGTATTATTATTATTATTATTATTATTATTATTATTATTATTATTATTATTATTATTATCGTCGTCGTCGTCGTCGTCGTCGCTACTATTTTTATTATTACTAGTATTATTGTTATTATTATTACTCATATTAATATTACTATCATTACTAATAATAATAATAATATTATTATTATTATTATTATTATTATCATCATCATCATCATCATCGAATTTATTATCTCTATTATGACTAATATTGTTAATAATATCTTATCATTGACCAATATAGCTACCTAAACCTATTTTGACTAGTAATAGCATGATTAACCATTTTAAGAATAATGCCACTATTTTTACTAATAAAGCTACTATTATTATTAATATCCCTAATACTAGGTTATGATAAAGGTAAGTAGGAAATAATGATAAAGTTGGTAAGAGGGAAGTTAATCATAGTATTTCCCTCTTATAAGTGAACCAAGTCCAAACCCTAAGAAGGCATAGGAGCATGCTCTAAGCTCGGTATCGTTTTAGGTAAGGATATGGTGAAGGCCTAATGTGTGTGAAAAATTTGTTATGTGTGTGCCTTATATATTATGGATTATGCTCTTGTAGTGCAGCGTGCTAAGCACGGAGATAAGGTAAGTTGCATGTATTTTATGACATGTGTAATGTGGTATTGTAACTTGTACTTGGATGTGCTTATGTAATATTACCCCTCATGACATGCTTGATAGGAAGCTCTAAATAGTATGATGTGGTTGTGAGAGAATTGAAAAAGAGTGAGGAAAGTGAGTTGACTAGAGAATGGTAAGGATGGTATAAATATCTTATGACCTATGGGTGGACAAAAGGAGGAATGATAGGAATAAATTAAGGGAATGGACCAAAATATGCATGGGGAGTATAGGGTTTGCATGGGATGGTTATCCTTTGTATAGGGATGACCTTTACATGGGAAAATTTGACTTGAGGGTTAAGTAAGGTAAGGGAAGAATTGTTAGCGTGATTGGAGTCCATATGTTAAAAATAGTACATGGGTTGGTATAATGATGCATGGGAGACTTGACTAGGGTTTTGGGAGGAAACCCTAAGTGAGAGAAGTGTGTAAGGAGGGAAAAACTAACGAAAATGGTTAAAATGGAGAATAAAGAATGATAGGGGTGTCATATGGAGGAAAGGTGAGCTAAGTGAGAAAAAGGTATTTGTGCTTGAAGGGGTGACACAAATGAAAGGAGAAGTACCAGAGTTTCGGGGAGCAAACTAGGATTTTTGTGATCATGTGTGAGAGTTGGATAGTGAGGTTATGATGTTAGGTGAGGTTTGAGGAAAGTGATGGTTTGGTAGTAAAGAAGAGTATAGGTTGTGTAGGATCAAGGGAAATGAGGCCACATAGTCCATATTAGGGTTTTAGAGGGAAACCCTAGAGAGTAAAGAGGAGTCAAGCTAGAGTTATGAGGAGTGAGCCTTGAACCACGTGTAGAAGAATTTGGGTTCTCATGGTAAGTGGGAAAATGGGGAGAAATTCTTGGGGTCATAGGTTGTGTTGGACGTGTGTCATGTGGAAGAGAGGATGGTAAGTAAGAGAGGTGCTAGGGTTTTAGGATGGCCAACTAGGGTTTCATGGCCACATGTACAAAATGGGAAGTAAAGTAGGGTGCTTGGAGATGAATTGAGTGAGGTGATGAGTTGGGGACAAAGGAGCATGAGTTGTGTGGGATAGAGGAAGGTCGGGTCATATAGACCAAATTAGGGTTTCACAAAGGAAAACCCTAGAGAGCGATAGTGAGTTGACTCAGAGATATAGAAAGTGGGCCTCGACCCATGCACATAGGAGTTGAGTATTCATGGTAATGAGGAAAAGGGAAAAGGATATTTGATGTACTAGAGGGTGTAGAAGTCCCAAGATATGGGATAGGATTATCAAGAAGCTGAGAATAAAAGGGTAACCATGGGAAGCCTAGTAGGTTATGCATGTCTAGTCAGGGTTGTGTGTGGAGTAAGACACGAATAAAATAGTAAACACTTAAAGTGAAAGATTATCGAGTTGGGCCTAGTGAGGATATATTTTTCTGATCCACTGACTATAATAGTGGTTAGGTGCATTTTTCCCTATGGAGTGATATCCGTCCACCAGCTATAACAGTGGTCAGGTGTGTTCTACCCTGTGGAGTGTTTCTGATCCATCGGCTATAATAGTGGAGGATTCTAGGCTCAATAAACCAAACTTTATATGGTAATAATACATGAAAAGATACTAATTACTTACAGTAGAACACCACGTGAGTCGGGGCCAATGATGTTGATTTTCCAGTCCATTGACAATAATATTGGTCAGGTGCGTTTTGCCCTGTGGAGTGATTCTAGTCCACCGGCTATAATAGTGGTCAAGTGTTCTGCCTTATAGAGTATTTTCGGTCAACTGGCTATAATAGTGGGGTTGCCATACTCACACAGAATTAATATGAGAAATGTGTAAAATAGAAATATTAGTCTAAGTCTAGCTTGATGATATGAACCTAAATTATGCTTTGTATGCCTTGTTTGTTTATTTTCTTACATGACCTTACCCATATGGTTACCTTGCTTAATACGTAGTGTACTAACAACCCGTTTCATGGGTGCTGCTCATTTCCACGAGTAGAGGCCCCTTTTGAGTTTGTGCAGGTAGGAGGTACTGTATTTGATGCCTATGACGTACTGGATACATAGAGCAAGGATGTGTGATGGTCGTTGAACTTACTTGGGGTCGAGAGCGAGTGCCAACAAGACTTTCTACCTTTTTCCTAGTTTTACTTGATCATTGTATAACTTTTCCCCTCAGGGCTTGACTTTGTATTTATTTTAATTCTATATTAACGCATTAATTTCACACTCTAATTCTCTCTTTATGAGTATTTTGAATTTCTATGTTTCTCTACCTTAAGTGTATTTATTGATTCGTGAAATTATCATTAGCCTTATGGTTGGTGTGAGATTGGTCGTTGGCCGGACTTGTACTCATCACGATGGTAGTACTTTCATGCTTGTATTTGTTTTAATTAAACAAAAAATTTCAACTTTGTTTTTAGGGGTGTTATAATGAGTCCGGAAAATACTCCCTTAGACCCCA
Source organism: Tamarix chinensis (assembly GCA_030549775.1). Taxonomy (NCBI): domain Eukaryota; kingdom Viridiplantae; phylum Streptophyta; class Magnoliopsida; order Caryophyllales; family Tamaricaceae; genus Tamarix; species Tamarix chinensis. The sequence goes on along the minus strand of CM060179.1, from coordinate 6,615,093 downwards.
GGACAAGTCCAACAAGCTATTACTCAGTCCCGCCCAATACATTAAAGGCATCAAAATCATCACATGCAACATCTCCTACCTACACCAACTCAAAAAGGGTCACTGCTCGTGGGAATGAGCAATACCCATGAAAGGAGTGATCAATACACTACGTACTAAGTAAGGTAAACATATGGCTAGGACCATGTAAGTGCAAATAGACAAAAGGTGTATATAATACTTCATTCAAGTTCAACATCATTATTATGACATAGGCCATTATTTCTATCTTACACGTGTCCCAGATTATATCCACGTGAGTACAGGGACCCCACTATTATATCTGGTGGAACAAAAATGATACTTCAGGGCAAAACGTTCCAGACCACTATTATAGCCGGTGGATCGAAAAATTATCACAACTTGGCCCAACTTATGTGGTGTTCCACTGTAAGTAGTTATTGTCTTTTTCATGATTTATTTTATATAAGGTTTGGTTTATCGATCTTGGAACCCCTTCTATAATAGTCGTCGACCAGAAATGATACTCCAGGGCAAAATACACCTAGCCACTATTATAGCGGGTTGACCGGAACACACTCTAGGGTAACAAAGCTCCTAGCCACTATTATAGCCGATGAACCGGAATACATTTTGACCTGGGCCCGACTCGATAATCTTTCACTCTAAGTAGTTAGTGTTTTACTCATCTCTTATTCCACACACAATCCCAACTAGACATGCATAACCCACTGAACTTTCCATTCTCACCCCTTCACCCCAGCTCTCCTGAAAAATTTTGTCCCATATCTTGGGACCTCTATGCACCCTAGGACTCCAATACTCCTTCCTCATCTTCCCCTACTCACCATGAAAACCCAAACTCTTGTGTACGTGAGTCAAGGCACATCTCCACCGTCACCCTCTAGGGTTTCCTTCAGAAACCCTAATCTAGCCTATGTGTCCTAACCTCTCCTTATCATAGAGGGGCCAAGCTCCCTTTTCTTCCAACACCATCACTCCACTCAATCTACACCCAATATCACCACCTTACTTCCCATCCTTCACATGTGATCATGAAAGCCCTAATTAGCCACCCCAAACCCTAGTACCTCTCCTTTCTCTTACGTCATCCCCTCATCATCCACACACACCACTCCTTTTTCCACTTGACTCATTGTCCCCTCCATGTGGAAACCTTCCATTCTCAACCCATACTCCAATCACTTACCATCAACTCTTCCTTCCACACACTTCTCCCACTTAGGATCTTTCTTACAATCCTAGTTAAGTCCCCTATGCACACTTATACCAACCCGTGTACCATTCTTCACTCATAGACTCCAATCACCCAAAATATTCTTCCCTCACCTTTCTTAACCCTTAAGTTACCTTTTCACACATAAAAGTTACCCCATGAAAGATTTATTCCCACTTCTCATTTTATTCATACTATCATTATATTTGTTCACCCATAAGTCATAAGGTTCTTAGGTCTTTCTCACTTCCCTCTTACCACTCCATTTTTCCTTACTTCTTTTTATCTCCCCACAACTTCACTATCCTACTAAGGACCCCTATCATGCATATCATATAGGGCAACCATACATAAGGCATAACACAAAACACAAGTCTTGTCACCATATTAAACATATCATAGCACATATACAACTTATCTTGGCTACACACTTAGCAAGCTGCGCTACAAGCATATAAACCATAACCACATGGGATACAAGCATATAACCAAACACACATGGACACATAGCACATAATTTGGCCTTAACCACATCCTTACCTAGATCGACACCGGGCTTGGAACATGAATCCTACACCTCCTTAGGAGGAAGGTTTTGGTTCACCTATAAGAGTGGAATGCTCATGTTAACTTCCCTCTTATTTCTTTTATTATCCCCTAACTAATTACTAGCAAAACACTAATAGTAGTAATAACAATAATAATAGTCTTGATAATAATAGTATTAGTATTATTAATGATACTAACAATAATAGTAGTAGTAATAATAACCATAATAAGACTAATAGTAGTAATGATGATGATAATAATGATGATGATGATGATGATGATGATGATGATGATGATGATGATAATGGAAGAAATTGTAGTAATAATAATAATGATGATGATGATAATGATAATGATAATAATAAGACTAAATATAACAATTATATAAAAATAATTTATACTTAAATAGAAGCGAAGATTAGGGCAAAACAAGAGGTGGAGGTAATAGTTAGGTTAGTGGTTGCGGCGGTGGTGACAGTGGAAGGGTGGTGATTTGAAAAAACTCAACTTTGGGGTTAGAAGAGGGAAAGGGATGTGGTGGTTGTGAGGTGGTTGGTTCCTTGGACTAGGAGGGTTGCAGTGATGGTGGTGGTGTGTCACGGTGGCAGTGCAGGTGGTGGCAGCTACTGTGGCCGAAGGTGGAGGAGAATAAAGGAGAGGGAATGAGGGGGAGAAAAGGGAAAGGAAAGGTATGGGGAGGTAGGGGAGGTTTTATGGGTTGAGGGGGAGGTAGTGGAATTGGTGGTTGTGGCGGAGTAGGAGGCGACAGGGTATAAAGGGCAGATCGACTTGCCCACTTTGCACGAGTGGGATGGGCTATATAGGGATAGTTAGGGGTAAGGAGTGGTCTTGTTTGGTGGAGGGTAATGTAGGGAAAAGGCTGGGCGGAGGTTTGGGCAGTGGCGACATATGACGACGGTTAGGGGTGAGTCTAATAGTGTGGAAGAAGTAAGCTTCGGGGATTTATGGACAAGGAAAAAGGGAGTGGGAGGGGTAGGCGGCTATCGACCAACGATGGCAAGCCGGTGCAAGTCTGCGAGGTTTAGGTTCACAGGGGGTAGGGGACGAGAAAAGAAGGAGAGGGGGTATGCGAGAGGGGTCGTAGAGGGGTGGGTTTCGCCTAAAATGGAAAGGAACTGGATGGAGGAGAGAGGAAGAAGAAGAAGAAGAAGAAGAAGAAGAAAGTGGGTCAGCCCACGTACATGAAGGAGAGGGAAGAAGGAAGGGACGGTTAGGCTAGCCTAACCGGGGGTAAGAAGGAAGAAAAGAAAAAGATAGGGGAAAGGGTTGGACATGTAAAGAAGGGGAGAAGGGTCAGCGGCCCAGTGGGGGAAGGAGAGAAGAAGAGGGTTGGGTGGCCCAAAGGAGGAAGAAAAGAAGGAAAAGGGGGAAAAAAGGGAAAAGGAAAAAGGAAAAAGGAGAGAAATAAGATAAAATAATTTTTGAAATTAGGGTATTTAATTATTTAGATGGATAAATTATTTTTAATAAAATAATTTATAAAATTTTAAGTTATCCATTTATGGGGATAATTTTAGTAAAATATGGGTTTGGAAAATTATTGAAATAAAAAGAGTATGACCGAATAATAATATATTTATTTTAATTTATTAAATAATCATATCTATTTTTATTTTTTTTAAATCTATAATATAACTAAATTAATAATTGAAAAGGAAATTAAATTATCCCAAATGAATATTAATTATTAATTTCTAGGCTTTTAATTTTTTTTGAGTATTAGAACTGTTCTCACTAGTGAATTAGTAATTAAGGTACAACATGCCCCATCCCATGTGGTGTTCCACTATAAATGGTTAGTATCTTCACATAGGTTATCATTATCCAAGGTTATTACTTGAGTTCGAGACCCTACTATTCTCACCAATGGATCGGTAAATAAGATACAACCCTAGGACAGTATGCACCTGACCACTATTCTCACCAACGGATCACTTAACAAGGTACAACCGGCCCCGATTCAAGTGATCTTCCACTTTAAATGATTAGTATCTTATTCATGTCTTATTTGTTCAGATACCACACACAGCCATGCACAACTCAAGTATAACTCCTACCCTACTACCACCCCAGGCCAACCCTAGTTTCCTAAGTCTGACACATCCTCACCCCTCCCCCCAATGATCCTTTGAGTCCCCAATTTATCTAACAACCTAAACATGCAATTAGAAACTCCTTTTATTTATTAGTTATAGCCCACTTCCCCCGTTCCTCACATATGATAACAATTGGCCCCTAGGGACTCCTTAAAACCCTAGTTTTTCCCCAAGTTGGTCTAGCCCCTTTTCTACAACTTATTTAGCCCTAAATTTCCACAACCAAGCATATATTACTATTATTATCCATCCCCTAAAGTTTTGTAGCCTAAATCCTTCATTTTGCACATGTGATAATGGACTATTCTCTATACTCTAATTTCCCTTTAGTAGTTGTATCTGCTCCCACTTATCCCACTTAGACATCAAGCTTAGCACACAATCCCTAAATATCATATTCAACATCATAGTTTAGAGGTACGACTCAACTCTCTCATTTCCTACATGTGATAATGACCTACCCCTAGGGTTTTGTACTACCAAAACCCTAGCTCTACCTATTTAGCAATCTCCCAACCTTTAGCATCCAAGGACTCTCCCATTTGTTGCCAAGCTACCCAACAACGTTATCATCTCCCCTGCATCCACCCTTATCAACCATCTTTCACTTAGTCACCCCCAAACATAGCCTATATTAGGTTTGACTCACCCCATGCATGGTCAACCCTCTCCATGTAATATCTAACCTAATCCAATTTTATAATTTTCATAGTTATTATTTAACACCTTCCAAATGATATTTATCTAAATTTTTCCCTAGGGTTTCCCTATATACCATTTTTCACAATATTGATCAAAATGTTTCTGGGTCTCCAACCTACCTAAGCCTCATGTCCTTAAATACAAGAACTTATCAGCATTCCCAAAACATGCAGTATCACATAATAGAATTACATATCAACATGTGAACCAACACAATCACGTTCGCACATATTCTTACCTTAGATCCTTGCAAGCTAAGCTGCACAAACAACCCCAGAACATGTAACATTTCATACAAGTATTCACTTAAAACATAATAAAGTCACATAAAAATAAGGCCCTAGCTATGAATATATCCTTACCAAAACGACTCAGGTCTTTAACCAAGAATAACCTATGCCTTCTCTCCTGTGGTCACTAGAACAATACCTAAAAATAGGAATATCCGAAATTAAGCTATCTTATCCTTTTTATTCCTTTTCTTTTTTTCTTTAGATAAAATGATAATAAATAATAATAAATAATCTAATTAAATGGAACTCAAAATGGAGGAAAGAAATTGGTGGTTACCAGAATGGGTAAGAGAAGTGGAGCAGTGGTGCGACGGTGGCGCAAAGTGGAGATTAGTTTTTTGTTAGGAAACAGAGTGGGTATTTGTAATACTCCATTTTTATAAATATTCATTTTAAATTGATAATTGCATGTGATTAGTTATAATGATTATTTTAGAAGGTTTAGTATTAAAAGTGTTATTATTATTCATATTATTACAATGGTTTATATATAAATTTAGTTGGGTCAAAATTAATAGAAATTGGGCTATTAAATTTAATCCTAGATTATAACCTTAAATATTAGCCAAATTATTTTATGAATAACCTTTGATCCAAAACTCAAAATAAATTTCCTAAAATTTATCTCAAATTAATTTTAGTCTTCCCTTTCTTTTTAACCAATTCTATATCAGATTATTTTTTTTCAATATATTTTCACCCTATACCCTAATCTATCTAAATTGAACCTAAAACTAAAATAAAATAAAACTATTTTTACTCTGCCATTTTACCCTCTAAACTTACCCCTTAGGTGCCCCAGTTTCCTCCCCCAATCAATCTCCTTGTCTCCCTCCTTACCTCACTACACTCAACCTATCTACATATACATCTATATATGTAAACACACACATGCACACTACCCCCAAGAGCCAAATAGCCCCTGACTCCCCCTCTCATCATCACCTTCCTTCACTTCCCCCTCAAAAAAATAACCTATTCCCCCTCTTTTCTCTAATTCAACACCTTTCCCCTTGCTAAACCCAAGCCCCTGCATTCATCCACCCAACTCTCCAACGCAGCACCACCTTCCTCCTCCCCCTCTTCTTCTTGCATGCACAACCCCAATCCACCATCACCCCTCCTTACCTCTTGCTCCTCTCCCCCTAATCCTTCCTCCCTCTGCATTTTCTCCACCCCTCCACCCACCAACCACAACTACTCCAGCATAGCTACCCTCACCCTCACAGTCCCCCACCGACGGCCTCCTTTCTCCCTGTATGCATCCCTGACCTACACCTCCCTTCACAGCCATCACCCAAGCCCCAACAACCAAACACACCACTACCACCCTTCCTCGCAGCACCAACCAGCCTCTACACCACTCACTGTCGCCTCGCATCCCCTCTCCCGCTTGCACCACTATCTCATCGCCATCCGGCACCACCACCACCACTATCCTCCTCCTACATTATCCAGCCTGCCCACATCCTCCCTTTCTCCCTCTACACTTCCACCATTGAGCCCAGCCACCACTAGTTGTGCCTAGCCCCTACATCACCACCTCGTAGCCACCAGTCTCCACCCTTGATGCCATCTCTCTTTGCCTTACCCTTTAGCCCGCCAACCACAACCCCCTTTTGCTCGAGGCTCACGCTACGCATGCAGTTTGATATATTTTTTGGGTTTTATATATTTTGGTACATATAATTATTAAGTAAGGGTCTTTTATTAATTTTAAAAAATAAATGTTTTAATATTATAATTATTATTTTAGCTTTTAAGTATGAATTCGATAAATTTGGTATTATTTTTAGGTATAAAAGTTGATTAGTGGGATCCAATAATTTTAGTAGGATACTACTATTTTATATTTTTGTTGGAATTCAAGTAACCGTTATATTCTACTAAAATAATAAATATTGCATGATAATATATTAGGTTTTTGTGTATGAAATATGTTAAGAATGATTTGTTATATTATAATTATGTGATTGTTATTGTTATCATGGAAAAAATTAGAAAAATGAGCCTATTGTCTGATATAAAATATTTTAGGTGCAAAAGCATGATTAAAATGGTTCTATTATGTATATAAAATAATAGGATGAGCATGGTTAGATATAATTATGGAATAATAATTATGGATGTGTGCCTTATGGGCAATTTAGTCATTTTCAATGTATTATCATATTTGTCCTAAAAATCATGTCTAATATGTATTATCTGTTATTGGTTATATGATCATGTATTTTGGACGCTTTAAAAGTGTATGATAGAGTTTTATATGTAGAAACATGTGTAAGGAAAAAATGGTCATTTGGCATATCTGATAATTTAAATTGTATAATAAGTAATTAAATTATTGTATTTTAGCCTTTCCATGAAAAATTAATAAATAAAATAGATTTAATATTTAAAATGTATGATATTCTGATAATTATGGGTCTTAGGGATAATTTGGTCATTTTTGACCTAATGCACCCGAATGTGAATAATTGGGACTAATATGACCTTATTATATTTTTATGATTAGCATTAGTAATAATTCTGTGTATGGTTGTCTATGAATAATTAAAAATTAAAGGAAAAATAGATAATTATAGAAATGGGAATAATTGTGCAATATGTGCTTTTGTGGTCACCGTATAAAATACTAATACTTAAATTGGAAGACCTTGAGTTTAGAAATGATTGCTATCTAGGGGTAGCTACCTTAGAAACAAGGTAGGAGCCCTCGATTTTTTTATTTTTATTGATGTGTCATTCGTACCCTAGTCAGGTCTTAGTCTACTCTATAGGTGACCTAAGGGTCCTATAGGAGGTATCGATACTTGAGGATTATGTGTCCTAAGTGTGGAGAGTACTGTGTAACCTTGTGCACCTGTATAACTAGAGTTCTGTTATGCCTAATCATACCTCAGAGAGAATCTTTGGTATACTCATTTGGTAAGTTTTTAGTTTTTCTAGATGAACAAATATAAGTAATGTATGGCCTTGATGACATTTGATTGTATAAATAACATATATTAATCCTTGTATGTATATTTAAATATCTTTACACCATGTTAGTTGTATGCATTGTATGTGTTTCATATTGAATTTTCATATTAGTTATGTATAAAGGGTTATTTAGTATCGTAGTACTGATGAGTTTTATTTCATGGTCCTCTACCTATTCAATGGGTAGTGATGAACCTGTATGAATACTTTAAGGATTCAGCTTGATGGATTCTAGTAGAGGGTTGAGATTTAAGACTATCCGGTGTTTGTCCGACACCTTTTGTTCCGGATATTTCGTGGACTCTTAAGTCCCTTGCTATTTCTCTTTTATTATTTTGCAACTCTTTGCCTGATCTTTTTTATTTATCATAACAATGTAATCTATAATGAAATTGCTAAGTTGCCTTCGTTATAAATGTTATTTAAGTAAAGTAATGATTTAGCCTTAGCGCTTAGTATAAGGATGGTAGAGGATGTCAGACTTATATTGAGTGTAGCGGTAACGCCCATTATTTTTGTAATTAATGCTTCCGCAAAATAAAATATTTAAGTATTAAATTTGGGGGTATTACATTGTTAGCCTCTTGGGAGTTGAGGGTGTTGTTGGCACCAGGTAGTCTAGTAGGAGAGAGGTGGGTCATGGTGACCGGGTTGGTAGCTAGTAGTAGCACAACTAAGAGGAGGGAGGAGAAAAAGAGGGAAATAAAGGGGAGAAGGTGGCAGAATGGGTTGGCTACACTGTTTAGGCACCTATGTAGGGGGATAAGGTGTGGTAGCAGTGCAAAGAAGGAAGAGTGGGTCGGTGGTGGTGGTGGTGCAAGGTGGTTCAGGGTGGCGTAGGGTAGTGCGACCTACACACTTTATAGAGTCGAGGAGGAAAAAGGAGGGGGAGAAGGAGGGGAATGGAGGGCTTAGTAGGCATAGGGGTTGTCGGGAAGAAAGAGGGAGGAGTGTGGGGACGGCATATCCTGGTTGTGATGATGGTGGCCGCAGCAGGCTGGATTAGGGGAGGGTATGGGCCAGGTTGACAAGGGGAAAGAAAGGATAAGGCAACATTTAGGGGGTATTTATAAGCTTTAGGGGAAGGTGAGGATAAAAGAGTTAGGGGATAAGCTGGCCGATCGTAGGGCGGCACAACGATGGCAGGGCAAGACAGTATAAGGGAGTGTTGTGCAAGTCCAAGGAGTAGGGGTCATGTAGGTGTAGGGGGACTTGTGCAAGTGCAATCCTATGTGCATGCACTACATAGTCAAGAAGGGGAAGAGGGAGGGGAAAGGTGGCTAGTTGCAAGTGTTGCAAGGGGTGAAAAATGGAATGGGAAGGATCGTGCACAGGTGGGAGGTAGAAGATAGGGAGAAGAGGGGAAAAGAGGAAAGAAAGAAGGGAGAAAAAAAGGAATAGAAGAAAAGAAGAGATGGGTTGGGTTATTGCCCAAGGGAAAGAAAAGGGAAGAGGGAAAGGGGACTATGCCAATCAAGGGGAAAAGGAAAAGAGAGGGGGGAGAGGCCGCTTGGGTCGACTACAGCGTAGCCCAGGTGGGGAAGGAAGAAGGAAAAAGAAGAAGAAGGAAGAAAAGGGCAAAAAAGGAGAAAAAGAGAAAATAAAAAGGAGAAAGAAAAGGAAAGGAAAGGAAAAAGAAGAAGGTTATGGAATTTTTAGGTTGGGTTTTTAGAGAATTTATTAGTAATTATAAAAATGATTAAAAGTTATTATAATTTTTCTATAATTTACTTTTGGCTAAATAATTAAAATAATATCTTAGAATTAGGCTAGATAATAAATTTTAAATCTCATATTATTATTATTATTATTGTTGTTGTTGTTGTTGTTATTTTTATTATTATTATTACATGTTTCTATATTTTATTTTATTTCTTATTTTATTATTTATTCCTATGGAAATTTCTGGGGTATTACAAGAAGAGAATACAGGTTGCTTGGGGGTTGATACATGGAACAAAATGGGGAGGATGGAGGGTTTAAATAAAGAGTGGTGTGAAGGGTAAAATAGAGCAAAACATGGGGAGAGAAACATGAAGGAAAGGGAGGCATAATGTAGGGTATGGTGAAGGGTCACATCAAGCAAAACAAGAGGAGGGGAACATGGAGGAGAGGGAGGCATGGTGCGAAGGGTAAAGGAGAGGAAAACATGGGAGTAGGGGGTAAATTTGTAAAGATTAACCATAGTTAAAGCATCTGGTTACTAGAAGTAGGGTTGCCCGATAAAATAAATATCGGTTAAAGTCTATATTAGGTTTAAATTAATAACCCAAATTCTATCATATTTTAGCCTATCTAAATTTGTGTATAATATGTCATAATAATAAACATGTAATTATCATACTTAATACAAAACTTCCTACAATAATTATAACTAATTACACACAATTATCAGTTTATGATTAAGTAGGGATGATAATTTTTTTCGTAGGTCCGAAGCCCTATTGGGGATTCCCCATTTGGGTTCATATTTAGGGAGAGATTTCAGAGATTTTTTTAGGGACAGGACGGGGACGAGTTTTAGGTCCCCAAACCCACCTCGATTATATATATATATATATATATATATATATATATATATATATATATATATATATATATATATATATATATAATTTTTTATATAAAATATAGATTAAAATATATTATAAAAAAATAACATTAGGTGTAGGGAATGGGGTTGAGTTTCGGGTATCGGATCGCATTTTAAGGTCAAAAAATGATCGGGGATGGGGAATAGTTTGGAGATCGGGTCAGATATGAAGATTTGATCTGCACGGATATTAAGTTAGGGATTTCCTAATAAGAAAAAAATAGATATTGGGGCGGGTTTGGGGTTAATTTTTACTTATCGGGTTCGGGGATGTGGGATGGGTTTTCCATCCCCAACTCGCCCCGTTGCCATCCTTATGATTAAGGTTTCAAAAAATAGGGTATTATAGATATTGTGGCCCTTTTCCTATTTGTCTGATTTTTTGCGAGTCATGTGACTTGTTCTTTATTTTAAAGGGGTATTTTTATTTTGATTTTTTTTGATAGCTTAGTAGCTCAAGGTTCATTAGTTTTTTTTCCATGAGTTGTATGGTGAACCTTGGCGGGTAGTTATTGAATGTTAATAAAGTTGCTAATGATTGTTATATATTTACTTCTATTGTTATCATTTTATTAGCACTCATATATGAGTTTGTAGTGAATCAAGTTTGTTGGGTAATGATGTGGATATATTTTTTATATTACCTAAATCTTATTTATTAATCATACTTTGATTGTCATTTTAGTTATTTTTACATAGAAATGCACTTGAACCTGATAATCAAAGTAATTCTCAAACCAACCATAATCCAATCCCCGTGGGGATCAAATCTCAATAATCAATCCATTTTTCATCCTTCAATTCATTCCTTAACCTAATACTCGATCCCAATTTTCTCACAACATACTTTTTATTTAGATTCTATATAAAATAAATTATAACACACACATATATGTATAAAATATTATTTAAAAAATTCCCTATAAGAATCTACGAACCCAATCCCTAAAATATCCCCCAAACTCAAGCCCAAACGCAAACGGAAAATCCCTGATGGAGCCCTAAACTCATGGAGAAAATTGACATTCCTATTTCAAAATACTTATATCTATTTGGAAGTTACTTTAGCAAGGATTTATTCAATTATAGTTGGTGTGTTAGACATATAAGAAGGAATTCTTGGAGAATGAGTTTCTGAATACCTATAACTTTTGTTGTTAGTATCATTTAGCCTCGCAACTAATGATTCTCCCACCTTATATCTATCATATATTTTATTTTATGTTGCTTTGCACAAACATGTTTTTGCAATTGATATTTACTCTTGATTTTAACTTTTTAAATATGTGATTTTATATTTAGATGTCATTGTGTTCATTAGTTATGACACTTGGGAACATACTAGACCATTCTTATGGGTGACATGCCCGAAGAAAGAAAGGTAAAATTCTTGAAACCTGAAATAGATGAAATTATTAATTCTTATTTTGTTTGTGGTGAGTGACTATTTCAGAGAAAATTAGCTATAGAGAAATATAGCATGTCATACAAATGAAAAAAATGCAGGGCCTATATAGAAACACACATCTCTTTGATAGAGTTTATTTGTTGTGTCTATTAGGTGTTTATAATCTATCAATATTCTCAAGAAAAACCTTTACACCATCTTCTTTGACAAATTTGCTTCATGTCCTCTAATTATGGCATTATAGACATATAACATTTTCAAAATTCACTACTGAAAAATTCTATTTTAATTAAAAGTTAAGCGGAAGTCAAAATAGCAAATTTTGGGGATGCTACCTCCTTACTTAGTACAAGACCGGTTTCCTTCCATCGTTTTACTACCAAGTACTAAGGCTTAAAAGGGATAAAACACAATTTACACTAATCCAAGAGTACATTTAAATCGGAGTAGCACATTAAAGACATTATAAAAGATAAAACCCACTATTAGTGGTTACAAGAAAATAAAATCATTACATAAGGAAATTGGAAAGTTTAAAAGGTAAATTCAGAAAACTTTTTGGACAATCCATATGCTCTTATCCGATAAGAACTTGAATAACACATGCAGGCTAACTTGTAAGAACACTACCCATTAAATAGTCAGGGGCCCATAAAGGAACCCTTTAGTACTATGGTACTGAGAAACTCTTTATACAAAACTAAAAGGTAGGGCCCGTATGCAATATATCATTCAAACGTAAGAACAGAAACATACACAATGCATAGAAATAACCACCACAACATAGGATGGACTCATACTGCAAGGATCATAAGTGAAAAGGCCCATTTACTAAGCATTTCTAGCACTTACCATGAGAGACATGCACCAAAGCCACATTTATACCATAACAATAGATCACGATGGTGAAATCGACATTATCTGGTCTTAAGCCATTATTTAAATATTATTCATAATCACCTTTAGAATTATATTCACATAGGTTTGTCAACCCCACTATTATAACCGGTGGACCGAGCACAAGATATCCAACTCCAAGGCAAAACACACATGGCTACCATTATAAATAGTGGACCAATAAACATATACAATCTCTAGGGGTGACCATTATAACTGGTGGACAGACACACATATACAATTTTAAGGGGAAAATGCTTCTGGCCACTATTATAACCGGTGGACCAGTACAAATGATATAATTCATCTTGTCCTGACCTACGTAGTGTTCCATTATAAGTGATTAGTGTCTTTCCATTTAATTAGTACAACAGTTCCATTTATTTAACTAGAGGGGGAGATCACAAACACAAAGACACAAAGGTACACCGATTATATTGGTACATACAAGCCACACAGTACCCTCCAATCATCAACCCAGGGATACAAAGGTACCCTGGTCGCACTAGTGCACGAGGACACACAATATCCTATCGACAAGAACACCTAATCTATAAGTATGCATACCCTCTTAGTAGGTCCGTAGAGCTCAATATAGTAAGATGTAGGGCCTGGCTGGGGCATTAAGGCACACCAATAAAATCTAGAATAATCATGGGCTAGACTACATCTTTAGGGTAGTGACCCCTACACCCCTAAAGATCCATCATTTCCGATCTCGAGGTCATGCACTTTAATTATTAGTGTCTTAATTAAAGTGACCATGAGAAATACAACAATCACAAACTTATTCGTTTTTATTTGTTTCCATTATTATTAAGTAATCATTATTAGTATTATTGTCCATGTTAACTTAAATAATCCACTAAGGTCATCCTAGATTTCAATTCTTATATTTAGGCACCTTAGGTCAAAATGACCAAAGTGTCCCTAAGGCTAAGGCTCCTATTATCATCTACTTTCATCACATACTTTATTTTTATTTAACCAAATGCCATAACAGGTTATTGCATCATAATTATACTATTGGTCATGGAATCGGGTCCTCTACACACTAAGGCTCATTACACACCTAAACCCTAACATGTACTTCTAGCACATCCAACGCATATTACCATGCATAATTAAAAATTAAGGCACCTCTTATAAATTTATGAAATTGATATAACAAAACACCCTTAATTATCCAATTAACCCTAAACCATGCATTCCTCTTATGATACACACTAAGTTACTGAAATATCCTTATCCTTATAATATACATGATTATACTTCAACAAATGATACTAAGGCCATAACCCTTATTCTATTATTTAACATCACTCATGACTTATTATGGAGGCTTATTAAATTAATTGCCATATTATATATAAATTACCGATTTACCCTTGTCACTTACAAAATTACTAAATTACTTCTCTTACTTACCTTTTTATTAAAATATCCTTTTACTTGCTAAATTACTAAGTTACCCTTCATACTTTTACAATTACTAAAAATACCCTTCATACTTGTTAAATTACCAAATTAACCTTCATCTATATAATTACCAAAAATACACTTACCAAATTACCCTTCATAATTATATAGTTACCAAAATATCCTTCATACTTGTTAAATTATCAATTTACCCTTCATACCTATATAATTACCAAAATACCCTTCATACTTGTTAAATTACCAAATTACCCTCCATACTTATTAAATTACCAAATTAGCCTCATACTTTTATAATTACTAGAATACCTTATTTAGTTATTAAATTACCAAAATACCCTTCATACCTATGAAATTACCAAAATACCCTTTCTCATAAAAATTACCAAACTACCCTTCTTACGTATTAATTCACCAATTTATCCCTTTTCTCATGCAAATTCTCCAAACTACCCTTCTTACTTATTAATATACCAATTTATCCTTTTTATTCATAAAATTACCATGTTACCCCTACCACATAAAATATTGTCACCCATGGTCCAGATGCATCATCTAATACTACCAACCATTATTATTCATTATTAATACCCATTATCAACTACTATGCACACTTATTTAGGCTACACCCTATGTATAAGTAAAATTACTAAAACGTCCCTAGGGCTCATATTAGCATTATCTCTACTATAAATGGCCATATTTACTCTTCATAGTATATACTACAAATGTGTGTATCATGAGTGGACTAAAAATGGAAAAACAACACGCCTCACGCACCTTCTAAACTTTTTCTATTTTGCGATTCTATGGTGAAGAAGAAACCCACTCAACGGAAGGTTGTTCTTGCTTCAGATCCAATGAATTCTCAATTGATTCCTAAGGAGAAAGCAGCTGTCGAAATCGAGGGATCTAGTAGTCAGGGGGACGAACACACTTCTATTTCAATAGTTGATAAGCGTTCCCTAAGGTTTGATATTAGTGTGAATGATGCTACAAATGAAGCTAGTACATTAGAATAGGTTTGAACTATTCTAATGAACCCTAATACTCCAAATCTGGTGAGTGTTGCTCCTCCACAAGGACACCAAGATGTTCGAACATGGTGAGTTCTACTTGTGAGTAATAGAAGACCAGAATGGGGGATGAATCTAAAGTATGTTCCATGACTAGTTGTTGAAGGATCCCATAAAGCTTAGATACAAGCTAATGAAATCCCTAAGGAAATACAACGATGGGAGCATAACATGGTTGGATTAGTGGTTGGATTTCAACCAAATCACACCTAGATGAACCAATTTGTAAAGGAGAAATGGAATTTTCTTACTGTCTTGCCTGAGGTGTTTACTCATGACCAAGGCTTCTTTGTTTTCAAATTTGCAACTCAAGAGGATATATACCTTATCTTGAACATACCCTATTGGAGTTTTGGGGTCAAACCGATGTTGTTAAGGAGATAGTCACCTAATGTTTCATTATCAACAAAGAATTGGAAGATCATGCCTCTTTAGGTGACTTTTCTAGGACTACCTTTGCACCTATAGTCCGAGGATAGTTTGAGTAGGATTGGTAATATTTTGGGACAGCCAATATGTGTGCACATAGTCATAGCTCGGAGAGGGAGAGTTTCATTTACTTGATTACTTATTGAGATGGATATAAATACTCCCCTCACTAAGAGCATTAATGTTTTATTACCTGGAGGCCATGAGATTCAATAGAGAATGTCCTATGAATGGAGACCTAAGTTTTGTTCCTATTGTGATGCTATGGGACATGACTCTATCCAATGTCGAGGATGATTGGGATAAAATAGAACAAAAACTCAAGTACAAAGGGCTAAACCTATACCTAATATTGTACCTGATGCATATGTTGCTGCAAGAGCTGAGCCTGCAGCTCAGGTTATCAATGAACCTACTCATCCTGACTTATTTTGGACTAGTGCTCATGTTACATATCAGTTTAAGAATACTCCTGGAAGACAAATGAACATTAGCAATGGGAAGGGGATTAAAGTTTAAGGGAATAGCCTTCCGAAACACTTTATTCCTATTATTATATCCTCTGCACAGGGGCGTCCACTTGAGAGGTTGAAGGCTGGAAGGGAGAATAGGGGCGGTGGATTTCATTTTTCCCCTCCCACATGACAATAGTTGCATGGAATATTAGAAGGCTTAATAAAACCCTCAAGCACAAAGCTGTGAAGCATCTTGTGTTAAAACATGGAGTAGGGATTTTGGGTCTGTTAGAAACTAGAGTTAAATAGGATAATGCTGATCGTATTACACACAAGTTAGGACTGAGTTGGAAATGGGAACATAATTATGATAAGTATCATAATGGTAGGGTTTGGCTTTTATGGGATGAGACTCTATTTAATATTCAGTATGTAGCTAATGAAGCTCAAGGAATTCACTGTCTTGTTACATGTTTACGTACACATTATATATTTATGCTTATTGTGATCTATGCCTATAATTTAGGTAGTATGAGACTAGAGCTATAGGATTGGTTGACTAATTTAGCAGGGTAGATCAGTATACCCTAGATGGCTATTGGGGATTTTAATGTGGTAGCTGCAGCTCATGAGAAACTAGGAGGATATGTTGATGTTCATGATGTGCTTGCTTTTACTCAATGTTTACAAATGTGTGGACTTAAGGACATTCCAGTTGTTAGAAGTTGTTGAAAGTTGACATTCAAAAAGCATACGACTCACTGGAATGACCCTTTTTGCAATAGGTATTGATTACATTTGGCTTCCCTTACCACTTCACACAATTGATTATGGAGTGTGTTACCACTGTTAGGGTTTCATTCAATGTGAATGGCTCTTTAACTACACATGTTGTATGCAAGAAGGGTTTGAGGAAAGGAGACCCACTCTCTCCCTACCTCTTTGTAGTAACTATAGAATATATGCATAGAGAAATGCATAATTTATGGTCTATTCTTGGTTTTTTGGGTCATCATGGATGTCAAAAGTTCAAGATCATAGATCTTTGCTTTGCTGATGACATACTACATTTTTGTCAAGGGGATGTTCATTTGAATTCTCTCTTAAAAAAGAAATTAGATGATTTTACAAGATTCTCAAGGTTAAAAGAAAATCCTACAAAAAGCTCGATCTATATGGGAGGTATTTCTTCTGCTATTAAAAGATAAATTTTGGAGATCCTTGAATGTGAAGAAGGTACATTTCCTTTTTGGTATCTTGGAGTGCCACTTGAAATAACACGATTGGGAATAACACATTTCCAACCTTTGATTGATAAGCTCATAGCCCGCATACAGCTATGGACTAATAAACACTTGAGTTATGTAGGTAGGTTTCAACTTATCAATTTAGTTTTATTTGGTATCCAAAATTTCTTGTCTCAGATCTTCATTCTCTTCAAAGTTGTAATTAATCATGTTGAGGTAGTGTGTTAAAAATTTTTATGGACAAAACTCAGTTCACCTTCACAAAAAGCTTTAGTGTCTTCGCAATAGGTTTGTTTACCTCATAAAGAAGGGGGTTGGGTTTGAAAAACCTATATTACTAGAATGTGGCAACTATTGGAAAGAGATTTTGGCAGTCGGTGCATCATAAAGAGATTTTATGGATCTGCTAGGTCTATAGCTATTACAATAAAGGTGCAAATGTGAGTGAGGTTTAAAGTAAACCTCAACATTCATGGATTTTTAGACAAATTCTGCAACTCAGACAGTGATTGCTTGCAGTGGTCCAACAAGATAGATATACAGCTGGGGGAGTCTTTAAGATTAGTAAAATTTATGAGATGATCCAGCCTCAAGGAGATGTGAACCCATGGCATAAGATGGTGTAGATGCATGCAGGATGACCTAGACACAAATTTATTTATTGGCTTTTGTGCAGAAGAGCCTTACTTACTTGGGTTAGGCCTGGTCACTGGGGTTTCACTACTAATTCGAATTGTGGTATTTATTCCTAGGCATAAGAAGACCGAGATCATCTATTTGTGTAATACTCTTTTGCTCATGACCTTTGGTATCGAATGTGTAATTGGTTAGGCATTTGTCAATCATTGTCCATTTAGGACCAAGATCTGATCTAGATTATTCAGAGGAAGGAGTGTAAAAGAGGAGAACAGGATATTATGCGGATGATGACTACTGTAATTGGCTACACGATTTGGTAAGCAACAAATCAAGCTATTTTACAAGCTAATGTTCCTCTTATGTGGATAGTGACTCAAGAGACCTATGGAGCTTTGTTAGCTAGTCTTGATATATTCGTTTAACCAATTTTGTGTTTTGGTTGAATTTTGGATGTACATATTGCTCATTTTTTGTAATTAATAAAGATTACTATTAGTTACTAAAAAAATTATATATACATGTATATAATATCATTATTAACAACAAGGCTACTTTCTTAACCATCATTTCCACATATGACACATCTCATAATATAGCATGCTTTTCATTCTAGCTTCTAACATACATTACAAATCCTGATATACTTAACATCACATAATATGCACACAAACATATTCCAAAACCTTAATGTGCTAGTATAAGTATATCCACACATTTTAATAGGGTATAATAGTTACCTTATTTCCAATAATAACCAAACTTTACCGATATGCCAGTTAAAAATTTTAAGCTTTTATTAGCAAAAATTAGTACCTAGAAATAATATCAAAATTAGCATATTAGTAATAGAAAATTAAAAGAATGAAGTTTTACCAAAAAGCTTATTAAATACATATTAATACTAACTACACCATACCTCAAAGATTTGGTTAATTAAGCTTATAATTTGTGGCAAAACTCACGCTGCATGGGCAACGTGAGCTACATACACGAAAAGAAAGGAGGAAATGGGAGAAAGGGAGGTTTTTGGACGAAAGGGGGAAAGGTTGTAGGTGAGGGATTTGAGGGAGTGGTGAAGGAAAGTTTGGGTAGTAATTGGGGGCAAGAAGGGTGGAAAGGTGTAGGTGGTGGCCGGGGGTTGGAAAGTGGTGGCTTAGGGAGGCAAAGACAGGGTTGGAAATGAGGTGTGAAGGAAGGGAGAAGAAGAGGAGAAATAAGGGGTTGCAGGGTTAGATCTCGGGCAGACTGAGGCAGGCGGTGTAGGGATGGTGTTAAGTGGTTGAGGGATGGCTTCAGCGGCGGCAGAAGAGGGGAGATGACATCACAAGGTGGTGGTGTAGTGTGGGGGTCAAGAAGGAGAAGAAAATAAAAAGGAAGGGAAAGGTGGGTTGTAGGGGCGTGTGGTGATTGTTGGGTGGTACATTGAGGAAATAAAGGAGTTAATGGAGTTGGTATGGTGGTTGGTTGGGCAGCGGAGTGGTGGTTGAGGGCGGTGAAGCAAAAATAAGGGAGAAGAGAAGAAGAAGGAAAGAAAGGAGAAGATGGCTTGGTAGGGGTAGAAGGAGAGCTCAATGGGGAAGTAGATAGGGCAGAGAAGAAGGAAATAAGGAGAAGAAAAAGAAGAGGGAAAGGAGGGTAAGTAGGGTCGTGTAGGGTAGGTCGCTATAGGGGGTTGGCCATGTAGGGTGGCAGGGAGAAGGAGAAGAAAGGGGAAAAGGGAAGGCGAGTGGGAGGATATGTAGGGGGCGTGTGGGAGGATATGTAGGGGGCGTGTGGGACTAAAAATAAAAGGAAAGGGATGGGAGAGAGGGACAGGTGCAGGGCTACAATGGCAGGTGCAGAGGGGGGGAAAGAGTTACAGGCATGGGGAAGAAGGGGGTTGCTTGGTTTGGTGTAGGGACAAAGGAAGAAGAAGAAGAAGAAGAAGAAGAAGAAGAGGGAGGCACGCCGTTCAGGTGGGGGAGAAAGAAGAGGATGGCCTGTGTGCGAGGGAGAAGGGAAAGAAAGAAAGGAGGGTTAGGCTGGCCCAACCGAAGGAAGGGAGAAAGGAAAGAAAGAAGTGAAGGGGGAGAGGGAAAGGAGAATGACACGGAAGACTAGGGCACACGAGAAGAGGTGTAGGCCGGTGGCACAATGGGGGAAGAAAGGAGAGAAGTAAGCCGGTCGACCTAAGAAAGGAAGAAAAGAAGGAAAAGGAAAAAGGAAAAAGGAAAAAAGGGGAAAATAAAAAAATTTGGAAATTAGGGTTAGAAATTATTTAGATGGAGAAAATTTTTTAAAAAATTAATGTATTTAAAAAGTAAGGTATTAATTTAAGAGGATAATTTTAGTAAAATATGGTTTGGAAATTTATTTATATAAAAAGAGTATGATAAAATAGTAAAATATTTATTTTAATTTATTAAATAATCATATCCATTTTTATAAATCAAAATTTCACAAAATAATTAACTTAATAATTTAAAATTAAATTATTTCAAATAAGGAGTAATTATTAAATTATAGGTTTTATAATTTTGGGGCTATTATAGAAAATAAGTTATCTTCTCTCCATTTCTTCTTGGTTTGATTTTTTTTTTTAAACTCCATGATGATTGTTCAATAACGTTGTTTCTACTTTCATTAGATTATTCTTTTTGTTTGCAAGCTTTTTTTTAGTTGGATATTGAAAAAAATGTTTCTCTATAATTTTGGATTATAAAATAATGAATTACTTAAAATAATCAAAATTGTGAAAAATCTTTGGACTATATCTTGAATGTGTCAATTATAGACAAAGCTTAAAATATTGGAGAAGCGAAATTTTTATTTTTGTAAGTAGTAACACACTACTAACTTATTACAATAATCTACAAATAAATCAGTTGCACTCTTCTTTTGTGTACCGTTTCTCTCCATCCTAGAACTTCAAAATGATAAAATATTTCTAAATGAAATAAGTTACTAAAATTGGCTAAAATTATACAATTTCATAGAAATTCAAAAATATATTCTCAAACATTTTAAGCATTCTAATATATTGTAATAATTTCCTTCTCTTTTTATTATATATGTTTATTTGTGGGAAATGCTAATGAAAACCCTAAGAACTATGATTAAGAAACTAAAACTAAAAATATTCATCATTTAATAAAACTCATCAACTTGTGCATTTGACATGTCATCCTAAATTAAGAATATGTAGTAATAAAATTAAATACTTACCAATACCTCTAAGGTTGTCATTGGCAAATTCGTTAGTTTTATGAGCATTAAAATATTTACTTTTATACCTTTTTTTTATAGAGTGTAAAAAACATTAGCTACATATTTGTTAGCAAACAATAGAACAATAGAGGAAAGCACCATATCAACAACTTATGAAGTTCCTTCCTTCAAATTACAAACATTGTGTTATCCTAATAGTTAAGATCCTCTGGCGTTAATCTAATAATTCGAAACCTAACCAAGTAAGCTATGTTTAGCTCTCATATATCTAACTTATGCATTTGATGTGACATGCATGAATTAAATCTTTATACCTGATTTTATCTATTTGTGTGTGTTTTAATTTAATGGGTTTTGAATGAATGAATGATGATATGTAAATCTCTAATGATCATGTGAATCTCCAAGCACGACTAATAAGTAGCCATGAAATCTCTTTGGTGAGCTAGAGAGAAAAACATAAACAAATGAAGAAGAAAGATATTTATGGGAGAACCAAATGAATTGTTTATTATGATTTTTAGTACTCATACCTTGATCCTAACAAAATGAATAGCTACGTAGTTAAGTTACATCAACTTACTATTATAACTGTTAATAATTCTATTAGGATAGTAATAGGTCCTTTGTGCCCATTTTTCACTTCTTTGCTTTGGATATAATAGAGTTTATTTTTATTAATTTGATTATATCACTATCTCACTAATATGTTTAATTGTTGAATTACTTGATATATTGGATCAAATGGAAAAATTTTGATTCTAGGTTGTTTGATTCTTAGTGTTTGTGATATTAATGATTTTTTTTCATCCATGGTTGCACAACGGTGTGGAGAGTGATGTTAAGAAATGAAATATGGATAAAAAAGTGAGTGATTGAGATTGAATTCTTTAAATCAAAAGATAAGGAAATATATAATTGAATTGCATGGATACATGTATATTACAGTGTGAGTGTGTGTGTGTGTGTGTGTGTGTAAACAAATCAATAATCAAATTAATTAGTGTATGTAAATGTGTTGAAATCTCACTAAACTTATGCTAAAATATAGCTAAACTAATTCCAAAGAACCAGAGTTCTAGTAACAAACTAAACTGTGAAACTATATCTTCACATCCCGCTAAAAATACATTACTATAAAATTAAAGTAGGATGTAAATCTTACCTTCACAAATTGGTAAATTAAAACTTTTTCTATCCAATGGGAATTATTTTATATATGTAATATTAAATATCAAAATTTCCCCCATTAGATGCCAATTTTACCTTCACAAAATAGTTGTGCATAACTTACAATGTTTCTATCTTTCTAACTTCATATTGTTGATGCTAAAGAGTAGAAAATGCCAAGTTAATCTCTTTTTTTTTTTGTGCCAAGGCGAGGGCTACACACACACACATCAAAACATATATGAATTGGAGATATTATAGGGCAATAATTATCGAAGCACTTGAAATTGAAAAGATTTGAAAGAGTAAACCAACACCAATTAGTTCCTTAATTCCAAGGAGTTTGTTATGTTCTCCACTACCAAGTCTTTAAGGAGTTTGTTGATTGGATGATGCTTATGTTGTTGAAGACTAAAGTGTGGCTAGATAGTATTTATCTTCCCTTTTTTTTTCTCTCCTAATTTACAAAGACTTTATCTTTAACATGTGCGTATGTCTCAGATTTTTATATGGACTATAATTATCAAAATTTATGTTTCTATGATCTATTTAGATAGTTCATTTTTTAGTTTGTGGCAAATCATCCGCAAGAACTTAACTTTGGATTTTGGACCGATTTCGATTTTTTTTTTCTAGTATCTAATTTAAATGTTATTTTCTTATTTTAGGTATTGCCAATTTTGTTAATATATACTTACATTGGTAGGATAATACACGAGAAAGTGTTTGATGAAATGCATCTACTTTAGCTGCATCTTTTTAGTTGATGATTTCATGCAAACAAAATTATTATATATTCTTTTTGATATCTTATCTAAATTGTACTTTTCTTATTCTTTATGCTGTTAATTTTTCTTACGAATAGTTGTGGAGGTATGATGATAAAGGAAATAAATTATATCATAAAAGACACGTACTTTGGTTCCGTAAATCGTAAGGTGATACACTTATTAGCTATGAAGGTTGATTTTATACACAAAATCCATATCTTACCCTTCTATATCTCGATTTTTCAATTAGGTAGTGCGTCTCTCTTTCGTGAATTTGTTCCTTTGGTTTTATTTTAGTTGAATTTTTTGATTGATTGAAATAGTAGTAGATTTACTACTTTAACTATTGTGGTTTATGTTACGTCTTTAGTTTTTTTTTTTTTTCATTTGAAAAATTGATTGTATAAATTTTCATTTGTTGCATCATGTTGTGGTTCGTATCACGAACTTAATTTTAATGTGTCGAATCAAATGAAATCATTGTTTTTTTTTTGTTTCGTTCTTGAATCACCAAATTAGTTTTGCAACTGATCACCAAATACCCTTTGGTTTAAGCTTAAGAAAGTATTTATATCTACAACTTTCATGATTCAAATATGAACTTTCCAATGAATTCATAACACTGAACAAGTATGTTTTGAATTAAAAACAAAAACTCAATGTCGCACCTATTTTATCTATTTTAGATGTTGTTATTTACATTCCTTATTCAAATATGTTGTTTTATTTGATTTGGATGATTCAAGTACAATCTTTCCAAATAATTTATAATACTGGACAAAATACGAATATAGTAGTATGCTTTGAATTTCAAATGGAGATTTAACGTCACGTCTAGCTTATCTATTATGGATATTAGTTTTTTATATTCATAATTAATTAGAATTCTTATTTTTTTTTAAGTTTGAGTAAAAATCTTTCATATTAAATTGGTATACAGATAATTTATGATCTTATTTACATTGATAATGATGTTTATATCGTCTCAGTTTGATTATTGGAAAGCTCAAATTATTGCTTCATGACAAACATAGAGGTTCTTTTTAACTTGGGTATTGTTTGATTGTTAGAAAATTTTGTTTTCCTAGGACAGTGCTGTTATATCGTAATGCTGTCAACTTCACTTTGAAAGCTCTAAAATTGTTAATTTATTTGAAAGAACACTTAGAATTCGGTGTCTGCATGTTTGTTAATCTTCTAATTAAATGAAAGTTCAAAAGTTTGTTGAAACTTATAAATATTATTAAATAATGTCCGGCATTAAAACCATGCATCAATAATTGAAACATCAATCTACCCAATCTAAATTACTTTGTTGAGTACACGTTTTCTTCTTTCCTTTAGGTAGTATCAAGTTCCAACATTCTAATACTAACAAAGAGGGGAAGAGAGAAGGGAACTATTATATTTTCAATAATTTTAGAAAAGTAAGACCCCAAACCTAATACAAAGAGAGAACTGTGAAGCCAAGCAGACTAGTCAGTGGGTCATCGTAACCATGTGAATGTTTACTTTAATTAGTCAAACAGTTTGAACCCTTGTTAAAAACCATTTTGCACTTTATTTCAACCCACAGCTTAGTTAGTAAAACCAGCTGATTAGTTTGAGGAAAACACTTGAAGTGTTCAAATGGAGGTAAAATTGGATTATATAGAAGTTTAACCCAAGGTCTTTTTAGGTAAACCAATCAAAATGTTTAAACAAAGACTAACTAATATTTCTCAGGACAAAAGTTTTATAGGAACCAGTTAATTAGTTTTCAAAATAATTGATCAGTTTATGAGGTTTTTGAACGGTTAAAGTCTTAGTTTTAAAAAACACAACCTAATTAATTGGTTTCAAAACTAGTTGGTTGGTTTTGGCCGTAACTATACACGTGAAAAACACTTAGAAAATTGTTTGGGATGTAAAACCAACAGATAATTTTACAACAAATAAATTCCAAAAAATATTTTAAAACATCCCAATGGATAAAATCAAAAGTGTTAATTTTCAAACAACCTTACAAGAGAAACCTAAGATTTAAAGAATAAACCTTGAGATCTTTAATCTAAGTATCTTGATACAATCTTCTCTTATGATTTGAAATTTAATTGATCTCTTATATATTACACTTGAGAAAAGGATTGATTAAGTATGGTTTGTTAGTATTATCATTGTTTGTTATCATAAAAATAAGAATTAAGATATTGATTTACCTAAGAGGTTAATAAGTTTGGTTCTCATAAAACTCCAACACTTTGCTTATTCAATATTCTACACTATTTTATCATTTTGGCTCTTGCGACATAATATTTTTTTATTTAGTATTTTTGAATTATTAAATACAAAATTTAATTATGTATTTTTTTACTTTATTCTTTAAATATTTATTATTAACTAAATAATAATGACCAATTAAATATAACATATGTTAAGGAAATAATAACATTTTCTTTAGCAACAATTTCTATACCTAATAGATATTACTTCAAGCATTCCTCTATTGTGAATTCATGGGTTTTTTCCCTTTCATTCAATCTTGTGCATTCCGCGGGTAAAAAAAAAACTAGTATATATATAACCACAATCCTTTTAAGACACAACCTTATTATATGAGCTAGGCGAACTAAATAAAATTTTGAAGTTGATTAGTAATTGCATAAACACTAGTTCTAGCTATTTATGAATGGTTTAATATAAATTAATTTCTTGGATTTGTCAACTTGAGGAAGAATACACTTACATGCATGCATCAAGCAATCATTCCTTCCTAACTACTACCATTATACCTACAATAGAACAAATTTTTTTTGGGTAATTACAATAGAACAATGTTTCACTGTGTTAACTTTAAAGAAGTCAATTATGATTCAGCGAGATAATAGTTTAAATTTAATGATAGTGTCTAAGAATTTTGATTATGAGTCACAAGTTCAAATCCTCTATATAAATTTGTATGATATTGGTTTTGATAAAATCTAAAGTGGGCTCGTCCTAAATCCCAATGGATTCACCCGAAAGTTTTTTTAACGACTATATAGCCCAATAACTGGAACAAACCCAGCCCAAATAAATGTACCACCCGTTTGCTTCAAGTTACGCGCCTCACCAGACACGTGTTATTGCCTCTTAGCTGGGAACCTGACGTTTCTTCTCGCTAGTCGCTACTCACTTTTCACTCAAGTGAGTAAGGGCGACCTCTGCCGGTGACGATGTCGGCGTCAACTTCTGCGTGTTCGCTCCGGGTATCATTACTGTTTTTCGCAATTCTAACCCTAGTTTCCTTCACATTTATTACCCTTAGATCCCTCCAATCTCCTTCACTCCGACAACAACAACAGCCTTCCCGCACTAAGCTTGTGATAGTTACAAAACCGGAGTCGGAGGACGGAGATTCGACAGATACGAAATCGGAGGTACAAGATAATGAAAATTTGTCTGAGGTTTATCATTCGCCGGAGATATTTAGATTAAATTACTTGGAAATGGAGAAGAAATTTAAGGTGTATATATATCCAGATGGTGATAGTAAGACATTTTATCAGACGCCGAGGAAGTTAACGGGAAAGTATGCCAGTGAAGGTTATTTTTTTCAAAATATTCGAGAGGGTCAGTTTCGAACTGAGGAACCGGAGCGGGCTGATTTGTTCTTTATTCCTATCTCTTGTCATAAGATGAGAGGCAAGGTATGCATTTTGTTAGCTTCTTTATTATTTATTTATTTATTTTTATTCATCATTGTTCAATCTATCTAATATTTTGTAAACGAGCTAAAAGTCTGAAATTAAAAGCTCGATTGCACTGGTGCTTGACGGTTAAAAGTCCACGTATCTGGGCATACTGGGAACGTTTTTCACTGACTTGGACGTAGAGGTGGGTTTACTACTAGCATAACTGATTGCGAGTGTAGGATATTCACTTTTGGAAAGATCTGCTGGTTAAGTGCGAGCTCAACCCTAATTGAATGTCCTAAAGATCGCAAATTTTGAGACTATGGCTTCGTCATATGGCCGCATGTGAAGTTTAAAAAATATCAACTAGGAGTTTGACTGATTGCATGCGAATTTCAACTGGATGTTAGAATTAAAACTGGATAACTCTTCATCTCTTCTAGCGCAACTCTTCCTTGGAATACATAGTGCTGTGCTTCAAGAATGAATGTTTCGGTTGTTGACTATAATGAGCCGCATTGTATTAATTTCATTTTCTGATTATGTGTGCATAATTCTTGCAGGGAACTTCATATGAGAACATGACTATTATTGTTCGAGATTATGTTGAGAGTTTAATCGCTAAATACCCTTACTGGAATAGGACATTGGGTGCCGATCACTTTTTTGTTACTTGCCATGATGTTGGGGTGAGGGCTACTGAGGGACTACCTTTCCTCATTAAGAACTCAATCCGAGTTGTGTGCTCCCCCAGTTATGATGTCGGTTTTATTCTGCATAAGGATGTTGCCCTACCACAAGTCTTGCAACCATTTGCTCTTCCAGCTGGAGGAAATGATTTACAGAACAGGTACTGCTATGTTTATCCTATTTTCTGAGAAGATTATGCCATTGTTAGTGCAACTCTGCCAAGAGTCTAGAACAGTATGATATAGTGTTGAATCATTAAGCTTGACATCGTTACCTAAAGTCTTCTCAGATTCCATTTTCTAAAGGTGACTAGTGTAGAAACATAGTGTGCATAATATCGGAGTTTTTCTTTCTTGATAACCGTAAAATTCATTCTCTAGAGAATAGAGATTCTTTTTGTGACTTCTTGCTGTTTTAGTCAGATAACCTTTCAATAGGGTTGGCCACTTGGCCCATACAAACAATTTAAAACCTGTAACTTAAAACAGGTGTACACTGCACGGGATGATATTCAACACAGACGGTAGAAAACAAACGCACCCACTCATGACTCCCCAAGGCTGACTTCAATTTATAACTCCATGTTTAGTCTAGTAGGCAAACACTGTATCACAATAGCATTTTATAGGTAATTTAACACTCAGAACAATTTTTTTTGGTAGTTAGGCACTGGATCAATCTGTATTCTCTTGGTTTCTATGATGATCTGAACAAATCAATATGTATTTTCTTGGTTTGCATGCAGATCCGAACAATTATTTACTTGAGTATTCTTTGCTGAGAAATCTACTAAAAATAGAAGCATACAAATGGACCTCTGGAAGAATGGGAGAGTTGAACAATCTGTGGACGGACACTCCCCAAATTATTCTAGCCAATCCCGCTGTCCTTTTTCCATCTATCAATTACAAGGGTAAATTTCCCACATTGGTTGACTAGTGATGCAAATGAATAATGTGGGTTTGGATTTTGATGAGAAAGAGGGTTTATGGAATTTCTCTGTTTTTCTTTCTGTCAGCCAGAGAGAGGCTTTGATGGAAGTAAAGTGAAGTCCTTTGTTTGAAGTTAGGAACACCTAGATAGAATGGGCTGGTGGCACAATATCTGGTTTCTGTCAGTGATAAACTGGACAGAGAGCGTTTTGTGGTGTATCTGGATTTTTCGATCAGTCTCTTTTGTTTCATGAAGAATGTTTGTTTTTTCCTAAATCCAGCTCGCATTTCTTATGATAATCTTCTTTTAGATCTACAAAGTACTATTTTCTTCATTCAGGCCATGAGTCTTTTAAACACTGCCCTTCGAACCCATTGCAAATTTTTCCCTGAACAAGTGTTAGTGAGTTAGTGACAGTCATGTTTTGGCACAGTAATCTACCCACTTGCAGCTTGTAGCTTTACTATGTACTTCTGATTCTATACAAACTTGTGTTATAATCGCTATGATGCATGCGCCTTTTATTTTCTAGTTTATCGGTTTATTATTGCAAGGGCTCATTTGGTTTGTAGGAATAAAAATAAGGGAAGAGGTATACAATCAAGAAAGAGGGCATGCACTGAACTTTTTGTGTATACAGATTGAGAGGGGTACAATCAATTACTTCAGTAACACTGCATTGACCTTCCTTGGTGGGGCTGACCTAGTTAATCCAAACATCACCAGAAATTCAAGGTCCATCCTTAAAGGTTGACCAAGTCTCTTGTGATAGGAGAGTATTTAAATGTGCACAAAAATGTAGCTTGCTTTTTGTTGACGTACTTGTATTTGCATTTGATAGTACCTCAACCTGAGGCACATAAGCAGCAGCTAAGTCATCTGAAACTAATGAAATGCATTTTTCAGAACAACTCTTGGATTTTGGGCTGGACATTGTAATTCGAAAATTAGGGTAATCCTGGCACGTGTTTGGGAGAATGACACAGAACTTGATATCTCGAACAACAGGATTAGTCGTGCAACGGGGCATCTGGTTTATCAGAGGAGATTTTATCATACTAAGTTCTGCATATGCCCTGGCGGCTCTCAAGTCAACAGCGCTCGCATAGCTGACTCCATTCATTATGGATGTGTTCCTGGTACAACCTTGACCATTTTTACCTAATTCTGTACGACATATCCAACAGTTTATTGCCCTCTGAGATTTCAACTGTAAAATTTTTATGCAGTGATCTTGTCTGATTACTATGATCTGCCATTCAACGACATTCTTGATTGGCGAAAATTTGGTGTCGTACTCAGGGAGGAAGATGTCTATCATCTTAAGCAAATTCTTAAAAGCATTTCAGATGCAGAATTTGCAAGGCTTCACAGGAACTTGGTTAAGGTATCAGCCTTTTGGTGTTTTTGTAGACTTTCATGCTGACTATTGCTTAATCATAGACTGGTGTGGCCTAGCTGTTTTCTTTGAATACAATTTTGGTACACCAAGGAGGGGGATCCCCTATGCCCGGGTGGGAATCAAACCTGTGTAAGTAGCACCTCAGACCTTTCAACCAATAGGCAATTCCCTTATGATCTAGCTTCAATGCTAAGTGTCTATTTGGTAACCTAATATAAGATATGAATTAATAGTATAGGTGAAGTAATAATGATATTTGGTAGATAAATATTATATATATATGAAAGTTGTTGAAGTAATAATAGTGTTTGACAACTTACCAAGATTCGAAATGAATATTGACAATTTTAAACATTCTTTATTTTAATAAAATATATTATAATATTTTTTTAATATTTTTTATAGATTTAATTTTAATAAAATATAATAATGATGAATCTTCATAATTAATAATAATAATAATAATAGCTACTAATTATGAATAATATTATTATATTTAATATTAATAATTATTAACTATGAAGGATCAATGCATTATTAATATAAATAATAAGTATTATATAATAATTAATGAGAAAAAATTAAAAAAATCTAATTGTTAATAATTAATTACATCAATAATAATAATCAACATTAATATATAATTTATACTAGTAATTATTATCAATATTAATAAATAATGAATGGCAATAATGTTATTAATAATTATTAATACTAATAATTATGAATAATAATTAATATTAGTAACTATAGGGATGTGGTTTGTAAGTATATTTAATAGAGTGTAAGGGTTAAAATATAGGATAGTTTAAATATTTAATAAAATATAGTGGGACCTACTTATGTAGATGATATAGATAATGAGGTTATGAAAATAATATGTAAAATAAATTGTCTAATAAGTAAATATTATCAAAAATAAGGTTTTACTAAATAAGTTTTAAGGTAGGGATGTGCACTGGTTCAAAATCGGATTGAAACTTGGTTAAGAACTAGAATTTTTCGAAGTTGAGATTGAAGACCAGATCGGAATAACTGATCCAAGACCAGTTAGAACAGAATCAAAATTGCTAAAATATGTATATTTTATGTTAAAAATATATACTTTTTGGATAAAATATTAATGATATTTCGTGTCGAAGTGGATAGAATTAGAACCAGTTGAGGACTGAATTTTTTTAATTTTGGGACTGAAACGTGGACCAAAGACTTAAATGCTGGTCCGATCTTGGACAGGAAACCAGAATAGTTGGTCGGTTTTGTCTAAATTTTTGGTCCAGACCGAATGTTAAATACTTAGTAGGAGTGACAGCCTTGATTATTGGTACCATGTGTAGGATGTAGTGCACTCTTCGTTGTAGGATAGCTGACGCTTAGTTCCTGTTGTGATCGACTGGTTACCTGGAATCCTTACAGCATGCCCACTCTTTCTCAGTTGAGTTTTCCACCCTAATCACTTCCATTGTGCATTCTTGCTAGGTTCAAAAGCATTTCCAATGGAATACGCCGCCTGTTAAATATGATGCTTTCCATATGATCATGTACGAGCTCTGGTTACGGCATCGGGTCATCAAGTACTGACCTGCTTACCTATGGCGCGTTTAACCGCATACAGTTGGAGGTTGCTTAATATCAAACTATGAGGATCAGAAAATCTTGAGAAGACCAGCTGCCTGTAGAAAACCTGTTAATCAAGCTCTTGCGGTTGGGAGAACACTCTGGCCGTTTTACCTCCATGCAGCTTGAAAGTTATAGGCGTAGAATGTTTCAGAGATCATTTGTTGATTTTTTGGCTCTCATCTCGGGATAATAAGAGTGTCCGTTACGTCAATGTGTTTTAGGTTTTCTGACCCACTCATGCCGAATTTCTGATAGAATATGTTGTAATATAACGTTATTTAAATTCTCAATACGAAAGGGATATCCTCACTTTGTATACTAGAATAATATAACCGTTAATATATTATTTTTCTTTTTTGTTTAACTTGTCAATATATGATATTTAAATACAATTAATATAAGGAAGAGTTATTTGGAGTACAAATAATTACTATATGGAAAATTTTGAGTGGGAAATTATTAACCGACCCTTAATTTAGTCAGGGAAAGTGGAGTGTATGGCATGAACTGCGTGAAACACTCATGCTGAAAATCCTGCATTGCTACTTACGCTGTAAATAATCCTTCTGTGGATAAATAATGTTTTGCTTCGTTGCGTGAATATGTCACACTTTGTTATCCCATCCATCCCTGGTCGGGCCATTATTACTTATACGTAATTCACCATATATATCCCTTCTTCCCATTTATTTTTCTTTGTTTGTTCTCTTCTCCCCGACGTAACTTACCACTCCCCACAATATTTTTCTTTGTCAAATTTGCAATCCCATCTACCTTTGAGCACAAACAAGGTACCATTTTTCTCTAGTTTTTCTTTGTTTTTCTCTATTTCCATATCTATTCTTTCAGATCTCATGTTCTTTGTACACCTGTGGCTGAGGTAGGCTCAAACACAACTACACTAGGGTTGCAGTAGGTAATGGCACAACTACATGCATAATTGTGGTAGACATTAACACATATATGGTAGCTTTTATTTTGATTATTAGTGCTCTATATTTGTTTTAGGGTCGACCTATGGTTGTGGTAGCCTCAAACGTTACTAAATCTATGGTTGTGTTAGGCACATATGCACCTAGATTATTATGACTGCAGTATGTGATAATGCAATTAAACTGAATTTGTAGTCGCTAATAACACATCTAGAGTATCTCTATAGTAGCCATCAACGCAGATCTAGTAGCTATTTTGATTATCAGCGGGAGTAGCATCCAACATCGAGACCTAACAATGATGTTACACTTCCAGCGTGAGTAGGTTATGCTACTATGGGTATTCAGTGTTGGTATATGCCGCTGGTGTTGCACTTCCGACGTTGGTACCTCACGCTGATGTAGTCCTTGCAACTTAATTTTGTTCACTTGCATGTTGTTTATTGTTTATTCTAATTAATGTTAATGTTAATTTATTATGTTATTATTATACATTATGTTTTGTCCTAATTTCTAGTATTTGGCATCATATTTATGGAACATTTTCTAATAATTTATTTAGTATTTGGAAACCAAGCTATAAATTATAGAAATTCAATTTCTTGATGTGTATATTTCAATTTTTGAAAACTTAAGAGTTCTTCTGTCAAGCCATAATTAATGAATTGACAAAACCCTTTAAATTTTATCCTATTAAATCTAGTCTTAAGCTCTTCTAACTAATATTCATCTTTAGAATGGAACGTATGTCATGGTATTTATAAAGGTTAATATATCAAGAAGTAAGCATTTATAATAATAACTATATTTTGATTTTTTTTTTAATTTTGAACACATTCCTAATTTTGTATTTATATCTTTGTGTCATAAGACATTGATAATGAGGGTACTAACATCATATATTCCAAGTACTAACATCACATACTCATTATATTTAAGATGATTCACAAACAAGGAAAAGTATCAGATAGGATTTGAGGAACATGGACTTAATGCTTCTGTGCAACACAAAACTAAAGGATAACAATCACCTGAACAAGCTCTAATGCATTGTTTATCAAGTGTCAGTGGGAAAAAAAAAGTAGGCAGCAAGTGTAATACCCTAAAAATTTGCTTAATATAATCCCTCATCATCAGCACCCTAATTTGATTTTAATCCTAATAAATCATATATTAGCCTTAACCTATCCTTAATCCCGAAATTTTAACCGATTCCAAAAAAATTAACTTTGACAAACCGTAATACGTAAACCAAAATCAAATCTGCTAAAATTTCCGCTAATCCTAATTACCCTTAACTAATCTAAAATCACCCTGAACTAATTCCCCAACCCTTTCTATTTTCCTTTTCTTTTCCTTTTTCCTTTTCTTTTCTTTCATTCTTCTCCTTTTCCCACCAACCTCATGCTGCAACTCTTACACCATCCATTTGCACCACCCATCACCTTTCTACACCCTCATCCATCACCCATCACCTTTTTCTTCCTTCTCCTCCTTCCCCAATCTTTGTAGACCTGCACCCTGTCGCACATCCATCTCCCCTGCCATTATTTCTTCTTCTCATGCAACACTTCCATCAACCATCACCACCCTCACCCTGCAACTATTACCCTACCCTAACCATACCATGCAACCATCACCCTCATCTTGCAGCTGCATAATCACCATCATCCCCGTCGCACACCTGCACCCTCCTCCCTGTTCTTTTTCTTCTTCCCTAATCATACCACACAAGCACACATGAACATATATATATATACACCTCACACTCTCCCTATTTCTCTTTGGTTTTGCCTCACTCTACTAATATTGTGCCAACGAGCCATTACCGAGCTCCCTCACCCTTCTACTTCCCTTCTTCTCCCTTTCTTCTTGTTCTTCCCCTTCCTTTCCCTATTTTGGCTTTCGCACCACTATCTTCTCCCACCGTACACCACCTCGGCCACCACACGCCGCCCTTTAGCCGATGGATTGACCACCAAAGTCTCCCCAACCTTCCCCCTTGTGGTCGCCTTCCATCGCCGCTGACCACCACCTCTTTTCCCTCCTTCTCCCTCTTGTGTGTTGTAGCATTGCAGAGTGCACGGCTAGTACACTGCCTACTGCATGGCAGTACAACGCTTAAATCCCCTACTGCACAGCCGTGCAATCCCTGCACCATTTGACTGTACAAAAATTTTCCTCTCGGCTTGATTCTACATGGTCGTGTAAATTTTGCATTGCATGGCTGTGCATCTTGTTTTCTCTCGGCCAGAAGCTGCACCGTTTGTTGTACAGTCGTGCAACCTCTTTCCTTTGGCCGTACATCCCTATGTTCATCCCCAAACCTCAACCAAACACAACTAAATTTTAACCATATCTACACCACACATTCCTCTACACATCCACACATCTCAAGCTCTTATTTGACTACGGTTATACCTACTTTTACCCTTTTACCTTTATTTTTCCTTCGATTTAACTATTCGAGCCTAACCATAATTTTATTATTTTTCTTAGGTGGTTTTCCAGTAGCTTTTGAGGAGGAAGTCTAGGATTTTGAGTGCTTAGACTGGTGTCCTAGTTGATAAGGATACTATTCGATACTTAGGACTTTTGATGATAATTGCTTGTATGACTAAATGTGTTTTTCATGATATTGCTACTATAATATGTAACATATTTTGATATTGATAATTTGTGATGTTATAAATATTATGTTGAAAGAAAATAAAAGTTGTAAGAGATACCATTATGTTACGATTGTGACAATAAATCATATTTGTGAGAATGCATCTTATAGCATGAAATATGGGTTGAGTAATTTTAAGATCATACTTGTAGAAATATATCTATGGTTGAATGATGATAATATCACACTTGTGTAAATATATTCATGGTATGAAATTCGGGTTGAATGATGAGAATATCATATTTGTGAAAATTATAACTTAAGGTATAAAATATGAGTTAAATGATGATAATGTCATAATTGTGAAATTATGTTTTATGGTATGAAATATGGATTGAATGAGTTGTGGTAAATGGGCTTAAGGTCTTTCATGAGGTATAATAATTAATGGAGAATTGGAAAAATAATTTGTATGGAAGGTATAAGATTTTATAAAATAAAGGTGTTAATTGTGCTTAAAGGATAACTTGGTCATTATGGGATATTAAGGAGGTTTTGGTAATTTATGTGTTAGGAGGCTTAAATTATGGCAATAATAACTTGATTAATTCATGGGAATATTATCGTTATTTGGGGTTCATAATTTTTTAATAGTAAATTTGGGGCAAGTCATCTTGAGATTTTAATATTATTATTATTATTCCATCTTCAGGGTTTAGAGGTTATCTATTGGAATTAGAAGTGATGAAAATTTTATGTGAAGTGATATGATAATTTTATGGGATTTGGACTTGGATACTTCAGTGATTAATATATAAATATATATCGGGATGATATTACTAAATTAAACTCATGGGAATCGGGTTGTGCTTTTTGGGTATGATACTAATGATGGGATTTGGGAAATGTCATAATATAATGTGAGTGGAATGACCAACATGGGAGAATGATCACTAAAGGAAGTGTAATTAGGGTTTAACCAGACTTAAGGGTTTGGATCTATATTACATGCATATCTGTTTCACTGTGTTATATGCCTAAAAATCAATCTTAAATAAGATACTAATCACTTAAAGTGAAAGAGCACATGAGTAGGGCCATGGTAATTATTTTTCCTATATATATATATATATATATATATATATATATATATATATATATATATATATATGTATGTATGTATGTATTCCCGTTCCACTGAGTAGAATAGTGGCTCAGAAGCGTTCTTTACTAAGATAATATTTTTAATCTCCGTTCTACCGAAAAAAATAGTGGCTTGGGTATGTTGTCCCCGAGAAGTTTCAAACCATTTCACCTATCAAGAATAGTGGGGTCCCTACTCATCGTGAAATAAACATATCTTCATAACCTATGGGAAAGATACTAATAATTTACAGTGGAAGAATACGTGATTTAGGACCAGAGTGATTTATTCCCGTTCCACTGGGTAGAATAGAAGATCGGGAGTATTCTACCCCGAGGAGATTTTTATTCTTGTTCCATCGGGTAGAATAATGGTTCAGGAGCATTCTGTCCCGAGGAAATGTTTTAACCTCTGTTTCACCGAAAAGAATAGTGGCTCGGGTGTGTTATCCCCGAGAAGTTTCAGACCATTCCACCAGTTTAAGAATAGTGAGGTTCTTGCACTCATCGTATATAAAAGAATGAAAATAGACTATATTTAATAAAAGAATCTGGATCGTAATATGCCTTATGAGATGTTCATTTACTTGGTTATATTCCTTTATCATTTAATGCGAAAACATGTGCTATTTGTATTCCCATTTCGATAGCATTGTTTCCTTACTCAGTATGTAGCGTACTGACCACCCGTTTTATGGGTGTTGCTCATTCCCACGAGTAGAAGGCCTTGGATCTTATGTGTAGGTTTCAGAGGATCACGTAGATAACTTTGTGACCTATGACACCTTATGTGGGGATGAGTGACTCCATCTATGTCGGGGTCGGGTGAAGAGTATCTGTTATCCAGGTTATGTATTAAACTGGATACCCTTTCGGACTCTCGATCCACGGTATCCCCTTTTTGTATTTTGGTATGGTAAAACTTGGAGTAATACTCCTAACTCAGTATTTATACTATAAATGTACTTTCGTTTTCTGATTTCCTTGAACGTTCTATCCTTGTGATTGATGTAAGGATGGTTGTATAAACCAAAATTATGTCGATTACGGTGGTAACCCCCACTATTTTTACTTAGTTACTTCCACTGCAAATGAAATTTTTCAGTAGTAAAATTGGAGTGTTACAACAAGCTCCATAAGGTGATGTACAAGCTCCACAAGAATAAATAGCTATGGTACAAATCAGAAAGGAAGGAAATCCACAACAAGCTCTTCCTAAGTATCATGAGATATCTAGGATGCCGATATCCGCGGACTACACAGATTGGTTGTCCTTTACGATCGATGATTTGATTCCATCTTCACTAGGTCATAGGGGTCAGTCATCATCATCATATCCTATAGTAGTCAAGGATTTTAGACCACGAAATAGGAAAATCATTATAGTGGGTCGGTCATCCTTTAGTGTTCCATCATCCTCAACCCATATAACTCAACCATCCTCATCAACCCATTTACATCGTCCACCACTTATAGATGAGAATGAAAGTAGTGAGTGTGGTAATGATGGTGATGATGATGATGTAATCAAAGAAGTATGAATCATAATTAGCAGTTGCTTCAACCATTTCCTAGAGGTCCAAAAAATCCTAATTTGATACTAAGATTTGGTAGTTATATTGCATTAAAGATATGGTTCGGAATAGTAAGTTTGGAAGTTTATAGGCTCATTTCATGTCATTTTTATTTTTGGTTAATGATTGTGTTTTTATTATTTTTGTTTATTTTATTATTTATAATCATGATGTTTTGAATGCTCATACTTGACAAGACAATATACGATTGGTACCATTAATGAATATTGTTTCACTCTCATTTATATTTTGGAATATTAGACTGAAACATATCCCTTTCAACTCATTACGTACATGAATTTTCCACTTATATCCACCTTTGAAGAGATGGTATCCAAACATTAATAGCTTTCATATGCCATAGGGTGAGATGACAATCACTCTCTTAGATGTCCAATATATACTAGGGTTGAATGTTGATGGTCATTCATTCTATATGGACAATACAAACGACTCTTTCTTGAAAGCAGTATATTTAGTGGATGGGTTATTTGGTATGGATGAGGAGGATGAGTTCAATATGATTAGAGGAGGTAAAATAACAATCAATTACCTTTAAGATTTGTGTATGTTAGATGAGGTAACCCATGATATGAAAGCTATTATGTACCTATTATGGTTGCTAAGTTTGTTGTATTTAGTTGATAAGCCATCAGACCAAGTTAGCTCGTATTGAATTCTATTTCTCCAAGATCCCACGACGGTCAAAAACCATGCATGGGGAATGATTGCACTTGCGCTTTTATATATGCAACTCGATATTGTATCGAGAGCTAGAGCTCGTTAGATATCTAGATGTGCAAATTTATTATAGGTAATTATCTAACTATAATCTATATAATAACCTCTTGGATTTCATTATTGTAATTCAAACATGTGTACTATAACATATGTGAATATACGATCACGTTCATGAGTTAGGTCTTATTCAAAATGATTGGGACCTAGCACACCCCCATTGTTGAAGATGGTGATGTAAAAGACCTTTTGATTAGAGCATTCGTATGCTTAGATACTATAGAAGGGTAATTTATGTTTTATCTGTGATAAAGGTATACTTAAATTTATTTAAATGTTATTACATATTTAACTAGATAGACATTAGTATTTAGTTTACTAATTGTATACTACAAGTTGTATTTGATCCATATAGAGTTTGTAATCTAATGAGTAATTATCCTATGTCATTATTTCACGGTTATTTACAGTCTATAAATGTAGTAAAACCATATATGCCACAATGAATAACTCATCAATTTGGATTTACACAAAGCCTATCATTTTAATAGGGAAGACATATATAGGATGTAATATAAGAAAAATATATAGTTCACTACTCACACATATTTACCCAGTGGAGTATGAGACATAAGCATATATTTTTAGACAATCGATAGTGGACCCATGCAATATAGATTTTAAATACATGGATTGGTATGTCCGAGTGTCTTATAGGTATTTCTTGCCAATTATGGAGAGACTATTGGCTGTGTGATATAATGATGAAAAAGAAATAACAATTGAAAGATGTCTTGATGACGCATCAAAAGCTATTGGTCTTATGTATTGGAGGGGTGAACTAACTCCAGATTATGGGAAACAACATGCGACACTTGATGTCATTGTATGAAATTCACGTGTTTCTATCCATGATCGAGGGAATGGGTCATAGTGCATGATTTTTTATATATTTTCATGTAGTGTAATTTTAAATATGTATGAAACTCTTTGTTTCCCACTTTTTTAGATATTGATGCATTAGTACACTTGTAATCTAGGAAGTGTAACATGTGATAACATAATTTCATACAAATAAGTAACAATTTTAGCACATGTGATAACAATCAAACCACATGAGGAATCATGAAATAGAATACAAAAGAAGATAGAGAGTCTTGTTATGTTTAAATTATGTGAACATATTTCAAAATTTAGATACAAATAATTTGATTAATGGCTACAACAATTCAACAATTCATGAACACATAATCAATACGGGCTTCCTATATTAGACAACATGATTGTGTTAAAGAAACATGGGGCATCCATATGAATAAAAAAATACATGTATTTTTATAAATCCAAGGGTTATTGAGTTTTTGAGAAAAATGACCTCTCCCCCCGCCTTAGTATTAATAAACATGAACTGTGTTTTTTCCCAGACATATAATTTTTCACAAATTCACTCGGTACAAAAAAAAACCAACACTTAACATAATTGACTCTAATGATTAATCAAATCAATGCAGAGACATTAGAGGCTCTGATACCAAATTTTAGACTATATATGGCATGAATTATAAGCATAATACAATAAATTTCATGAATTCATGCACATGTCAAATTAATTTTATAAAACTCTAAACATATGAAATTAGACCTTAATGTATAATAAGATCTTCAATAATCATTATAGCAAATATAATTTGCTTACCGCCAGTAATTGATAAGATTAATATGCACTAGAAAACAATAGTTATGAACCTAATTCTAAAATTTGATTGTTTTACTCCCTAAACTTGGACTCGAAGGTGCCTTTCATTTAACATGAACTAAAATAGAGACTACTTGATGGTATTCTCTTTGAATTCAACAAATTTGATGGAATAATCACACCCAATTTACTCTTTGTTCTTCACGTATATATGTGGGTATTGATAGATAGAGATGAAAAGAGAAAACTTTATGATATATCTTGAAAACTAACATGATTATGATTCTTATAATTGAATCATGGGCCTTAGCACTTTTCCCTCCTTATTCACATCTCATTTCAAAATGAGTTTTTATTTATTTATTTTTATTTTTTAAATACATGTGTTAGGCACATAACATATATGCCCTACAACAATTTCTACCATAAAAAAAATAAATAAGTTAATTAGGTTAATATACTAACTTAAAACCATATTAAATAATCTTTATGGTCAAATTTTATATGTAATTTTAATATGCATCATACTTAAGGATTAATATACTCATAAAATATAAAACACTTGATTTATAACATAATATTAATTTTATAAAATAAAATATATTAATTGTGGGAAGTAGGGAGATATGGATAGATGTAATATTAAAGCTTATATGGAATAATATTTTGTTTAGTAGAATATGAGGGGGTGTGAGAGGTAAAGTAATGGGCTGAATATTATTGATCTTTTGTGTGTATCTTCATTGAAAGGAAGAGCTGGGTTATATGATGTAATTGAGTACTATTGTGTAGGTGCAATAGGAATGTTGTGGTTAGAGAAAGGTGATGGATATAAGAGAAAAACCGACATCATTATTTGGATATTAAAGATGTTCTTAGAAAATAAAGGGATTAATTTAAATAGAAAAAGATTGTTTAAATTGAAAAAAGGAGATATGGTAGCTTAAATTACTACCGTCACTTATGAAAGGAAAAATGGAAGGCCACACCATTATTTTATTCTAAATCAAACAAATAATAAATAAGAGAAATTATATTGTCTATTCTAATAGGTCAACATATATTAATGTACGTCATTCTTCTATTTTTATTAAAAAAATATTTTAACATACTTAATGAGTAGCATTAGTTGTACGTGCTCTAAGACGACCAATAGTAGGTGGAGATGATGTGGTGGGTTTATAAGGGAGGTATCCTCGATAACAAGAGAAGGAAAAAGGGGAATTGGTATAAGTACATGTATAGGTATAATGGATTCAATAGAATTAAAGGGAAAGATGTAAGATATTTTTGGTGTCTAAAGCATAAAGTTTATACCCTTTTATCAATAAAGATACACTTTTCAGATTTGGCTTCAAATTTAGCGGTATCCTTATCACGAGCATAAAAAAGAATTCCTAATGCCTGTAAATGATCATACTTAAGAACCTCCCCATAAAGAATTTTATAAGGATCCTTCCATCGTAAAATAGGTGAAGGTAAGATATTAATGAGATAGGGTTCTATTAAAATGCAATCCCCCCAAGACTTGGTAGGCAATTGAGTGTTAAGTCTAAAGGCTCAAGCACATTCATCAAAATGAATGTACTTTCTCTCCACTCGTCCATTGTGAGGTGGAGTGCAGGGAAAAATACACACTAGCATAATTGGCTAATAAATTAAAGTATTGGTTATTCATAATTTCATAAC
Organism: Tamarix chinensis; assembly: GCA_030549775.1. NCBI lineage: Eukaryota > Viridiplantae > Streptophyta > Magnoliopsida > Caryophyllales > Tamaricaceae > Tamarix > Tamarix chinensis. Next base: position 6,573,204 of record CM060179.1, on the reverse strand, counting down.
CATTATCGTTCCTGATACAATTGACCTTATTATTAAACTATGTGCTAACGTAAGCTAAGAAATTGATGATTGTACAATACATTTTTTTTTATTTTAAGTAATTGCTTTTGTATACTAATGTTGAAATAAAATTGTGTAATTACATGGACTCAATAAAACTAAGGCATCCGCTAGACCTACAAGTTCCCTGTATGATTTATAACCACTATAAAATTTTGCACGTGTAGCTAATTCATGGGCAATAACTTGCTTTAAATGATTTGTGGTCTACCATGATCCTTTGAAAAACTTATTGTTCTATTCCTTCCATATGAGGTAGACCAAGACTGCAACAAGTTCTTGGAAAAACTATTTTGGAATCTTTAACCCTCGGATACCACAATTTAACCTTGTATAAATACGGTGTAAATACCCCTAATTGAGTGAAGTGTTATAATGATTGATTTGGATACGTATATCTACATAGTATACCATCCTTTTGGTGATTCTGTCCTAAAAACTCTATAATTAAACGTGTTGACCATGGATAAATTTTTAGGATAGGTGACGCTTACTAAGAATGTTATAGAAAAAATTCTCAAGAAGTGCATGAGTGGGGGAAAAGCATGATAAAAGGACTTATGTTGATCTGTGGCACTAGCCGATCAATATGAAAGTGCTTTAAGATAGCCTTCGCGTGGTTTCATCAACTCAGAGTGTAATAAGTTGGTATCAGAGCTTTGGTTTTGAAAATCATATTTTAGTTTTTGAAAATATAGTTTTCCAACTATCCTCTGTCTAGGTTAACATCCTCCTTCTATTTTAAAATTCGAGTCCTTGATATTTTTTAGACTAATTATGTGAGGAAACGTGGAATGGGTAGTATTAAGTGGCCTTTGTATGATTTATATGAATAACCCATTGCATTAGTAAGATTATAATTTTCTCTAAGAAAATTTTTGTTTTATAGCTTAAGATGGCTCAAAATGCTAGATTTTCTTGCATAGAGAAACTTCTTATTGCGATGGTAGAGAGAGATATGCATCGACCACTGCCTCATCTGCGATTTTAGATTGTTATCCATATTCCTACACCATCCCTAAAGGAGGACTGGTTGCACAGGATACAATTGAACTCACCACCAACATTCTTGGGCGTTGAGGATCCACTTGCCCTAGAGAGCTGGATAAGGGAGTTTGAGAAGATTTTTGAGGCTTCTGAGTGTCCACCCGATAAGAGGGTGAAGGTTTCTTTGTATTATTTGAAGGGTCGTGTTGATGATTGGTGGTGTAGTCAACAAGTGCTAGGAGCACCCATAGAGACTTGGGAGCAAATGCTATAGCGGATGTGGGCACGTTTTTACCCTACCCGTGTCAAGCTAGATCTCTATGATCACTTTATGGCACTTCGCTAGAGTTCGTCCACTGTTGAATAGTATTACTTGGACTTTATGGATCTTATCTGTTTTGCACTAGAGATGGATGCGGATGAGGAGAAGAAGATGCATAAGTTTGAGATGGATCTAAACATCTAGTTTAGGAGTTGATCTCTAGTTCTACCTTCCATACACTATTCAACATGTTTGATAAGGCAACTAAGGTTGCAAAGGTCATTCAAGTTAGGAGTAGGGAGTCTTCTAACAGTAAAAGTAAGATTGAGTATCATGGAGGAGGCCGTAGAGTGCAGTAACATGCCAAAGGACAATTTGGTGGCCATTCCAGAGGTCACGTCAAGGCTTAGGGCCCGAGGAGGCATTTCATCTACAATCATTGTGGTAGGGATCATCCTAGAAGGGATTGTTTAGGGAATCTAATTCAGTGTTGGGCTTGCAGAAAGATGGGTCACCGATAATTTGAGTGCTTCAGGGTAGTTGATGGTACAGTGCAGAATGTCCAATACCGCAAAGGGGACTGAATTTAGCTCCACAGCCTTAGTAGAGAGCTTCTCCAACTATTAGTTGTAATCTCCCAAAATTTTAGAAAACCAATAATTTAATAAATAGCTTTTATTTGAAATAAATTAGCTTTTAAAATTATATAATTTAATTAATTTATGGATTTTTGAGTATATAAATTTGGACGGAAACATTTAGTAAATTAAAATAGATATTTTGTTATTTTATCATGCTATTTTTATTTAAATAATTTTCCAAACTAATATTTTACTAACTTTATCCTTTTAAAACTAATATATTAGATTATAATGAATTAAATTATTAAATTAAATAATTTATCAAGAATATTACATTTTATGATTTTATAAATTAATTTACTTTATTTTTCCTAGTTTTCCATTTCCCTTCTTACCCTTTTCCCCCTTTTCATTTTCTTCTCTTCTTTTTCCCTTTTTCCCCTCCCTTGGGCCGCTCGGCCTGACCTGTCTCCCCTGCGCATTGGGCCTCGGCCTACCTTCCCTCTCTTCCTCCCTCTCTCGCGCTGCCCGTCCCTGCCTTCTTCCCCTCGCCCGCCCATCGCAGCCCACATTTTCTTTCCCCCCAACCGAGCCGGTTCAGCCTCATTTCCTTTCCCCTCAACCGGCCGACTTCTTCCCTTCTTCTTCTTCCTTTTTCATCGCCGCCCATGCCCGACACCCTGCGCACGCCCGACCACCGCCTGCAGCTGCCATCCTAACCACCCCTGCCTCTCTCCCCCTCTCTCTCTCTACCCCATCCTTTTCTTTCCTATTTTGAGCCAAACTATCCCCTGCACCCTCCATCCATGCCTGAATTCTTTCCTCTTCTTCTCCCTTCACCTCCCTATCACCCGACCACCATCTGCCACCCTTCGTCCTCTTGACGACCAGCCACCCGCCCCTCTCTTCTCCCTCTTCTTTTTCTTACCCTCACCAACCTTTATTCCCCATAATTTTTGAGGCCTTTCCTCCTTCCCTGAGCCTCTTCTCTCCTTTCTCCTCCTTCCCATTCTTCCCTGTTTTTTTTTTGCTCGCCACCGCCAACCACCGTCCCAACCCCCTGCGCCGCCTTCTGCCACCACCACTACTGCCCTGCACCATCACGCCACCCCCTCGAGCCCCTGCACTTCCTCCCTTCTCTCCCTCTTCTTTTCTTCTCCACTTTTCTCCCTTATCGCCAAGCTACCTGCAACCGCCCCGTTCTCCGGCGTCCAGCCACCTCTGTCGCCACCCAAACCACCATTCGACACCCTACAACCCCCTCTACCACCACCATGCCTTAGTTGGTCGAAAACAGCCCTTGCACCCCTCCATTTTTCCCTCCTCTTTTCCTTCCTTCTCAGTCTCTCCACCTCGACCCACCTCGGTAGCCATCTTCGCTGCCTTGCCGCTGCCGTCTCCGCCGCCCTATGCCGCCGTGAAACCATCCCCAGCCACCACCTACACCCCCTCTTCACTCTTGCACCATTCCCTTGCCTTGAAACCTCCTCCATCTACCTTCTTTTCTAGCCTAAAATCCCTAAACCGAGCCATCTCCCCTCCCTTCTATCTCACCCCCTTCGAACCCATTTCCCCCTTATTCTGCATGTGGTTCACGTTGTTCATGCAGCGTGAGCTCCTACTTGATTTGGAATTTATTTTCTAAATTTTGAGGTATATTAATAATTAATTAAAGTGTATTATTATTAAATAAAATTTTATAAAGTGTTATCCTTTTAATTTCTTATTTCTAACATAATAATGATGGATATTATTTTTAGGTGTTGAGTTGCTAATTAAGCTTGAATCTTTAACCGGGTTACCGGTAAGGTTCGATTTTTACGGAATTAAGGTAATCGTTAATCCTCACTTAAATGCATGGAAAAAAGTATGCTAGCACATTAGGAATTTTAGTATGATTTTATGCATATTTTATGTTGCCTAGTATGATATATATATGGTTGCTTATATTGATTGATAAAAAGAAAAGAAAAGAAAATTATGATAGCTTTTGTGCCATGTGTAGAGATGATACTTAAGGAATGAGGTTGATATTTGATGGAAATGTTAAATGCTTGTCTATGATGAATTATGCCATTAATGCATGAATTGATATTATTGTAAGCCTAAGGGTATTTTAGTAATATGCCTATGTAAGTATGTGATCTTATATATATGTATTTGCTAATGAGTATTATGTTGAATAATGACAAGTTGGTGGAGTTAAATGATAAGAATGAAGTGCTAATATTAGTATTTTATGTAGTGGTGGTAAATTCATAAAAGTGGTGTAACAAAGGGGTTAAGTGGAAATTTTATAATTGAAAAGGGTATTTTGATAATTTCAAAAGAAAGGGGTGAAATGATAATTTTATAGGTAAAAGGACAAAATTTTAAGTTGTCAGAAAGAAGGGTATTATGGTAATTTTTGAGGCAAAAGAACAATATGGTAATTTTATGATTAAATGGCAAAATGGTAATTTTATAAGTAAAGGGGTATTACGATTATGTAACACCCCCAAAATTCACTACTGAAAAATTTTGTTAATAAAAAGGAAATTAGCAGAAGCAAATTAATAAAACGTGAACTTTGGGAGTATTACCGCCACACTTAGTACCAGATCGGTTCACTCATACCATTCCAGTACCAAGTGCTAAAGCTAAGAACAATGAAATACAATTTGAAAGAAATTTAACATACATAAATCAGAGTAGCGCATCAAATCGTATACAAGAATAACATCTACCAATGATGGTTACTTAAGCAGCATTAGCATTAAAAACCAGGAGTTTAAAAGAGAAAGAGAAAACCCTAACGATACCGGATAACTCCTTACTCTCTTTCCCGTAGCCCACTTGAGTAGCACCTGAAAAGACCTGCAAGGACGCTGCCCATTGAATAGGCAGAGGCCCCATAAAGGGAATCCCTTCAGTACTACGGTACTGAGTAACCCTTTAATACCACACTTAAAGACAGACCCGCATACGGCACATAATGCAAGCTACATACATAATTAATGAGAGGTGCATACATAACAATAACATACATAATAATTTATAAGTCACAATCGATACTTTTGGCCTTAAGCCATGTCATAGTGTAGGATCAATACATTCGGGCCTTAAGCTATTATTCCGTCATCATTCAATCAATCTCATATTTTATATCCATGTGAGTACGAGAACCCCACTATTATAACCGGTGGACCGATCTGGCCCCGACTCACATGGTGTTCCACTATAAGTGATTAGTATTTTTTCATAACTTTATTCACATACAATACTGGTTTTATTGAGCTCAGGACCCCCACTATTATTTCCGGTGGACCGGAATATATATAAAATCATCATCCAGGGCACAACGCTCCTGGCCACTATTATAACCGGTGGACCGGGATATATAAAGAATCATCATCCAGGGCACAATGCTCCTGGCCACTATTATAACCGGTGGACCGGGATATATAAAGAATCATCATCCAGGGCACAACGCTCCTGGCCACTATTATAACCGGTGGACCAGGATATATAAAGAATCATCATCCAGGGCACAACGCTCCTGGCCACTATTATAACCGGTGGACCGGTACTCAATATCATAATCATCTGGGCCCGGCTCATTAATATTTCACTTTCATAATTAGTATCTTTCCTTTTCTTAATCAGCACAACAATCATATTTATTTGCATCGGACGGGAGATCAATAACCCGGGACACAAAGGTACACCGGTCATACCGATGCATATAAGCTACTCAGTACCCTTCAACCACGAACCCAAGGACACAAAGGTACCCTGGTTGTACTGGTGCATAAAGCTAACTCAGTACCCTACCAACAAGGACACCTAATCCATAAGTATTCATACCCCCTAATTAGGTCCGTAGAGCTAGAAAGAGTAAGATATAGGGCCTGGATGGGGCACAAAGGCACACCAGCAAATACCAGAATAATCGTGGACTAAACCACGTCCTTAGGGTAGCGACCCCTAAGGAGTCACCATTCCCGATCTCGAGGTCTTTCACTTTAAGTAATAGTGTCTTAATTAAAGTGATCACGAAAAGCACAACAATCGGATACTTATTCACTTTCGATCGTTCCGCTATCATTAATCGTTTCTTATTCAGATGATTATCCAAGATATCACAGAGAATACATTAAGGCTATACTAATTATCAAATACTCTTACTTGGCTAATCAGCATTATTGAATCATAGTATAATGTTCCACAACTCTCAAAGACATGTTAGGTACAAATTACTCATTTACCCCTTTTTTATATAATTGCTAAGTCATCCCTTTCTTACTTGATAGATTACCATATTACCCTTTAGGTTGCATAATTACCAAATTACCCCTTATCTAATTTAGGTTATCAAGTTGTCTCCTACACTTTTTAGATCACCATTCACCCCTCATCATTGCTACACTTAACATATCTCTCCTTTGGTTGGTTAGATTACCGAGTTGTCCTTCTCCTTTGTTATAATTACTAAATTGCCTTTGTGATGGATAAACTACCAAATCACCCTCCTTCATTATCATGATTACTATTTTTCCCCTTTAGTTGGTTAAATAATTATCACTTTACCCTTTAATCGGCTAAATTACTAAATTGCCCCTTTAGTTGGATAAATTACCAAATTGCCCTTATCCTTTATCATAATTACCATTTTACCCCTCTCAATTATTTTAATTGCCATTTTACCCTTTTTAATTATCATAAATCCCAAATTACCCTTCTTCATAATTAAAAATATTAATTTACCCTTCTTCATAATTATAATTACCAATTTTACCCTCCTCCATATTTATAATTATTAATCTACCCTTCTCCATCTTTATAATTACCATATTACCCTTCTCCATTATTAAAATTACCATAATGTCCTTTTATTGATTAATTTACCAAATTACACTTCTCTAATATCATAATTATCCAATTAACCCTTTTTAATCATACTTTAATTATTAATTTATCCTTTGTCGTTATCATTATTACCAAGTTACCCCTTACTACCGGGTTTATCATAATATCTTTTTATTTACAAAATAACTCTTCTACCCCTTACTTTCAAATTACCATAATATCCTTTTATTTACAAAATTACCACAATACCATTTTATTTATAAAATTACCATAACACTCATTTTTCTTTACAAATTACTATTTTACCCTTTCACATCCAAAATTACCATCTTTATCCTTCCTTACATAAATACCATTTTGCCCTTCTTTTCCAAATTACCCTATTAACCTTTTACTCACAAGATTACCATAATACCCCTCACTTATAAAATTACCATTTCGCCATTCACTTATAAAATTACCATATTACCATTTACTTATGAAATTACGATTTTGCCCCTCTACTTCCAAAATTTGCCATAATGCCCATTTACTTGAAAAATTACCATAATGCCCTCCTTCATCCAAAATTACTATTTTACCCCTACTTCCAAAAATTACCATTCTTACCGCTTACTTATAAAATTACTATATTGCCCCTTGACTCCAAAATTACCGCTTTACCCTTTTCTCCAAGATTTACCATAATACCATTTTACTTATAAAATTATCATTTGGCCATTTAATCATAGAATTACCATATTATTCTTTTATCTCAAAAATTACCATAATACCCTTCTTTCTCACAACTTACAATTTTATCCTTTTACTTATAAATTATCATTTAAGCCCTTTCTTTTGAAATTACTAAAATACCCTTTTTGCTTACAAAATTATCGAAATACCCTTTTCACTTATAAAATTCCCACTCAACCCCTTTATTCATCATTTTTATGAATTTACCAACACTACATAAAATAATGATATTAGTACTTCATTCTTATCATCTAAGTCCACCAACTTGTCATTATTCAACATAATACTCATTAGCAACTACATATATTAGATCACATACTTCACAAGCATATCATTAAAATACCATTAGACAATAATATTATTCATGCATTAGCAACATAATACATCATAGACAAGCATTTAACATTTCTATCAATAATTAAACTCCTTCCTTAATTAACATACCTACATATGGCACAAGAGTTATCATACTTTTCCTTTTTATCAAACAATATAAGCAACCATATATATATCATGCTAAGCACACAAAACATGCATAAAATCATACTAAATCCCTAATGTGCTAGCATACATTTTTCCATGTATTTAAGGGAGGATTAACGGTTACCTTAATCCCGCAAAAATTAACCTTACCGATATCCCGGTAAAGGATTCAAGCTTAATTAGCAACTAAACACCTAAAAATAATATCCATCATTATTTAGGTTAGAAGTAAGAAATTAAAGGATAAAACTTTATAAAACAAATTTATTTAATAATAATACACTTTAATTAAATATGAATATACCTCAAAATTTAACCAAATGAATTTCAAAACAAGGGGGAGCTCACACTGCATGAGTAGCGTGAGTCTCATGCAGAAATGAGAGGGGAAAAGAGCTCGAAGAGGGTGAAGGAAGAAAAATAAGCCATTTTCGGGTTGGGGTCTTTGGGCTAGAAAATAGGGTAGGTAGGGGAGGTTTCAAGGCAAGGGAATGGTGCAGAAGTGAAGAGGGGGTGTAGGTGGAGGCTAAGGGTGGTTTCACGGTGGCATAGGGCGGCGGAGACGGCGGCGGCAAGGCGGCGAAGTTGGATGCCGAGATGGGTCGAGGTGGAGGGGTTGAGAAGAAAGGAAAAGGAGAGGGAAAAATGGAGGGGTGAAAGGGCTGTTTTCAGCCAACTAAGGCATGGCGGTGGTAGAGGGGGTTGCAGGGTGTCGAACGGTGGGTTGGGTGGCGGCAGAGATGGCCGGACAACGGCGGAAGTGGCGGTTGCAGGTGGCTCGGCGGTAAGGGAAAATGGGGAGAAAAAGGAAGAGGTGGAGAAGGGAGGAAGTGCAGGGCTCGAGGGGCGGCTTGGGGGGTCTCGTGGTGGCGCAAGGTGGTAGTAGGTGGTGGCAGGAGGTGGCATAGGGGTTGGTTTTGGTGGTTGGAAGCGGCGGTGGGCAGCGGTGATCAAAACCAGGGAAAAAGGATGGAGGAGGAGAAAAGAGAGAAGAGGTTCGGGAGGAGGAGATGAGGCTCAAAAAATGGGGGAAAAGAAGGCTGTAGAGATGCAGAAAAATAAGAGGGAGAAGAGAGGGGCAGTGGCCGATCGACGAGAGGACGAAGGGTGGCAGGTGGTGGTCAGTTGGCAGGGGAAAAGAGGGAAGAAGAAGGAAAGGGGGAAAGGCACGTGAGCTGTGGTCCAAGGGCCGATTTGGCTTGAAAAGGGAAGGAAAATGACAGGGGAAGAGAGAGGGAGTAGCAGGGGGCAGGTGTGGTGGCAGGCGACGGCAGTTGCAGGCGGCCGAACGCTCAACAATGGCAGAACTGGTGTTGGTCGGGCGTAGGAGAAGAAGAGAGGAGAAGAAGAAAGGGCTGGCTAGTGGACCGGCGCAGGAAAAGAAAATAAGGCAAGCCGGCCGGTCCAGGGGGAAAAGGAAGAAGGGACGGGCCGGTGTGCTGGGTGTGCCGTGCGTGGAAGAAGAGGGAGGAGAAATGGGCCTGTAGCCCAGCGCGCAAGGAGGGGGGAGGAAAACAGGCCGGGCGGGCGGCCCAAGGAGGAGAAAAAAGGAAAAGAGAAGAAAGAAGAAAAAGGGGAAGGAAAAGAAAAAGGAAAATGAGAAAATAGGGAAAATAAATTAAATTAATTTATAAAATTATAAAATGTAATATTCTTGATAAATTATTTAATTTAATAATTTCTTTCATTATAATCTAATGTATTAGTTTAAAAAGGATAAAGTTGGTAAAATATTAGTTTGGAAAATTATTTAAATAAAATAATATGATAAATAGCAAAATATTTATTTTTAATTTATTAAATACCCTTATCTAAATTTACATACTCTAAAATCCATAAAATAATTAAAATAAATAATGTTAAAAGCTAATTTTATTTCAAATAAAGTTATTTATTAAAATATAGGTTTTCAAAATTTTTGGGGGATTACAGAAAATTTTTTGGAGAAAAGGGTAAAGTGGTAATTTTGGAGTCAAAGGGCAGTATAGTAATTTTATAAGTAAGTGGTAAGAATGGTAATTTTGGAAGTAGGGGTAAAATAGTAATTTTGGATGAAGGAGGGCATTATGGTAATTTTTCAAGTAAAGGGCATTATGGTAATTTTTGGAGGTAGAGGGGCAAAATAGTAATTTCATAAGTAAATGGTAATATGGTAATTTTATAAGTGAATGGAGAAATGGTAATTTTATAAGTAAGGGGTATTATGGTAATTTTGGAAAAGAAGGGCAAAATGGTAATTTTGTAAAGAAAGATAAAAATGGTAATTTGGATGTAAAAGGGTAAAATAGTAATTTGTAAAGTAAAAGGAGTGTTATGGTAAGTTTATAAGTAAAAGGGTATTGTGGTAATTTTCACAAATAAAAGGATATTATGGCAATTTGGAAGTAAGGGGTAGAAGGGTAATTTTGTAAATAAAAGAATGTTTATGGCAAACTTGGGAGTAAGGGGTAACTTGGTAATTATAAAAATGATGAAGGGTAATTTGGTAATTAAATTATGATTATAGAAGGGCAACATAATGTTTATAAAAAAATGGAGAAGGGTAAATTGATAATTATAATTATGGAGAAGGGTAAATTAATAATTATAAATATGGAGAAGGGTAAATTGGTAATTACAAATAATATAGAAGGTCAATATAGTAATTATAAAAATGGAGAAGGGTAAATTAATAATTATAAACATGGAGAAGGGTAAATTGGTAATTATAGTTATGAAGAAGGGTAAACTAATAATTGTAATTATCGAGGAGGGTAATTTGGGGTTTATAATAATTGAATAGGGGTAAAATGGCAATTACAATAATTGAGAGGGGTAAAATGGTGATTATAGTAATTGAGAAGGGTAGAATGGTAATTATGACAATGGAAAAGGGTAATTTGGTAATTTAACCAACTAAGGGGCAAGTCGGTAATTATGATGATGGAGAAGGGAAATTTGGTAATTGATCGACTAAAGGGGAGTTAGTAATTATTTAACCTACTAAAGGGGAAAATTGGTAATCACAATAGCGAAGATGGGTAATTTAGTAATTTACCCAATTAAAGGGCAAGTTGTTAATTATAATAAAAGAAAAGGGCAGAATAGTAATCTAACCAACCAAATGGGACATATGTTAAGTGTAGCAATTATGAGGGGTGAATGGTTATCTAAAAAGTGTAGGAGATAATTTGATAACCTAAATTGGATAAGGGGTAATTTGGTAATTATGCAACCTTAAGGGTAATATGGCAATTTGTCAAGTAAGGAAGGGATGATTTAACAATTATATAAGTAAGGGGTAAACAAGTAATTTGTACCTAACATGTCATTGTGATTGTGGAATTTCATAATATGATTCAAATAATGCTGATTAGCAAGGTAAGAGTATTTAATGATTGGTAAGTATCACGAGAACAAATCCTAATTCGGAATTAAATGAGATTATGATGGCCTTAATAGGTTCATGTGATATCTTGGATAACTGTCTGAATAAGAAATGACTAATGATATCAAAACGATTAAAAGTGAGTAAGTATCTGATTATTGTGCTTTTCGTGATCACTTTAATTAAGACACTAATACTTAAAATGAAAGACCTCGAGATCGGGAATGGTGACTCTTTAGGGGTCGCTACCCTAAAGACATGGTTTAGTCAACGATTATTCTGGTATTTGCTGGTGTGCCTTTGTGCCCCAGCCAGGCCCTATATCTTACTCTATCTAGCTCTACGGACCTAGTTAGGGGGTATGCATACTTATGGATTAGGTGTCCTTGTCGGTAGGGTACTGAGTAGCTTTATGCATCAGTACGACCAGGGTACCTTTGCGTCCTTGGGTTCGTGGTTGAAGGGTACCGAGTAGCTTGTATGCACCGCTATGACCGGTGTACCTTTGTGTTCCGGATTCTTGATCTCCTATTTGAGGCCAATAAATAGAATTGTTGTGCTGATTAAAGAAAGGGAAAACACTAATTACTAAAGTGAAAGATTAATGACTCGGGCCCAGTTGACTTATAATATTGAGTACTGATCCACCGGTTATAATAGTGGCCCAGGCGCGTGTTGCCCTGGCAAGTGATATTGAGTACCGGTCCACCGGATATAATAGTGGCCCAAGAGAGTTTTGCCCTGGATGATGATTATATGTATCCCGATCCACCGGCTAAAATAGTGGGGGTCTCGAGCTCAATAAAACCAATTATGTATGTGAATAAAGTTATGGAAAAATACTAATCACTTATAGTGGAACACCATGTGAGTCGGGGCTAGACCGGTCCATCGACAAATAATAGTGGCCAGGAGCGTTGTGCCCTGGAGACCTATCTGCCGGCATATAATAGTGGTTAGGTGCGTTCTGCCCTATAAGTGACCGATCCACCGGCTATAATAGTGGGGTTCTCGGATTCACATGGATATAAAATATGATATTGATTGAATGATGATGGAATATTGGCTTAAGGCCCGAATGTATTGATTTTACACTATGACATGGCTTAAGGCCCAAAAGTATCGATCGTGACTTATAACTTGTTATATATATGATTGTTATGTATAGACCTCTTATTACATATGTATATAGCTTGCATTATGTGTTGCATTACGGGCCTGTTTTTAAGTGTGGTATTAAAGGGTTACTCAGTACCATAGTACTGAAGGGTTCCCTTCGTGGGGCCCCTGCCTATTCAATGAGCAGTGCCCTTTGCAGGTCTTTTCAGGTGCTGATGCACTATCGTATGCACAATAAATTTAATAAATAAATCATAATTCCCAAATACGTAGTATATGGCAAGAAGGAGTCGAACCCACAAGGAATGACGTTTTAATCACTAATTTTGCTATTGATGTTATAACCCCGTTTATACAATTTCATTGATTCTTATACTAAATTCGATTATACTAAATCTTGATCACTAATTGACAATTAGGGGAGGAATGAATTGTTAATGGAATTAAAATGCCATACATTCAAATAAGAAGAATGATTCTAAACAATTTAATGTTGACTTAGGAAACTCATGATAACAAATTCCCATACTTCCTCTTAACCTTAATAAACTGAATATGCTCTCGATTTATTTTTATACCCATTTAATAATCTAGGTTAAGAACACTAGATTCAATTAATGGTAACATTATGAACGGGAAGCGGCCAACTACAATCATAATCACAAAAGCTCGGATCATGCAATTGCACAAATTAATGGATAAGATTAATAATTAATCTTTTTGCTACTATAGACAAGTTTAATTAACAATTACGGGTTAATTTCATTGTCTTAGCAAAGATCAAGTTCTAAACCAAATAGGTGATCAATCTAATTAGTTCAAGAATCTTAATCTATGATATAGAATCATTCAATTCAATCCATTAATTCAATTAAACCTCATCTAGAATCAAACATTTAAAGTATAAAATGGTAATTAGGTTATAATTCCATCCTCAATTCATCCTACCCTGTTCTAATTACTCAAGTTTCTGCATATTCACAATTCATACAATTACACAAAGGTTTTGGAAATTGATAACAACAATGCATTCAAAAATTCTATTCTTGCAACAATTAGATAATAATGTAGCGAACACAAATAAACTTACAGAAAAACAACTTAGATTCAGCAAAAACGAAGATACTGAAATTTACAAAGGAATAGAAGAAACTTATCAATTGAAGTGCAGAATGTCAAATCATCAATAGAATTCAAGAAGATCAAAAGTTGGAATTGTGCATTACATGTATGTTCTAAAGGAATAGAGGAAGAAAAATACATTCCAAATGTTTTTCGATTCTTCCCTTCTGTCCCGAACTCTTTTCTCAGATAAAATTTATCAAAAACAAGTCGCGCGGACAATTACACGTTTTTAAATGAAAACACGGGACCCCCGTGTTTTCCTCCAACTGCTCTGCTGACAAGGATTTAAAGATCGATACCCGGGATAAATAACACGGTCCGTGTTTATGAAACACGGGACCCCGTGTTTTTGATCTTTCCACTCAATTCCTTTGAAAGTTTCAGCTTAGCTTCTCTTGATATATTTGTTCCCTTTCTAACTTTGCTCTCCTTGATTCAACATTTCTTGATGTGTTCTCTACTTGATTTCTTCTTTTCATTGATTTCTCCTTGAATTTCTTCAATTCTTTTCTTTCCTGTAAAATTTATTCAAAGGAGGAAAACTCGACGAAAAGATTAAATCTAATAGAATTAATGAGGGATAAATGATACTTTTAGACATGAAAATAATAAATAAATCTCATCTATCAAATACCCCATGCTTGAATTATTGCTTGTCCTCGAGCAATATCATAACATGCACATGAATACATCAAGGAACGCAAGAGAAACAGGTTACGGAACACAAGATTTATTAGATTGGAATTATTCATGTACGAAGTTCAACTTGGACTGGGACTGAAAAATACTTGTAAATCATGAAATATCAATGATAAAAAAAAATTTGGATCACATCTTAAATCACCTTAAAAACAGTCTTATCAAATGCTCAAACGGTTAAGGAATGAAAATTATAATAATTAGTATCTCATCATGCAATTTAGATTAAGATTAATGAAATTCAAATTGGTAAATTCTTACTTTCGGGATGTGGAAACGCTCACTCTTTAGTGTAGGGTATGATGTGTTTACTCTCAAATTCTCTCCAAATGATAATGATCGCCCATATTTTTGCCATTATTCTCAATTCGCCACCGCTAAAAAGAACTAAATTATATAAGAATCAAAAGGTCTTAAATTTGGTTGTAATGGGGCTAGGGTTCTAAGGTGGGATAGAATTTTTGGTACTGTAGCTAGACTCTACCAACTAGAGAAGCAATTTCTTTATTTCAATTAAATCACAATTCCTTTTCTTCTCTTTTACTTCACTTCCCCCTTTTTCTTCTTCTTTTTTATAAATTCAAACCCTTCCATTCAACCAAATAACATAAAAAGACATGAACTTTATTCTCCTCTTATCTTCTTATTATTCTTTTATTTTATTTTATATATATATATATATATATATATATGATACCCACACCCCCATGCTTAAATTTCATCTCATCTATCAAAAAAAAATTTCTCCTTAAAAAAATAATTTTTCTCCACTAGTCGTAGAGTAAGGAAGGAAAATACATATGGAGATTAGTTATTAATAAAGGTTATATCAATAGAACAGGTCTTTAGGCTCAAAGGGGTTATGCAATGGATAACAATTTTCAAGGTGGGCTATTTGGTCTTGTAGCTAACAAAGAAAGAAGAGTGCCTTTATCATTTTCAAATATCCTAAAGTTCTATGTAGTCTTGAAGAGAAGTAATGGCAAATTCTAGTTTCACATATCATTGGAGAACACACACAAAAGAGAAATATATTTTGGATAAGCAATGTATCCAAAGGTTAGGCTCAAGCGCTCACAATGTTATATCCACCAATTTTGAATTTCATTTCATCCTATTCCTAGTCAATGCATGATTTGATATCTAACCATTCTAACTTTCTTTCCTGCACTGTTATCACATCTTCAATTTCTATCTTTAAGGTTTCAAAAGATGTTGATCAAAACATACAATAAGTATAAGATTATCCTTTTTGAAAATAATTTAGTCCCATACTTTGTTTTACTTCGTATATGGATTGTTCAAATCTAATACTTCCTGTTTTTTTTTACAAAGGAATAACTAGTATGTAAAGTAGATAGGAATAAATTAACTAACTATCACTTAGCATACATATATAACATTTACTAACTATTTCTACTTAAGAATAATCACAAGCCTACGAATACTAATGCACCCCCCTTACTTATTATGTTCATTGTCCCTAATGAACAAATGCAAAAGAAAGATGAAGAATAGGTTTCAAGAGGGAGGTGGAGGTGGGTCTCGGCTCCCGAGATGGAAATCATAGAGATTCTTCATCATCTCCATCATCTGAGTTTGGTTATGGCGAATGGAATCCAATTGGGAATACACTTGATTTTAAAATTGGAGATGCCATTCGGGGAAAAAAGTTGAGGCTGAAGAAGAACTGGCTTGGGATCGGGGTGGTGGTGGTGGTGGATGGGCACCATGAGGCGGAATAGGATGTTCGATGGCTAATGGGGCAGGGTTATCATCATCCTCACTAGGCTGCCAGTTCAATGGGTTTAAAGGGTCAGTTTTGGTTGGGTTAGGAAGAGGAAAGAAAACACGCCCCTGATAAGAAAGGTACCACGCATTATTCCTATGCTCAATAAGATGCGTAAGGCGACAATGTTCGATATCAATGCGGGTGCTCCTGGCCTCAATGGGCATATCGTCAGGAAGGGGTATGTCCAAACTTACACAGATGGTGGTAATTAAACCACCGATAACAATGTCTCCCTATTTGGAATTACCGACCCTTTGAAATTATTTTGCGATAAAATAGGCAGTATCAACAGAGTAGTGTTCAAGCATAGAGTAGAGAAAGAAAAGTTCAATTGAACGAACTACCCCGGTACTATCTCCCCTCCCAAAGATGGTAGTAGCCAAAAGCCTTTGAATGTATCGGAAAACTAAATTAAAAATCCTAGAGGATTTGGCTTCAGAAATGCGGAAGGTATCGGGAGTAGGCATATTCGCTATATCACCTATTTTAGCGAAAAAATTGTTGGCATAGAACCAGGGTAAAATGAATCTGAATCCCTGTGAAGGCAACATGAAAATGTAGGCAAGTTCATGCACTGCTAATTGCCTATCTTCATTAAAAAGGCCAAAAGAAACATACCCTTGATTATTTTTAGTATCACCAATGTCACCAACTTCAGCACACAGTTCAAAAGTACTCAAAAATTCTAAAGTCAAGCGCCTATAGGTATGATTTGTAAAATAGAAAAAGTTTTGCAAGCCTATAGTTTCAAGCATGCGCATGACTTGATTATGAATACCTAATGTATGCAAACAGCCATCATCCAGATATCAAGTGCCAATAATACGCCTTTGAGACAAGTAATCGTACCTTTGTTGTTGTTCGGGTGTGGTAAAAATTATACCTAAATCGTTGGGTCAATTATGTCGTTGTCTCGCTTGATTTGGTGATGATCGGGACCTTGAGGATTCGCCTTCAGCACGCTGCTTCTTTTTCGGTGCCATCTACATAAAAATTATCAATTGGATGATAAGAAACAATGTCTTAACTTGAAATTTCAGCAAACAAAATGTTGCTCTTGGAGCATATGATTAGGCTGCAATGATAACTATAACAATATTCATTGAATGTATACATATGCCCTAACCATATTATTTATCCCAATCAATAATCATGCAAGTTATGGAATAAAATCACCCAATGTTGAAACTCTTTGTATCAGCATCAATTAAGTAAAACAATGAAACCGAGACAATATTTCTACATGATGGGGAAAAACGTACCTCGATTGTGTGACAACAGGTTATAACAATGGAGAAATCAGAGGAAGACTATTGGAATGACAGTTACCACGAAAACCCTAATGCAATTTCCAAAATATGGAAGGGTTTATGCTCGAATTCAAATTAGGGTTTGAGAAGAAGGGCACTGCTGGTTTCTGCAGTGGAATGACACAAAAGTCTGCGGAGAAGAAGAAATTAATGGTGGAGAAAGAAAATGGAAGGTTTATAGAGTAGGATTTGGTAAGATTTGAAGTTTTTAATGAGAGATTGGAGGATTTCGAAGGATAAGACACGCAGAGAAGAGCTGCGAAAAAATGGAGAGAAGAGAACGAAAGGGCCGTGTTTTTTCAGATCTGAAAACACGGGGGAGAAAAAGGAAACTGGAAGGAAACACGGATCGTATTTCAGAAATACGGTACCCCCGTGTTAATTGATAAGCGTTCTATTACTGATTGAGAAGGAAACACGGGCCGTGTTTAGAAATACGGACCCCCCGTGTTATTTTTCTAACTCTCTAGAATTCTGAAATTTTTCTGCAGAGGAAGAAACACGGGCCGTGTTTCAAAATACGGACCCCCGTGTTAATTTTGGAGCTCTCTGGAATTTTAATTTTTTCTGCAGAGAAAGAAACACGAGTCGTGTTTAGAAATACGGACCCCCCGTGTTAATTTTGGAGCTCTCTGGAATTCTGAAATTTTCCTACAGAGAAAGAAACACGGGCCGTGTTTAGAAATACGGACCCCCGTGTTAATTTTGGAGCTCTCTGGAATTCTGAAATTTTCCTGCAGAGAGAAAAGCACGGGCCGTGTTCACAAATACGCCCCCCCCCCCCCCCCCCCCCGTGTTTTTTTTTGTTTTTTTTTGTTTTAACACATATACATATTATGTACATTCAAATTTATACCAAATATGTAAAAAGAAAAGTACGAGATACAGAAAACTTATATACAACACTTGGGTGTTTCCCAAGTGACCAAATGTGAGTCATTCAGTCCTCATAATTGGGAGTGGTAAGATCAACCACTTCCAAATTGTGCACTTGATGTCCTTCGTAGTAAGGTTTGAGGCGGTGTCCATTGACCTCCCACATCTTTCCTGTCTTCTCACTCTTAATTTCAAATGCACCATGAGAAAACACATTAGTCACAACAAACGGGCCGATCCATCTCGACCTCAATTTTCCTGGAAACAACTTCAATCGAGAATG
Source organism: Tamarix chinensis (assembly GCA_030549775.1). NCBI lineage: Eukaryota > Viridiplantae > Streptophyta > Magnoliopsida > Caryophyllales > Tamaricaceae > Tamarix > Tamarix chinensis. The sequence goes on along the minus strand of CM060179.1, from coordinate 6,554,677 downwards.
ATATAATAAAACTTTTTGACCAATTTCAAAACTCTTTCTAAGAATGAACTTATCATGAAATGCCTTAGTTCTATCTTTATATCTCAATGCAGTTTCAAAAGCATCATTTCTGATTTCTTCCCATTCTTGTAGTTGGAGTCGTCTATGTCTTCCAACTTCAATTAATTCCATGTTACACTTCTTTACGGCCCAGAAAGCTTTATGTTCTAACTCAACTGGTAGATGACAAGGCTTACCGTACACCAGAAGATATGGAGACATACCAATTGGAGTCTTGAAAGCTGTACGATAAGCCCAGAGAGCATCATTAAGATGTAAGCTCCAATCCTTTCTTGTTGGTTTCACCATTTTTTCCAAGATTGATTTGATTTCCCGGTTGGATACCTCAGCCTGACCATTGGTTTGTGGATGATATGCTGTAGATATTCGATGTGTCACATGGTATTTCTTTAATAGAGCTTCTATGGTTCTGTTGCAGAAGTGTGAACCTTTGTCGTTAATGATGGCTCTTGGTACACCAAACCTTGCAAAAATGTTAGTTCGAAGAAATTCTGCAACAACCTTAGCATCATCAGTACGGGTGGCCTTAGCCTCCACCCATTTTGATACATAATCAACAACAACAGGAATGTATTTGAATCCAAAAGAAGATGGAAAGGGTCCCATAAAATCCATACCCCAAACATCAAAGATTTCGCATGTTATGATAGGAGTTTGTGGCATTTCATTTCTAGGACCTAATCCGCCAGTCTTTTGACAGTTTTCACACGTCTTACAAAATTCCTGAGCATCCCTAAATAATGTAGGCCAAAAGAATCCACTCTCTAAAACTTTATAAGCTATTCGTTTGGGACCAAAGTGTCCCCCACAAGCATAACTGTGATAAAAGTGTAAAATAGATAAAACCTCACTATCAGGAATACATCTTCTAATGATTTGATCGGCACATTGTTTCCACAAATATGGATCGTCCCATACAAAATATTTTGCCTGACTTTTCATTCTATCTTTCTGTGCTTTTGTAAAGTGTGAGGGAAATACCTTAGCTACTAGAAAATTTACCATGTCAGCATACCATGGTATCTCATTCCCAATGACATGAAGTTGCTCGTCCGGAAATGCTTTATTGATGGGTACTTCAACTTCAACTTCTCTTATTAACCGACTCAGATAATCTGCTACTCCGTTTTCAGTTCCTTTCTTATCTTTAATGCGTATATTGAATTCTTGGAGTAGAAGAATCCATCTAATCAGTCGTGGTTTTTCCTCTTTCTTTGCTAACAAATAGTTCAACGCTGCATGATCAGAATATACAATTATTTCAGTTCCTAACAGATAAGAACGAAATTTATCCAAAGCAAAGACAATAGCAAGAAGCTCCTTTTCGGTAGTTGCATAGTTAAGCTGAGCTTCATTCAATGTGCGTGAGGCATAATATATCACGTGTGGCTCTTTCCCGATTCGTTGACCTAACACCGCACCAACAGTAAAGTTAGATGCATCACACATCAATTCAAATGGAAAATTCCAATCAGGTGGTTGAAGAATGGGTGCACTTATCAATTTATCCTTTAAATAGTCAAATGATTTCTGGCATGCGTCATCAAATTGAAATTCCTTTTCTTTTTGAAGAAGCTTGCATAATGGTTGGGCTATTTTAGAAAAATCCGTGATAAATCGACAGTAAAACCCGGCATGCCCTAAAAATGATCGCACATCTTTGACAGTTGATGGATAAGGTAATGAAGAAATAAGATCAATTTTTGCTTTATCTACTTCAATTCCTTTGGCTGAAATAACATGTCCCAAAACTATTCCTTGTTGGACCATAAAATGGCATTTTTCAGAGTTTAGTACAAGATTTGTTTCCAAACATCTTTTGAAGATAAGGGTCAAATTACCTAGACATTCTTCAAAAGTATCTCCATGAATACTGAAATCATCCATGAATACCTCGATAATTTTCTCCAGATATTCGGAAATATACTTACCATACACCTTTGAAATATAGCTGGAGCGTTACACAATCCAAATGGCATACGTCGATACGCAAACGTACCGTAGGGACATGTAAATGTGGTTTTCTCTTGATCTTCTGGAGCTATGGGAACCTGCACATATCCAGAATAACCATCAAGAAAACAATAATAAGCATGACCCGCTAGCCGTTCTAACATTTGATCCATAAATGGTAAAGGAAAATGATCTTTCCTAGTCATGGAGTTCAGCTTTCTATAATTAACACATACCCTCCAACCATTTTGAACTCTAGTAGAAACCATCTCTCCTTTATCATTCTCCACTACTGTTATTGCTGTTTTCTTTGGGACAACCTGAAGCGGACTTACCCAACTACTATCAGAAATTGGGTATATGACTCCTACTGAAATGCCCCGAAAATTTTCTAATTTTAAATATTATATTTAAATAAGGTTATATTTGAAAATTTAAGTTAATAAATTATTTTATTAAAATAAAAGAGAATTTATTAGGGCAAATTAATAAGAAATTTTATAAATAGTTTAAGTAAAGAAAATTTGGGTATATTATCTAATTAAAGATTTTAATTTGGGAAATTATTTAAATGAGTTATTTTATTCAAATTAAGAAAGATAAAATAGTTTCAAATTAATTTTAATTTTATAAATAATTAAATTAAATAGAATTTGAGTGATTATTATATTAAAATGGAATTTTGGAAAAATCCTTTAAAAAGCCTATTTTAGCCTAAAAAGGGATTTAAAATTTATTTTATTTAAATATTATTAATTTTAAATATCCTAAATATTAAGAATTATTTAATTTGACCCAACCTAATTATTTCTCTCTTCCTTTTTCCCTTTTTTTTTCCTTTTTTTTTCCTTTTTCTTTCCTTTTCTTTCTTTTTCTTCTTCTTCACCGAATTGGGCCTGTTGCGCGGCCCAATTCCTTTTCTTCTTTCCTTTTCCTTCGGCGCGGCCCAGCCTGCGCGTCATCGCCTCCCCCTTTCTCCACGCCGCGTTTCACTTATTATTCCTCTCAAACGCCGCGTTTTGCTTCATCGTTTTCTTTACCGTCGCCCGACAGAACGGAACGCCGTTCTTCAATCCTTTTTACATCAAAACTCGTCGTTTCATTTATGACATTTTTACCTTTGCGCCGAACCGCCCGGTCTCCCCCTTTTTCCTTCTTTTCTCCCCCGCGAACCGGCCGGCCAGCCCCCCATCTTCTTCTTCCTCCTCCCGCCCGACGCCATAACCATCCACCTTCCTTCCTTCCCCGGAAATGGCGTTGCCAGCCACACGTGGCGTGACCGGCTCATCTCCCGCTCGTTTTCTTTCTCTCGACATGCCCGTTCATTTGAATTGCCCCACTCTTCATTTCTTCCCCACGTTTGCCCCCATTTCCCTCTCGAACGTCGGGCAAAATTTTGAATTTGTGCCGCCCGACCAACGGCAAAACCAACCCATTTTCCCACCGAAATTGATCTTCTGGTAACCTCCACAACCCGAGCCTACCTTCCACAACCCATTTGGCCTGAAATCGAGCCTCCTTTTTCCCGAAAAACCCTAAGTACCAGTCTGTGCTCCACCTTAACTTTAGACGCCTCCTTCTTCTCCGATATCCAACAGCGTCGCCTCTTATCACTCCCAATCTCTTCCCTGCAACACCCTCTAATTAACTAAACCATCTAACACCTTCTATTTACCTTATACAATCCTCAATCATCGTGCAAAGTTGACTAGTTATCTCGTCAGAAAATTCCACCCCGAGACCTTGAAACGCCAGCCACCACCACATCCGCCGCTTCTAACACCTTCCAAACCAACCATCATCTCCTGATAAATCTCCTCTACATCCCCATAGATTTATTTTATTTTTCTCCTTCCCCCTCACCTCTTTTTCTTCATTTTTAACCCTCTTAGATCCATTTTCCGGCCACCTCCGGGAACCACCGCCAGTTCCACCTACATCCTCCGACTCAAGGTGAAACCCTAGCCATTTTAAACACTTGGTTTTGAATTATTGATAATTATTCTATTTTTAGCCTAAATTTAAGTGTTAATTCAACTTCAATTATTATTATTATAATTATTATTATTATTGATATCGATTGTATTCTAATTTCTAAATTTTGTTGAAAGGTCTGGGAGTATTATTGAGTAAGATATATTATTCATCTCGGCCTTTACTTATTTAATTAAATTTTTACATGTTTAATGTTATTAATAATAAGAATAATATTATTATTATTATTATTAGTGTAATTATTTAGTTACTATTGTAATTATTTCAGGAGGATTATAAACCTAAAATTTTAACTAAGTCTCGCACATTTGCTTTTTACAACTATTATTAACATTTTTAACATGATTTCTAATTATATTATTATTATTATTATCTTTATTAACTTTATATTATAAGTATATATAATATTAATATCATTATTACATTTTTGAATAGTGTTATTATTAAATGGATTGATTTTGAAAGCCACCTTGTAATTTTAAGAATTATGGTATTATTAATATTAATATTCTACTAATAAGAGTGTTATTAATAATGTTTTACTTTTATTATTATTATTATTATTATTATTATTATTATTACTATTATTGCTATTATTACTATTTTGGGAGAAGGGTAGAAACCCTTAGTTTATCACCTTTTCAAAAGAAAATAAGTGAATTAGTTATATTAATTCCTATAGTTAAATATTTGGATAGTAAAATTTCATCCTAAAACCAAACCTCGAAATAAGTTATAATTATATAAGAAGGTCTAATCATAGTATGTTTTGATATAATAGGCGAACTCAATCAAATCCCTCAAGTGGAATAGGAGCGTGCACCAAGACCGGTGACGTTTTAGGTAAGGGTCTACTAAGGCCATTTATGTGTTTGCATGTATTATGAATATGACATGTTATGTATTTCATGTTCGCTGTTCTTATTGATTATGCATGTGATATGGTTATGAAGTTGAAGTATGTTATTATGAATGTCATGCACCATGAAAAATATGTGTATGCTTATGTCATTAATGTATGACCTGAAATGATATATGAATTAGGATTTGCATGTAAGAGGATGGTACTAGGGTTTGCATGAGATGGCATGGTGCTAGGGTTTGCACCAAAGGGAATGATACTATGGTTTGCATGGAATAGCAAGAAGTTGAAGGTGTGCATGAAATAACATAATATTAGGGTTTGCATGAATTAATGTGGAGTTAGGGTTTTGCATGTGGATTAGGGTTTCATAAAAACATGCCTACATGGAATTAATGTTGCATGGGGATCTGGGTTGCATGGAAGCATGTCTATGTGGAGCTTGGGTTTGCATATGAATTAGGGTTTTCATAGAAGGGTGGTATATGTGAAGCTAGGGTTTGCACATGTGAGGTACGTGGAGTTAGGGTTTGCATGGGAGTGTGGTACGTGGAGATTGGGTTTGCATGGGAGCTAGGGTTGCATGGAAGCGTGGGTCATGTGTAGTTAGGGTTTGCATGGGAACTAAGATTTGCATGGAATTGTGGTTTACGTGGAGATAGGGTGTGCATGGAGTAGGGTTGCATGGGAGTTAGGGCTTTCATGGATTTAGTCATGCATGTTTGGGCAAATGTTTGTGAATGTCAAATGTTTTTGAATAAAATACTTAAGACACTAATATCTTAAAGTGGAAGATATTGAGACGGGACCAGCCGATCCACCGGTTAGGAATAGTGGTTAGGGTTTTACCCTATGTGTGACTGATCCACCGGTAATAATAGTGGTTAGGACATGAGGTCCTATGTGTATCCGGCCCACCGGTTATAATAGTGGGGGATCCCGAGCTCAATAAAGACAAACCAGATCGTCAATGCTATTAAAAGATACTAATTACTTACAGTGGAACACTATGCGAGCAGGAACCAAGCCGATCCACCGGTTAGGAATAGTGGTTAGGGTTTTAGCCTATGTGTGTCCGGCCCACCGGTTATAATAGTGGGGTGTTCCTGTTTTCGTATGGATTTGATGCGAGCAGGAACCAGACCGATCCACCGGTCAGGAATAGTGGTTAGGGTTTTACCCTATGTGTGTCCGGCCCACCGGTTACAATAGTGGCGTGTTCCTGTTTTTGCATGGATTGATAAAAAGGCATGGTGTGAATTGACTTTTGATAAAAGAAAGATTAAATGGTTAATCCGGACCTTTTGGGCCTTATGTGTGGACTGTTGATTATAAGTTATGGATTTCACTTTATGTTTCTATGTATCATATGTGTGGCCTGTAATTGTATGTGATCATTATCCTACATGAATTAATGTGTTATATGCCGGCCTTAGTATTCGGTTACCTTACTCGGTACGTAGCGTACTGATCATCCGTTTCATGGGTGTTGCTTATTCCCACGAGCAGAAGGCCCGTCTAATTTGTTGTAGGTAGGAGATACTTACTTTGATGCTATCGATGTCTATGGGACATCAGGAGGGGCAGAGTGATAGCTGGGCTGGATCAATCTTTAGAGTGACGTGGCCGTTGTCCTTTTTAAATTTATGATTCATGTTATCTTTTATTATGTTTGAATTGTCATAACAATTTTACTAAGGTTGTTTAGTTGTTATCTGGAAAAACAATAGCCGGTATTTCGAATTATGTAAGACTTACGTGTACTCTGATTTCTGTTTTCATAAATTTAAACTTGTATGGTATTACTGATAATGTTTTCTTAGCCTTAGCACTTGGTACCGGAACGGTAGAAGTAAACTGGTCTGGTACTAAGTGTGGCGGTAACATCCCCATAATTTATGGTTTTAATGTATGAGTATTGCTTTTAAAAAAAATGTGTAAATTTTGGGGTGTTACACCTACACTTAGCAATTTTAAAACCTCTTTCTTCACAACCTCCATCATTATCGGATTCAACCTACGTTGTACTTGTCTACTTGGCTTCACATCTTCTTCCATTAAAATCCGATGCATACAAACTGAAGGACTAATACCCTTAATATCAGCAACTGTCCATCCCAAAGCTGATTTGTATTTCTTCAACACATTTACCAGTTTTTCTTCTTGTTGAGATGTTATTTCACTAGATATGATAACCAGAAGGGTATTCTTATCTCCTAAGAATGCATATTTGAGATGGTCAGGTAAAGGCTTCAACTCCACTTTAGGTGGTTGTTCTATGGAAGGTATAGGTCTATCCATTATCAATGGAAAATCCACAAATTTTCCAATTCTACTCGAACATGTTCCCAAAGCAGCCACTACCTCCTTGATTTCTTCATCAACGTCATACAATTTACTCAATTCTTCCAATTTTTCAGTTGCTATGCCTTGTGTCAAAGTTATTTCCAAAGGATCAGTTGACGAAAGTTGGTACACCATTTCAGTTAAATTCTCAATGACATCAATCATAGATACCTCTTCACCATCTGTAGGATATTTCATGGAATCATATATGTTAAACTTAATAACTTCACCGTCAAATTCCATGGTTAACACTCCATCGTGGACATCAATTTTTGTTTTTGAAGTTTTCAGGAATGGTCTCCCTAACAATATAGGAGAGGATTTAACTAAACCATTATCTTGCATATCTAACACATAAAAATCTGCAGGAAAAACCAACTCATTAACCTGAACTAAGACATCTTCAATAACCCCTTCAGGATATGTGTTAGATCTATCTGCCAATTGGATAACAACACGAGTTTACTTTAAAGGACCTAGACTTAGGGTGTTAAAGATAGATAAAGGCATGACATTTATTGAAGCACCTAAGTCAAGCATGCATTTTTCATACCTCGTGTTTCCAATTTTGCAAGGTATAGTGAAAATACCTGGATCTTTGCACTTTGGTGGAAGCTTTCTTTGCAATATTGCTGATACATTTTCTCCCACACTTACCTTCTCATTCTCATTAAGTTTCCTTTTGTTAGTACACAAATTCTTAAGGAATTTTGCATACCTGGGTACTTGTTTGATCGCATCAATGAGAGGAAGGTTAACTTCTACCTTCTTGAATATGTCAAATATCTCATTGTCATGATTTACCTTCTTGTTTTTGGCCAACCTGCTATGAAAAGGAGCAGGAATTTTTATAGGAGAATGTGACTTACTCTTCATCGTTTGTTGTGAATCTTCATTTATTTCTTCTTCAACCATTGTTTCATCTGTCTCTTTACTTGTGTCATCTTCTTCACTCACTTTTCTTGGATCTGACAATTGTTTTCCACTGCGAGTTGTGATAGCACTAGCATTTTCCTTAGGATTTCTTTCAGTCTGGCTAGGAAATTTTGAAGAGCCTTGTGCTTGCATTTTTCCAAGGGAATCTGCTAGTTGACTCACTTGATTTTCCAAATTCGTAATACCATTTCTGGTCTCTTGTTGGAATTGTAAGGTATTGGTAGCTAAAGATTTTACCAAATCTTCCAAAGGCATACCTCCCGATTGTTGTGGAACTTGTGGTGGAGGCATCGGTTGAAATGGTGGTCTTTGCTGATTTGTTGGAATTTGGAAAAACCCGGGAGGTGGATTTGCTCCTTGATGATTTTGATACATCTGTGGTCGGAAATATGAGCCACCACTTTGTTGAGCGTTTCCATACCTTAAATTCGGGTGATCCTTCCATCCAGGATTATATGTTGGAGCAAATGGATCATTCCTTTTTGGTAATGGTTGTCCTCCAATGGCGTTTACTTGTTGTTCTTCCTACAAAGTAGGACACATGTCAGTTGGATGACCAGTAAAAGAACAAATTCCACATACCTTGGCAGGAATCTTTTCTCCTACAACTCTTTCCACAAGAGCTGTCAAATTCGAAACTTGCGTTTTTAATTCAACAATATTGGTTTCTTTCACCTGTTGAGACATAGAAGGATTACCCCTATTACAATATTGAGAGTTAGATGTCATATTAGCAATTAACCTTTTAGCTTCGATGGGTGTTTTATCAACTAAAGCACCACCACTAGCAGCATCTATCATATTGCGATCCATAGGAGATAAACCTTCGTAAAAATATTGTATTAATAATTGTTCACTAATTTGATGATTAGGGCAACTACCACACAATTTCTTGAAACGTTCCCAATATTCATGTAAAGATTCTCCTCCATCTTGCCTAATACCACATATTTCCTTTCTTATATTAGTTGCTCTTGATGAAGGAAAATATTTTTCAAGGAAAACCTTTTGTATATCAGTCCAAGTATTTACTGAGCCCGCTGGTAGATCATATAACCATTCCTTAGCAGCATCAGCTAAAGCAAAAAGAAAAGCTTTGAGTTTAAGTTGTTCTACACTTACTCCATTTGGTTTCATACCAGAACAAGCTATATGGAATTCCTTGAGAAATTTATTTGGGTTGGTGAAACAGCCTGAACCCATGGAATTGTTGTCTCTAAAAACTATAAAATAGGTAAGGCTCGTATTAACCCCGGTTTGATTTCACAAGTATCATTATCAGCAGGATAATTAATGCACAAAAGATTAGGGTTGAAGACAGGAGCAACTAGCTCCTTGAGAGTTCGATCCGCCATCGGTGGATTAATGTAGCAAGGTGTACTACACAAATCCTCTATATTGTCTTCTCCCAAATTTGTGGAACTTTCTTCAAAAGGTGATGGAATCTGACTAGCTTGTTCCAATTTCCTTCTCGTCCTAGCTGCAATTGGAGAAGATGAGTTTGGATCTATGGCTGGAATAATTTGTCCTTGATGCTCGATTGCAAATGATCTCAATTGTGAATGCCTGAAGATTTCACACAATGAAAGATTAGATGAGTTCACGTGAAGAATTTATCTAAAACTAAAATAAGAAACCAAAACAAAAACAAAACTAGAGATTATAATTGCCAATTCCCCGGCAACGGCGCCAAAAATTTGATGCACTGTCGTATGCACAACAAATTTAATAAATAAATCCTAATTCCCAAATACGTAGTATATGGCAAGAAGGAGTCGAACCCACAAGGAATGACGTTTTAATCACTAATTTTGCTATTGATGTTATAACCCCGTTTATACAATTTCATTGATTCTTATACTAAATTCGATTATACTAAATCTTGATCACTAATTGACAATTAGGGGAGGAATGAATTGTTGATGGAATTAAAATTCCATACATTCAAATAAGAAGAATGATTCTAAATAATTTAATGTTGACTTAGGAAACTCATGATAACAAATTCCCATACTTCCTCTTAACCTTAATAAACTGAATATGCTCTCAATTTATTTTTGTACCCATTTAATAATCTAGGTTAAGAACACTAGATTCAATTAATGGTAACATTATGAACGGGAAGCGGCCAACTACAATCATAATCAAAAAATCTCGGATCATGCAATTGCATGAATTAATGGATAAGATTAATAATTAATCTTTTTGCTACTATAGACAAGTTTAATTAACAATTACGGGTTAATTTCATTGTCTTAGCAAAGATCAAGTTCTAAACCAAATAGGTGATCAATCTAATTAGTTCAAGAATCTTAATCTATGATATGGAATCATTCAATTCAATCCATTAATTCAATTAAACCTCATCTAGAATCAAACATTTAAAGTATAAAATGGTAATTAGGTTATAATTCTATCCTCAATTCATCCTACCCTGTTCTAATTACTCAAGTTTCTACATATTCACAATTCATACAATTACACAAAGGTTTTGGAAATTGATAACAACAATGCATTCACAAATTCTATTTTTGCAACAATTAGATAATAATGTAGTGAACACAAATAAACTTACAGAAAAAACAACTTAGATTCAGCAAAAACGAAGATACTGAAATTTACAAAGGAATAGAAGAAACTTATCAATTGAAGTGCAGAATGTCAAATCATCAATAGAATTCAAGAAGATCAAAAGTTGGAATTGTGCATTACATGTATGTTCTAAAGGAATAAAGGAAGAAAAATACATTCCAAATGTTTTTCGATTCTTCCCTTCTGTCCCGAACTCTTTTCTCAGATAAAATTTATCAAAAACAAGTCGCGCGGACAGTTACACATTTTTAAATGAAAACACGAGACCCCCATGTTTTCCTCCAACTGCTCTGCTGACAAGGATTTAAAGATCGATACCCAGGATAAATAACACGGTCCTTGTTTATGAAACACGGGACCCCCCGTGTTTTTGATCTTTCCACTCAATTCCTTTGAAAGTTTCAGCTTAGCTTCTCTTGATATATTTGTTCCCTTTCCAACTTTGCTCTCCTTGATTCAACATTTCTTGATGTGTTCTCTACTTGATTTCTTCTTTTCATTGATTTCTCCTTGAATTTCTTCAATTCTTTTCTTTCCTGTAAAATTTATTCAAAGGAGGAAAACTCGACGCAAATATTAAATCTAATAGAATTAATGAGGGATAAATGATACTTTTAGACATGAAAATAATCAATAAATCTCATCTATCAGGTGCTACTCAAATGGGAAACAGGAAAGAGAGTAAGGAACTATCCGGTACCGTTAGGGTTTTCCTCTTTCTCTTTTAAATTCCTGGTTTTTAATGTTATGTTGTTACTGTAACCACCATTGGTGGATTTTATTCTTGTAAACGATTTAATGCGCTACTCTGATTTATGTATGTTGAATTTCTTTCAAATTGTATTTCATTTTTCTTAGCCTTAGCACTTGGTACTGGAACGGTATGAGTGAACCGGTCTGGTACTAAATGTGGCGGTAATATCCCCAAATTCACCTTTTAATAATTTGGCTTCCACAATTTTCTTTTAATAAAACGAAACTTTTCAGTAGTTAATTTTTGGGGTGTTACATTAGTACTCAAAGTCAAGAGAGTAAAGGGAAAGTGTAGGATACTCGCCCTATCCTGCCATGTAAGAGTGGCCAAATGTAGGGTTCTGGAGGTTTTAGAGGTGGACATTCAAATAAGCGTCTGAATGTCATAAGCCGGATTGAGGCACACAACTAGTTGAATGTTATTACGGGTACTTTCACCATCCTTTCTTTAATCGTACATGTATTATTTGATTCTAGTGTTTCATGTTCGTTCATATCCTCTAGATTCGTTGCTAGAGTTTCCATGACTCCTATTGCTAGTATTTCCTCTACTTTTACATTACCATTTAGGGATCATATTGCTTATAGTAATCTTCACTCTAATGTGGCCTTAGTCATAGGCAGGGTAGATTTCTCCATTGACCTTATAGAGTTTGATTGGTTGATTTTGATGTCATTATGGGAATGGACATGCTAGGGAAGTATCAAACGATTAAAGATTGTACCCAAGCGTGTGTGGTACTTAGGGGACCTCAAAGTGATAGGGTCTTTTATCAAAGATGCAAGCCCAGGCCTACGGTGAAGGTCGTATCTGCACTGATACTTTGTTTGTTAGTGCGGAAGGGTTATCCTATGTACCTGTTTAGTGTTCGAGATCTGAATGTTGATGTTTCTTCATTGGATAGTATCATCGTTGATCGATATTTTATTGACATTTTTCTAGAGGAGATATCAGGTATGCCACCTATCTTGTAGGTAGATTTCACCATTGACTTGGTTCAACAAGCAGAGCCAGTGTCTAGAGCACCTTATCGGATGGCACCGATAGAGATGAGGGAGTTGAAATCCCAGTTGGTGGAGTTAATGCGCATGAGTATGTATGTCCTAGCTTATCACCTTGGGGAGCACCCGTGTTGTTTGTAAAGAAGAAAGATGGCAACCTTTGTTTATGTATCAATTACCGTAGGTTAAGTCAGTTAACGATGAAGAACCATTATCCACTACCATGGATAGATGATTTGTTTGATCAGCTTCTTGATGTTGGGATCTTCTCAAAGATTGATTTTAGGTTTGGGTATCATCAGCTTTGGATAGTAGAGGCAGATATCCCAAACAATTGTTTGTATAAGGTACGGACATTATCAATTCACGATGATGCCATTTGGGCTCACCAATGCACATGCAGTTTTCATGGATTTGATGAACCGTGTATTTCGATTGTACCTAGATTATTTTACAGTGGTCTTCATCGATGATATTTTGATATACTCTCAAAGTAAAGAGGATCATGAAAAACACTTCAAAATGGCTTTAGCACTTCTTATAGATCATAGGATTTATGCCAAACTCTCTAAGTGAGTTTTGGATGCAAGAGGTTTCTTTTTTAGGACATGTGGTATCTGTGAGTGGGGTTTTTGTTGATCTAACAAAGGTTTGGGTTGTTTCAGATTGGAGGGCATTAACTAATGTGACTAAATTTTGAAGTTTTCTAGGATTGGCTTGGTATTATCGCCGCTTTGTTTAGAACTTTTCTAGGGTGGCTTGACCATTAACAAATTTACTAAAGAAGACGATTAGATTTTAATGGAATAGTAAGGCATTCCAAGAGTTTAAGCGTCTTCTTACTACTGCACCAATTTTAACTTTGCCCTCAAGTTCTAATGGATTTGAGGTTTACAATGGTGCTTCAAAGGAGTGTGTTCTTATGCACCATGGTCGGGTGGTTGCTTATGCCTCACATCAATTGAAGCAGCATGAGCAGAATTACCTAACGCAAGATCTTGATCTTGTAGCGATAGTCTTCACATTGAAGATTTAGAGGCACTACTTATATGGGGTCTAGTGTAAGTTATACATTGACCACAAGAGCCTAAAATATATTTTCACTCAGCGAGAGCCGAATATGAGGTAGAGGCGATGGTTAGGGTTGGTTAGGGACTACGACCTTGAGTTTACCTACCACGAGGGTCAAGCCAATGTAGTTGCAGACACTTTGAGTCGAAAGACAACCTATTCGTTGAGTTCGATAGTGGCCTCTTACCATTTGAGAGAGAAGCTGAGAGGCATAGGTATTGATCTCATATGTCATGGTGATTTAGAGATATAGATGAGTGCCTTGAAGGTTACACCTTCCTTATTTGATGAGATTCGAGCTAGGTAGCCCAGTGATGTCACGCTTAAGTGTATTCGATCAAAGATTGCGAAGGTCAAAGCTGATTGTTTTAGAATATATGATGATGGTAGCATCCGATATAGAGGTAGGTGGTGTGTTAAGTGAGTTGTGCTGAACTCAAGTGGGGGATTATGGAGGAGGGTCATTGTACTCCTTATTCTATCCAACCTGGAAGGGATAAGCTATACAAGGACTTGCGAAAGATTTATTGGTGGCCTCATATGAAGTAAGAGGTGGCGAACTTTTTGGCGAGATGCTTAACCTATCAGAAAGTTAAGATCGAGCATCAGAGACCGGTTGGTCTGGTTTAGTCTTTAGAGGTTCCCAGATGGAAGTGTGTAACACTCCAAAATTTCACAGTTAAAAATTTTCATTTGCACAAAAACCACACGCTAAGACAGGGGGTGTTGTCACCGTAATCGGCACAAGACTGACCCTTGGCCAATCTCGTACCAACCACAAGACTAGAAAATTTAACAAACATTAATTTGATTAGGACATAAAACTACAATGTTTCTAATAATTCATAATTAAAATATAGCGTGCGATGTAAGAGTCAATACATGAATAGAAAACGAGAATAGTGTTAATGCTTCTATAGAGAAAATAAAACGATCAAAAAACGATAATAAAGAAAGAAATAGGCGAGTCTGGAAAACATCCTCTCGAGCCCCATGCCAAGTCCAACAGGCCATCACTCAGTTTCGCCTAATGCATTAAAGATGTCAAAATCATCATATGCAACATCTCCTACCTACACCTACTTAGAAGGGGCCATTGCTCGTGGGAATAGGCAACACCCATGAAAGGAATGATTAGTATGCTATGTACTAAGTAAGGTAACCATGCAGCTAAGGCCATACAACATATATGACAGAGAATACAAGTAGTGAATTAGTCCGGTTAAACATAATCATTAAATCTCAAGCCATTATTTCCATTTTCACACAACTCTTAATTTAGTTCCATGTGAGTAGGAGAACTCCACTATTATAGCCGGTGGATCAAAAACATCCAAGGTAGAATGCTCTTAGATACTATTATTCTCTGGTGGATCAGTCTTCCAAGTAAAGTGCTCCTAGCCACTATTATGCCGGTGGATTGATCTGGCCCCAACTTGCATAGTGTTCCATTATAATTAATTAGTATCTTTCTCATGGCTTATTATCATTTAAGGTTTGTTTTATTAAGCTTGAGATCCCCCACCATTATAGTCGATGGATCAAAAACATCTAGGACAACACACACTTGGTTACTATTATTCGCAAGTGGATCAGTCTCCAGGGCATCCTACACGTGGCCACTATTATTGGCGGTGGATTGGTTTGGGCCCGACTTAATAATCTTTCACTTTAAATGGTTAGTTACTTATTCATGTCTTATTAAATAGGTACTTTCTTACTAGACATGCATGCCCCATTGGACTTTCTAATCTCTCCCTTTCACTCCAACTCCCCTGAAAACCTCCATCCCATATGTTGGGACCTCTACACATCCTAGGGCTCCAATACATCTTCCTCTCCTTTCCCTTACTCACCATGATAAAAGCAAAATCCCACGTATGTGAATCAAGGTCCACTTCTCATATCTCCGCTTTTACTCACCATCGCCCTCTAGGGTTTTCCTTATAAACCCTAACTTGGCCTATATGGCCTAATCTCTCCCTATCATACACGACCCATACTCCCTTTGCTTCCAAACCATCACTCCACTCAATCCACACCCAAAATCACAACCTTACTTTCCATCCTTCACATGTGATCACAAAAACCCTAGTTGGCCACCCCAAACTCTAGTACTACTCCTTCCTTGTATGTCATCCCCTCATCACCCACACACCATTCCCCTTTACACTTGACTCATTTCCCCCTCCATGTGACACCCTTCCCATCTCAACTCACACTCCAACCACTTACGATTAACTCTCCCATCAACACACTTTCCCCACTTAGGGTTTTTCTTACAAACCCTAGTCAAGTCTCATATGCACCCTTATACCAACCCACGTACTATTTTTTACTCATGGACTCCAATCACCCAAAATACTCTTCCCGCACCTTTCTTAACCCTTAAGTCACCTTTTCCCATGTAAAAGTTTCCCCCATGCAGAGATTAACCACCTCGTGTAAGATTTATTCCAACATCTCATTTTATTCATATAATCCTTTTATTTGTCCACCCATAAGTCATAAGGTAATTAGGTCTTTCTCACTTCCCTCTTACCACTCCACTTTCTTTGCTTCTTTTATCTCCCCAAAAATTCATCATACTACTAAGGACTCCTAGCATGCATGTCATATAGGGTAGCAATACATAAGGCATAACACAAAATACAAGTCATATCACCATATTACATGTTATAACACATATACAACTTACCTTAGCTCCACGCTTAGCAAGTTGCGCTACAAGAATATAATCCATAACCACATGGGATTCAAGCATATAACCAAACATACATAAACATATAACACATAATTTGGCCTTAACCACATCCTTACCTAGATTGATACTAGGCTTGGAGTACGACTCCTACTTATCCTTAGGGGAAGGGTTTAGTTCACCTATAAGAGTGGCACACTAATGTTAACTTCCCTCTTATTCCTTTCATTATCCCCTAACTAATTATTAGTAAAAGAATAATAATATTAATGATAATAATAATAATAGTCTTAATAATAATAATAAGATTAGTATTCTTAATGATACGAACAATAATAACAGTAGTAATAATAACCAATAAGATAAATAGTAGTAATGATGATGATGATAATAATAATGGAAGAAATAGTAATAATAATAATGATGATAATAAGACTAAAAATGATAATTATACAAAATAATTTATACTTAAGTGGAAGCAAGGGTTAGGGTACAACCAAAGGTGGAGGTGGCAGCTAAGGTGGTGGCGGCGACAACGGTGGCGGTGGGAGTGGTGGTGACTTGAAAAGGTTTAAGCTTTGGGGTTGGAAGAGGGAAAGGGAGGTGGTGGTTGTGAGGTATTAGATTTCCTAGACTAGGAGGGTTGCAATGGTGGTGGTGGAGTGTCAAGATAGTGATGCAGGTGGCAGCAGTTGCGGTGGTTGAAGGTGGAGGAGAAGAAAGAAGGAGGAAGGAGGTGGAGAAAAGGGAAAGTAAGGGTATGGGAGGCAGGGAAAGGTTTACTGGGTTGAGAGGAAGGTAGTGGGGTGGTGGTTATGGAGGAGGAAGCAGCATAGGGTGACGATAGGGTCAAGCTGCCCACTTTACACTAGTAGGATGAGCTATGCAGGGCAAGTTAGGGGCGGGGAGTGGTCTTGTTTGGTGGAGGGTAATGCAGGGAGGAGGTTGGGTGGAAGTTTGGATAGCGGCGATGCACGACAACGGCTGGGGCTGCGTCTGATGGGGCGGCGAAGGAAAGCTGTGGGAATCTCTAGGCAGAGCAAAAAAGAAGAGGAAGAAAGGTGAGTGCTTCGGTATTTACTGGTGTGGGGAGGAGAAGAAGACAAGAGAGGATGAAGATAAAGGAGTGGGAGGGGCCGGTGGCTGCCGGCCTGCGGTGGCAGACCGGTGCAGGTATGCAGGGGTGGTTTTGGTAGGGTTGTAGGGAGGGTTAGTGAGGGTGTTGGGGTTACATAGGGGAGGGGACGAGTGCAGGGTAGTGTCAGCTGTACGCCCTGCAAGTTAGGTCAAGGGGAAGGTGAAGGGGAAAGGAGATCCATAGTTGCGAAGTAGCCATGCGCACTAGTAATTAGGGGCGAGGTAGGAGAAGGGGTAGAAGGGGAAAATGGGAAAAATGGCATGGATAAAAGAGGGAGGATGGGCGGGGTGCTAAGCCGCATGAGGGGAAAAGAAAAAAGAAAGAAAAGTGGGCTAGGTTGTGCGGGGCAAAAGAAGGAGAGGAGGGGAGAGTTGGGCTGCGCAGGTGGGGCCCAAGCCTGCGGAAGGAGAGAAAAAAGGAGAAAAAGGAAGAAGGAAAAAGAAAAGGGAGAAAAGAGGAAAACAAAAAGAAAAATAAAAAGGAAAATGAGGTGGTTAGGGTATTTGGATTTTTTTTTAATTTTTTTAAAATAATATTGTTAAAAATAAATAATTAAATTTTCTTTTTATATTAATTTAGAAATTTTGGTTAAATTTTCTTAAAATCCATTTTAGTTAGCAAATTACCCTTACCTCCACTAATTTAATTCCTACATTATTTTCCTCTTTTTTATCTTAATTACTTCCATTATAATGACATTATTTTATTAAAAATGTTATATTTAATTGATCTCACCTATTAATCCCTATTTTTTTATTAATTCCTAAATTAAGGTTTTAGGTTATTACAAAGTGGGACTCCATCTCGATGTATTTCATATCAGGTTTACCGAGGACACATAACAGTTGTGATATGATTTGGGTTATTGTTGATAAGTAGACAAAGTCGGCAGTGGTTGTGCCAATGAAGGCTACTTAGAGTACGGATCAGCTGGCCACGACATACATGAGATATGTGGTGAGGTACCATAGTGTTTCCTCTGACATAATCTCCAATAGAGATTCGAGGTTCTTATCGCACTTCTAGGGGAAGTTAAAGGAGGCTATGGGCATAAAGTTAAAGTTGAGTACTGCTTTTTACCCAACTACTGATGGTCATACTGAGCGTACAATACAGATGTTGGCGGATATATTATGGTCATGTGCACTTGATTTTTGGAGCAGTTGGGAGGATAATTTAGATCTAATTGAGTTCTCTTACAATAATAGTCATCATGTGAGCATTGGGATGGCACCATTCAAGGCCTTTTATGGAAGCAAGTGTTAGAGTCCCTTATGTTGTAGTGACATTAGTGAGACTATAGTGTTGGGACCAAATCTTATTGAGGAGACCACTCGACACGTTCATTTGATTTAGGATTAGATTAGAGCAGCGCAAGATAGACAAAAGAGTTATGTTGACTAGAGGTGGATGTTAGACGAATATGAGGTGGGTGATTGTGTTTTGTTGAGGGTCTCACCCACCAAGGGTGTTTAGAGCATTGGAAGGAGAGGCAAGCTTAGCCCATGATACATTGGTCTGTTCGAGATTCTAGAAAGAGTGGATGAGGTCGCTTACCGTCTAACATTGCCTATGTAGTTAGCTCGAGTTCACAATGTTTTCCATATTTCACAATTACAAATATACGTTGCTGATCCTTCACACATTATCCAATATCAAAATATCGAGCTTAATGACTCATTGACCTACGAGGAGAGGCCATTGAGGATCCTTGCCCCCTTCAAATTACAACGGACCCGAACGAGTGAGATTTTACTTGTTAAGGTTATTTGCAGTTGCCATGGAGCTGAGGAGGCCACATGGGAGATGGAGAGATACATGAAGGACTCACACCCATAGCTTTCCATTGAAGGTTTGTTCATAGAATAACTCTTTTTTTTAAACGGGTATTACCCTTTGTGTCACAAACTTTAGGTTGTTCACCTTTATTATTTTTGATCTTTTAATTCCTTATGTTCAGGGACGAAGTCTATTTTAAGATGGTAGTAATGAAATACCCCGTTCTCTTAAATGCTAATTACCATATGTGATTGTCCTAGTAGAACGCCTAAAAAACATATATATTCTACTATCAAGTCTCATTCTGTTCGTGTTAATTTTTAGACACTTCGTCAATCATTTCTCTCGTGTGCATAAAACATATTTATTGCAATTCTTTCAATTCTTATATTTTTACTCTTTTTGACCCCTTTAAAATTTGAGGATCGATCTAAAAATAATTTTCAGTTTATTAGTCCATTCTATTCATACATGTTTCACCCTTTCCTTCAAAATAGTTAAATAGCAGAAAAATTTGTTTACGCGATTAGATAATTTTAGCCATCTTTGCTATTTTTAATCCGTTGATCATCAAATGAGTTCCGTATATTTGGTTTTCTAAAAATATTCCATATCAATCAATGGCAATTTGAAACCCCCCCCCCCATTATTCATTTTGTGCATTTGCGAAAAAATATGTTTCTATGACTTATCCATTTATGTTGTTTTTGCTCGTTTTTCATCCATTGAGCTTCAAAACAACTCTGATATCTAATATTTTTATATATTTAAGTTTCTAAAATTATTAGGGACCTTTCCATAAATTTTTGTAATTTTTGGAACTCAATTGATATTTTTTTTTTCAATAAGTGACTATTATTGAACTTTCTTACAATTTAATTAACCAAAATAAATTGTAACAAATACTTTAACTATTATTTTAATCCTAACTTGTCTCCTAAACAAATTAAATCATATTTGTAACTTAGTTAATTTTCACCCAACCAAATAATGCAACGAATATTAAATTATGATTTTATGGCATTTCTCTTACACACTCAATCATAGCCTAACCTATCTCTTACACCCCTAATCCTAGCACTCAAGTGAGGCTACGGTAAAACCAAAAACACACTCCACAACCCTCCCTATCATATCTCACTTTATTTTTGCCAAACTGTGCATTCTATTACAAAACACACATAAAATCATAAATTTTCAGCAATGTTCAAAGTTGATTGCTTTCCAACTTGCAACAACTCTTTCTCTATCAGGTTGTTCTATTCCTTTGGTTTTTGTTTCTTTGGAAAGATTGCATTACATACTATGACTCCATATAATTTAAATCCCTAAAGTTGAGCCCCTTTGAGCTTATTCATAACCAAACTTTTGCTTCCCGATCAACTTCACAAAATTAATAAAGCTGATTTTCTTGTGACTTCTAGCAGCTACTATGCCTCGACCTTACTTCTTTTACCATATATTCTTTTTTTTTATTGTTGCTTTCATGTTATAACTCATATAGGGACCCATATTACCAAGGAAACCATTCCCCTACCCTCTCATTTTTCTCTCATATTTACCTTACGAAGCAACCTTGGAGTATTTACTGTAGTTGTTGAGTGTGTTGCGGCAGAGATTTTGTATCTTTCCTTCCTTCTTTTCTCTTTTTTTCCCCTCCCCTTTAACCCTACAAAACTTTGATCTATCATTCCTTGGTGGTTATTGGTTGTTTTGTGGTGGTTTTCAAGCCTCCATATTCAAGAGTAATATTTTACATTTCAATTCCTTTCTTTCCCATTTTCCTTATTGGAGTAGTCGTAGTCGGCATGCGATTTATACCCTGTTGTTGACAATTATAGTATTAGTAAATAAGGATATCATTCTATACTAGGATTGAGATGACTCACTTTTATTTAGCTAGCTCAAAAATAATAAAAATAAATAAAAACCCTAAATCGCACAAAATAACTAAATAAATGTATACTAATGGGGGTTTTAAAAATAGAAAATAATAAAAAAAAGGATAAATAAAATAAAATAATAGAAATAATAAAAATAATGGATAACTGCAAATATAATAAATATGCTAGGAAAATCGAAATCCACCACTAGATTAGGTCAAAATATAATAATAATTTTTAATTCATCATTTAATCATGCGAAAGAGATTGACCAAGTTATAAGCTAAAAGTAGGTCTATACACCCTATATTACTTTCCTAAAATAATTAATACGATAAAACGCCAATATTAATCCTATTAAATATTAGCAGTATAGTAGCAACAAATGGCTCATATATTTAACTAGATATAATACACTAAGCACATTTACAAGGATGTCAATCTAAGTATCCAAACTAATATAATAAGTATGTATAGCTATATTTCTCTCATTTAACCTACACGTATCTAAACGTTTTACTACCCTGGTTAGAATCACAAAACTATTAGGTAAATTGGTATCTTACTTAACTGCAATTTATATATATAAATTCTAGCATATTTACATGGTCACCTACTAGGTAAATAATCCAATATACTGTCACTATAAAGAAACTAGAACAAGACATGCACCATATAAATTATACTTGATATATATATACATGCACCATATAAATTATACTTGATATATATATATATAAACGATAGCAATTAAAATAAAGTCAAAGAACAATGTCATATCTCAAACCATAATCTAGGGTTTCAATCTATTCCCCAACAATAAATAATCAACCAATCATAATAATTGAATTAATTATGCAGAAATATATATCAAAAATATAAATCAAAAAATAAAGAAAGAAATAATTGAAATTAATTATGCATAAAAGATTAAGAAGTTATAAAGATAAAAAGATAATTAATTTCACCTAAAATAAATCCTTCTAGGTATACTTTTCTCTATATCTTTCCCTCAACAACTTTTATTTCTGTACCTTCTTTTTCTTTTTTCTTTTTTTTTTCTTCTTTGCTGGCTACGCGGATACGCCCCGTCAGATCTCCTAATCAGCTTCTCTCTACTGCTCCTCTCTTCTTTCTTCTTTATTTTTTTTCCTTTGCTTTTTGTCTCTCGTTTCTCTCTGTGCTTCGCTCAACTAATACCCTGCTGCATTTTTTGTGTGCCTACCTGTACTAGCTCGCTGGCTCTCTGACGACTCTGTCTCTTTCTCTCTAGCACCTCACGCTCGCCTATCTGACAGCTTCCCTTTTCTCTCCCTGTTTTCCTACCTTGTTAGCTCCCTCCTCCTGCGTTTAAATTTCGTGCGGCTAACTCTGCTACTTTTATGCTGGCCAATTTTTTTCCCCAGGCCTTTATTTCCAGGCATGTGGGCCTTCGCCCTTGGATCGTTGGTCCAAAAGCCTACCACTATTTTTTTTTCTTTCTTTTTTACTTTACCTACAAAATAAAATCAAAAATAATTAATAAATAATTTTATACTTTAAATTTATTTAATTTATATCATTTAAATTCAAATAATAAAATTTATACAATTATTATCACTTAAGCATAAAATCATAATTATTCACATATATTACTCAAATAAAATAACAAAAACTAAGATTAAAGGGGTATAAAATATGTTAAAATATAAAATAATCACTTATTAATCTTGGTTTATCTAACTATTTTATTTTATATTCTTGAAAGTGACCAAGTGAGTTTCGAGAAGGAATTACTAGATTCCTTATTTTATATTTGCTAAGGAGCTTAAGAATTTTGGTAACTAAAAGAACCTTTAGAAATAGAATTTTGTGCTAGGCATATTATATGTTCTTTTATGCATGACTAGATTTATTTTAATTATAAGCATGAAATGAAATCTTGAAAAATATTGTGACATGTGTATATTTCTATGTTATGTGTATAAGCATGAAAATCTAAAGAGAAGATGGTTTGTGTGATTTTTACATACTTTCATGTCTACTAGAAAGGTGATAAATATTTAGTGAAGTAGTGATGAATGTTCATTAGAGTCATGCTAAATTTCCAACACAGTCGTGATGCATATGCCTAGATCCAAGTAGTTTAGCTCTCATCCTTGTTATTTTATGTGAGTTTTGGTTGTTTTAAATTTATATAAGTATTCCATTATATGTATAATACTGTATAAAAGCTAGGTTATGAGTTTTGGATCATTTAGAGTTGAAATAGTTTTTTTTAAGGTTTAGACATATTTGGCCATGGGTACATTAGGAAGTATAAATTATTTTTGAAAGTTTTAAGTGCATCATTGTCTTAGTTGGGTCTTTTACATAAAATTTGATATATGATATGTTAGGGTTTGATGTTGTTTAAAGTAAGTTATGTATTTTAGAAGTGTAAGGTAATTTTTAGTGAATAAGGACATTTTGGCCATTACATATAAAATTCTAAAAATTTTGAGACCTAAGTGAATATTATGTTGATAAAATAAATTAAAATGCGTAAGTTTAACTCTTGGGTGACATTGATGAGTAAACTTAGTAACCTTAATTAAAATAATTAATTAAGTAAGAAAAATAAAAAGATAAAGACACATTTTGGGTGCACTGAGGAATCTTAATATTTTATCTTGGTGCCCTGTTTATATTTCATCCTAATAAAATAATTGGTTAATTATAATAATTTTTAGCATAAAATACACTGCTCTTGATATTAAGTTAAATTAGTTGACCTTATTGACATGTTAGTCACTTTATATGTCTTTAAACTAGTTATTTAATTTACCTTATAAGTGAACACTTGGTTGACTTAACTGTTGGCTATTGATCCTTATCTCAAATAATTGGAGTTAATGTACATTGATAAATTATATTGTGCCTTTCATGGCATGGAACTTGGGCTTTAATGCCTTAATAATCTTCGTTGGGCTTTCATGCCTTAATAAAATCCCTTGGGCTTTAATGCATCATATATTCAATTGGGTCTTAATGGCATTTTAATGGGAATTTGAGCTCTAATGGTTCTAAACATGATTCCTCTATGGATTAATGTGTAGATAATATCAAATTTTGATAAACTAATTGGTTTATGTTCAAAGAAGTGATTAAGTGATGTTCTGTAGCCTTGTTCTTGTTCGAACTAAATCTTTGATAAAACATTAATCACTTAAAGTAAACGATCTTGAGTCGAGGCTTGTACTAATCGGGATAGCTATCTAAGTTAGGTTTTCTATTCACTTGGTACCATTCCGGTGTTTTCTATTATGTGATCTTAGGTGCCTTACAAGGTCTGGAGAGGCCCTTTTCTACTCTATAGGTATCTCAATATATTTCAGCCCTATAGGGAGTATACATACTTAAATGATTAGGTGACCTATTATTTGGTGGTCTGGTTATATTTCTAGGTGGACCAGCTAAGGTTAGTACCGTTTGAGTACTAGATTAGCTATTATGGTTTCTTTAAGTCTCTGTCCTCAAGTTAATATAATATATTGGTTGTGATCATGATAATAAAATATAATAACCAATGGATCCTATATATTCATACATTAATATTACATTTTTTTTTTGCTTGATGGCTAAGTTTCATATTCACAATTAACATGTATATGTAAGCATGATTTCATCTTGTTATTATATGCTCTATTGCTTTATTTGCATTAGCATCGTACACAATGTTATATCTTTAGGATAGTTGTGTTACTTAGTACAAAATGCATATTAATACCACACATTTGTAGATGTTGTGTCGTAGTTATATAATGATGGTCGTACTGACTTTGAGGAAGTTCCTCAGGTGGGGTGATGCGGGTTTATACCCCGAGTTTAGGGCGTAGAGTTATTTCTATCCGAGGCCGCACATGTTATATGCCCTAGATTCTAGATTATCTCTTTTAGACTTATCATCTCTTTTATCCCCTTTATCTCTTTTTATATGTTTTATTATCTGGAGCATGTACTCCAAACTATGTTATTATGTATAAATTATTAAAGCCTTTTGCTATTTATATCTATTTCCATATATTTTAATTTATTTGTTGTAATATTTTATACTTGCACATAGTACGAGAAATGTATGGACTAGAATCGCGCTATATGTGATAGTAACACTCACCATATTATGTTAATACTTTCTCTTAAAAACAAAACAAAAATTAGTAGTAAATTTCAGGGTGTTACAAGTTGGTATCACAATGGTATCAAAGTAAAACTGCGACCATGAGCTAAACTTGGATGAGCCAGTCAGCCACCTAGCGGGATAATTTTTGGGATAAACTGTATTAAGATAGTTAGTAGTTGAGGTGCAATGAGGACGTTAAATTCTTTGAATGGTGGTAAATGTAATATCCCAAATTGAGCAGAGTATTATGATAATTGATCTGTCTACTTATATCAACATGGTATACCTTCCTTTTGGTGATTCTGTCCTAAGAACCCTACAATTAAGCATGCTATTTGTAGAGCAATTTTTAGGATGGGTGACCCTCCTAGAAAGTTTCAAAAAAAAATTAAAAAATTCTCAAAAAGTACGTGAGTAGAGAAAAAAGTATGCTGAAAGGACTCGTATTGATTAGCAAGGCCAGCCGATCAATCCAAAAGCGCTCCAAGCTAGTCCTCATGTGGTTGTATCGACTCAAAGTATTACATATGGTTTCAAGTGTCACTGCACTAAGCATATCCAGCATCATATATAATCTTCCTCTATAGACATGTAATATACATGTACTAAAAAAAAGGTATCGTATATTTTCATGATGGTGAGTTGATAGGCTAAATCCGCAAGCCCACAAATTCATTATAGCATGTCAATATAGTATCCCATAAACACTTCATTATCGAGTACTAAATATTTATTTTTTTAGCTATATAAATTAATCAAATTTAGAGAGTAGAAAATGACCACTAGAATAAAATCAATTGGTAATGTTAAAGGTAGTAAGAAAAATCTAATTAAAATCCTAGGATTTGATTGTTGTCATAAATCACTAATTAATGAATAATAAATTTAATTTCCAAACAATTGCTTAAGTCTAAAAGAGTGAAATAGCCTAAATTAACTAATAGCCTCTTTCAATATCTAAAAGTCATACCTAATCAAATTTAATACCTATTTTCATGGTATTAAATCAAATTAAATCCATTACGTTAAATCAATGAAATTTCCAAGAGACTCTAGTATAATTTTGTGGTTTGATTCTCCCATTCAATTGATAGATTTCTAGTTATTAATAGTCACATTTTAGTTCTTAGATTAAAACCTGTATTTAGTCAAATCGGTGATCAGGAAATTCAACCATAAACAAAGAACTTAACAATTGAAATCAAAAATTTATCATTAATCAATAATTTAGACTAGATTTAATCCTAGAAAAGGAATCTACTCACTCATAGATAAATCAAAAGACACAATAGAGAAATTAGACATTGATAAAATAAAATAGAGTAATAGGTTATGGAATAGAACCAATGTGTTAACAATATCAAGAGTCGATCGTTGAATCTGAATAATTAAAAAACTTCAAAATTAAATCTAACTTAGAATAAATATGAAAGAGAGAGCCAAAAGGATGAAATAGAGCCTATGAAAAATTATTTAGGTCATGATCTATTGGGTCTCAAATAAATCCATCATTAATGTAACCATTTATCTCCTTCAAATCGCGCAAAGAAAATGAAATTTGACATCTACCAAGGCCGTGTAGCGCAACATGGCCAGGTTGTCTTGGGATCAGAGATTGAGTATTCATGTGGAAAGCCTACAGGACCATGTTGCTCAACATTGGGAAGCCATGGTGAGTCCATAAACTTCATTTTCACCATGATGGCTTCTATGCTTCAACACTCGTATGTTGTCTAACTCTAGGTGTCTGTGTAATGTCTTCACATGCTTCTCTTAACTCCCGTTTTGCTCCAATTCCTTGCTTAGATCCAAAATTTCCTACATAATACATACAGAGAGGAGTAACACAAACCAAGGAGCTAAACTAGGATAAGATATAAGAACCTCACACCAAAGAACAAGCAATTGAAGGTAATAAATGATTATAATATCAAAAGTATTTTTGAGTTTATCAACTTCACCATACTTGAATATTTGCTTTTCCTCACATAAAATAAATGGAGCACACAAGTCAATTTGGATGTTTAAGACAGAGGAAATGATAGGAAAGATAATGAGGAAATGTAAAAGCGTCCAACTTCACCTAAACTCACATGTATACGTGATCTACGCTATCCAAAATCAAATAGAAATCTCATTTCATGTATTACATTGGAGATGATGTATCTATAGGATTTTTGTGCATGAAAGTGGTCGAGTTAACTCATTAACGTTAGAAAATAGAATTGGAAAATTTTTTCTTTCAATTGATTCCCTATAACTCCCCCATGTGATAGACACATATCATATCACACTTGGCGCATCCTTTTTCCACTCAAGGTATCAAAAGAATACTTATTTTTCTTTCAAATTTATTTTTTAAAATAGCTATATCTTAAGTAAAACCTATTGATGTGACATCCATACTTCTAAGGTTACAGTGTTAGGTACTCGATGTACTAGACTTCATATTTTCTCTTTAGAGTATTTCTATAGTAACAAAAGCGTATTCTAAGTCACTTGTGGATTATAAGTATTCAATATGTATATTAGGATGAATGTCATCTCTATATCACTATATTTAAGAGTTAAAGCGAAAGAAAATAATAAACTCTCACAAATAACACCTTGACCAACCACACGTAAAATAGAAATTCTAGGTTCAATCATAAGATAAGTAAACTCATATATGGATGTGAATTTTTTTTATTAATTTTTTTAGGGATAAAAGAGGAAAAAGAGGAAAAAGAGAAAATAGGAAAGAGCTAAAATATAAATAAATTGAAGATTACACAAAAAAGGAAAAATAGTAGTCTAAGTCACTAAAGGAGTCTAGGTACTAATTAGGTAGATTAGGATGAATGTCATTCTTATATCTCTACCATTAAGAGTCAGAGTGAAAGAAAACAAGAAACTCTTATAGATAACACCTTCACCAACCAAATGCAGAAAAAAGATTCCAAGTTCAATCATGAGATAAGTAAACTTAGATATGCATGCAATTGTAGATGTGAATTTTTTTAGGGATAAAATAGGAGAAGGAAAAATTAAGCAAGAGCTAAAATAGAAATAAACTGAAGATTACACAAATAAGGAAAAATAAAAACATAAAAATATAAAGAGAGAGAGAGAGAGAGGAACAAAAAACAACACATAAAGATGATTATAAAAAACATAAAACATGTGGCACATTCCCCTATATATAATCCCGAATTTTTAAAAGCCTATATTTTAATAAATAAATTTTATTTGAAATAAAATAGCCTTTAAATTTATTTAATTTAATTATTTTATGGATTTGTGAGCATATAAAATTTCTTATAAATATTTAATAAATTAAAATAAATATTTTGTTATTTTATTATACTCTTATTATTCAAATAAATTTTAAACCCTTATTTTACAAAAAATTATCCTTTTTAACCCTTACATTTTAATTATCTTAAATTAAAATATTAAATCAATTTATTACCCCAAATTATCCTATTTTATTATTTTATCAATTAAATTATTTATTCCACTTTTCCCTTTCTTTTTCCTTTTTCCCTTTTCCTTCTTTTCTCCTTTTTCCTCTTTCTTTTTTTTTCTTCTCTTCTTTGGGCCGTCGGCCTACTTCAACTGCCTCTCCCTCACCTCTTGTGTTGGGCCGCTGGCCCACTTCTCCCCTCCTCCCTCCTTCCCTTTTTCCTTTCATGGCCCGGCTTCTTTCTCCCGTGCGTCGAGCCCGGCCGCCCCCTTCCTTTTCTTTCCTTTCTCTCCTGACCGGGGCTGCTCATTTCTCCCTTCAGTCGGTCTGCCCATCGCTCGAACACCTAGCAGCCAATACCCAACCTCCCCGATCCTTCTTCTTCTTTCTTCTTCTTTCTTTCTTCTTCCCCACTCCCTGCAACCCCTCTCCCTGCAACTCCCTCTCCCCCATTGACCTCCCTAACTATCTCTCTCTCTCTCTCTCCTGCCATTCCTTGCTCCATACCGACCCCATTCTCCCTTCCCCACTCCCTGCCATTGTTGTCCCCTTCCTCTCCCTGCCATGGCCATCCCTCTACCACCTATAGCCACCCCTCGAGCCCTATCCCTTCCCTTATCTTCCTCTTCTATTTATCCCTACTTCCCTGCCATTCTACATTCTTTTCCCGAGCCCTCCATGCACCCCAGCTCTCCCTTTTCTTTCCTTCCTTCTCCTCCCCTCTCTTCCCCTGTTTTTGGTTTCGCCACCCCTCTCTGCCACTGCCGCCACCTCAACCACCACCTAAAACCCCTATTTCCACCCTCTACCTCACCCTCGAGCCATCACAACCCCCATCAAGCCGCCCCACTGCCCCATTCTTCCTCCTCTCCTCTTTTTCTCTTCTTTACCCTCCTTATCGGCAACCGCCCTGCAATGCCTCGTTCCGCCACCATCCCACCGCCACTTGAGCCACCGTGTTACTCCCTGCAACCCCCTCTACCATCCCCAATCATCCTTTGGTCGAAACCATCACCCAAAAGCCTCAATTTTCCCTCCCCGTTTTCCTTCCTCACTAGCCTCCACCTCGACCTCCCTCCAAGGCTGCCACCTTCGCAGCCTTGCTACCGCCACCTCCACCACCTTTAGCCGCCATCAACCCATCCCCGACCACCACCTACACCCCCTCTCCACCTCTGTACCCTTCCCTTTCCCTAAATCCTCCCCCAACCACCTTCTTTTCTAGCCCCAAACCACCAAACCAAAAATGCATATTCCTCCTATTTTCACCCCTCCTTCGAGCCCCTCCTCCCCATTAATTTTCATGTAGCTCATGCTGCATTAGCAGCATGAGTTTCTGGGTTTCTTGATCTATTGGTTTACTAATTTTAAGGTATAATTATATTTTTAATTTAATTATTTGATTAATTGAGCATTATAAAGTTTTATGCCTTGATTTTATTATTTCTAATGTAATTTTTATAATCAAAGCTTGGACCTTTAACCGGAATACCGGTAAGGTTCATTTTTGCAAAAACCGAGGTAATCGTTAAATCCCGCTTAAATGCATGGATTAACGCATGTTAGCACATTAGGCATTTTTAATGTGTATTATGCTTGATATATGTTGTTTAGTATATTATATGTGGTTCTTGTGTTGATTGATGAAAAGGAAGCATGATAGATTGTTGCTATGTATGAAAATATTATTTGAGGTGATAAATTGGTTGTTAAGGAAAATGTTAATTATTATCCATGTTGTTTTATGCTATTATAATATTTAATACATGTTTAATATTTTGTGAGCCTTATGGGATTTTATTAATATTCATTGTACAAGAATATGGTATAATCTATATATGGGTGTTAATGAGTAGTGTATTAAATATAAGAGTTGTGGATGAGGCCTTAAAGTTAATATTTTATGTAGTAATAATAATAATTTAATATAAGTGATGTACTAAGGGCAAAAAGGTAATACTTAATTAAGAAGAGTATTTTGGTAATTTTAGAGGCAAGGATAAAATAGTAAATTTATTAATAAAAGGATAAAATGGTGATTTCGGAAGTAAGGGGGTTAAAATGGTAATTTTCGTAATTAAAGGTGGTAAAATGGTAATTTTATGAATAAAGGTTAAAATGGTAATTTTGTAATTAAATGGGGCAATTTGGTAATTCGTAATAAAGGGAAATTTTGTAATTTGGTAATTTTATTATAAAAGGGTAAAATTGTAATTTTGTAATTAAAGGGCAAAATAGTAATTTTGTGATTAACAGGAAGAATGGTAATTTGGAAATTAGAAGAGGTAAGATAGTAATTTCGTAATTAAGGATAAATGGAAATGTTACAAGTAAAAGGGCGATATGGTAATTTTTGGGAGTTAAGGGGGTAAAATGGTAAATTTGAAGGTAAAGGGGTAAAACAGTAATTTTGTAAATCAAAGGGGTAAAAGTGGAAATTGGAATGGAGTAAATTGGTAATTATAATAATTGAGAAGGGTAAAAATAATAATTTAAATAAGTAAAGGCTAATTTGATAATTTAATAATGGAGAAGGGCAAAATGGTAAATATGATAGATGTGAGGGGTAATTTGGTAATTTAACCGACTAGAGGGTATTTTGGTAATTTTAATAATGGAGTAGGGTAGTTTGGTAATCACG
Organism: Tamarix chinensis; assembly: GCA_030549775.1. Lineage (NCBI taxonomy): Eukaryota > Viridiplantae > Streptophyta > Magnoliopsida > Caryophyllales > Tamaricaceae > Tamarix > Tamarix chinensis. Next base: position 6,523,379 of record CM060179.1, on the reverse strand, counting down.
ACAACTAAGAAGGGCAATTTGGTAGTTTAAATGACCAAGGGGTAATTTGGTAAACTTGACGAAGGAGAAGGATAGTTTGGTAATTATGATCATATAAAAGGGTAATTTGGTAAGTTAACCAACCAGGGGTAATTACCAATTATGATCATATAAAAGGGTAATTTGGTAAGTTAACCAACCAGGGGTAATTTGGTAATTTTGATAATGGAGAAGGGTAGTTGGTCATTGATAATAGAGGACGGTAATTGGGTAATTAACTAAATAATGGGTTAATTTGGTAATTAGGATAAGGAGGAAGGATAATTTGGTAATTTGACCAACTCAAGGATAATTTATTAATTATAATAAAGGAAAAAGGGCAAAGTGGTAATCTAACCAACTAAATGGAAAGTATATTAAGTGTAATAATTATTAAGGGGGAATCAGTGACCTAATAAGTATGAACGTTAACTTGGTAACTTAAATCGAGTAAGGAGTAACTTGGTAATTTTGTATCAAAGAGGGTAATATGAAAATTTATCAAATAAGGAAGGGATGACTTAATAATTTTATAAGTAAGGGGTAAATGAGTAGTTTGTATCTAATATGTCATTGTGATTGTGGAATTCGTAATATGACTCTAATAATGCTGATTAACGAGGTAGGAGTATTTGATAATTAGTGAGTATCATGAGAACGAATTCTAATTTGGACTTAGATGAGATTAAGATGGCCTTAATGATTCCTCTGTGTTACCTTGGACAACCATTGGAATAAGAAAGTTCTGATGATATCTGAGCAATTAAAATATGGATAATTAGCTGATTGTTGTGCTTTTGTGATCACCATTAATTAAGACACGAATACTTAAAGTGAAAGACCTCGAGATCGGGAATGGTGGCTCTTTAGGGGTCGCTACCCTAAAGACGTGGTTTAGCCCACGATTATTTGGTATTTGCTGGTTTGCCTTTGTGCCCAGCCAGGCCCTATATCTACTCTATCTAGATCTACAGACCTAGTTAGGGGGTATGCATACTTAAGGATTAGGTGTCCTTGTCGGTAGAGTACTGAGTTAGCTTTATGCACCAGTACAACCAGGGTACCTTTGCGTCCGTAGGTTACTGAGTTTCTTTTACGCACCAGTGCGACCAGTATACCTTTGTGTCCCGAGTTCTTGATCTCCCTATCGAGGCAAATAAATGGAATTGTTGTGCTGAATAAAAAGGAAAAATACTAATCGTTAAAGTGAAATATTAATTAACCGGGACCAGTTGATTTATTTGATGAGTACCGATCCACTGGAAATAATAGTGGCCCAGGATGTTTTTCCCTGGATGATGTTCATGAGTATCGATCCATCAGATATAATGGTGGCCCAGGATGTTTTTACCCTGGATGATATATATATGTGTGTGTGTGTGTGTATTCCGATCCACCGGCCAGAATAGTGGGGGTCTCGAGCTCAATAAAATTTGATTTGGATGTGAATAAGTTATGGAAAAATACTAATCATTGAGATGATTAATGATGGCCCAATGGCCTTATGGCTCAAAATATATCGATTACTCATCATGGCCTATTGATATTGGTTGACTTGTTAAACGAATATATGGAAGTGAATGTTACGTATACTCTATTAATGTATGATTGAATTATTGGATGTACAAATAAATGGATCTGAATATCATGTTTATACCTACGGTTATGTATGAATGTAGTAGTATTTCATGTGTGACATTGCGTGCTTTTTTTTAAGTGCGTTTTTAAAGGGTTACTCAGTACCGTAGTACTGAAGGATTCCCTTCGTGGGCCCCTGCCTATTTAATGGGCAGTACCCCTTACAGGTTGTATTTAGGTGCTATTCAAGTGGACTCTCGGGAAAGAGCGTAAGGTACTATCCGGTAAATTCTAAGGTTTTAATTTGTCTCTTTTAACTTCAATGTATTGGTTATTTTGTAACCACCGTTGTTAGATTTTACTCTCGTAAATTATTGATTGCGCTTCTCTGATTTTTTTTAAATGCTTAAGTTTCTCGTAAATTTGTATTTTACTCTATTAGCCTTAACACTTGGTACTGGAATGGTATGAGTGAACCGGTCTGGTAGTAAGTGTGGCGGTAATACTCCCAAAATTTACGATTTATTAATTTGCTTCCGCTAATTTTCTTTTAATTAAACAAAATTTTTCAGTAGTGAATTTTGGAGGTGTTACACTATGCTTGGTTAACACATTGTCCTTAATGTGTGTAAATGAGTAAAATATGGGAATATAAAAGACAAACCCTCATTGTAGTGGTGGCGTTGTTGCTACGATGGCGCAACAGGCGGTGTTAGTTCTACCTTGGATGCATTCTTATCCTCATGAATTTTGTCACTCAACTTGAACCAATGATTTAGGTTCCTTTGCATAGAAAGTTATCTCCCCGAGTATGGTAGCATAAGCAGCCACTTACTCATCATCATCATCAAGTGCTCCATACTTTACCAAACATTTTTCAATTGGATTGCTTGAGATCAAACTAACAAGGTTCCTTCTAACCATCACATCCACATTTTCAATCCTGTAGCAAGTGTCATCAATCAATAGAAATTTTACTACAGAACATAAGTCAAAATTCACTTTCTCATCCCCATTATTGAGAGAGAGTTTTCCATTTTTCAAATCAACTATTGCTCCAATGGTAGGTAAGAAAGGTATTTCCAATATAATGGGAATTTGAGAATATCTCAAGAACATACAAATCAACCAAACGTAAAACTTACAACCCTGAGTAGATACATCTTCCAATATACTTACCAAATGTTTTACTGACCAGTCGGACAATTGAAAGGAAATGGTGGTTAGCTTCATGTCTTCCACCTACAATTTCTTACAAATAGATAGAGGGATTAAAATTACACTAGTAGCAAGATCACAAAGATTATAGTTAATGGATTCATTACCAATAGTATAAGGAATAGAGAAAGATCCGGGGTCCTTGAACTTGGGTGGAAGCTTGTTTTAAAGGATAGCGCTATACTCTTGAGTTAAGGCTATGGTCTCATATTCCTATAACCGTCTCTTATTGGAAAGAATCTCCATCAAAAATTTAGCATACGAGGGAATTTGGGAAATGGCTTCAACAAATGGAATATTAATATGAATTTTTTTTAGAATTTCCAAAAATTTTCCTAATTGTTTTTCCAATTTTTCCTTAGCTTGCCTTTGAGGAAAGGGTAATTGATGCTAATGTGGCAGTGGAAGGACATATTTATCACCCTCATGCTTCTTTCCTAAGGTAGTATCTTTCCTAATATTCATTGATTCATCACTTTTGACACATCTTCTACTTTCTCACCTAAATCCTCAACTTCCTTCCTCAAAATGGGACCTTCTAGCTATTTCCACTTCTAAGTGATAAGGAATTTATAGACCTGTAGGATTAGTTTCTAGTTTCCCTAGAAGCATTCTGGAAGGCCTACAAGATTAACCATCTTGTTGGGCCACCTGAATGAGTTAGTTTTCCAACATCTTATAACGAGTGGCAATAAAATAAACTTTAGAACTTAAGCTCTTGAATGCATTCCTCAAATCCTTGGTGTGCTTATTCTAAGAGTCCATAAATTTCTTCAACAGCTGCTCAATATTAGATTTTGGAGGATTAGGAAAAGGTGGTATAGGGTTTTGAAAACCTAGGGGCCTAAAATTTAATTGAGGAATGGGATTAGGTGGTGGTTTCTTGTACAAAAGATTCAAATGATTTCTCCAATCTAGGTTGTAAGTAGGATAAAAAGGTATCCTTTTTAATTAAAATTCTTTACATAATATACATGATATGCAAGAGTTGTAGCATTGGATAGAGGAGCAATGGATTGACATTCGAATGATGAGTTCCTTATAATACCACAGTTCTCACAAGCAATAGAGGTAAAATTTAATGCATTCATGTTGAATTTATCAAACCATTGAAATAATGTATCAAATTTAGAATAAAGATGATCAAAGGCATCAACATCATACTTTCCAGCCTTCTTGGTAGAAGAGCACTCATCTAACCATTGGTAGTGGTTTTGAGCCATGCCCTTAATTATTTATTTTGATTCAGTATACTCTTGTTCATAAGAGTGCTTCCTACTATTGTATCTATATTCATCCTTGTGTTGCAAAGGAGATAGTTAAAGAAAGTATGAACTAGAAGTCATTCCTCTAACCCATGTTGTGGTCACATTCTCAACATATCATTGTAATGTTCTCATGCATCATACAAGGACTCGCCATCTTTCTATCAAAATCCAGTAATGAAATTCCTTAGTTTAACTATCTTAGATAGAGGAAAATACATTTTTAGCAAAGCTTGTGAAAATTGGTCCCAAGTAGTGATGGACCTGAGAGGCAGTGATTGCAACTAAGATCTAACTTCATCCCTCAATGAGAATGGGAATAATTGTAGCCTAATCGCGTTATCTAACACCCCATTCATCTTCAAGGTATCACAATACTCTAGGAATATAGAGATGTGTTAATTTGGGTCCTCTACTGTGTTGCTACTGAACTGATTTTACTACACCATATTGAGGAGTGTGGGCTTCAACTCAAAATTATTGGAGTTACATTAGGTTTGCATATGCTCAATTGCATCTCACATGCATTCAGAGATGCAAACTCCTGAAGAGAGAAAATTTGATCTTCAACTTCCTCTTGGTCACCCATCATTTCTAAAGTGGTGCTTGCTTGGGTCTTATGTACCCACTTCCTTATCTTGCTTAACATCCTCTCAATTTTGGGATTTGATTCAACTAGAGGTCGAATTTGAAGAGATCATTACATAAAAAGTGCCTAAAAATATTTACAACGATCTATCAAACATCAAAATAAAAGAATAAATTAAAAATAATAAAAATCTAATCTAGCCAGATAACAAATGATTCAATATCAATTATCGAAGTTCCAAACAACGACGTCAAAATTTTGATGGGATAAATCCTCAAGCACATGAATTCGTTATAACATGTCAATATTGTATCCTACATAGACTTCGTTATTAAGTACTTAAGATTTATTATTTTAGCTATCTAAATGAATCAAATTTAGAGAGTGAAAAATGACCAACAAAATAAATTCAATTAGTAATGTTAATGATAGTAAGAAAAATCTAATTGAAATCCTAGGATTATATTATCATTATAAATTGATAATTAATGAATAATTAATTTAAATTTCAAACAATTACTCAAATTCGAGAGGGTGAAATAGCCTAAATTAACTAATAGCTTCTTTCAAGATCTAAAAGTCCATTACGTTCTATGCTAAATCAATAAAATCCTCAAGAAACTCTAGCCTACTTTCATGATTCGATTCTCCTGTTTAATTGTTATATTTTCAGTTATTAATCTTTGCCTTTCACTTCTTATATCAAAACATATATTTAATCAAATCGGCGATCAAGCAATTCAAAAATAAACAAAGAACTTTACTATCAAAATCAAGAATTCAAGCAATCGAAACGAAAATTAAACTAATTTATTATTAATCAGTAACTTAGACTAGATCCAATTATATAGAAGGAATATACTCACTCATAGCTAAATCAATAGACACAATAGAGAAACTAGACATTGATGAAATAAAATAGAGTAATAGGTTAGGAGATAGAACCAATGTGTTGACAATATCAAGAGTCGAACGCCGAATCTGAACATTTACAAAGCTTCAAAATTAAATCTAACTTAAAATCAAGATGAAAGTGAGAGATAAAAGGATAAACTAGAACCTCTAAAAAATGATTCAGGTCATGCTCTAGTAGGTCTCAAAAAAATTCCTCGACTAATGTAACCATTTATCTCCTTTAAATCGTATAGAGAAAATAAAAACTGATACCCAACATAGCTATGTTGGGGTCAAAGATTGAGTATTCATGCAAAAATCCTACACGACCATGTTGCTCAACACTAACAGGCCGTGTTGGGTCCATAAACTTAATTTTCACCATGATTTATTTTGTACTTCAACAATCTAATGTTGTTAGACACTAGAAGGTCGTGTATCTTCTTCACATGCTTCTCTTAGCTCCCGCTTCGCTCCAATTCTTTGCTTAGCTCCAACATTTCATACATAACATATAAACAAAGCAGTAACACAAACCAAGGAGCTAAACTAGGCTAAAATATAAGGCACTCACACCAAAGAACAAGCGATTGAGGGTAATAAAGGATTAAAATATTAAAAGTATTTGATTTTATCATGAGTACATAGTTTACTTATGACATTAGTGTTAAAAACCTATAAACTGCATCCTATCATGTATGAATAGCATTTTATGCACAACTAACCAAAAATTAATTTGATGGAAAGGGAATGAGCAGGAAATATTCAATGATATGCTTTAGGGATGCTAAAATCTCCTCCTAAGAAAACACATTCATGTTGATTGTTAAGTAAAAGTGTCCATATGGCTTATGAAGCATCATCAACCATAGTAAATAATAATAATAAGCACCAATAAGTAAAGGAGTCTTGTGGGGATCCCTAAGATCAACATGCATGAGATCAAAATGCTTATGTGCCATAGATGATATACAAGAAAAGGAAAATTTGTGTTTATTAGTTAGTGCACGAGTTTCAAAAAAGTAAATATACAAATCAATACACTTATAATGAGAAATGTGCTACATTCTAGACAAAAAGGTATGTCTTAAAAGTGCGTGAATAACTTCCAAACTAGGAGAGATATTACAAGAAATAGTATGATCAAGTGTCATATTGCATGAAGAATCACCCAATGTAGTGGCATGTAAAATATAAATTCCTTTGTGTCTCTTTCCAACATCAACCATTTATTTAATGGAAGGAGCATAGAATGTGCAACAATAAGGTGTAAATTGAGCTTCTAATTGTGAAGTATCAAGTAACCAACCAACACCTAACAAATGGTGATGGAAAGGCACATACATCACATTCCTCAACATGTTATGAGTGTTAAGAGATATACTTCCTATGTGAGTAATAATTTTGGTTATGCCATCAGACAAGCTAATTTGAATGGAACTAGGTAATTGTTTAGAAGCATGGAAAAGAGATGAATTAAAAATCATATGATCGAATGTGCCCATAACTAAAATCAAAGTAGAAGAACTAGAACCATTGAGAGATGAAATGGAAGTTATGTTACCTACAAACTTAATTAAAGACATAGATGCAAGGGAAGTGTCAACACTACAGATATTATTATACCTCTGTGTCTTTTATAGTTCTTGATATATAGTATTTACTACCTGATGATGAATATGCATAACAGTAGTAGTAGAAGACCCACAAACCAATGGATTATCCATCAGTTCATTGGCTAGAACCTTTGTGACATTAGCACCCATTTTGTCTTTCCCTTTCAACTTATCATATCAATCTAGATAACTAATGAGTTTGAAACATTAATCCACTAGATTCCCTTTTTGTTGACAATGACTACATTTTTTATTGGAGTTATCTTTCTTGAAGCCCCTCCCTTTAGAGTAATTAGGTTGATTATTAATAGCTTTTGTAGTAGTTTCTTGTGTGAAATTGACTCCTCTAGTAATTTTCTTCTGTTTCTTTGCATGTCGTAGTAGGTGATAGCAACAATTGACAAATGAAGGGGATCTTAAGCTACAATGTTGCTACGAATAATGTCAAAACCATCATTGAGATTAAGAAGAAATTATATCACCTTGTCTATATTATCATGTTCTAACACCTTCTTCAACATTGAACATGTGCATTGTTTGATCACACCATAATTGCAAGTTGACAATGGATCCAGAGTTTGTTCATCCCAAATTATCTTCAAATTTTCCTTCAACAATACTGAGATTTTCTTGACTGATATAAGCATGCTCTCACTTGAGTTAGTAAATCAAAGGACAATTGTTTTGAAGAATCAACATATTGAAATTGATTAGCAATTTCTTGAGTCGCTAATCTAACACATTATAATGTAATATACTTGAATCCACTTTTGACCGGCATCACTTGACTCATCTAATGGTTTCATACAGGTGTCAAGGATGAAATCAAGCTTATTTTGAGCATTTAAGCTCATTTGATTCCTCTACTCCATTTGATGTAATTATTTCCATCAAATAAAGACTTGTTAAGCTGTAATCCTAGATGATCGACTAATGAGAGATAATGATCTCCATAGGTTAGTGGTTGGTTGATTTCTATTTTAAATGAGGCATCAATGAGTAAAATATCGTTTTGAGTATCATTAAGCATGATTAAAGGTATAATTAAGCAACCCAAGCTCTAATACTGTATGAAATTGGTATTGCAAAACAACTATGGATAACAGGAGAAGAACATTGAAGTAGAAGAAAGGAACAGAATTTGTATTGATAGGGAAATATCCTATATAAGTTACAATGTTGAGCACCTATAGCTATTATAGTGTGAGTTGTTACATGATTAGTTAGTAATCTAAATTTGTTAAGGAGAATAACATAATGGTTATAACTAACTATTACATTAGCTTGCACACTTTTGAGTCACTAAGTGACATACGATTGCTATAACTTACAAAAAGGTCCCAAGCCATTCACTATTCCACGTCACTAGCTCATCATTGAATAAGGGACACATGATCATGTTAGTCAATTGATTTGAGCGATAGAAGAAAATTATTTTGATAGTCTCTCTTGCTGCAAAATGTAGCTTTCCAAAGTACAAACCAATGGCCTTTGATGATTATGAAGCTACATGCAATCAATAGAACAGTTGGTGAGCTTGAATGGAATGATTGGCTGATATGGTGCTTGCTCTGCGTCATATGATGCATAGGTGCAGCAAATTTCAAGGTACCCCACGGCCAACACAGTGGAAGTTGAAACTCTGACTGAGGTGAGCACAAAAACAACAGTTGAAACCACATCATAAGAAAGAGCAATTGCAGAGAAAAGATTGATAGTTTTGCAGGAGATTAGAGAGGCCCACCATGCCCTTGAGACAGGCTAACTGATTTCGTACTTGATTCCACTTACCCTTCGGCTCTATTTTGCCTTAAATGGATCATTACCACCAAAATAATAGTAATAATAAGTAACAAGAAGAAAAATACTCTGAATTATTAACCAAAAAAGGAAACTATGCAGTTGACAGCAATGAGTCAATGATACTGAAGCGGGTATATAAATATTACCACGAAGCTACCCTATATTACATGGAGAACCAAGACTATCTTACAAGCAAACCATGGAAAGAGTTGCTTCTGTTTTCAGGAAGGACAGCTGACCTATATCAGTGAATATGCGGCATTTGTTTCCAGAGGATGCATGAATGTGTGAAATCATTCTTCAACCGTATACAATTACTATAGTGAAAGAGATCAGATATTGACAGTAAGCAGAAATTTTTTCAGATAGTACCTGTGCATGGATACCTCCCAAATTGAGTCTTATCCAGTTGCGTTGCATCATCAGCACAACAGCTGCTCTCTGTATAAATGTTTTCTTGATCGATTGAAAGAAAAAAAAAAACAGCAGAGCAGCAGGCATCATTTCTGACGACATTCAAGAGGGAACAGAAACTAAATCACCAGTAGTCTCCACAAGAACAAACTCCATCTCTGAAATGGTGAAATCTCTTGGCATCTCTAGCAATTATCTCTCTGCCAACAATTTTGGAAACTGATTTTATCCAAGAGTGGCAATCACCGCAAACTCTCAGATTTTTGTAGATCCTGATCGAGGTAGTTCTTGTAGAAGTGCTCCACAAAGCAAAAGCTATGGCAAGTTTCTCACTGTGATAAAACAATGATCGCTCCTTCTCCTTATCATCAACATCCTGTAGTACATATTTTATATCAGGAACATAACCCAATTGTTTTGCCTTTGTTATTAGTTCCATCAGTGTGCCATTTATCTCTTTGAATCTTGGATGAGATAAGCACCCAGCCATGAAAGTGTGCACCTCTCTATCAATATCAACCCAAGTCATACCGGGAGTCTTTTTCAATTTATGATCTCTCATCAAGGTTTTGGTCTCTAGAACCTGGCTCCAACTACCAGCTGACGCAAAAAGGTTTGATGACAAAACCAGACTGCCCTCATCCCCTGGTGAAAGTTCAAGAACCTTTTTAATGATTCTCTCCACCACATCAATCTCTCCATGAAGCCTGCAAGAGCTCAGCAGCGTCCTCCATAATACAACATCTGCGCTTTTGGCTTCATTTATCAATAACTCTGCTTCTCTAAGCCTTCCAGCACGCCCTAGCAGATTAACCATGCAAGTATAGTGATCTACAGTAAGTGTAATGTTCTGATTGTTCCTAAAAGAGTCAAAGATTTGACACCCTTCATCTACCAAGCCAGCATTGTTACATGCCAGCAAAACACTCAGCAGAGATATGTCATTTGGCTCAAGTCTCATACTTCCCATTCTGTGAAATATCTGAATTGCTTCATGCCCGCAACCATTCTGTGCATAAGCATACATCATGATGTTCACAGGCACCACATCAAGTTCATCCAAACCATCATAAACCAACCTGGCAAACTCTACACAACCACATTTTCCATATAAATCAATTAGTGCAGACCCAACAAATGCCTGTGAATCTAATCCTAATTTCATGATAATGCTATGTATCTGTTTCCCTTGGTCAAGCATCGCTAAGCTTGAGCATGCACTAAGAACGCTAGAGAGGGTGAAAGAATTTGGAGGCACTGAACTGTGCATCATCTCATGAAATTTAAGTAAAGCGGTTTCTCCTCTATCATTCTGCACAAGACCAACAATCAAAGAAGTCCATGTCACCTGGTTGGGATTAACAAGAAGCTCAAAAACCTTCAACGAGTCATCAATCAAACCACATTTAGAATACATGGTGAGAAGTGAGGTCTGAGTAGCTACCATAGTATCCAAACCACACTTGAGTGTCATACCATGAATCGACATGCCCAAATATAAATCTTCAGGGATCCCACAACAAACCAAGACACTTGCAAAAGTATGTCCATTAGCGTGAACACTTACCTTCATCATGTCCTGAAAAATCTTTAATGCTTCACGAAATTCCCCATGCTGACTATAACCGACAATCAATGCAGTGAACACCACAACATCTTTTTGCAAAACTCGATCTGCCACCAAACGTGCATCTCTCATCATACCGAACTTCGCATACATATCAACAAGAGCGCTGCCCACAAAGACATTACCCACTTCCAAGCCCAAGACTACAGCTTGCCCATGAGCCTGTCGACCTTCAGGTACAAGACCAAGATTTGAAAAAGCCTTAAAAACACTAGGTAGCGTAAATTCATCAGGGAAAGTTTCCTCTCGGCGCATTCTTTTATATAGAATTACAGCTTGTTCACTCTGCCTATGCTTAACATAAGCATCAATCAGTGAATTCCAGGTAACGATGTGCCTATACGGCAATTCATCGAACAGCTGACGTGCATCTTCCAGTCCACCGCATTTTAAACAAGCGTCGATTAGCTTATTTCCCAAACTCAAACGAGGAAAACGTGAGTTTCTCATATCGGTTAGAATTCTTCGGACTTCCTCCAATGATCTTCGACTTCTGCATTGTTTGATCCAAGAAAGGTAGAAATCTGTCGCTTCCCTGTTTTCTGATATGGTGGGTACAGCAGCCATAGATGGGAAATTCTCTTCGTTCAACAATGATGTGCTGTTGGCTTGGAGCGCACTAAACCATTTCAAATGTTTCACAAGAGCAACGCATGTTATGGGCGAATGCCTTTGCATATCTCGAGGAAGCTCTTGTTGCTTCGATATGTCCTAAGGCCAAGAGTTCATTGCTATTCTGTTTCGCGGGAATATTGGCTATTGCGCACATTTTTTACGAGAGTACTTGCAACCTATTTTATCTATTTTGCGCTTAATAAAGTAGAAACTTGATGACATATTGTGGTATAGTTCTTATATAATCAGAAAGTAACATAAATTATATTCAAATATCATGAAATTAGTCTGATATGTACTGTATGTTTCTTTCTAATAATCAGGGCCATACATGGATGAACTAATTTTAAAAATTTAATAATTGATCCGATATTTTTTTTAAATTAAACAACCAATGTAGTCAACAAAAAAATAAAATAAATTAGAGATCTAATAAATATAAATAATATTTGATACGATAGATTATATTCATTTATGTATATATATTTTTAAATAAATTTTATACTTTTTAATTAATATTTTTATTAAATATTTAAATATTATTAGAAACATGGAATTACTAATTAAATATAATTTAATTTAATATTGAAATAAAATTATTCGATCCAATCAATTTAAATTAGATTGATTCATTATCTTTAGATTGGAGAATTTTTTTTCATTTGATACTTCTTATTTGTGATATGTTTTAACTTCGCTGCACTTGAAGAACAATATTGAAGAAGCCAGATCTAGAACTTCAACTTCGTCTTGAATTCCTCATTGTCAAAAGGTATATAGGTTTACAACTCTCCATTCTCTAATTAATTCTAAGTTACTTAATTTTAGTATGAATTAATTATTGCTCCAATATAATTGATGCTAACCATCTTGGTTTAAATTTGAATTGTGGACGATTTGTAGCTCAACTCAATGGGAAATGGCAGGCCTAGCAGTTAGCATAATATTAGGTTTCCTCAACAGAAGCCCATCAACCAATAGAATTGTAATGCCCCCAAATTGAAGTGAATGTTATAAGGATTGATATGGCTACTTATATCAATATAGTATATCAACATTTTAGTGATCCTATCCTAAGGATTCTACAGTTAAGTTTGATGGTCATAGAACAATTTTTAGGATGGGTGACCATCTTGGGAAGTTTTGAAAATTTTCTGAAAATTTCTTGGGAAACACGTGAGTAGAGAAAAAGCATGTTGAAAGGACTTGTGCTGATCTGTGGCGACAACCGATCAATCCGAAAGCGCTTTATGGTAGCCCCATGTGGTCGTATCGACTCGGGTATTATAAATGGTATTAGAAAAAAACTGCAATAGTAAGATGAACTTAGATGAGCTAGTCAGGCACATAGCGGGAAGATTCTTGGGATAAACTATATTGAGACAGTTAGTGGTTCGGGCACAATGAGGATGTTGCGTTCTTTAAGTGGGGGTAAATGTAATACCTCCAAATTAGGGGAGCGTTATAAGGATAGATATGGCTACTTATATCAACATAATATACCATTCATTTGGTGATTCCGTCCTAAGAACTCCACAATTAAGCGTGCTAGCCATGGAATAATTGTTAGGATGAGTGGCTCTTTTGGAAAGTTTCGGAAATTTTCTAAAAAATTTAGGATGGATGTCCCTCCTGGGAAGCGTGTGAGTGGGGAAAATCATGCTAAAAGAACTTGTGTTGATCTGTGGGACCAGACGATCAATCTAAAAGTACTCTAAGGTAACTCTTACGTAGTCATATCAACTCAAGGTGTTACAAGAAGTCTGTCAGCATTAACCATAGGGTGTCAACCATGGGTGTCGGCCAAAGGCCAACTAATGGAATTAGTTAGAAAAGACAACCTTGTGGACGAGATGGAGAAAGAATAAGTGAGTGAATAATGGATATAAGAGTGGTTATAAAAACTCTTGATATAAGGGATTTAATATTCATCAATATGGCAATTTATATGATTACAGGGATCAACTCGTAGAGCTAATCATCAAGTTGTAATTTATACATTTTCTTAACTATGACAAGTGTTAGGTAGAAAGATGTACAAGTCAGATAACCAATAATGGCCAAGTGTTCAAGTCATGAATAAGGGATAGTATAAAAGCTCCTCTCCTGACCCTTTGTAATAGGTGCACAAGCTCTCAATTTTCTCTAAATCTTTATACTCAATAAAAGTCTCCAAATTCTTTCTTCCTATAAATTTTTATTTTCTCTAAGCTTGTAATCTACTTTTACGTTTTCTCATTATTGTGTAGTTAGCTAAGGAGATTATTATTCGGTGGGCCGAAGAGGTTAGTGTCTATGTGGACGAAGGGGATATTTTTCTCAACAACTTGAATCAGAGCTAGGTTTGGAATCATGATAGCTAGTAAATCGATCATGGATTCATGGTGATGATGAATAGCAAAAAGTATAAGACTTGGAAGAGTAATATGGAAGTTATGCTCTATGTAAAAGAGTTACCAGATCTGGTTGAGAATGATGGATTCATGACCAAAAGCATAAAATAAAAATAAGGGTAATGAAAGAAGCTCGATGGGAGATCTTGTGGTTATATCTGTAAATAGGTCAATGATAATTTCATTCATCATGTTGAGGAAGAAACCACAGTCGATGGAGTGTGGTCCAAGCTAGATTCATTTTATGCAAACAAGACAACTAAAAATAAAGTACACCTCATGAGAAAGTTATACAAATTGAGGTATGAAGATGGAGATCCCATTGTAACAAACCTTAACGAGTTCAAAAACATATTTATCCAATTAAAGAACGTGGAGATAGTGTTCAAGGATGAGTTTCAAGCTCTGTTGGTCCTAGGTTCTCTACCAAATAGCTGGGAGACTCTCTGTTTGTCTCTCAGGAGTTATGCCCTAGGCAAAAAAACTCACAATGGCATCAATGATAAGCATCACTTCTTGAAAAAGAGATGAGAAAAGGAGGCATTGTTGCCTTATCATCAAAGTTTGAGGCACTTATGGTGTTTTGAGGGAGAGTCAAGGGCGATATGCATAGGGGAAGGTATAAAAGTATACTAAGGAAGTTAAAGAAGAAGAAACCTTGATTCCATTGTGGTAATCTCATTCATTGGAAGAAGGATTATTGGGAATTGAAGGGTGAAAAAGTCAAGGTGGATGAGGAGGTAGAGATTATAATCAATGATGAACTAGTGGTCATCTCAGAGTGTCTGAATGCTTGCACAAGAACCTCATGTACCAAATCTCGATGGGTAGTGGACACTAATGCATCTTATGATGTCACCTTACATAAGAAGTTCTTTTGTTCCTACACATCTGGAAACTTTAATAAGGTGCGGACAGGTAATGATGGTGTCTCAAAGATAATCAGTATAAGGAATATACGACTAGAGACAAGCTTGGGTTGTGTCTTGCAACTCAAAGAATTCACACAAGTTCCAGGATTGAGGATGAGCCTCTTCTCAATCGAAAATCTTGATGATGAGCGCTACATAGTCAATTTAGAAAGGATTTATAGAAGTTGACCAAGGGAGCCATAGTAGTGGCCAGGGGAAGCAAGTGTTTCTCACTATATTAGACTCATGCAAAGGTGTGTCCGTCAATTGAGGTAAACTATATGGAAGACTCTTATGATTTATGGAATCATATACTTGACCATATGAGCGAGAAGGGGAATAAAGCATCTCAACACCTGAGGGGCTCTACCAACGGTATGAGAGGGTAGGGTTGGTTAATGCATTCACTATATATTAGATAAGCAAAACTGAGTCCGGTTTATTGAAAGTGTTATCAGACAAGCAGAAAGGAAAATTGCTCCAGTCTTCTTGGACGTATGTAGTCCAATGAAGGTGAATTCATTAGATGGGTCATCATACTTTATGATATTTATCGATGACTTCTCTAGAAAGCTCTAAGTATATCCCATAAAGAATAAGATCAAATTTTTTATCAACTTCAAAGATTTTCATGCTAAAGTAGAGTGTGAGACTAGGAGGAAGTTGAAGTATATTCAAACGAACAACTGAGGTGAAAACCTTGATCCATTTGACAAATACCATAAGGCTAATAGAATTTGACATGAGTAAACCGTTCTTAAAACCCCTCAACATAATGGGGTGGCGGAACAAATGAACCACACAATGATGGAGAGGGTAACATGCCAAGCTTTCAAGATTATTTTGAGGAGAAGCTTTATTGACGTCATGTCACCTCATCAACTTATCTCTATCAACTCCTCTCAACAGTGATGTAGCTAACATAGTTTGGTTTGGTAAGGGCATAAGATACAACCATCGTAGGGTGTTTAATTGTTGGGTGTTTATCCACATACCAAGGAATGAGAGGATAAAGGTGGACGAGAAGGCTCTTTAGAGCACATTCATCAGATAGCGTAAAGAGAAGTTTGGCTAAAAGATGTACAACCCAATAGCCAAAAAATATCGTCTAAAGTAGAGATGTTGTATTCTTTGAGGACTAAAACATCATAGACTTCATTAAAGATGGGAAGCTAGAAGCTTACATTGATAATCTTGTGAAATCCAGTTATAATTACGAAATATAAGGCTCATATGGAAAGGTTGATCCAAGAGAGATGGTCGAGGCACATTTAGACTTAGATGAGGAGATGTCAAGGTAGCAAGCTAAGGTAATGGAGAAGGAATATTTTTATCCTAAGCAAATACAACCCTAGGAATCCAACAGACCTGATTTCCCATAGGAGGTACGAAGATCCACAAAAAGACTAAGACCAACCAAAATGTACCTTGTAATGGAATACATGTTACTCTCGAATGGTGGACAGCCTCTATGTAACACCCCCATTTTTTTTGCTACAAAAATTTTTTATTTAAAATGGTGTGGAAGCTCAAATACATTTAGGAAAAATGGGGTGTTACCTTCATACCTAATAAAGGATGGACATCTACCACCTGCCCCGTATTGGATACAAGGCTAAAAATAAGCAACCAATTAAAAACAATAGAGTGGACGAGTATAAATTACATAAACACTTTGAAATATTGTTTACATAAAAGGACCTTAATATCCCCCAACCAAATCATTACAAAAATACAAATAGTTAAATATGCGGGGCTAAATTAAAATAAGATTGGGGTGTGACCCCCAAAACAAAATCGCGGTCCACCACAGACCCTACAAAACCTCTAGATGTCCACGCTCTCAAGCCCCGAACCTAAGATGAGGTAGGCCCTCTACTAGCCATCCACAAAAACCTACACATGACTTTCTACTCATGGGAATGATCAAGTCACCGAGCAAACGGGAACATCAATACGCTACATACTGAGTAAGCCAAGTTGCTCCCTCAATGGAAATACATGTATGCAAATGCTATCGTATATGGATATAATATTTAACATTCGTCATGTTAATGTCATATATGTAAAGGTAAGAGTATATTAGGATATGCTATCATGAATAACTTAGACAATGCAGAATATATCATGCTTGGTTTCACATTATAATCACGTAGGTACTCACACATGTAATAGCATATTAAATCCAAGCAACCCCTAGGGTTTATTTCTAATTACTCAATCATTTAGATTTTACTATGTCCTTATTCATATATGAAACAGGTCAATCATCCAACTAACATTTCAATCAGTAGTCAATTAGGCATTTAAATCATTAACCAAGTATACAAACTAGCCTTATCCTTTTTCTCATCCATCCTTATCCAGTTATTCATATTTGCTTATTTATTATCCAGGTCTTTATCATTCAATTACTTACCAACTATATTTTATCATTATCAAGAGATGGAATGTGCACCACCTCATAGTCTTATATACCATGGAAGTCTATATAAATAAGGGAGATAAATTCTAGGCCGAAGCCAATCACTAAGTGAACATAAGTCCAAGTCGAAGATAATCACTAGAATAGACATAAATCTAGGACAAAGCCAACACCTAGGTAACCAGACCCTTTAGTATCGATACCCCCTAGTACATCATCAGTTTCTAAAGTAGGTAAGGCACTAGGACCTCTTAGAATCCCACCCGAAGGTAAAGCCCAAAGGCAAACTAAGCCCCGACAACTAATCAAGGATCAAATAACCTAGACCCATTCACAACTTGATTGTCTTTCTCTTTATGTAATTAGTATATTATTCATAAGGGTAAGTGATCACACAAGGCCCATACAAAAGCAAGCAAAGCATTTTCCATGTTTATTCCATATCAATCCTTTTCTTTCCACTTTTCCAACCATATGTGGTTTCCAATTATCCGTCTCTAATTTTATTCATGCCCATTTTCTAGAGCTCAAATGGTATTTCTAGAGAATATAGGTCAATTACGCCTGAATTAAAATTCACAAGAGAGGTAATAGAAGTTCGGCATGGAAGGAATCTTTTAGCTACTCAAAATCATTCCTGAGATCGAAGCATTGATCTCAGAAACATGCAAAGGAAAGAGGTGGAAGAATACAAGGTTAAGGTCATCTCTCCCCTTTAATTGTTCCACTCAACCTCTAGATCAATTTGAGATAATATTTTGGGCTAAATACATCATAAAAATAATTAAGAATCCCTTAGGGAAAATTTGACATGGGTTGATAAGCTTCCATTTCAGTATAAGAACTTTTTTCTAGAAAATTGAGTTCAAAAAATATTATAAGAACTTTTTTTTAGAAAATTGAGTTCAAAAAATATGCCCAGCTTGACAAACCAGTCAATCAGTTTGGGCCTAACATTTGATTGTTCTACAAACTATTCAATCGATTCTCCCAATCAATCAATCGGTTTAGCCAATACAACCCATTTTGCAGAAATGGCAAATCAATCAATCGGTTTGCTTAAAAAACTTAATAAACTTCAATTTTCCACCTTATTCCAAACTAAAATTTATCTCAAACCAAATAATAATACCAAATAAAAATAAAATGCTCAAAATTGGCACACTCTATGTTATGATGGGGCCCTCAAAAGTGCATGTAAGAAAAATTGGTTGGTTGAAATAAAGGAAGATATGATCTCCCTTCAAAATAAAAACACTTATAGACTTGTGGAGAGGTTGAGGGGAAGAAAGGTCTTAAAGAATAAGTGGGTTTTTAAGATCAAGCATGAGGAGGGAAAAACCAAGCTAAGACACAAGGCAAGGTTGGTAGTCAAGGGATTTGGCTAAAAGCAAGGGGTTGAATATGATGAAATCTTCTTTCCGATCGTAAAGATGACATCTATCCATATGATATTAGGACCAACTTTCCCTCTAGACTTATACATTGAGCAACTTATAGTCAAGATAGAATTCCTACACTGTGACCTCAAGGAGAATATATACATGGAACAACCAGAGGGGTTTGAGGTCAATGGAAAATAGGATATGGTGTGCAAGCTAGTGAAGAGCTAATATGGACTAAAATAAACGTTGAGGTAGCGGTGCATAAAGTTTAAGCCATTCATGGATGAACAAAGGTACCAAAATACAACACTAGATGACTGTGTGTTGTTGCAAAGGCTTGGATCCAAGGACTTTATCCTTATAATTTTGTAAGTAAGTGATATGGTGATAGCGGGATAGGATAAGCAACATATTTTAAAGATAAAAGAAGATGTGACTAAGACTTTTGAAATGAAAGACTTGGGTCATGCCAAGCAGATCTTGAGCATACACATCATGCATGACCAAGGATAGATCAAGCTATGGTTATCTCAAGAAGACTATATAAAGAAGATACTCAAGATATTCAATATTGACTAAGCAAAGCCAATCAGTTGCCTTATTCCACAATTCAAGCTAAGCAAGGCATCATACCTAACAGATGAAGATAGAAGGAAAAAGATGAGTAAGATTTCATGTGTTTGCCATTGGAAGTCTAACATATGCAATGGTGTGTACAAGGATAGACATTGCATTTGTCATCGGCATAGTTAGTTGGTTCATATCCAATCTTGGAAAATATCACTAAGAGGCATTGAAGTGGATACTAAGATATCTAAGAGGGAATTTTAGGATGAGACTTTATTTCGATAAGGTTGGGCTAATTTTGGTGGGCTATTCTGACTCAGATATGGAAAGAGATGACGATTTAAGGCAATCAAAATAAGGATTCTTATTCACCTTTTGTTGGGGAACTGTCTCATAGCAATCACAATTGTAGAAGTGTGTAGCTCTATCTTTGAATGAGGCAGAGTACATAGCAATCACTAAGGTGTGCAAAGAGATGTTATGGATGAAGAGGTTGTTCGGGGAGATTGACATAAATAAAAAATTTTGTGGTATTCAATGATTCACAAAGTGTCATCCATATCAACAAGAATGCCATCTTCCATTCAAGATCCAAGCATATCTAGGTTAACTATCACTGGATAAGAGATGTACTTGAGGAGAGGCAACCTTGTCTAGAAGTCTACATTGATGAGAAGGGCTCAAACATGCTTATGAAACCTATGCCCAAAAGTAAGCATAACCTATGTTGCACTAAAGTTGGATTAAGCAGAGTGCATAATTACTCTCAATAGAATAGAAAAAAAAAGTATTCGCATGTCTTAGAAGGGGGAGAATTATTGGGGTCTCCTCAATAGGAGTCCATCGGCATTAGCTAAAGAGCGCCAGCCAAAAGGTGTTAGTCCAAGGGCATTAGCTAGGGACATCATACAAAGGGTTGCAGCCAAAGGGCATTAGCTAGAGGCTTCAGCCAGGGGTGTCAACCAAATGGCATTATGTGGGGGCGTTAGCCAAGGGCCAACTAATGGAATTAGTTGGAAAAGATAACCTAGTGATCTAGATCGAGGAAGAAGACATGAGTGAAGAAAGGATGCTAGATAGTAGTTAGGAAATCTCTTAATATAAGAGATTTGATACTCAACAATATTGTAACAACCCAAATTTTTAAAACCTAAAATTAAATAATTAACCTTTTATCCAAGATATTTTAATCTTAAACTATTGATTTAATTATTTTGTGGAAATTTGATTTACAAAAATAGGTAGAATTATTTCATAAATTAATATAAATATTTTTATCAATTTATCTTACTCTTTTTATTTAAATAAACCCCCAAACCTATAATTTTACCAAAATTATTTTCTTAAATTAATACCTTAACTTTTGGATAAATTAATTTAATATTTTTTCCAATAGCCATTTTTTGCCTAATTTCTAATCCTAACTCTAAAAATAATTTCCTTTTTTCTTTCTCACATTTTTCCTTTTTTCTTCCTTTTCTTTCTTTTTTTTTCTTCCTTCTTCCTTAGGTCAACCTAGCCCTTTCTTTTCTTTCTCTTCTTCTTCCACCAAGCCAGCCATTCTCTTCTCCTTATTTTCTTCTCCTGCATGGGCTAGCCCAGGCTCCTATTTTTTTTTCTCTCTCTTCTTTTCTCCTTGGGCTAGTCCAACCCTCCTCGCCTTTTTTTCTTCTCTTACGCAAACCAGCCTACCTCGCCTTCTCCTTCCATCCCTACACGACCTATCTCCCCCTTTCTTCTTTCTTCTTCCCCTACACCACCCTGAGCCAAACAGACCCCCCCTCCCCTCTAGGAATGGCAATGGGTCGGGTCTGGGTCGGGTCTAGCCATATCCAGACCCGGACCCATTTATATTACCTAGACCCAGACCCGACCCAGACCCCTCGGGTCTTAAAAGTTTAGACCCAGATCCAGATCCATCGGGTCTAGCAGGTAAACGGGTCCTAAATGGGTCCTGTTATTTTTTTAAAAAAATAATTAATAATCTATGCTAATACAAATACATTTATGTTTTATATAACTTAATATGTATTTTTTTTATTTAAAAAATCATCTAAGTGAAAAAATAAATATACTAAAATAGTTATATTAACTTTTAAATGGTGTTTCAATGCTTTTAGTAGGGATGTAAATGGGGCGGGTTTGGAGCGGGTATACCCATATCCGTATCCGATAAGAAAATCCATACCCAAATCCATACCCGTACCCAAATCCATATCCGCTAACATATCTATATCCATAACCATTGGATATCTGTTACTCGACGGATTATCCGTTTACCCGTTAATGGATATTATCCGATGGATAAATCCATCACCCGACAGATAAACCCATTTAGAGTTAAGCTAAATGATAATTCTAACTTTAATTTATACTACACTTATTTTAAAACTAAGGGTAAAAAGATAATTATATATCGGATAAACGGGTATAAATATGGATACGGGTACGGGTATGAATATCCTATACCCGTATCTGTCCTTGAACCCAACGGGTATTTTTTCCATCATCCATATCCGTATCCATATTCATTTATCCATATCTGTTGGACAAAATCCGTTTGATTTCGGGTAAAATTAGCCCATTTTATATCCCTAGCTTTTAAAATATAATGTTATACATATTGTTTATAAAGTAAGTATACAAAAATAAAATTTAAAAAAAATGAATAAGGAGATTATATAAGATTAAGACAATAATGACAAACATAATATTAGTATACACACACACACACACTCACACATGTATATTAAATGGGTCTGGCGGGTCGGGTCTGAGTCTAGAATTGGACCCAGACCTTTTAAGGTATATGTGGATCCAGAACCTTCGGATCCAAAAATTATGGACCCAGAACTGCTAAAAATGAGGCGGGTCTAGCGGGTCTGGGTCCGGTCCAAGACCCATTGCCATCCCTACTCCACTCGCACACCTTCTCCCTTCTTCCTCCTACACCCCTATACCTGCCAACCTGCACTGCCCCTCTGTCGACCAGACACCCAACACCACCTTCTGCCTCCTTCTATCCTTTTCTTTCCATTTTTGGCCCTGCATGCCCCTAGTTCCCTTCCCTCGCATGCCTTCCCTACCCTTCACACCCCCTGTCTGCCACCCATCTGCACCCCCTATATACCTACCTCACACAACCAGCAGACCCTCCCTCTCTCCTCTTTTCCTCCTCTTCTTTTTCTTCTCCTTCTTTTCTTCTTCTCTGCCTCATTCTCCCTCGATCTTAGCCCTTCCCTTACCAAACCTCTCTTCTTTTTTTTCGTCTCCCTTTTCTCCCATATTTTTCCTTCAACTCCCATATCTTCCGTCTCCACCACCCAACTAGCCACCACACCGCCATCTTCTACACTCTTCCTCCTCCCTAAACCACCCCACGTAGCCAACATCAGCCACCCTGCGGCCTACTACCTCCCTTTTTCTCCTTGTTCCCTTCGAATCCCCTGCGCCCGCCAACTTAGCCACCTCTTCTCCCCCCCCCTTTTTGCCTCCGTCATAGACTCCCCTTAGCCGCTCGACACACCACGTGTAATACCCCATTATTAGTGCCCTAATTTGATTCTAATCTTAAGAAAATATTATTTTAGCTTTAACCTAATTTCTTAATCCTAAAACTTTAACTGAATGCAAATCCTTAACCTAGATAAATCGTATTTCGTAAACCAAACTCAAATCCACTAAAATTTTTACTAATCCTAAATATTTTAGTTAATCTAAAACCACCTAAAATAATCCCCAAATCTTTTTCTCTTCTTACCTTTTCTTTCTCCTTTTCTTTTCTTTCTTTCTTTCTTTCCCTTCTCCTGTCTACTTAGCCGGAATGTTTGAAATTTGTTGTAACTTTCCCTACACACTTGCACCATCACCTATCGTCTTATCCCTACCAATCTACACCACCATCACCTCACCATACCACTCTTCTTCTTCTTCCTTATCCTTATGCAACTTATACACACAACCATCACCATCACCTTTCATTTTCCCAACACTCAACCATCATCTCCTCTACCACCCCTCAAGCCCATCCTGCACCATCATTCATCACACGCCTTCCCTTTCCTTTCCTTTCTTACCTGTTTGCACCACCCGCGTGCACACACACACACACACACATATATATATAGATATCACTCTCCCTTCTTCCTCTTTATTTGGCCTCCACTCTACCATTTATGTGTCCAAAATTTTATCTGAGCACCCCTCTCTTCTCTCCTTTTCCTCCTTCTCTTTTCTTCTCCTTCTTCCTCCTACTTCATCCCCTCTTTTACCTGTACACCACCATTTCCACAACCAACACCACCACTGGCCACCCATTGATTGGTGGATCAACTACCAAGGTCACCCCAACCTTCCCCAGCACTATTGCTAGCCATCACCGCCGATCGCCACCTCTTTTTCCTTCTTCTTCTCCTCACCTGTCAACTTTTAGGAAATGTATAGCCTTGTAACACTAAAATTTCCTATTGCACGCCCGTGCAACTCAGCACCGCCTACTCGTGCACCCTTGCACACACACTCATGGTACAAAAACATGCTTGTGTGCATATGTTCAACTTGTGACCTGTTTGCCCAGTGATTGAGCATGACCATGCCACTTTGCACCATTCGGTTGCGCGCGATCCTTCCTCTCAACCTAGGTGTGCACCGCCTATAGTACAGTCATGTAACCACCCCATTTATGTTGTGCACCCCTATTTTCACCCCCAAACCATGTTCAAACACTATCAAATTTTTACCATAGCTCCACCACACATTTTACTACACATATACACAACTCAAGCTTCCATTTAATTACTTTTTTCCATTTTTTCACCCTATTTACCTTAATTTATCCTTCAGTTATACTCTTCGAGCCTAAATGTATATTTTTTTGTTTTACATAGGTGGTATTTCCATAATCTTGGAGGAGGAAGGCTTGCATTTACATGCTTAGAGCACGGTATCCTAGTTGGTAAGGATACTATTGGATGTTTAGGATTTTTTTTATTATTTGCTTATATGGTTATGTGTGTGTTTCATGATATCGTTGATATATGATTTAATATATGTTGACCGTGAATAATATTTTGGGATGATTGTGTGCTGGTATGGATGTTATGTTATTGAAAGAAAGTAAGAATGGGTAAGAGGTATAATTATAATTTTGTTGTGATAATGATATAATTGTGGGAATATATCTTATGGCATGAAGTGTAGGCTAAATAAATTATGATAAATGGACATGGACATATTTTATGAGGTATGATGATTTTTGGTGGACTTGAAAAATAATGTGTATAGAAGGTACGAGACTTTATAAAATAAAGGTTACTGTTTATTCTTAAGGGTATTTTGGTCATTATGGGATAATAAGGTAATTTTGGTATTTTATGTGTTAGGTGAATTAAAATATGATAATGATATCATGAGAAATGCTTGGAAGTATTATTGTTTGTTTTGGGATCCTTTAATGAATTAATGGTTAGTTAGGGCATAATATCTTATAACGTTAATGTTGTTATTCCATGTGTAAAAACCTAAAGGTTGTTCAAATTCTGAATATGTTGCTAATGATTAGCCTTATGAGGTTGTTTATTGGACTTGGTAATCATGTGACTCTCATGGGAGGTATTATGCCTAATATGTGGAATTAGGATTTTTGGAGATTTCTATGAGTAATACCTTGGGATAAGATTATTAATATGTGTATGACATATATAATAGACCGTGCATTATGGGTATGATAATGATGATGAGATTTGAGGATGAAATAATATAATTTGTGATGGAATAATCAATATGGGAGAATGAATGCTAAATGGTGTGTAATTAGGGTTTGAAGAGACCTAAGGACTGTGACATGAGTTATGTGTTTATCTACCTTATTGTGTTTGATTTTTTAGAATTAATCTTGAATAAGATACTAATCACTTAAAGTGAAAGAGCACATGAATAGGGATAATATGAGATATATATATATACCCCTTCCCACCAGGGAGAATCGTGGCTCAAGAGCATTCTATCTTGAGAATATTTTTAATCTTAGTTCCACTAGAAAGAATAGTGGCTCGAGAGCGTTTTGTCCCGAGAAGGTGTTTCAGTCCGTTCTATTAGATTAAGAATAGTGGGGCCTCTGTTCATCGTGAAATGAAAATATAACAATATAACCTATGAAAAAGATACTAATAATTTAAAGTGGAATAATACGTGAGTTAGGACCAATGTGTCGTTTTATATATGTCTCATTCCACCGAGGAGAATAGTGGCTCAGGAGCGTTCTTCTCCAAGAAGGTGATATTTCAAATCTATTCCACCAAATAATAATAGTGGCTCAGGTGTGTTATCCCTGAGAATGTGCTTCAAACCATTCCACCAGTTTAAGAATAGTAGGGTTCCTGTACTCAACGTATATAAAAGAATAAAAATTATACCTAATAAAGAGATCTAGATCATTATCTGTCTTATGATACATTTCATTTATCTACTTGTATACCTATTATCTGTTATGAAAGCGTGTGCTAATTACATCCCTATTTTGATAGTATTATTTCCCTTGCTCAATACGTTGCATACTGACCATTCGTTTTATGAGTGTTGATCATTCCCACGAGTAGGAGACCTTGATTCTTATGTTCAAGTCTCAGAAGATCCGCTAGATAATTATGCTGCATATGATGCCTTATATGAGGATGAATGACTTCATCTGTATTGGGGGTTGGGTGAAGAGTAACGCCATTCGGTATATGTGTTTAATCAAATATCCTTTTTGGACTTTTGATCCATGATATCTCTTCTTTTGTAGTTTGTATTGTAACTCGGAGTCAAACTCCAAACTCATTATTGTATTATAAATGGTTCTTTCATTTCTAATTTCCTTGTACTACTATAAATGTTTTAGCCTTGTAATTGATATAAGGATGGTTGAATAAACTAGACTTATGTCAATTATGGCAACAATCCCCAATATTTTACTTATATTAATTCCGCTATAAAACAAAAAAAAATTATTAGTAAAAATTAAGGTGACCTCCCCCTACACCACCTCACGCGAGCCGCCTGCCTCTCCCTCCCTTCCCTTTCTCTTCATCTTCTACTTTCTTTCTCTTCTCTCTCCCTTCTCTACATCTTTCTCCTACGGCCCTGCCGCCTTCTCCACCGCCTCCAAGCTACCACACCACGACCTCTAGCCACGACCCACCTCCTGCATCACCTCTACACCCAACAACCACCACCAACACCCAACCTTCCCCTCCTTCCTTTTTCCTTCTCTTTTTTCCATTTTGCATGGCTCTACCTGTATAGGTAGGGTGAGTTATGCTATGTGATTTTTGGTATATTTTAGCCAATATTAAGGTATAAGATAGTTGGTAATGTTATATATTTGATAAATATTTTTAATAAAAATCATTCTTTTATCTATCTAATATTAATATTTCACTTGTGATATTATTTTAGGTACGAAATTTTATTAAACGAAGCTTAAGCCTTTTAAATAGGATACTAATAAAGTTTAATTTTTGTTGGAAATAAGGTAATTGTTATACCCCCCTGAAATGTATGGATTATCGTATATTAGAACATTAGAGTTTTGGGTATGTAATTTATGTAAATATGATGTGTTACTAACAATCCCATGATTATTAATGTTATCTTAAAAAATAGAAAGAAAGGCATGTTATCTTGTATATAATGTGATATGTGTGAAAGGGTGATTAAGAAAAGGGTTGATGTCGATGATGGGTATTATGTGTATATACATGCTATGCTGAGTGAGTAAGGACACTCGTCGTAAAAATAATACTACTATGAGCCCTAGGGGTAATTTGGTCATTTGGACATATCATGATGTTTAAACCTAAATGGGATGCCTAATGTGTTGTGATTGTTGCTAAGAATGGAGATAGGAGTTGGTGGGTTATAAATAAGTGTTAGTAGTACTATCAATATTTTATAGCCTAGGAGTATTTTGGTAATTTTAGCATATGATGGTAATCATCTTAATAAAATTGTATGCTAAGTGTTATATAGTGTTGAAAATAATAATAGGAGTTTGTGGCATTGAAAATACTTGTTCCATCATGAATAATAATATTTTATGACTTAGGGACATTTTAGTAATTTTTCATGTGAAATGGGGGTTACCTAAATAAATATGCATTGTAAATAATAATTGGTACTAAGAATGGTAATAGGAGTTTGTGGTGTTAATAATCCATGTTGGGTGTGATTATTGATACTAAATGACCTAGGGGTATTTTTATAATTTTGAATGTAATATAGTGGTTATTCTAATAAGCAAGCATGATAAACATAAAATGATGTTAAATATGATAATAGGAGTTTATTGTCTTAGTAGAACCTATTTGAGTATGATATTCAATAAAATATAGTACAGCGGCATTTTAGTAATTTTACATGTAGTATGGTGATTAATCTTATAAACATGCATGATAAGTGCAAATTGGCGTTCAAATATGACAATAAGGGCTTATTATCTTAGTATCACTTATTTAAGCATGATAATCAATAATATATGGTCTAGGGGCATTTTGGTGATTTTGCATGTAATATGGTGATCAATCTAATAAACATACATGATATATATAAATTGATGTTAAATATGATAATAGGGGTTATTGCCTTAGTATCAACTATTTCAAGCATGATTATGAACATTTTAAGTTCTAGGGGTATTTTGATAATTTGGGGAGTATCATGATGAATATGCATAGTTTAGGGTAACTTGGTAAATTGGGGTATGTTATGTTGTTATTCTCATAAACATGTAGGAAGTGCATCAATTTATTGATTAAGCATAAGAATATGTGTTGGTTGTTCTAAAGGCACATGTGTAGAGTTTTATGTGTAAAATGGTCATTTTGTGTGTTGACTTCATGATCAATAATTTAATTATGGTGTGTTATTCTTTTTATGACATGTGATAAATAAAATGAATGATGTGATGGAAGTGGAAGGTAAAGATGTAGCCTTAGCCTTAGAGGCATTTTAGTCATTTTGACCTAAGGTGCCTAAGTGTGAGTATTAGAGCATAGGATTGCCTTAGTAGACTACTTATGTTGACATTGACAATAATCATGATTCTGGTTACTTAATGTGTGCTTCTCATGGCCACCTTAATTAAAATACTAATACTTAAAATGAAAGACCTAGAGATCAATAATGGTGGCTCTTTAGAGGTCGCTACCCTAAATAAGCGGTTTAGCCCACGATTGTTTTAGATTTTACTGGTGTCCCTAAATGTCCTAGTCAGACCCTACATCTTACTCTATTTTTCTCTACGGACCTAAATAGGGGGTATGTATACTTATGGGTTAGGTGTCCTTGTTGGTAGGGTATTGTATGCCTTCGTGTACTAATGCGACTAGGGTACCTTTGTGTCCCTAAGTTGATAGTCAGTAGGATGTTGTGCTACTCTCATGCTCCAGTATGATCAATATACCTTTGTATCTCCAGGTTCGTGATCTACCCCTCAAGTAAATGAAATAGAATTGTGTGATAATTAAGTGGAAAGAAACTAATTACTTATGCGGAACACCATGCAGATCGGGACCATATGGATTGTATTATATTTACTGATCCAACAGTGATAATAGTAGCTAGGAGTAGAGGTGGCAATCGGGTCGGGCGGGTCGGGTTCGGGTCGGGTCATAGCTGGTCGGGT
This sequence comes from Tamarix chinensis, assembly GCA_030549775.1. NCBI lineage: Eukaryota > Viridiplantae > Streptophyta > Magnoliopsida > Caryophyllales > Tamaricaceae > Tamarix > Tamarix chinensis. The sequence continues at coordinate 6,494,397 of CM060179.1, read as the reverse complement.
CATTTGACTGTTGTGGGTCGGGTCGGGTCATTTCGGGTCAATTTGTCGGGTTGGGTCGGGTCATTTCGGTTGTGGGTCATTTTGGGTCAATTTGTCTGGTCGGGTCATTTCGGTTGCCGGTCATTTCGGGTCAATTTATCGCGTTGGGTCATTTCGGTTCCAGGTCATTTCGGGTTAATTTGTCGGGTCGGGTTGGGTCTGGCTGTTCGGGTTAAAAAACTCGAATTCGGATAATTTCAGGTTAACTTGACTGGTAGGGTCGGGTTGGTTTCGGGTCATTTTCTAGTTCACGTAAGTAGGTGGCTTCTAGGGATGGCAAAAATCCCCACGGGTTTGGGGCCCCGACGGGGATTCCCCTATCGGGGTCGGGTTTGGGGAGGATTTTCGGGGATGGGTTCGAGTTCGAGGAATTTTTCGGGTATAGAAACGGGGATGGGGCGGGGATGGGTTTTGTATCCCCGTCCCCGAACCCACCCCGAATTGTGTATATATGTAATTTATTTTAATTTTTATTTCATTTATATATTACTTTTATTGCTGTTGTAATTTTAATTTATTCAAAAAAAATTATATAAGTACAACTGTACAATTTTTAGAAAGTAAACGTATGTTTCATGTTTATAATTGCTGGAAAATTATATTTTTGGGTTGCTCGGGTTTTGGGGGTGGTGGGTAATAGGTTTCAGGGACGGGGATCGGGGATCTAGTTCTGGGAATGGGGGCGGGGATGGGGGATTAGCCTCCGTGGGGATCGGGGCGGGGATTCCCCATTAATAAAAATCGGGGATGGGGGCGGGTATGGAGATGGGTATCTATTTCGGGTTTGGGGATGGGGACACCATCCCCGTCCCCGCCCCGCCTCATTGCCATCACTAGTGGCTTCATCCCCTTCAGGTCATTTCATATTTTCATGTAATATGACGGGTTAGTTATGTCTAAGTTGTTTCGAGTTAAATTGATGGGTAGGGTCATTTCATACAATTTGACGGGTTGGATTCAATTAGTTACGGGTTAACTTAATGGGTCGGGTCGGGTCGAGTTTTGACGGGTTTACTCCTATTTGAGTCTAAGTAATTATCATTTCATAAATCATAAATACTAGAGACAGACAATCATAAGATTAATATTGCAAATAAAAGAATTAAAAATATTAAATGTACTTTATTTTTACAAATAAATAGTAAAGATATTTATAAATTTTAATAATAAAAAATATTGCGCTTTGAATCAAGTAAAGATATTTATCATTGATTATAATTTATTTGATAACTTAAAATATTTAATTACTTAAAAAAAGATAATTTTATAAAATAAAGATGATCAAAACAAGACTATACAATGTATAATTATCATTTATTACATTGTATATATTAGATACAATAATAAGATTACTAGTAAAGATAAATGAAATAAGAATATTATATGTGTTTTATTTTTACAAAGGTAAATAATAAAGATATTTATAAGTTTTAACAATATTATATTCGATTGCTTAAAATATTTATAAATTTTAAAAGTAAAAATATTAGATGTTTATCATATATTATATTTAATTAATTACTTAAAATATTTGATATCTTAAAAAAAGATAATTTTCTAAAATAAAGGTGAGCATAACAAGAATAAACAATGTATAATAATCATTTATTACATTGTAAATATTAGATACAATCATAAGATTACTAGTAATGATAAATAAAATAAAAATATTATATGTGTTTTATTTTTACAAAGGTAAATAATAAAGATATTTATAAGTTTTAATTTTATTATATTTGATTGCTTTAAACATTTATAAATTTTACAAGTAAAGATATTAGATGTTTATCATATATTATATTTAATTGATTACTTAAAATATTTGATTACTTAAAAAAAGATAATTTTATAAAATAAAGGTGAGTATAACAAGAATATACAATGTATAATTATCATTTATTACATTGTAAATATTAGATACAATACAATCATAAGATCACTAGTAAAGATAAATGAAATAATAATATTATATGTGTTTTATTTTTACAAAAGTAAATAATAAAGATATTTATAAGTTTTAATTGTATTATATTTGATTGCTTTAAACATTTATAAATTTTACAAGTAAAAATATGAGATGTTTATCATATATTATATTTAATTGATTGCTTAAAATATTTGATTACTTAAAAAAGATAATTTTATAAAATAAATGTGAGCATAACAAGAACATACAATGTATAATTTTCATTTATTACATTGTATATCTTAGATACAATCATAAGATTACTAGTAAAGATAAATGAAATAAGAATATTATATGTGTTTTATTTATAAAAAGGTAAATAATTTATAAAATGAAGGTGAGTATAATAATACTATAAAATATATAATTATCATTTATTATATTGTATATATTATATACAATCATAAGATTACTAGTAAAGATAAATGAAATAAGAATTTTATATTGAAGCTAATTTTTTATACTTTCTAATATATTTTTAGCTCATTGTATACTGTTAAAATATATATATATATATACATACATACATACATACATACATACATACATACATACATACATACATACATATATATATAACACGGTTAATATTAACACTAAAAAAATTTACCTACAAAAGTATTATTTTTTTATCCAATAATTTTTATATCATTTATTCTATCTTATTTTTCATATTCATTTCTCTACATAATTTATCTCATTAATTTCTCTAGTTGTATTTATTTTATTAACGTTATTATATTTATATTTTTATTGTAATATTTTTATTAATTATTATTATTATAGTAAAAAAACTATAATAAGTTATTTTAAACATAATTTAAATTAAATAATAATTTTATATATTTTCATTAATTATTAATTATTATAAATAAATTCATATAAATTAAAAATTAAATAATGTAAAATATAAATAATTAATATTATAATTAATAAAAATAATTGGATATTGTAAATTTAAAATTGATGAACGTAGAATACTAAATTATATTTAAATTAAATAAATAATATTAAAAGAAAAATATAACTTAAACTTTTAATTTAGGGTTGTAACGTGAGATACTCTTGATACAGAGTATAGTTATTATTTGTTGGATTTTGTGGGTGATAAGTGATAACTAATAAAGGACACTATTATGATCTTCTATTAAGAGTTTCTTCAAATAGGTGGATTAGTGGATGTAATGGAATACGTTTTGAAAATTATTTTATAGGCTTATAACTGGATGTTTGTCTTTTTTATTTTGGTTTTTTATTTATTAATAATATATCTTATTAGGATATCATTAATAAATAAGAATGTATAGGGTAAAATTATGAAAAATAAGTATAATTTATAAAATACTATATTTTTAAAAGCTTTAAATGAATAATCAAATATGTGTAATTTATTATTATTATAATATATTTTGATGTCTGATCAAGTTAATGTTGGGTCAGATCGGGTGATTGTCGGGTCGAGTCAATGTTGGGTCGGGTCGGGTCGAAGCGGGTCAGGATAATACCAGGTCGGGTCACTATAGGGTCGGGTCGGGTCAATGACGGGTCATGGTTTGGGATCGGGTCGGGTCGGGTTCATTTTTATCGGGTCAGTGCCAGGTCGGGTCAATGTCGGGTCAGATTTGGGTCGGGTCGGGTTGCTAAATTTTTCGGGTCAGGTTGGGTTTCGCTCTGGTCAAGCCGGGTTGGGCGGGTCGGGTCAACTTTTGCCAGCTCTAGCTAGGAGTATGCTGCTCTAGGTTGTATTATGTTCACCAGTCCACCAGTAATAATAGTGGCCAAGATCGTGTTACCTTAGTTTGTATTATCAACTAGTCCACCGGTGAGAATAGCGGCCAAGAGCGTGTTATCCTAAGTTATATTATGTTTACCGGTCTATTGGTAATAATAGTGGGGTCCCCAAACCTACATGGATATAATTTGAGAGATGACTAATTATGACACTAATGGCTTGAGTCCAGATAATAAGTATTGAACTATTATGACCTACTAATATAATTTGGTAGCAGCCTTGGTGCCTACCGGGATGGATTGTGTACGGTATAGTATTGATGGGCCTATGGGCTTGTCTATAAGTTGAGTGGATGGTGTGTATGGTTGAGTATGATGTTGGCTCTCTAATTATACTACAAAAGGTATCGCTTAGATGCTCCCTTGGTAAGTTCTATTATTTCTAAGTGTATGAGCCTTTGTGACATATGATCTTGATGCATGTAGCTATTCAAATGATTATTACATTTCAGTTTATATATATATAATCTCAAGTTCATGTGTTTGATATGTGGTAACTGATGTGTTGCATGCGAGCCTTACATATTAGTCCCGTATAATAGGTTACTTAGTACCATAGTACTAAAGGTTCATTTCTTAGGCCCATGCTTATTTAATGGGAAAGGTTTTTATAGGTTAGCTCACAAGCACTATTCGAGACTTATTCATTGGGATAAGAGCATAAGACTATTCGAGGAGATTTTTGTGTTTTCCTTAAAACTGTTATAGTTCCTTTTCCAATGACTTTATTCTGTAACCACTATTAATGGATTATATTTCTTGTATTCTATCTATTGCGCTACTCTATTTTATAATTGCATTTTGAATTTAAGTAGTGTAAGTTTTTAGCCTTAGCATTTGGTATCGGAACAGTTAAGGAAAACCGGTCTGGTAATAAGTGTGGTGGTAGCACCCCAAAATTTACTGTATTTGCTTCTACTTATAAAATTTTAAAAATAAAATTTTACAGTATTAAATTTTGGAGGTGTTACAATATGGTAGATTATACATTGATAGGGGTTAACTTATAGAATCAATCATCAAGTTGTTACTTGTACATTTTTCTCACTATGGCATGTTAGGTAGAAAGATATACAAGTCAGATAATAAATAATGGTTGAGCTTTCTGTCCATGAATGAGGGAGGGTATAAAAGCCCTCTCCTGACCTTTTGTAATGGGTGCATAAGCTCTCAAAATTTTTTTTCAAATATTAACACTCAACAAAGGTCTCTAAATTCTTTATTCCCATAAATTCTCATTTTCTCTATGCTTGCAATCTACTTATACATTTTCTCATAATTGTGCATTTATCTTAGGGGATTATTGTTCAGTTAGAAGAGTAGGTTTGCGTCCACCTAGCCAAGGAGGATATTTTTCTCAATAGTAGGGAGCATGATAGAGACGCATTACAACTACAAAGGGCGACATTATCACACGATGCCCAAGTAGTGGCAAACTTTTAAGAATTAATGTCTAGATATTAAGGTATCATTCAATACCTCCCAAAATGCCATATTGCATCATGTAGGGGATAATCAAATTCTCATTCATTATATTTGTCTTACCCTTTGATTTTTTTCTATAACTTTATCTAGGTCTTGTCTGATTGAAATGGCAAGAGGGGTTTTGGAGAGGGAGCTTTCTTAGTCAGGGTCATTGTTTTCAGGTTCTATAATTTCTATTCAAACTCCATTATGAAATCAAAATTTGTGTAGGCATATGGACTACTCGGCTCTATGTTGATTATTACACAACATTCACTATTTGCCTAATGTAACTAAAGTAACTAATACTTATGCGAGGGATTCCCCCCATTAGATTTTTATGCCTAGGTTTTATATGTTTATTGATGCCATGGTCATATTTATACCTTATAAAATATGAGCTGCTAAATTGGTTTTTCAAAGATGAAAAAAATTATGTTTTGATATGTTTTGTAAAGAATGGTATTTATGAAATTCGGTATTGATAAAATTACTCAACTCTTAACCAAAAGCGAGTAAAGGATGCTTCTTTTTGGTGTATATTTTGATGATTTATGGATGGTTACATGAACAATATGAATAGAGAATATAACATGTAGATGAATCATTTTTTAGCTTAGGAGAAGAGTTCATTTCTACATTTGATGAATGTATCTAATACATGGTAAATACCATTTTTGTTGCTTGCTTGTTTGGATGTTATTATAATAGTCTATCAAATGCACTAATCTGAGCCTTTAAACCTGCTCAATAGATTGCAAACCAATTGATGTGTCTTTCATTCACTGCCTATCTTGCTTATTTTTCTATTTATGTCTGCAGGTTGGAAATCTCTCCATTACAATTTTGCCTTATTCCATGCTTTAACATATAAAAGAGGAATTAAAGGCACATATGAGTGTAGAGCAAATCATGCACAAATTATGATTTCCATTTTAGGTGGATTAAAGAGGGTAGTTACTCTATATCAAAAAGAAGTTAAGAAATGCATTCTTGCAACTAAAACTTATGAGAAAGCAAGAGAGCATATGGAAGCATTAATACATTAAGAGAGGAGATTGACTTTCTTGTGGGAAAATGAGCATGAGAAGTGGGTTGGGAAAGTACATGAAATGAGAACTAGATGCAAATTGCTTACAATTTTTTGTTTGTGTATGTACTACTTATGTACAAAATAAGTTTCATTTGTATTAGCAGCTCTTATTCTTAATGTGTGAATTCAATATCAATGCTAAATAAATATCAAGCTATGTGGGTTTTTAACAAAGTCCCTAGTGTTAGATAGAGCCTCATGCAAATTATTGTTTAATTTATCTCTAATCATGCATTGCATAGGGGGTGAAATACAAAATAATGAGGTCCTAAATACTCCAGATCCCTCCTAATTTGTGACCATACTTGATGCTTAAAAGGTATAGGAACGACCAGACTTGACACAACTCAAGATGTTGAGCATAGAGTGGACGCAACATAAGCTGGGGTGTGGTTATGTTTGGCATGGTTCAAGTTGAGAAATGTATATGCTTTGTACTCGCAATTTCTATGGTCTCACCATACACACAATTTGCATTGTGTATACTACTATCATCAGTAAATTTTATCATTTTTTTAAATTAAAATGTTTCTTAGTAATATTATCAAAAAAATTATATCTTAATGTGTATGAGATTTTTTTCTACAAAAAAATATCCATATTGATATATTTTTAGAAAAAAAATTACAATGAAAAAGAGTACTAAAATAAAATCAATAGTGATGGAACACTAAGTATATCATGGTGAAACATAATAATAGAGATATGCAAAACTACATAATTATGGACTATGATAAAACATCAAGTCTATCATATTAAAACATGAAACATATTATGGTAAAATACCAAGCATACTATGGTAAAACACTAAGCATGTCATGATGAAACACCAAGTATATCGTGATGAAATACCAAGCATATTATGGTGAAATAGCATATTGTGGTAAAATATAATAATTGAGAGAAGCATGAGTGCATGACTACATAATATTAGACCATGGTGTAACAACAAGCTAACCATGCGATGTAATCTTACCGCAAGTGCTCATATCAAAGTAGCAATCGGTATCATCCCATAGGGACTAGGAGTGAGCAAGGGGATGGTGAGAAGATCTTCTATGTCTAGACTAACAATAGCAGAAAATGATTTCTAACTACAGAAAAAAAAACGCACACACACATATGCAATCAAAACCTAACACCAAGATAAGAACAAGTGAATTTCAGAGAGAGAGAGAGAGAGAGTTAAGGATCCGGTCAATCCCCTTAACCTTAATAAGATTTAATCTTAACCCCCAAAACCTAATTCAAATCACAAAATCATAAATGTAAACAAAAGTATTTAGTGTAATGCTCTCTAGAACCACTACACCATATTGTCTATTGAGATTCACCTATTTCTAGTATGAATGTAAAAGTATATAATGCATTGTCAAATATATCTAATCTCCTTTTTAGGTTTTTGAGACCGAACCAACATCTCTTGACCTTGTGGTTTAATCTCTAGTCGTGTTAACAGAGCCCACTCCAACTCATCTCTTGAATCTTGCTAAAGTTTCTATAAATAAAAATAGAAAAGTGATCAATTTTCCTATTATGCTAATAAAATCATCAATACAACACATAAGAATAGGAATTGGATTGAGAAGAATTCAAATTCTCAATACATTAGGATTAGGGTATTACCCTTCACCTCAGCATAAATCAGTTAGTCAATCGTGTCTTTTATTAAGAATAACATATTCAACAAATAAAATTGCAAGAAATATAAGATCAAGAATGGAGAAGCAAAATCTTCTTTATTTGAAACTAGAAAATCACTATTTAATTTGCTCAATTGGAATACAAGATTGAGATCAAAGGAGGATATTGTGGATGAGTTGGGGATGGGAATAGATGAGAAAATGAAAAGAAAGCCCTAGATATCTCTCATGTTCTCTAAATTGGTGTATTTTTTCATCCTCAAGGTTTCATCCTCCAAAAAAAAAACAAAGCCCATATTATAGAGGAAAAATCGATCATCGACATGAGGTGCAACATGGCCCGTGTTGACTCTAGGGTTGTGAGATTTTTGGGCTTCAACCATGGATAGTAGTTTAGCAATAACTTCTTCATTTAACCTTATATTGAGTTAATTTTTTATGCATTAGAAAGCTAAAAAAAAGATATACAACTTTTATGCTTAGAACTTTTCCAAATACAAATTTCAATGGTTGAATTTTCACATATTTCCACCCTTACACACTTTGATTAATCGCTCTTGCTTTTGTTTTGTTCTGGATGTTGTGTTTTAGCTCCTTTGGATCCCATTTTCTCTAAATAACTATAAAATATGATCAAGAGAAATACACAAGAATAAGTGGACTATAATATGAAAAAATCATAATGTAAACACATTAAATATTTGTGCAAATGCTCTACTTGACCAAGATAAATCATATCTATTACCATGATGAAATATGATGCATATCTTGGTGAAATATAACAATAGAGATAAGCATGATTACAAAACAGTGGATCATAGTAAAACATCAAGCATACCATGGTAAAATATGAAGCGTATTGTAGTAAAACACTAAGTATACTATAACATTTCGTGGTGAATCACCAATCATACTATAGTGAAACACTAAGTATATTGTAGTAAAATACCAAGCAAATTTTGTGATAAAATATAACAATGGAGAGAGAAGGGTGATTACATAATGCTGGATTATTGTAAAATATCAAGCTTACTATAGTAAAATATGAAATTAGTCTTATTTACACAAGTATCATTGCACAAAAACTACCGTATAAATGTTAATCTTCAAACAACTATTTCTTTATTTAATTATCATTGTATATACCATGGTATATATGATTACACCATATACTAATGTTCTTGTATTTTCCAACATGAGCAATGCACATGACTTATATTGCATGAACCCTAGCTCATGGTGTAAATGATACATGAACCCCCCCCCAAGTTCACAATAAATACGTATATAGAGATAACTTAGTTCCTGGTAATTTATTTTCCATTAAGCAAATAGATATTTTATGTATAATAAAATCCTAAAATTATTAGTGATGAAAAGTAATGACATCAATTGAATTAAGATAAGAAAAAAATAAAAAGAAATTGTTCAATAAAAAACTCTAAGTTTAAACAAAAATTAATTATTAAATTCTTTTATCATCGCTAAAATCCCAAATTTTACAAATAAAATTCTAAAATTTCTAGAAAAATAATATAAAATACAATTTACATGATTACATATTTCTAAATTTGAAATATCATCGTAAAACTTTTATTACTTCAAAAGCTATAAAAAATTAAGGTATGGATAAATTATAAATATCATGGTTGTAGCAATCAGTTTGTCATATAGCAATCCATCTATTTCAATCATATCCTTTTGTTGAAAGGACCCGGGTAATATATGATAATACCCACAAGAATCAACACCAAGACAATCAACCAAATAATAGAACCCAAATCTACCACAAATAATTCACCAAATAAAATCACCAAGCAAAACTAATTATGGGCAGCAAGCACAAATGAATAGATTAGAAAAATGAATCAATCAACACACGATTTATACGTGGAAAACCCCTTCGATGTGAAGAGTAAAAACCACGGGACGTTTGAGGAGTCCACCCTATTTCCTTCTCTTATTATGATAAACTGAGGGAAAAATGAACCACCCAAATCAGGTTCACAATAATTCACAACCCACCAACAAGAACATACATAAGAGCTTAAGCAAGAAGAGATCAAAGGTGAAGAATATCACCACAAATCAAAGGTTCGGTCCCGCTACAATAACAGACAAACCAGATCTCAAAACGACGATCCAACCGTTCAAAATGAGGCCCTATGTGTCCCCAACAAGCTGAAAAAATTTCATCAAAATCCAACGGTGGAAACTCCAGCAATCGACAACTTTCTGAACTCTGTTCTTGAACAATCGCAAATCACTCTTCTCTCCAACCCTTTGTCTTCCTCTCTTCTTTGCTTCTAATTGTGTCTGTGACTTTCTGAATTCACACCTCTCATATCTTGCCCTAATTTTTAAAGAAAGTATTTATACCAAAGGCTTAATTAAGAAGCCTAAATAATAAGCCCAAGTTGGACTTAATCCAAGATTAGTAAAATGCTATCAAATGCTCATTCATTAGGACAAAGCAAAATACACATTTTACTAATACATGTGGGCTGGACCCACAACAATCTCCCCCTCCAGCCCAATGCGGGGAAGACACGATCACTTCCATGATCACTTGACCTTCATCCCAGCAAGCTTACCACAAACTTCAAGCTTGCTTTCAGGGACTAGCTTTGTCAACATATCGGCACTATTCTTATCGGTGTGGACTTTCTTCAGCTTCAAATGCTTCTCCTCGATCACATTCCTCAACCAATGATATCTAACATCAATATGCTTGGTGCTAGCGTGATACATTGCATTCTTGCTCAAGCCAATAGCACTCTGACTATCACAGAATACTACATACTCACCTTGCCTCAAACCCAAATCTCGAAGGAACCTCTTAAGCCATAACATCTCTTTACTTGCTTCCATGGCTGCTATATACTCTACCTCAGTTGTGGACAATGCCACACACTTTTGTAACTTGGATTGCCATAAAATGGATCCCCCTGAAAATGTAAACATATAACCTGAGGTAGACTTTCTGTTATCAAGATCACCTGCCATGTCTGCATCAATGTAGCCTTCAAGTACAGGTTTGCCACCTCCATAACACAAACTCAGTTTGGAAGTGCCCTGCAAGTATCTGAAAATCCACTTCACAGCTTCCCAGTGAGCCTTACCCGGATTGAATAAGTATCTGCTCACCAAACCAACAGCATGTGCAATATCTGGCCTGGTACACACCATAGCATACATCAAAGAACCAACAGCAGAAGAGTAAGGAATAGATGACATACTTTCTTTCTCCTTCTCTGTTGTAGGACAATCTCTCTTACTTAGCTTGAAATGAGTAGCGAGTGGTGTATTAACAGGCTTGGCATCTTTCATATTGAACCTTTCAAGCACCCGTTCAATATACTTTTCTTGTGATAGCCACAATTTTCCAGCTTTCCTGTCACGAGCAATCTCCATACCTAAGATTTGCTTTACTGGACCCAAGTCTTTCATGTCAAATGACTTGGACAAGTCTTTCTTCAAATTTTGAATCATATTTGCATCTTGTCCAACTATCAGCATATCATCAACATATAGCAGAAGGATGATGAAGTTACCTCCAGGAAACTTTCTGAAATACACACAAGGATCGGTAGAAGTTCGTTTATAACCATTACTCATCATAAACGAATCAAATTTTCGGTACCATTGCTTTGGTGCCTGTTTAAGCCCATAAAGACTCTTCTTCAACTTGCAAACAAGTTTCTCTTTCCCTTTCTCTTCAAATCCTTCAGACTGCTCCATGTAGATTTCTTCATGCAAGTCACCATGTAAGAAAGCAGTTTTCACATCAAGTTGCTTCAACTCAAGATCAAGACTTGCAGCTAAACCTAGCACGGTTCTGATAGATGTCATTTTGACCACTGGAGAGAAGATTTCATCAAAGTCGATGCCCTTTTTCTGGTTTCATCCCTTAACCACCAATCTGGCTTTCCGCTTCACAATCTTCTCACCATCTTTCTTGTTCTTAAAAACCCACCTGTTCTTCAAGACTTTCCTGCCCTTGGGATGCTTCAGTAACTCATAAGTATCATTCTTTTTCAAGGAATCCATCTCTTCCTTCATAGCATCGAGCCAAATATTTTTCTCATCAGATGACAGTACTTCCCGATAACTCTCTGGCTCCCCATCTTCTGTGACTAGAATGTACTCTGAGCTTGGATACTTTGTTGAAGGTTTACGCTCTCTAACTGACCTTCGAACCTCTGTATCCTCCACTTGAGGGGTAGGTTGCTCCCCCTGCTCATGAACCTCTTCATCATAAATTTCTTCCTCGTGAAGCTCTTCTTCATCAGATGAAGACTCACTGTGATCTGAATGATCATCATCATCATGAATTGGTACATCACCACCATCAGGTTGTATCTCACCAACATCATTAGGTATCACCTCAACATAATCATTTGCTGGTTGCTCAACAGAAGTAGTAGAAGAAGAAACATCAGTAGTATCAAATAATAATTCTGAGGTAGAAGAATACCTTGTATTCAGAATCTCTGCACCCGTCTCATGCTCAAAGAATACTACATCTCTACTTCTCACTACCTTCTTCTTATCTGGATCGTATAGTCTAAAACCATACTCTTCATCACCATAGCCAACAAACACACAAGGATGAGTTTTGGAATCAAGTTTTAACCTCTGTTCTTTTGGCACATACATATATGCCTTACACTCAAAAACTCTCAAATGTGAATAAGTGGGATCGCATCCCTTCCATGCTGTCTCAGGAATGTCAAGGCCAAGAGGAATTGATGGAGCTTTGTTGATCAAGTACACTGCACACTGTACTGCTTCACCCCAAAATGTCTTAGGAAGATTTGACATTCTAAGCATACATCTCACTTTCTCCACAATGGTTATGTTCATTCTCTCTACAACTCCAGTGTGTTGTGGTGTGCCAGGATCTGTCTTCTCATGTATAATGCCATGTTGTGAACAATAATGCTTGAATTCATTAGAAGTATATTCACCACCATTGTCTGATCGAAGACGCTTCATCTTTCTTTCTGTCTTCCTTTCTACCATGGCATGAAATTTCTGTAAAATCTCGAAAACTTGACTCTTTGTCTTCATCATGTAGACCCAAGTTTTTTGATTAGCATCATCAATAAAGGTAACAAAATATTTATTACCACCAAGAGACTCCACCTCAATAGGACCACAAACATCAGAGTGTACTAGCTCCAACTTATCTTGCCTTCTAGTAGACTTCCTAGCAAAGGAATCTCTATGTTGTTTTCCTACCAAACAATGATCACAAGGGTCAAGAGAAATTGTTTTATCAACAGGAATAAGAGCTTTACCTGCTAACAATTTCAACCCCTTGTCACTCATATGTCCTAGCCTTCGATGCCACAAATTAGGAGAGTTCTTTTCTTCCACTGCATTCAACTCACCAGAACACACATTCAAGTATGTCTTGTATAAAGAACAACACAACTCGCCTTGAGTAACTGTCATAGAACCTTTGGATAATTTCCACTTGCCATCCCCAAAGGTATGTCGAAAGCCCTCTTGATCAAGGACATTTGGAGATAACAAGTTAAGGCGTAGATCAGGAATATGGCGCACATTTTTCAATGTAAGCATGCACCCAACACCCGTTTTCATACTACATCACCTAACCCAACAATGCTTGGTGAGCTCTGGTTTCCCATCATAACACTACCAAAATCACCAGCTTGGTAGTTCATGAAGTACTCCCATTTGGGAACACAATGGTATGAAACTCCTGTATCTACTAACCACTCTGAATCTGAACTCTCAACATGATTACAATCATTAGTTGCACAAATCAAAGCGATCTCGTCATCCCTTTTAGAAGCGGTTGCTGTAGTATTTTTATCATCTCCCTCCTTTTGTGAATTTTGCATCTTACCTTGCTCTCTCTTCCACTTATAGCAAAAAATTTTCAAGTGGCCAGGTTTCTTGCAGTAATGACATGTCCTATTCTCCTTGTCTCTGGACTTGGACCTTTCTTTTGAGTTGTCACACCCTTTGGGACCTCGACTCTTGCCTCTTCCTCTGTTCTCAACAACAAGAGCTTGTGAATTATCAACTCCCATCTCCTTTCTTCTTATCTCTTCATTGAACATGCTTTCTTTAATCACATCCAATGATAGCACACCATCCGAAGCAGAGTTACTAATAGTCACAACCAACATTTCCCAACTATCTGGCAAAGAACTCAATAAGAATAAAGCCTGCAATTCATCATCAAGAACAATTTTCATGGTAGTCAACTTGTTAATGATGTCCTGGAAGTCACTAAGATGTTATGACACAGACTTTCCACTCTTCAGTTTCAAATTAACAAGTCTCTTGATTAATAAAGCTTTGTTATGAGCGGTCTTTCTTTCATAAAGACCCTCCAATTTCTTCCACATATCATATGGGTCAGACTCTTGAGACACATAGTTAAAAATACTGATATCAACCCATTGTCTAATAGTCCCCAAAGCTTTTCTTTTCATCTTTTCCCAATCTCTATTTTCCATCTTTTCAGGTTTTGCAGGTTTACTAATGGTGTCATCTTCATTTGTGATTGAATCAATTGGGTCAAACAAGTCTTTACAGTATAACAAATCCTCCATCATCGGTCTCCAGATGGAATAATTGGTTGATGTCAATTTAACCATTGAACTACTACTACTAGACTCCATAATAACGGTCAAATTAAACATTTGCTCTGATACCAGTTGAAAGGACCCGAGTAATATATGACAATACCCACAAGGATCAACACCAAGACAATCAATCAAATAATAGAACCCAAATCTACCACAAATAATTCACCAAATAAAATCACCAAGAAAAATTAATTATGGGCAGCAAGTACAAATGAATAGATTAGAAAAATGAACCAATCAACACACGATTTATACGTGGAAAACCCCTTCGATGTGAAGAGTAAAAACCACGGGACGTTTGAGGAGTCCATCCTATTTCCTTCTCTTATTATGATAAATTGAGGGCAAAATGAACCACCCAAATCAGGTTCACAATAATTCACAACCCACCAACAAGAACATACATAAGAGCTTAAGCAAGAAGAGATCAAAGGTGAAGAATATCACCACAAATTAAAGGTTCGGTCCCGCTACAATAACAGACAAACCAGATCTCAAAACGAAGATCCAACCGTTCAAAATGAGGCCCTATGTGTCCCCAACAAGCTGGCCAAATTTCAGCAAAATCCAACGGTGGAAACTCCAGCGATCGACAACTTTCTGATCGCTGTTCTTGAACAATCGCAAATCACTATTCTCTCCAACCCTTTGTCTTCCTCTCTTGTTTGCTTCTAATTTTGTGTGTGACTTTCTGAATTCACACCTATCATATCTTGCCCTAATTTTTAAAGCAAGTATTTATACCAAAGGTTTAATTAAGAAGCCCAAATAATAAGCCCAAGTTAGACTTAATCCAAGATTAGTAAAATGGTATCAAATGCTCATTCATTAGGACAAAGCAAAATACACATTTTACCAATACATGTAGGCTGAACCCACAACACCTTTATCATAGGATATTTCAGTCACACCTTTAAAGTATTACTCAGAATACGTTGTTTATCTTAAATGTTAGTCAATGTCATGTTACCGAAGTAAATTTATCCTAACTTTCAAACAAATAGACATTATGTTACGTTACATAATAATAGAAGATCAAATCAACATTAAAACCAAAAATATTATCCTAGGATGAAATAAGTATAAATAGGACACGACGTACATATAACTGCAGCAGCAAAGGAGCAAGCATACAATAATCTCCAAGGGGCAACCTCTCTTTTTCGTGAATCAATGGATGCAACCTTACTAATAAACGATTGCAACCAAAACTGAACTTTTAGCAAATGAATTTCTGTTGATGGCCTGTTTCGACAGGAAGTTCAAACAGGCCAAGTTAAATCATGGAACTCGTGAGCTTTGAACTTCAATGAGTTTCAGAAAAGTATGATAATGATTAGCACCACAAAAATGAACAATAAACAGCTACAAGAAAAAGAAAAAGGCAAGCAATGTATTTATCTTGCATTGCGAAAGAATGATATGTTGGCAGTATCTAATTCCAATGGACTAACAACAGCAGCACTACTGGAACCATCGAATCAACATCTCAAAGTAGTTGATCAAATATCAAATGGGACGAACAGACCCATCACATCTTTCCTAACCCTTCCTAGCAATCATAATCCTATAAATTTTTATCACCCAAATTAAGCAACTAACAGGGAGCCAGGAAGCTAGAAGAATGTTGTGACATCTTTCAATGGTGATGCAAAAATGGCATCCATTACCATCTTTCCGATATCTCAATAATTTAGGTCTATGCTGGGAACAATTGCAAATATTTCAGCTTCTTGGCGCTGGGCCCTTGTTCGTCATCTTGCCTAACTCATTCTCTTGCTGTTTCTTGAGGAAACTCTGAGCAGTTGCATTCACAATCTTGAAAAAGAAGTTCATGAGCACAAGCCACACAACTGTATTCCATATTGAAGCAAATGAAAAACCCCATGTGTTCACCTGGTGACATTTACAGCAAACCAGACACGATGGTCAACTCAGCCATAGTTGGAAAAGAGTGTAAACGTCAGTAAAAACTAGTGTCTTCAAATCTAAATGAACCTAGAGATGCACATGTGTTCGGTACCTTGCTCGAGGATGGTACTGGTGGAGTTGCTTTCATATACTTGTCCTTCATAGCATGCAGTTTGGCAATCAGGTTGGGCAGAACAGTGGCAACACCAGGAATAAGGCCAAGAATCCAGATCAGTTCATTTTCAATCCAGTCCAGAAGCTGATTATTGCAGACGGAGATGATAAAAACTGTCTGCACCATGTTGAAACCAGATGAACTAAGAAATTTTATCTCAAAGAAAGTAAAGACCATCGACTATCAGCACCAAATGCAAAAGATGCTTTACAATGTAACCCCTCCCCATCACTGCCAATAGAAATCAAGGCACTTTGGTAACAACCAGTCAGAGCTGTTTACTTCCAAAGTACAAGTCTCCTATATCTAAAATGGAAACTCGAGCATTTATTTAAAAAAAAAAATTAGAGGACAAACAAACAAACCTGTATATGAGTCTTAATGATAGCCTTCCCGATCAGTGTTGCAAGGAAGAACTCCCAGAAAGGAATCCCAAATTGTCCACACAAGATGCCCGCAAGATCAAATAGAGGGTTTGGCACCTGAAACATAATGAAAGAGATTATGATGATTTAATGAAACAAGTCTAACATAAGCTGTGTTAGCGTTTTCCTATCCCCTCCCCCAAAGCTCTGAATGGGACATCAGAGAGAAGAATGTATCCAGGTAAACCTTGTTCAATTCACCAATCACCAGAAAGAAAATGCAACTACACAAATCCATATTCCAAGGTGAAATATATCACCAACATATCATCTCAGTGAGGAGAAAAGGGTTGACAAAACAGCCAAGACTAGTAGCTTGTTTGGAATGAAATCCATTGAAAATAGGAGTATATTTTCCCCGATAATCTAACAAATAATTGACCAGTTTCACCATTTGAAACAAAGTATAAATAGGAAATGGATTTATGTTGTGTTGAAATGAAAGTAACAAATTTCATAAATTTGTATATAGAAATGAGGGCCTGTTTGCTTCATTTGATTTTTTTGAACTTATCTGATTTGTAAAAAATTAATGTAATATTATTGTTATTTTCATTACTACTATTATTGTTGTTGTTATTATAATTATTATCATTCATTATATAATATTTATATTACTATCACATTTTTGTTGATAAGATGAGGAAAACATAACCCTAATATATATATATATATGTGTGTGTGTGTGTATGTATGTATGTATGTGTGTGTGTATCCATTATTAAGCAACAGAAATCCTTTTTTTTTGTATATTTATTTATACTGAACACAAAACTTCTAAAAAACCAGAAAATGATTTCCATTTCAAAAAAAAAAAAATTGGCATTCCAAGTAAGCTACTATACATGGCAAGCCATGTAATATACTCCCTCCGTTTCACAATAGAGAGCATAATTTTTTAGCACACATACTAAAAAGTATATGATAAATGATAAACAAATTGACTAAAATGACCATATTAGAATTTGAATAATTTAATTGTTATGAGATACATTAATGAGCTGGAAGAAGGTAAATTAGAAAATATAACAATAAATATTCATTGGAATTTGGAATAGGATTTATATTATGAAATAAAAATAAATAAATAAAATTATAGGCCCCTATTATGAAACAAAGAGAGTATTCATAGTTTTTATATTAAGATGGGTAAACTAAAACAAGAAAAGCAAAGCACGAATACACCATAAACAAAATAAGCACACTATAATAATAAACCATATAGAGGAATTAAGTTAATACTTATTGGGGTTCCATTTTTTAAAATAATATTATCATTAATTTATGAAAAATTAGTGATATTCATTCAATGATTTCTTCTCTTATTTATCATCCTATTTTAATTTTGGTGTCCCCAAGATGCATCTTCGACAAACAATTTTGTTTCCTTAACTATTGTTAAAATTGATCTTTTCAAATATATAGATCAAAACATCGAAAAGGTCTAATGTGTTTTTCATTTGAGAAAATTACACATCAAAATTTTACAAAATAGACCCCAAAAAGTCAAGTAGGATAATATCTATGGGACAGATAGAGTAATGATACACTGCCTTTACTAATATATAAGAAAAAAATATTCTTTTAAGTAACTAGTCGCTACTAATTATAGTTACAACACAGAAGAACAAAGAAACTTAAAAAATTAAAATTAAAATTAAAATTAAAAAGCACTGAAAGTAGAAACCTAAACGGTCAACATCTTTTCATCTCAATTCAGCTATGTTACCAAAGACTTGCCAGCTTCAGCAGCAAATAATCTATTAACCTGTCACAAATTATGATTTCAGTTCCTCTGCTTAATTACTGAATGAAAACTAACTTGACTAGTAAGTCCAACCCATAATAGGAAAGCAACAAGGACCAAAATCAGATCCTATTAACAAGAAATACATGTTGTGATTCACATTTGAATGAACTGTCCATTTGTAAACACCCTTAATGACCCTGCAAAGATAAATCATGGAAACTAATTGAGAGAAAGCGGATGAAAACTAACCGAAGCAAGAAATAAAATGGTAAAAAAGTTCAAATACTGGGCATGTGATATGAGCCAGCGTTTGATTCGTCTTAAACGACTGTCCACATTTCCATTGTCTTCAGCTGATGAACCATCCAATTCATTCATAACCAACTCGGCACCTGACAAACTTGCTGCAAAAATGTTGGAGTCATAACAAGCTTTATACTTGATTGAGCTATTTTGAAGAGGAGCCAACGAAGAGAAAAATTACAGCTAAAAATGATAAAATCCCATTTGAGACTAACATCAAATCATAACTGAAATGAAAACACAGCCAACATCAACTTCTTCCTGACAGTCACATTGCAAGCCTCAAAACCAGCCAACTGTGAATGAGATGCAGCAATTTAGCTTGCCATTCCAGATTGGAGGAAATTCTCGTCCATTGATAACTAAATCACTCATTTTGAAACTGTGCCATGAATATCTCATAAAACTTCCAAGGAAAAAAAATTTTTTGACAAAACACCTAGAAATCTTCTCTGCTTTCAGAAAATAACCTTCTTGAAATTACAGCTAAAAATTGTGTTGCCGGGAACACCTTCCACATCACTAGAAAGATTAAAAAAATAAATAAATAAAAATAAGCATGACACAGCTTATAACTGGAGCCAGAAAGATTAAAAAGAAAATCCAGTCAAAACACTTACCTCATTTCAAACAGTTAAGGCATATACAAATTTCAAATGTTAAGGTTCCAATTTTGTTCATCTAATTCAGATGCATGGCTATATCATATTCCTATTTCTGAAGACGTTTATATAAGCTTCATTACCATTGCTCTTTAGCAACTATTTTTTTCACTTTATACAAATACCCCAAAAATGGAACCCTTTACACCAGTCTTTGTGAGTCTCAAAACTCTGAACACTTCAAGATTGAAATGTGGAGAAGCAAATCCATTCTCACTAAATAAAAGATTAATTTTAATTTTAACATGGTTGTAACCACAATGTCCAAAATAATGATGACAATGAAAAGAAAGTACTTAAAGCATGAATTATATTTATATCAACTATAATTGCTAGCACTTGTATAGAGAGAGACACAAGACAAGAATTCCTCATGGCAGAGAGAACCCAGGTGTTGTGCCATGGAAATATATCACTGCATTGATTTCAACTTAGACAATGAAATGCATTAAAATAAATAAACAAACATGTAGTCATGAAAGATGGGATATTTGAACGCAAAATCAAGCTGGGCAATTGTCTTACCTGCCCTTGAAATAAAATATGGAGGCAGCTCTCCTAATGCTGTCCCAATGCCCCATAAAATAGCTTCTAACTGGACTTGAGGTAAGATACTGCTAAGAGGCACTCGTGAACCATGAACAGATTTAAACAACGGAGGCCCAAACTCTGAGCAATCCTTATCAAGCCATGAAGGCCCGCTTTTCAACTGTATCGTATCGTAAGGAGCACTTTTTAAATCAATTCGACCACATTGCATTGCTTTGATAGTGAAGAGTGCAATATGGGGACCCAAATACAGGACAAATGTATGCAGGCCAGATCCTGTCAAACCAAGAGAAGTAACAAGGGCATGAAGACCAGATCCATGCCTGTCAAGGGAATATTGAATGGAACTAAAAGTGAAAGGAAGGGAGAATCTCTTCTGAATCAGTTTCAGATAAGAAATAAGTAGTTTACATTAAAAAGTCATGTAAAGAATCTAACTGTATAGAATCATAAGACACTAAAGCAGCATGCAAAAAGAATATAATAAGAAAAGAGAGAAAAACCGTTAACATGATTTGTGAAAGCACAACTACATACCAAGACCAATTGAAGACGCAACACCCAGAGCAGTCCACCACAATACAAACCGTGCATATTGAAGAACCTCTTGCACATGCTGCAAGAGATAGTAATAGCAGTGATTAGAATACCAGAAGCATTTAAATATCAGAGAATTACCACCATAAGTGGAAAATGTGAATCATAATTAGAAAGATAAGACAGCACATCCAATGTGGACTTCAATGCAACAGTATGCTGTTCTGCAATTCATCACTAATAATAGAATTTAAGCAATCCTCAGAGATGAATCATACAAAATTCTGGTACATACTTTGCAATTGGATGATAGATCACTATGATTGCTTGAAACCTTCTCTCAATTCTTGAAGAAAAATAACTTTATCGTTGGCAGAAACAGAACTTAAATATCAGCATCCTATAATGTGCTTGGAAATTATTCACTACTTTAAACTCTATGGTCATTGGTCAAGATTACTGGTATATTGAGTACAGAATTGTCCTTGCAGTAATAAATACCCTCAAAAGAAAAAAAAACGCATGAAGCAGAACTATGATCAGGCCTCAATCTAAGGAAGCGTGTTAGAGTATTTTCAAACATCAAAACGTGCCCTCTGTAAATGTAAACAGAACCTCTGTGGAATTTAAGTAAATGCTGCCCCTATCTAGCACCAGGACACTCAGGTTGGGGCATTCTACATCCCTACAAACATTCAGAGACAAAATTGCAATGGCAAAAGAATGAAACATCCCCCCTCCCCAAAAAATAAATAAATAAATAAATAATCCAAGGTGTTTCTCCAACATTCCAAGAAGAAGGTGAGAAATAGAGAGAGAGAATTGTGTCAGACATTAGAAGGACAAGCTCATTCAACACAATCCTTCTTTTTAACTAATTTTGTCTCAATCACTCACTCCAGCGAAAATGTGAAATCACAAAAACCACGTAGCCAGCTGACTGCCTTCCTCTAGACACTGACAGGTAGATCAGGCAGAAATATGTGGAATTTCAATCTCAATCCCTCTCTTTGTTAAATTCAAACTGTTCCATCTTTTCAGCTTTGTCGCAGCAAGGTCACTGTTGTCTGCGCGGCTGCTATGAGTTCACACTGCATCTCCCTGTTTCTCATTGATCTTCTTTGTCTCTACTGCATCTCTTTCCTCCATTATCAACAACATTTATCCAAGGTAGCAATTTCCTTTACTTTTACAAAGCTTTGAGACACATGATACTAATGCCTCTCCGAACCATATTAATTGTCACTTCCATTAATCTACCAACCAAGTTCCTGACTTTCTGATACCCAAATCATTAATTATTCAGCAGCACTAACTGGTTTGAATGTGGTAACCCTCGCTTTCTTTTTCACTATACTCAAGAGAAGCCACAACAGTCCATTTTTAACCACTATACTTGGGTGTTACAAGGTGTCACTTACAAGTAGCCTTAACCTAATGTCTTAATAGATTAATGTCCGGTGAGATCGAACAAACCTTTATGTTTACACGCTGACTGTAAGTCACCTAACTGGTCTTATGAAGCTAACTCATCATTAGCAAAGTTTAGCACTCCCACTCAAGTTTTGTAGGATTCCCTACTCCACACTTAAATGATACTATTTTTCCATCTAGATTACATGTTATTTCTTTTAATTAGTGGTTCTTAAGGTTTAGTTGTGTTTGTACTTCAGTTACGCATGAATTTGATAAAAGAAGTATGTATAGTGATATGTAGGTTGCCTTTTATTTATGGGTACATTCCCTACATGTTTTAGAACAAACAATTTTCCTTTCCGTCCTATCCCTGTCTCCAAATCACCATAAAAGAGTAACATTTATTATCCTCCTGGGTACCAAAATATGATCCACAAACTACTCCCTCTGTTGGACTTTCAGAAAATCCAACACATTAAGAAGAGTATTAATTAAAGTTGTTTTCCCAGATTACCCACATTTATTATTGGCAAATAAAAGAGTTCAAGATTGGTGGCACAAATTGAAATGATATAATCAACTGCAAAAAAAAATTGTAGTTTTGAAAATGTATAACATACTAGTAAAATATGAATGCTGTATAAAATTTGAAGAAAAACATTTTGGGACATCCATAAAAGGAATATAGCCCAAAAAAAATAGGACAGAGGGAGTATTTAAACAAGCAATGGAGAAATAAATAAATTTAAATATACGGCACCTTTTCATGTGAACCCTCAACAGTTGCAAGCAGAAACCCAGCAGTTACTACTATGGTGACCAACAGCAGAAGCCAACCACCTTTCCTCACCAGATAATTAACTGATTGTCCAATATATTGAATAATTGCCAAAACAAAATATCTTAACGTCCGAAAGGGTTGTGTTGTAAGAGTTAAATTTTCTAGCTCCTGTTGATGCTTCTCACGAAGGCCTGGATAAAATGAAAAACATATCAACAGTCTTTCTTTTTGATCTGACAAATAATAGAAAATGCATGAAATGTTAACTAAATAAGCATTGTCTGCAGAGTATAATCAAAATCAGATGCAACAAATAGATTCAAGCAACTTTTTCTGATGTGTCAAGCAGCCATAAATTATTTTCACTTCAAATAGATTCAAGACAAAGATATTCATGTGAAGTGTCAATTCAAGTTGATAAAAGGTTGTATTATCATCAGTTTCTTTGCATGTCCATGCATAACTTTTTCTGGCTACAGTTAAAGGAAATGCTTATCTGCATATCCGGACAGATCCATCCCCTGACCCTGAACATTTGTGCCTCATTGATGTAACTTTAAGCAACATCATGATCTCATCCAAACTCTGGATGTTCATGCTGAAAAAGCAGGAGTTGCTAGATAAAGCAGTGAATTCTTTTGTACACCTTACAGAGTATGACGTTAAGCCTAGAACCAAGGACCAAAAGCTACATCTCAGTGCTTAGTCTTAAAGAACTAAATATTATGATAAATACAACCTAGGGGAAGACAAATATTGATACAAAATCTCTGTTTCTGCCAACTATAAAGTTAGTTTTCTACGAGAATTCAGAGAAGGTTTCAAGCAATCATAGTGATCCATCATCCAACTGCAAAGTATGTACCAGAATTTAGTATGATTCATCTCTGAGAATTGCTTAAATTCTCTCATTAGAGATGAATTGCAGAACAGTATACAGTGCATTGAATTCCATATTGGATGTGCTCTCTTATCTTTCTAATTGTGATTCACGTTTGCCACTTATGGAGGCAATTCTCCTAATGCTTTATAGAGACACTAGAAACTTTACATATTATTCAATGAGATTCTCCAAATTCCAACTAACTCCTATTTTCCATAAAACAATATGCCGTGTCCACTTGCACAATCTTCAGCTGGTAGATCCAACTAAGTCCCCAAAAAGCAACCCCATGGAGTTGAAATCCTTTTTCCTACTCCAAGAACCGTCCAAAATACAATAGACCAGGCCCTTAAGATGCCAAAATTGCCTGTGCAAAAATATTTCATCCTTTCCTCTCCCTAACAAGTTCACATGTTAACACTTACAATTACTAGTACTAGTAGTCAGTAGACACCAGACCAATTAAGAAGCAAAAACAGTGTCCTTAAGTAAATCCTCGAACCAAATCCGGAATTCATATACTTGACATCAAGTGCCAGGCATAATGAATTAAATGGACTAATACCCCCTAATTTTAGGTTTCTCTTCAGCACAAACAATCGTCTCCACTCACCAACCAGCAGCACCAAACCTACTAATCTACTTTCGCCCTAGCCCCCTACCCAAAATAAAACAAAGTGGTAGCGTAAAACCAAACATAAATAGGGGCGAATTGCATCCCAGATGACAGCACAAAGCCTACTCAGTCTGGCCTGCCCTATCCGGAGTAGAAGTCTGTAAACTACAGTGGATTTGATTAATGGCATTAACGACTGGATGCAACTTCAATTGCAATAAATAAGAAAACCTAAATTAGTAACTAATAGGATTCATTTCCAAAGCTAATGCTTCGACAAAAATCATAAATAGGGCAAGCCCAAATTTACTACCAATAGAGCAATTAAAATTGAAACAAGCACCCAACAAAAACTAGATACTTAATGAGGAAAGAGAACCAACCTGAGATTGAAGAATTAACATTTACGGAAGCAACAGAAGAAGAAGGAGTTGACTTTTTCTTGGAGCCCATCTCGGGATGCTGATCTTTTCACAACAAACGCGATACACAACTCATCTTACGTAACAAGAAAAAGAAGAAAAAAAAAAGGTGCACGGAATTTCAGAAAGCAGATGAAGGCTGTTTGTTTTTTTGTTAAATTCGTGATATGTTAATTTCTCTTTCAAGAAACTAGGTGCGAAATTGCCGAGTAGGCGGATCGAAGGTAGGAGATAGATTGACAAAGCGCAGGAGAAGATGAAGAAGGGAAAAAAAGGAGTCCGATTGTGTAGAGATTTTGCAGCAGATCTGTAAACTTAATTTATGATTTATGTATTATCCAAGACTGATGTACAGATCAACTCAATCTTGGTTGAATAAGGAAGAATTAAGATAGGTCATCTGCAAGACAGCAAGGACCCAAATTTGCGTAAGGAGTGTAACGCTTGTTTTACGCAATTCACTGATTTGTCATTCCTTCCTCCCCTTCGCCCTAAACTATCCGAACACCCAACCCAAGGTAGCGCCTTTTTCACTCAAAAGTCAAGACTATCCCACAAGATAGGAGCTAGAAGCCTAGAACATAAAGACACAGATAGCTATTTTTAACAACTATCCCACAAGTATTATCATTAATGCTAATATTAGGATGCAAATTGTCGTTATTAATGCAAATTGTCGTTATTAATTGATCTTAAATATTTCCTAAAAAAATTGATTTCGGACATGTTTTATTTTGTTTAGTTTCTTTATAAATAAATATGCAATTTTCAACCATTTTTTTGGCTAATTTATGTTATTACTATTGATGATGAATATCTTTAGAAAAATGATAGCCGATAGTTATTGTTAGTTATTTATCTTATTTAAAAAATAAATTTATAAAAATAGTATAAATTTTGAAATATTATTGTTAAAAAATAGTTGTTTGAACTCAAAATATTTATACAAGTATGCATGATGATGGTCATGTCTTAAAAAATTAGAAGTTTCTTAGATAATCATGATGACTTATAACAAGTACATTTCTTTTAAGATTATTTTTCTCTAATTAATTTTCTAATACTTTTCTTCATTTGGAAGTTTTAAATTTCAATGTTTATACACTTTTCATGATTGTGGGTTTCAACTTACAATATTTAACTAACCGAAACGTTAAACTTTAGTACAATATTTAAAAATTAAAAAAAAGGTACCTTTTTCTTATAAGTTCCGATCAAGGATGGATTGAGGTATTTTGAGTTAGATCCTAGAATATAACATTTTTAAAAGCAAGGATGTGATATATCTTTGTGTTGAAAAAGTATCATATTCCAACTTAATCATCCTAGCACTACAAATTACTTAAGTTGTAGCACTATAATTTTCAAATAAGTTTCACAATTATGAAATAAATGTAACACCCCCAAATTTCAAAAAAAATATTTTGAAGATAATACAAAAGAATAACGAAACAAAATTGAAGGATATTATCGTCATATAAACTATGGAAAAAATGTGATTATCACCTAACACATGTTTGATACAAGGTAAGCTGGAACAATGAATAAAAGATGTATGCACTAACAAGATAAAAATAATACACAAGGATGAGAATGATATAGAAGGAGGAGAGATTTGCAAAATTTAAATAAAAGAGTCAAAGTCAAGAGTTTAAATAACTAAAACTAAGCAAAACATCCTAACACAATCTAAGCAAGTAAACCTAACTTTTAACTAAAACAAAACATAAAACTCGATCCCCAAGCAATGGATAGCTACTTGCCCACTTCATCTGTAATCCCCCGAAAATTTTAAAAGCCTATAATTTAATAAATTATTTTTATTAGGGATAATTTAACTCTTAAACTTATTTAATTTAATTACGTTGAGGATTTTGCCTTTTAAATTTATTTAACTTAATTATTTTGTGGGTTTTAAGTATACCAAATTAGATGTGAGTGTTTAATAAATTAAAATAAATAAATTACTATTTTATCATACTCATTTTATTTAAATAAGGTTTAAACCAATATTTTTCTAAAAGCTACCTTTTTAAACTAATATAATTAGATATATTAAGATAAATTACTAAAATTTTAATTATCTACCAAAAATACTATAACTCACCCCATAAGTCATATTAATTATTTTCTTCCTTAATCCCTTTTTCTCCCTTATTTTCCTTTTCTCTTTTCTCTTCCCCCCTCTCCTTCCTCCCTCCTCTCCCCCATTTCCCAGACTGGGCCAGCCCACCGGCCCAGGTCGGTTCTCTCCCCTTTCCCCCCGTCTCACACGCAGGCATGGCCTGCTTCTCCTTCGCCGAGCCGTCGGGCCGGTTCTGTTTCTTTTCTCCCCTGGACCGACCGGTCCAGCCCCTTTCCCTTTTCTTCTTCCTCCCGCGCCAGCCCTGCAACACGCCGCCTGCGCCGACCGCTTGTCTGCGCCGCCTGCGTCGCCGCCTTCCCCTTTTCTGCCCTGCCAGCCACCCTTCCTCGACCAGTCGACACCCCCCATCACTCCTAGGTCGCCTCGCACCTTTTCTCTTCTTTTCCCTACCAGCCCACAGGTCTACCATGGCAGACCTGCGTCGGCCTGCCACCGCCGGTCTGCGTGCCCCAAACCGCCGCCTGACCTGTCCTCCCTTGTCCCCTCTCTCGATTTTCCCCATTTCGAGCCTATAAATAACCCCCAAGGACCCAGCTTCGAGGGTTTTCGAATCAAAAACCCAGAAGTCACCCCTTGCGTCGCCCCCTCTTCAGATCGCCACCCCGTCGCCGCCGCCCATCTCCGCCACTCGATCCACCCCCGAAACCCTTCCTTGCATCACCCTCCACCTACCCAAGCCTCCCTCACCCCTCGGTTTGCTCTGCACGCGCCACCCCAGGCGTGCAAAGCACCCTTCCCGACCAAGCTAACCCCCAAACCCCGCCACCCTTCGCACCGCCGCCCACCGCCGTGCCGCCCACCGCCGTGCCGCCACTCCCAGCACTCCCTCTACCTCCTAAAACCACCAAGGGAGCTTCCCCAACCTCCCTAGACCTTCTGTTTCCCCTATCAAACCCTCATTTCCCTTCCTTTCCCCTCCACCACTTCTCCACCTTCCTCCTCCCCCCAACGCCGCCGCCGCCGCCGTGCGCCGTGCACCGCCACCTGTGCCACCAGCACCCCTAGGTGGTCCTCTAAACTCCCCAACCTCTGATCCCCTGTTGTACAAATATTAATTATTTTAGAAGTATTATTAGTATTATTATTAATGTTATTATTATTATTATTATCCTCATCCCTATTATTATTATTATTATTATTATTATTATTATTATTATTCAACCTAATCTTGAGTTATTTATAATTGCTAGGACTAATATTATGAGTGACCTATGACTTTAGTATTATTAATTTTAACATCCTTATTGTTATTCTTAATAATGTTACTATTACCATTATTATCATGGTTAATGTTATTATTACCATCTTGGTTCCTTATCACTACTAGTAATATATTATATAGCACTAACCATACTATCACTACTACTATCATCATTATTAGTAACATTGAACTACTACCGTTAATAATAAATATTATTAAAATTACTTTAAATTATTGTAGCTATTAATACCTACTCTTATTAGTAGTAGCATGATTAGCTACCTTAAGAATAATGACCATACTTTTACTTATAAAAGTAATATTATTATTTTTAGCCCTAATGGTAAGTTAAAGATAAGAGTAAGGTAGAAAGAATAGTGTTTTGGTCGGAGGAAAAGTAACCTCTAGTTTTCCCTTTTATAGGCGAGTCAAGTCGACATCCGGAGGAGGCATAGGAGCGTGCTCCAAGACCGGTGTCGTATTAGGTAAGGACGAAGCTATGGCCTTGTGCTATGTGTGATGTAATGTGTTGATGAATGATGAGCATGCCATGTTGATGTGTATTATGCATGTGTTATGAATAACCTGCTTTGTGTAGCGCAGCGTGGATCATGAGGTATGATGTGTGCCTTATGTTATACATGTATGCCATGTTCCATGTTTAATGTTGATGTTGATGATGTGACTTGTTATGGCCCTCTAGGACATGCATGCTAGGGTTTTGGGTAGCATGAAATGATAATAAAGGAACAACGGGGAAGTGGACGTTTGGGAAGTTGCATGGGGGAACTAGATCTTGCATGGGCGTGATCCCTACATGGGAAAAGTTGATTTGGGTTGTAAGTAAGAGTTTTGGAGAGTCTTAGAGTGATTGGAGACTTGGTGTGAAAAATAGTACATGAGTTGGTGCATAAGAGACCTGATTAGGGTTTGGTGAGTAAATGGGTGCTGGGGAGTTTGCATAGAGTATTTGAATTCTGCATGGGGAGGAATCTTACGTGAGGAAATTGATTTAGGAATTAAATAAGATAATGTCAAAGTTATGGGTCCATTGGAAACTTGGGTGCAAAATATTACGTGGGTCGATGTAAGGGTGTCTAAGGGGATTCAATTAGGGTTTTGGGAGACAATGAGGAATTGGAAGGGTACAAGAGGAGAAATGATCAATGAAGGATGGAGTATGGGGTTGAGAGTGAGAATTCACCTATACAAAGGATGAGTATGGGCTTCTAAATGAGAGAAGAGATTTTGGGATGGAAGAGGAAGGTTACTTGTCGAGAAAGTAAAGTACTAGGGTTTTGGCGCGGCCAACTAGGGTTGGCGTGGTCAACTAGGGTTTTGGGTGGCCAACTAGGCTTTCGTCGGTCATGCATTAACTTGGGAGATAAAGTAATACATTTGGGGAAATTCCTAATAAAAATGAGGTGCGAGATAGAGAACAAAGTAACGGTTGGGTAAGTGAGAAAGAGTTAGGCCACATAGGTCCGATTAGGGTCTCCGAGGAGGAACCCTAGAGGGATGAGGACATGCGGATTCGATATCATATGTGTTGGGATGGCCTATATCCTTGGAGTTTGTGTCTTACTATATGCTACTTTACCTAAGTCCTACGGGGGATGGATGTCGGGTGTGAGAAGAGGTATGAGTCTCAAAATATGGGACGGTCCCTCTGGAGGGGAAGAAGTAGAGTATCAAATGCATGCATGTCAAGGGTGTGATGTGATTCAATAAGACACGGATAAGACATTAATTACGTAAAGCGAAAGATGTTGAGCCGAGCCCGTGATCCGGTCCACCGGCTATAATAGTGGATCAGAGGCGTTCTGTCCTGTGCGTTTATTTTCCGGTCCACCGGCTATAATAGTGGATAAGAGGCGTTCTGCCCTGTGCGTTTATTTTCCGGTCCACCGGCTATAATAGTAGATCAGAGGCGTTCTGCCCTGTGCGTTATCTTCCGGTCCACCGGCTATAATAGTGGGGGATCTCGTGCTCAACAAACCAAACGAATAAGGTAATCCATGGGAAAGATACTAAGTACTTAAAGCGAAACACCATGTGAGTCGGGGCCATGATCCGATCCACCGGCTATAATAGTGGATCAGAGGCGTTTTGCCCTGTGCGTTTATTTTCCGGTCCACCGGCTATAATAGTGGATCAGAGGCGTTCTGCCCTGTGCGTATATCTTCCGGTCCACCGGCTATAATAGTGGGGCTCCCGCGCTCACATGGGTTATTAAAGAGTATGTGTGAAATGGACATATTATTAACGAGGATAAATAATAAGTCACCAGAAAGTACTCAGGCCGTATCTCGGGTGTTATCGCATGTTACTTATATGATTGTGCTATGTGGGCTATGGGGTATGATTGTATGCTCGGCCTTAGCGCACCTGCGCCCTTACTCAGTATTGGACCTGTACTGATACTACCTTGATTGAATGGGTCCTGTGATGATCCACCGATGGTGGGGAGCAGACCTCCTATGCAGGTTTGATCTATTACTAATTTGGGGTGGAAGGCTTGACTTGAGTGAATAGGCGGTCCGGATATTGGTCCCTTGGGATCTGTTTTATTTAGTTATATTGTGTACTACGCTTCTTGTTTTGAAACTGTACTCTTAAGTTTTATTCCTAAACGATATTCTAATTGTTGTTGACTCGTGTTTTCGTGAATGATCTATGCTAACTATGTACCTATGTTTTGAGGATTTTTACTTAACGATTGTTTAGTTTAGCCTTAGCACTTAGTATCGGAACGGTAGGAGTGAACCGGTCTGGTACTAAGTGTGGCGGTAATACCCCCAAGTTTACGGTTTTAATTCTTTCGCTTCCGCTAAGCCTTTTGATTTTAAACGAAATTTTTCAGTAGTAAATTTGGGGGTGTTACATCATCATTGTAACATCCCCAAATTTATGAACCAAAAATTTTCATTTTTAAAAGTTGATTGTGGAAGCTAAAATAGTAAATCGCAGGGTATTACTGCTACACTTGGTACAAGTATGGTTTCCTCTACCATTATATTACCAAGTGCTATAACTAAAAATGTTACTCCACTTAAATCAATAACATAGTTATAAATCAGAGTGGCGAAAGAGTTAAAGCAATTTAACATCATTTCAAATAGAACCAACTGTTTGTTATTACAAAGTATTAATTAAGGAAAATATGTAAAGATATTAAGAATACAGAATCTTCCAGATCAAAAGATATCGAAAAAAATATCGGATAACCCTACACCCTCAACCCAAATAATATCCTTCCATAGATCTTGCAAATTAACTCACAAAGGACTCTGCCTATTGAATAAACAAGGGTCAATGAAAAGGAATCCTTCAGTACAACAGTAATGAGCAACTCATTATACAAAATTAATATGAAAGTTCTCCATTGAACACATAAAAGACATCACAATAATACGTGAACATTTAGTTATACATACATTAAGTGAATACGATAATCGTTCATATATCCACATACATCAAGGCCATATACTATCAATACTCATTCATCAGGAATAAACTAAAAATTACCAATGGAACATCGAAGAGATGCTCTTTGCAGTATATTTAGAAAAAAAAAAACATCATTCTCAATTCATAACCATGGTCACAATTTTTGTTATCAAAACCCACAACTCTCATAACACAGGTAGGCTCACCATTATGAACTTATAACAATGCATGACACCACAAGAGGCACAAAGACTACTACTAAACCACATACAGGCACATAGGCTACTACCAACTATAAGTAGGCACAAAGGCTACTGTCGAACTACAAATAGGCACATAGGCTGCTACCGAACCTTAAGTAGGTACAAAGGATACTACTGAGTCACAGGTAGGCACAAAAGCTGCTATCGAACCACAGGTGGGTACAAAGGTTGCTACAGAACCACGGGTAGGTACATAGGCTATTAATGAACCACAGGTAGACACATAGGTTATTACCGACCAATCAAATAATAATTTCAAGTCAAATAATACTTATTTTTATTTTTATTTACTTGAGAGAAGATCATATCAACGAGGAGACACTAAGGTACTCCGATTATACTGGCACATAAAGGTAGCATATTATCTTACAGACTATTAACTCAAGGATGCAAAGGTACCTTGATCGCACCGGTACATAAAGGTAGCATAGTACCCTACCAACAAGGACACTTAATCTATAAGTATAAATATCCTTTATTAGGTCCGTAGAGATAAATAGAGTAAGATATAGGGCCTGACTAGGGTATTAAGACACACCAGCAAAATCCATAAACAATCGTGGGCTAAACCACTTCTTTAGTGTAGCAACCCCTAAAGTGTCACCATTCCCAATCTCAAGGTATTTTACTTTAAGTATCAGTATTTTATAATGGTGACTACGAAACCACATATTAATCACATAAATCCAATTCTTCATACTTAACCATTTTTACTCATTTCCAAAATTTATGAGACAACCATAATCAAGGTCATTACCAATGTAAATGCTAAAAATCTACTAACACCATCCTAAACTCAATTATTCACAATCAAAAACTTTAGGTCAAAATGACCAAAATACCCCTAAGGCTAAAGTTAACACATTATTATCCATTTCCTTTACATATTCCATTTTGTTAATCAAATTGTCATAAAAAGGATAACGTACCATAATTAAATTATTTATCATGTAATTAAATCATTAGATACGCTAAATAACCATTTTGCCCTTATACACAATTTTACACTTAAAACTCTAACATGAGTTTCTAAAACATCAAAACACGTATTATCATGTTTAAAAATCAATGATATATATCAAGCATATTTATTAGAATAATCACCATGGTATACTCAAAATTATCAAAATACGCCTAGGTCATATACTAGTAATAACCATGCTAAAACATGTGTTCTAAAATAGCGAAACAACTATTCTCATACTTGATAATAAATAATACATATCAGACATGTTTATTAGAATAATCATCATGGTACAATCAAAATTATCGAAATTTTCCTACGCCATATAGCAGTAATAATCATATTGAAACATATGTTTCTAAAACATCAAATCACGTACCATCATACTTAACAATAATTAGAACATATTAGGCATTCTGATTCAAATTAAATATCATGATGTGTTTAAAAAATAAAATTACCCCTAGGGCACATGAATAATAATAATCATGCTACAAGTACATCTAAACCTGCTTAGCCTAACATATTTACATATACATATCATACAAAATCTCTTCCCACCATTAGAAACATTTTAATCACACTTTTGCACACATGATATTTTGCATAGGATAAGATGCTTCCTTTTTCAATTTTCATGATAAAAATAATAAATACATAATGATTTGTAACGAATCATGTGTAATAAAATTTACATGTCAAAACCCTAATGTGATATCATACGATATCCAAATATTTTAGTGGTGAATAATATTTACCTAATTTATAGCAAAATTAGAGTTTATCGGTAACCTCCTAAAAATTATTAAGCTCCACTAATAAAAATGTTGTACCTATAAATAATATCACAAATGCCATATTAATATTTGATTGATAAAATAATATTTTTTATGAAAAATATTTATTAAATATAAAATTACTAATCTATCCTTATATATTAATAATTACCAACATAATTTAAAAATCAAAACACAACTCATGTTGCATGTGTAGTGTGATTCATACATATACAAGAGGGCATCGGTGGGCTAGTGCAAGAGGGATGAGGGTTCCGACAATGATGGCGAAGGGGCTGTTGGAAAAAGGTGGTGATATAAAGGAGGGAAAATGAGAAGAAGAAAAAGAGGAAGAAGAGGGAAAAGTTGGTGACAGGTGTGGCTACAGGGTGATGGTGCAGGAGTTGGTGGTGTCGTGGCCACAGGCGAGCTAGGTTGGGTGGAGCTACATTCGAATGGAGGGTGGTAGAGGTGGCGTTGGTGTCTAGGAGGGTGGCGGTGTTGATGCAAGGTGGTTGCAAGTGGGTTGTGGTGCACAGGATGGTGTTGGCCGCCTAGCTCGATTAGTTAGCATAGTAGGGGAAAGGCAATGATTTTGGTGGGGGCAGGGAAGCACGATGTAGGGGTATAATGTAGGGGGTAGAGGTGGTTTGGTGGGGGTGAGGTTGTGGCTTGATTGTGTAGGGAGGTTGTAGGGGTAGAGGAGGCAGTGGTGGTGGTGAAGTAGAGGGGATGCCAATGACAAAATCTATCATTACCTAGGGCATTTCTGTAGGAGAGGTAGGTGGTGCTAGGGGCAGGGATCAATAGAATTCACTGCAAGGGAAGGGAAGAAGAAAGCAGGGTGGTAGGAGAAAAGGAAGAAGGATGAAAGAAGAAGAATAAGGAGAAGAAGAAGACGAAGAAGAAGAAGGTGGAGGCTGGGGTGGTGGTAGTGGTGGTGTTTGGACAAGAAATGTAGAGGGGAAGGAGGGTTGGTCATGAGGGAGAAAAACGGAGGTGGGGCATGAGGTAAAGGAAAGAAGAAGAGAATAAGAATAAGAAGAAGAAGAAGAAGAAGAAGAAGAAGAAGAAGAAGAAGAAGAAGAAGAAGAAGAAGAAGAAGAAGAAGAAGAAGAAGAAGAAGAAGAAGAAGAAGAAGAAGAAGAAGAAGAAGAAGAAGAAGAAGAAGAAGAAGAAGAAGAAGAAGAAGAAGAAGAAGAAGAAGAAGAAGAAGAAGAAGAAGAAGAAGAAGAAGAAGAAGAAGAGGTGAGAGACGGGGCTTAGGCATGCAAACGGGGTAGGTAGAAATTGCAGGGCAAGGGTGCAAGTCATAGACAGAGGTGTAGGGAGGTGGGTAATGATAGGGGTGATGGGGCTAGAAGAGAGTGTGCAGGGTGGTTGGTGAAGGTTGGAGGAGGGGTTGTAGGAGACAGAAATGGAAGGGGAAATGGGCACTAGAGGGAAAAGGATAGGGTTGCTTGGCTAGGAAAGGAAAGGGAGACATTTAGGGGGTGCAGGCGTGCATGGAAAAGGCATGTTGCGTGTAGAGGAGGTGGAGGGGGTTAGGGGGTGTTTGGTGCACAAGGGTGAAAAATGAGTGAGAGAGAAGAAGAAAGAAAAAGGTAGGTTGGGCTGTTGGGGTGAGAGGAAAGAAAAATAAAGGAACGAGGAGAATTAGACACAGTAGAGCGGACCAGGGAAGAGAAGGAGAAGAAGTAAAAGAAGAAGGATGTAGTGAGTGGGATGGGCTAGCCAGGAAAGAAGAAGAAAGGAAAAGGAGGTTGGGTCGATGCAAGGAGAAGGAAAAGAAAGGGGGAGAAAAGCGGGCTAGCCTGGGGAAGAAAAAGAAAAGAGAAGAAAGAAAAAGGGAAAAAATAGATTTAGGCTTAGAATTAAAATTAAAATTAGGTTAAATTTGGGTTTTTAGGATAATATTAATTTATCCAAATTTAGAGTATCAGATTAAAAAAAATAGAGTAAAATTATCGGATTAGCGTTGGTTTAAATAAAAAGGGCAAAATAAAATAATTATAATAATTCACCTAGATTCACGGATCATATGTTAACACAAATAAATAAATTAATATATAAAAGTTAAATTTTTTGAATAGAAGGCTAAATGTTCTAAATTATGTTTACGAAAATTCAGGGTATTACAATCATGATCAACATACTCTAATTGAGAGTCATAACCCTACAAATTATCAACTACTTATTAGAATGAATGCCTAATCATCACAGTAACCATACAAATATAATATCAATATGCTAAAGTACTCATAAAACAAACAAAATATCTAAAATATGGTAAGGGCTCATGTTGCATATTGAGGTCACATAATGGTATGGTATAAGACATACTTAGAAAATATAACTTCTAAGTTCCTTTTTATTGTGTAATAAAGTATACTCACAAAAGAATCATAGAAGAAATAACAACACAAATCATTCATTAAACTTATACAGAAGAAACCTTATTATTAATCCTCTATTTAATGACCATATACTTTCTATCTATTAAGATATTCAGTTCAACCATACCTAGTTATCTACCATGAAAAAAATTCATGGTGACATAACACACACAATGGAATACCATACCTATCACACATTGTTAGAACACAATAATGGGTTTTATTAGGGGATACCACACCCACCACACCTTGAGTGTATCTATCATGAGGGATACCATAGATTTAGATACCACACCCACCACACAAAGTCAAAAATACATCTATGGAGATTTATTAGGGGATACCACACCCACCACAACTTTAGTGCATCTATTAAGAAGGATAACAAAAAATTTGAGATACCACACCCACCTAAGTTATGGACATAAGAAGTGTCGAGAGGCTCATGTAGGGATATCATATCTACCTTAGATAGACACTGATGTTATGCCTACTTGACATGGTATTAATATTATACCTTATAAATATGCACATACCCATACAGACCACAACTCAGTAAAGAAGGGAATAAGTACTAAACAAAAAGATAAGAACCACAAGGGCAACCTATCCACTATCTCCCAGTTAGCTCCTTAGAGAGTTAAAGAAAAAAGCTCAAATGAAATATTTTATTTCCATTATTAATAATTGTTAAGTAATATCACAAACCACATCTCAACTCTACTACTAACCAATTGGGTATTTTCAAGTGATAACACTAAACTCAACAAAACAAAGAATCCAAGCTGCACCATTATGTTCATCATTTTAATTTCCATTAATTCTAATTAATCTTATTTAATATCATTATTTAATGTCACAAGCTAATGGAAAAGTTAAAATAGAAACCCCAAATAATGATCAACAAATAATAAATAAGAATGTCGTAATTAGACAAAACCAGTCCACTGATATGGGTGTATCGAACCAAAAGAGGAATAAATAGTGCAGCAGAACCAATAGACAAGTTGGTCCAATCGATCAAATGTCCATACAAACCAATTGATGGGTTTAGTTGAACCAGATGATGTGTTTAGTCTGATATAAAAACCAAACCATTATGTACACAAAATAACCAGCCAATGGGTTTATCAAACCAATCAAATATTCATAAAAGTTAGTTGTGATTCATCAAATTAATCGACTGTCCAAATGAATCAGTCGATGTGTTCATCAAACCAATCGACTATCCACACAAACCGGTCAATGGGTCTAACTTACTATTTGATTAGACTGGGTAA
Organism: Tamarix chinensis; assembly: GCA_030549775.1. Classification (NCBI taxonomy): domain Eukaryota; kingdom Viridiplantae; phylum Streptophyta; class Magnoliopsida; order Caryophyllales; family Tamaricaceae; genus Tamarix; species Tamarix chinensis. The sequence continues at coordinate 6,456,866 of CM060179.1, read as the reverse complement.
AAAAAATGCTCAGACAAACATTTTCACTCTTAACAAAAATTACATATTTCTCAAAATAACCATATCATGCTCCTATATTATAAAAATATAAGAAAACATACTCCACACTTAAAATCACATGGATACATGGTATAAAAATCAATACATATCATACTCATGTGAAATTGCCAAGCTCATGTTGAATATCAAAATACTAAAAAACATGCTCCAAATTCTAACGATATAAAAACTCCACATGCTTGAATTCAATGACTTAAACATAACACATATGCACCACATAACACACCAAGAACATGAGATCATAATTAAAAACATAATTCTTGATCATATTAAAGAAAAGGGTGTCTTATCTCTAATAAAAAATTATCTAGCTCAAGAATATACTCCTAACTTTATGGCTTTTACCAATATTCTTGAATTCCTAGGAGAATTAAGAATCAAAATAGTCAAAAAATATTTTTTTTAAACACACTAAATTTTGAAAACAAAAGAATAAGCACAACTCAACCTTCTTTCAAGAACAAGTTGCAAAAAGGAGAAAAAAAAAGGACGTTCGGCCTTTTCTATACCTTAATCCTTCCTTGTTTAAAAAGAAAAATAAGGGGAGATAAGGATAATATTAGGAGAAAAGAGGAGATATAAACAACTGATCAAAAGAGGAAATTTAAGAGGTAAATCCTCTATTTTCTAGTAGAAGGGGGAAAGGGAAGAAAATGAGGGAATGGCCAACACTTAGCAAAATAAATCAAGGGAAAGAAAGAAAGGGTAGCAAGTTCTAAAGGCCAAGGTTAAAATGAATAAAAAAATGAAGCATAAAGGAGGCTAGGCATAAACATACCAAAGGGGAGGAGAGATGGATAGTTGACTTTGGTGGAGTGTAAAGAACCAAGGTGTAAAAAGGGGAATGATGAAGATAATGGGGGTGGAGTGTAATAATATTGTGGTAGAAGTAGGTAAGTCAAGGGAGCGGGTGCAAGAAGGTATGCACGCATCCATGGCTGACAAGGTTGCCAAATGAGAGAGAAAAGTGAGGTAGAGAGAGTAGGTGAGAAATTTCCTAAATAAATGTTGATAGATATCAATTACGAAATGTTATTGCAATTAGCTATAAATTCAAATCATTTAAAATACTACTATATATTCCAAATGGTTAGAAATCCTTGAAAATTGTTGATTTATCTATTGGCTAAAAGTTGTGAATTATTTTTTCTCCAAAAAGACCTTCATTATACTAACCAAGTAGGATTAATGAAAATGAAAAATAGAAAATATGAAAGGATCCTAAATTAATTCATAATTGATTTAAACACTGTATGTTATGATTTTTATCATCATATACGGTGATTATACAAAGACTGTAGTAGAGAATATGAATAGACAAACTCTATTAAATAAAAAAAAATCGCACCTATATCCTTCCGTATTCGGTTAAAAACAACCGTGGACTAGAAATAAATTTAAATTATGTACCCCTATATAAAATCCATTAAACTTACCTAATATGGTTAGAAATAAACTACACATAAATCTATAATTAATAAATTAGAATTGTATCAAATAAACTAATGCAATATGAATGGACATCTTTCATTAATTATTTACTATGTAATATGAAGGGACACCTTTAATTAATTATTTAATTTAGTCGTTATAAATTTATCAACTGATATGAATTCATTTGATCTTAGATTATTCTACTTTATAATAAGAATTGAGAATGCTAATATCTCGTCTTTTACTCTCTCTTTTTTTATGATCAAATTGTGAATTTCTATAATCCCCTTTTTCCTTATAATTTCATCAATTAAATCCTCCTATTCAATAATGAACATTCTATATCAATTTTCTCAATAGATATGGATTGATATTGGTTACTCAATTTTATTACAATGAGTTACAAATTTAAATCAGTTAAATTTTTATTTCATATTATAAACGGTTACAAATCCTTAACAATTTAGGGATAATAATAACAATAGTCAATAAGATATTATGTGATCCTTTCCAAACACAATTCAACTTCCTCTCCTTTATCTATCTTTCCTATAAATAACCTTTGTATACCCTTCTAAGCATAGTTCATTAGTCAAAGACCAAGTGGACCATCATAGATTGTGTCTATGTTATCATAGTATATGAAAGTTTCATGAAATATTTAGAAGAGACAGTGAGTATAGATTATGTCTTTCACTAGTCGGGGGTTTGATCATACACATTTTGTTTAGAGTTTATAAAATGTGTCCTTTAACAAAGTGCTCCTTCCTTTTTTCTTTACCCTTCGCCACAATTGTGAACTAATTCTTTTAATCTATGATATGAAATATATCATGTGATTATTACCAATCAATAACAGATTAAAAAATAGAGAAAGATAACAAAAAGAAAAGAAAGAAGAAGAAGAGAGAATTGCAACAATTATAGAACCAAAGGAAAAGCAAGTGCCATAGACCGCTTGATGATGCAGTTTCTTCTTCTATTATACTCAAGAAATAATATGTTGACCCGTGCATCTCACGAGTGAGTAACTAATTTAAAGAAAAACAGAGCACATTGTCATTGTTGTCAGCTACGTAAAGTTGCAAGCTGCGAGTGCTAGCGGTTGGTGGGCCTGTTTCTGACGTTTGATCTGCATAAGATGAAGGGATGAGTCATGAAAGGAACAAAAATCGGGGTTGATAGGTTTGAAAATAGTTTTATTAACTGCAAACATTAGACATTAATACATCGTGTTTTTTGTGGAATTAATAGGTACAGTGATATAATTACATTGTTGGTCGTTTCTATTCTGGTATTGATTCGAACACCGTTTCAAGTTATGATATTTTAATTTTTGGATTGTAGTAGTATATAATCATACGTGCTGATGGAGGTTTTATCAAACATGCTCATGAGACTATCCCTTGACTGATGATCCCTTGTCCAGTTAAACCTTACGAATGAGTAGACCATTAAAGATCATAGGGTTGATAAATAACCGAGAATTGCTGAGGTGGCCAGCCCAGGACCAATGTATTTAACTGCCAAAAATCAGGTTAACCGATCATCAAACATTACAAGATATGGAATTCAATAGATTTCTCATACGCATAAGGTGCAATTTGCGGATGACCTACTACCAGCTACATTTAAAAAGTTACAAAGATCCACCAAGGCCCCATTACGTAGCCGCTGTTTCCCTTGAACCGCGCAGAAGAGAGGATCACCGGTCGTTCTACAATCTTCTTGCTTTCATTTTGATTGCTGATGTATTGAAGACTGAATGAAGGCTTGAAACAGGACCTGCGCTGCCAAATGAATTTTTGAATTAGTCGAAATGATGAAATAATCTAACCAAATGGAGCCCAACCCTCATCGTCAAGCCTGCTAATCATTTAACTTGATCAAGCACCAAAGTGGAAAAAATATTGGATCCTCGTAAATGCATGCTTCTTTCATTTATTACTAACCCAATCATGTAAATATCATTATTGTCCCTACTGCAGCTTCAAGCCTGCAGCTAAACCTGGATACTTACCTCAACAAGACGAGCAAAATTGTAACATCAATATAAATAGAGCCAAATTCATCCTCAGGAGCTAAAAACTCTACTGTTTGTCTTGGCCTCAATTGCAGTTTTGTCTTCCCTGCAAAATGGTAGTAGATGATTACGCAGGCAGATATGTTTGGGTGTCGCAACTCGCAACACATCATTCAAAAATAAGCTGGAAAGTTTTCCCGCCTGATAGAGAGGGATTCTCCGTGGCATAGAAAATCACTGTGGATAGCCCTACAGAGTACTGCTTCATTCTGTAATAAAAGATCAGTCAACAGTAATACTGACCTGCTGAAGGATCTCAAATCTTTTTGACCATTTGCATTAGTCCTCGGGCTCAGGTGGCCTTGACGAAAAGCCTGCACCAATACTCCTCCAAAAATGCAAGTCTCAAGGAAGTTTCATCACACTTAAAGACAAATGGGGACAGTGACCAACAAGAAGTCAAGAACTCACCTGGTGAGGCAGAAACATTGATTGAACACTAGTATCTTTAGCTTCCAAAAGTTCAATCTTATCCATTTCTCTGGCAAGTTTGGTTGCCTCATCAATGGAAGTACTTGAAGCTTGGCAGGAAACTGGGATCTCATTGCCCTTTCCTTCTACAGTGTGATTAGAACTACCCGGTCGTAGACCCATCGGCACCTCATTACAGAACAAATTCTCTCGAAGTCTAGAAGTTACTTGAAACAGTGCATGCTGTACACTGCTATACGGACCTACTATCTACAAGATGCCATTATCATCATGAGACTAGTCGGTTAACAGTAAATAAATATCACAACAGAATATTTCATGAGCATCAAATCAAGATACAAGCAAGTGCAGAACAAGAATGATACCGATTGGAAGTTCAAATATTTTCTGGGTGTACATCGGTTCATCTACTAATTACCTGTAACTTTATTTTCTCATATATTTTGGATAACTTTTTAGGATATTATTCTTAATATTTTCTAGAGGATCTTAAGAGCCTTGTATGAATTTAGAAACTGCAGGTTTCTTTTCTAATAGAGCAATAGTCGCCTATATATTGGGAGCTATTGTAATAGCCACAAGGTGTTTACAGGTTGTAGATAAAATTTTCTGGGCTCTCACGTGTGTGGGATGAGCTCTCATTGACCACAAGTTGTAGCTTCCATCACAAATACACCAAGAACCATAACATAACATATCTCTAGAAAGAAAGGCAGCATCAAAGGATAGACATGAACAAAAACAGACAAAATCAAACTTCAGTTGGAAATGTCAAAGGATCAACATATATACCTCTACGACATGCTCATCTTCAAATGCACAGTATGGGACACGATCTCCTTTCAATATATGTATTGCAGCACCAGTTGACTTTCGCATATCCCAAATGATTGCACCTCTGACACCAATCAACGAACCAGCATGGTTTGATGGAATAAGTAATCTGGAAGTTGCATACTCCCCTTCAGGCCAGCCAGATTTCATGACATCACCCTTCAAAACTTCCATGGTTCTGGTAAAAAGACGCATCACAGCATTTTGAGCAGGAGAGAGCTGCGACCTTGCATCCTACAATTCAGACAACAACTCTTACTCATCTTCTTCTGCTTGCCACCCCCCCCCCCCTTTTCAGACCTTTCAGTGCAGGTCAGGCAAGATGATCATGAATAATCATTGCAGAAACTTTTAACTTGAATGGTAATAACATTGTACACAAAAGAAGGTCAGAGAATCATTGATATTATCTCCAGAACATGCAACAAGAGAAAGCTGCCTTGGTATCAAAAGGGAAGTGGACTGGGGAACATAAAAGAGAGGATAAATAGGATGAGGAAATTAACAGGTAAATAGATGTCATATTGTCCGTTGTTATGGTATTTGACAAGATAGAAATGCAAGGTTCTTCAGGAAAAAACAAAAACAAAGCAAAGAAATCATGAATGAGATTGAGACTACTGTATTCTGGCCTTGAGAAATGGAGTGGCTGTTTTAGATTGAAATGACTACAATTTTTTTACAATCTTCTACCCCATCAATTGTTTTGTAACATGGTAAAAAAAAATTAACGAACAAAAGAAATAACAAGGTGATATAGCTTTAAGACAAGAATGGAACGTACCTCCAAGGCAGAAACTGTGACGACACACTCATAGCAACCAGTCACAGAACCTGCAATTACTATAGTAGCCCCTGTCTCACTTTTTAATGCTTGCACTATTTTCCCTCCTTTGCCAATCACACCACCAACTGTGTGACAAGGGCACAGAAATCTGAATACAACTTCAGCTCCATTTCCTCCATTTATAATTGACTTTCTGCCTCCGGCTTTTGACAGACAATAAACACAAATGTGAAGCCGGCATCAATGATTCTCTGACATGTGAATTAAATGGATCAAAGCATGGATATAATAGAACTTACCTCTTGGATATTGAAAGGCTTTGCATGTGACTGCACCTGGTGGCCTTGCTACTGGGGATTCTTTTTCTATCAGGGATTTTTTTTGCAAATAATGTGAAACAGAAACCAGCGCTTTCTTTACAGCCAAAGTCTCACCTGTGATCTGCCACGAATAAAGTAATAGGAGAGTGACCTAAGAAAAATAGGGAGGAAAAAAAACAGATGACTTCCGTAAAATCAAAATCACAAAAAAGGGGCATGATTTCAGCACCAACTTTTTGTGCAACCGTGTTCAATCCAACTTTTAAGTAGTTCTAATGCTCAGAGATAAATTTCCAAAATTTTCATCCACCTAAATCAGGGGCTGTAGCAATATGATCTTATGAAGGTAGCAGTGGAATGTCTGCCTACAATTAGACAGTTAGACTACAGACATTAAACAAAATCACGTTAACAAAATGATAAGAAATAGGAAGAAAGATATGGGTCCTAAGCTGATGTCAAAGAAAGACAGCCGGTGAATGACAGTAACATATGTGATCCACATAATAGTTGATAAAAGCAAACAAGTAGGGACAGAGAGGAAGCATCAACAAACAATGGTCTAAATCAAGAGCTTAGATGATGGATGTGCCTGAATCAATGCATCAGAAGAATCTGCACACAATGGAAGTTCCTCTGGAGGTAGAACCTCAACAAATGCACCACTTGTCTTCCTGATCTCATCAATCCTTTTCCCTCTTCTGCCCATCACAGCATCAACCTGATCAGTCATCGCCAACAACCTGCAACACGCCAAACTATCACCTTCATCACCACCCACCTCTACCTCTACTTCAATCTCCAGCACCCTCTCAAGTACCTTAATCAACGCCTCCTGTGCTGCTGACACATGGAAAAGATCTCCACCATCCTCCTTGTCATCATTTGAACAGCCATTCAGTTTCATAGTTCGGTTAATTGTATCTGAACCAACAATGTAAATAAGTCGTTCTCTGCAGTGGGTTGTAGGAGCATCTTCCACCCGGATTTTGGTATTTGTCTCTTTCTCCAGCATCTTGACAATAGAGCCTGAGTGACCAATGACACCCGAAGCAATAGACACACCACAAACTAAACGGAATACTACTTGGCCTTCTGCAACCGCCATGTGGAGCCCAAAATATTTATTAGAATGGCCATTTTTGAAGTTAACACCATCAACAGAATAATGTTTGCTCCTAAGCATTTTCCTAAGAAATGACAAGTGCAGTCTGTACAGACTTGATGGGTAAGAACTTCTCCAAGAGAATTATAAGATATCTAGTGTTTGAGACCAACGCAGACTACTATTCTTCACTATCACATCAAACAGGATGGATATCGGCCTTCAACACTGATAATTTTTCACAGCAAACAACTCAGAGAGCCAGCTGGATCTGCAAACCCACAGAAACGTTACTGTAAAGCCAAAAGTTGGGAAAACATATCAATGGAGAAGCTCACTGGCAAATCTAACTTCTATGGTGATGAAATATACTTGAAAATCTGTCCTAAGAATAGCAAATCAAGTTTCCGTAAATTCAGCAGTCTACTTCTATATACTGGGAAAAATGTGAGCTAGAAACACAGCATTATAAAGTTTCAAGCCCCTTTAGCTAAATGCAAGAAAAATCTTCAACGTAATTACGATTCTGTAAATACTAAAGACATTAACATATAAGCCTTATACATGAAATAAAATAAAACAATAATGCTACTCTACCACCAAACTTTTACAACTTTACAAGATGCCTAAAAAAGGAGGAAAAAAAAAAAAGACTTCGTTAATCTTTTGGTGCCACCATAGCAAAGGTTGTAAACAAAATTGTAACCCATTGGCAGTAAGCGGTCATTCTGCCATTTTCTGAATATAATGGGCGTGTTTCCAGCCATATTCACGTACATATACCATTTTTGATATTCCTACCGATTTCTCGGACCAGAAATCTACAATAGAAGAATTATAAGAACATGGAAGAAGTCTGACTGACTCAAGACAATATGCATTCTTCTGAAAGCTTGGTCTCTCTAATGAATTGTGGCTTGCTTGGAATCAATTAATTATTTATTTTTGTTAAATTTTGACTTGATTAATCAATCAAAACAAGTGATATTATGTCCATTTTATGCTAAATCAAATAGTTTGTCAATTAACTACTCATTTATATTAATTCCAAACGGACGCTTGATCCATTATAACATTGGAAAAAAAATTCACCAAGGATCTCATTCCATTACTTTCATCAGCAACAGATTTTACCCTAGAAGTTGGATAAAAAATCCAACGACTTTTTTTTTTGGGGTTAATGTTCTCTGAATAGGCATCTGATAGGCCTATAACTAAGTATACTTACGTGAGGAGGGGTAACAATAAATCAGCTGGGCTGGGTTGAGGGGTAAATATTATAAGAGGGTGGTTAAAGTATATTTTACTATTTTACTGAGTTAATTATCCTAGCTGGAGGTTCCTAGGGGAGTCAGAAGTTTGGCTGGTATCGAGGGTAAATGAATATATAGAGAGGTAGTAGCAGGGAAAGGGGTATAGGGGAGTTTTAGGAGGAATATCTGTGGAGGTACCAGACCCTCAAAGTCTGGAAATCATTGGTATTCTCTGCTCATCAATCCAAAACCATATTCTCTAAGTTCTAATCTCAATTCCCTTATTTGAGCATAAAAATTTGGTATCAAAGCGATCTACATTCCTGGGAGAATGGCTCAAAAGAAGGTGGATAAATTAGAAGAGAAAGTGTTGCTGATGCAAGAGGATGGGAAGAAGGAAAGCATCGATGTGAAGGAATGGAAAGAATCGGTGGACAAGTGGATGGGGGAAATATTTGGGATGCTGGGGAAATTGCTCGAACCAGGGAAAGGTGAGATGTCTGTTCTCAACACTGGCAAACAATTAGAGACAGGCAATGGAGGCAACTTGCCAATATTTTTTGATTTATGGGTGATACCGATTTATCGACAATTTACTGACCGATAAAATATGAAAAGTTAAAAGCATAATGTATCAGTAATTTCGCATCGCAACTGATCCAAAAACCACTAAATAGCTGTCGATTCACTATAACGGCACTGCTAGTTCATTGTATGGCAGGAAGACTCCATGGGAGGTAACGAACAGAAGGTAGGCACGGTAGAATTGTCGCTGAACTCGGTGGTTCGATTCAACAACCCACACACCATGAAACTTTGGGGCAGCATATGAGAAAAGCCTGTCGTGGTACTCATCAACTATGGAGCGACACATAATTTTATTGCAGTTTAACTAGTTAAGAAACTAGACCTTCCAGTTAGTACTACGGGGTCGCATGCAATATTGTTGGGTACAGGAAAATCAATACCTGCTTAGGGGATATGTTAGAGGGTTACGCTGACCTTGCAAGAAATTGAGATCGTGGAGGAATTCTTACCGCTGGAACTAGGAAGTGCTAATGTAATATTAGGTAAGCAGTGGTTGGAGAAGTAGGGTATGATGTAGGTTAATTGGAAGAATTTAGTGATGAAGTTTGTGTTAGGTACCGCCACAGTGTTGCACTCAGATTTCCTTGAAGAGTATAATGATGATGTTAAACAAAGAGGGTCAAGGAATTTTATTGGATTTGATTTCACTGGACAAACACAACAAAGAACTGTCGGGACATAATAGACCCACCCAAACTAGTGGCGACAGTGGTGCGAGAATTTGCTAAATTGACGTCCAATCCTACGGGGCTTCCTCCAATTCATGAGCTTAATCATAGGATTGAGTTGAAGCCGGGAACATCCTAGTGAGCGTTCGTCCGTACAAATACCCTCATATACATATGGATGAAATTGAAAGAATGGTTGGGGAAATGTCAGCAGCAGGCATAATTTGCCCTAGTTGCAACCCCTTCTCTAGTCCGGTATTATTGATAAGGAAGAAGAGCAAAGGGTGGCACTTCTCTATTGATGCCGGTATGAAATCGCAAAACAGTCCTAGACAAATTTTTGATACCATTAGTTGATGAATTGCTCGATGAACTACATGGAGCGGCCATTTTTTCCAAACTAGACTTACAATCTGGGTACCACCAAATTCGAGTCCACCCAATAAATATCCCTAAGACAGCGTTTAGCACGAATGAGGGCCATCATGAGTTCCTGGTCATGCCCTTTGGATTGACCAATGAGCCTGCTAGGCTGCCACCTTCCAAGCCTAAATAAACCAAATATTTTGTCCGCACTTCTGCAAGTTCATCTTGATATTTTTTGGCGACATATTGGTCTATAGTCCACCAACAACAGATCATGTGGAGCATCTAAGGGAGGTGATGGAGATCTTAAAAAGACACTCGTTGTTAATAAATGAAAAAGTAGGCAGAATTGGAGTATTAGGCCATGCAATATTAAGGGAGTGGCAGCAGAACCCTCAAAGGTAAAAGCGATGTTAGATTGGCCAATTCCGAAGACCCTTCGAGAGAAGGGGTTTTTCGGGAATTATTGGGTACTACCGCAAGTTCGTATGCGAGTATGGCCACATTGCTGGTCCATTGATAGATCAACTCAAGAAAGACCAATTTGGCTAGATTCGAGAAGTCCAGCAAGCATTTAATGCATTGAAGCAAGCCATGACCACAATTCCTGTATTAGTTCTGTTGGATTTCTCTAAGGTTTTTGTGGTGGAGGAAGAAGCATCTGGAGTGAGTTTAGGAGTCATCCTGATGTAAGAAAAACGTCTGATTGTTACTATAGCAAATTCTTGGGGGAGAGAGCAAGGCTGAAATTAGTTTATGCGAGGGAACTAATGGCCATCATACTAGCAGTGCAAAAACGGCATCATTATTTGTTGGGACGCTAGTTCGTAGTGCGCATTGACCAGCGGAGCCTAAAGTGCTTGCTGGAACAAAGGATACTACAAATGAACAGCTAAAATGGGTCACAAAGTTGTGGAGCTACCAGTTTGATATTGAATATAAGCCCAATAAAGCAAATGGAATGGTAGATGCACTATAACGTGTAGAGGCTAGTAGTCGTCTTTTCTCCATTGCCATATTTGTGTTAGGTAGTCTACAACACTTACCTTCAGAGATTAACGCGGATCCAAATTTAGGGCAAATCAAGAGGGAGTTACAGTCTTATAGAGCTCAGCTACATCGAAAGAAAGGTTTAACTTATAGCAGAGACACCTATTATGCACGCAACGATCGGTGCTTCCTTCAAACTCTTCATAAATCCCGCTCATTCTGGCAGATCCACAAGGGAAAGGTGGGAGGTCATTCAGGAGTGCTAAAGACTTACCAACCCATTGCCAAAGAGGTGTTTTGGCAAGGGTTGAAGAATCAGGTCCAGCAATACGTGGTCCAGTGTTCCGTCATCCGTGTACCAGCATAATAAGTCATCTAATTTGTCTCCAGCGGGATAATTACAGCCATTACCCATTCCAGATCAACTATGAGAGTACATCTCAATGGACTTTATAGAAGGCTTGCCGAGTTTGGAGGGATTTAGCTGCTTAATTGTAGTAGTGGATCGCCTGAGCAAGTATGCATACTTTATCCTTATTAAACATCCTTTTACTACCCCATCTATTGCTGCAGTGTTTGTCAAGAAAGTGGTGAGGTTACATGGGGTCCCCTACTCCATTTTATCCAACCGGGATAGCCTTTGTTAGCCACTTATGGAAGGAGTTATTTAAACTGCAGTGAACAATTTTAAAGTATAGTTTGGCTTATCACCAGCAGACCGACGGGCAAACGGAAGTAGTGAATCGGACCATTGAGACATAATTGAAGTGTTTTGTTGGAGACAAGCTGAAATATCAAGTTAGATGGGTTCCATCGGTAGAATTTTGGTACAATAAGTCCTATAGCATAACGTCCTCTATTTAGCCCTTTTTTTGTTAGGCGCAACACGAAATTACCGATACGCTGCGGTTTTAAAATTTCACATTTATAGACCGATAAATTACCGGCAAATCGGCTATAAATCGGTATCACCGATAAATCAAAAAATATCAACAATAAATCGCTAATAAATCTGCAATTTATTGAGAATTCTTAAATCTATTAAAAAAAGCATGTATGATAAATTTTTCTTATTCATCTACTATATATATCTTGAATCAAATTACTAAATAACTTTCCTTTTTTTATTCCAAGGTAAATTTAGGGTTGTTAGGACAATTTAGCATATAATGACTCGCTTAAATATTTTTAATATAATAGGAAACACCAGATTATTGAATATTTATATTCAAATAATTAATAAATAACGATTAAAGTATATAGTGAACTAAAAATAAAAATGCACGCCACAACAACAGCGACACATAATTTATCGTTCGCGATGCTCTAATACCGCAACACTGCGACCGCAATTTTATTGCCTAGTCCTATCATGTGGTCACACACACGACCCCAGTAACAGTTGTGTACAATAGGACACCTCCTCCTTAATCAAATATGAGTGGGGGCTACAACTTTTGCTGCAATGGTTGTGAACAACTTTTGATCAAATGGAGCGGGATACTGGAAGAGCTGAAGCACTACCTAGAGCACTCACAAAATATGATGAAAACCACCGCTAATAAAAAGCGAAGCAAACTCCATTTTCATGAGGGTGATTAGGTTTAAGTGAAACTCCGGCCATACTGTTAGTGGTCATTGGCCAAGAGGATGAATGTGAAGCTAGCTCCAAGGTTCTTTGAGCCATACAAGGTACTTCAAAGAATTGGAAAGGTGGCATACCACTTGCAATTACCTGATATCGTCCTCATCCACCCATTTTTCTACAGTTCCATGCTAAAACAAGTTGTGGGGTAGTGACAGCAATCCCAACCATTTCCAGCAGATCTCTCAGAGGACTTAGAATGGCGGGTGCAACCAAAGGGAATCAAGAACCTACACTACAACAAAAAGGGGAAACTAGAGGTCTTGGTGAAGTGGCTGGGTTTGCCAGAGTTCGAAGCTTATTGGGAAGAATTCAAAGTCATCAATGAGTAGTTCCCTACCTTCCATCTTGAGGACAAGGTTAAACTTTGGGAGGGGAGTATTAATAGGCCTATAACTAAGTATATTTACATGAGGAGAGGCAAAAATAAATCAGTTGGGCTGGATTGAGGGGTAAATATTATGTGACGATGGTTAAAGTCTATTTCACTGTTTTACTGAGTTAGTTACTCTAGCTGGGAGGTCCTAGGGGAGTCAGAAGTTTGTTAGAACTCTGGTAGGGGGGGGGGAATGAATATATAGAGAGGTAGCAGCAGGGAGAGGGGTATCGGGAAGTTTTGGGAGAGAATATCTGCGGAGGTACCAGACCCTCGAAGTCTGGTAATCATTTGTATTCTATGCTCATCAATACAAAACCATATTATCTGAGTTCTAATCTCGATTCCCTTATTTGACCATAACAGCATCGTGTATGTATGAAACAATACAAAGCATGAGATGACCGAATCACAAATGTGATGATATACAGAATTACCAGCACTATTTGTACTCCAATTATTACAGAAAATGTACACCAAATGAAGGAAACCAAAAGAAAAACCCTTCATCAATCCAGCTCGAAATCTTCAGGCGTAAATTTTAAAATCACAGTTGGTCTTGCATGTGAATAGATTCAGCAGACAATCAGGGCTCCTGGATCGAACATTTAAGAGCACATACAGTGACCATTGCCACTAAAAATACTTAAGCAATCCGCATAATCGAATAAAAATAATTAGCGAAAACTAGCATCAGAGTGCATTTGATCAAAGGTGCCAAAAAAAATGGTACAATATTAAGGCTACGTAAAAGTAGGAGGGAAAGTTATCAGAGTCTAACCTTCGTCAGAGCATCAAATACTGTTTAGTTCAGATGAAGACCTCCGGGGACGACTAGTTTCGATAGGATACTCCTCGGCGGCTGCTACGGAAGGAAGTGGCTCCGCCACGACGGGGAATAAACAATTACAGGGGTTTGTCGTTTGTAACAGAGAATGAGGAAAGTTCTTGGATAAGTCGGGTTTACCATAATGTTTGGATTCTATAATCTACATTTATGTGATTAAGTTCACCCAAAGCCGAATTCATCGAAGAATTACTCGAGAACAAGAGCTCAAAACGTGTAGGATACTATTGTGATTTGGGAACGTGGGTCCAAGATCTATATATATATAAAAACAGAGTTGTGTAGCAGACAATATAAAAACAAATTTTCCCGCCTAAACTATATCCATTATTATTAATCATAAATTACTGCTAATTATTGTTATTGCTAATTAATAAGATGGAATAATTAATATAACTATTTATTAATATAATGCGACTATTCATCTCCTATGTGCATTAAATGTATATAACTATTCATTTACTACACATATGTCAAACAATTAATTTTAATAAAGTATTAACTATATATTTTCTAATCAAATATTTTCTTAATTAATTATCCGAACATATGCAAAAAACTATCCATTTTCTGCGTATTAATTGAATTGTTAGACTATTCATCTCTTGCATATTAATATATAAATAATTAATACACCAAAGTGCATATTCATTTGTTTCACATGCATATATCCATTAATACAATGCGACTATTTATCTCATATGTGCAGTAAATGCATATAACTATTCATTTGTTGTACATATGTCGAACAACTAATTTTAATAAAGTATTAATCAAATATTTTCTAATCAAATATTTTTTTTAATTAATTACAACATATGCAGTCAACTATTAATTTCCTGTGTATTAATTGAATTGTCAAACTATTCATATCCTACATATTAATATATAAATAATTGTCAAACTAATTTTTTAAGCAAATACATAATTATAATAATAATAATAATAATAATTTTTATAATAATAATTTTATTATTTATTATTAATAATATGACTATTATTATTAATATAACTATAATAATTATAACTATTAATATAATTAATACTAATATAATTATTTATATAATTTTGATAATTACTGTTATCATAATTTATAATATAATAATGATAATTATTATTATGATAATAATTAGTATTAATATAATTGATTATTACTATTATGAATATTATCATGATTAATAATATAATTATTATTAAAAAAACTAATAACAAAACTAAAAAATTGGTTATTATATAAAAACAGAGTTGTTTGACATACAATATACCGACAGATTTTTCTGCCTAAATTAAATCTATTATTACTAATCATATATTATCACTGCCATATATTATTACTAATTAATAAGGTTAAATAAATGATGAAATAATCCTATATATTAATTGATTTGTCAAACTATTCATCTCCTACGCTGCATAACAACAAAATGATATTCATTTCCTACATATTAATTGAGATATTCATCTATTGCACATATGTCAAGCAACACATATTAATCAATAATTTTCTTAATTAATTATCTAAAAATATATAGTCAACTATTCATCTCCTGCATATTAATTGAGTTGCAAAACTACTGAATATATGAATGTAACTATTCATCTACTGCACATATGTCTAACACATATTAATCAAGTATTTTCTTAATTAATTACTTGAACATATGCAGCCAACTATTCATCTCCTGCATATTAATTGAATTGTCAAACTAATGAACATATGAATACAGCTATTCATCTCATGCGAACAGCAAATTCATATAACTATTCATCTTCTGTCACTAATACAACACAACTATTCATATCCTACATGCAATAAATGCATATAACTATTCATCCGTGCTCGTATGTCGAACAATACATATTAATTAAGTATTTTATTAATTAATTACTTGAACATATATAAACAACTATTCATCTCCTACATATTAATTAAATTGTTAAACTATTCATCTCTTATATAATAATATATAAATAATTAATACACCACCCGTGCATTGCACGGGGAAATGTAACTAGTTTAGACTAAAGAAATAGTCGTAGGAAGAATTTCCGACGATGGTCAATCACCGTCCTTCCCTACTAATCCTCAATTTTCATTTCCAATACCTCATCGATTGTGTTCACATATCGGTAAAATACTTTTTCACCTATCGTAACTTCCAATCTTCTAATTCTTAGTGTTGGTTTAATACGGGAGTAACTGGGGTGAAAAAATTATCCCTATATTTTTTATATTTTATATAATTTATTTAAAATTAAATATTTTTATTTTAATAAATATCTATTTTAGATCTTAATTTAATCTAAAATGAATATTTTATTAAAAATATATTTATTATTATTAAATATTGAATATAAAAGTTACAAAATAGAGGGAAATTTTTTCTACCTCTACTACCCACATACCAAATAAGTCCTTAAAGTCAAAAACAAACATCCTATTTCTGTAGTGACATTATTATCGAAACCTATTAGTTTTTATATTAGGAGTAAACACAATTATATTTGACTTTTATTATAATTTACTGAAATTTTTATTTAAAATATATACAAAAATCATCGAAATATATAATCAAATATATTAATATACATTATTTTTTTTATATACATTTCATCAATTAGTTTATCAAACAGAGCAAAGAGCAATATAAGTACAGTAATCTTTTGTAAAAATTTACAAAAATCCTTCGTTGATAACATACAAGATTTAACCATGAGGTTGATTTATTTCTATCAAGATTCATAGACCCAAATTAGATTCACCATATATTTTATAAGGTAATTAAATTAAATAGTATAAAATGAAGCTTCAACTTTAAAATTTTAATTATTAGATCAAGATTTTTTTTATCAGCAACACTTTTATTAAAAGTATGTGTATATATATGTAGCCAAACAATAATTTATTAACTATTAGACGACACATACAACAAGTAATGAAGTAACTTAATTGATAAATGTGAAGGATTAGTTATATTTTGAACAATGAACACATGAATATAATAATAGAAAAAGGGTTAAGAAACAACTAATATTTTATTACATCATATAAGTTTGGGAATATTATTGGCTAGTTCTTTAAAACTAATTTTTAATAATTGTATAGAGATTATCACACGATTCAAAATACTAAGAATCATGTCACATCAAAAATGTTAAGGCTTTATACATACATACATACATACATACATACATACATACATATATATTTGACAACTCATAAAGTTATCATTATTATTTGATTATAGCATAGATGATTTATTATTTTTAAAAGTTTAAATTTACTTTTACATTTGATGATAAATTATAATAAAGTGCATCTAATGTCTCTCAAAGCATCCATCAAATTCGGCCAAAAAAAATCATCACCTTAATTTGTTCGACTCATATCACTCGGATCATAAACAACCTAACTAAAGACACCAAGGCCACCATTGATTTATATACAAAGTGTGAGTTTGGTAAGACTAAAATCGGCGTATAAGCTAGGTTTTGGTATGCTGAAATTGGCTTATTAGAAAAAAAAAACTTTATTTGATAACTAATTTGTTACAATCTTATAAACTAGTTTAAAAAAAAAACAATTTCAAATAACTTATATGTTTTAAGCTTTTGGCTAGTTTCTATTACGAACTTCTTTCTTATGTATCTTATTATTATACCTGTAGCTTTATGGTTCATGGATCCTTCTTAGGCTCCAGTAATATATAGGTGCATAGACAAGAGAAGCAGAAGACTAGGGTTGTAAATGAGTTGAGCTAGTTCGGTATTCGGCCCAGCTCAACTCGTTAAAAGCTCATTTCCGCTCGTTCGTTTAGTTAAATGAGCTGAGCCCGAGCTTGAAAAAGCTCGGCTCGGTTCATTTTTTGGCTTTGGCTTGTGAGTTTGGCTTGGCTCGACTCGTTAAAAGCTCAGTTCGACTCGTTCGTTTAGCTAAATAAGCCGATCCCAAACATCATTTTAGACTCGTTTAGTTAAACGAGCCGAACCCAAGCCTAGGGGTATTTGACTCGACTTGGATCGTTTACGGCCCTACAGAAGACAAAAGGTTGGAGTATGATGTTACCACCGTAAGGGGAGCACGTTGATTTTGAGCTTGGATGGTTAAGGCCCTTGTTAAATGACACTTCATCAAAACACAAGTATCATGACCCAACTATCTCGATCCCACAAGACCTATTAATTAAGTAGGAACACAACTCAAAAATTGACAGTCGCAAGGAAACCATCAGAGAGTGGTTAGACAGAGTAATACAAACTTTGTCTGGCCATCAATACTTATCAATAATTCGATGGTAGACAAAGTAAGGCAAGTGATATGGAGAAATGAGAAGGAGGGATATGGAAATGGAGTATTATTTGGAGAAGACCATTACTCACATGAGAGATTAGTATATTGTATAGAGTTGACAAAAGTAGACCTGATCTGCCTGACCCGACCCGACCCGACCCGACCTACACAAATCCAATCCAATATGACTCGATAAATTCATCAATCTGACCTGACCCGACTCAAAACTAACCCAACCCAATGCTGAACCGAATATAAGAAATTTGACCCAACTCGACTCCAACTCGTAACCCAAAAACTACCCAACTCGACAAAATCGAATTTGATATTAATCAATTAAGATAAAAAAAATACACATGTCTTATTATTTATTTAAAGCTTTTAAAATATATTATTATTTAAATTTTATTTATTTTCTTACTTTTATTGTGAACTTATTTATGCACCAATGATATTCAAATTTTACCCATTTTTTTGAGTAAAAACACAACATTATAAAGCTATAATAATAAATAAATAGAAATTAATAACACATTATTAATTACATGTTTATATGAAGTTAAACTTACTGCTTGCTTATGAGGTTAATGATTTAAATTAACTTGGTGGTCGATATCCAATTCGACCTAAATCTAAAGTGATTTGACTTGGTAAATTAACTTGATACAACTAGAACCTGAAATAACTCGAACCCGAACAATAAGATGATCTAAAATAACCCGACCCAACCCACAACCGATCAGCAAAGGAGAATGATCCACAAACAACCTAACCTAATAATGACCCAACCCGCTATAACTCAACCAGCCCGACCTAATTGTCACCTATAATGTCACAACAGTTATTGGGCAGACTGTAATATCCTAAAATTTTGCTTAATCTAATCCCACATCATTATCCCCCTAATATAATGCTAATCTCAATAAACCTTATGTGAGCCTTAAGCTATCTTTAATCACAAAACTTTAACCGATTCCAAAAACCTTAACTTTGATAAACTATAATTCATAAACTAAAATAAAAACCCGCTAAAATTTTCGTTAATCTCAATTACCTTTTGTTAATATAAAATAACCCTAAACTAATCCCCCAACCCTTCTCTTTTCCTTTTCTTTCTCTTTTTCTTTTTATTTCTCCTTTTCTTTTCCTTCTTCTCTTCCTCCCACCAAACTTGAGCTGCAACTCTTGAATCTGTGCAACTTGCACCATCCACTTGCACCATCACCTCACCTCCTTTCTTCTTTTCTTCTTCTCATTATGCATCCTTATCCCTGCCCAACTACACCCCATCGCACACCCATCTTTACCCTTTCCGTTTTTCTTCTTCTCACACAACACTTCCATCAACCATCACTACCCTCACCCTATAGCTATTACCCTACCCTAACCATCCCCTACAACCATCTCCATCACCTTGCAGCTACACAATCACCATCATCATCGTCGCACGCTAGCACCCCCTATTATTTTTCTTCTTCCTGACTCACACCACATATGCACACATGTACGTATATATATATACCTCACACTCTCTCTATTTCTTTTTGGTTTTGCTTCACTCTACTAATATTTGTGCCAAAGAGCCATTACCGAGCTCCCTCTTCCTTCTCCTTTCCTCCTTCTCCCTTTCTTCTTCGTCTTCTCCTCCTTCCTTTCCCTTTTTTTGGCTTTTGCACCACCGTCTCCCCCGCCGTGCACCACCTCAGCCACCACTCGTTGCCCTTTGGTCAGTGGACCGACCACCAAGGTCACCCCAACCTTCCCGCTCTCCGTCACCGGCCATCACCGACGACCTCCATCTCTTTTTCTCTTGTTCTTCCTCTCATGTTTTGTAGCGTTGCAGAGTGTACGGCCGGTACACCGCCTGTTGCATGGTCGTGCAATGCTTAAATCCCCTACTACACAGCCGTGCAACCCCTGCACCGTCTACCGTACATAATTTTTCCTCTTGGCCTATTTATGCATAACCGTGCAAATTTCGCACCACCTAGCCACACACCTTGTTTTCTCTCAACCAGAAGCTACACGGTCTGCTGCACAGCCATGCAACCTCATTCCTTTAGTCGTGTATCCCTATTTTCACCCCCAAACCTCAATCAAACACCACCAAAATTTACCCATAGCTCCACCACACATTCCTCTATACATCCACGCATCTCAAGTTCCCATTTGACTACGGTTATACCTATTTTTACTCTCTTTACCTTGATTTTTCCTTCGGTTTAACTCTTCGAGCCTAACCGTAATTTTATTATTTTCATAAGTGGTATTCCAGTAGCTTCGGAGGAGGAAGTCTAAGATTTGCGTGCTTAGAGCCCGGTGTCCTAATTGGTAATAAAATGCCCCAAAACCTTATTTTTAAGAATTATAGATAATTAATAATTTATTAAGGAAATTTATTAAATAAATTATTTTTTATTAAAATAAAAAGGAATTAATTAGGGCTAAGCAAGAAGAAAATAATTATTTTAATTAGGAAAAATTTGGATATTTTGCTAATTAAAATGGAATTTAGGAAAAATCTTTCAAAAATCCTAAATTAGCCTAAAAGGGGAAATTAAATATTATATTATTTAAATATTATTATTTTTAAATATCCCAAATTACCAAAATAATCCAAATAACCCAACCCAACTATTTTTCTTTTCCCTTTTCCCTTTTCCCTATTTCTTTCTTTCTTTTCTTTTCTTTTCTTCCTTTTTCCTTCTTCTTTTCTTTTCTTCCTCCTTCCCAACATAGTCTTGTCCGTGGCCCAATTCTTTCTTTCTTTCTTTCTCCTTCGGCTGCCTAGCACACCAAGTTTTGGCCCCATTCTTAACTCCTGCCGGTCTGGTTCGCTTTTCTTTTCTTTCCTTTCTTTTCTCCCCAACCACCTAATTTGCCCACCTTCTTCTTCCTCCTCCTTCTTCTCCCCCACTGCAGCCTATAATTCTCCAACTTAGCGAAGATTCCGCCACCAGCCAAGCACGATTTGACCGTTCGTTTCCTCTCCTTTATCCTCCCCCTAACTCGCTAGTCACCTTGGCCCAACCCACTTCCCTTTCTTCTCGCACGATCCCCCTCTTTTCCCCTAGTTAATCGCAGGCCACGACGCAGTCGTGCACCGACCTGTTGTCATCGCTAATGAACCCTAACCTACTTGCCCTATCCTTCCGTCTTCTCCTCTGACGTTAACCCTCCTTTAGCGCTATAAATACCCCCATGATCAACCTATGCTCGAGCTCTTTCCTACGGCCCGGAATTTTTCTCCCTTTGTGCCGTTGCCCAATTAGACACCATTTCTGTCACCGTCGACCAACGCCGCCACCCAAGCCTCCCACCTAAGCACTCCTTGCACCACCCTCTAACTAACTACACCACCTTTCTTCCTAGATTTGCCCTACACGATCCACCCCAACCGTACAAAGTCACCTCCTCGATTAGCCCTTCCTTCCACCTTCGCCGCATTTCACACCACCAGTAGCCACCACTCCCACCGTAACCACTGCCTCCTACACCTCCCAACCTGTTCTGCAGACTCCTCTCTACCTTCCTCTACCCTTCTTTTTCTCTTCCTCCTTCTCCTCCTCCCTTTCTTCCTTTCCTCCCTTTTCGGCTACCATAGATGCCGCCATGCGCCGCCACCCTCATTCTACTCCTCTCCATCTAGGCACTCATAAACACCCCAACTTCCACCCTCTTTCTCCCTCTCTTTTTCCCAGCACTCAACTATCTCTCTTTTCTTCTCTTTTTCTAGCCACCGCCACCGTACACCACCGCCAGTGCCGCTTGTCACCACCAACCTAAGGTGGAACCCTAAACCATCTCAACCCTTTTACCCTATTTATACAAGCTTTAATTATTTAATTTTATTATATTTCCATTATTTTGAATATTACTACTACTACTACTACTACTACTACTACTAATGTTATTATTTTTATTGTTATTGAAGGCCGAAGCCCTATTATGTTTTTATTTCAATTATATTATTATTATGTGTTATTATTGGTATTATTATCATCATCATCATCATTATTATTATTATTATGATTAATAGTATTATTATTATTATTTCAAAGTAGGGTCGAAACCCTACTTTACATTATTTTTGATTTATATTATTAGTATTATTATCATTATTGTTATTATTATTTTGTATTACTATTATTGCTATTATTATTATTATTATTAATGTTAGTAGAATTATTATTAGTATTATTTTGGTGAAGGGTCAAAGCCCTTATTCCACCATTTATTTCAAACTATATTATTATTATTATTAGTATTATTAATATTATTATTGTTGGTGGTGTTGTTGTTATTATTATCATCATCATCATCATTATTATTAGTATCATTATTATTATTAGGGTAAAATCTTCAAACCTTATATTATCATCTTTTATAATATTACTATTATTACTTTTATCTTTAGCAAAATTAGTAATTATTTAGTGTTATTACTATTATATTATTTTTTTATCCAAAACCCTAATCTTAGAATAAATTAGGAAATAATAGTCTTTTTAGTAGGAGGGAACCTAATATTTAGTTTTTTCCTCTTATAGGTGAGACCAGTCAAAGTCCTAAGGAGGTGTACGAGCGTGTTCCAAGATCGGTGTCATATTAGGTAAGGGTGTAACTAAGGCCTTATGTGTGTTATGTGTCTTGTATGCCATGTATCATGAGTGTATTCCAAGACTGGTGTCATATTAGGTAAGAGTGTAACTAAGGCTTTATGTGTGTTATGTGCCTTGTATGCCATGTATCATGATGTGTATTGTATCATGATCATCGTTATAACTATTTCATATGTAGTGTAGCTTGGAGTTGAGGTATGCTTATGTGTTTTTATATGGCATGTATATTATATATATATGTGGTGAAACGTGTTGTGACCCTTTAAGACATGCATGTGAAGATGTTTAATGTGGTATTGTGGGATGGAAAGGATGAAAAAGCAAAATGGAAAAATAAGTTGACCAATGGATATGAGCTGACCTAAATATTTTAATGATCCATGAGTGGATGAATAAAAAGGGGATTTTAAATAAAATAAAAGAGTGGGAGAATCTAGGATTTTGCATGGAAGAATCTAGGGTTTGCATGGGAGTCTAGGGTTTCCATGAGAAAGTTCGAAGGTTTACATGGGAAGGTTAGTGTCTGCATGGGAGTAAATTTTACGTATGAAAAGTTGACTTGAGATGTAAGGAAGGTAATGGAATAGTTGTTTGGGTGTTTGGAGGCTTTAGGTGAAAAATAGTACATAAGACAGTATAAGGGTATATAGGAGATTGAGCTAGGGTTTGGGGGAAAGACTAGGGATGTAAATGGGGCGGATTTTACCCATTACCCGACGGATACTTAAACGGATACAGATATGGATATGGAGGATAGATTAAAACACCCATCGGGTTCGGGTACGGATACGGGTATGTGATATCCATACCCGTACCCGTAACCATACCCGTATCCATATCCGTATCCGTTTATCCGATATATAATTACTTTTTTACCCTTAATTTTAAGATATATATAGTATAAATTAAGTTTAAAATTGTCATTTGGCTTAACTATAAATGGGTTTATCCATTGGATAATATCCATTAACGGGTAAACGGATAATCCGTCGGATAATGGATATCCAACGGTTACGGATATGGATGTGTTAGCGGATACACGTTCGGGTACGGATACAGATTCAGGTACGGATTTTCTTATCGGGTACGGATATGGATATAGTATATCCGCCCCGAACCAGCCCCGTTTACATCCCTAGGAAATACCCTAATTTGAGGAGGTGGTAAAAAGGAGAAATAATTTAGGGTAAGTGGAGTACAAGAGGATGATGAAAATGATCAAGTAAGGATGAGCATGATTGGCATGGAAAAATAAGAAGTGGAATGTGAGAAATTGAAGGGTGACATGTGGACACAAGGAAGCTAGGGTTTATTATGGCCAGTTAGCGTTTGGTATGGTTCCCAGGGTTTTGTGAGCACACGTGTACTTGAGGAGTAAGGCGTCATGATGAGGGTTGAATCTAAAAATTATGAAGTCTGGGGTGTTAAAATAGTTTGGGTCATGTGAAGTGGAGTAGGATGGACCACATAGGTCTAAATTAGGGTTTTGGGATAAAACCTTAGAGTGAGGTGTTGAGTGGACTTGGAAGAGTAAGGTAGTGGGCCTTAACCCATATACTTAATAGTTGAACTTCTAGTGTGATATAGGATATGGAGAAAAGGATGTTGAGGCAAGTTAGGAGGTGCAAGAGTATGATGATATGCATCGGGTCCATTGGAGGATAGGCATAGGGAGAGTGAGTCATGCATGTTTGGGGTGAAGCTTCTGAATAAGATACTATAAAACATTAATCATATAAAGTGGAAGATTATTGATTTGAGGCCAATCGATCCACCGGTAAGAAATAGTGGTTAGGGCATTTCGCCCTATGTGTGTCCGATCCACCAACTATAATAGTGGTTAGAGTATAATACTCTATAAGTGACCGATTCACCGGCTATAATAGTTGTGGATCCCGAGCTCAATAAACCAAACCCTGAGTTTGCTAAGACACCTAAAAGACACTAAGTACTTACAGTGGAACATCATGCAAGTCGGGGCCAACCGATCCACCAGTAAGAAATAGTGATTAGGGCATTTCGTCCTATGTGTGTCCGATCCACCTGCTATAATAGTGGTTAGGTACATGATGCCTTATATGTGACCGCTCCACCGGCTATAATAGTGGGGGTCCCTATACTCACATGGTTTTGATAAAGAGTATGATGTGAAATGAGTATCGATAAGAGATTAATTAATTAATTAATCTAAAATATAAATGGCCTTTAATTATTTATTTATCTGAAGTGATCGTATACTATTTTATTATTCTGCTAGAATTATGTACTTATATGTGTTGGCCTTAGTACACAGTTACCTTACTCAGTACGTAGCGTACTGGCCACCTTTTTTATGGGTGCTGCTCATTCCCACGAGTAGAAGGCCCTTCTGACTTTGTGCAGGTTGGTGATGTATATTTTGATGCTTTCGATGTTCATGAAGCATCAGGCGAGGCTGAGTGCTGAATATGGACTTGGCACAAGGATCGGGAGTGGCATGGCCGGACTTTCCATTTATGATTTTCTATCTTTGTTTTAGTATCCTAAGACATAACTTTTATCGTCTGTAAACTTATTTTCTCTTGAGAAACTTTGACCATGTACGCTGAATTATGTCTCTGATTTCACACTCTGAATTCTATTTTATAATCATTTAATGCTTAATTGAAGCCTTGTTTAGTTTTGATGTATATTGATTATTAAATTCCTTTTAGCCTTAGCACTTGGTACTGGAACGGTCGAAGTGAACCGGTCTGGTATTAAGTGTAGCGGTAACATCCCCAAAATTTACAATTTTTAATTTAATTGCTTCTGTTTTAAATATATATATATATATATATAGTAAATTTTGGGGTGTTACAGGTAAGGATACTATTCGATGTTTAGGACTTTTGATGATATATGCTTGTATAGTTATATGTTTTTTTCATGATATTATTGCTATATTATGTAACATATGTTGATATTGATAATTTGTGATGATATAAATGTTATGTTGAAAGAAAATAAGAATTGGTAAGAGATATCATTATGTTATGATTTGTGATGATAATATCATATTTGTGAAAATACATCCTATAGCATGAATTATGAGTTGAATTATGATCACATCTCACTTGTGGAAAGTATATCTATCGTATGAAATATAGGTGGAATGATGATCGTGTCATAATTGTGAAATTTTATCCTATGATATGAAATATGAGTTGAATGAGTTGTGGTAAATGGGCTTAAGGTCTCTCATGAGGTATGATGATAAATAGGGACTTGGAGAAATAATATGTATGGAAGGTATAAGATTTTATAAATGGATTTTAATTGTGCTTAAAGGATAATATGGTTCTTATGGGATATTAAGAAAGTTTTGGTAATTTATATGTTAGGAGTCTTAAATTATGACAATAATAACTTGATTAATTCATGGGAGTATTATCGTGATTTGGGGTTCATAAATGTTAATAGTAAATTTGGGGCAAGCTATCTTGAAATGTTAATATTATTATTCCATGTTCAGGATTTAGAGGTTATCTATTGGAATTAGAAATCATGAAATTTTCATGTGAGGTGTTATGACAATTGTATGGAGTTTGGGCTTAGATACTTTAGTGATTAATGTATTGAGATGAAATTATTCAAGCAAACTCATGGGAATTAGGTTGTACATTTTGGGTATGATACTAATGATGGGATTTGGGAGATGACATAACATAATGTGAGTAGACCAACCAACATGGGAGAATGAACACTAAAGAGAGTGTAATTAGGGTTTAACAGGGCTTAAGGATTTGGACCTATGCTATATGTATCTCTGTTTTGACTGTGTCCTATACCTGAGAATCAATCTTAAATAAGATACTAATCACTTAAAGTGGAAGAGCATGTGAGTAGGGTCATGGTGATTATTTTTTTAACCTATATATATGTATTCCCGTTCCACCTGGTAGAATAATGGCTCAGGAGCATTCTGCCCCTAGATGATATTTTTTTAACCTCTGTTCCATAAGAAAGAATAGTGGCTCGGGTGTGTTGCCCCCGAGGAATTAAGACCGTTCCACCGGTTTAAGAATAGTGGGGTCCCTACTCATTGTGAAATAAAACATATCTTCATAACCTATGAAAAAAATACTACTAATGATTTACAGTGAAAGAATACGGGAGTCAGAACCAGAGTGATATATTTTCTATATGTATATGTATTCCCGTTCCACCGGGTAGAATAGTGGCTCGGGAACATTTTACTCCGAGAAGATGTTTTAATCTCCTTTCCACCGGAAAAAATAGTAGCTCGAGTGTGTTGTCCCCGAGAGTTTCAGACCGTTCCACCGGTTTAAGAGTAGTGGGGTTCCTTGTGGATTGAGCATAATGCATTTACCTTCAAAAATTAGAGGATGAATATCTTAGCTCTCCATGCATCATCTTATTACGATCATGATGGTCGATTAAGTCGTGCATGCCTTTGTTTCCTTACAATCCAGATGAGGTTGTATGCACTCCTAATTATTTTTTGAGTTATGGATCTTACAGAACTAGTGTTGGCCCTCCCAAGATATCTAGCGGCTAGAAAGTGTTGTATGGTTAATTGAAGTGAAATCTAAACACATTAGTCTGTGGCAAAGTAGAAAAGGCGGGAATAAGAAAAGTTATTCAAAATTGGCACAAAAATTTCATCAATATTTCCCCTATACCTGTTAGATTCATGGAGGCGAGCAAGGCTTAGGTAAATGCAATTAAGATGGCATGTACCATCACCTTGCGGAAAAAATGGTTGTGGCATGTTGGAATAATTGTGGAGTCGAACTCGTGTAATGTTATTGGGCGGTGTAATAGTCTAAGCAGCAACCCACGGGAGGTTGGTTTTCAGTTGAACTATATTGATGGCATGAAGAAGATATAACCAAAATTTCAAGTCCTATATAAGCCTCATGAGTTCAACATGGTGGTTGATATGCTTGCTGAGGATGGAAGTTAAATGATTCAAGTCTTGATTGTGTGCTCGTAGTTTTAGAATGGTGAGGATATGTGAGCATGCTACATTTCCCTAACATGTCTTCTACTAGCGGCCCGTTTGGTAAATGAGAATGGGAGTTTGGGAATTAAAGAGTGGGAATGAGAATGAGAATTAGGAAGTGAGAATTGGTTTATTTAGTCTCATTCCCATGTTTGGTATTTGATGGGATTAACTTGGGAATAACGTGGGAATAGAAGTTTCCTATGTTTGGTACGTGGGAATGAGATTGAAAATATAGTCATAAATTTACAAAAATATCCTTCTTATATATATATATATATATATATATATATAGATAACCAATTATTATTATGTTTTTCCATGATTTAACTCTATTTTCCTTATAATAGATCATATAATATCATATAAGATCCGATCAGGTTAGATTTGATTCGATACAATCAGATCAGATAATAGTAATTATTATTATTATTATTATATCAAATAATATTTACAATAATAATTATTATTATAATTATGATTATCTTTATTGTAATAATAATAATTACTATAATTATTATCTTTATTATATTTTTAATTATAATTATAATTATTATAATTATTATATTTTTAATTATAATTAATTATTATACTAATTAGAATTATAATAAAGATAATAATTATAATGATAATTATAATATAGTTATAATTATTATAAAGATAATAATAATCATCATCATTATTATTATTATTATTATAATTAATATTATTAATACAATATTATACATAATATAAGGTTATTTTGGTCTTTTTATTTTCTACCCCAATTCCCACCCTTCTAATACCATACCCCCCAAGGAATAAATTGGTGGGAATAGACATCTCCAAATCTCATTCCCAATCACATTTTAATTCCCATTCCCTCAAAACAAAGAATAACATATTTAAATCCCTCCTTAAATTCTCATTCCCACCATTTTAATCCCATCAACCAAACTAGATGTAGGAGTTATGGTTGGGCATGGGGCATGGATATAAGGCAAGGATTTTGATCGTTCATTTCTATAATAAGTTATTGCGGTCACTATAGGTGATTATGAATTGTTTACTTTGATTCTAGTGGGGAGTGTTTGCTTCTTTGTGTGTGTGTTGGGAGAGCGCTAACTTGTAGAACTTATCCTAGTATTTATAGATTGTTATTATGTTTGTATATGTCCAACACTTGATGACATGGGAGGTATAGATAGTGAATGGCTAATATGATGTGGTTCCTACGGTTGCTTTTCTTTTGATTTGGGAAGACTAATCCACAATAAGCTGTTTTGTTATATACTACCGTTGTTCAAAATGACGCAAGTCAAGCTAAAATGGTGACTTTGGTGCTTTAATTCTTATTTGTAGCCTTTGGGGAAAGAGGACCGAAAACCAAGTTAACCGGAATGGTTCACCAAACTTTTGGAGTGTTAAGTGTAATCAAAATCTGGGTCAGTACTCTTCATGCGCATGTTCGTATAATGTTGATCCAAGTCCCTGCCGTAGGAACAATTAAAAATAAATTATCACTTTAAGTCTCCCAACATCACTGACCAATTGGGTCAATGTACTAACAAACAATACCAAGTACCAGCACGTTATAAAATATGAACCAAGTCTACAAACATACACAACTTCTGGATGACTGGCGCGAAGGGATAGAAAGATGTTAATGAATTAAGTGGAACAAATTCTTTATCCGATCGAAGTGGCGCAATACGTGCGTGTGATGTTTACCTTTATTTATTTATTTATTTATTTTATCCACTTTGGTTGATCTCTGACTTAGTTAAGCCCATGTGTTAGGAGGACGTTGCCAAGTCTCACATCTTGATCTCATCCTTGTCGAACCTGGTGGCTTTGGTGTAGCAAACTTTTTAGCACTGTCCGTGTTACTTCGTTAGCGGTGACGAAACCATCCATCAAACATATTGCTGCTGATTTTATTTTTATTTTTTTAAAAATTAAATATACCGAGGCATGTCAGGCATGTCAGAATTAGTAAATAAACAACGACAAATATTGATTAGTGAATAATGCATTACTATTTGGAACAGAGATAGAAGCGCATAAATTTTTTATATTTTCTACATGAAGTATTTTGAACATAGTAAACTCTTTTAAAAAAAATTAAAAATAAAAAATACTCACTTTTCTAATCTTTTTAGATTGAAATGGATATTTCAAAGGAAATATTTCTCTCCATTTCGAATAAACTATACATATGTTGCAAATTATAAAGATATATTTTTTATTTTTAGTTTCTTCGTACCAAATATCCCTTTAAAAAGATATGGTGAAGAAAAGTGTTTTTCATATTGCTTGTCTTTGGTATTTTTTGATAGAAATTCAACAGGAAAAAAAAGCACCATAGCTTACTTTTCATTTCTCTTCCAAAGTAAATAAATTCTTATGAAATTCAAACATTTCAATTTTATCACAAAATTAAGAAAACATGGGCTATCTTTAGTATAGCTAGATGATAAGGTAACTCATAGACAAAATTGATAAGTCCACTTATTTTGGTAAAAGTATTTGTCAAGAATTATTATTTTAGTAGTTGAAAATATTATTCAATTTGTATTGAAAAAGAAGTTATTTTAACAATTTATATAATTTTTTAGGAATCAATTAAAATAGTTTAAAAATTTTAAGTATACTTTTTATTCAAAAAATAATAATAAAGTATTTAATATATATATATATATATAATAAAAAATACAAGGATAAAAATAAAAATAAAAGTTTTAATTTTTCTAAAGTAATTTTTTTATACAAAAATTTAACACTAGAACGACTTATATTTTGATATGAATAAAATAAATAACAATAAATATTACCGTTAAAATAATAAAAACATGATAAAATCTGATATAAATTTAGTGGTAAAGATATTATTCTTCGTATATTAGGTCTTAGATTCAAATGCCTGCTCATCGGGGCAACTAGATGGCGTGTACAAGCTAATATGTTTATTATGCTTTAAGGTCTCAAGTTATTAAAAATAGAAAAAAATAAGGTAACATTTATTAGTATATACTTAAAAATGGGGAAAATTACTATAATCAAGATTAGTAAGCTAGAAACTCCTTTAGCTGGCTAAGAGTTTTAATGCTAACCAACGGACATTTACATAAAATAGTTAAATTACACTACTTAAAATTAATATTCGATAAATCACGGTACATAGATAATCTAGTTGGACAAGTGTATCTCCGAGTAATATTTAGACTCATTTCTCGTCAACTTGTTTTCAAAATTTATAATTCAAAAGTTATAAGATTAGGTGACTTTAGATAAGATAATATCAACAATTTTTTTTAATAATAATGATAATTATTCATTGAAAAATTTAATTTAAATTAAATCAAATTAGTTCAGATAATCAGTAAAACGATGAGCTGAAAGAAAATCGGCCCTTAATACTGCTTTTGAATAGTTCGTCCATCTCTTCATGCCTTGGAACATGCCGGATGATTGCATTCGTACCGAACATCTGCAATAAATGAAGTGGCCAATGCAATAAAACATTCGATTATCTCCAAACAACACTGAACGATGATATTTGTTAGTATATACATACTTTCCAAGACCCAAGTATTTGTTCCTATGTTTGTCATATTTGTTCTGTACAAGCTGGATAATTAGAAATTTTGTCGCGTTAGTCGTTAGCCGGATGCGACAAGAAACAACTACAATCGAAATGAATCAACTTAGGATATGTTACCTTTGATTTATTTTTATTGATCTGGTTTGATCTTAATTAAAACTTTTAATGAATTATTTTATTTTTTTTATTAATATCATAATTAATATTTTACCGCTAATACTTTTATTATCATTACTATCATTATCAAAACTATTATTATTCATTATATATATATATATATATTTATTATTGTCAAAATTGTATTGATTTGATCCGATAAACTCCGAACATAAATTACTCTTATTTGATGAGACCAATTGAGCGTAGGACTCTCAAATAAAATGACCCAACAAAGTCGGCTTGAATCCATATAATCATAAGGTAGTTGATGAGCTGAATATGTATATATTTAAACTTGGCTCATTTATTTTTTTATTTTTTAAAAAAACTTGAGTTTGATTTGAATTTGAAATAAGTCAAACTCAACTTGGCTCAAAAAGTTTAACGAGTTGACTTGGCTTACCTTATTTTTTAAGAGTTTTTTAACGAATAAAGTCAGTTTGTTTATCAATATTCGATTCATACCTCAACTTGTTTGAAGATTAAAAGACTAAATCAACTAGTTTAATTATAAAGCTTGATTAAAGACTCATTTAATTATTTTACTCATTTATTAAATAAATTCTATATATGTCCAACCTATAAATGGATGAGTTGGACTTATAAACGAGCTCAAGCCAGGTCTTGTATAAATGAGCCAAATTTTTTTTAATTTAAGTTTAATTCATTTAAAAAATAAGATTTGAATTTAATTTATGTACCTAAATAAAAGAGTTGAGTCAAACTAAGCCCTTAATGTAATGGTTTGGTTCATCAACATCCCTAGCCACATGTTTTCCATTAGTCTAGTGCTACTACTACTACTGCTACTAATAATAATAATAATTCATTAAAAAAATTAATTTAGATTAAATTCGGTCACTACAAAAACATAAGCATAAGAAAATGATACATGAATAGTTTGATTATCTAATTATGTATTAGAAAATGATTACCCTTGTGCCAAATATTTGCAATAAAAGTAGACAATGCAATATAAATTATTTTTTATTAAAATATATTAATAATAAAATTTTATTTTTAAATACATTATGGTGATTTTTTTAATACAAAAATAATATCTATTCTTCTATATTTATAAACTACATTTATTAAAAATAATATAATTTTAAAAGAACTAAAAAAATAGTTATTTGAATCCAAAACATTTACCTAAATACACACTTTCTCCTAACAGCACTTGCTGAAATTATCATTAGCTACAATTATGTGGCCCAAACCTGGAGGATGATATTTGTGTGTTAGTATTCACATACCATGAATCCATGATGCAAGTATTTGCTTCTACATTTGTCGTATTTGTTCCGTATTTGCTTGACAATTAGATTTTTTTTTTGACTTTACATTAACTCAAATTCTCTAATCGGATGCAACGAGACCATACTACAGGAAAAATGAATCGGTTTAATGCAACAGTAATCTAATATAATATGTTATGATATGAATTAAATTTTTTGTTAAGTCATTTTAGTTATTTTACTATTTTTAATATTATAATTAATATTTGTTATTAGTATTATTACTTTTATCATTACTAATATATATTTTTATTGTTAAAATTATACTTACTTGATTAAAATTGGTCTAGTTTAATAAATTATAAAGGGAAAATTTCTTTGTAGTATATTTAGGTGAAACTAATTAGTTAAAAATCAAAATGGTCCAAAAATATTTAGTTACAAGTATAAAATATTATGTACATATAATTACACTAATATGTACACCTAATTATATATAAATGTATAGGTAATATTCTCTATATGTACATGTATATTAGAGTACCAAAAAAACTAGATTAAACACTAAATAGATGATACAACTTTAATTATTTTAATCTAATTAGACCACCAACTATTTTTTCCGATTATAAAAGTAAGCTTTAATCCAATCCCAAGTTCCCAGCAGAGCCAAATTGAAACCGTACACCTACCCGTCTGCGCATGTTCCACTAGTCCACCACTTCACCAGGGTCCAAATGTTAATAAAAAGCTTTAGTCCAATCCCAGCACCAATGCTGTCCTTGTCGGTCTTTTTAGTGATGCAGTCATGCAGCAGCAGTAATTTCGTTGATTTTTTCCGGTCATTGTTCTCCGATTGTATGATTTGGACAGCGTTGGTTACCGTATTCTTGACCGTTTATTTTTAAGGTTTATTACATTAGATCAGATAAAATCTTAATAATTAAAAATATATAATTAATAATAATTATTATAAAAGTAATGGTAATAATAATAATACTAGTAATACTAATAGAAAATAATAATAATTATTATAACATTAATAATAGTAATATAATAATAATATACATTCAAATTATATTAGTTTATTATATATAAGATCAAATCATCAAAAATAAAATCTATATGGTGATAATAAGATACAAAATAAAACAAAGAAATTATTTTCATGCTTGAGAAATTTGAGTTTGTTTAAGACGGAAAGATATTGAGCTTTATGAAATGACATAATATTATAAAATTATAAATTACTAATACAATAATATTAACGTCGATGGTAGTAAGTCTTTATTTTAAAAAATTAATATTATTATAATTGTTTGTTATCACAATTTGTTGTTTTATCGTATTTAAAATATAAATTTATACAAATAATATCTTCTTAAAAAGAAACTATAATTAGAAAAATAATTTTCCAAACACAAGTCCAACGTGTTGTATGATTATTTAAGCATCCTTTAACTTATTTGATGAAAAAAAGGCTTGATTCCATAAGTTTAGCTTTATATGGATGATAAGATAATCGGATAAAAAAACTAATAATAATATCTCGATAGTAATTTCTTTAATCTTAAAGCTTATTTTTATATGCTTTGTTGAAAAAACTTTGAAATAAATCCCTAATAGTATTTTTAACTTTAAACTTTCAATATTAAACTAATTTTTAAATTTTTAGTACTCTAATTAACAATATAGGAGTAAAAATATCCCAAAAATTATGTTTTCTTTACCTAAAAATAATTTGAATATATCCTTTAATTTTTAATTAAATAGAGAGATGATTTAAGTATAATTTTTTAAGAGGAAAAGTCTATTAATGTACGGTATAAAAGATGAAAATTTCTAAGTAAGTTGTATTTTTATGGAATTATTTTAATAGAAAAGTTTTTGTTAGAAATAATAAAATTTTATGTTTAGTATGTATATTTAATTTTATAAAAGTAATAATATTTTATATTTGATTTACTATTACATCATTAAAAAAAGTAATACATAAATTACAATAACACTCATAAATAAAAATGCAGTTATTTTTTATTTATAAAAATGAGGGTAAAATGTAAATAATTACTAATTTATTTAAATTTATCTAAGTTAGTCGCATCCTAATAAAAAAATATAAAAAATAGGGTCAAGGAAGTAAGAATTATGGTTGAGTTCTAATCTTTATTAATCAAATAAATTAATTTTTATTAATTTTTAAAAAATATAATTTTTTTATCTACTTACATATAATCAAACGAAATTAGAAATAAGAAGGGACAAAAATTTAAAAAATGAAGTAAAAATGAGATGACTAAGCGTAGCACCAGGGTGGAGAGTGTACATAACCAAATCCAACGTAAACATTGTTTATTTCATGAAAGAAGCTTTCTCGTAAATTGTTGTACTATAAATATAGGCGAAACACGTATTCCAGAATCCAGATCATCCGTCCAAGGTTCTCGTTTCTCAATTTCTCCCTCCTCCCCACCCTGTCTTTTGGAGTAATTTTTCTCTCCTTTCTAATTTCCTAAGAATAACGAAACCTCGCAGAGATATATCTACCTTCAATCCCTATTTTACGTCCTCTCCTTTATTCTCTCTATTTTTGTCTCTCCCTACTCTGAGAGAAAATTTGCAGGTTGCAGAAGAAGAAGAGGAAGGGGGAGGACAGAGATGTAAAATTTTGAAGATTATGTAAAATCAAAATTAATCTCCCCCCCCCTCCCCCTCTTCTCCTTTTCATTTTTTTTAAGGGCTCTGTCTCTCCAGAGCAGCGGACATATATAAGCAAACGTCTTATCGACACCACTGGGGAAGAGCTCTTTAAGAGTTTGAGAGCCAGGTGCGCGGATAGCCAAGCAGAAGGATTAAAAAACAAAGAAAGAATGGCTGTGAAAGGTAATAATACTATCGCTAATCCTTAATTTTTCATTTCTGACGATGTGCTACTAATCCTTCATTAATACAAACTTATGTTAAATTTTCGCAATCGAATCCTGATGTAAATCTCTCTTTTGTTTTTTCATTATTACAGAAACTGCACAATTCCACAAGGACCCAGAAACAGAACCTCAAAAGGATAAAAAACACGGCAATGATAATCCGGACCAATCATCCCCACGAGGCGTACTGGAAGTCTCTGTTTCATCACTATCATCTTCCTCCTCTGTTTCTGAACACAGCAGCGCCGGTTCCGGCAGCAGTTCGACTTTTTCCACAGATGACAGATCCTCGTACCCACTGTCGTCATCTCAAAAGGATTTATTTAAAGATGTCGGAAACATTAACCTACAATGGAAGAATTTTATCGGCGGATTGAAGAAGACTTCCGTGGGAAAGTTTTCGACCTCGACGATTGCTATGCTAACGACCTATGATCTGTCGAAGAGGACATTGAGGAAGAAGCTGGCTAGGATTCGGAGTGCTGAAGATGGGATTGATTGCGGGCTTCTGCCTTTTACCAAGCCATCTTGGAGGAATTTTCCATATGCGGAGTTGGCTGCTGCGACCGATGATTTCAGCCCTGGTACGTTGTAGTATTATCAACCGATAGATGGTGCTGTAAACGTTCGGCTACTTCTAGGTTTTACTGTTTATTGTTGAATAAATAAATTCGGTAGCTTTACAGTTTACTTAACCAGACGTTGAAGGTATAAATATAATCGTGGGTGTTTGGAATCCATGGCAAATAGGACGAGCGAGAGATGGTTAAAAATAGGCATTGACATGGGTTAAGTGAACCTATTGCATGAGCAATAGGGACAGGAAGCGTTGGGGCCGGTTGCCATTTTTTGGCAGGCAAAAAGCACGAGTCGGACGGACTAGCTTATTTCAATTGGAAAAGAAGAGGGGGGGGGGGGGAGGAAGCCCTAGTTTGATTGAAGTTTGGATATTTTAGATTTGAATTGCTTTATGGATAATAGGTTGATTTGTCTAACGTTTAATGAGACTTACATTTCAGTCTTAAAATAGTCCAATAACCAGTAAATTAATTAACTGTAAATACACAAGTCCATTGGTGTCATTAATTAAATAATACTCTATTTGTCTCTAAAATAAATAAATAAAAATTGCTAACAAATTTTATTTTAAAATAAAATTTATTTTGAAAAAATTAATACTTATTTTTATTTTTATCTTTATATTTTTTCTTTATTATTTGATATCTTAATTCTTATATTATTTTTCAATGAAGGATCGAATTATTATATTAAAGATATATGTATAAATTATTTTATAAAGGAAAAATTTTGCGGTCGGTAGGAAAACCAACAAAAATATGCCGAGGTCATTGAGTTGTCCGGAGAATAGAATTGTTGGCAGAAGAGTAATTATAACCAATGAATTTAGGAGAGAGGGGGGTTGTTAAAATAACCGGAATTAAGAGTCGATGGCTAGTCATTAGTCACCACAAGTGCTATTATTGTGCGTGATGGCAAGTCATTTTCATGGGTGATTGGGGGGCGCCATAGCATATGGTTAGTCATTGGTGAATTGAATTGAATATTCATCTCGCATCGCCATCAATCGGAAATTTCTCCACCACAGGACAGGGGGAGTCAGCGGCTGCCAACCACCGCGGAAATAGACCCTGGTCGGAATCTTGCCCCCGTCCTGGAGCTGACAATTACCAGTTACTTCTACGATCGAAAAAAGGTCAATGGAATTTCTCTCGGCCCCACTTGGGGAGATCTAAAAATGATTAGGAAAGCGGTCAAAAGATAACGTACAAGGATCAAATCAATAATAGTAATAGTAGTATACTATTTCGTGAGCTCTGTTAGCTAAGCCATTACCTCTCCCTATCTCTAATAGTGTCAGAAGAACCCCTTTATTTCAATGGAAAATACCCACTTTATTTATTTATTTATTTTACAACGATTTATGTAGAATTCACTCACTGGATGGTCGATCGATAAAACGGAGCAGACACTACTATCTATATTACGAAATTTCGAAGTAATGAATTTAATCCAACTTATACTATACGTTTATATTACACTCCAACAATGTGATGTAATAACAACGTGCAAGAGAGAAGAGCCTGTCTCATGAATTCTGCATAATGTATTCAGCTTTGCCTGCTGTGATCATCATCGGCGAGTAATCTGTCTGTTGGTTGTAGTGTATAAAGCTCTAATTAACTCCTCCCCCCCTCTGTTCGTCCTGTGAGCCAACAAACAGAGAGGATGCTCGGGAAAGGTGGGCATGCGGAGGTATATAAAGGGACCTTGTCCGATGGCACCCTGGTAGCCGTGAAGAGGCTAATAATAAAAGAAGGAAACCAAGAGGAAGAAGAGAGGACAGCGGATTTCTTATCAGAATTAGGGATCATAGCTCATATTGATCACCAACACACAGCTAAATTAGTTGGTTTTGGTGTGGAGAAAGGCTTGTTCCTTGTACTTCAGTTCTCTCCTCATGGCAGCCTTGCGTCTCACATACACGGTACGGTACCCCTCCTTGTTCCTAGTCCTTCCTCAGATTTGCATTGCATTGCTGAGCATATATATGGTCAAGTAAGTACGAAATTCGAACAACGTAAATAATAAGTAAATATATATATATACCGGCAGGATCAGGTCCAGGGTGTAAATTGTCATGGAGCATACGGTTTAAGGTGGCTGTTGGAGTAGCAGCAGGACTGAACTACATGCATCATGAGTGTCAAAGGCGCATTATTCACAGAGATATCAAAGCTTCCAATATTCTGCTCGCCGAGGGCTTCAAACCACTGGTCTAATTATTCATATGCTCTGTTTCCATCTCTCTTTATCTTTTACATACATTACATACAGAACGAGCTAGCTAGCTAGTTTATCATCAAGGTCTTTATATACATACATACATACATACGTATATAGTATATAGTATACCTGGATTTACTAATTAATACTTGATGGTGATGATGACGGTGATGGTGAGCAGATTTCTGACTTTGGACTGGCAAAGTGGCTTCCTGATAAATGGCTTCATCATGTTGTATATCCCATTGAGGGTACATTTGGGTAAGTGCAGGGTACCACTAATAATTGGCCATCGAACATCAATCAATGATTACTAATTGCTGCATGGATGGGTTTAATTTTCCGGGCATGGGGCATATATATGCAGTTATCTGGCTCCTGAATATTTTATGCATGGGATTGTGGACGAGAAGATTGATGTATTTGCTTTCGGGGTATTACTACTTGAGCTCATTACTGGTCGCCATGCTGTCGACTCAAATCGACAGAGCCTCGCCATGTGGGCAAAGCCTTTCCTAGACACAAACAACGCGAAAGAGTTAGCAGATCCTCTATTAGAAGATGATTATGACCCCTCGGAAATGATGCGCGCCATGATCACGGCCTCAATGTGCATCCGCCACCAACCTACCTGTCGTCCACACATGAACAAGGTCGTGGAGCTATTGCGAGGAGAAGGCGGTGGACTAGTTGAGGTCAAGCAAAAGTCAATAGCACCAAGATCACTCCTACTGGATGCATGTGACTTCGAGGAGGATTATACATGCTCAAACTACCTAAACGATCTTAGTCGACACAGGGAACTACTGATCATGGACGAGTGAAAAAGCTACAGTAGTGACCATAATATCATTCATGTTTGCATACCGGTTTCCTCCCCCCTCCCGCTTCTCTTAATTTCTTCCCTGTCTTGCGTGTCTCTGCATTTTATTTTCTCTCTGCTGGTATCGGTAGGCTGCAGGCTGCACGTATATGTAATACTCTGTTTCTTCATTCCTCCTAGTACCCCTATGTTGTTGAAGTCTGAGGGGGCGGGGATGTTTGTACACGAGTTTGCCACCAAGAGTTTGATTTGAGCAAAAACTGGAGCCTTGTGTAAACCCCTTGATTTTTAATAGAAGTATGACATCTACATCAAAATGTGTAGACAGAACTTAATAAAAATAATAATAATTGTGGCGAGAGCGGGAAGTTCTGGTGGCGAATGTTCTTCAACCTAACGTTCGCCATTGCCACCACCTACCTCCATGGCCAGACCTCGAGGTCGTCCGCCGAAACAACCGCATCACTCACCTAACTCGCCAATGATTTCTGCCCATACCAATTCCAATTTCGTGAGGAGTCGACCCTCTGAAGCAACTCAATTTCAAACCCGTCCGCATGCGAATCAACCCAGCCAATCGACATTGGGGGATTTTCTGCCAGCTGAATTTGCAGCTCATAACCAGGAAGAATCGCCTCGAGCAATCTTTAAACACTCCATATCAGATGATTTGCAGGCATTAGGTTTCGATCAGTCTAATGCCCCTCCACCTGGTAACCTTTCGCGAGATTTTGCCCAACCCCCTCCAACCCATTCTGCAATACAAGGTAATTCTTGGGCTGCTCTGGTTAATGGTCCGCCCCCTGAAAAATTGGGATTGCCATTGAATTTTGTTGATAATGCTGCTCCTAATGGATCTGTGTGCATTGAATTAGATGATATTATTGATGAAGTTAAATACTGGAATAATACCCTGGTAGGAAGAATTATTGGCAGTTCACCGACTCTGGACCAAATCCTCCTCTATGTGGATGCTAAGTGGAAAATGATAGCTAGGCCCAAGTTTTATACCATAGAAAAGGGTGGTTCTATTTCAGATTCAACTCTGAGGCAGATAGGGACACCATTCTCAGAGAGGGGCCTTGGGCATTTGGAAACAAAGCCCTCATCCTGAAGAAATGGTACCCAAATATAGATGCTGATCTGGATGCAAACCATATTGTTCCTGTTTGGGTCCTCCTCCCTGGCCTTGATCCCTGCTTCTGGTCCTCTAAAGCATTAAGCAAAATTGCAAGTGCCATAGGAAAGCCTCTCTTTGCTGATAAAATAACTTCATCCAAATCCAGAATAGGATTTGCTAGAATCCTCATTGAAGTGGATGTATCCCAGAATTTAGTAGGGGAACTTGCCCTCCACTCCCCCTTTGGAAATGTGATACAAAAGGTGCAATATGAATGGGTTCCTTTCTTCTGTTCTAACTATAAAAAATTGGGCCACCATGAATCTAAGTGCAAGATGAACAAGCAGTGGGTTCCTAAACAGCCTGCCAAGATTCATGTGCCTCCCCTTACTGCCCAGGCCCCTCCCCCATTGCCTGAGCAGAATAATTTCATTCCCTCAGAACCCCCCACTGTCCCTTCCCAGTGTGATCCCATCTTCCACACTCCTCGGGTCCATAAGTCCCTCCCCTTTGATATGATGGAAGCTGACTCATCTAATAAGTTTGGTATCCTGGAAGACTTACCTGATGATTGGGATTCAGAGATTGATA
Organism: Tamarix chinensis; assembly: GCA_030549775.1. Classification (NCBI taxonomy): domain Eukaryota; kingdom Viridiplantae; phylum Streptophyta; class Magnoliopsida; order Caryophyllales; family Tamaricaceae; genus Tamarix; species Tamarix chinensis. The sequence goes on along the minus strand of CM060179.1, from coordinate 6,415,932 downwards.
TGGCTGGACATCCTAGCAATCGTGTGGACTGTGTCGAGGGTAAGGTTGCTCCCTCCCTCATCCCCTCATGATCATCATGTCCTGGAATATCAGAGGGTGCAACTGCCCTCTGAAACAGCAAGAACTTAAGAAGGTCTTGCAGAATAATAATGTAGATATTGTGGCTGTTTTGGAAACCCGAGTCAAAAGCCATAAAATGGAAAAAATCATCAAAAAGCTGGGCGATTATGGATACTCAGAGAACTACAACTGCCACCATAATGGCAGAATATGGGTTCTATGGAAGAAGAATAAAATAGATGTCTCAATTATTTACAAATCAAGCCAGCTTATTCACTGTGAGATCACCACTGACTCCCACAGTTTCTTGGTGTCTTTTATTTATGCTGATAATGATGCTAATGTCAGGAAAGATCTTTGGAAGGCTTTGATTGACATTGGACAAAATGTACACTCTCCCTGGGTTTGTATGGGAGATTTTAATGTGGTTAGGGCTGCGGATGAAAAGATCAGCTATGCCTATCCTGACTTGAATGCATTTGCAGCATTTAATAGCTGTCTCTCTCACATAAATATGACTGATCTTGCTTATACAGGTCAATACTATACATGGTCTAATAAACAGGATGCAGGCAACAGAATTTGGGCAAAACTGGATAGGATCATGGTCAATACCCTCTGGATGCAGAGCTCAATCTCTGCCACTGCTCATTTCTCTGAACCAGGCATCTCAGACCATGCCCCTGCCTGCCTGAAGATCCAACAACTTGCTCCTACAGGGAGTAAACCATTTAAATTTCTGAATTGCTGGGTTGAAGACCCTAATTTTCTCTCCATTGTTCAGGATGTTTGGAACATCCCCCTGCAGGGCTGCCATATGTTTAAAGTGGTACAGAAGCTCAAGATGCTGAAAAAGAAACTAAAACAGATGCACTTCTCCAAATACAACAAGATTGCAGACAGGATCTCAGAGTGCTACCAAAGACTGAAAGGAGTTCAAGATTCACTGACGAACCAACCCATGAACACAGTATTGCAGAATGAGGAGAAACAACTTATTAAGGATTATCAGAAGCTGCGAAACATTGAGCTTCAGTCTGCTTACCAGAGGGCAAAAATCAATTATATTCAAAAAATGGATGAAAATGTCCATTATTTTCACGCAAGAATCAAGAACAGACAAACTAGAGGCAGAATTGGCACCTTACATGATATGGATGGGGTTTTACAACACTCGCAAGAGGACATTATTGCAGCCTTCCTCAACTACTACAAAAACCTCCTTGGCACATCCAGAGATACCTTAAATGACCTTGATCCTGATATTATGAAGTATGGCCCTTCCATCTCCATTTCTCAACAGCAACTTTTGATACAGAATGTGACTGAACATGAGATCAAGCAGGCTGTTTTTTCTATTGGAGATGACAAATCCCCAGGCCCCGATGGCTACACTTCTCTTTTCTTCAAGAGCTCTTGGCCCATTGTGGGTCCTTCCATCTATGCTGCTATTCAAGAGTTTTTTATTTCTGGACAGTTACTGAAACAGGTAAACTCTACCTTTCTGGTTCTACTTCCTAAGGGGCAACATCAATCCCATGTCACAGACTTCCGCCTATCTCTTGCTGCTCTGTTATTTACAAGATTATTGCTAAGATTCTTGCTAGCCGCTTGGCCGGGGTTCTTCCTTCTCTGATTGGCAGGGAGCAAACTGGTTTTATACCTGGAAGACATATCGAAGATAATATTGCACTCACTCATGATCTCTTGAAGCACTACAACAGGGCCCATATCTCTCCCAGATCCACCATTCTGGTTGATATTAGGAAAGCTTATGACTACCTTGAGTGGCCCTTCCTTGAGTCGGTGCTGATTGCCATGGGTATGCCTCTGCAATTTGTTAAATGGATTATGACCTGTGTTTCCACGGCTAGATATTCTATCTGCTTTAATGGGATCCCTCACGGGTATTTTAATGGAGCTAAGGGGTTGAGGCAAGGTGATCCAATGTCCCCCCTTTTATTTACCATTGCCATGGAGTACTTCTCAAGGATGATGAAGAAAACTTTTGCAGAGAAGAAAGCCAGATATCATCCCAAATGCTCGAGGATCAATCTCACTCATATTCTCTTTGCTGATGATCTTCTTATTCTAACCAAAGGCGACTCTCAGTCTATATCCTCAGTGGTTCAATGCTTGAAAGATTTTGCCCTAATTTCAGGCTTGGAAGTTAACCCTCAAAAATCTCATCTGTTTTTTGGTGGTGTGACAGAATCTGAAAGAGACAACATCTTGCAACATACTCTTTTCCTAGAAGGCCATCTCCCTTTCAAATACCTGGGCATCCCTCTCTCCAGCACAAAATTATCTGCTCACATGTGTCAGCTCCTTTTGGATCAGCTGGATAATAAACTAAGATCCTGGACCGTGCAACTCCTATCCTATGCTGGTAAGGTCCAGCTCATCAACTCCACTCTCTTTGGCACATATTCCTACTGGTCTTCTATGTTCCTCCTTCTGCAAGCTGTGATTCACAAGCTCAACAAGATAATCAGAAACTTCTTCTGGGGGGACACAGATACTTCCAAAAGATTACACATGATTGCTTGGGGAAAGATATGCAGGGAACACAAATATGGGGGTCTAGGGATCAAGGAAGTCCTAGGCTGGAATAGGGCTATGATCTGCAAATGGATGTGGAAACTGACCCAAACATCTGACTCCCTTTGGGTGGCTTGGGTTAAAGAGTACTACCTGAGACACTCTGATTTTTGGCATGTATCTGCAAAACGCAATGACTCTTGGGCCTGGAGGAGTTTGATCCATTTGAGAGATGTCCTTATCAGGAAAGCTGGGTCGATTAACCAAGCTAGTGCTCATTTAGAGGCGTGTGCCCGCCATGGTAAACTCTATGTTAAAGATATTTATTTATGGCTGACTGACCAACAGAGAACATGGAGATTCTCTCAAGTTATCTGGGAGAAGGTATGTATGCCTAGGCATACTATCATAACATGGTTGGCTAGCCAAAAGTCTCTTGCCACACATGATAATTTGCAGAAAAGAGGGATCAGCTTAGCAAGTGTTTGTTACTTATGTGAACACTCTCAAGAGACTGTCTCCCATCTATTCTTTGCTTGCCCCTTCTCTTCTCAGCTGTGGCAATCAACTCTCCTATGGATTGGTATTCACAGACCAACTTGGTCCATCTCCCACGAGCTTAATTGGTTCAAACAACACTGTAGGGGGAAAAACTGGAAGAAGAAATGCCTCAGAGTAGCCTTCCACGCTACTATTTACACTCTCTGGCAAGAACGGAACTCAAGAATATTTACACAAAGAAGGTCTACTCAGGATAATCTATTACGACAGATCAAATTTTCTGTAGCTACTAGAATGTTTGCACTCAAATGTACTGGTGCAGACACCATAGCTCAGTTTTTGATGAGATAAATGTTGTTGAGCTATGCCGGTTTTATTTTCAGCTGGCCCAACAGTCTTGTAAGGCTCTAACGAGCCGCGTATGGTTGTATTGTTGGAATAGTTGGCTACTGTAGCCTTATAATATTGACTCTTTTTCCAAAAAAAAAATAATAATAATACTAATAATAATAAACGTTGATCGTCAATACTAAATATATTGGTCCTCACATCTTTTGGGTAAGCATGATCATAACACTCACATTCAGTCTAGCAGCTACTGGTGGGTGAGTTAGGAACCAAAAAAAATAACCATTCGCCGCAAGATTTTCTCACTGCCCGAATAATAATATTATTAATAATAATAGTAGTAAAAATGCAAAATGCAGTAACTGAAGGCATGGGAATGCTCAAAAGCACTCGGGACCAATACATATTTAACGCCATGTACTACTACAACTATCGCCTATCTGATGATTCGGCAGAGAAAAGATTTTTCACTCGTGAGAGAACTGAATCTTGAGCTGGATCATAAGGATGGTCCTTTGAAGGAATCTCTAGAATTGCTGGAATAGGCTTGTTGTAGCTATCGACCAAAAATCTTATCATGTTTGCAATCTGAAAATTGTTGATTGGGGCATTGATCAAGGCACGATCCATAATTATCCATCAAAGCATACATTTTAAATTTTGAGAAAAAGAAAGAAATCGACCAAATGAAACTAATGATCAGCAGGATTTTTAACATAGAATAGAATGATAGTTACAAATTTTACTGACACTGAATATTGGCCACGAATTATACCAGTAGATCAAATTCCAACATCATGAAGCTCAATGGAGCTGCTTACCGCATCCCTCTATGCGAATAGGACAACTTCTACTGTTGTCAACTAAGGGACAAGCACTGTACAAACATGACCGAGTTTTCGCAAAAGGCATTTCAATATGACTCCATTCATTTCATCTAAACGTTATGACATGTTTCCAGCGTACCCTATAATTTGTTGTCGGGAGAGGGGTTGGGGGAGGGAGCAGGAAGAGCAGAGGGCTAAAGAGTTCTGAGAACCTGTTTGGAGTACTGCAAAATGTATCGTCTTCGCAAACTCAAAAAAATTAGGCTGAGAAAGAAGGCCGAAGCTGTTATAAGCTTGTAAATGATGCTAAAAGATACTTATCGAGATGATATCAACTATATGTATCTGCAGATGCTTCGTATCTCTGAATTGGATAAAAAATGTCAAAAAGACCTGGCTCAGATCTAAGAATGAGGGAAGGGTAGAAGAAGTTGCAAGTGTAACACATGGATTAGCAGATTGTCTTACTGAAAACAATTTGCCAACCGGCCTTAACCACAAGGATAGCAACAACATGGCAGAAGTCTATGCATTTTTCCATGGTAAATAGTTGAAAAGAATAGTAATGCTCGACATCGGAATATTCAGACCTATACATGGTAAATAGACCGGGAGATTTATAAACGCTGCAATTAAGGGATTTACTATCTCTTACCACAGGAATTATATTGGGCCTTGGGTTAGTATAGAATGAGAACACAAACAACAGCCATCGCCCAGAATGCGCAGAAGAAAGGAACAAAAAGCTTACATATTGGCTAATCAGCACTATAGCAATATCCTCTCTTGTGGTGAAATCTTTAAATGCATCTTCTATTGCTTTTACTGTTGTTTCTGAAATAGATAAAAAAAAAATCATATTTGAGCATAAAGTTCTGAAACCCAAAGTTAAAACATCCCCTTGCATAAGATTAATGATAACGGACCTATCATTCCACCTCATCATTCTTGATGAACAAATGAGGAGATCCAGGTACAAAAAAGCAAGCAATAAACATAAGGTGCCACGAGTGGAAGCGCACAAGGTCTCAGGAAACATCAACAAAATATGTCAAATCTTTGCAGCCAAACTGAAATCCCAAGCAGCTATCCCGGCCCAACCCACACAATACAGTGAAATAATAAAAACAGGCGGAAATATTATTCACGTCTGAGATGTGAACAATATAACATATTCCATAGCTTCATTTGAAGGTTAAGATTCATACTTGAGTCCACAATCAGGTAATTTGTCTTCCTTCGCAAGTCAACATTACCAACCCCGGCCATCAGAAGTCCAGTCACCGTGTCCTACATGACATAAATCAATAATGAAAAAAAAGCTTATTGTAGTGTTTTTAGTGGTGAATAGCAAGGTGAAGAGAAGTGAAGTGATACTCTATCACATACAACTTTCTTCCTAGCCTCCACATTCCGCCAATAGTCACGAATTAAAAAAATAATCTAAGTTGCTCGCAAGGAGCAGTTATATGATGCAAAACACAACTCAAGATTATGATTTGGGAAAACTACAATGTTCACGAAAATGACAGACCCACAATTTTCACACCCTCAGCGCCAATGTCCTTGAGAACTCTAAATCTCTCATGAATCATTGCTTTTTACAAGAAAAAAGGAATATTACACTTTCTTAATTTATTAGCTAACAGGATCGTCGTCTTATTCCTTCTCAATGTCCGTGTATAAATCCATATTGACATGATGAGTAATCCTTTTTATCAAATACAAAATGTAGATCACATGAACTCAAATCCATGGTTGCCGAACACTGCCGACCTAAGCAGATAGATACAACTGAATCAACAAGAATGAACAACTTGATATGACAAACAACTCCCTTGGGCCCTACGATTTTATAGTACATTAAAAGGACAAAATGGATCAAACATCACCATTTGAACTGAATCAGCGTACGATTGTGTCTAAATGAAAAGGAAAGGATGATACAAGAAACTACGAATAGCAGTTTCGTTCTACTAACCTCGTCGGCGATCAGAGCGATAAGAGCTGAACTCTTCGTCGAGATCTGAGATTTGCCCGCCATAACAGTGGTATATTCAATCTGAAAAACAAAATGCAAAACGTGCTAAACTAAACACAGAAGAAGACACAATTACAGAGGCAAATTGTGCGCCCTTTTGTAATTGTTATGATTATTGATTACGATCGCTAGACTCGAGCAGCAGCACCTGGTGAGATTTACGGTTTAAATATTTCATATTTTAGATATTTAATTGTTGAATATTTAAAATTTTAGATATTTAAAAATAATATTTAATATTTAATTTTAAATTTTAAATATCTAAATTTTTAGATCAGATATCAAATATAATTGATATTATTCGAATAAAATTTTAAATATAAAAAAATTTACTAAATCACAAATATATTTGATATTATCTTATTTACTGAGTAAATATCTGACTTGCATAATAAGTATCCGACATATTCAACAAATATTCGATATTAAAACTAAAATAAGGAAAGGGTGAGTGGGGTATATCAGCATGTATAGTGTTTTAATTTTTTTATATATAAATATCTAAAAAGAAATTACATTAAAAATATAGTTTCAACTAAATTAAATTTTAGTTCAAATAATAAATAAAGTAAGTAAAAATTACACACACACATCTAAATTTATTTATATACAATTATATATAAAATAAAAAATTATAAAAATATATAAATATTTTTTTTCGGATTAGACATTATTTATATTTGTCGGATCAGGTATTTAATTTGTTTGACTTGTCATTGACCAGATCAGATATTTGATTTAAAAAAAAAGTTGGATCGGTTATTTGCTTTTAGGGATCAAATCGTTTCGAATATGGAATCAAATAAACATATATCAAATAACATGAATAGTCTTAGTTGGGACTTTATTTTCCGTTGTTTGGCCGCAATTTCCTTCATTTTGTACTTTTTGATTACTCTCTTTCTAAACAACGATCTGTTTAATGTTATCATTGACAGATTAACTGTAACACCCTCAAAATTCACTACTAAAAAATTTTGTTTAATTAAAAAAATTTGGCAGAAGCAATTAATAAACCGTGAACTTTGAGGGTATTACCGCCACACTTAATACCAGACCGGTTCACTCCTACCGTTCCAGTACCAAGTGCTAAGGCTAAAAGAGTAAAACACAATTTACGAGAAATTCAAACATATTTAAATCAGAGTAGCGCAAGTAAACATTGTATAAGAATATAATCCACCAATGGTGGTTCAAGACAACAAATACATAGAAACTGTGAATTTAAAGGAGATGGAGTAAAATCCTAACAGTTTCGGATAGTTCCATACGCTCTTTCCCGATGGCCCACTTGAGTAACACCGAATACAACTTGCAAGGGGTACTACCCATTGAATAGGCAGGGGCCCTACGAATGGAACCCTTCAGTACTACGGTACTGAATAATCCTTTAAAAACACACTTAAAAACAGGTCCGCAATGTAACACATGATACACTACTATATTAATACATCACGACAGGTATAAACATAACGTTCAGATACATTCGCATATTCAACGAGTCAATCAGATATTAACGGTGTATACGTAACATTCACTTCCGTCCATTCGCATACTTAACAAGTCAACCAAATATTAATAGGCCATAATGAATAATCGATACTTTTAGGGCCTTAAGGCCATTAGTCCACTATTAATCAATCATCTCGGATTATAAATGCTCATGTGAGTGCGGGAACCCTACTATTATAGCCGGTGGAACGGTCATGCAGGGCAAAATGCTCCTGGCAACTATTTTTCGCCGGTGGACCTGTCATGCAGGGCAAAACGCTCCTAGCCACTATTATTCGCCGGTGGACCGGTATGGCCCCGACTCACAAGGTGTTCCACTGTAAGTAATTAGTATATTCCCCGTATCTTATTGTTTTTACGTTTGGTTTGTTGAGCACAGAATCCCCTACTATTATAGCCGTTGGAACGGTCATGCAGGGCAAAATACACCTGGCCACTATTATTCGCCGGTGGACCGGTCATGTAGGGCACCTCTGCCCTAGCCACTATTATTCGCCGATGGACCGGTTTGGGTTCGGCTCAACATCTTCTTCTTTAAGTGATTAATGTCTTAAACGTATCTTATTCGAAAGTATTTTACCCTTAACATGCATGGCTAGCTATATCCACACTTATCCTCTCAGGAGGGCATGTCCCATATCTTGAGACTTCTGCACCTCCTAACTCGGTTTTCTCCAAACATCCTAACTCAGGCCTATGTGGCCCATCCTTCTCTGTCGTACACATCCCGACTATTTCAACACCCTACACGTCGCGATCCTTAGATCCAACCCTCACTTTCTGCCCCACTCATTCTCGTTTATTTTTATTATTTTCTTTTTTTTTTCCACCTTCTCACATTAGGGTTTCCTCCTAAACCCTAGTTTGGTCTCCTACGCACCTTATACTGTCCCAAGTACTATTTTTCGCCCGAAGCCCCCAGACACCCAAACGACACTTCTATCTCACGTCTCGAGGCAACTTTCTGTACATAAGGTTTGCCCCCATGCGGACTGTAACCATCCCATGCAAACCCTAGTTACTCCCACTCCTTCATTAGCCAACTTACTTCCCCTTGGTTATCTTTCTCTCCCATTTCTCTGTTCCATGCCTCCATCCCACATTGCCACATTAATTATCCTAGCATGCATGTCCTAAAGGGCCACCTCATATCACATCATAACTTACAGCATATCCGTATTATCACATACCAAAAGAGAACACATGAACACATCTCGGTTCCAAGCCACGCCACACATGAAACAGTTAAGATAATAGCATATAAAACATGACATATAATTATATAGAACATCCAAGGCATGTAGGACACAAAGCACACATTTGGCCTTAGCTACACCCTTACTCGGTTTAGGTTACCGAGCTATTTTCCACACTTATTAGGCCACTAATCGTACTTCGTAATTGTTACACTTAATATATTTCCCATTTGGTTGGTTAGATTACCAATTTACCCATTTCCTTTATTATAATTAACAAGTTGCCCTTTAGTTGGTCAAATTACCAAATTACCCCTGTTCATTATCCTAATTACCAAATTACCCTTCTCCATTATTAAATTATCAAATTACCCTTTAGTTATTTAAATTATCATTTTACCCTTCTCAATTATTATAATTACCAAGTTACTCCTTTCCAATTCCACTTTTACCCCTTTTATTTACAAAATTACCATTTTATCCCTTTACCTTCAAATTTACCATTTTATCCCTTAACTTCCAAAAATTACTATAACACCCTTCCACTTGTAAAATTACCATTTTATCCTTAATTACGAAATTACCATTTTGCCCTTTAACCACAAAATTACTATTTTGCCCTTTAACCACAAAATTACCAATGTGCCCCCTTTAATTACAAAATTACCATTTTACCCTTTAATCATGAAATTACCAATTTATCCTTTAATTCCAAAATTACCCTTTTACCTTTTAATTATAAAATTACCATTTTACCCTTTAATTCTAAAATTACCATTTTTACCCTTAAATTACAAAATTATCATTTTACTCCTTCACTTCCAAAATTACCATATTACCCCTTAATTATAAAATTACCAATTTACCCTTTTTATTATACAATTACCATGATACCCCTTTTTAATTATAATTTACCATTTTGTCCCCTTGTTACACCACTCATTTTAAATTATCACCACTACTTAAAATATTAATAATAATACCTCATCCACAACTAATATATTTAATATATATTTTTAGTACCCACGCATATTAGGCCATATTCTTGTACAAGATATATGTTACTAAAATACCCCTAAGGCTCACAAAATATTAACCATGCATTAAGATCACATTAGTATAACACAACATGGATAATACCTAACATTTTCATTAATAACCAACTCATACCTTAAACAATATCCCCATACATATCATATAACATATCATGCTTCCTTTTATAAACCAACACAAGAAACCATATATAATATATTAAACAACATTTATCAAGCATAATATACATTAAAAATGCCTAATGTGCTAACATACGTTATCCATGCGTTTAAGTGAGATTTAATGGTTACCTCGATTCTCGCAAAAACAAACATTACCAGTATTCCGGTCAAAGGTTCAAGCTTTGATTATCAAAACCAATACCTAAAAATAATATCAAGACTTATTACATTAGAAATAATAAAAATCAAAGTATAAGGCTTTATAACACTTAATTAATAAAATAATTAACTTAAAATATTATTATACCTTAAAATTTTTACCCAAATAAATCAAGAAGGGTAGTAGCTCATCCTGCTTATGCAGCATGAGCTGCATGCAAAGAAAGGAAAAGGAGGGGGCTCGAAGGTGGTGAAAATAGGGAAAATGGGCATTTTCGAGTTGGGATTTTGGGGCTAAGAAAAAAGGCATGTGGGGGAAGATTTAAGGCAAAGGAAGGATGCAAAGGTGGAGAGGGGTTGTAAGTGGTGGTCGGGGATGGGTTGAAGGCGACTAAGGGCGGCGGAGGTGGCGGCAGCGAGGCTACGAAGGTGGCGGCCGAGGAGGGGTCGAAATGGAAGGCTAAGAAGGAAGGAAAAGGGAGAGGAAAAACGAGGGCCTGCAGGTGGTGGTTTTGGCCAAAGAATGATTTGGGGTGGTAGAGGGGGTTGCGGGGAGTAATATGGTGGCTTAGGTGGCGGAATATGCAGCGGAACAGCAGCAGCATATAGCGGTGCAGGGTGGCTGCCGAGAGGAAGGGAAAGAAGAGAAAAAGAAGGGAAGAGGAAGAAGGAGGATGAGGGGTGGCTCAATGGGCGTTGGGATGATTCGAGGGTGAGGTAGAGGGTGGTGCAGGTAGCTGTTGAGGCGGCGGCAGCGGCGGAGCTGAGCAGCGAAGCAAAAACAGAGAGGGTGAGGGAAGGAGAAGAAAGGAAAGAAAAGAGAGGGTTGGGGAGCATGGGGAGTTCAGGAAAAAAATACAGAACGGGCAGGGAAGGAGGAAGAAATAGAAGAGGAAGAGAAGGGGGGATAGGGAGCTCGAGGGGTGATGGTAGGGGGTAGGGAAATGGGAGTTGCAAGGAGAGGGAGAAAGGAGGTATGGCCGGGCATGGGGGAAGGGAGACAGGGATGGTGGGACCGGAATGGGGCAGAGAAAACAACGAGAGGGAGAGAGAGAGATAGGGAAAGCAATGGGGGAGAGGGAGTTGCAGGTGGGATGGCAGGGATGGCGGTTTGTTCGTGATTCTCGCCGGGGATAGAGGAAGAAGAGAGAAAGAAGAAGAAGAAAGGGGAGGGGGACTAGGCACGAGCGGGCGGCTGAAGGGAGTGGAGACGCGGGCCGGCCCGGTCGGGGAAGAAAGGGAGCAGGCCGGCTCACGCGGGAGAAGGAAGAAAGGAGTCAGGCCAGGGAAAGGAAAAGGAAAGGAGGGAGGAGGGAGGAGGGGGAGAGATGAGCCAGGGCCCAATCGCAGGGGGTAGGGGAAGAAGCAAGTCGGCTAGCAGGCGACCCAAAGAAGAGGAAAAAGAAAGAAAAGAGAAAAAGAAGAAAAAGGAGAAAGAAAAAGGTAAAAGGTAAAAGAAAAGGAAAATGGTATTAAATAAAATAATCTAATTTATAAAATAATACAATATAATATATTTTAGGTAATAAATTGATTTAATAATTTAATTTAGTATAATTAAAATATAAGGGTTAAAAAGGATAATATTAGTAAAATAAGGGTTTGAAAATTTATTTAAATAATAAGAGTGTAATAAGATAACAAAATATTTATTTTAATTTATTAAATATTTATACCCAATTTTATTTACTCAAAAATCTATAAAATAATTAAATTAAATAGGTTTAAAGGCTAATTTATCCCAATTAAAATTTATTTATTAAATTATAGGCTTTTAAAAATTTTGGGGGATTACATTAACTTCTTATGAGGGACTAATAGTATGAATAGTTTTTAGAATGCCCCCCAAGTGTGTTTATGATATTCACACCAACCCATTTTTCACCCCTTCCCACCTTGATGCCCACTCTTCTCCGTCACCCTCCCCCGTAGCCTGTAATAAAAATGCTAAGCAAACCATGAACGAATATGCTACCTCTGGATGAGATGATGGAAGAATCGCTTCGCGTCAATCAACCAGTTGTAGAAGACGAATTGGGTTTTATTCATTGAAATTCTCAGCGACCAAGTCTCGAAAGTTTAGTATTCACGGTTCGATAATAACAATCGGGAAGAATTGGAGATAATGGAGGATGAACCATCCAAGGATGACACCATTCTCCCAGATGCCCCTTTCCCCAGATCCGTATTATAGTAGAAGAGAAAATTACCCTTCACCATCCATAAAAACGTTGTCTTATTATGAAAATTCTTGGTCGGTCGTTTACTACAAAACCATAAGTTATAAGACTTGGGACTTATGAAATCTTGAAGAAACCTATGAGCTAATCAATATAGGCAAGGGATTCTTCTTCTTCTTCTTCTTCTTTTTGTTAAGTTCCAAAATGGATTGATTATGAGTTCCCCCTTAAAAATGACCCTTAGGTAATTTACAAGTATTATCTCACTATTAGCAAGTAGGGTATGAAGTTCATTATGTCCATTATGTTGATTACTTCAACCATAGATTATATTCGAATTCTAGAATTTCCCATCAAATATTATAGAGATGAATCTAAGAGAAAAAGCTATCGGTGATGTATTGGAAATTTTGTTAAGGTTGATGCTAAGACAAGAGCCATGCCAAAGGATAGATTTGCAAGACTTGTAGTTGAAATTGATCTTCAAAAGTCTCACATTCCTAAAATCTACCTTGGCACCTCGTTGTATAATATTGAATACAAAGGTATTAAGTTACTCTATTTTTCATGTGGTAGGGTGGGCCATGATCACACCAAATGCCAGATGATGAATGGTGAACAACCTATGGCTAAAGACCCACAACCAGTAAAGACAACAACCAAGGAAGTAGAAAACTCATTTATTATTGAGACCAAACATTTGGCACCATATGGTCCATGGATCCTGGTGACCAAAAAAAGTAGCTATCAACATAACTCCAACTAGAAATCTAACTCTATTCAACAATGTGGAGTGGCTCCTAAAGTCATGAATAATTCACACCCAGCATAAAAAGAAAATACGCGTCTTTCCAGATTTGGTGTCATGATGGACTTGGAGGTGGAAATGCCTAATTTGGAGGATGATTCTTTATTAGAGGACAATGTCTCAAAGGCTTCCAAAAAAAGATGGCATTTTCATGCATGTAGAGACTGGTTCCTCTACGTGTAGCAGTAGCACGAAAACTTCTATGCCAAGCCATGCAACTCCAATCACTGGGAATAAGTTCTGTATCAAAAAGTTGGTTCAAACTAAATCAGTTTCCTATGCTAGTGGTCAACCGCCTACTTTTTGAGCTGCTACATCCAAGAACTCCATTCCTCAGAATCTGACAAGGGAGCCTCTTGGTATCATTAGAAATGTTGTTACCAACGATAGGAGATCTTCTCCTACAACATCGGAGAAAGCCTCCTTGACTAATTCCATATTTTTGTCGATGGAAGATGCGAATAGTGCTAGACGTACGAAGCATCATAGCAAAAGTGATGCTTTTGACCTTGATTGTGGTATTGGAGACCCATCTCAAAAACTCAAAAACTCACCATAAATATAATAGAATCGTGCAGATTTTTATTTTGGAACGTAAAGGGTGCTTGATAACCCATCCTTCCATGCCCATTTTTTTTATTTGATAAAGATGAATGCACCCAATTTGGTGGTGTTAGTAGAGACCAATATCAATGGTGATAGCGCATATGACTCCATTTATAGACTCTAGTTTGCTGGTAATGTTAGGGTGCAGGCTTGTGGCTTTGCCGATGGCATTTGGTTGTTGTGGAATAATGAGATTCTTGATGTCCAATTATTGGGGGCATCTAATCAGTTTCTACATACTCATGTTCAACTTAGCTCTAGGCGGGACTTCTTCTTCTCAAGTATGTATGCCTCTCCTCACCCAGCTGTTCAGGATGAGTTATAGATGGATTTGTTCTCTATTTCTCAGCATGTTGATGGGTCGTGCCTTGTTGGGGATGATTTTAATGATGTTATCTCTCTCATCGAATAAAGAGGGGGTGAACCTAGAAAAGTAAGGCGATGTGTTTTTCTCAACCAATAAGTGGATTCCTGTTGTTTATTTAACTTGGGTTTTTCCGACCCTAGGTTCACTTGGCATGATGTTGGTTGGGAAAGGCGTGTCGGCTCACGAATTGACACAATATTGGTCAATAATGTTTGGAGTACCATGTCTCCTCATGCACAAACCCTTCACCTTTATAGGGTATATTTAGATCATCATCTAATCCTCTTTACCTTGTTTGACACACAAAGTAGGTCCAACGAAGTTTAACACCCCCAAAATTTACTACTAAAAAATTTTGTTTTAAGCGGAAGCGAATAATCAAATATTTGGGTGTTACCACTATAATTGACATAAGTCTGGCTTACTCCACCATTCTTAAATCAATCACAAGGCAAAACGATTTGAAAATTTAAAACATGATTAAAAGGAGACAAGACAACCGTTAATAACATCAAATAAGTGTTTGGAGATCAACTCCGATTACAATATCAAAATATAACAAAAAGGGATCCCATGGAACTAAAAGTCCAAAAAGGTATCTGGGTAAAACTATCATTTGGATAACATGACTCTACGCCCAAACACTGATATGAATGAATCACTCATCCACATATATCGCATCAAAAATTGCGAAATCATCCACCTGGTCCTCGTCGACCTACACATAAACATCTGGGTCGTCTACTCGATGGATTGAGCAACACCCATGAAATGAATGATTGGTACGTTACGTACTGAGGAAGATAACAATACAGTCAAGTAGGGTTACACATAATACAAGAATTTCTCATAGGCAATTCATACATGTGTAAATAGAAGAAAGTCAGATAACTACTGATTCTAGGTTTTTCATTAGCTATGCTATATTCCAATATTTTATTTACGTTGAGTTCAGGGACCCTACTATTTTTAAACTGGTGGAACGGTCTAAAACACCTCTTGGGGACAACACACCCAAGCCACTATTATTATTTGGTGGAACGAAGCCAACACCTCTCAGAGTAAAATATTCCTGAGCCAATATTTATTAAACCTGTGGAACGGTCTAAAGTACCTCTTGGGGACAACACACCTGAGCCACTATTATTATCCGGTGGAACAGACTCAACACCTCGGTCCTAACTCACATAGTCTTCCACTTTAAATGATCAATATCTTTTCGTTATAGTTTAACTCTTAATTGTATTTTCATTCGCATTGAGTATAGGGCCCCACTATTCTTAATCTGGTGGAACAAATTGAAGCGCCTCTCAGGTACAACACACCCGAGCCACTATTATTATCCGGTGGAATGGAGCCATATAAACACCTCGGCCCAACCCAAGTGATCTTTCACTTTACATGATTTAATCTTATTCATATTTGATTGTATATTATCATGCCAACCTCAAGACATACAATTAAACACATGAATACGACCACGTATTTATCCTTAATGACCATAATACCCTCAGGGTAGGAAGGACAACCGTATTCTCCCAAAGCCTTTATAAAACCCTAAACATATACATTTCTAATCATTATCCTAAGTAAATATCCTTAGTTTTCCATAGATATCTTGTATCCAATATTATACCCAAACATGTACTTACATAATTTCATTACTCATGAGGATATCATTTCATGGCATTTCCCATAATTAAATTACTCAATATAACATATTCAACAAAGGTATATACAAGTATCATATAAATCCTTAGCTATGACATGTATCCTATCGACAAGGACACTAGACTCTATGTACGTAAATCCTATAAGACCTTCAAGATCACCGGAAAAATCACCTATGAAATAAGATAAAATATGATTAGGATTGGAGGTTAAAAATGAAGAGGGAGATTATGGTAGAGAAGGGTAAAATAGAATTTATCAGAGTCAAATGAAAACTTGAATTGTATGGAAGTGTAGAAGAGTGTGTGGTGGAGCTATGGTTAAATTTTGGTGGTATTTGGATAATATTTGGGATGAAAATAGGATTGCACGGCTAAAACAGGAAGTTGCACTGCCAGACGGTGTAGGATTTGCACGGCCATGCAGTAATAGTGCACAACAGGTTGAAGGAAGAAAAGACGCACAACCAGGCAGTGCAGGAGTTGCACGGTTGTGCAGTAGGGTATCTAAGTGTTGCACGGCCGTGCACTATGAAACTCTACAACAACCGAGGGGAAGGAGAAGGGAAAAGAGGTAGCAATCGATGGCAATGGCCGGCTACGGTGAGGGGGAAGGTTGTGGCAACCTTGGAGGTTGGTCCACCGGCCAAAGGGAGGCTAGTAGTGGCTTAGGTGGTGCTCGGTGGTGGCTTGGGTTGCGTGGATGCAAAAATAGGGAAGAAGGAGGAAGAAGACGGAGAAAGGAGAAGGAAGAAGAGAAGAAGGTCAGGGAGTTGATGGATGATAATATAATGGAGGGTTAGAGGGATATTTATACTAGTAAGGTATCGTGCCTTGGAGGAGAAAAATGGCAAGGTGACAACGACGACAATGATGGTTCTGCCAAGAAGAAGAAAGAAAAGGATGGGGGGATGGTGATGGTTAAGAGGGATGGGAGTCAGGCAGAGGCACGAGGGAGATGATGATGATGAAGAAAACATGCACGGGAGGAGAAGGCAAAGAGAAGAAGGAAGAAGAATGTGGCAGGCTGGCAGCGTTGCAAAAATAGAGCGGCAGCAGGGAGAGTAGAAGAAGAAGAGTGGCGCGAGGGAGTGGCAGGGCTGGCAGGGTGATGGTGAGAGGAGCATGAGGGAGGCAAATGGAGGGAGGTGTAGAAGAAGCAAAACTCCTTACGCCATAAATTTGGTGTAGGAGAAGAAGGAAAAGAAAAGAAAAGAAAATGGAAGAAAGGAATAAAAGAAAAGGAAAAGAGAAAGGTTAGGGAATTAGGATTAGATTATAAATTTTGGGATTAGCCAAATAAGTTAGATTAGCAAAAATTTTAGCGGGTTTAGGTTTCGGTTTACAAATTTTGATTTATCCGAATCAAGGTTTGGGTTTCTGTTAAATTTTCGGGATTAAGAAATTTGTTTAAGGCTAACAATAAGGTTTCTTGGGAAAATTAGGGCTAATGACACATGATTAGATTAAGCAAAATTTTCGGGTATTGCACAAAGTTTTTATTTTGAGAGTGTTTGGTCGTCCTTCCCTCAAATCTCTAAGGTGGTTGGTGGGGGTTGTGTAATGGTACAAATATCACCCATAATCTCTCTTATTGTGCTGCTAGAGTTGCTTCTTAGAATTAGGATAATGTGTGGGAGCATTAGAGCACATAAAGAGTGTGTTATAGCCATATTGGAGGGTATCCAATGGGTCCTTGCATAAGATGGATCTCACCAGTTTATTGAGTTGGAGCACAAGCTTATCCAAGAGTGTAATGAACTTTTGTCACTAGAAAAAACAATATGGTTTCAAAAATCTCAACCTGATATGGTCAATCTTCAATATAGAAACTATTTCTTCTTCCATTCAATGTTATGAGTAGAAGGTGATGCAATTGGGTTTCCAACCTAAAAAATGATGAGGGGATATGGATACACGAAAGACATGTTCCTATGCATATGGTTCTACAATTTTACCAAGAGCTCTTCACATTTGATACACTAGCCAACAATTTTTCACCTCTTCCTCACTTGTTCCCACAATTAGGTCAAGAGGATATGGATTCTTTGATGCTATATATGACTCTCCACGAGGTTAAGGAGGCTTTTTCTAATGCCAAACAGTTTTAGTCCTATGTTTTTCTAGAAATTTTAGGGTATGGTGGGTTTAACCTCCACTGTTTAGTGGTCTCTATGTTTGAATTAGGAAGTATTCCTACTCATTTGAATGAGACCCTTATTTCTTTCATACATAAGGTGGAGTGACCAATTATGGTCAAAGATTTTAGACCGATTAGGCTATGCAACTTGTCTTACAAGACGATTACCAAGGTTCTTACTACTACATTGAAACTATTTCTTAGCAACCTTATTGAGACTAAATAAGCTAGTTTCTTACTGGGTCATTAGCCTAAGAATAATATCATCATTCTATGAGATATTTCCATTATATGTGGCATAAGGAAGGGAAGGTGGGATCAATGGCCATCAAAGTTGAATTAGAGAAGGATTTTGATCGTCTTTCGTGATCATTTGTGGAAGACACTCTTCTCACTATGGGCATTCCCACCCTAATTATCCACCTTGTCATGTCTTACATGACCACCTTGCCAATATGGATCATCTGGAACGAGGAATTGTGTAGAGCCTTTCACCTAATGAGGGGAATTTGGCAAGGGGACCCTATATCCTCTTATATCTTTATGTTGTGCATGGAGAGGCTAGCTCGTTTAATCTGAGTTGAGGTTAGTTGCGGTAATGGAAGCCTTTTTCATGACTATGTAGAGGTACAAAAATTTCCCATTTATTCTTTGCTGGTGACTTGCTCCTTTTTTTTGCAAGCAATGCCCAATCAAATGCATTTTATTATGCATTCCTTCACTATTTTTCTTTCTCCTCTGACCAAGAAGATAGTAGTGTGAAGTTCACTATTATTTTCTCCTCTAACGTTTCAAACATTGTGAATAAGATATTTCTTCTATTTCTAGTTTTTGGATTGATAATATCTTGGGTTGGTACCTCAGAATCATTATGTACCTATTTAACTGTAAAGAGCTTTATATACTTCAAAATGTTTTCCCTCATTGGTCGCATCACCATGATTCCATCCATTACTTCTATTGTGCCACTTCATACCATGTATGTTTCAAAGATTTTGAAGTATGTTAATGAGGATAAGGACTACCTTAATATATATTGTGGGGAGACTCTTGGCATCAACAACTTTCCCTTTGCTTTTGGAGCTTGTGGATCTCTAGTTTAGTCTAAGAAAGGCACAGGAAGTTTGACGGTTTTCCTCTTCTTCTTTTTTTACTAGATATTAGTAGTTTCTATAGAATTTAATAGGCTATCATACTCCTATGTTTCAATGATCCCTTTTAAAAAAAACCTTGTCAACGTTTTTAATGGCGATTGTTCCTACTTCCATTCCCTCCTTTTATCCTTCCTTTAAAATTTTTTCTTATTTTTTAACTTGATCCAGATCATGAATTGGGATCACATCTTGAGTTTTCATCTGTTCTTCCTTCTCAAGGATATATTTCTCTTGCAATGGGACTTGTTGAGGAAAGTGGGTAAGTTTCATTTCCTCTTACTTTGATGGGTGCGTACTTTAGTGGTTCCAGTGTGCTTTTTGGTGATTTTTTTATTTATCTTTCTTTGTGGTTTCTTTCTTACTGATTTTGATTTTTACTTACCCTTATTTTTTAACAAATTCAATTGTTCCATCTTTAGCACTATCTACATCTTCCGTTGCATCCTCAATTTCTTTAGTTTCTACTTCACAGTATACTTCTTTCTCTTTTCCCTTACTCTAGTATGTGATTTGGGTTTTTCTCTGATTATTGGATAGTGTTAATATCATCTATCACTTTCTCCTTTTTTTTCCTTAGTCTTATTAGTATCGTTTTCTCCTTTTTCTTATTTGGGACTTTATTTCAAGCTTTCACCTTGCTACTAATGTGTTTTTAGTTCTTTATCAGCGAATGGTGGGATTTTAATGATGATTTGGATTTCTTCAAGTGTTTTAGGTGATGGTAAGATGGAGATGGGTGTATCTTCCATGATATCTACTAGATTTACTTTGAAATGATGAGATTATCAAGAAGAGGAAGTAATAGAAGAGCATCGGAAGAAATGTTTCTTAGGTATATTAAGAGCTGAAATTTTAGGAGGTTGAATCGTTTAACTTTGGAAGCTGAATTTGTGATTAAAGATATCATGAAAGAGAGAAAGAGAGAGAGTATATGTTAGAATGATACTAATTAGAAAAAATGTGTGATTGAGATTGTGGAAGTTTTGAAAAAGGGCGGTTGCATTTCAATAGATGTTGGATAGTTGTTTAGTTTCCATAAATGTGAAAGGTAGAGAAACATGCTTATGATCTTTGCTTGAAATGTTATCAAGAACAATAGGGGTATCCCTTACATAAATGAAATGCTCAACCCTCATGTGTTTAGATGAGAAACAAAATTCACTCTAAATCATTCACATAAATATGATTTACCATATGCTTGATAGAATTCTCATTCTTCACCACTTTAATGACAACAAAAATGGCATAAATCAAAGGGGTCTTATTGGATTGCAACAAGGTGAGGTTAAGAGGGTAGGACTTTTCTATTTGGTAGATAATTAGGCTAATATAGCTATGAAAAGAAAACATGTGCCCCAATCATGTTAATGCATGTATAACTCATATGTATCCTTGAAGAGAAATTGTGCATGTTTTAGTTTCACATAATTAGAAAACAATGAAAGTGTGTAAAAGGTGAGTAACCTATAAGGCTTAAAATTTCATTAGTTCTAATGCTACCAACTATACTTCCCATTTCTTGGTCTAAATGAGAAAATCAACGAAAATAAGCCACTAGAGTGCTATAATAATGAGTGGTTTGGTAGTTTATCGATTGGGAAGTTCATGCATAAAAACATTTTGAAGGTCTTTTTCATTATACATCTAAAGGTCTTATTAATTTATTATCAATTCGTATAGAGAATTCTATCATATTTTCATCATTGGACTATCATTTTCCCTTTTTTTTAAGAATTAAAAGAAAAAGAATAGGATAATCAATCATAAGTAAGCACACCAACATAAAAGAAAAGAAAATAAGACACTAAAGAAAGTAATGATGACAGAAGATTGAAATTAAACAAGCACACCAAAGAAAGCAAAGCACATTAAAACAGGAAATGGACACACGAAAAACATACTAAAAACAAAAGAAAGAATGCAAAAGAAATTCTCACCACAGTACACAGAAACAAGGTAAAGAGAGGCAATAGAAATGATAAAACTACCACCATGCAATGGCGGTCTTAAACTTTGAAACACCACCGTCATCACAATACTTCAAGCATTAGATAATTACCTAAAAGAGTTTCAAACAAGTATGCAAAATTTATTCCACACATCCCACATAAAAATCTTATAAATAAACATACATGTTACTCCAATCTTTATTTTCCTCTTTGTAGGCTTTGTAATTTTTTTTAAAAGTGCAACCTTAACTTATCAAGCTCATAAATTTTTTTGTACCCTATGACTCGCTGATGTAATCTAAATTTCCTATGTATTCATTTTAGACCCATTTAGATTAACACTCACAATCATAATATGGATAGAGGTAGGTGCATGAAACTCTTACCTAAGAATCAAAGAAGAAATCTCAAGCTCTACCTGTTGAGAATTTACTTCATTGAATAGTAAAGTCTTAATACCATACTCCAATTTCTCTTCTTTTGGAGGTTAAGGTGAGAAAATTCTTACTCTACATGGTTCTCTCAGAAAATGCATTAGAGGTTCTTCCTCTTCTTGAAATTTGGTTACTAAATTGGCGTGATCCTCACCTACCTTATCCTTGCCATTCTTCTCCAAGCTCTTAGATGGTAAATCTCAAACGACCTTGCCATTTCTCATGTATAACATCCTTTTTTAGATTTGTCTCTATATTCACGCAATGTTCCTTGATCTTTTTCAACTGACATGTTGGCTAATGGCCTTGTTCTCAACCCTAAGTTCTTGAAAGATGCCTTTAGATCCTTTGTTCATGATGCTTGCTATTAAAGACTTGCCTCAATTTCATCAACAAACTTAAACACGATCTTCTCCAAACTAGGCTTTATCTCTTAAATTAAAGCTTAGAGTTTGAACTCTTTGAGTGGCTACCACATTGGATATTAATTTGGAATGGAATTCTAATTCCACCATGAATAGTTAGGGTAATCAAACCATCCCGAGTACTAGGAATTCCAGTAAGAATTAGTGTTTCTGTCATGATTACACATATAGTCAACTTGTTCGTATGACTGGGAAAAAAATTTACATTATTGACAACCTTTACTACCATACAATCCCCCACAATAATATCCAATGGTCTCAACCTGCACGTTAGCAATAATTGAATTAGCAATTATCAAAGATAAAATATCTAACTATGCATCTAACAAAGGCAAACTAGAATTCAAGATCGTTAGCTTTTGATTCCTCGATACAATGCAATAGCTTTATGTCAGAGAACCACTAAAGACAAGATTAGATGAGTATAAATTAAATAAAAAATAAAAAAATATATAGGAAAAATAAAATGCTAGTCTAACTAAACAGTGAAGAGTTCAATATTAACAAGTTAAAGTCTCCAACTATGGCGCCAAAAACTTGATGGGACAAACTACAAGTGCATAGTCATCATTATAGCACGCCAACGTCATCTCCAAAGGGACTTGTTGATTACCAAATATTCACCAACTAAAACTATCTAGACAAATTAAATTTGGCGAGTAGAAAATGGCCAACCAAAAAGTAAATAAATACTAATATTAATGGTAGTATAAATAAATATAATTTAAAGAGTAAGATTGGATTGTCGATATTAAATTGATAATTAATAAATAATCAATATAATTACTTAAATTCGAGAGGTTAAAATAATCTAAATTAACTAATAGCTTCTTTCAAGGTTTAATAGTCATACCTAATCAAATTTAATAACCTATTTTCATTATATTAAATCAAATTAAATTCATAATGTTCTATGCTAAACCAATAAAAGCCCTAAGAGATTATAACCTACTTTTGTGATTTAATTCTCCTATTCAATTGTTAAATTTTTTATTACTAATCTTCACCTTTTAGTTGTTTGATTATATATCTATGTCTAGTTAAATTAGTGATCAAATAACTCAACTATAAATGAATAACTAAAAATTGAATTCAAGCAATCAAAATAGGAATTAAATTAATTTATCACCAATTAACAATTTAAATCATATCAAATCCTAGAAAAAGAAATCCATTCACTTATAATAGCAGTAAAATTCAAGAAATATAATGCAAGAAATAAAATACAAGAAAATAAATAATATTAGACATAATAAATAATAATATATGGATAGAAAGATGAAATCCTAAATAAACACTGGAATCGAATGTCAAGAGTATGTATAAGATCTAAAACTACAACTAAATCTAAGAATTAATGAGAAAAATTTGAATTACATCAGTGGAGTTTTGGTCTACAAAGAGAGACACAAAGAGAAAGAGCAAGAGAGAGAGAAAGCCACCAGGTCCAACGTGTGAATAAAAAAATCTCCTGCAAAAGAAATCCGATCACGCGTTTGATTATTCAATAACCACTTACCAGCTTGCATTGTCAAACTATGCAGTGTTTTTGCTCTCACTGGGCATTTAAATGTATGTTGCACAAACATGTAGGTTTCTTTTTTTATCCAAAGTCAAAAGGAGGTGATCTTAAATATGTTGGAAAACTGAAAAGAATATCTATAGCTTTTGTTATTTACACTTATCCAAATTACGATCGCATCAAAAGTAAAATTCTTCACTTTTTCAATCAAATATAATTGTCTTCAAAATTAATAAGACCATATACATGCTAAGTTCTTTTCAATGCCTGCTCAAAGTTTTCATATTATCTCATATTAGCCTTTTTTGTATATATGGAATGCACCTTCAAAACAATATGCCAAAGAGTGCGGTATTCACAAATCCAATAGAAAACCTAACAATATACATAGATAATTCATGGAAATAGACATATATCAAGAGTAAAAAACATTCAAATATCAGTCTTTTTACCAGTTTATCATTCAACCAACTCTAATATATGCCCACAAGTGGTTTTGCTTTCATTGTCAAACTACTCCAAAAGAAAAGATTACAACACTAGCACTTAAGTCTACCTCTAGATCGATGCTCACCATAACTAGCTCTAGTTGTGCACCCCAAGTACAAACTCTTGTGCCCGTTATCGAGTACACTATTACCCCATACACAATATGTATAAATGAAGGATACAAAGATTTTTGAACTCTCTTCCTTATAATAAGTGTATAGTTTTTGTTTGCACTAAACAATGTAGATTAGTAAATCTCTAGAACTTAGACTTCTCTCAATTTTTCCTTTCTCTAGTTTGGTTGAATTCTTATGTTATTATTATTCTCTTCTAATCAACTCTATTTCATTCATCGTTCTACTTTCTTTTAGTGTTCTTTCCTCCTTTTATAGTATCTTGGACAATAGGTTAGCAGTTATTTTCTTTAGAAATGTTTCATAATTTGTTCCTTATTCGCCAAGTTTATTCCAACCGTGGAGAATATTTCTTCAACTTCTAATTTCCATAATCTTTAATATTTTGCTCCTCAGTATCTTGCAGTTGCATTATATGACAAGATATGAGATCACACAAAATCATTGTTTATGAGATCATCTTTCCTTATTTAGCATTCTTTCTTTATCCTAGTGTAGTCTAAAATCCTTTGATATTTCTTTCTTTGTATGGTTTCTTGAAGATCTATAATTTTTTATTTTATGTTGTCTTCATAATACCTATTGTTGTGATTGCCTTAGCCTTATGTCCATTATGACTTGTTCCAAGTGTTGTTCTTGGTTCTTTACTTAAACCTAATCTTAACAAAACATCCAAGCACATACATCTATATAATATGTAAGCCATAAAATCAAGCAATCACTAATATTTATGTTTAGGATCATCAAAATACATGGAGACCTAACAAATTATCTTTCGAGAGAAGGCAACTCTTATAGGAGTTAGCTCTCAAGACTTAAAAGATTTCATTGATGCCAAAACAATTACACGCATGGGTTTATATAGTTCTCAACAATAACAACCCATAATCATTTGCCTTATTTAATAACCAACAAAACCCTAACAACTTGATCATGAATCGACAATTTAATAAGCAAGCTATTGACATCTCACCTAGATAAGATAATGGAAAAAATTAATATTCTAAAGCCCTCCTAATGACCCGACTCATAACAGGCCATTTTTTTCATTTAGTGACTAATGCACAAGTATAAGACATTCTCCTCAAGTAGCAACATATCTAGGCGTGGTCAAGGTTCAACTTGGATACTTTTGGGTATGAGACTTGCAGTATATATTAGATTGGGAAGCTTAGATTGGTGTCTTTTGGGCACGTGACTTGCAACATACATGTATTAGGCTAGTAGCACTTGCATCACTACCTTCCCTAGAAAATTAACTTTATCCTCAAGGTTGAAGCATGGTGAACTTGATTGGAGTTTAGTGTGGTCTTCCCATGTGGCTTTAGTGGGTGACAAACTTTCCCATTGGATCAAAACTTAAGGTAACTTTTCTTGTTAACCTTAACTTTCCTAGTCACCAAGTGTTAGAAGAGTTGATAAGTTAGACTAGAGTCAATGACCGGGAGAGGCAAGGGGTAGTTTGAACATTTGTTAATTTTAGCCACCATTTCAAGAAGGAGATTTGGAACACAAGATGAACTTTCGTATACGAGGGAAGCTCAAGTCGGTATGCAACAAGACTAACTTGGGCAATAATTTTTAAGAGACCAAAATATTTCTTTGTCAAATTGTTTGATGCATGTTGAGCTAGAGAGTTGACGATAAGATTAAAATTTAAAAATACCAATTGGCCCTTTCAAAACTATCTATCCCACCGATGTTTAACTCTCTAATTCTTCATCCAAATTTGAGCACATAATTGATTCATTTTAAGGTGATAAATCGCATTTTTATAATTCCCTAACTCTATATCAAGAGTGATCAAATTAGTGGTACCATCAATGTAAGGTAAGAGTATAGGGTGAGGATGGTTATAAATAGTCTAAAGAATGGTTGTATTATAACACCTAAAATTTTACATTTAAGAATATTTATTTTGTTGAAGCTTAAATATAAATATACTAATGTTATCATCACATCTAATATAAACAAAGTACAACGAATACCTAAACTATATCCAAGGCTAAAAGCAACTTATACCCTAAGATCAAGTATAGATGACACCTAATCCAAGACTAATATAAGATTATAAAATAATCTAAAAGAATAAACGATTAAAGATCAACAAGAATTGAACGAAGAAATAGGAGATATATATACAGGCAGAACTATTCAAAATAAGATAAGAACTCCAAAGCAAGGCCAACAAAAAGGAGATATAGAGTATGACTTAAGTACCAAAAATATAATCATATCCTAATACAAAACAAACACCAATAAGGTGTAACCAAAAACCCTATTCTAAACCCACCCTCACCACAATGTCTATGTCCTCTAATACCTGTACATGATAATTTAAAAAATCTTAGCATTAGTACAACAAACAATTTAAGAAAACATTACTAAAAGTTAAACATGCTCACGTAGAAGACATACAAAAACATGCTAAAGAAGAAGAATAGAAAATCATGCTACCACGTAAACCACAACTCACTATTCACATATAACATGCAGTCACTGCTAAACAATCATAACATACATAATTCACAACTGAACATGGCACACCAATTAGTAACGTGAAATAGAAGATACCATAGGATATTGCGGGTAAAACCATGGAAGGACATACTATAACGGATGAAACATCTAATCATCATCAATACAAACGACACGTGTTATCATATAGAAGAAGCATAAATCACAAGAAAATCATGAAATGGCATAAATAACATGAACTCACAGAAAGAAATCATAGCTAAAACACTTACATGCAGGGTTAACTACGTATTTTGTCTATTTCCAACATTATTACACAATCCATTTAATTTATTTATCTAAGAGGAATTTTTTTAATTCAAAACACTAATAGCAAAGACATAATCTAAAGCGCTGTTGGCTAAGGAAATTTCGATTCATGGAGAACACTCAAACATTATGTACCAATACACTTTATATGGCTCGTAGGTAACTTATAAAGTAAAGATGTCTTGCTGACACACTACTAACACAACACTTACTATATAAATGAAAAAGACATTTATTAAACAACCCTATCCTGATGGTCAAACCGAAGCTACTCGCCTAAATCCAAATTCAATCTTTCACTTGAATTATTAGTATATTTTAGATATATTAATTAATCTCATCACATTCCAGATTTGCACAGCACTTGTGGAAAACAAATATTATTCACATAAAATACTATTTATTAAACCGATATATCTTGCGAAACACTAAGGTAACAAACATAAATTATTTATTCACCTTAGTCACGATTTAAATCAATTACTATTTAAGCAAAATAACTATGAAAGTCAAGGACCATTAACCCAAAGATCACACTAAAAAGCCTTTATTTATGCCATATTAACCTTAATTCATTAAATTTTAATAAATATGAAATAAACATGAAATAAAATTCATAAATCATGAAAATTAGATCTATGCATAGTTCACTAATAACATAATAAAACTTATAAATCAATTCAACAAAAATAATTTACATGTAAAATGATTCTTTTACCCCAAAAGTCCTAAAAACAAGATTGAGTCATAACATGTACCCAACGAAAATTCACATACATACCAAACGCGGCACGCATTACACATTAGAACCTTAAAAACTCGGCCAAATTGCATATCAGATATAAAATATCCAAAATGCTCCTAGGTATGCTCAAATTTTAAAGTAGCCAAACAAAGTCTAAACATGGTCAAAACCTAACATATTATATATCAAAATTTATCTAATACACTTGATGAATCCAATGGTAGCATCAAAAGTGGGCCGAGAGGTAGCATATAAGGCATAAAATGGTCATTTCCTTCACAAATCCTGCAAAACTCATGCTAGCACATAACTTCTACCTAATCTTAGTTTAGTTGTATTTACCTAGATTCCAAGCTCCTACCTAAGCAAATACTCACCCACTTCTAAGCCATTATCCTCCTCTTGAACACCTTTGACGTAAAACAACAAGAAGTGTTAAACACTTCAAAATACATCAAGAATCAACAAAAGCAACAACAAAAGGTAAGGAAAACACATGCATATCAAGGAATAGATGATCTTGAATTAGAGAAGAGGAAACATTATTTTCCTCAAGATACTGAAAGCTTTAACACACCTTTGCTTAATTAGAAAAAAATAAGCTAAAACCTATACATACATATATATATATAAAGAGGGCTATGGCTTTCTAAGGCTTCCAAGAGCTCTCCCAAGACTTGTGAAATAAAATGAAAGGCTTAGAAAAAATAGAGGCTAAGTTAAAGGTTTTATTATGTAAATAATTAACAAAAATATAAATGGAAAAGGGGGTATTTGGCGGCGATACCCATGTATTTAGGTTTAAACATCCACAAGACTAAATCTTTATTTGCAATTTTTAGAGTGTTACCTATGCCAATACTAAAATTTAATCGATGGAAGCACACTTATCCATTCATTGAAGTCCCCCAATCACTGCTTTAAGGTAAATTTTGAGGCAGCAGTTGACAGCATTGGACTAGTCATTGACTTTGGGACAGTTAGTTGTGCTCATTTTGAGTGCAATACTGTGCCAACGACATAATTCTTTCAAAAAATGGCTAGTAAAAAGAGTTTCATGATTAGAGACGATTGACTGAGCATAACAATAAAGGCATATTAATTATTGGACAAAATAATCACTCTATCTAATAGCATTAATTCTAACAAGTAAAGCACAAAATTGTACATACTTTTTAAGCTTATAAACAATAACCCAAATTACCTCTTTACCGGTTAAAAGGAACCAGGGTAATGAAATATGTAGCAATGTCTTCCCAAACATGATATGACACCAATAGAGATTGTAGAAGGGCTTTTGGTTCAACAACTCAGCCTTGCACAAATGCCCGAACATCCTTAGCGAGAGTAGATTAAAAGAAATTGACTATAACTCTTGTGGTGTCTTTGAAATACCAAAATGCCCTCAAAATAAGGATCCATGGAAGACGTTGATTATTCAGTGACATAACTTTGGTTTTTTGGGCACCATGATTGGCCCTTGGTATAGTAGGATGCCATGATGTAGATTATGCCCATCAAGCGTATTTGATTTTTCCTATAATTTAACAATAAATTTACCTAAAAAAAGGATCCAAAAGGATGGAAGTCTTAATCAAGTGAAGTAAAACTAACACTAGAGTTGTGAGTACCCTCAATTTAGCCTTTAGAGGGGTCACCGACTAACAAGATAAAGTGTCCATCGCAATATTTGAGGAACCAAATTTATTGATGGTCTATATATTAAAACCTGACAATTTGGTAAGCCAATTTTGTTGTTCGGCCATTTGGATAGTTTGGTTAATGAGTTGTTTGAAGTTTTTATGATCAGTGTATATGGTAAAAGTGCTTCTTATAAGGTATTGACACCACTTGTGAGCAATGGATGTGATGACATACATCTATTGTGAGTAGATGTAGGAAATTTGAAGGTGAGGCTACAGGCATTTATAAAGGAAATAAATTAGGTGGTGTTGCTAGGATAGAGCAACCTCGATGGCAACATTAGAGGCATAGGTTTTGACCAAGAAAGGTAAGCTAAAGTCTTGGAAGAAGAGAGAGGGAGTGAAGATCATGGTTTGTTTTAGGAGATCGAAGGTTGCTAGAGCCTCAAGAGTCCAACGGAAGGTTTGTGTTAGGCTATCTTTTAGCAGATAGGCAAGAAGGTTGGTAATGGAGGTCCAGGAAGCGTCTCATAATAGTGACAAAGGTCGGGATTGGCAAGATGGAAGACTTCAATTTTATTTAGGTCAACTCGAACCCCATGCGCCGAAATGACATGCCTTAGATACTCAGTAGTGGATTGGTAGAATGAACACTTAGTCATTTTGGAAAAAAAAAATGATGGAAGGATAATAACAGTAGGATAACCCAAAGATGGGTGAGGTGGATGGTTGGGTCTAGGCCATAGTTTTAAAAACCAAATCGATCATCAAACTGGTATATCATAATTAATTTACTAGTTTAATAGTCGAGTCAGTGATACATATTATGTCAAAAAATATGAAACATAAAAATAAAAATAAAAATCAAGGTAGACGTGAATTAATCGGCTTCCTATCGATTTTTTAACCAACTTACTGATTTTCACCAATCTGACTGGTTCTGAACTCCTAATGATCGATACATGGAATTTGACCAAAGGTCTGACCGGTTTGTTGATCTTTTTAAAACAAAGTTTTGGGGTATAGATTAGAATATCATCAAAGAATACTAAAACAAAATTTTGGATAGGTGGAATAAATTAATTAAAATGGATTGGAAAGTGAAGAGGGCATTGGAGAGACTAAAAGACATTAGTACAAACTCTTAATGACCTTCGTGGGATAGAGCAACCTCGATGGCAACATTGGAGGCATCGGTTCTAACCAAGAAAGGTAAGCTAAAGTCTTGGAAGAAGAGAAAGGGTGTGAAGATCATGGTTCGTTTAAGGAGATTGAAGATTGCTAGAACCTCAAGAGTCCAACTGAAGGTTTTTGTTAGGCTAGCTTTTAATAGATAGGTAAGAAGGTTGATAAATGGTAATGGAGGACCAAGAAGCCTCTCACAGTAGTGATAAAGGTCAAGATTGGCTAGATAAGAAAGACTTCGATTTTCTTTAGGTCGACCCGAACCCCATGTTTTGAAATGGCATGCCTCAAATACTCAATAGTGGATTGGTAGAATGAGCACTTAGGCTCTATTTGGTTCTAAAAAAAAATCTAAGGGAAATAAAATTAAAATCAAAATACTCTTTTTTAAACTTTGCTCAAAGAAAATCAAATAGTTAATCTTTAGTAATTTTATTCCTCATTCCTTTTCTATTTTATTATTTCATGTAAACCAAACACACAAAATTATTTTCCACTTTATTTTCTTTCTTTTCTTTAAAAATTTCCATGAACCAATTGGAGCATTAGTGATTTTGTCAAAAAAAACTTTCAAAAAAATCACAAAATGTACAATACTTTATGTTAAAATGTATTAACAAGCCTATATATGAGTAAGCTCAATATTTGTTCATTTACTAAACGAACCTAAAAATAAGGATTGATCATGTCTCATTTAATTAAGTAAACAAACCAAATTAAGCCTTTCTCAAGTTGTTTCAAACTGGCTAGCGAACCGGCTTCATTTGTTTACTGCCCTAAGATTGCCAAGAATCAATCCTACTATTTATAATCTCTTCTCATTCTAAACAGTCATAACACGACTTACATTCCAACCTATGGGAAGATGAAGGTATCCGATGATGTGGGATTGATGTAATAATGGGTATTTCCAGAGTCAACGAGGGTAACTATTAGCCCATTGTTGATGAAGGATGAATTGCAAGATGTACCAAGAGGACACGAAACAAAATCGGTGGTTGTTGTCTCTATTTCAAGATTGTCATGAGACTCATTCACGAGACCCAAGGAGAATTGTGGCACCTCGCAGCAACAAGCTAGACGATACTCACATCACAATTAAAACATAACCCTTGGGCTTTTTGCTTCTAAAATTCAGCTAATGTAAGGCACCTTGATGAATAAGAGGGTTGGGTTGGATTTTTTTTTATAGGAGAGCAACAGGAGATCGATAAAGTAAGGGTGGTCTTGGTGGTGGTGCAAAATATGCAACTATGGTAGGGGATTTAGGGCGACTTGGCCAATTAAAAGGAGCTTGTGGGTCTTGAAATTTATCCTCAATACGTTTTGCTAAGGCAATGACGCCTAATTGGTTCAAGGCTTCAAGATTGCTAGCTCTTTTTGGATTTGTGGATTGAGGTGAGAGATGAAACAATTGAGGACTGACCCTAGTAGCATGTCAGAAATGTGATTTCAGAGGTTCTCAAAGGTTGATTGATAATCAACTATTGTGGAGGTTTGGGTAACTTTAAACAATGAGGCTTGGTAATTTATGTAAAATAATGGTCCAAATTGCTGCTCGATTGCATGACCCAATGAAGTCCACAAAGTCATTTATTGGTTTGATACATCCACTGAAATGAAGGCTTTCTATCACAAAAAAGAATAGTCAAGACTAATTTTCTCTTCATTAGGTATAGATTGATATGTAAAATAACGCTCTACTTGGAAAATCCGGTCAAATGGGTTAGTGACGTCAAAGGTGTTGAGTTCACACTTGAGATGGTGAATTAGGAGTGGGTTTTGTAGTAGGCTCTAGTGGCTACACTCAACAAAATCAAATTTCATATTAACTAGGTATGATAGTAATTAAAAATACACATCTTATTATGTATTTAAAGCTTTTAAAAATATATTATTATTTAAATTTTTCTTATGTTTATTACTTTTATTGTGATCTTACTTATTCACCAACCCAACTCTTTATCAACACAACCCAACTCTTTTTCAACCTGACCCATTATCAACCCAACGGAACTTGGCAAAACCAAATTTCATATTAACCAGATACGATGCTAATAAAAAAATACAAATCTTATTATGTATTGAAAACTTTTAAAAATATAGTATTATTTAAATTTTACTTAGTTTTCTTACTTTTATTGTGAACTTACTTATTTACCAACGATATTCTAACTTTACCTATTTTTTCATGTAAAAACACAACATTAAAAAGTTATAATAATAAATACATAGCAATTAATACCACATTGTTAATCATATGCTTACATAAAATTAAACTTAATGATTGCCTACGAGGTTAACGAGTTAGATTATTGTGGTGGTTAATGTTCGATTTGACCCAAATCTAAATTGATTCGATCCAGAATTAACTCGGCCTAAACCCATCCCGACCCATTAAAATCTAAAAAGGCCCAATTCGCCAAGTTAACCCAAATCTAATGCATTAAATTAACTTGAACATGAAATCGCCCAAATACAAGTTTACTCAACCCAAACCCAACCCAATAGGGATGTAAACGAGGTGGGTTTAGGACAAGTATGCCCATACTTGTATTCGTACCCGATAAGAGAATTCGTACGCATACCCCAAACGGGTATCCACTAACACATCCTTATCCATATCCGTTAAATATCTGTTATCCAACAAATAATTCGTTTACCCGTTAACGAATATTATCCGGCGGATAAATCCATCACCCCACGAATAAATCCATTTAGAGTTAAACCAAATGACAATTTTAACCTCAATTTATACTATATTTATTTTAAAATTAAGAGTAAAAAGATAATTATATATATGATAAACAAGTACGGATATAGATATAGGTATAGGTATGGACATCACATACCTGTATTCGTATCCGAATCCGACGGGCATTTTTTTATATCCTTCATATCCATTTAAGTATCCAACAGATAAAACCTATCGGACTTCGGATAAAATCTATCCCGTTTACATCTCTAGACATGACCTGGCTCGAATCGAAACTATCTTGATCAAAACCCGACCCGGCCTAATAAATTAATCCAATACAACTTGGATCTGCAACGATCCAATTCCAACACGCTCGATTCAATTGCCACCTATACTCAAAACTACATATTTGATAAAACTCATTCTTCCATTTTATATCAACATATTATCATATAGAATCCTAAGCATAGTTTCAAAAACTGAATTGGCCATCAAATTAATATCAATTGAATTATTTGTCAGTAGAACACATTAGGTGTAATAATAATAATAAAAAAACATAGCTAATTCTAGCTGGTTCTTAAACCAAATTTTGGCCAATTCACCTATTTTTAACTAGGTTGACCATTTTTTGGCTCCTAAAGATCATAAGAGGTGACCTAGTTGGCTCGGCAGTCAAACTAGCCAATCTAGTCTAGTTTTTCCCTAGGCTTTTAAGTGTTTTTTGGAACAATATTAGGGAAATGCACATCTTTAACATGAGAACTTACGGCACTTATGTATGAATTGAGAATGGCATGGATAACAGTAATCTCGCTACAACTTATAACAGGTTATCCAACAATTCATGCAATAAGACGATAGAGCTACATAGAATGAGTTCGTTCATACCGTGTATGCACTAGGGTGGCAACTTTGCACCAGTTGATTGGAGACCTGCTTGAACTTTGCTTGAGAAATGGGTCTCTAGTCTACACATCAACCAGCGAGACCAATTCAGATCCAGATACCAGCATGACAATTTAGAGGGCAATACACCAAAACGAAATGACAAAACATGCCTCACAGCACATTTAAAGTATATGGTGTCAGGATTGTTGTAAGTGCGAGCATTGAGAAACATTCTCCTAACGTCGGCAATAAACATATCCAATGTCATGTAATATTGCTCCGACTCTACCCTCTTTGACATAGTTTTCAAATCTGCAGCGCGTGAATAAAAAAAATGACAAGTATTACAGGGAATTCAATAGAAGCAAACTCATTAAAGCATCTATGAATTAAAATTACATGAAGCTTTCTTCCTCCATCACATGCAATTGATTCTAGGCATCGTTCAAAAGGCAATGTTAAGAAGTAGGACACGTTTGTTCATAGTCGCTAAAGTTCAACCCAAAATAAAGTACAAATTCTAGCACTCATAGAATTGAGAAATTAAGGGCTAACTTAGAATAGTGGAAACTTTTCGTTAAAAATGAAATAAAAAACTGAGATTTCTTACCAATGGGATCTTTAATGATGTCATAATAGTCAGGCACATCGAGTGGATCAACAGGTTCTTTGAATGGCCATGAATCAGGATGGTCATGCATAATCTGCTAGATTGAAGAAACAATTCAGCCAGTTGTTCCCAAACACGAAAAAAAGAGGTAATCACACAATCAATAACGGATTATTCATTTTTAGTTAAGGAAAATAGATAACACATGGCATTGCAAGATGGCCTACAATTTGGTTTAGGAATTGCACAAAAGCGAAGCGCCACGGCCTGACTCTTCCTATAGAGTCATGTGCGGCCCTTGGCCTTACCTAGTCACAACCCTTGTGTAAGGCTAAGTCAAGTCGGCCTAATTAATGGCCAGTTAGGAGTGCAAGTGGTATGGAACACAAGAATTGTGAAGAAAAATGTTTTGTATTACAAATGAATGTGTATAAAAATAAAGATCTAGAGTGCACCTCTATTTATAGTTAAGGTCCCTTAGCCCCTTCCACAAAAGAGAGGATTCTAGAATTTTAGCACAATACAAGATAAGCCTAGGTATTTCTCTTCTAAATTATTCTACTACCTTCCCATACTGAGGAATTTTAGGAATTTCAGACCTTCCCTTGAAATATCTCCCCTATATAAGAGTGCTTTAGAACACTCCACTTCCTTTCTCTTTAATCTACAATATTCCATAATAGTATAGATTATTCCATATATATCTAAGAGTCTAGAACCTTCTAGAATGCATTAGAAAATTTTAGAGTCTATTAGACCTCTGTAGTACCTTCCTGCCAACTTGAGTGTCCCAAACACATCTAACTCAACCTTAATGAATCCCACGGGGCCCAAAGTTGCCACTTCGTGATTGAAGGCTGCTTTAGCTACAGTTTCATTCTCTCACCAAAAGGCACACCCAAGCAAAACATTCTCTATTACCTGAAGCATACTCGTCCGACATTTGAATAACTATCAATGCAGCCAACTTCTAGACAGGGCTTTTAACCCCACTATTAATTAGCACAGGAAGCAATTAGTCCATGTGCACAATATAAGGGAATATTTCATGACAATTCATACGTGGATAAGAAATCTTGCAGAATGAAAGTCCAGACACATTGATCATTTAAAACTGGCAAATGATCTACTTAAATCAGGAAAGGAACCAAGTATGGATGCGAGTCACACAAGCAGCAACAGGCCCTAAGGAGGCTGGGTAGATAATTGAATTAAGTATGGGAGATTGTATTTGCTGACCCAATGTTGCACGGGGATCGGAAGAAACAAAATCAGCAATTCTTCAGACTATATTATCTATATATATACATATATAAGCAGTCCGATATATAGTAAAACCTAAGGATAAATTGTGAATTTAGATTAAATTATAACTTTAATGGGCTATTATATGAAGGGAAATGATATAACTAGGTCGAATTTGAATTAACTTAAATTTCTCTTACTTTTCTCCAGGCCAAACTAAACTAGCCCAAATAGAAATGAAAACAGTAGTCCTAACATACTATCATTACCTCCTTACTTTTATATAGATATGTCATACTGTCACTCCTTTGACATTCTTTCCATTCCCTTTTCACTCTCTTAGACTGTCACTCAATTGACAAGCTACTTCCTACGTCCTTCCCTTATCCTTCCCTTTCCCAGGTCATAACTTTATTTGCATTCGCTGATTGATTGAGGCTGCCTGCCTTTAATAACTTTGATGTAGGAATGGTTGAGAGAATGAAAAGATTAGGTTAAGAATGACTAGTCATGAATGTCTTTGCTGTATTTTCATGTCAGTAAGTACTTACCATACTTACTAAAATCCCCATTCAATCCTACAATTCTACGATGTCAAATAGTTATAAAAATTTATGATTCTAAAGTAAATTCTTATGACCTTAGGTAAAATCCTACATAATAACTATAAATTTTATCGATTTATCTCCAAATCTATTTTCTCTCTTATTCTACATATATTTCTTTCTTAATTATGTGATTCACCCTATATTATTTTACATCATGTCTCGAAAATGAGTTGAAGCAAAAAAAATATAACCGAGAAACCACTATGACAATTAAGTTGATTTCTAAAGTAAAATGTTGGTAAAGAATGTAATGTCCATCTAAATACTAAAATAAATATATTTAATTTTACAATATTATTAATTACCAAATTCTATTGAATTCAAAATTTAATATGTTTTTTATGGTTACCTTTGCTTCATAATGCAAATAAGTTTTAGTTTATGGCGTACACATGATTTATATAGTAACTTAACGTGTGTGCATATAGCCAAAACTTCTTTTTCCTATCTTGATTCATCAAAATTTTAAACAATTTTTTGGGATTTTGTTCTCTTAAATGATATAAAATACTATCATCTCATTCTCACCTTTATTATCGTCTACTTTATTTATTCTTTGTGTGTTCTTCTTAATGTTAAAAATAATGCCAATTTTAAACATAATGAGTTGTATGTTACCTCTACCCATAATCCCATTGTAATTTCCACCTTTTATTTTATAATTTATTTTTTATATTCTTGACTTAATATAATTCTTAGTATGTAAAATGACTTCCACAATTTATGCTTCTTATAAGTTGCTACAACTCAATTGGTGACAATATGAGAGTTTAAGAGTATAATTTGTGTGTTCTTGTAACTTTAAATATATTATTCATAGCATACAAGTATAGAAGTTTCATATTTTTTATGACTTTTGTAGGATTTTACCATCCTACGATCCAATTCCACAATCCGATCCTAATTTTTTAAATCGATCACATGTATAATCTTAATTCTAACAACCTTAGTCCCCACCCCCTCCTATTTCTTGTTCCTCTCCAAATAAAATGGTTCTGTCATATCAATCAAGGTTTCAGCTCGTGTTTCCATCCTGAACATTTCAGGGACATGAAACACATACCAACCCCAGTGTACAACACAGGGTATAACAGCACAGCTTTCCTCAAGACCGAGAGGATTAAAAAAAAAAAGGCAATGTCTGCTAGGGTAGCCTAAAGGCTTAGAAAACCAGGGTGGTCAAAAATTATTGATCCCCCAGGATATGGCTATCATTAACCCTAAATTTCTATCTGACATGGAAATCCCAGTTTTATACTCCAAAACCGGTAAGCAGGGTAAGGGAGACCTGCCTTTATAAGAGAGCGCATGAACGTAGTCAATGATTTCTGACTAGAAGAACCATCTCCAGAATTGCTCGATGGCTTAAACCGTGAATGGCCATATTGATCAGGTGTCCACCCAGCTTCCCCTGTCATAAACATTGGGTATTTTTGGTGCTGAGATAAGAGACAGGAATTCCCAGCCTTCCATATTGAACAGTTAATGCAGGGAAAGAACGAGATATGAGCACAGATGACAGAATCTTACTCAACCCTGGGATATCTTCAATCTTGATGACCTTTTTAGGAATACCAGCCTCTTTCTGGTCAGAAACAAGACTAGTAAGAAAATAATGAAACAGAGTTGACACAAAAAACATGAAAATAAAGCTATGAAAACACAAACTAGTTCATCTTGCTAGCATGA
The DNA here is from genome assembly GCA_030549775.1 of Tamarix chinensis. Taxonomy (NCBI): domain Eukaryota; kingdom Viridiplantae; phylum Streptophyta; class Magnoliopsida; order Caryophyllales; family Tamaricaceae; genus Tamarix; species Tamarix chinensis. The sequence continues at coordinate 6,377,554 of CM060179.1, read as the reverse complement.
CAGCCTCAACACCATTTTCTCAACACCAATATTATGTCAACCCAGAAACAATTAGGGCATAAATGAGGGATGTTCATAATACAGTCCAAACCCGAAAAACGTAAACCAAACTGGACCAAACCTTAAATTTACAGTTTGTTTAACTGTTTTGGTTTACAAATTACAAAAATGGATTGGTTACAGTTTTGAAAATTAAATTACAATTTATAAACTGTAAACTATATATATCATAGATTCAAAAATCGGACTAGTCATCGAATCGATATCATAACTGATTCACTGGTTTAGTGGTTGGACCAGTGGTACAAATTACGTCAAAAGGTGTAAAATATATAAAAAATTAAACTACTCATGAATTTGACTGGCTTCCAACCAATTTTTGACCGGTCTGACTTACCGGTTTTTTGATCGATTTATCGGTTTTTACTGGTCCAATCGGTTCTTAACCGGTTCCGAGCTCCCGATAATCTACATGGAATCTGACAAATAACCTGATCGGTTCAAGACCGCCCAGTCCAATCCAAGTTTTAATACTATGATATATATACGTATATGATATTTCTTAGTATACCAACTTCCTACTTCCAAATGGTAAATTATAATTTGTAATATTCTTTTTTCTTGTGTCGTCATACAACAACACTAAAAAAATTCTTCTCACTTTTTCCTCCTTTTCTCTAAACATTATGAAATTATCTTAATGTTGATATTATACTAATATTAGAGTTTAAACTATAAATTGGTAGTAGATTTGTAAAAACATATTGTAGATTTGATTCTAAACTATAAAAATATAATTTTTCATCTATAAACTAAATGTTAAACTAAAAGTTAAAGCTCAAAGTGCATGAACAGCAAACCAAACCTAAACCAAATCAAACTGCAAGCCAAAATTATGGTTTGGATTGGTTTGTTATATTAGAAAACTGTTTAGATTGGCTTAGGGTACTTAGAAAACAGTTTGGATTGATTTAGGGTTTAAGAAAATGGTTTGGTTTGGTTTGGTTTGATAATTGATATTATTTTTCAAACCATAAATGGTTTGATGTTGTTTGAATCCAAAACTGAATCAAACCAAAAATGGTCTGGTTTGGTTTGAGATTCTTTTTTAAACCAAATCGTATACACCCTGACTCGTAGAGGCAAGTACCTTTTGGAAATCAATCCCAGTGTAGATGGTATGACAGTTTGACAGCTCTTTGATCTTCTCATCAATTGCCTACAATAATCAGAGCAAAATGAAGTTACTGCAAAGCTCAGCAGTCAAGGTCCACAGTCAAAGTATTGGTTACCATAATCAGTATTAATTATTTTCATTCTCAATTTCTTAAAACCCAATATCCCAAGTAAAAGGGGATAAGCCAGAGTCAACCACTGTTAAAACTATATTTGTAACCTCATATGCAACAGTTCAACAACACTTATTCAAGTGAACACAGGGAAGAAATCATCACCAGGATTACTTCTCTTTCACAATGAATCATAGTTGACAAATTAGAGTAACGAAGCTTCAGATCAATATTGCATTGCATAAGAATTCCTCCATCATAATCAGTCTTAATTATTTTCATTCTCAATTTCTTGAAGCCCAAAATCTCAAGTAAAAGGGAATAAGTCAGAGTCATCTACTGTTAAAACTATATTTGTAACCTCAGTTCATCAACACTGATTCAAGTGAAAGCAAGGAAAAAATCATCTCTTGATTACTTACTTGTCTTTGACGATGAATCATAGTTGACAAATTAGTGTATGGAAGCTTTGGATCAATATTGCATTGCATAAGAATTCCTCCGTCATAGTCTTTGATATACCTAAAGATCATAAAACATGTAGCTTGTTGACTCGCACTGACGAATACATGGCAGACAATTTCTCATGGAGCATGAATGACCAATCACCAACAAGAAAAGAGGTGTTTGTGTGTGGAAGATTTCATTTTTTCCATGAGAAGTCAAAGTGTCAGAAGATACCAAGCTTCCAAACCAACACAATCAAACTAATAAACTATGAAAACATACCCATGCCATATCTCTTTCTCCAAGCTGATCTCCTTCGTAAACCCCTTTAGGCAAAGAGAAATCAAGTAACATTCAGTAAAACCAACAGGGTAAAGGACTCAACAACTCCAGCCACACACACACAAAAGAAAAAAGGAAAAAAGATAAAAACAAGCAAAAGAACTCAATAGTTCCAAAAGGGGGGAAAAAGGAATACCACTATCACATAAAACACCCTAGAGGGAACAAAAAAAGGAGAAAAAAGATTTATCCATCACACAAATTAGTGCTCAGATAATAAATAACACAGTTCCCTTCACATATAAGCACAATAATTATGACCAGTAACAGAATTCAATATTACACAGCTCCTTATAGTAAGTTTTCCCAGACCTACATTATACATAAGTAAAATTTGGGTAAATAATAGAAAGCAATATCCTTCTCCAAGTCAATATAGGAAAATTATGGATCAGATCCATCTAACTGAAAAAAGAACAGAAAACAAGTAGAACAGAACCTCTAGCAATCACAGCTTATCTAAAATCCAACATAAAACATCACAAATGTTAAGACAAATCTTTTTCAACTTTAGGAGAGGATTATGCTCAAATTTAGTGGACACTAAAATATCATGGACTAGGAAGTAACAATTGTTCATTGACCACTTCTAAAAGGCCCAAATTTATCAATTGACATGCCCAATCAGATGAATTGACAAGAAGGATTCAAAAACCATCACTGATTAACTTATCCAAGGGAAGATTCCATGCTATAAGACAAATAAATTTCAGGCATCTTCAAGTCATCCCTCCAATGTATAGCTGAGACCCTAGGTCAGGGAACAAAATTAATATAAATGAAAATTTTACTGCAGAAAACAGTGTAGTATATCTGCATTACACCACTTCCAATCCATGTAGAATTATCTAAGGTCATGACTATGACAGCTCTTAGTAAGTGATGTTGTAACACTAGAAGAGGAGACCAAAAGATTACACTAATAGACCTGCTTAACAAAGTAGCCAACAGCATTGTTGTCTGCATATGTTAGAAAATGAGTTAACCCATCAGCATCACGAGCATGCTGCTTTAAGTGATTCATCAATCTGGTTCCATAACCTTTGACTTGTTCATCTGCTGTTATTGCGCAAAAGGCAATCTCTCCAAACCTTTGGCTGGAGATAGAGATAGGGAATTAGATAGGCTAATTGAAAACCAATGTTTCAAGAAATAAAGGGAGATAAAGAGTGAAAAAGATGAATTTAATCAACCAAGTAGGGGTAGTAAGCTGACATTACAAAAAGAGAGTGCAACTTAAGACACTTGACAATTGGCATAGGTCGAAATGCAATAAGACATTACAGATAAGCAACTTTAATGTCACCCAACAACGTTACTCGTAGCACCTGCCTAATAGCCTTCAAACTGCTTAATGCTTTATGATGCAAGTACTTGTACAACCCTAATGAAAGTAATCGACCAGTTTATAACCATATTGCAGTAGACCAACTTAGCACTGTCTTCTAGAGTTTAGGATGTAGCAAGTCCAATATCCAAGAAAGAAATCGTAAGAAAGCAACGAGCAGAGATTTCTCATTAAAAATAAACCCATGCCATGTGTCTTATTTCTTATTTTCTTGGGGGGTCCAGTCAAGTTTTGTATCAGCTGGTGCAACTGGTAACATATCAGAGGCTACAGATACCATTCTAAATCAATAAGGTGCTTATGCTATAAACAAGGTTGAAAGGCACTTGAAAGTGAGATGCCTTTCAGAATATTAAGACCGTACAGTTCACTCACAGACACCAAAAGATGCATACACATCATTCAGATAAATAAAATTGGAAAAACCCCAGTAAAAAGTAAGAGCAAAGAAGACAAGAATTCTTGAAAGTTCTAACATTGCTGACCAACAAGTAAAATAAGGGGAAATGCTCATCTTTCTAGCCAGACAAAGACAGTAAAGTGAAGATGACATCATCTAAAAATGGCCTTTACCTGGCATATGGACGGTACGTAATCCCTCCGACAACATTACCACATCTGGTAACCATTACAGATTTATGGTTTCTGACACAAGCCCAATATAGAAAATATGAGTACTTCACGATAAAAGATTGATAAGTGCAAAAATGTACTATAAAAATAAATATACTATTGATTTCATAAGTGAATATTGTCTCTAACATATTTTAGGCAAAGATTCCACCTCTTAGTTCAAATAACTACTTTATAAACTTTTATGTGAAGGGTGGAGACATTTTGGACATGAATCAAGGGTAATTTAAGGCGTTTTAGGGACTAGTTTGGAGAAAAGAACGGGTATTAGCCAATACACATGAATTGAGTGTAAAGAGTTGTGCTCAAACCATAATCAGATATAGGCAGCCTACATTATTCCATCAGGCATGCAAAAAAGCCAAATATAAGGCCAGCTTTGTTACATTCCTTCTTTTCTGTTAATTCTAACGCTGCTAGGGTTTATTGGAGATATAAAGAGATCTATGAGCAGTCACCAATATTTTTTGTCATCTTGTTAGCTACATTCTCCATTAAAAAAGGATTTAAAGATGAGAAATTAAAGAAGCAAGGATTACTCAAATTCAAGACAATTTCAGTGGACTATTGTGGAGATTCATTCTCTTTCCTTTATATTTACACATATTTATTATATTATGCTTAATTTGAAGACTATTGCTTAAATTTTGAATGTAAGAGGCTAATTTCTATAATTCTAGGATTAGAAAGAGCATAATATTGAATTTGATAATAACATATTAATTTTTCTCTTGTTTTGAATGTCCAATTGCTATTAATTCAATATGTAGGGTAATTCATGGCTTCATGCTTATGAAATGTTAGGCCTTGTATTTACATGTTCTAAATTATTAAGAACAGAAATGTGAAATTTGAAAACAGATACTGTAGATTTGAACTGGAGAACTAACTCACAAAATTAGATTTAGTTTTGAGGATTAATTGAATTATCAAAGGTCATAAAGGGTATATATTAATACAATAGTCATGAAAATAGGAGATTGGTTGATTTAGGCACATTGGTGTGCCTTGAAAGAAGAAAAAAATTACAATAGGATAATTCACCTTCAAATGCCAACATCCATGAGTATGAATTACTATAATATTATCAAATGAGACATTGCGGTAACCCCTAGTCCTAGACTCCTAGAAGCTCTGGATCTTGTTTTCATCCGAGTTTAACTAATTGTCTAATTCCTTAGTAACGATCTCTTAGTTAAATATTATATTTCCATTTTTTGTGCATGTTATTCCTTTTTAAGCCATCTAAAATATTTGCAAGTTTCTACTTATAAAACATTAAATTTTTTACCTTTGTTATATCCCTTTATTAGTTAAGGAGTTTTATACATTTCCAATGGAAAAACTCATTGATAATGACATAGAAACTTGGATTTGAGAGAAATGAGGGAGAACACACACAGTTTGAAATAACCATAGCTCAATAGCAACTATCAATTTATTCAATTCTGATATGATCTCCAAATAACATAATACTAGGGCCATATATATAGGCCTACACATGATGAATTGAAGGAAATAACTAGGTATAGAAACCATTATACAGTTATACTATCCTAAACACACGATATAATGTCTTTTAGTAAGATATTATATATTATTATAATCTAATATCATCTTCTATTATATATCCTAAGATACTATATTATAATAATGTCTTAGGTAATATTTCAAATAATATCTAAATAATAATAAAATATTACTAAAATGCCTAAACCCAATAATACAAATTAAATTCCTAAACTGTTGCTTATGACCATCTAGGCCATACTGCACTAGATAATAAGTGCAAATAAGGAACACAACTATAAAATTAATGGTGTATTATTGCAACTGCTATATTGACTATCTTTTTAGCCTTGATGACTTTTAAACCCTTGCAGAAACCATGGGACGGAGGGAGTAGTTTGGAAATTCAAATATTGATTGGTTTAGATTATCAACATTTGTGTGCAACTGCCAATGGGTACTCAACATTATAGTCCCTATGGGTCTGATATCTTAGGTGCCACACAATCAGCCATGCAGGAGTTGTCAAAGATCCTTGCCAAAATGCCTCAGCATTTTCTCATTCATGAATATTATAATGTCATGTATGCTATCTTAAAAATGTTACCGATACATACCTGTCCATGACCAGACGAACAATGTATTCTTTAGGCATGTTTGGCAGCTGCCGAGCAAAAATATTCTTTAACCCTACCAACCTGCGAAATATATTTGTAAGAATAATTATCAGTAATGTTTGTAATATCAAATGCAGAACAATCAGGCAGATAACTAGATATGTGTAAAAAATGCATGTAGCAAGATTTGGATACCAAAGCATATGCTCATCAACACCATCATTTGAAACACATACAAACTTCAGTCTCCCAGCTTCCTCCTGCAGGATTCAGATGATTGCATGATGAGATTAAAGAAAACAATTATAAGGTAGCATTGCCTAGCTGAGTTGCATAAACAGACACTCCAAAAGTTTTAAGCCCTTATGCAAGAAGGTCTCAAGTCAAAGAAAATTTTGATAATCATGGACAAAATAGATCAAGAAACCCACAAAGCACACCACATGACATGAATGAAACCATACAAAATAGTAGTAGTAGTAGTAGTAGTAGTATAGTGTTTTGTGGCTGCGCGGGGATGGTTATGTAGAAAAGGGATCATGGAGAAACAGTAATTCTAAAGAGAAAACAGCAGGAAAAAAAGAATAATATGTCTATTCAATTCAAAATTTATACATCAATTTTGCCCATATACATATATTTTTAATTCTAGAAAATATTATAAACAAAAAACTAATATAAATAATTTGCTATCAATATAATATCAGTCCCAAACTACCAACTGTATGCAATATACCCAAAATAATGGATTAGTATGCACTGACATATACTTCCCATCACCTAATTAAAAAGAAATAGGGAAGGGGTAGAGGCAAGCAATAAAACCATGGTTGTGGTCATAGTGTCGCAGTATTGAGGTGTCGCAAATGATATTTTATATATCAAGATTGTCAGTGTGCTCCTTTTTTTTTCACAACAAATATCATTAAATTTCAGTAAATATCGACAAATATCGGCCAATAAACAATATATCATGAATTCTGGAACTGCCGCATATCGGCTAATACAAAATCCAATAAATACAACCGATATTGCGTATCAGGACCGATACTTAATTGTATGGATAGGGGTAGGATAAGAAGTAAGGGAGGGTATGCATCATCAAAAGGAAAAGTTGAGACATGAGTGATGTTATGTACCGAACCTCTGGATCTAGTTATGGGTCCCTGTACACTGAAATCTGGTTGTAGTTTACCAGATTTATGAGTCTGTCTGCCTTTCTTCCCTATTTTTTTACAAATGCAAGTTCTGGGCTCATCTGAGAGAACCCAGCGATCTCCAAGAGTTAAACTCAAGAAATTCTCTAAGATTTTTCCTACCTTTCTTATTCCACAAACCAGTACATATATTTGCTGAGAAAATAACTGCTAAATAACTGTTTCTGATTTCCTAATTCCCAGCAGTTATTAATTATTCAAACACAATACTAACCGATAACCACTAACATGTGGCATGACACAACATAACAACACACTACCCTGTGACACAACATAATCTAACAACTTACCCATAATAATCTGCCTTAGAACAAGTGGCAGTATCTAAAATAAACATTAATCACAATTAACTAAATATTTGACTTAATTCTTCCTTCCCCTTCGTTGATATACTTTGTCAAATGGCACTATTTTAGCATTCTGGTCAGGTACCATAACAAGTGAGGAGATAAACAAGTTATCAAACTGCAGTAGAAAAAGACAAAACCAAAAAAAAAGCCAAGATAGAAAGAAAGGGAAAGGAAAGGTCACGGTCAAATTTTCTGTGTAATCACTCTTTTTGGGACAACGGAGCCATAGAAAGGGATAAAGAAAGATTTTTAAGGAACTATAGAAACCAGGTTCGCAGGGGAGAGAGAAATTGGTGAAATAGTTAGTTGGTGTGGGCACTAATGCATGGAAACTTTGTTGATTTGCTGTCCTGTTTCTCCAAAATGTATACAAATATACTTCATAATTTAAAAAATTATATTTTTCCCATTTCTTCTCGTCCCCATGTATATGCAACACTGGGTATGGGTGATGCAAGTGGCCTGTTTCTGCCACTTGCTACCACATCTGCACTGCCATCACTCACAACCTTGCTAATATCAGTACCCATCACACCACGCTGTCAAGAACCTAATCAGCACTGCCAGCTACAATACTTTGTTGCAATTTCTCTTAATTTCTGTTTCTACTGGAATCTGGTTGATCGTGTCAGTGAAGGGGCTGCAGGAACTTCAACCACAAAAGAAGGTTTAAGAGAAGTTTGTAGTCAGTGCAGACCCTAGGCATGTGCCAAGGGTGCGGCCACCCCAGGCCTCTGATGTCTAAAGGGGGCTCAGTTTTTTTATGTCAGTAGATATTAGTAAATAAACAAAAATATATTAAAATATACACTCAAAGTGGCTAAGTCTTGATCACCCCCAAAAAAAAATCACCTAGGTTCAATTGCAAACTGTTCATCTGTTATTGTATGAGGTTTTTTTTTTTTTCCTTTTTTGGAAGTTCACAGAAAACCTTTCAATCGGTAGATCCATAGATGAGTTGTGTAAAACATGATGACTTATGTTTCTTTTCTTTACCTTGTTTGTTCAGGATTGTATGCATACAGTTTTTATAGTGAAAATAATGAGAATTCAGTGATAATTGTGCACATAGCCACATATATTATCAAAACGTATAACAATTGTAAGAGATATAGAGACATGAGGGGATCCAACTATCTTAGTAATGTTGTTCGAAAATTGATTCTTTAGAGAATTAATGGAATAATGGTTCAAAGAAATTAGTGAAAATAGATTTAGTGCAGCAAAGAGTTATTATAGAAAATCCCAATGAATCCATGCAACCGCTTACCCACCCACTAAAGCCATGCCCAAGTACATAGCGTAAGAGTGATATTACACTGGTCTACGACAATCAGATTATATACACCACCAATGTTTAAGAGGACACGAATAGGAATTTGAAGTTAGGATAGGTGCGGTGACTATACATAAATAGATTGTTTCCAGCATCACCTGTTGATCATGCACAACAGCAGAGAAATACATGGATTATACATCCATTAAGGATTGGTAAAAGAGCAGCACTTTAGGGGTTCTATGTGGCAAGAAGATACCACATGAAAGATAATATTGGGTGGCAGTTAGACCACCGGCATGTCTTTACGGTAGTGAATGCTACCTGATAGAACTTGTAAAGATTTTCTATCCATGTCATATATAAACAATAGAAAAATATTACACACAACTCAAGTCATAGTTGCTCAAGAAAAACTAATTCAGAAAGAAAATAGACAACCATCTTTCACTAGTGCAGTGGCTATGTACCCAAGAGAGATTGTGTCATGTTTCTCAAGGCAACACAGAGATACATAGTAACTTTAACAAAATGTTGCTAGCAAATAGAGCTTTTAGGGATTTTGAAGACATAAGAAGATACAGCATATCTTTACGGGATTGAATGGTAGCCAATAAAACGTGTATGATCTTCCAGGCATATTAGCATGTATATGCAGCAGAAAATGATTTTACGCAACTCAATCCATAATTGCTCAAGCTAAATCATTGCGAAACATATTACTATCTTTCACCAGGACATAATTGCTCAAGCTAAATCATATGCGGAATATATTACTATCGTTCACCAGGACGCGTGAAATTATGTAACTTAGAATCAAAGATTTCATGCTTATTCAAATGCCATGATATGATCCTACGACTCCAACGGAATCAGTAATATCCTAGGTATCTTGATCAACTCACACTTGGTCGAATTAGAACTCTAGTGAAAACACTGTCCTACTCTAACTAAGAGAGTTCAATTTACTCTTAAGTATTATGTAACGTAACTCTCTCCACCTCAACCACCAAATACTGATACTTCGTTCCATAGACAAGCTAAATGAATTCAATAGCAAAACAACTAGACAAAAACAAACACGACGAAAATTGAATCCGAAAAAGTGAAATTAGAAACAGTACCTCACGCTTCAAATTTTCCTCTCTAGCACTATACGCTCCACTTGTTTGAATATTCTCAGTAAATATGTTCTTGACGGCATCCTCTTTAACCACAGAACCTCCCGTCGCGGTCCCTCCTGCACCATTTGAACCCGTAGCTCCAGGAGCACCACCACCAGTACCACCATCCTTCGAATTAGCCTCCGGCGTCTCAACTTTGACCGAATTCTCAGCTTTCAATTTCGTATTCCTCCTTGAAGCGGCCACATTGTCAAGGCGCGCAGCAGTGAAGGTTCGCATCGAGGAGTCGTCGTAATCATCCTCATCATCACCACCAGCTACGTCCGAATCTTCTTCGGAATCGGAATCAGCAGCTCCTCCCCGAGCACTGATGCTTTCGAGGTCGTCGTTGGGGGTGAAAGCGCCATCGCGAGTGTCCGCGGAGAAGGAGGAAGGCGGAAATGGCGGCGCGTGGTCGTCAGATGAGACTAGTTTACGCTTGTGAATCGATGATGTAGCGGAAGCGGAGGCGGAGTGGGAGGGCGATTGGGACTGTGAGCTCCGTGACCGTCCGGCTGTATTCATGTGCGTAGCGTGTGTCGAACAGACTCCAGATTGGAGAGCAGGGGTCGGGTTAAGGAGTAGGATAGTTGATTGAACTCGTAGAGGTCCTGAGTGAAAGAGAGCTACGCGAGAAAGAGTGCCGTCGGCGGCGTCGGACCAAACTGGACTCGTAGAGTCGTAGTCATCAGAGGATATGTGCTTGTTTAAAATTATTTATTAAAAATAAGTAGTTATTATAAATAATTAATTTTGATAAGTAGTTTTAAATATAAATTAAATAATTAATTAATTTAAAAATATATATATTAGAACATCAGATTGAATTCAAATTCAAATTTAATTTGTTAAAAATTTTTAAATTTAAATCTAATTTAAATGCGATATGATTTTATACTACTTAGATCATATCGCATTTTGATCTTATTAAATTATGTTAAAATTTGTATTGATTTTTAATTTTCATTAATTTAATATAATAAATAAGTTAAATTTTATAATTAATTATTATCATTATGTTTATTATAGTAATTATTATTATTATAATAATATAACAAATTATTATCATAAAATATAATAATAATAAATAATTTTTTATTATTATTGTTTTTAAAAATACAATTATGAATATTATTATATACATAAGAATATTTATTGTTATAAATATTATAAAAATTATAATTAGCATGGTAATAAAAAATAATTATTGTTATTATTATACTTTATTATTGTTATTGTTATTGTTATTATTATCATCTTTAATAATATAATAATAATTATTATTATTAGAAATACAAATATAAATCTTATTATTATCATTATAATAATATATATTATGATGATTATATTTACAATTATAATTTTATGGTTATCATAATAATAATAATAATAATAAAGTTTACATGATCTGATATAATATAAAAGAGTGAGTGAAAGATAGTCTTACTGGTTTGTTTTATTTGTTACTGTATATGAGTTTTATATTATTATTATTTTTACATAAAAATTTATTAATAATTATTTTTCTTAATGTTTGTGTAGTAACTTAAATGATATAAAATATTACCATTTATGAATTAAATTTGAATTTAGCTTAGATCAAGTTTGAAATTATGTACGAATATGGATCGGGTTTGAGTCGATCATTTCGGAACATGACATTATCTGATTGTTGTCCCGTTTTGGGTTATTTGGATATGAGTCATTATCAAATTAGCTAAATTTTGAATTTAGTTTAGATCAAATTTAAAATTATGTACGAACACGGGTCGGGTTTGAGTCGATCATTTCAGATCAAGACATTATCTGATTGTTGTCCCATTTTGGGTTATTTGGATATGAGTCATTATCAAATTAGCTAAATGTAAATCAATTTTAGATCAATTTATGTTATTTCAAGTTTTTGGATTGAGATTAAATTTAATTTTGTAGGGTTTAAATTGGGTTTTAGGTCAAGTTTGTTGGCAATGTCAACTTCTCAATTAACTATAGTTAATTATTATTTTTAGTTTCAATGAATTCAACTAAAAAAAAGTTTTTTGGTGAATAATATTCTAACTTTGATACTTATTGTGCAAGTTGATAGATAATAGATTACAAAAACAAGAACAAAAGATGATGGTGTGTAGCGTACTCAATGACATTTATTCATCAAATAACGCATGGATAATCAAGAAGAGGTTAATAAGGTTTCATGAAAGCCATCATTTGGCAATAAAAATGAAACATTTAACCTTAAATATGTATTTCATGACTCTGAAGTAGGTTAAAGATATTCACATTTTGAAAATGTCTTTCATTTTTGCTTATAAATATGGCAATATATATATCTTTTTTTTTTAAATCCAATGAATTAGGATTCATTCTACCATAAAAATTCCTCAAATCCAACAATACAAAACTAAACTAAGGGAATGGCATCAATACCATGTAAAAGAATTTTATAATTGGAAATAATCAAATGAAAATCAATATAACTAATTTTAAATAAGTGGTCTACTTCGAAAGCTATACACACTGCAATTTGAATACAAAAATAGAAGTATTCCCAACCCAGTTATTCAAGTTCATGCCATTTGAAGAACTAACTTCATATTACATATTCATCTACTAACAACAATTCAAATTCAAATAAATTCTACCATTCATCTACTACTACCCCTCATAAGTACAAATAAATGCTGAAAAGTTTAATTGTGTTGCATATTCATCTACTAACATCAATTCAAATTCTAGATATCACTGGAAAAAAGTATGTATTATGCACTCAGTCAAAAAGAAATAGGTGTTTTGAGAAGTGACAAACTATAAAGACTTTGTCCAAGAAGATCAAAGGTTAAAATTAAGACACAATAAATAATAGTTTCACTTTATATTTTATTATATTATAACATTTGCAACAATAATGAGACCGACAACATATAATTTATATAGATACAACCAAAATATAATTCCATTCACACTTCAGGGAAACTATGCAAAAGAACTGAGTGGATATTCTGGAGAAACTAATGCAAATCTAGTTATTATAGTCTTTCAATTCTATAAGGGCAACCACTTTTGAGGTATTATTCATCATGCTTTTATAACAATTTCTTAACACTATAGACTTAAATATCATATACTCTGATAAGAAAAAGAAAATTGGATTATGTTAATGTTTTTGTATACCAAATCAAAATATCTAACACTTGAAAGGTTACAAATTTAATTCCTCACACCAATTTGCAATAAATCAATGATTTTGTCAACATGTTATGTTGTTATGTCACTATTATTTCCCATCTGAAAAAAATAAATTAGCACTAATGTACACTTTAAGTATTAGAAAAAAATTATTTTCTTTGGGACAAATTTCCTGACAAAAATCATATTGTAGTTAGTTACAATAAGTGAACAACTCCAATACTTATCATCACAAAAAATTACTGAAGAGCTTTTAAATGCAAGATCGATGTTCAAAGCAATTGAAAAGCTTGAAGAAAATGAGGTTCACTTCAATTTATTAATCATTTTACTTTCACTATTGCCTATTTCATACCATAACCAATATCATTACTAGGTGGGCAAGTTTTGGATCAATGGATTATGGGGATTGAAACAGTCGGAGGTTGGTTTTATATATCATACAAAAGATGTCCAAATAAACTAAAAGCTTTTGGTTGATATTACTCTATGAAAAGTGTAACAAGTATGGAAATAAAAGAAGCATGAGATATAAATTGCATATCAGAGTTGTTGATGGAACAAGAAATGTCACATTACTACTTTGGGACAGAAAATGTAAACAATTTTCTGAAAAGACAGCCTTAGAGCTCAAGGATGAAAACTCAAAGGTAAAAACTAAATATTAAAAAAAAACACACAAAACATAGGATTTTGTTATAGCATTCAATTTTATCAACTTATCCTTCATCATAACTATATAGGAACAATATGAATATAATAAGATACAGAAAGACATAGATAATTTAGAGCTACTTTTAGTAAGAAACTCCAAACAAAGACTTAGTTGATATAAAAACACATTTTCTTGTCCACTCCAAGGAGAAACAAATTGAAGCAAGCTTCGTCATTACACTATCGATGGATGAAGGGTTGGTTTGTAAATATATTGGGCCCAGTTACTTTGACAACCAAGCTTTTTTTTTATAAACATCAATCAATTACCTTTATCTTTTCAAAAATTGATTGCATATAAAATACTAACTTATTCAATTGAGTATTTGGAATAATTAGGACTCGTGTGAGCTTTCCAATTTGATAATGCAGCAAAAGATCAAGTATTAAAATTGTAATTTCTCTAACAATATTAAAAAAATAACAATAACATGTTCACATTTGATAAATAAAAAGTATATATATATATATATATATAAGGTGAAATCTTGAACTGATAAAGTTATGAATAACACAAATTTTGACTTATGCCTTCCTCTTTTCTCCCTCGCCCAATGTACGATTTCTCTCATTGTAACTCTACTCTAAACTTCTCCACTTCTATTATTCGCGTATCCTTCATCTCTCCTATATTTTTAATAGACAATGTGATAGTTTGATAGTATTAAAATTGATTTAAGCAAACAACCTTTTTCATTCATGAGTCATGTGCACGAAAATGGATAACATCCCCAAAGGTTGTGTGCACGTAGTGCACATCCTTCATAACATTCACACAAATTTTCATGAAGTTCCTTGATAACCATAAATAGTGTAATATGTACTCAAAGCTTAGTAGTTGTGGTTAGAAAATTTGTTATTTGTGTTTTGGCCAAAACCGTTTCAACTATGTGCTTTATTTTGACAAGTGAAGAAATTTGATTTTTTATATAGTAGGGCATGATGTAATTATGTAATTTATAATTATAATTAAACCTATTATGTGTATTTTTAAGGTAAAATATAAATTTAGTTCAGCTAAGATTTTGATAGGATAATGAGGGGATAGGGTCATGCACACAGTTCAAGGCATAGCAACAACATAATCATCATCCGCACTAGAGAAGTGAGAAGGGAACGAGGGTCAGTTACAAGTAGAGAGAGAAGAGAGAAATAAAATGGTGAAGGGAGAGTGTAGATGATAAGATTAGAAAAAGGTTATATTCTTTTTGTGTTATACATCAATACACTTTTTTTTCAAATCAATGACATGAAAATAAATGATGCATATATTTAATGTTTTTATTAGTTATATATTCTTATTGTAACGCCCCACATTTCACGCTATTTATCTAAGTTAATTTAAAGGGAATATAATATTATTTACAACTTTTTTATATTCTAATTTATTATTTAATACATTTAATATGATTTTCATGAAGGAACATTATGTTTTGTGCTTAGAATTTTTTTTTTCACCTTCCAAAAAAGTCTTTATTCATATTTAGAAGCTCTATAAAATTTTGAATTATTACCTAATGGTAAAAATAAAATATATATATCTAGATTATAAATTATTCTTGATATTGATTTGACACATTTTATAATTTTTAAAATTTTATTTATAATTATTTTGAATTTTTAGTTTAGACTTAATATTTATCTATGGGAACTTATTTGCTATACTTTTTCACCATGAAAAATCATAAAAATTTACATGTGACTTTAAAATGATATTTTTAATATTAATTTAAATTTTTATGAATTTTGGAGCTCATTTACTCTTTATTTTATGCTTCCTACCTTTCTTATGTTTTGAACTTGAAATTTACTCTTTCCAATATCAAAACTTTGCAAAATTCAAAGATCACTTGATTTTGGCAGTTTTGAGTGGTTATTCACTTAATTTTTTTTATTTCATTCTTTATTAGTTTTATAATTTATTAGCTAATTTTAGATGAAATTATTTGCTAAAATTAATATTCCATTGCTTGAATTCTATCTAAACTTCTTAAGAGTTTTATGTAAGCCATTGATTTTAGAAAAAAAAAACTTTGAAAACCACTATATTTTACTATTTTGAGCATTTATTCACTTAAAAAAATTTATTTCAATTTATATTATTTTTAGAATTTAATTGATAATTTTAAACAAAAGTACTTACCAAAATGTACATTTCTTTGCTCAAATCTTATATAAACTCCGTAAGAATTTATCTAAGCCATTGATTTTAGCACAAACTTCAAATACCACTATATTTTGATATTTTTGAGTGGTTAGTTACTTCAAAATGATTTATTTTAGTCTGTATTAGTTTTATAATTTATTTTCTAATTTTGACAAATTACTTACCGAAATGTTGCTTACCTAAAATTCTTAAGAGTTCGTCGGAGCCATTGATTTTATCTCAAAAATGGCTAGCATTCCATTATCATAAATGCATCCATCATTAAGATTTCATTCTGAGGTAATATTATGTAATCATTACCATATATTATTTTAATATTATATAATCATGGTCACATAATGTTGTAATATTGTTATCATTATCTATAACACTCCCCTTCTTCCTTTAGTTGACCCTAATACTCCCTTCTTATCTTTTTCACGCATGTTCCCCTTCTTATATTGTATGTATTGTTAATATTTTATTCTAAGGGAATATTTATGTAATCATTGCTAATCATTCTCATAAATTCCTACCTTCCTTATATACTAACTCCTCTTCACTTATTTCTTCCCCTTCACCCCTTGATATGCTCCCTCATCCCCCTCATGCTGACCTAAATTTCCCCTTGTCTTTCGTCCTTATCAATTTACAACAAATTCAATTAATATTATCATGGAATCATTAATGATCATGAGCCATATTACTACATACACTTCACCTACAAAACTAAACTCGTTCTCATACACACACAAGCGCACACACACACCTCCCTCATTAGTTTTTCATCCAGTCAAGATTCTTTCTTATTCCACTATCTCCATTCACCACTTTTCTCCTTTAGTTTCCCTCCATAACCGAGCTCTTATACCACTAAATCACCATGGAAATAGCTTAAAAAGCTTCTAAAAATATATAGTTTAATCTACTTAACACCAAATCAAGCTAAATGAAGTAGAAACAAGGTGATTGGTGGAGTGTTGGAGAGACTTTGTGGTATTTAAATCTTGAAGATTCTGTGATGTTTTTATGTCTTTAATTATGTATCACTCTCTTTAGCGTAAGCTTATAAAAAGTATACTCGTGTATGCATTATTATATAACTTCTAGAGTGATGTAAGAAGTTTATGGTTGGTGGATTTTGGTGATTGGAGTGTGTGTGTTGGCCTCTTTGTGTTGGTTATGTTGTGAGCTTATGCTAAGGTAAGACATTTATTACTCTCACTAAACATGGTTGAAGTGTTAAATGGTTTAACTTGGAAGTAATATATGTGTTTGATTCTTTTTAGCATGTTTGAGAAGTATATATGAAAGATGAGTTCAAGTTGTATATATAAGGTTTTAGAAATTGTTGGAGCATGATATTATGATAAGATAGGCATGATATGTATCGTATGATTATAATTTAAGCACCTTGTCAAATTATGGAAAATAAATTTTGCATTATATACGGCATTCAGCCAACAAGTCCATCATATGTCATGTTTGGTTTTTTCTATTTGTAATCATGTCATAATATTCCTTAACATGTTTATGCTCAATTTGATATATATATATATAGGCATGTGGGCTAATATGGCAGAAGTTATGATTATTAAAAGATTTGAAACCCTAAGGGTAAAATTGGTAATCTCGTTCCATATTTAGGAATTTAAAGATATAGTTTTGGAATTATTTCTATTAAAATGCTAATTGTCAGGTATAATAGATTGATGGTGTTGTGAATGCTTTGATGTGCCATATAATGGAAAATGGATTATTTGGATGGAAAAGGGAAAATTAGTCTTTTCACTATATTTGTTAGAATTTTTGAGAAAATAGGGGTATTTTTGGTATTTAAATTGTTTTAAATTGTCTTATTTTGGTCTTGGAGATATTTCCATGTACTTATAATGGTTTTGGCTATGAAAAATCTTAAGATGAGATTTTAGAGGTTAAAAGGGTATTTTGGTCACTATAGGACTAATATGGAAAATTGATTGGACTTTGAGGATTTTGGTTAATCGCATAGTTGATTCTAACCTTGGTTTGCTCCTTAATTTCTAAAGTAGTTTACAGTTGGAATAAATATCCTAAGTTAAGTAAAGATTTACTCCTTGAAGTTAATAACCATTTGGTTTAACCTTAAAAATGTTTTAAATAATTTTCTTATCCTTATGAGATATTCTAAAGTATTTGTAATGTGGGATTTATATGAATTATGTGGGACACATGCCTTATGTGGTATGTGGGATATATGAATTATGTGAAATGGCACCTAAGTTTGGTGTTGTCTAAAAATATTGTGTTATGTTTGATGTTAGCATATGAAACACTCATGGATATGTTTTGTGTATTCAATTATGAAACACCTATATGATTCCTTAAGCCCTGATAGTCATGCTACACTTCCTTAATTAAGTCATGATGGCCATGTTATGTCTTCTTAAGCCACAATGGTCATGTTATGTTGAACGTATCTATTTTATTTGACTACCACGACTATTAACCATGAATAGTGGTTGTTAGAGACATAGTGTGCTAACATGGCTTATTATGGATAATATGGATGACATGTGGTTAAGTTTGGTGTATTCTTAAAACACAATGGTAATTGGATAATATGTGATTGACTAAGTCTGGTGTAATATTAAAACACTATGATAATATGTGTTGGTATGGATAACAAAGATAATATGTGAATAAGTTTGGTGTAATATTAAAACACTATGATAATATAGATAATATGTGTCGGTATGGATAACTTGGATAATGAGTAAAAAATTTTGGTGTAAGCCTGAACACTGTGGTAATATAGAAATTATAGTTGGTATGATTATTTTGGTTCATATGAGATTAAGTTTAGTGTAAGCATTATTGTGGTATAGTTGATATGTTTATTGTTAACGTAAAACACTATTATAAGTATTGATTTTGGTGTTAACAAAAAACATTGTTATAATTGGTGGATTTGATGTGAGTGTAAAACACTTATATAAGATGATATATGTGAAATAAACATCGGTATGGCATGAAATGTTGATATATTCTGCGGGGCTGAATAAAAATTAAACCATGGTGATGGATAATATGATTGGTATAAATTGAAGCCTTTAGGAGAGGGACTATATATGAAAGTATAGATGGGGTGATATACAAAATTATGGGTAAAAAGAAATTGAACTCCTAGGGATGCATTAGGGGCTTTACCACCTTGATCAGAAGTCATGAATCTTAGGTTATAACCTTTGGATATTTTATGCATTTGTGACTTATATGTGGAATTATGATAATCTATTTGGTGATCGTAATGAGATAATATGTTTAACACCCCCAAATTTACTACTTAAAAATTTTCGTTATGCGAAAGCGTTAGTTACAAAAATAATGGGATGTTACAGCCACACCTAGTATAAATCTGGCATCATTTACCATTCTTATACAAAGTATTAAGGCTAAACCTTTGTCTGCTTAAATTAACAATACAAGTATAAATATTAGAGTGGAAAGGGAGATAAAATAAATTAACACATTCCAAACAAACCAATTGTCAGTGGGTATAAAGTCTGATGAAAATAAAATACATAAGACAATAAGAGTTTATAAATGTCTGGATCAAAATATGTTGGGTGAATCCTCAAACAATCCTAATTCCCCAACCATACAAGAAGCCATCATGCCTTACCCTCAAAGTATTCCTATAAGGTCAAGACTGTCCTATTGAATAGGCAGGGGATCTTGAAATGGAACCCATTAGTACTATAGTACCGAGTAACAAATAATACAAAACTGATATGAAAAGCCTGCATGGAACACATAAAAGCATCACGACAATACATGATACAAAAATATTTAATTATACACTCATTAATTGAAACATGATAATTATTCATATAATCACATACCACTAAGGCCATATACTACTCATGCTCATTCATCTAGAATTAACTAAATTTTACCAATAGAATATCCAATAGATGCCATTTGCAGTAAACAACACCATCTTCAAATCATAAACATGGTTACAAAGCTCATTATCAATACCAAAAAATCTCATAACAATGGTGGGCTCACCAACACAGACCAATAACAACTCATAACATCATAGACAGACACAAATGCTACTACTGAACTACAAGTAGGCACGAAAAATACTACCGACCAATATAGTAATAACTTTGATTCAATAATAATTATTTCTATTTTTATTTGCTCAATGGAATACAATAATAACTTGGAGATATAAAAGTACACCGGTTATACCGACACACAAGGCATCACGGACACGGTACCCTCCCAACCATCTAACCTAGAGGCATATAAGTTCTCTAGTCATACTGGCGTCCAAGGCGACATAATACTCTCCCAACCTAATACATCTAATCCTTAAGTATTGATACCCCCTATAGGGCCCATAGATCACTTATAGAGTATACTAGGTGTAATCCCCCAAAATTTTAGAAAACTATAATTTAATAAATAACTTTTATTTGAAATAAATTAGCTTTTAAAATTATTTAGTTTAATTATTTTATGGATTTTTGAGTATATAAATTTGGATAGGAGTATTTAATAAATTTAAAATAAATATTTTGTTATTTTATCACATTGTTTTTAATTAAATAATTTTTCAAACTAATATTTTACTAAAATTATCCTTTTTGAACCAATATATTAAATTATAATGAATTAAAATATTAAATTAAATAATTTATCAAAAATATTACATTTATTATTTTCTAAATTAAATTAAATTATTCTCCCTTATTTTTCCATTTTCCTTTTTTTTCCTTTTCTTTTCCTTCTCCTTTTTCCCCTTTTTCTTCTTTCTTTTCTTTTCCTTTTTTTTTCCTTCGGGCCGCCCGCTAGGCCAGCCCTTCCTCCTTTCCCCTACGCACTGGGCCTCGGCCCATCTCTCTCTCCCCCTTCCTTCCTCCTATCCCGCGTGGCCCGTGCAACGCAACCCAAACGTTCTTTATTTTTCTTTTCCCAGACTGGACCGATCGATCCTCCTCCCCTACGCGACTGGTCTGCTCCCCCCTCCTTCCTTTCTTTCTTCTCCTTGCTCATGCCCGACCAGTGTTGCTTCGACTCCATGCATGCCACCACCAAGCCGCCCTGCAGCTGCCCCCACCTGCCACCGCACCTGCTCTCTCCTCCTCTCCCTTCCCCATCATTTTCTTTCCTATTTCGAACCAAACCTCCTCCTGGACCACAGCTCGCATGCCCATCTTCCTTTCCTTCTTCTCCCCTCCCTTTCCCCTGCCAACCGACACCTCCCTACCACCCTTCGTCATATCGCCGACCAGCCACCTGCCCCCTCTCTTCTCCCTCTTCTTTTTCTTCACCTCTCCAGCCTCCTTTCTGCCCCATATTTCGAGCATCTCCCTTTCCCCAACCTCCCTCTTCTCTCCTTTCTCCTCCTTCCCATCTTTCCCTGGTTTTTGCACGCCGCCGCCACCTGTCACTGTAACCACTGCACCAAGCCCCTACGCTGCCCACTGTCACCCTATACCTCAGCCCTACACCACCACGAGACCACCCAAGCCACCCTCGAGCCCCTGCCATCCCTTCCTTCTCCACCTCTTCTTTTTCTCCCCACTTTTCTCCCTTATTGGCAAGCCACCTGCAACCGCCCCGTTCGCCGTCGTCCGACCACCTCTTCCACCACTCAAACCACCAACCCACACCCTGCAACCTCCTCTACCACCCCCATACCTTACTTTCCCGAAAAAAGCCCTTGCACCCCTCCATTTTTTTCCTCTCTTTTCCTTCCTTCTCAGCCACGCCTAGCCCGACAACCATCTTCGTCGCCTTGCTGCCGCCGCCTCCGCCACCCTATGTCGTTGTGAAACCATCCCCAGCCTCCACCTACACCCCCTCTTCACTTCTTCACCCTTCCCTTGCCTCCAATCCTCCCCCATCTACCTCCTTTCCTAGCCTAAAGACCCCAACCCGAAAATAGCCATTTTTCCTCCTCTCAACCCCTCTTCGAGCCTTCCTCTTTTTTATTGTGCATGCAGCTCATGCTGCATGAGCAGCATGAGCTTCTGCCTGCTTTAGTATTTTAATATAAAATTTTGAAGGTATAACATCATTTTAAGTTAAGTGTTTCATTAATTAAAATTTATGCTTTGGTTTTTCTTATTCCTAATATGATAAGTCTTGACATTATTTTTAGGTATTGGCTTTTCTAATCAAAGCTTGAATCTTTAAACGGGATACCGGTAACGTTCGATTTTTGCGGGATTAAGGTAATTGTTAAACCCCACTTAAACACATGAAAAAATGTATGCTAGCACATTAGGGATTTTAGTATGATTTTATGCATGTATGTGCTGCCTAGTATGATAAATGTGGTTGCTTATATTGATTAATAAAAAAGGAGAGCATGCTAGATTTTGTGCCATGTGTAGAGATGATACTTAAGGAAGGAGTTTGATATTTGATGGAAATGTTAAATGCTTGTCTATGATGTATTATGTTGCTAATGCATGAATAAGATTATTGTGAGTCTAAGGGTATTTTAGCAATATGCCTATGCAAGTATGTGATCTAGTATATGTAGTTGCTAATGAGTATTATGTTGAATAATGACAAGTTGGTGGAGTTAGATGATAAGAATGAAGTGCTAATATTAGTATTTTATGTAGAGGTGGTAAATTCATAAAAGTAGTGTAATAAAGGGGTTAAGTGGTAATTTTATAAGTGAAAGGGGTATTTTGAAAATTTTGTAGTAAAGGGGTATTTTGGTAATTTTGAAAGAAAAGGGTAAAACGATGATTTTGTAAGCAAAAAGGGTATTTTGGTAATTTCAAAAGAAAGGGGTGAAACCGTGAAATGATAATTTTATAAGTAAAAGGATAAATTTGTAAGTTGTAAGAAAAATGGGTATTATGGAATTTTCAAGGCAAAAGGGCAATATGGTAATTTTATGATTAAATGGAAAAATGGTAGTTTTATAAGTAAAGGGGTATTATGGTAATTTTAGAGGTAAGGGATAAAATAGAAATTTTAGAAGAGAAGGGTTAAATGGTAATTTGTAAGAAAGGGGTAAAACAGTAATTTTGGATGTAAAGGGGTATTATGGTATTTTGCAAGCAAAGGGGTAATATGGTAAATTTGGATATAAAGGGGGTAAAATGGTAATTTTTATAAATAAAAGGATATTATAGTAATTTGGAAGTAAGTGGTAGAAGGGTAATTTTGTAAATAAAAGGATGCTTATGGCAAACTTGGGAGTAAGGGGTAACTTGGTAATTATAAAAACGACGAAGAGTAATTTGGTAATTAAATTACGATTATAGAAGGGAAACATAATATTTATAAAAATGGAGAAGGGTAAATTGGTAATTATAACTAGGGAGAAGGGTAAACTAATAATTATAATAATGGAGAAGGGTAAAATGGTAATTATAATAATTAAGAAGGGTAAAATGGCAATGGTAATAATTGAGAAGGGTAATTTGGTAAATTTGATAATGGATAAGGGCAATTTGGTAATTTATCCAACTAAAGGGGCAATTCGGTAATTATGATAATGGAGAAGGGAAATTTGGTAATTTTGGTAATGGATAAGGGCAATTTGGTAATTTATTCAACTAAAGGGATAATTCAGTAATTATGATAATGGAGAAGGGCAGTTTGGTAATTTAACCGACTAAAGGGTAAATTGGTAATTATTTAACCAATTAAAGGGAAAAATTTGGTGATCATGATAATGAAGAAGGGTAATTTGACAATTTATCTAACTTGAGGGCAATTTAGTAAATATAACAAAGGAGAAGGGCAAATCGATAATCTAACCAACCAAATGGAAAATATGTTAAGTGTAACAATTATGAAGGGTGAATGGTGATCTAAACAAGCGCAGGAGATAACTTGGTAACCTAAACCGAGTAAAGGATAATTTGGTAATTATGCAACAAGGAGGATAATATGGTAGTTTGTCAAGTAAGGAAGGGATGACTTAGCAATTATATAAGTAAATGGTAAATGAGTAATTTGTACCTAACATGTCGTCGTGATTGTGGAACTTTATAATATGATTCAAATAACGTTGATTAGCAAGGTAAGAGTATTTGATAATTAGTAAGTATACGAGAACGAATCCTAATTCGGAATTATATGAGATTATGGTGGCCTTAATGATTTCTATGTGTTATCTTGGATAACCGCCTGAATAAGAAACGACTAATAATATCAGAACGATTGAAAGTGGATAAGTATCTGATTATTGTGCTTTTTGTGATCACCTTAATTAAGACACTAATACTTAAAGTGAAAGACCTCGAGATCGGGAATGGTGACTCTTTAGGGGTCGCTACCCTAAAGACGTGGTTTAGTCCACGATTATTCTGGTATTTGCTGGTGTGCCTTTATGTCCCAGCTAGGCCCTATATCTTACTCTATCTAACTCTATGGACCTAGTTAGGGGGTATGCATACTTATGAATTAGGTGTCCTTGTCGGTAGAGTACTGAGTAGCTTTATGCACCAGTACGACCAGGGTACCTTTGCATCCCCGGGTTCGTGGTTGAAGGGTACTGAGTGACTTATATGCACCGGTACGACTGGTGTACCTTTGTGTCCCGGGTTCTTGATCTCCCGTCCGAAGCAAATAAATATAATTGTTGTGTTGATTAAAGAAAGGAAAAACACTAATTACAAAAGCGAAAGATTAATGAGTCGGGCCCAGTTGACTTATGATATTGAGTACCGATCCACCGGTTATAATAGTGGCCTAGGAGCGTGTTGCCCTGGCAAGTAATTATGAGTACCGATCCATCAAATATAATAGTGGCCCAGGAGCGTGTTGCCCTGGATGATGATGATATGTATTCCGATCCACCGGCTAAAATAGTGGGGGTCCCGAGCTCAATAAAACAAGCATTGGATGTGAATAAATTATGGAAAGATATTAATCACTTATAGTGGAATACTTTGTGAGTCGGGGCCAGACCGGTCGACCGGCGAATAATAGTGGCCAGGAGCGTTCTGCCCTGGAGACCGATCCACCGACAATAATAGTGGTCAGGAGCGTTCTGTCCTGTATGTATTCCGGTCCACCAGCTCTAATAGTGGGGTTCCCGCACTCACTTAGATATAACCAAAGAGATGATTGAATAATGATGGACTAACGGCTTAAGGCCCAAAAGTATCGATCGTACCTTATAACTTGTTGATATGTGGCAGCCTTGTTATATATGTGATTGTTACGTATGCACCTCTCATTACATATGTCTATAGCTTGCATTATGTGTTGCATTGCGGGCCTGTTTTTAAGTGTGGTATTAAAGTGTTACTCAGTACCATAGTACTGAAGGGTTCCCTTCGTGGGGCCCCTACCTATTCAATGGGCAGTGCCCCTTGCAGGTCTTTTCAAGTGCTACTCAAGTGGGCTACGGAAAAGAGAGTAAGGAATTATCCCGAACTATTTAGGGTTTTTCTCCTTCTCTTTTAAATTCTTGGTTTTAATGTTAATGTTGTTAATATAACCACCACTGGTGGAATCTATTCTTGTAAATGATTTGATACGCTACTCTAATTAAAAAATGGATTGTAAATTGTGTTTTATGCTTTTAGCCTTAGCACTTAGTACTGGGCCGGTAGGAGTGAACCAGTCTGATACTAAGTGTGGCGGTAATATCCCCAAGATTCACGATTTTATAATTCGCTTCCGCTAACTCTTTCCAATAAAACGAAATTTTTCAGTAGTGAATTTTGGGGCCTTACTAAGGCACAACGACACACTAGTGAACCAAACAAATTGAGAGCTCCTACCTCGTCTCTAGGGTAGCTACCCTTAGAAAAAAAACCATTCCCAACTTGAGATCTTTCACTTTAAGTATTAACATCTTAAAAAGGTGATTATAGGACATCACATAATACACCAATATTTTCCATTCCATACTTAACCATTTTTTATTTATTTCCAATTATTCAAGCCAACTCTAACATCAATAGTCTAAGTCTGATTAAGAGTTGACACTAAGGTCAACCAATCAATACACCAAGGTCATCCTATGTCTGATTAGTCATGTTAGGTATATTAGATTAAAAATGACCAATATACCCTTGAGACCGTTATTACCGCATTACCATCCATTTTAAAGACTAAATTTATTTTATTTATTATTTTTTCATGAGAAGGCTAAAACATACTAATTAAATTGCATAACATACAAATAAATTACTAGACACGCCAAAAGGCTATTTTGCCTTTATACACAAGTTTATACATAAAATTCTAACATGTGTTTCTAAAACATCAAAACACATATTCTTGTGTTTAACAAAAAACAATACATATCAAGTATGTTTATTAGAATAATCATTATAGTACACTCAAAATTACTAAAATACTTCTAAGCCATATAATAATAATAATCATAATGAAACATGTGTTTCTAAAACATCAAATGATATACCACCATACTTAGTAATAATTATAACATACTAGGCATTTTCATTCCAACTAAATATCATGCCACGCTTAAACAGCCAAATTGCCTCTAGGACAAGTGATAATAATAATAATTATGCGATGAGTGTATCTAAACATGCTCAACCTATCATTTTTACCTTCACATATAATATAAAATCTCATCTCGACATTATAACCATTTTAATCATACTTTAGTACACATAATATTTTACATAAGATAACATGCTTCCTTTTTTTTTATCAATTTTCATGATAACAGTAATAAATACATGATTATGTAACAAAACATGCTTAATATAATCTATATATCAGAACCCTAATGTGCTATCATACAATATCTATCATTATTGTTGAATAGGGATATATTAAAATTAATAAATTAACTACTAATGATTATTTGGATAAAATTGTATATTAAATATGAATTCAAAATTTTATTTTTGAAATTACATAAATAGGTGTAATGATTCACCATATACCAATCACCTGATTAAAATCATATATCTACTTTAGCCACTAGTGATTAATGATAAGAGGTGCATCAAAACCATATTATAAGGGTGGTTGTAAAAAAAATAATTAATGCATCATTGATAACTATTTTGACCATTATAAGACAGTGGAGGATAATATGATATATGTCATATTTGGTAAATAACATTTTAGAAAGCGTTCAATATTTTTAAGGTAGATTAGTTTTATGACCACTTCAAATCACAAATTAAAGTGTTTGATAAAGAGGTTTTTTTTTTCATATTGCCAATTTAGAAAGGTAAAAATCTCTTAGAAAATGTTTAAAATAGGAATACTTTGAATTAAATTACTTAAAATTAATTTTTTGAAGTTTTTTTATACCTCAAATCCACTAGTGGCTACTACTAACGATAAGTATAACCAACTAATTAGATATAAACAACTAATATTATTTGTTAGTCGAATTATAAAATGTAATAACTAATATAATTAGCTAATTGTTATCAACTATCTACTAATTGTCAATCAAAGACATAACCTCATATGGAAGGTAGTTTATTGTTAATGTTGACAAATTAATTTATCCTAACATAGAATATGTGTCGATATTGTAGTTAATAATGAGACATACTAAATATTTGCATCTTGTTAGAAGATGTATAACTTAATATACCTACATTCATTAAAAAAATGGTATTAATAATGGGTGCTAAATTTTAATTTTTAATCTTATGCTTTTTGGCCCATGTGGTATTATACTATTATGATAGATGATGAGTATTGTGTATGTATGTTAATTGAATGAGTAACATATAGGACATTCCCTAGGTTGATTGATATTTTAATTATTATTTATAGTACAATGAACATTAGTTGAATGAACCAATTATAATATGGAGGAGACATTTATATTCTTGATACATTTTTTGGATAAAATTTATTTAGGAACTTTAATATTTAGCTTTAAAATTATCGAGTACACTAATTTTACATAATTCTATTTCAGTACCTTTACATTTAAATTTATTTTCACTTGGATATGTAATTGGTAGGATAAATTATATTAATATGCCTTAAAATTTGGCTTAATATATTATAGGTATCTTGTGTTTTGTATAACTCCACTTAGATATATTTATATTTGATTTTATTTCCATTTGTATACCTAAATGGGTAACTACATGGAATTAGTAATGTAATTTTTTTTATCATTTAGATATCCAAATGAAAATAAATTCAAATGTGAAAGTATCTAAATAGAATTATGCAAAACACATGATATCCAAAAATATTAAAACAAATGTCAAATTACCTAAATAAAATTTATCTTTTTTGTGTGTGTGTGTGTTTAATACTAAACTTTGTTGTTTAGAGTATCTCTAATGGGGGTTGATATGGATTATTTCCAAACCATATTGTCAGACCTAGAGAGTTAGTATATACCTATTACTATACCCATATAGTTGGCACGAACCCAACTCATACACGATATTAGGCTCTCGAGGCCCAATTCATAAAATGGGACCTTACAATCACTTGTATTTGTTAATGATAATGCGTACTAGTCTCTTTATCACATGCGGCTTACATGGGATCTCTTCTCCCCCTTACCCCTCTCTTGATCAACCCCCTATAAACAAGGGGCCTCTCTTTTCATTTCCTCTAACCTCTCATTCACACCATCTAATGACACACCCTACACACTATCTCTTTTTCTCTCACCTCTCTCTACTTTCTCTCTAACATCACTTCCTCATAAGTTTAGTAATCATGCAACAATAATAGCTGTCGTCAGCCGATGATTTGTTATTCTTCTCTAATATGGACTTGAAAAGTGTCCAATGTCTTATGACTACCTTGCAGTAGTTCCTTGACTTGTCACTATTAAAGTAAAACCAATCTAAGTGTATCATCTAATATGGTGGTGTTGAGGATAAGGTGAGAAATGAAATCACTGCTTACTTGAATTTCTAGCAGAGCCCATTTCCCTTTACCTACCTTGGCAGTTGGCATGCCACTATCCTCCTCTCGAATTACTCTTGCTCAACTTCAACCTATTGTGAAAAAAGTGATATCAAGAGTTAGGCATTAGAGAGCCATCTTCCTTTCTTATTTGGAGAGACTACAATTTATCAAAACTATTATGTTTAGTATTCTGTTATACTTAAGCTAAATCATCTCTAAGAAGTTATTATATAAGATCATCGGAATTTGTAAGGCCTTCCTCTATCCAGAAAACTCATTGATAGAAGAACAACTTTTCTTACTTGTGGTCAAATTTGTAAACCCAAGGAAGAGGAGGCTTGAGCATTTTTGATATGAACCTATGGAACCTTTGTGCCTCATGTAAACTAGTATGGAATATAAAGAATGAGAATGATTCTCTCTGGGTGAAATGGGTACATGGTGTCTATATAAAGAGGGTTGAATTATGGAACTTTAAGTCCCCAACCTAAACATCTAGGCTATTCCAGTAGATCACCTCCCTTAGTCCTATTTTCCACCCTTTATTCTAGCAGTGGTAGCTAGAGAATATGGTAGAGTTCAACATTGGATCTACTTATGAGCACTTCATAACCAAATATCTAAAGTAGTAGTGGGGAAAAAAATGTTTAGAATCCCCTTTGTCCTCTCTCAACAAAAATTCCCTAGTTGGTTAACTATGAAGAACAAGTTGCCAACAAGAGACATACTACTGCATATGGATTTGAATCTACTAGAAGTATGATGTGTTTTTTTGGTGATGCTTGCCTAGTGACCAGCTCTTCATTTAGTGCCCCTTTATTGGATCAATATGGAAAATATCATTCATTGAAGTAAGTGTAAGTAGCAGATACCCCTTTATGAATTAGCAAAAGGAAGTGAAGAACTATACACAAGATTAAGTCATCCCAAATATAAGAAGCACATGTTATGTGCTCTTTTTTTCTCTTTTATTACTAGTATCTAGTATTAGAAGAATCTTAGCCAACATGATCATGGTGTCATTTTAAAATCTATTGTTGTTAACGTAGCTCAAAGAGTAAACCACCCTAGTTTTGAGGCTAAATTTGACAAGTGGAATGTTATGTTGGATAGTCTATGTTAGACATGCAATTCTTGTACTTGTCTTTTCAAGATTAATGAAATTATAATCTACTTATAAAAAAATAGGTGACATTTGTGGGGATCCTTAAAAAAATTCATGTATCCCCCATCCTATGAATGCCTTAGCTCCCCTCAGGTTGACCAAACAAAAAACAAGCTCCCTATTCCACACGAAGAACCATGTGGTCCCTAATATACTTGGTTGTCCATCCCCTCAAACATAAACCTTCATGTTGGTTGGACCACCTTGGTGCATTGGTTATATCTTGTTAGGTTAGTAATGACCACCTAATCATGCCATAATACTCACAATAATATTTTTAAACCAACAACGAGAAACCATGTTGTCTCTACCACTCCTCATCAACCATGACCCCTAAGCTTGGTCACCCATACTATACTTCACCAGGTTGGTCACAACCACCTTACCCTGTCGGGTTGGTTTAAGTTTCCATCGGGTTAGAAAATGCCCACCTCAACTTGGCATAAAATTTTGTTGCCTCACCTCATCCTTGAGTTAGAAAAAATGTAACCAAGTAGGCTCACCCAATCCACTAAAAAAAAAAGGAAAAAGGTGAGGACACCTGTAACACCCCCAAATTTACTACTGAAAAATTTCATTTAATTAAAAGGGTTTAACGGAAGTGAAAAGGTAAAACCATAAACTCGGGGGCATTACTGCCACACTTAGTACCAGATCGGTTCACTCCTACCGTTTTAGTACTATGTGCTAAGGCTAAACAAGGTTAACATCAAACACGAGTCATGAATAAAACACAAGTCATACAAAAATCAGAGTGCGGTTTAGAATTACAATCTAAAGAGTAAGTGCCTAGAGTTTTTCAAAACATAAAGCATCATACGATATCACAACTAAAATATAATAACACATGGTCCAATAAAAAAAACAGAGTCCGACCGAGTCGCTCTCGATCCCCAAGTCAGGTCTAGGCTCAACGCTCAGCCCCACCCGATGCCTCGTAAGTGTCGTAGGCATCGAAGACGTCATCCCCTACCTGTACAAGCTCATATGGGTCTTCTGCTCATGGGAATGAGCAACACCCATGAAATGGGTGATCAGTACGCTACGTACTAAGTAAGGTAACAGATTCACTAAGGCTAAACATATAAAAACATACAACATAGCACACATAGTACGATCACATAGGCAACATGTAATAATACAGATGATGAAGGCCGGCTATGGTCCAATCCGACTTACTTTCTTTTGGATCTCTATTAATTATAGTTGTTTCACACCATAATTTTTATCAATCCATGCGAGTGCGGGAACCCCACTATTATAGCCGGTGGATCGGTCTCCAGGGCAGAACGCTCCTGGCCACTATTATGCCAATGGATCGGTCTGACCCCGACTCTTATGGTGTTTCACTGTAATTACGAAGTGTCTTTCCCATGATTCGTTGGAAACTTAATGTTTGGTTTGTTGAGCTCGGGATTCCCCATTATTATAGCCGATGAATCGATCACTTATAAGGAAGAATGCACCTAACCACTATTATATGCCGGTGGATCGGTCTCCAGGGTACCCTAGCACCTGGCCACTATTATGCTGGTGGATCGGTCTGGGCCCGGCTCAACAATCTTACTCTTTAAATGATTAGTATCTTATTTGTGTCTTATTTGGTAAATATTACACCCTTGACATGCATGTCATCAGCGTTCTACTTCTATCCTCTCAAGGGGGCCCGTCCTATATATTAAGACTCCTGTGCCCCTTATCACACCCCGACATCCATTCCCCCTTACGCTTACACATAATGAAAAACTAACTCCTAAGGGTGTGGGTTAAGGCCCAACACCTCATGACATCAACTCCATCTACTATCACCCTCTAGGGTTTTCCCTTGAAAACCCTAATTGGTCCGATGTGGCCCAAATCTCTCTCACTTACTCTACCATTACTTCATTTATCGCCCCATACCTTATCTCATTTAAATCCAATCCCAAATCATGTCGCTTTACCCCTCGATTTCCCATGTGACCGAAAAAAAAACCCTAGTTAGCCACTTCAACCCTAGTACCTTTCTTCTCCCATAAGTAACCTCTCTCTTTTTCACCCAATATCTCTTCTTTCCCATGACACCCATTCTCGCCCCTTATAAAATAGATTCCGACTCTTAACCCGTGCTCCACTCTTCCTTAATCATTTTTACTCTCACATGTTCCAGAGAACTACTTCCTCCCAAAACCCTAATCGAGTCCCCTATACACCCTTACACCAACCTACGTACTATTTTTCATCCCAAGTCTCCAATCACTCCACAACTCTCCCCTTATCTTATTTACACCCTAAGACAACTTTTCTCACGTAAAGATCATCCTTATGCGAGTTTTATCCATCCCATGCAAACACCCAAAGTCCCCCTGCAGATGTTAGGATCTACATGTATGGTTTCCATCTCTCATTCATTTTGGTCAACCTCATATCCCCCTTAATGAACTCACTTCCCATTTTATTTTGTTTTGTCCTTTTATTCCCATATTGTATTACCAATTGTCCTAGCATGCATGTCCTAGAGGGTCATATCATATCACACCATAATCACCACATATACTTATCATACTCATGTCATAAGAAAACACATACAAAACATACCTCAATTCCAAGCTGCGCTACACATAAGACAAGTTAAGGACAATCATACGATACACAACATAACAAGATATATATAGCATCTAAGGCATACAAGTCACATAACACACATGGGCCTTAGCTACATCCTTACCTAAAATGACGTCGGGCTTGGAGCACGCTCCTACGACTCCTTAGGGTTTTGGCTCGATTCACCTATAAGAAGGAAAATACTAAGGATTAGTTTCCCTCCTACCAAAAGTACCATTACTCCTTATTTTAGTCTAAAATTAGGGTTATTATTATTAAAGGGGGCATTACATGTGAAAACTAGAGTTTTTATCTTCAAGTTAGCCTACTAGATATTACTAGTCAAAATATGTTTATTTTAATATTTATTGTTATACTTATATTATTAAACCTAATAGCTTTATTCTTATAATAATAGTACTAATACTAATTGTAGCAACTTAGTGATAATAATAATAATAATAATAGTAATGCTAATACTTATAGTGATAAAAACCCTAGCATTTTTAAGGCTAAGGCTAATAATAGTGTTAGGGTTAAAATAATAATATAGTAGTAGTGATACCGACAAAGTCCTAATATTCCTAATGATAATAGTTATATTTGAATAATAATAATATAAGGGTTCAATATATTTTTGTCATAATAATAGTAACAAAATAATAATAATAATAATAATAATAATAATAACAATAACAATAACAATAACAATAATAATAATAATAATAATAGTAACCAAAATGGTAATAATAATATAAGGGTCCAAATATTTATGTTAATAGTAAAAAGTGATAATGGATAATGTTAGTATCAATAATATGAGCAAGAAGCAAGTTAGCAATAATATTATTTATAGTAGTAGTAGTATTAAATAAAATTAGTAATAATAATAATAATAATAATAATAATAATAGATATGGTGATAATATTAGTTATAGCTTTCATCTTAGGGTTGATACCAACGGTGGTCCTAGAAGTTGTCTTAGTGGTAATCTTAGTGATAATGGCCAAGTTAGGTTTAGTAAGAAACGATAATAATAATAATGATGATAATAGTATTAGTAGTGGAAATAGTAGTAGTAGTAGTAGTAACAATAATAATAATGATAATTAAATAGATAACTATATTAATACTAAAGTTGTTAATAATAATAATAATGATACTAGTATTAGTAGTAGTAATAGAAATAACAACGACAACAACAACAACAACAATAATAATAGTAATAGTAATAGTAATAATAAAGATAACTATTTTAATGCTAAAGTTGTAGCCTTTTAATTAGTATACCATAGTTATAAATATTTCTGAAATTAGGTTAGGTAATAAGAGTGATACATAATAATAATATTAAAAATGGTAATAATAATAACAATAACAATGATAATACAACACTAATAATAATAAGAATAATAATAGTAGTAATATTAAGGATAATATTATTAATATTACTAAAAATTATTAACACTTATAGAAAATAGTTTAAGGGCTAGGGAAGTTGGACTACCACCTAAGGTCGGTGGCAGAATCGGCGGTGGTGCGTGGCGGCGATGGCGGTGGCGGTAGAGGAGAGAGAGGGGTGGAAATATGGATATGTAGGGTAAATGAGAGGAAGTGGAGGGGTGTTTGAGGTGGTGGAAGGTGCAGCAGGTGGAGAGGGGTGGACTGGAGGTGGTGTTGCAGCCGGGAGTGGCAGGGCACGGTGGTTGGTACGATAGCCGAAGGTGGTGGAAGATGGAGAAGGTAGAAGGAGAGGGAGGCAGGGGGAGATGAAGGTATGGGAAGGTAGGGAAGGTTCCTTGGATGTTTTGGATGGTGGAGGAGGTGCTGGTTGCGGCGGGATTGGCAACGGAAGGCGGGGCGAGGGGCAGCGAGAGGTTGGAGTGGGCTAATCGGGTTGGCAACTTTGCACGGCCAGGGTGGCTTGTGTAGGGCAGGATAGGGGATGATGATAGCTCGGTTTTGTAGAGGGAGGTGCGGGGAAGGTTTTGGTGGGAGGCGTTTGCTGCGGCGATCGCTGACGGTGGCGGAATAAGGAGCTGATAGGGCATCGGCGAGCAGCTGAGGTTTCTGGGCTACGAAAAGGAATCTCAAATCAGGTTGCTAATGGGGGTATATATAGACTAATTGAGGGGGAAAACGACGAAGGGAAGAGGACAAGTGGGGCAGGTGTGGCAGGACCACCGGCCGACGGTGGCAGGTGGTGCAGTCCTTCCATGGCAGGTTAGGTCGGGTCGGGAGAAAAATGGAAAGGAGATGGGCACGTAGGGAGGGGAGAGATGGGGTTGGTCTGGGTCGAAAAGGAAAGAAAACGACGGGGAGGGGAAGAGAGGGGAGGACGGATGGTGTGCGGTTGTCGGCGGTAGGGTTGCAGGGTTTCCATAGTTGCAGATCGGGGTCGGGATTTAGGGAGAAGAAGACAACGGCTGGACTGGTCGGTCCAGGGGAAAAGGAAAATAAGAAAAAGGGAGGTGGTTCGGCCGGGTGGTTGGGCGTAGGGGCAAGGAAGAGCAAGCCGCACGGGCTTGGGCGCGCCAAGGGGAAGGACTTGGGTTGCGCGGGCCGGCCCAGTTGGGAGAAATGGGGAAAGGAAGAAGAAAGGAGAAGGAGAGAAAGAGAGAAAAAGGAAAAGGGGGGGGGAGGAAAAGGGAAAATAGATGAAATAACTTATGGGAAATAGGGTGTAGTAATTTTGGTAGATAAACAAATTTTAATAATTTATCTTAATATATTTTAATATGTTGGTTTAAAAGGTAAATTTTAGAAAATATTGGTTTGAAACATTATTTAAATAAAATGTGTATGATAAAATAATAAATTATTTATTTTAATTTATTAAATATTCACATCTAATTTTATATACTCAAAAATCCACAAAATAATTAAATTAACTAAATTTAAAAGAAAAAATCCTCAAAAATAATTAAATTAAATTAGTTTAAAAGCTAAGTTATCCCAAACAAAAGTGATTTATTAAATTATAGACTTTTAAAATTTTGGGGGTTTACAACAGCACCTCACAACTCTAATGTCCCTCAGTATCTGACCTCAATTATTTTACTCACCATCAATACCTCCATCTATAGCAAAGCTAATATCTAACCATTACATATCTGATTATAATTTAAAGATTATCTCCACTCTTGTATCTCTATCTTAGATTATAGCTTTGGCTCCTCGATAGTTTCCTCTTCACCGCTCTCCTCTTTAATGAATTGGCTATGTTCTGACAAAATATGGTGGCTGCAAGGATGATCGTAGTGTTGAAGATATAGTTGATCACTAAGGAAGCCCCATATATAGGCCCCCGAGACTGGTGGATGGTTGGATGCAAGACTAATCTTAATCATTAGTTTGTTTCATCTACTTAGTCGCTTGGATATGCATAGTAGGAGTGGAGGTGGTTGATGCAATGTTAAGTTAGACGATTCCTCCGGTCCACTAATTTATTTCATTTTTCGTTTAGAAGGTTTTAGAAAACATTAGAGTTACATAGACTCTAGTGGAATTTTGTGGAAGATTATGTAATATTCTAAAGACATTCTAGATGATGAAGAGCTATATAGATCCTTTAAGTATAGAAGAGTGTTGGAAAAGCTTAGAAGGAAAGTATCTAGAATTCTCACGTAGTTGCTATGCTTGTGAGAAATATAGAATCTTTCATTTTGCAAAAGGGGGACCTTAGCTATAAATAGATGAGTATCACATTTCCACCCATCATCTAAGGGTTTTAATCACTCTCCACTTATAAATAAAATCTCTTTTCCTACACACACAAAGCTCTCATTTATACTTTTCAATTGTGTTAGTGTTCGTACCCTTATTCTTTAGGCTCGGTTTTGCCTAAGTATTGGGAAAGACTGACTTAGTATGTACAAATGGAATTGTGCAATCTAAGTGTCATATGCGAAATAATAAGAGAAAAGAGTCAGCTCATGACATGTGGTATTAGATCCTTGATTGGTGAAGCATTGTTTACAAGGTATCACGACTATGGAAAGTGATGAGGCAGTGGCAAACCCAAAAACCTCAGTGGTGACCAAAGAAACTCATTGATGAGCCCTTAAGAATAAGGGTTTTCCTAGGGAAAAATATACACCTAATGATGCCCTTAGTTTACTTGATACGAGTATCATGAGTGGAAAGATTTCTAGATGGAGTGGTGGAGAGGATGGATACTTTGTAACACCCCCAAATTTACTACTGAAAAATTTTGTTTAAGACAACGGTTTTAGCGGAAGCGAAATAATTAAAACCATAAACTTGGGGGTATTACCGCCACATTTAGTACCAGACCGGTTCACTCCTACCGTTCCGATACTAAGTGCTAAGGCTAAACTAAACAGTCATTAAGTAATAGTCATCAAAACATAGGTCCATAGTTAACATAGACCATTCACGAAAACCACAAGTCAACAAGAGTTAAAATATCGTTTAGGAATACAACTTAGAGTATGGTTTCAAAGCAAGGAGCGTAGTACAAAATATAGCCAATAAAACAGATCCCAAGGGACCAATATCCGGATCGCCTACTCACTTAAGCCAAGCCTTCCACCCCACAATTTGTAACCGATCAAACCTGCATAGGAGGTCTGCTCCCCACCATTGGTGGATCATCACAGGACCCATTCAATCAATGTAGTATCAGTATGGGTCCAATACTGAGTAAGGGCGCTGGTGCGCTAAGGCCAAGCATACAGTCATACCACATAGCACGTATAACACAATCATGTAGACAACATGCGAAGATAAGGTCTGAACACTTTTCTGGTGACTTATTCTTTATTCTCATTGATGATAATAAGTCCATTTCCACACATTTCTTCAATAACCCATGTGAGCGCGGGAGCCCCACTATTATAGCCGGTGGACCGGAAGATATACGCACAGGGCAGAATGCCTCTAATCCACTATTATAGCCGGTGGACCGGAAAATAAACGCACAGGGCAAAACGCCTCTGATCCACTATTATAGCCGGTGGACCGGATCACAGCCCCAACTCACATGGTGTTTCACTGTAAGTACTTAGTATTTTCCCATGGATTACTTCATTCATTTTCATTCAAAGCATTCTTCATTAATCCATGTGAGCGCGGGAGCCCCACTATTATAGCTGGTGGACTTGAAGATATCGCACAGGGCAGAACGCCTCTGATCCACTATTATAGCCGGTGGACCGAAAAATAAACGCACAGGGCAAAACGCCTCTGATCCACTATTATAGCCGGTGGACCGGATCACAGCCCCGACTCACATGGTGTTTCGCTTTAAGTACTTAGTATCTTTCCCATGGGTTAACTTATACGTTTGGTTTTTCGAGCACGAGATCCCCCACTATTATAGCCGGTGGACCGGAAGGTATCGCACAGGGCAGAACGCCTCTGATCCACTATTATAGCCGGTGGACCGGAAATAAACGCACAGGGCAAAACGCCTCCGATCCACTATTATAGCCGGTGGACCGGATCACAGGCTCGGCTCGACATCTTTCGCTTTACGTGATTAATGTCTTATCGGTGTCTTATTAAATCACATCACACCCTAACATGCATGCCCACTACATTCCATTGCTTTCCCTTCCAAGAGGGCCCGTCCCATATGTTGAGACTCGTACCTCTTCTCACACCCGACATCCATCCCCCGTAGACTTAGGCATAGTGGCATATAGTAAGGCACAATCTCCAAGAATATAGGCCATCCCATTACATATGATGTTGACTCCGCATGTCCTCATCCCTCTAGGGTTCCTCCTCGGAGACCCTAATCGGACCTATGTGGCCCAACTCTTTCTTACTTACCCAAACGTTACTTTATTCTCTATCTCGCACCTCATTCTTTTATTAGGAAATTCCCCAAATGTGTTACTTTATCTCCCAAGTTCACGTGTGACCGACAAAACCCTAGTTGGCCATTCAAAACCCTATCTGACCACGCCAACCCTATTCGGTCGCACCAAACCCTAGCACTTTACTTCTTCAACAAGTAACCTCCCTCTTTCACCCCAAAACCTCTTCTCTCCTTTAGAAACCCCTGCTCATCTTTTATATAAGTGAGTTCTCACTCTCAACCCCATACTCCACCATGCAAACCCTAGTACCACCCTACACCATTAATACCACCACACAAACCACAACCACCATGCAAACCCTAATACCACCATAAGCCATTAATACCACCATGCAATCATTAATACCACCATACGAACATTAATACCACCATACAACATTAATACCTCCATGAAATCATAAATACCACCATACAAACCCTAATACCACCATACAACATTAATACCTCCATAAAATCATAAATACCACCATACAAACACTAATACCTCCATAAAATCATAAATACCACCATACAAACCCGAATACCACCATAAGCCATTAATATTACTATGCAATCATTAGTACCACCATACGAATGTTTATGCCACCATACAAACCCTAATCCCACCATACAACTTCAAGACTCCCATGATGGTTCCCAACTCATATTACCATTTATCCTAACATGCATGTCCTAGTGGGCCATAACATATACATCATAAACATCATACATATAAATGTCATGCTCATGTCACGGAAGCACATACAACATACCTCAATCTCCAAGCTGCACTACACATAAGACAAGTTATCCACAAATCAGATAATACATGGCATAGCATGGCATACACAACATTCAACACATCCATGTCACACATAGCACGAGCCCATTAGCTTCGTCCTTACCTAAGGCGACGCCGGGCTTGGAGCACGCTCCTCTAACTCCTTAGGGCTTTGGTCGGGGTTACCTATAAAAGGGAAAATGCTAAGTATTAGTTTCCCTTATAATTACTATCAATCCTCATTCTAGTTTAAGGTTAGGGTTTTTATTACTAAAAAGGGTTTTATACAAAAACTAGGGTTTTTACCTTAGAATTAGTATACTAAATATTAGTAGTCAAAATATAGTTATTTATGATACTTATTGTTACCCTTATTTTATTGAGCCCATTAGTTCCATTCTTATAATACTAGTGTTCACTAGTCATAGTAAAATAGTGATAATAATAATAATAATAATAATAATAATAATAATAATAATAATAATAATAAGACTACTAATAATGATACTTATGTTTCAAGTAATAGAACTCTAGCATTTTTAAGATTAAGTCCAACAATGGTGTTAGGTTTGAAATAATAATATTATAAGGTCACAATATTACAAGTAAACTATTCTTAAGGGTGATAATGATAATAGTAATAATACTAATAATAACGATAATAATAATAATACTCCTAGTAGTAATGGTTATAACAATAATACAACCAAGTAAGGTTAAGTAGTAATAATAATAACCATAGTAAGGATAATAGAGATAATAATAATAAAAATGTTAATACTAATAATTATAAGAATAGGACCAAAGTTAAGTATAATACAAGTTAGGGTTTAAAAGGGATGTTAGTATTAGTAAGAAAATAAGACATTAATAATAGAGACAATAATAATGGTAATAATGACAATAATAATAATAATCATAATAATAATAATAGTAATAATAAAAGTAATAACAATAATGATAATAATAATAATAATAATAAGTATATTAGTATCAATATTAGTAGAAAATAGTAGCAATTATATAAAAGGGGTATTAGGGTTGGATGAGTGGAGAACCACCTAGGGTCGGTGGTGGTCCGGCGGCGGCGCGTGGCGGCGACGGCGGCGGTGGTGGAGGAGGAAGGGAAGGGAAAAGATCAAGGTGGGGGCTGGATGGCAGGAGGAAAAGAGAAGTTTGAGGTGGGGGAGAAGCAGCAGGTGAAGGGGAGTGGAGTGAGGGTGGTGGCGTGGCAAGGGGCGGCGGCGGCCGAGGGTGGTGGAGGAAGGTGGAAGATGAGGGAGGAAGGAGGAGAGGGAGGCAGGGGAAGTTGAAGGCAGGGAAAGGTAGAGGGAGGTCTGCTGGGCATTTTGGAGGGTGAAAGAGGCTCTGGTGGCGGCTGGGCTGGCGGTGGGAGGCGGCGCAAGGGCGGCGAAGGCTGGAGGTGGTGGTTTCGGGATAGGAATTTTGCACGGCTAGGGCGGCACGTGCAGGGCAAGGCAGAGGGTGGTGGTGGCTTGGTTTTGTCGAGGGAGTTGCAGGGAAGATCCCGGTGGGGAGTGGTGGTGGTTGCGGCCACCGGTGACGGTGGAGAGCCCGTCTTTTTGAGGCGGCGGAGAGGCCGAATTTCGGGGCAAACAAAACAAAAAAGGGAGCTGATCGGGGTTGCCAATGGGGGATATTTATAGGCAATTGGAAGGGGAAGACGACAAGGGGAGAAGGAGGCGTGCGAGGCAAGTGTGCAGGTGGCCGGCTAGTGGCAGGCGGTGTAGGTCCTGCCATGGCAGGCTGGGTCGGGGAAGGGGAGAGGAAAAGGGAAAGAGGTGGGCACGCGGGAAAGGAAGAGAAGGACTTGGTCGGGGTCGAAAGAAGAAAGCAATTGACAGGGAAGGGCAGGGGAGGACGGTCGGCGTGCAGAGGTGGCTGGCGATATTCGGGGGTAGCAGGGTCGAGTTGCAGGTCGGCGGCTGTGCGGGGGAAGAAGAAGGAAGGGGAAAGGAGGAGGACCGACGGTCCAGGGGAGGAAAAGAAAAGGAAGGGAACCGGCCGGTTCGGCGGCGTTATAAAGTTTTAAAACAAAACGCGGCGTTTTGAGGATTGTTTGGAAAAAAAACGTTGAGTCCTCGTCGGTCTGGCAACAGTTACTTTTTTCTTATTGTGACGCGGCATTTCGGCGACTATAGCGTCGAAACGCAGCGTTTGGTTTCACGGGCGGCTGGCTCGCTGGGCCGCGGGCGAGAAGAAGGAAGGAGAGGCGGGGAGGGGGGTCTGGGCTGCGCAGGCCGGCCCAGTCCGGGGGGAAAGAAAGAAAAAGAAAAAAAAGTTAAGGAGGAGGAAGGAAAAAAAAAGGAAAAGAAAGAAGAAAAGGAAAAAGGAAAAAAATGGAGAAATGATAAAATGGTTGGGTTGGAGGTATTTGGGTATTTATTTATTTATATAATTAATTTATATATTTAATTTTAATAATAATTATTTTAATTATAATAATTAAATCCATTTTTAGATTAGTTAGGCTATTTTGAATAAATTGTCCTTAACTTCCATTTTAATTAGTAAAATGTCCAAAATTTTCTAAATAACTTATTTATTATTTTCTCCTTATTTTTCCTCAATAAATTTCCTCTTTATTTAATAAATTCACCTATTTTCTTAATTTTTCTCTAATAAATTATTATTTGCCATAATTCCTAAATTAGGATTTTTGGGGTATTTCATACTTTGATTGAGTATTTTGGTAAGCATATTCATGGTGAATTACTTGGTGGCCTCAATCACTTTATAGAATAAATTTGGAAGGGGCAACCTAAAGGAATAGTTTTCTACTCTTAAGGCATAACACATTGAGATGAATAAGGATCTCAGCCATTACAAGTATGGTGTCAGCACTAGCATTGGATCAAAAGTTTGTGGGCTTGAGCCATCTAAATATGGAAGTAAGCATGATGATAAGGAGATTAATAGCTTTATTTGGATGTTTGAATGTTATTTTAAACACTCAGGTGTTGAGGATCAATCCAAAAAGATTGACATTGCTACCTTGTACTTAGAGCACAATGTAATGTTATGGTGGAGATATCGTAGCGATGAAATTGATAGGGGTGTGTTAATGATAGACACTTGGGAGGTATTTAAGAAAGATCTTAAGTCCTTGTTCTATCCAATGAACATAGAGGAAAATGATTTTAGACGACTACATAGCCTAAAACATACTGGTACAATCAAGGACTACAACTCCTTAATGTTTGAGATACTAGAAATGACAGAAAAGAATTGGCTCCTTTACTTCATGGATGGGACTACAACTATGGGTGGAGTAAGAGTTGAGGTGTTATAATGTTAAAGACCTTTCTTTGGCCATAAAGGAGGCTGAGTCCCTCGTTGAGTTCCAAAAAGAGAATAAAGATAAACCTCGTCTTTTACAAATCCTCTCATACCCTCTGATCAGTTTATGAGAGTAGCATATGTCTTAGGAGCGTTAAAGAGATAACTATATAGATATCTTACGAGTCTTATCTCGTACCCTTTAATGCTCTTAAGATCATCGTCAAGATGAAATCATAGATGTGGCTATTCCACTTATATTGATGAATAGCTCTTATTCACTCATTTTTGTTGAAAGCAATTAAAATAGATGCTTCTAGCAATTTAAATATAGGGATCTCCAATATAAAAGTTTTGATGTGACAATGCTAAAGGAAGTGGCTCGACATAATCCTCAAAGAATAAGTCGTCATAATTACATATTTTATTGTCATTTGTTAATCTTCTTTGAATAATAACCTTATTTATATACTATTAGTTTATTTCTTGATGACCAGGAATGATAAGTTAACACTCAGACACACCATCAACTAAGAACATCACATCATTATAACCAT
This sequence comes from Tamarix chinensis, assembly GCA_030549775.1. Lineage (NCBI taxonomy): Eukaryota > Viridiplantae > Streptophyta > Magnoliopsida > Caryophyllales > Tamaricaceae > Tamarix > Tamarix chinensis. The sequence goes on along the minus strand of CM060179.1, from coordinate 6,334,239 downwards.
TTTGTATGGGAGTCAAACCATGGGCCGACCCCATTATCTATAGTTATTTTGTAAGGGAGTCACGTTCCTTTTCTTTGTAGCATTTTTGTATTGGTTTTGTAAATGAGTCAAACCATGGATCGGTCTCATTCTCGACAATTATATTATAAGGGAGTTGTACTCCTATTTGTAGCATTTGTTTATATAATATTTTGTAAGATAGTTGACTCCAATTCTCAAGAGCTATCCTCCAAATGACCCTCAAATTCAAATGCAAAATTCTAATGCCATGGCTCTCTTCCAACTCCAAAGGCTAATCGCAAGCTGACTAGCTCTATAAGCCAACCACAGAATCTATCTAACGTGATAAGTTGATTTTTGAATAGAGTGATGATACCTGTTATTTCCAAACAAGACTGGCAAACCTAGACTGTCAGCCCAAACCAATGCAAGGCCTATATAATTAGCCTAAACCCAATTCAAAGACCCAACTCATACACATGACTAGGCTCCTAAGGCTTAACCTATGATATGGGACCTTAGAGGCTATTGAATTAGTTGATAACCATACATGCTAGTCCTCTGACCATGGACAACTTGCATGAGATCTTCTCTTCCTCATCCCCACTCTTCTACTCAACCCCTATAAATAAGAAATCTACCTTCTCGTTCTTTCTAATATCTCACTCACAACATCTAGGGTTTCAAATTAGTTGAGTCAATTCGAATGTCCCTAAGCTCTGACTCGACTTATTTAACTAAACAAGTCTAAAATAAGGCTTGGGTTCGACTCGTTTAACTAAACAAGTAAGCCGAGCTGAGATTACGAGCCAAAGGCTTGGACTCGACTCATTTAACTAAATAAACGAGTTGAACTGAACTTTTAACGAGTCGAATCGAACATAATATCGAACCGACTCAACCCATTTAAAACCCTAACAACATTAAATGACAAGCTCCGTACCCTCTCTTTTGCTTCCACCTCTCTCTACTTTTTCTCTCTAATACCCCCTTTCCCTAAGCTCCTCCATTAGAAATTATGCTTCAACATTTTTTTTTGTTATATCAGATTTCCAAGGGATATTGTTGCGTCATTGATTTTGTGTTTGTCATGCGTGTACATTACATGCTCTACTCTTACTCACGCAAGTGTAGTGCACACACTTAGCAGAGACGAAATTGACTTAAAAATACCTTCTTTTTTTCTTTTCTTTTCTTTTTTCCATTTTTTGCCACCGGAGTTGGTCTTGCTGCTTTATCAAATTGGACCCGTTCACTAAAAGCATAGCAGAGGCTTCACGTGAATCCCTCTTTTTCATTCTCTCAGCCCCACTCCAACCAAAACGCCACACGAATAGTCCGCCGATACGGCGATACCAACCTCCAAACCTTGTACCCGACACACCAATCCCAAACTACAACCCGACTTATATATATATGTATATATATATATATATATATATATACTTAGTTTAACCAACCCACCGGCAGCCCTTTCCGTGCCTTATTAAAAATGACTATCAATCTTCTTCCTTGCAAATAGGAATAGCGCGGTCTTGGACCCGATCCAGATCTACCAGACTCTATTTTTAACAGATTTGGATCTATAATTTTTAGACCTGACGGATCGGGGTCGGATCTGAATCCATATATATCTTAATGGGCCTGAGTCTGGATCCAGTAGTTTTAGACCCAGACCTGACCCTGATCCGTTTAGTATATATGTGTGTGTGTTTATATATATACATATATAAATACATACTAATATTATATTTGCCATTATTTTCATAATCTTATTTAAGCTCCTTATTCATTTTTTAATTTTAATTTTTATATATTTATTTTATAAGTAATATGTACAACATTATATTCTAAAAGCATTAAAATACTATTTAAAAAGTTAACATAACTATTTTAATATATTTATTTTTTCAAATGAAGGATTTTTTTAACAAAAAATACATATTAAGTTATATAAAAGATAAATATATTTGTATTTACATAGATTATTAATTATTTTTTTTTAAAATAGCTAGACTCATTTAGGATCCGTTTAGGACTCGTTTACTCGCTAGATTCGATGGATCTAAACTTGAATCTGAACTTTTAAGACCCGACGGATCTGGATCAGATCTAGGTCTAGGTAATATAAACGGGTCCGAATATAGCTGGACCTGATCCAAACTTGATCCATTGTCATCCCTACTTGCAAACGTTTTCACTGTTAACGATACGGTTTACTAAAGGAATTGTAAAACAAGGTGTAAACGTGTTCAAAATCATTTGGCCAAAATACATAGAACAAAACATTTTACTTCTCTATACTTATTTGGTGCGAGAATAATAGGGATAAAAAAACTAATTTTATATTTTAATTTGCTTAAACAGTTTATTTAAAATAAATAAAATATTATTTTAAATAAATACTCATTTTAGATTTTTATTTAGATTAAAATAGATATTTTGTTGAAAATATTTATGTTATTTATGTACACATTATATAAAAATATACAAAACATGAGAAAATTTTTACACTCCCATTAACCTCATACTAAATATCAAAAGTAAATGTCAAAGTGAGAAACATAGTTTGCACCTAATTTATTTCTCATTTACGCAAACACACCTATTTATAGTTATTTTACTCTGTATATCGATATGGATTAACGCAGGTATGACAATATGGCTAGAGAAATCTGTCAGTGATACCTCCGCAGCACCGTATGAAATTAACGAATCCGATAAGCATACATGCCGATAAATGACAAGACAAACACGCAAATAGCAGTCATAAAAAAACCTATGAAGCAATGAATTGCAGAAAGACAAGAGATCAGGCACCAAATTGCCTAGGATTACTACAATTGACTTGGGCAGACATTAACAAGAACCTAAACTCCACCATACAGTGTGAATGAACAAATTTCCTATTAATTGATTGAAACGCACTGAATCTTTGATTGATCAGATAAGGAATACATTATATAATGGCATGATACCGGTGAAGCCTCCAATATTTAATCTGGATAAATTGTATCCTCTACTGGCATAGTCTATGGTCATTAAAAAGAAAAACTACGATGTGAGAGCTGTGTATGAAAAACCAATAGCTCACCCAATTCCATTAAGTATATGAACAGAAACAAAGGACAAGTGTGACAGCATACTGTTTTTAATCCGTTCTGGACCGACTTGAGCTAGTTTTTTGACTGTTATACAATGGTAACAACCACCGAGACCCATATTTCTTCCTCACGAAACACCGCCAGTATAGTACACATACAGCTGCTATGACACCTATAGGAATTGCCCACCTGTTCCCATGCAAGTAAACAACAGAAAACAGTGCACCAATTTAGTACTGATCACACTGCACTTGGAAAGAACATCTTAAGCATCATTTTCATGCATATATAGGATCACAATTCACAAATGCCGGACAGCAATATTGTAAGAGTACCTGTCCAAATCAAGTATCGGACTATAAACAATTGTCTCCCAAGTAGCCACTATAACATGCCAGATGGTGTTGTAATAAAGAGATTCTGCTGTCCAGAACAGCCGTGTATACGTCTCCAAGAAAATGAACATTATCCATGCTCCAACCTCAATCAAGATGAACTTTATTATAAATCGGCCCACCACCACCATGACCAGGGAGAAGGCTACCAACCAATTAAACAGTCTGTTGTTGTATTCCTTGATAAAAAGAGATCGTGATTTTCCTAGCATCTGCAAATCCATAGAGTACAAGGGAATAAAACCAGCCAGCAAAACCTAAAACATGCAACTAAAGGCAGCAATATCCATTTTTATTTTATTATTTCATTCAGTTGATCAAGCAGCAAACTGAAGTCAAAAGTCCATGCCTAATCCATAGAAGAATCAAATCAAACCTTGGTCATTCTATGCTCATATTTTTCTTTTGCAGGCCCAACACACTCCCGGTCAAAGCTTCTGTTGCAGTGAAGAAAACCAGCATTGAATTTTGCCATGGAAGGTAGTCTGAGGGCTTGAAGATGGTCCATCTCATCTTCACATCTGGAGTACAGTCCGTCACAGAGCTTTGATGATTGGAATTCATTGGCTAGAACAAAATTCTTATGTAGCTGCATCAAAAGCATCATCAGCAATACTATATCAATGATGCCAGTCCAAGTATGCAGAAGCTTAGAGAACAATAAAGGCACAAAGGCACATACACACACACACAAAATAAAAAGAACAAAAAGAAGAAGTTCAAGAAAGCCAACCTCTTGGCCTTTTATATTTTTGTCTATCTTCCTCGTTTTCTGAGGGGATGAGGGTGGGGGTGGGTGGATGCAGTGGAGCCAAGGCTCTGCAATGGTGTCCTGGGACACCATGAAATGAAGGATAAATACTATTTTATAGTCAACTGGGGCAGTGGAGGACACCATTCGTTGGGGTCCCAAGCGCCACATTTTCCTCCCTTTACATTTTCAATAGCAACCCCCCTTTTTATATGTAACTAGATTTGCACCCGTACAATGCACGAATAATAGTCTTTATAATATTTTAGTAAATATGTTGATGAATCCATATATAATATTTCAACAAGCTTAAAAATTGTAAATATAAAAAGTCATTCAAAACATGAAAAATGAAAATAGCACTGTCAGTTTTGGAATAATTCTTTAAATACAAAATAAGATGATTTGATATGATTTTATAAGTTGTAAAAATGAGCTGGGAAATAAAAGGTCTAATAACATAAAAACCTGGCCAAATATTTATTAGGTTGGAAGAGTGGTGTGGAAGATTAGTACAACATCAACACGATAGAGACAAATTATAAAGAGATGAAGTACAAGTTATGCAATAGTATGATTATTCAATAAATGAATGATATTTTGGTGAGATTTTTAGATAAATATCAGCTAATATCTTAGTTATGAGATAAAACAAAAATATTGGAGTGACAAAAGGATATTGTACTATTTTTAATGATAGTTGTATTATCGATAATATAAAAAACTAAAAAAATTATTATATTATAAGGTACCACCATGGAATAGCTCAGCCATTGGGTGGATGTCCATAATAATCATTTGAAACTTCTAAATCATGTGCAACATGATTCAGTTCTGACTATAAGTCGTGACTTCCCTAAACAATGCAGCAGATCAACTTCAGCTGCTCAGGCAAAGAAAATCATGGATGGATATTTGGATCATATAAGCAAGATTCAGGGACAAACCCATTGAAGGATTACGAGAAAGGCTACCAGCATACGCTCACAACTAAAACAGAAATTATAAGGGTGTAACCACCTGAAAAACTACCAAAGCTCAACGAAACAACACACACAAGAATGGACCTAACTCACACAAGGTAAACTATTTAGAAGAGAGGGAAAAAAATCATCAAGAAGAATATGAGCAGACAGCAGAAGCTTCCCAAAAATGATCTTATATTTTGAGAAGTATCAAGTACGAGGCTATAATATGGAGTATGTGAATATATTGCAGATGACACATATCAGATACGTCCCTGGGATTTAAATCTATAGCAGATGCAATTGACTAGGATACCAAGAATCTAGACAATGAAACAGGCTTCCAGTTGACAACAACCACAAACCTAATATAATTTTATATTCCTTTCCACCTAATTATCGCATTATATTTATAAGTTATACATCATTTAGTCCCACAAAACAATTAAGAACAAAGCCCTCAACAAACCAAGACATATCATTTGTACCTGGTCTATTTCTTCCTCCAAGGTTTGAACTGATTTCTGAGCATGGTGATGACCAAAATGCTGGACATCAAAGGCTTTCAATGCTGCACCTTTGGATTCGTCGTGTGCGTCTTGTAGGGATTCTTCAGGGAGAGGTAATCTCAACCAAGACATCCTCTCATTATACATCTTCAGACACCTCTCCAAGATTCCCTTATTGAAAACCTCTACAAGAGATCCTGTTGATGGAATTTCACCTTTATTCAAGGCTTCAATTATCTGCAACACAATAATCTCTCAGAGATTATGCACAGATGATAATAAAAAACAATATTTTTTTTGTATCACAACGTGTGATCATGTCCCAACTTTGGCTATTTTAACACTATCAAACAACACCTAGCCCAAGGAATTAATAAGATTAGTCACGCATCTGACCATTATAACATCTATAATGCAACAATGTAACACTAGTAAAATAAATAAATAAATAATTGTAATTTCACGAATTGATAATGTTTGGCTAAACTTGAAAACAATCTTTCTGATTCTTGTAGAATGAGGGACAAAGGAAGCCAACAAAAGCAACACTAAAGTCATGGCAGCCCATTGAAGGCTTTCAACAACGTGAAGAAAGGTTAAAATGCACACATACTTGTCATTATCTCTACACAGCAGAGTAGCAGCTTATGTGATTTGATCCAGGCAACTTAGTCACAATGGAGCAACTACTTGCCATTTGGGCAAGGCCCAAAGCTTAGCTGCACAGACAGGCTACAACTTTCATACTAAATGGCATGAATTCAACCAAGTTTCTGACACCAAAAAGGTGAAGGTCCAAACGTCAAAAACACTCACTTTTCCAGGAAGAAGCACTGATGTCTTCGCCTGAATTTTAATATCAGCAGCTACATATGTCTTTCAATTATGAAGGTGTGACCAACACATGCAAACTCTTACAGAGAGGGCAATAAGTGATGATATTGGCAATGTAATGCTGGAGAGTAGGAGCAAGAGAAAGGCACCTGTTCCAGAAAAGAAACAAACTCCTTCCCATTTAAAGTTTTTCCCTGCACAATTTTAGGACGAATACTAGAAGCAACAAGTTCCTTCAATTGGTCCCGCTTCTTGACATAAAGCGAATCCAGGTCAGCATCATCCAGGTCACACAGCTTTGTCCGTTGGAGATGAGGCTGTTAACAATACAAATCAGCACCATCATTAGATTACCTTACTATTGGTGATCGTAAAACTATGAATTAGATAGGAGAAAAATGAGATGATATAAGAAAAACAAACCATACCTGAGGTAAGCTAAATGCTGTGCTCTCATCGCCCATGACAGCCAATGATTCACGGATCTGGTTAACCTGAATGAAAAATTAATGATCAACTAAACACTTACAATCAACTTCATTGCTGATGGTATTAACACCATAAATTTCCAGCAGCATAATACCTGGTCAATATTCTTGTCCGCTGTCAGCACAAATGTCCAATGTCAGCATCTTGATCCACTACTGTAATAAGAAAAACTTTATACATCTCTATAGATTTTCACAACTAGGACATACCCTCTTCATTTGGAACACGTTTGAGAGCTTCATTCACCATTTCTTGTACAGATTTGCCTTCTGCAGAACATGAAATCCACATCTGTTGGACATATTTCATGACACAGAAGCTACATCACAGCATAATATATCACTATCTCAACACATAACCCCATAAGATTGTTATTAAGGTTATATATCAATTCCAATACCCACAAATAAAAAAGAGAACCCCAACATGTACAGTGACCATCTACAACTACAGCTGGCAATCAGACAGGTCGGGTTACATGATAATCGGGTCATTTTGGTTTTGGGTCATTTTAGTTTTAGATTATTTTGTCGGATCAGGTCGATTCAGGTTTCATTTGGATCAATCCAATGTCAGATAATCTTAGGTCATTCTAAACTTTCGGATCGGGTCGGGTTGAAATCAGATGAATTCGGATTTGGGTAAATTTAGACTATTCTAATATTAGTTCAGGTTTGGATGAGGCTCGGATGAGTTCGAATTATTATAATTTCAAGTCAAATTTGGACTTTAAATTAGAGCCATGCTTGTGCCATTTTCTTTCTTTTTTTATTCCAAGATATTATTAAAAGCTAATTATTTTGAGATCGCTTATTTGAATTTATCTTATTCAATTAAAAGCAGCTTACTATTTTTTTTGGGGGGGAGGGGTTTAGAATTTTTTATTATTATTTCATCTTTGGAGATGTATTTGACGTTTCAAATTTAAAAGTTTTTTAAATCGATCACTTTTTTATTTTTTATATTAAGGTATAACTTATAATTCGACTCCATTATAAGCATGATCATATTGAGTTCGAGTATTGATTATTTTAATTTGGATCGAGAATTTTTGTTATCAATTATCAATGGTCATTTTATATAATTCAACTCCATTATAAGCATGATCACTTGGTAGTGAGTTGAATTTGATGAATCTTTTCCATATTTGTAAGTTTTCCTTTAGGGATCCTCTTCATTACAAGCATATTGACAATAGTCATATCACATACATATCATTACAAGTATGTTCTAATATTTGATAAAGTGGATTATGATGTTGGCTTTAAAAGCATTCATAATACCTTGACATTCCCAAGTTGAATAGATGGTAGAAAGATATCACTTTAGTCGGTAATCTTGAGTGGCGGCATTCATGTTTGACAAAAAGATATATGGAGGTGTATCTAGTGAAAACCACTAATTGTAATGAGAATTTTCAAAACCAATTATGGTAGTTTTATAAAATTATTACACTAGGTTCATAAACTAAAACGAGTATTTTTCTTAAGAACTTCAAATAGTTTAATAAGCCAAGACAAGTAGTGTTATTAGGAATTTAGAGTAACTTAATAAGCTATAATGACTAGTTTTATAAGATAAAATAAGCAGTGTCATTAGAAACTTCGAGTAGTTCCATTAGAAACTTGGAATACTTTTATTAGCCAAATTGATAGTTTCATAAGCTAAAACATGTAGTTTTATTAGAATTTTAACCCGATTTCATAAGCTAAAATAAGTAGTTTCATTAGAACTTTATAGTAGTCTTATAGATCAAAATGAGTAGTTTTATTATAAACTTAGAGTAGCTTTTATTGATAGAAATTAGTAGTTTCATTATAAACTTAGATTAGTTTTTACATTCATCGAGTAGTTTCGTAGTTTTATAAACCTAGTGGAGTAGTTCAATTAGAAATTAGAGTGCTTTCATTTGTAGTATAGAAAGACAGCTTAGTTTAATAAATTGAAATCAATAGTTTTATTAGAAACCTAAAGTCGTTTCATATACTTTATATGTTATTGTTGTATCTTAATACTTAGATCCATCTTTTAACTTACTCTTTCCTAAATTAATTTTTTAGTAAAAAGGTGCAAGGAAGATTTATAAGGAAAAAGTAAAGAGAAAATTAAAAGAATCACAATATATATATATAAATTAATTATATAAGCTCCATCACTTCATTTACAAGTAAAATCAAGTTTTACTTTCTTAGTGAAACATCAAAATAGTGGCATCCTTTTTCAATAAATTCCGTTTTAGTTTCGCATTAAATAAATAGGAAAAGAAAATTTGGTTAAAAGTATTAATTGGTTTTGGGTATGAAATAAAACTTCAATAAATTTACTTTCTATCCTATTAACCAAACCTATAAAATTAGACTAGACTAAAATCTTATAATTTGGTTAATAACTAAAAATAATATAAACTTAATTTGAACTTTTAATAGGAGTTCATTATAAAATAAAATTTTAATAAATTTACCTTTTATCCTATTAACCATAACTATAAAATTGGATCAAAATAAAAATTTATCATTTGTTAATAAAAAAAATGTTTATTTAGTTATGAAATACCATATTTACCATTTTTTAAAGAATTTTTACAAGTTAGCAAACAATTATTATCATAAACTAATCTCATATTTTATTTTGCTTTCCTTTAGAGAGAAATATTTATTTTATTTAATTATTTGGATCCTTCTCTCCCAATGTAAATAGTAAAATCTAACCTAACCGTGCTTTATGCCTTTACCTCCCCCCTAAGAAAAATTCTAGTCTATCGAATAAACTCACAATGCACCCTTGCTCTTTCTCCTCCTACCTATTGACATATTTGAGCATTGAACTCGTCTACAACTAAGGTCGTCTCACCGCTGAGCAATAGAAGATCGAATCGTCTCCTAGCTTCTACACTGTTCGAAGGTCACCGGTCGTGTCTGTGCCATCTCATCAAATGATAGTAGATCAAACTTCATAACTTTGTCTTGCAGCGGCTTGCACTACGTAATGACATAACTAACTAAATTACGACATACCTCACTGCCCTAATCCACTGATGCATCTCTCTCCAATCGTGCTCAGCCTAAGTTTAGCTGCACTCCACCGTCCTCATCGTCGCTCAGCCTAAGTCTAATTGATCAACATTGTGCTTGCCATCATGCTCCACTCAGCCCTCTCCCTCGCTCTACAACTTGTGTTGTTGAGTAATGAAAGGTCGAACTCTCTCCTGCATTGTTCGAAGTTTCACCGGCGGTGTCTATGTGGTCTCATCGAGTGGTAGAGGATTGAACTTCACAGCTATACCCACCAAAGCACCACACCACATCATTGTCTTACTCACTACTACACTTCACGGTGGCACTCCACTAGCACACCACATCATCCTTGCTTGTCTGCAAATATTAGATGTAGATGAAAATTTTCTTTTTCTTACTGAACTTTAGCTTCTATCTGATACATGCAACCTCCTTGTAGATTAGAAATCTTGCAGATGAAGTTTGTAGCTACTGTTTTGGAATTGCCCTATGATCATCCTCACTAAGTGTTAATTTATCTATAAGTCATCTAATTTTAGTTGTTAATGTTGCTCGTTGGTATGCTTGATTCATCCATCACTAATTTACTAGTGAATTTTGGTAGGTTGATGACTAATGTATTTTTGTTGAATCGGTTGTTAACTTTTGTTGCTATCATATACTTAATTTGTGTTTAGAAATTCAGAAACCATGAGTATATAGTTTGCACAAATCAACAACCAACTCAACAAAATTGAGGAACAAAAAGTTCATGATTTGGTTTTGGTGCTATGTCATTATTGTAGTGTTAAAATTCATGGAGGAAAATTTTAGGACTCCACAACACAAAGAGCATTTTGACACTTATGATTTCTAATCTATTGCTAGTAGAGGTATTTATTTACCTTTAATCTTTAATATTAGAAATATTTGTTACTTATTGTTGTTTGATGAATTATATTATCTCTTATTATTTTCGCATTTTTTAAACTCGCAGCCCCTAATTCTTAAGATATTAAAAATGATCAAGTGCTGACTCCAACTTCAATCCCCAAAGCAATTAACGATGGTTGGGTCCCTATAAATCTAAAGAGAAAAGCCGAGATATGGAAAGAGTATTGTTATGAAGATGTTTAGAAAAGTTGCATGTGGTATGTAAGCATTGCCAAGAGGTATCATACAGAGCCGAATCAAAAAATAGCACATCTTATTTTAAGGGACACTTAGTAAATTGTTCAAAGTACAAAAATCTTGACGGGTCCTGTATGACTACATCTTACTTTGATCAAAAATTATATAATGAGTTGGTTTGTGAGTCGATAATGAAACATGGGTTGTCATTCTCACATGTTGAGTATGAAGGAGAGAAAATTCCACCAGTATTTGAATCTGAATGTCAAACCTATTTGCATAAACATCGCAAAAAAAGATTGTCTAGGGAAGCATCTTGAATTTAAGGAAATTCTTAAAGTGGCTTTAAGAAAAAAAATTAGTCAAATTTGTTTAACTTGTGACATATGGACAACATGCACAGGACATAGTTATCTTACTCTCACTGCACATTATGTTGATGGTAATTGAAAATTGAAATATAAGGTGTTAATTTTTTACCATTTTCATCTGCCCCACACTAGTGTAGAGATATATAATTTGTTACATTCATTGATAATAGATTGGGGCATTGAAAAAAAGGTTTTTACCATGATTGTGGACAATGCATTAAATATGATCAATATAATTATGAATATGAAATCTAAGTTCCTTGAAAACTTGATGTGTGATGGAAAATATTTTCATATTCCTTGTTCAACTCATATTTTGAAATTTGATAGTGAAAGAAAGAATGAAAAACATTGAAAAATGCATGGTGAAGGTTCAAGAAAGTATCAAGTATATAGATGGATCAAAAGGTAGGATAATTAAGTTTTATGAATATGTTATGTAGTTGAACATATTTGTTTCTACAAAGTTGTAGTTGGATGTTGCAACCAGGTGGAATTCTACATATTTGATGCTCAGTAGAGGATTGAATTTTAGTCGAGCTTTAGACTATTATGCATTGAATGAACCTAATTTCCTTTTGAGTAGTGAATAGATCAAGGTAAAAAAAATATTGTAATTTTCTACAACCATTTTACGATATCACAAATTTGTTTTCTAGAACTAAGTATCTGACATCCAATCTATACTTCTTTAATGTATGGACCATTCAAAGGTACCTAGAGAAGGCAATGTCGTATGATGATATGGACATTAGTAGAATAGTGACTCAGATGTATGAAAATTTTGATAAATATTGGTCAGAATATCCTATGATTCAAGCTTTTCCTATGATTTTTGATCCGCGTTACAAGTTTGATTTCAGGATGCTTGCTTTCACAAAATTGTATAGAACCGACAAAGGTTCACAAGTGGCTAAAGAAGCATATATTCAAATTCTTAACTTATACAAGTATTATGAAGATAATAGTCAAGTAGATTATTATGTTTTAAGCACATCTTCTTAGAGAGAAATCAACATTTGCCAATGAAACGATGACATAGGGGTAAACTACTGTTGAAGATATTGAGTTTACTAATATCTTTTATATTCATCCTATTATTTAGTTAACTTTTATATTATGTTTTTATACATAGTATTATTCTTTGCTTTTTCTTTTTATTTAGGAATTTGACTCTTCAATATTTCTTGTAGTTAGCAATATTTAAAAAAATGAATTGGAGAGTTACCGTGAAATTAAAAGAATGGAGCAATTGATTAGGCTTGATGTACTTTCTTATTAGAAGGATGAATCTAGTTTCTTCCCAATACTTAGTTTCATGGCAAAAGATATTCTTGCTATTCTAAATCACCATAGTTGCTTCAGAGTCTCCTTTCAGTATAAGTGGTAGGATATTGAATAAATGGAGAAATTCTTTTTGCTAAAAAATGTTGATGCATTGGTAACAACACATAATTGGTTATTTGGATATAGAGGTAACTTGATTATGTAAATCCATTTATTTATTTTTTAGTTATGTCTTTCGTGAAATAAACCATATTTTTAGCATTTGTGCATATCTTGAAAAAGATAATTCTATTGAGGACTTGTCTAAACCAAACAATGAGGCTAATTAAAGAGCTAGAGGTAATTTTTTTAAGCTACTGTATTTTTGCTGAGTTGGTTGTTCCTCAGTTTTGTTGCTGAATTGATTGTTGCATGCCCTTGGTGGCTTAAATTTGTACAAACTTTATTGGTTGTTTTGAGGGTTTATTGAACTCATTGAATTAACTAGGGATGTTGAATCACCATCAGCTAAACATATCTTAGACACTTGAATTTTATTTTATTTTTTTGCTCTTAACTTAATATCCTTAGTGTAATTCATTATCTCTAATTCCATACTTAATTCTTATGTTCCTAATGCAAAATGTGCTAGAATCTAGGCCTTCATGAGGAAACATAATGCTTTCTTGATATAAATGTTGATATTCTTAGAGAACATGTGAGAAAATTAGCAAAAGCTCTTTGAAATGCATGTGAGTCCGTTAGACTAAATCTTTTCAAAGTGACAATTGTTTCTCACAAATTTGTATCATCTAATGTCTTTTCTTTATTGAGATGAGAGTAGTATTTGATGTTGGATAATATGTTTTTAGGTTGCATGATTTATATAGGTTAATATCAGGTGGTTGCTTATATTTTAATGTTGAAACTTACATTTTGACTTTTAATGTTTTGTGGCTAGTGTTAGCCCTCAAGGCTTGGCAAGCAAGGGACCGGAAACAACTTTTGCTTGATCATATTGCATACAATGGTATAATGTAGATCGTATCCACTCATTTCATGTTGCCTTGGCTATCATATCTTACCTTTTGAATATATCCAAGATTGTAGAAACTTTTAAATATTAGAGCTAGTTTGAATTGGTTTAGTTGCATAGATTTTGTTTTGTTATTAGAGCTATCATCATGAGGTTAACCTATAATGTTATTGATCATCATGCACTAAGCTCCATGCTTTTGGTTTTAGTGCTCCCAACATGTGGTAAGCCAACTACTTTTTTATCATCTAGGAAGATAGAAGTGTAAATTATGTAGTACTTTGATAGTAAAGCTACCAACGTGTGGTAAACTCCGGCTTTTGATTAGTTTAAGTAGACCCGGTAAACTAAGTACTAGATGTGTACCTTTTGAGGCTTTTCAAAAGCTTATATAATGCCTTTTGAGTCTTTTTTTTTTTTTTTTGTATTTTGAGTGATAGGTGTTGGATATATTTGCATTATTATTATTCTATGGTTCCTTTTGAGCCTCACATATTTGTGCTTTGAGTTAGTAATGTAGAGATGTACCTTTTAGAGACTTTTTAAGTGCATATATGGTGTCTTTTAGGCTTGTATGTTTGGATCTTGAGTTTAGTAGTGTTTGATGTATTTACATTGTTATTGTCTTATATTACTAAATGGAAGTGAACTAATATTTAGACAGCATGGTAGAATTTTTCCTTTTTTTTTCCTTCACTTTTATTGCCATAATTCAGTATTGGTATCAATAGATATTGTATAAACATAAGTGATATACCCTTTAAAAAGGTGTAATGTTTTTAGATTTTGATGCAAGTACTAAGCTGGATTAGTTGCACATCTGTGTTATTTCATATTTTATGAAGTTTTGGAAAATTTGAGTTATTTTAATTATAGGTTAATGTTAATTTTCGGGTAGTACTGGATTGAATCTTTTTAGATTTATAGTTTTTCGCATTACATCGGATTTTAAATAAATAATGGATCAGGTTGAGTCATTTTGGATTTATAGTTTTTTTTTTTGTGATATCGGGTTTCGGGTAAGTAATGGGTTAAATCGGGTTTATTTCGGGCAAGTAATGGGTTAAATCGGATTTATTTCGGGCTTATGATTTCTCAGATTATATTAGATATCAGATATGAATTGGATCAAGTTCGATAAATTTCGGGCTTTTAATTATTCGGACAAAAACGGATTGGATTTCGAACAATTCGAATCAGTATTCGTTGGAACTTTTGGGTCGGATAAACTTTTGTCAGCTCTATCTACAACTAAGAATAATGATGGTGACCAACATTTCATAGATGTGCACTCAATGTCGTAGCAAGAATTACACTATGACTCATTAACCTGGGAC
Organism: Tamarix chinensis; assembly: GCA_030549775.1. NCBI lineage: Eukaryota > Viridiplantae > Streptophyta > Magnoliopsida > Caryophyllales > Tamaricaceae > Tamarix > Tamarix chinensis. Next base: position 6,319,058 of record CM060179.1, on the reverse strand, counting down.
ATCTAACGCAGTATATAAGGTGGTTTAGCAATACAACTGCACAAATACAAACAGAACCTATAACACATAAATCAATATGAAATCTAAGAACTTACGCAGAAAATCACGTTGTATGAGCCATAAAAGCTTAGCAGGTTCAAAGGCAACATCTTTTCCCTGCAAATGAGGCAGCATTATGAAACACAGGAAGAAAACATCTTCTAAACATTATATGTTGGTAGAATCTTCAAGAGCTCATCATTGTGGTTTGCAAATTACCTTCACTCTGCCGGATGCAACGATATGTGAAAAACATAAATAATAGAAGTTAGTGCTAAAAGAAAAAAACAAACTAGCAAAATAAAATAAATACAAGATACATCCAACACCAGACATACAAAACAACCAACCTTCCATAAAATTCTTCGGCAAGTTCAACAGCAAATGATAATCTGGATATGTCAGCTTCACGTATCTTAAAGGACACAAGGCAGATCATAAAATCAGCTTCCAAGAGATCCATATGAAATGACAGAAAACTTTGTGCCAATATTAAGTGTCCATTCATCTAGTTTTTTAAAGAAATAGGAGGAAAAGCAAAAGAACGAATGATATAAGAAAAGAAGCTTTGCATTAAGCATGTATGCCCTGTAAACAACATAGTCAAGATAGTCAAAGATGATAAAGAAATTGCATTAAAAATTTGAAACGAGCAGAGATGGGAATACTGGAAGGAAGAAGCAAAGTTTTCCAGGCACAGAAACATACTGTCTCAGGCAAGTTATAGATAAGTACAGAACTCATGACAGTGGCCAACGCAAATATCCTGCAAAAGTCGAAGTTAGAAGAGCTCCCCATAGGAAGTGTGGGTAAACAAATACCACTAAAGATCACTGGATTACCAAAGAATTACCGATCATCATAGACATTTGACTTCCCAATACTCTCAAATCCCTCTGTATCAAGGTAAAGTACTGATATCTTTTCACCATTAATTTTCATTTCAACAGGAGTGCCCCAGACCCATATCCCTGCAGAAGAGAACAAACCAAAACAAAGAGGACATGGTGGTCATTCCATCTGACATGCTCTTACAAAACGTAATATTAATTAATGAAACTGCTCATCACTTGTGCAGCTACACATACAACAAAACCCACCTTTTGTTTTTGTGTCCCGCATATGTCCAACACCAAAACCTGCCAAAAGTTGTCTTTCTTAGATGCATGCACATCTTGCAGGGAAATCATATGTATACATTATTCATAGCTACATCTTGTGGAGTCAAATTATATATATATATATATAAATTATATGCATAGTCACAATCAAACTTTCAGAAAATGGAATCTTCACCTTCATCACATGAAAGGGACAAAAGTTGATTAAGCAGAAAAGATTTGCCAGATCGGTAAGGACCAATCACCTGACAATATAGAAAAAGATACGGGATCAGGACATGTGAAGACAGAAATCAGATAGAAAGAAGGCCTGTTTCTAATCACACAGTTTCGCTAGCCAGATTTCTGAAACGCCAAAACCTAATTTATGCAATTTTTTTACTGATCTTCAGTAGGCAGGTGATGAGACTAGCACAGAAATGATGGAAAATAAAATTTTGGAGCAATGATGCACCAATAAACAACAAGCAATCACCAGACTGGAGCTCATTCCTACAATCCCATGATATAGAGAGCTTCATTACACACTACAGACATCAAACATACATCAATAAAAAGTTGCCAAGACAAACAAGATTCAACAATCTCCAAAGTATTGAGGTGAAACAACAATCATTGAAGAGTAAAAGATGAAAGAAAGCATCCAAGAGTGAAAGACTTCTACAGGATATAAAAAGTGTGTATGCAAAAAGGGTAAATTCCAAAAGCATCCTAGAGCAAACAGCTTTGAGGGGACAAAACCCCATCATCCCAATTAACAAGAACTCCAAGGAAATGAAGCTTGCAAATCTCTGCATGACAATACAGAAATGACACTAGTCAATTGCAAGTTACTGCTCTAGGTCATGAATCAGCATTCACACCCTGGATCAAAAAGCAGCATAATTTTGGAGACACCAAGACTTCTAATGGGGCAAAAAGGCATCTCGATATATTTTATTTAAATTAAAAAAATTCAGCGTCCTCCAATGAGCACAAGAGAAATGCATGAGCATAAACCGAAAAAGAAACCATCTTTGTGAAGAAATTGAAGTTTCATGTTAAATTAAAATTGATGCAAGTGGACAACTATAATAGGCTAAACCAAATGGCTGGTATGGTGCTTAGTGAGTTTAATGTTTCTTCATTCTAGGACAAGTCTTTTGCATTGACGTTTCTTAGAGAGAAGAAGAAGACCTTACTGATTACCTGAAATAATTTCAGAAATAGTCCACTACTTGCCCACAAGCCAGTAGAGTTGAGACTGGACAAACATAAAGATCAACCAAATCTTGTTGATGGTAGAATGGATAGTGTTTTTGTTTCTTTGAGTTTACTCATGCAGACCCTAATCAGGTTTTCAGCAGAAGAAAAATTGACATGAACCAAAAAACCATCCTCTAATCATGCAATGCAAGATGTCTCATCAACCTAGCATTTAGGAAATCATCACTAAGAAAAATGGATAAGCTTACAGCAACAGCAGCGATTGGTGTTGTTATTCTCTGTATGGCTTCCAGACCCTCCCTAGACAGATGCAGTTTAGTATGACCAGGATCAGGTTCAACGATGGGAAACCTGAAAGATAAAGCAAAAGTGTGTATTCACTAAACAGTGCCACCATCACTGTGTAATTGTCTCCACCCTAATAAGTAGACACAACATGCATAATAGTCACTTCTTACAGCTGTACCAAGCACAAATGCAGAAAGACAGGTAAATGATGAAGCAATAACCTCTATCTTGATTTGTACAAAGATGAGTAATGCTAGTATACTAGTACAGTACACGGACAATACATACCCTAAAATCTTTTCCTGGGAAACAACAAGCTTATCCCTCAAGTGAGACTTTCACTTGTGTCCAAGACTGAGTCATTTTGGGCATATTAAATAGTCAAATACACACAACTCATGCATCATGAACCACACTCATATTGATCCCAACTAGAAAAGCATACACTTTTATATGGCTCCCTTGAGAACTAATCTACAATGAGATGGCGTAAAATGATTTTTGGGGGTATATACATCAGTACTTTTTTCTAAGCAATTGTAGTATAAAATTGTGATAAAAACGTCAGATTTTTTTTTAATTTTCAAAAAGTAATGGACCGCATCACATGAAGATGAGTGATAATATGAAAATAATCTAGTTAGTAGAGAAAGCCTAAGGAACCAAATACATGAATATGAAATAGCCACAGCAATGTATCTGGTGGTTCTACTCATTAACAAATTGTATACATATTCATCCCAGTAAGGACGACAACTATGAAACTTACTCTTCCTTTTCTGTTCTGTTGATTTCATGCCCTATAAGGCTATAATGCACAACAAAAAGATCAAATAACTAATGCCAATTAACTTTCGGTGGTCACAAATAGCGGCAAGAGATTTGGAAACAAGAATCCTTTAATCAAAATAGACAGCGGGGCAAATCAACAACTAGAACCAAAAACTAAGAGAAACGTCTTCGTTCTTTCAAAAAGATCTGCTGAGTGCAAATGAATTTTGTCAGAGATAGCTTACTCAACTGGGAAGGATCCTGATATTAGAGCAATGCGCATCTTCAGTGGGCAACAATTTATAACATTTCCTACATTTAGATCTCACAAAGGGGATAATAGAAGACCTTCCCATGGAACTAAGGTTATCACAGCGTGCAAAAGCAGATCATTTTCAATTTTTTATTCAAATGTTAATAGATGCTTTCCTAAAAACTGTTGGTATTATGTCTGGTAACAAATGAATGACCTAGAGTAATCCTGATACCGGAAAGTAGGAGAGCAAAACAGAGATTCTAAATATGCCAAATAAAGGTAATCTCTTTACAGACTCAACCTTATCATCTCACCTATTCTAAAAAACTTGACCTCTCATATGTTACTGCAGCATACTTGGATTAGATTTGTCGGACAAGTCAGGAGAACTACAAGATCCTATGTAGTACTCCAAATCTAAGTAAACTGTTCTGTGTCAATAATTTGAGCTTTAAATACAAGGCCCTGATAGTAAAGAAAGATCTTGGTACTAAGTATCCAGCCACAGTGCATTCTAACTACAGCTCTATCAAATGAATCAAAGTACAACATTTTCATCAAGGCCCTAGGCAAGGCCTTTTTAAATCTATCTTGTTAAACCCAACTACCACAGTACATGACATAATAAGCCCCTCTTTTAAGACCATGGCATCTAAGCTGAATCATCTCCTAAATTCGTCCCCCCTTTCCCCACAATAACAGCTCCAATGTAAAATGCGTCATACATTCATTAATACAACTCCAAATTTGATTTTATTTCATAGATAACAAAGCCATACTTTGCTGTTGAGCTCCATCAAGAGCCTAAATAAATAAACCATGAGCCTCTCACCCTTATGGCACACATTTGCCTCATTAGGCTATAAGTCTGGTAGATGGACATCTAAAGCATACCGCCTATAATGTTCCATCAGCAAGGCACAATGTTTGGCCATTCTTATATTACTTTTATCATGCCATGTGAAATCATTTTACAATATAAAATTTGAGACAAAGAAATGAAATCCATATGAGATAGGAGAAGAAAATAACTATGCATGTCTTGGGAAGGATAGGCTATATCATCCTCGGAAGACTTATGGATGTCTACCAAAAGAAAGATGTAAAATTCAGTGAGGTTCTTTTGTCTTAATTCACCTTCATCTACTGTAATAATATTAATGGACAGGCTACATTTTTCCGGAAAGTACTTAACGGTTACAAAATATAGACCGCAATTCCTCAATGAGTAAGTACTACATGCATGCTGCGTAAAGGCCAAGATAGTCAAAAGGGGTTTTGTTTACCACCATGGATACATACTATTCGATGAATGGGTCACAACCAACCCATTGAATTGATTGCCATCAACACCGTGCATCATAAACTCAGCAATAACTGTATGAATCTATGAAATTACCCCAGCTCATGCCCATAACTTCCTTCAGCCTCAATTATAAAAACCATCAGATCTAAAACTTGTAAGCACAACATCAACTCCAAGCTTCATGTGCAACTTCCAAACTAGATTCCTGAATAAATATCATACATGATCACCCCAGCAATCAAGCAGGGAAAATCCCATGCCTGCAGGCAATCTCATAACCCAGTAAAATGAAGTTTTATGCATTGTTAAGAGTGAAAAATCAGTTCCGCCACCTGAATATCATAGATGTAAGTAATCTTAGTGTAGTACACAATGTGTTCTCGAGGTGGGCGGATAGCAAAAGTCAACATGAATCAATGTCAAAGTTTTCCATTATCCACATTACATCACAAGATTGCAAATCTTTACCCTAAATAGGATACAAGATACCTAAGTTCCGCAATAACTCAATAAACAAAATAACTAGATAATTGCGAAAGTGAGCAATCTACTTACGCTTGATGGAAATTGTCAATCGAAAGAGACCCGGGTGCAATAACACAGAGGGCAAACGAAATGGCAAATGCCCAACTGAAAATCTTCATCTTTGATCAATGAAAATACTCCAGAAAATCACCCAATTACCTCAAATGCTTCTAGATCCCAATTATGTTTACTCAATGGTACGACCATTTGAATAAAACAAGAAGCCGAAAATTTTGGATTTGACGGCATGAGAAAAAGAAAAGGAAGGGGATCTCAACGTGGCATGGGAAAGAGGTCTACGTTTAGAATCGCGCAGACGCGCACCCCAACTTGTTTCTTGAAGGACGGTTACGTTTGGTCGGAAGAAATTAGAAGAAAGCGGCCGGACCGAAATGAAGGGACTCTGTGGAGGGGCAATCTCTGCACTGAGAATTGAAATATTCTTGCTTACTTCGGGTGTATACCATATTTGAAACACATTGCCTCGCCAGCCTTTGAGCTCCTTCGTTGAACTTATTGGATCAACGCTACCTTAAATCATAAAATAATATAAAGGATATTAGTATCGTAATGTAGATCTACATCATATGTACTTTTAAATTTTATGTTTAACTAGTTACATTTTCCCGTACAATGCACGGGTGGTGTATTAATTATTTATATATTATTATATAAGAGATGAATAGTTTAATAATTTAATTAATACGGAGGAAATGAATAGTTAGCTGTATATGTTTAAGTAATTAATTAATAAAATACTTAATTAATATTTGATTAATATGTATTGTTCAACATATGTGCATAGTTATATGCATTTATTGTATGTAGGAGATAAATAGTTGTGATGTATTCATGACAGAAGATAAATAGTTATATAAATTTTTTATTCTCATAAGATGAATAGTTACATTCATATATTCATTAGTTTGACAATTCAATTAATATGTAGGAGATGAATAGTTGGTTGCATATGTTCAAGTAATTAATTAAGAAAATACTTGATTAATATGTGTTGTTTGACATATATGCAGCAAATGAATAGTTACATTCATATATTTAGTAGTTTTACAATTCAATTAATACGCATGCGATGAATAGTTGGTTGCATATTTTTAGATAATTAATTAAGAAAATTCTTGATTAATATGTGTTGTTCGACATATGTGCAATAGATGAATATTTTAATTAATACGTAGGAGATGAATATTATTTTATTGTTATGTAGCGTAGGAGATGAATAGTTTGACTAATCAATTAATATGCAGGAGTATTTCATCATTTATTTGACCTTATTATTTAGTAATAATATATGGCAGTGATAGTATATGATTAGTAATAATAGGTATAGTTTAGGTGAAAAAATTTGTCCGTATATTGTCTGTCAAACAACTCTATTTTTATATAATAACCAATGTTGTTGGTTCCGTTATTAGTTTTTTTAATAATTATTATATTATTTATCATGATAATATTCATAATAGTAATAATCAATTATATTAATATTCATTATTATCATAATAATAATTACCATTATTATATTATAAATTATGATAATAGCAATTATCAAAATTATATGAATAATTATATTAGTATTAGTTATATTAATAGTTATAATTATTATAGTAATATTAATAATAATAGTCATATTATTAATAATAAATAATAAAATTATTATTATTATTATTATTATAAACATTTATCATCATCATCATCATCATCATATTTGATTGATGTTGATCTAACCTTTAAAAAAAAGAAAAAAAAATAATACTTCATTAAAATTAGTTATATGTATTTGCTAGTTGCATTGTATTAATGGCAGTAGATGCATATGCGTTGGTCGATTGGTTTATACACTTTATTTGGTGTATTAATTATTTATCAATTATTTATATATTAATATGTAGGATATGAATAGTTTGACAATTCAATTAATACACAGAAAATTAATACTTGAATGCATATGTTTAGGTAATTAATTAACAAAATATTTGATTAATACTTTATTAAAATTAGTTGTTTGACATATGTACAACAAATGAATAGTTATATGCATTTACTACACATAGGAGATAAATAGTCGCATTGTATTAATGGATATATGTATGTGAAGCAAACGAATATGCACTTTGGTGTATTAATTATTTATCTATTAATATGTAAGAGATGAATAGTCCGACAATTCAATTAATACGCAGGAAATGAATAGTTTTCTGCATATGTTCGGATAATTAATTAAGAAAATATTTGATTAGAAAATATATAGTTAATACTTTATTAAAATTAATTGTTTGACATATGTGCAGCAAATGAATAGTTATATACATTTAATGCACGTAGGAGATTAATAGTCGCATTATATTAATAGATAGTCATATTAATTATTCTATCTTATTAATTAGCAATAATATATGGCAGCAGTAATTTATGATTAATACTTTATTAAAATTAATTGTTTGACATATGTGTAGCAAATAAATAGTTATATACATTTAATGCACGTAGGAGATGAATAGTCACATTATATTAATAAATAGTTATATTAATTATTCCATATCATTACTTAGCAATAACAATAATTAGCAATAATATATAGCAGCAGTAATTTATGATTAGTAATAATGAATATAGTTTAGGCGGGAAAATTTGTTTGTATATTGTCTGCTAGACAACTCCGTTTTTATATATATATAGATGTCATCATTATAACCGTCATTTATAATATTTGAAACCCACTTATCTCTGTATCCATTATTATTTCATCTCCCTTAACTCTCTTAATAGGTTAAGACATCTAATAGTAGTAGTAGTGTGTGCGTATTAGAAACTGGTCAATGAAAGATGTATATAGACAACAAATTCATATTAATAAGTATTAAAAGTTTCATTCTCTTCCTCTCAATTTTATGTTTATGATCTATTTCAGTTTTTCAACATCATAATATATTATCAGCATGGTAAATTCGTAACTAGGGTTGTAAATAAATCCATTCGAACCATGCATCTTTTTGCTCAAACTTAGCTTGTTTTTTAAATGAGCCTAAATTTATAGCTCAAGCTCAATTTATTTAATTAAATGAACAAATTGAGCAAGATTTTTAATAAATCGAGCTTGTAAGCCAAGTGCTTAAATGAGCCGAGATTACGAGCCTAGTGCTATAAACAAGTCAAGTCATATAAATTACGGTTTGAACTCATCTCATTTAACTAAAGAAATAAGTCAAGCCTGAGATGGCTTGCAATTAACTTGGTCATTTACAACCATTCTCATACAAACATAGTTTAATGCCTCTTATTATTTGTTCTAAGTAAAGTGAAACTTCGAATGGGAAGAATTTAGACATGTTATACATAATGTGAATGTTCTCTATACAAGGGTACCTACTTTAATTTTGTGGGATGATTTGGTAAGTTTTCTAACTATAAGAGCCAAATTATGAAAAGGAATAAGTACCCTCTAGTATCATACATTTATTTCTACATTCTAATATTTTAATATTCATATGCTTGGTTCATTTTTAAAATTACTTCTAACTTAATCTTCTAAAATTAAAAAATAGAGCCCCTTGGTAACTTGAAAAAAATTCCTCTATCTATCTATCATTGTGTTGACTATTGAGTATATCTTGATTTCACTATATCATTCTTGTTTCGTGTAAGTTGGGGCCTTTGTATGTAGTTTAATTTAATTGTATGTATGATGACCTCTCTTCCAATGATAAGATAGAGGATATAGGTAAATGATTAAAGAAGGCAAAAAACCACCTATTCAATAGACTCAAATCGAATATAATATAATCAATTCAGAGATAAAAAATGATGGATGGACGGCAACATCATACATTAACATATGTAAATCTCCATAATTTGAAAAAAATAAAAAATCACCTAAAGTGGAAATGTATAAAAAAAAATTAAGTGATGTTAAAAGTGACATATTGGCAGTTTCATCACCCACCGCCATGTACATAAGAATGATGGATCAAAGGTCTCATTGCCCATTACTATGTACATAAAATTAATGGATCAAAAGTGTCATCACTCATCACTACATATATATCTCATCACGTGAAATTTGTTGGAGTATATATATAACAAATGTGCAAACCTCTATTACTCAAAGTTAATGACGAGCCACCAAAAGTGGCTAAAATTTTTTCAATGTACCCAAAGTACAAATGGGTGATTGTACATATGTCGTTAGAAGCAAGAAGTTCTTCACCGACTATTTTATTTACAAATATATACATGAGGTATGGAAGGATATTGGCACAATTGAGGTGGAAGTAGTAAGCTTCACATAATAATTTAAAGGTCTCGAAGACCTTATATACAATTCAATCCTTAATATCAAATGATTAAAAGGTGATAAATGTCTTATGTGTAATTTGATAAAGGAAATTAAATAGTTGAAAAGTCTTTCAAGACTTATGCAATACCGATCAAGAAATTTGGATGGTATTATATACCTCAAGTGCATTTTGATTTAAAAGATCACACAATTTGGTAGTCTATAGACCCAAGCACTGATTTTATTTTTGAACTTGTATGTATGATGAATACATATTTTAATATTAGTTTTTATTCTTTTATTTGAATAATATATTAGGATAAGTACAATTCTATACTTAAGTGATAATAATTTAATATATTTAATTAATTAAACTAAAATAATATAAAATTTATGGGTTTAAAGTATGATATTATTTATTTATCCTTCTAATTTCATTTTATAAGTAAAATAAAAAATAAAAAAGGGAATTGGTAAAGGCCCGATAAATGAGGCATAAAAGTGTAGAGGGGCGCTTCAAAGGGGAAAGAGGGCTGGAAGTAAATCATCGCACCTACGGTCCAACCAATTTGGAGAGAATCAATATATTCCTTTTCAGGAGCAATTCATCCTTCCCGAACGTACAGAAGAAAAAAAAAGATAGAAAAAAAGAGGGCAAAAAGGGATAGAGGATGGTAGAAGCCAAGCGTAGAAGAAGAGGAAATTCAAACGCCAAGTGTGGCACAGAAATTGAGAGAAGGACGGTCTGACGCACTATAGAAGAAAAGCAGAAGAGATAAAGGGGAGAAAAAAAAGAGAGAGAGGAAATACGACGGAGGGAGAGACGAGAGTGTGCATCATATGAGAAAAGTGAAAAAAGTGACCCAAAAGAATTTATTTCAAATAAAAATATGTAATTTTTCTAAATAAATTGCTAAATTTTTATTCATATTTAATTTTAGTCATTTCTTTCTCTATTTCTAATATATATTGTTGTGTAATTAATTAATTATGATTGGCTAATTAATTTTTACTAGATAATAGATTGAAACCTTAGACTATGATTTGAGATATAATATTCATTTTTTTTTGTCTCATGAGATTATCTTTTGACTCTAATTTAATTGCTAAAATTTATATGCGTATGATTATGTTGGGTATGATTTATACAGTGCATGTATTGTTCTAGCTTCTTTATAGTGCTAGTACGTAGGATTATATACTTCCTAGGTGGCTATATAAACATGTTAGAATTTATATATATAAATTATAGCCAGATTAGATAATAATACACTTAAGAGTTTTGTGATTCCAATAGGAGTAGTGAAATATTTAAATACGTGTGAGTCAAATGAGGAAAATATACTAGTCACGCTTAATGTACTAGTGTATATACTTAGACTGATATCCTTCCAATTGTTCTTAATGTCTTAAATCTGATTAAATATATGAGTCACTTGTTGCCACTATAGTACTAAAATTCAATATAATTTAATAATGACGTTTTTTCGTATTAATTATTTGAGGGAAGTAATATAAGGTGTATAAATATGTTTTCGGCTTGCAATTTAGTCAATCTTTTTCTTGTGATTAAAATATGATTTAGCTATTATTGTTATATTTTGACCTAGTCTAGTGGTAGGTTTCAACTTTCCTAGTATATTTGTTATATTGGTATTCACCTATATCAAATTTTTTATTTAATTATTATTATTATTATTATTTATTTTTACGGCTATAATTGCATTATTCTTATTATTATTTTTGTGTAATTTAGAGTCTTTTATTTTATTTTTTGTGAGATAAATAAATTTAGATATTATAAATCCAAGACTTAGAATGTACCCTTATTTACCAATACTACAATTGACTACAAGATGATTAAATTGTATGCCGGCTACAGCTACACCAATGCAATTTTAGTTCTTGTATTTTTTGCAATTTTAATTCTCATAATATTTAAAATATTTGTTTTAATCACAAAGTAATGATGATGGCTTTATACGTACTAACCATTTATGCATGAGACTATGCATCTTCTTTATTATTGGTAGTAGTAGTGGTGGTTAAAACCTACCTATAACACCCTGAGATTTAATACTAAGAAAAAATTATTTTGAAGAAGCATAATATTAAGATACTTAAGTGTCACCGCCATAGCCTACATAAGTCCGGTTTATCGTACCATTCACATACCGAATACAAGGCAAAACGTTTACAACTTAACTAAGATAACAAGAGAACGGGAGAGACTTTCATAAATATTAGATAATATCTTGGAGGTAAAACTATGAGTGCAATACAAAAAAAAATACAACAAAAGGGATCCAATAGAAACAAGATACCATAAGATATCTGGACAAAATGCTAGCTACTAGAAAATATGTGTTCTATGCCCAAACCCAACAAGTAAATCATTCATCTACATAAAGTGCATTATAATCAATAAAATTATCATGACCCACTTCTAAAACCTACATATCAACACCAATGTCATCTTCTTGTGGGAATACGCAACACCCATAAAAAGACTGATCAATACTTATATATTGAGTAAGGTAACAATATAAGTCATAGGAAAAGGGCATATATAACATATAATGTCACATCGGAGAACTAAACATGCATATTATTCAAGACATAAGATAGTACACGAGAGGAACCAAAAAGAGTTCCAATTTAGCTGATTATACATTTCTAATTACTTATTCACTTGAGTTCAGATATCCCACTATTTATAACTATTAGAATAGTAGCAATGCCTTTTCTAGGGCAAGATGTACCTAGGAACCATTATTATATTGATAAGTTCATATTTTGACACATTTTATACCCTTATAATCTTAATTTTTAGTATTTTATTTAACTAATATAGGTGAATAATTATGGTTTTATGCTTAAGTGGTAATAATTGCATAAATATTATAATTTAAGCTAAAATGATATAAATTAAGTAAATTTATAATAAAATATTATTTATTAATATTTATTTAATTTTATTTTGTAGGTTTTTTTAAATAAAAAAAAGATTTCGACGTTTGGACCAACGGCCAAAAGCTGAAGGCCCAAACGCCACAAAAATCCAAACAGACCTAGTCACAAAGAAAAAGAAAATTCAAAGAAGAAAAAGTAGGCTAGAGCGTGAGAAGGAGAGTCAGCTGTCAGGGCTGACGTGGCACGGAACACAAATAAGGACAACACACGCAATAAATAGAAGAACAGGGACAAATCCGCAGAAGGAAGGGAGAGTGCGGTAGAGCCGCAGAGAAAAAAAGAAGTGGATGACGCAGGGCAGCGCCGCACGAAAATCGAAGAAGGAAGGACGAAGAGTAGTCGACGCACGGAAGGAGAGGCACAGCTACGGCAAAAGAAAAAGAAAAAAAAGAAAAAAATTGCACGGAAATAAAGACAACCGAGAGAAGAAAGAATAGGAAATAATTTATACCAGTAGAATTTATCTTTTATCGATAATTAATTCCGATTATTTCTTTTTCTTATTTTTAATTTATATTTTAGATATATATTACTATGTAATTAATTCTATAATTATGACTGGCTGATTATTTGTTGCTAGGGAATTAATTAAAACCTTGGATTAGGGTTTGAGATATAATTTTATTCTTTATTTCATGAGATTGTTCCTTGACTCAATGTTAATTGATATCGTTTATATATATAATTTTGTTAAGTATAAATTATTTGGCGCATGCCTTGTTCTGGTTTCCTCATAAGTGACAGTATGTAGGATTATTTACCTGCTAGGTGACCATCTAAATATACTAGAATTTATATGTATAAATTGCAGCTAGATTAGATAACAATTTACCAAATAGTTTTGCGATTCTAATCGAAGTAGTAAAACGTTTAGATACGTGTGGGTCAAGGAAATGAAATACAGCTAGATATGCTTTGTGTACGAGTTTGGGTACTTAGATTGACAGCCTTCCAATTACACTTAATGCATTACATCTAATTAAATATAGGAGCCGCTTGTTGCTGCTATACTCATAGTATTTAATATGGTTAATATTGGTACGTTGTCGTATTAATTAATTAGGGGAAGTAATATAAGGTGTATGAACCTACTTTTGATGTACAACTTGGTCGATCTCTTTCTCATGATTAAAATATGACTTAGAAATTAATATTATATTTCAACCTAATCTAGTGGTGGATTTTGATTTCTCTAGCATCTTTATCATATCTGCAGGTTTCCAATTATTTTTATTGTTATTAGTTTACTTTATTTTATTTACTCCTTTTATTATTATTTTATAACCCCCATTAGTATTTTTCTTGTTTATTTATTTTTTGTTATTATTTAGGATTTTTATTTTTATTTTTATTTTCGAGCTAGTTAGATAGAAGTGAGTCATCTCAATCCCCGGTCTAGAACGATATTCTTATTTACCAGTGCTACAATTGACAACAAGAGGGTTTAAATTGCTTGCTGGCTATGACCATACCATATATCCAGTGGATTGGTAACACGATCCTTCTAGGGTAATATGCTCCTAAGAGCCATTATTATATCCAATTGATTGATAACATGACCCTTTTAGAGCAATATGCTATTGGGAACCGCTATTATATTCGGTGGATCGATAATATGATCCTTCTAGAGCAATACATTCTTGGAAACCACTATTTTATCTGGTGGAGTAGTAAAAATTATAAATCTCTTTCCTGGGGCATATGCTACTGACCACTATTATTGTTCGATGGAATTGACTGCTATAACTTGGTCTTGACTTAGTGATCTTTCACTTTAAATATTAATGTACTAATAGATTGGTTGGTTATCTCATTAACTTCATGCAAACTTAGCATAATGCACATGGAACATAAATTGTAACCAAAGGTAAATCTGATTATTCCCCAAAGAAAGAGACCACAATGCCGCTATGAAGCCATAATTTTACAAGACAAGTCACTAGTATACAAATTGGATTAAATGGCGGCTAGTATAAGGCGGTTTCAAAGTAAGTCACCATATAAATCATTGTCTGATAAAAAACAACACAGAGGCAAAATTCCGGCATGTGTTAGCGGGATTTATACACGATGGTTTTAACTTATAACCGCCTGTATACCTTTAATAAGAGAGGTAAATAATGGTTAAGGGTATACGCGATGGTTTTAACTTGTAATCGTCACATATATCCTAATAGTGTAGAAGGGAATATATAGTGATTATAAGATAAAATTTTCATGTGTTTCCTTAACTGATATTTATCTCTTTCGTTGAGGGAATACACAATTAATTTACTTTATAATTGTTGTCTATTCCCTTTTATACTATTAAGGTATGCACAACGGTTTTAACATATAACCATCATGTATACCCTTTCCCCCTATTTTTGGTTTTACTTCCTCATTTTTTAACCTAGAACCTCCTATAATTTTTCACTTTATCTCTCGATATGTAGATAATGTCTTTCTAATTTACGAAGCTCTGCAACCACCGTTGGCTTCCTCTCTTCTCTTCATTGGAGTTCTTGCTCATTTTTGTTCCTTTATAGTTCACCGTCATTGCCTTTCTCTCTCTATGCTCACAGTATATTCATTATTCTTTATTTTTTCCTTTCATTTGAAGTTTATGCGTTGTTTATAAGTTTCTCTTTATTTTTTAATTTTGCTTGTGTTATTCTTATTCGAACCTCTATGTTCTGTATTTAATTATTCTTTGTTCATTATATTATATATGATGTTGTCGTGTATATCTGTATGCTCTATGTTGTTAGTTTTTTTATTGATATATTTTGTGAAGATATATTATCAAACTATATATTTCAAAAAATAGAGTATAAATTGTAACTTAATAGATAATAGTCTATTGGAATTGTGGTATTGTCACTAGTGCAAATGTTGTTGTGGTGTATATATATTCTAAGTATGTTGCTAGTTTTTTGCTTGACTTGCCTAATATTGTTAGATTCACCATGTTTTATTTTTGTAATTTAGGGGTCGAACTATACTTATTTCTCATTATGGACTGTAAGTGGATATATGGAAGCAGGTTGTCTCGAGAATATATAGACGGTGTTCAAGAATTTATTAACTTAGTCATTGAATATTCAAAAGATTACTTGCGGATATCTTACCCATATGTAGATATTCCATAAATTAAAGCATTATAAATGAAAGGTTTAATTACTTCCTACGTGTTGTTTCGTTTTATTTTGTGCATAAAGGTTTATTTTTTATATATTGACTATATCACTTTCATATATTAATTGCTTTCTAATATATAATTTTTGTTTATTATTCCAGATATAGATCCACTTGAAGATACACATGCTCAGGAGATTGGAAAAACACAAAGAAGGAGGAGAATTAAATTGACACAAACTACTAGAAATAAGGAAAGGGGCATTGTGTTTAATGTTGATTTTGATGAATCAAGGTATCCGGTGGGCAAGAGTAGGAATATATTCATTGATTATTATAACTCTAGAGCTCGTACGCACATCCCCATCACTTATCAGTTTTGGAGGGATGCCCCAAGAGAGTTGAACGATAGGGTGTGGGATGACGCTATGGTATTTAATAGATATGACCTTTTTTTATTAGTATCATATGATAATTTAATTATATGCATACTAGCTATTTGATTTTTATGATTGTGGCAAATCAAAAGATTGGTAGCCATTTGTTAGATATTAACTTTTTACATTTTTTGTTTGATACTAACTATTTAATTATATGCATACTAACTATTTGTTGGTATCATATGATAATTTAATTATATGGATATTAAATAGGGGGCATCCATATACCTTAGACATGTTGAACTCGTAATTATTTGTCGTACGTTGGTCATCATTCTCTTGAACGCCCAAAGCATATGTCAAAAGATCATTTGGCCTTCTTTATCAAAAGCATCACCTAGATAAGCCCTTTCTCAAACCCAACTATTTAAAGTAAAAAAAAAAGTTAGAGATAAGTAACCGCATTAAACCAATTAAACATAAATGGTGCGTACCTTATAATTTTTTCAACCACCTGTTGAGTTGATTCGTTAGTAGGCTTTCCATTTTTTACCCTAGTATATATCCAAATATCAGCTTGCTTTGGGGGTACATATGTGGTCTGGGTTAGTGTTTCCTCCATCAGTTATCTCTTCTATTGTATCAAGTAAAAATATTTAGTAATAGTATTAGATCATAAAAGAATGGCATCAAATAAAAATACTCAGTAATAATATTAGGTCATAAAATGCTTATTTTCATATCAATTCTTCAGCTACCTTATCGCCTCTATAACATGTCTTTGTGAGGGTAAATATTTTTTTCTACATTGGATCTATTTTTATCCCTTTTTATCTGTCATAAACAAAATGGATAGATGATTTAGTTTGAATTGTAACCTAAATACACTATAGTTATATTAAAAAATTAATAATAATATATTCGTATATACTTTATATTCCTTTGAATTCCTCCATAACATAAACATAAGTCCCTCCATTAGTCAAGGGTGATCACATCCTTATAAATATCTGAGGGCATGAATATGATAGTACGATCAGCTACAAACATATAGTTTTTGGCCATCCAGGACTTTGCAACTCGACTCATAACAAGTTTTGTTAGGGTTATGATCGTGTGAAGATTATAATGTAAATGCCATTCTAAGCATTCCACGAGTATCATTACATAGTATCTAGGGTATATATAAATAGCATAAAAGCATGCACACATAATTAGTATTAGATTACGATAATTGTTATTCATATGATCTAGGATTAGAGATGCTCTCTTACATAAAATATGATGTAAATTTCCTTTTAAATGCAATGATATGCTATAAATATGTACACACATGTTGGATGAAATATATGGCACGTTACAAACACATGATTAGGCTTTTTATATGTAAATTTCTAAATGCATGAAAAGTAAAAAATATAGTTAACCGATAAATTGTAAATACTAACTTCATGCTAAAATAATGTGAATTATTAACATTTATCTTTTTCATGACAAATTCTCATAATAATGCTATTTGGCACGCAATTTGGATAATAATGATAAATTTTGCCCAATATATTATTCTAAATAATATATCAAAAATCATAATTTAACTATAAAGTTTCACACATAAAATATCGTTCGTGTCCCTATGATTTTTAAGTCCATTTTAAGTTATTTTCATATACTATTAATACTTGTTTTAACCATAATTAACCCAAACTATACACATAACACACTTATCACAATTCCAACCCCAAATCTCTTTCCCAGCCTAAATTTCCATAATTAACCCAAAAATGATCATTTTGCCCCAATTATTTTTAAATGCCCCAATTTTTTTTAACATAGCTTATTCCACACTCAACCATACCTAATATATTATATATGAAATTTAATTCAGCAACCTCAATAATTATAATGATGTACTTATTTTTCCCACACAACTTATAAACTGACCCAAATTCCCTAAAGGCCAAAAATCACCCAAATCACACAATGGCTTCACAAGTCCCAAACATTACCCCATTTCCATCATTAACATATTCACAACAATAGTATTTACCATATTTAAATTTATTCATCTATAGCTTACCTAAATAACGAATTACACCAATATACTTGAGAATTCATGACAACGCCTTACAAGGCCCAAAACATAGCAATATCACACCAATTCATAAACGTGTATAAAATCGTTCTTTTATAAAATAATTCCTGAATAAGTTCTAAAACCTACAAAATGATATCTAGAAACCAAAACATGCCAACATGAAATTATAAGAACACCACATAACATTCAAGCCCTAAACTAAAGACATGTATCCTTACCATAAAAAAACTCCCATCTCTAAGTAAGAAATATAAATAACCTCCTACATACCTTCCTCTAAGACTAGATCATCGCCTAATAAGTTAAGAAAATAAAAGGTTAGCACACATAGACAAAATTAAGGAAAGGTAAGGTAAAAGAGGAAGATGTTTAGAAGAGAATCGAGGTGTCAAAAATGGAACAGGAGTTGCACGAATGAGTGTCATTTCTTGAGGTGTTTAGTGTGAGTGTTGCACACTGTTGGGGTGTAATGTAAGCTACTCACACTGGGAATGTGGGGTAATGTGAGGTGGCGGTGTCGCAAGTGTGTGGTGACATGAAAGTTTGATAAAGGTGGCAGTGTGGCTACATGAGATGGCGATGTGGTTGCATGGGTTATGGAAGTTGATAAAGTGTGGCGGCATGAGGTATGTTAGTGGAGTTCGGTGGTGCAACATGAGACTCCAACGGTGGTGGTGGTGGTGTTGCTACGTGAGACAAAGCTAAAAAAATACCAATGCTATGTGAAGAACATATTCAAACCATGAGAAAGAAGATGGAAGATCAACAGTAAAAAGAATTCTAGAGCAAAGGAAGAGAAGGGGCTCTGATTTTAGGTTTGAACATAATTGACGGAAGGTGAGAGGAAGAAGGGATGTAAGTTGCTCAATAGCATGCATTTGGTGTTTCATAAGAAAGGTTGGGTAAGACCAAGTCAAGTGACAATCGAAGAAAAGTAATTAAGGCAAACCTTAAAAGCAAACAATTCTCCTGGTGCTCTCCCCCCCCAACCATTCCAAGCACCTCTTCGGTGTACTATTTTCTAGATGTAAACTTATTTATGCACTATTTTAATGTGAAATATATTTTTTTGACATATTTCTATTATGTATTATTAAGTCATCATTTTCAAATCACCGTATTTTATATTTTCAAGCAAACTAATTTATGAAAAACAATATCCCCTTCTAGCTAGGCACGAAACGCACCTCAATAGATAAGATAGATGAGGTATATAAACTAAATACAAAATACATTCCATACTTTGGTGTATATATACTATATATAAATATAATAGTTGCCCGCATCATACATCGATATATAAATTTAGCGAGTTGAGATACATTACGTCAATGTAGCGGATTATGCCAAGTTGATTCCTTTGATACGCAAAAATGCATACTATTTATTTATTTTTAATCAGAATGTGTTCTTATACGAAGAATAAGAAAACTACATAACATAACTATACGTCTGTCTGTATTCATGCGTGACTAAGAGGAGGAGAGTGCTCTATGAATGCGTCGCTCTCAATGGCATCAGCCAATAAGACTCGCCTTTCAATATCAACGTCCATATTTGATATCACTGTCATTATTATTATTATTATAATAATACATGTTTTTCTCCATAAAGCCATTATACTTTTGACAGCAAA
Organism: Tamarix chinensis; assembly: GCA_030549775.1. Taxonomy (NCBI): domain Eukaryota; kingdom Viridiplantae; phylum Streptophyta; class Magnoliopsida; order Caryophyllales; family Tamaricaceae; genus Tamarix; species Tamarix chinensis. The sequence goes on along the minus strand of CM060179.1, from coordinate 6,299,054 downwards.
ATTAGAACTTACCTGATAAAATTTCAGTAAAATGAAATCGTTACCTCATCAATATCCAATCAATGTGAAGTTGTGAACCAACCAACAGTTGTTAGTCAATAGTCATTCACATACATAAACATCAGAAAATTCAAACTCCGAAAATCAAATTATGAGAGAATCATCTTCCTGAAAAGAAAAAACCAAAGGGACCCCAACATCGCAAAAAAGTCCAAAGTCGGCTACTCCAAAAAGTCAATACCCTTTTTTTTGTTTTTCGGTCTCCTCCTCCTCTCCTTCTTCCCTTTACACCATCTTTTCACACAGGAACCTTGAATAATGGTCACCTTCATTTCCATGTACTCCAACTGCCACCACCAGAGCCTCTAAAAGACCACGAAGGACCTGCTGAAAGCCTGAGCTGTGAGAGGTCCGAAAACGGTAATTATGGATGTTATGCAGGTTCGTGAAAAAGTCTATGTTGCTGTTGGGGACGATACACAAGAAGGTTTCATGACATTGGAATGGGTACTGAAGAAATGGGCTTCTTCGGTTTCGATTACAATTGTTATTCTTTATGTTAATCCTGGCATGTCCAAGGATTTCGTACATACACCGTGTAAGTTACATTTCCCCCACCAAATTCATTCCTCTGTTTTGCTCTGTTTTGTCCGACTAACTATTGATTTTCTGTAACCTGGAATTTCATTATTTTATTTTAATTTTCCAATTGCAGTTGGGAGGCTTCCTGTAAATTGTGTGAATGATGAGAAGTTAGAGCTTTTGAAAAAGTTCGAAGAAGATAAGACTAATAAGCTTCTTTCCAAGTACATAGCATTCTGTGGCAAGGTTGGCTTCTTACTTCTTAATTTATACTTATGACAGGGATGTAAAAAAAAATTCTTTAATCAATTACCTCCGATAATACTTATCTATATCAATCAATCTATCTATCTATCTATCTATATATATTCGGCTACTTCAAATTATTATGCTATCAATTAGGTAAGAGCTGAAGTATACAAGATAGAGAAAGATGATGATCCAATACAAAAGATCATACTCGACTTGATCAAGGAACGTCGAATTACAAAACTAGTCATGACCATAACATTCATGAGATCTTCATCACCAAAGGGCACAGCAATCAGCGCATCATTCCACATTTATCGAAACAAACCCGAATTCTGCGATTTATGCATACTATGCGGTGGTAAATTGGTTCTTCACAAGGAAGGACGACAACAGCAACACCGACACCAACAACTACTAATACTATCTAAGGAAGAAGAAGGCGATCGACATCTAGGAATGATGGTGTTGGCCTCCGACAAAATAAAGCAGAAGCCAAGCTTTAAGGGTTGGTTAGGAAAATTGATCTCTCACGGTCCGAAAACGACAGCAGGAGATCATGTTACTTGGCCCAGTGTTTCTTTGAGGAGCTTGAATTCATCAATGTCGAGGAAAAATGATTGGGATATTTATTCAAATGAAATTGATGAATATTTGCTTCAACTGTTGGAGGAAAGAGGTGATGGTGATGGGCATGTGCTGGAGGAACATGGTGTGCTTCTGGAGAATAGTCCAATGAAGCCGGGCCATCCATATCCTACCGAGGTAAACTTCGTACTACTTTTTAACTAACCTTGGGCATATATGGGCACAATGACAACCTGTCTGCCAAGTTGAATTTATTGGAGGTGTCTAATCTGGTCTGGTTTGGTTTAGATTCTCTCTCTCTCTCGATATATATATATATATATATATGTATGTATGTATGTATGTATGTATAGCTGCTTTTTTTGTTTCATTTGTGAATCTGTATCATATTATAATCCATTCATAGCAATGGTAAAGGGTACCAAGATAAGGGCACAGTTTTCAGAAAATTCCCTGTAAGTAGCTAGCTAGTATAAAGGGCTCTGACAGCTAAAGCACACCAATTGACCCTGGAGATCGCCGCTTTGAATTTGGAGATGACTTCTAATTAATCTCTTTTAAATTTCAGAATGCAGGGAAGAGTATAGAGTGTTTAAGAATCGAAGTGAAGGAAGCGAGACGCATTATACAATTGAAGAAAGATGAAGTTACAGCTGAATTGGAGAAGCAAGCAAAAGCTGCGTGGGCAATTTGCTTGTGCAACCACAGGGTACGTACCACTGATGGCAATGCCAGTACACACACACACACACACACAGCGACCTTAGCTACTACCAGCAGCACTAAAAAATAATGGCCAATTAATTAACCCTGCAGACAGAGGAGCTTGAAGCTCGGATAAACGAAGAAATAGCAACAAAGATGGATCTAAGCAAAGAGCTAGATGATAATAGAGACCAAATATCCGAGCTATCAGCCGACATCCAAGAAAACAAGAACAGGCTAAGATCGCTCCTGGAGCTAAAATCCGAGCTCTCTAACAAACTTCAAGTATCATCCCTAGCGAAATCTCATGCCGAGGTCCAGCTGACCAACGCAGCCTCGTCGAGGGCCGAGCTAGTCAGGGCGATTGAAGAGTTAAGGAAACAGCGAAATGTTCTTCAGAGGAGGATCGAATTCTGCAAAGAGAAAGACGCGATCGGAATGGCTACGAAGATGGGCAGTGAGGTTGGTGGTTTCAGTTATAAAGAGTTTAGTGCTGATGAGATTAGACTGGCTACTGATGGGTTTGCTACAAGGAGGAGGTTGAAGTTTGATGGTGGAGGTGGCAGTGGCAGTGGGACTAGTGTTTATAAAGGGAGGATTAATCGTATGTCTGTTGCTATCAAGTTGATCGACTCTGATCACGTTGAGCTGTCTCGAGACAACTACCAAGACAAGGTATGAAAATCTGTCCAGACAACAACTAATCATATGTAGTGTAACACTTTCTGTTTTTATGTATTGGTGGTTATTGTAATGAGAACTGGTCTCATCGATCACAATTATATATATAAATATAACTATATGCCGCTCGCAGGTTAATCTTCTTATAAACATTCGACATCCCAACATAACTTCACTCACTGGCATTTGCCCCGATCTGAGGTGCTTTGTCTTGGAATACATGCACAACGGCTGCTTGAGGGACATCCTATTCTCAAGGAGAAAGAGCAAGACACTCCAATGGCACCAAAGGATCCACATTGCGTGTGATATTTCTTCCGGCCTCGGTTTCCTTCACTTAACCGAACCAACACCCATAGTTCACGGCTCCCTAAACCCATCCAACATACTACTGGACCGGCATTTCGTAGCCAAGATCGACTCCTTCGAGCTCACGCCTAGCTACGACGTAGGGGCAGATGTACAATGTTTTGGCATCTTATTGCTCCAACTTGTTTCGGGAAGGAACTGGGCGGGTATAGACCAAGAAGTCATATTGGCGATGAGGGATCGGAAAGGGACGGATTTTAGCGAGTTGGTTGATGACAGTGCCGGTGAATGGCCGTTGGAATTGGTTGAGGAGATGGTTGGGATCGCCATCAAGTGTTTTCTGTCAGTTGATGATCGGCTCAAACCTAATCCTAAACCTAGTTCTAATAGTGGGCTCATGACGATGAATGGTGTTGTCAAGGACCTTAAACGTTTGAAGAAGAAGGCTGATGAGTTGGTGGCTAGGAGGGACTGTGAGGTTGTGCTGCTGGAAGATGGTGTGGCGGATCTTGATCAGGAGGAATCGACTAACGTTCCTGCCATCTTTGTCTGCCCCATATATCAGGTAATAATTAATTGAGGAGGATTTGTTTTGAGCAAACCTCAGTTATTTAATTAGTTCCCTAAGTAGTACTAGTAGTGTCTTTCGATTCTTTGCAGGGAGTGATGGCGGATCCACACGTAGCAGCGGATGGGTTTTCATACGAGCTAGAAGCTATTGAAGAATGGTTGAGGATGGGGCATGACACTTCCCCCATGACAAACTTAAAGCTGGAACATAAATATCTGGTTCCCAACCGGATACTCCGTTCACTTATTCAAGATTGGCACAACAAAAGATCATCACCATCATTATTAACTAAGCACAGTTAGCTTAATTGTATTGCACTAGTAGTAGTTTTTGTAGCTACCTAGCTAGTAGTTTCTTACAAGCGCACGTACGTTGCATTTTTGCTATTTTTTTTAACTTCGGTTATCAAATTGATCCAAAAGATATGTAGCCAGTTGGTTTATGGTCTCAACGGCAGAAAACGCTAACACCTCACTATGACTACTACAAATCATTTCCACACCTTTGCTGCTGCAAGAACGCAATAAAATAATATCCTGTCATTAAGATACCATAACACTCCCATAAAGGCCAGCGTTGCAGCCCCGAACACGAAGGGAAACTTGCAGGAAGGAAAGAAAAAGCGGAGGCCACCTTGGGTAGTTAGGACTAGCGGCAAGACGTAGATAGCAGCACACAGGAGTACAGGACAACACGACACGAGTCACGTATTCCATGTTTGTCGCCAGGAATCTGCATAGTCTCGTCCCTAACTAATCCGAACCACCGCCGGTTTATTTAGATTGTAAACTACACCTAAACTCTCTTCTATAACATATATATTGGGTGAAGATATTTTTGTCCACTTATATAATTTTTTTTTTCCTTCATTCTCTTTACCCCTAAATTTAAAATTAATATAAAATAGAAAAATCAGGTTTAATAAAAAAGAAAAAAAAATTAACCATTATTAAATTATATAAATTGACTTTTTTTTCTTTATATTCAAACGAAAAGAATAAAGGCGGATCATTACAGACTAAAAGGACTATAATATTATTATATATATTATTTCACTGATTGAGTACGGGATTTTATGAGACCAAGCTTTCAGCCTAAACCCGAGCCTAGCTCTGACGCTCTCACGGAACGGATTTCCACCCCAGTTTAGAACGTACTATATGATTGTCAAGTACCACCTTAGTACGGGTATATTCCGAATGGGTCCCCAGAATCGCATATAGAACAGAGAGAGCGGTAGGCGTCTCTGAAGAGACTCAATCATGCATTAGCCTGTAGGATATGAGACGCGTCGGTCTAATGTAACTAAACAATTCCTGTGTTTATCATTTCGTAACAAGATTCGGCTCCATTTTAGGTGACCTGTGTACATCAGACTGCCTCTATTTGTTGGTTGGCCGGAACTAATTACACATTAAGAAAGATCAACTCACAGAAGAATAAACAGAAAATTAAGGTAGGTAGAAAGCCAAAGTGATGCTAGCCGTCACGAGAATCATGCCTTTTTATCATAAATTATTATGGTCGATACGACTGTAGCAGTAGTATAAATAGTATTAAATAATGCAATCATGGCAGCCCTCCTCCCCATCGTATTTTATCTTTCTTAAAGATCAGCAGCTAGGGTTTACAATGGTATGACGATCCAAGTCCAGCAGTAGCATCGATCCTGAGGAAAATTCAACTATGGCCACAAGCTGGGAAAAGGATGATGCACAGGGATCCTCCATCGGCAATATCCTTAGTAGTCCGTACAAGATGGGAATTTTTGATCTCTCTCACAGAGTGATCATGGCACCACTAACCAGATGCAGGGCCTTGAATTTGATCCCTAATGCTGCCATGGCTAACTACTATTCTCAGAGAGCTACAAATGGAGGCTTAATTATCTCTGAGGCAACCTTAATTTCCCCTACAGCCAACGGGTGTGTGTGTGTGTATTTTTGCATCATTTTTTTTTGAAAGGAGCAAATGATCCACTAATTATTTCGCTTTAATTTAATATACTGATTTGCAGGTATCCTCATGTTCCGGGAATTTATACGGAGGAACAAGTGGGTGAATGGAGGAAAGTGGTTGATGCTGTGCATGCTAAAGGTGGGATTTTCTTCTGTCAGTTGTGGCATGTTGGGCGAGCTTCTCATACAGGTATTCATCACCGTCGTCTCGTCATCTCATTATTACTAAGCTAGGCCTGCATATGACACTCGAGTCTTGACGATTTGAACTTGAGTTGTAGAAAATTACACATACCGTATGATCATACATAATTTGGTCACAATGATTTTATGCTCCCCTCAATTACTAGCAAGCTAGATACCTTCGCTGATTTCCGTTCAAATTGGAACTAGCTTATCAACCAAACAGCGGAACACCTGTATCGTCAACAAACAAGCCAATATCAGGTAGATGGAAAATAATGTTGCCAGACGGAACCGAATCCGACTACTCCCATCCTCGAGCCCTAAGCACGACGGAAATTTCAGAGGTCATCGACCATTACCGTCAAGCAGCAACAAATGCCATCCGAGCAGGATTTGACGGTGTAGAAATCCATGCGGCTTATGGCTTCCTTATCGACCAATTCCTAAAAGACGAAATCAACGACCGAGAAGACGAGTACGGTGGATCGATCGACAATCGATGCAGGTTTTTAATGGAAACCATTGATGCCGTAACCTCAGCTGTTGGTACAGAGAGGGTAGGGGTTAAAATTTCACCAACCAACTATTGTCAGGATGCGCACGACTCTGATCCATCTGGTCTTGGGCTAGCGATCGTAGAGAAGCTCTGTCGGTTTCAGAGAGATGTCGGAAAGAAGCTGGCGTATCTTCACGTCCAATTAGGATCGCTGAACGGTGGCATGGATGATAAAGAAGCTGCGTTGTTGAGGGGATTAAAGGAAGGTTATGAAGGGAGTTTTATGGTTGCTGGTGGGTACACTAAAGAGCTGGGAAACAGGGCAGTGAATGGAGGGTATGCTGATTTAGTTGCGTTCGGACGTCTTTTTATCGCAAACCCGGATTTAGTGCACAGATTCAAGATTGATGCGCCGTTGAATGAATTTGATCCTCGTACTTCTTATACTCATGATCCCATTGTTGGGTATACCGATTACCCGTTCCTGGAATGATGGAGCGAAATCATGATTCTCGCCAGTGGTTAACTAGCAAACATCTGTAGTATGCACTAATTATTTTACATCATTTTCAGGGTACTTTCATGTAAGTACTCTTCGTCTATTTGCAAGTTACTTTCCCATACGTAAAGTAACCCGTGTTGGTTTGCTCAAGGCGGTACATGTAACATACGAAATTCAAACAGTGATATGGCCGGACAGAACCAGGAATGTTCTCCGTAACGTGTTTTTCAATCTTGGGTTCAAATTTTCGACTTCCTATTTTGAGACACTATACACCAATTTTTCCGCTTATTGTATGAAAATTAGGAAACTCGGCCTCAGGAATGGAGACGTGTGTTTCCCACGTAATGCATTTTTTAGGCACGGCTTGGGAAATAGTTTCGAACTTAATTGAAATGCAGCTTTTCGATACTTATATTATTCAGTTCGCTAAATTACTACTGCTTTTTATTAAGCAGGGTTGCATGGAGATATTTTTTAAAAATTTAAAAAATGAAGACGATAGAAAATGTTAAAAAATATTATATATATATATATATATTAAATCTATAAAAGAAATTTAAAATTATTACATATATTAATTAATTTTAATTATTAATAATTTTTTAATAAAAAAATTAATTAAATAATTTTAATATAAATTCTGACATAAAAAAAATTTAAAAAAAGACGGGATGTTTCGGAGACGGGAGACGGCAGCCAACGGCCGTCCCCGTGCATCACAGGTTATATGTCACAGCAAGTTCGGAGTTTCTCAAATTTTGGTAATCACCATTCAAAGTTTTACTTTTATACTTCTACCATCATTCCTCTCCTTCACCCCAACTTATTTACACCCCATTTGATAAATACATCAATACTTCTGAGCATCTATTTTAATAAGTTTTATTTATTTATTTATTTGAATCCATTTATGGTAAATAGTGGTAAAAAGGTAAAACTAATTTAAAGCTTTCTCAAAATGTGGTAGACCATAATAAGTGAATAACTTAGTTTAATCATAGGGGTTCCTTGACATGGGATGTGTTTTGAGGAGCGACGCTGGGACACAAGACCAAAAAAGGGTCTCAGTTTGGCATAGGGATGGCAAAAATCCCCACGAGTTTGGGGCCTCGACGGGGATTCCCCTATCGGGGTCGGGTTCGGGAAATTTTTCGGGTATAGAAACGGGGATGGGGCGGGGATGGGTTTTGTATCCCCGTCCCCGAACCCGCCCCGAATTATGTATATATGTAATTTATTTTAATTTTTATTTATTTTATATATTACTTTTATTGCTGTTGTAATTTTAATTTATTCAAAAAAAATTATATAAGTACAATTGTACAATTTTTAGAAAGTAAACTTATGTTTCATGTTTATGATTGCTCGAAAATTATATTTTTGGGTTGCTTAGGTTTTGGGGGTGGTGGGTGATAGGTTTCAGGGACGGGGATCGGGGATCTAGTTCGGGGAATGGGGGCGGGGATGGGGGATTAGCCTCCGTGGGGATCGGGGTGGGGATTCCCTATTAACAAAAATCGGGGATCGGGGCGGGTATGGGGATGGGTATCTATTTCGGGTTTGGGGATGGGGACACCATCCCCGTCCCCGCCCCGCCCCATTGCCATCACTAGTTTGGCAAGGACATTGGTCAAGTAAGGGAGTCTGCCAACCAAGGACATCTGCCAGACAATGACATTGACTAGTCAAGGGCATCGGCCAGGTGAGGGCATCAATAAAAGATTAACTGATGGGATCAGTTGGTAAATCATACTTGATAAGAGTTCAACCAAGTCATGGTTGAGGGAAACCTATCATCTAGGTTGAATTAGCATATTGACCAAGGTCAAGTGAGAAGACGGGGCCATAAACAATGCGAAGATGAGAAGTATGAGAGTGGTTAGAAAATGTTATAATATAAGATACTTGATACCCATCAACATAACAATCTATAAGTTGACCCTGTCAACTCACAAACATTAATTATATGTATCCCAACTTAGAATATTAATTTTTTAATATATCTATCAAAAATTCATAATATCAATCATTTTATATTAAAATTATTTTTAGACAACATAGGCATCACTTCAAGAAAACATACACATTGTTCCTTTTCAATGAGCCCTAGAGAATCTTTATCACTATTATCTTCTATATCGCTTCCTTTAGCTACAACAAAGTGTTGTTAGAGCATTCATTGTCTAAGCTTTACATGCAAGAGTCTTTCATTAATATATGAATCACACTCTTACAAATTATTTCGCTTGAACTCTTCATCTCTCTTCTTTACCTTTATCCCGAAATATATGTCATTCACAAATAATATATAATTTAAATAAGGCATATCTCAACCTTAAAAAAACTCAGGTGCTTTATATTATATTTACATGCAAAATATATCATACATCTAACTAATAAATCTTGTGATCTTTTTTAATTATAAGAAAATATGCTACCTCATAAAATTATATATGCACACGTGTCATATTATTAGACAGTTATTACAAACATAGGGTTTTGGTACTCAAAACATAAAAACCTCATTTTGAAAACCAAAATATTTTTTTTTTGGATCTAGAAGTGTTGAAATCCCTTTCTAGAGGTTGCATATCATAGATCCAAAAAAATATATCTAAAATGAAAAAAATAATCTAAAACAGGCAATTGAGTTAAACATTATGCCCATTGAAAGATTATTGACAAATTAAGACAATTATTTTAAACAAATGTATAAAAAACATATAAAGGCTAGTATATACCTAGCAAAGCTCAATACTATACATACATTAAACTAATACCTATAACTATAACATTTATAGTAACAAACTTTTAATGATATATAAAACATATATCACAGCAAAATTGAGAAAACATTTACGAAGAAAGAAAATAAAAAATGCACATCTATTAGGGAAATGATAAAGAAAAGAGAAAAATAAGGAGTATGGTTGGAGGTGATTACGGAGGTGACCAATAGAGAAGGAGGTGGAGGTGGAGGAATCAACAATGTTGGAAGGCTTTGAGGAAAAAAACAGTTCGTGTAGTAGGTCTTTGTGTGTGTTCATGCAAATGTGATGAGTCAAAAAGACATATTAGATTAAAAGTAAATAATGCAAAAAGAAAAAAAAACACCCCGATGAAGTACATGAACAAAAAAAAAACTGCATTAAGGTGCCAAAAATTATTATAACCCAAAATTGTTGTCAGTATACTTTAAAAAATTGGCAATTTTTTTTAAAATAATGCTAAGCTATAAACGTTAGTTTTGGGATACAACCACCATTTATACCATTCCCCATTGTATTTAGACGATGGTTATAATTTCCCAATCGATGTCTATTTCTTTCATATTTTTTCATCACACTTAGTTTTTTACTTAGGAGCTTATAGACGGCTACCCGTATTACAACAACTATATATATATTATCGTCTATAATTATTGTTTTAGTAGTGCCTAAGCTAATACAACCCCAATAGTCTAACGCATCTAAAGCTCCACAAGAGGACCAGGGGATTGTTGTAACACCCCCAAATTTCGGAACTTAAAAATTTTGTTTTAAAGAGTTAACAACGGTAGCCAAAACACAAAACGTGGGGGTGTCACGCCACATCCAATATAGAAGAGGCACTCCCTCTGCCTAGTCTATATTGGGTGCAAGGCAAAAATAACCTTATACCTAGGAATCAAGTGTGGGAAGCACGTGATTCCATCACCATACAGGATACGAATAGAGAGAAGGGAATAAATATTGAAAGCAAAAGATTGAGAGTCCAAAGAGAGATAGAGATATCCGGAATAACCATGCCCTTTACCAAATCATTTAGCGCTCACCCAAGGCAAGCACATCAAGCTAATAATCATCAATCACCTACAAAATAGGGCGGATTTACTCCTGGGAATGAGCAGCACCCATGAAACGGATGATCAGTACGCTACGTACTGAGCAAGGTAACGGTACAGTCAAGTAGGGTTACAAATAATACACGAATTATCATAAGAAAATCATACATGCATAATTCAAAGAATGCTAGATAAATACTGATTCCAAGTCTTTCATTAGATATACCATATTCCAATCTTTTCTTTACGTTGAGTTCAGGGACCCCACTATTCTTAAACTGGTGGAACAGTCTAAAACACCTCGAGGAAAATACACCCAAGCCACTATTATTATTCGGTGGAACGGAGCCAACACCTCTCAGAGTATAATACTCCTGAGCCACTATTTATTAAACCGGTGGAATGGTCTAAAGCACCTCTCGGGGACAACACACCCGAGCCACTATTACTATCCAGTGGAATGGACTCAACACCTCGGTCCTGACTCACGTAGTCTTTCACTTTAAATAATTAGTATCTTTCCATTTATACTTTTACTCTTAATTGTATTTTGATTCACATTGAGTATGGAGCCTCACTATTCTTAATCCGGTGGAATGGACTAGAGCACCTCTCAAGGTTAACACACCTGAACTACTATTATTATCTGGTGGAACGGAGCCATATAAACACCTCAACCCGACCCAAGTGATCTTTCATTTTAAATGATTAGTGCCTTATTCAGAGTTGATTGTATATTATCATGCCGAAATCATATAAGTACACAATACATACAATTAAACATAAATACGGCCACATTATTATCCTCAAATGATCATAATATCCTCAGGGTAATTCAAGACAAACGCATTCTCCCAAAGCTTTTATAGAACCCAAAACATATACATTTCCAATCATTATCTTAAGTACACATCCTTAGTTTCCAATAGATATCTTATATCCAATATTATACCCAAACATGTACTTACATAATTTTATTACTCTCAAGAACATCATTTCATAAATTTTTCATAAATAAATTATTCTATACAACATACTCAATACAAAGCATATACAAAGAAAATACACGGAGCACATAAAACCTTATCAATGACATGTATCCTTACCGACAAGGATACCAGACTCTATGCATATAAATAATATACCTCCTCCGAGATCACTAGAAGATCACCTACGTAAATAAGATAAAATATGATTAGGATTGGAGGTTAAAAATTAAGAGGGAGATTATGGTAGAGAAGGGTAAAAATGGAATTTATCAGAGTCAAATGGAAACTTAAATTGTATGGAAGTGTAGAAGAGTGTGTGGTGGAGCTATGGTTAACTTTTGGTGGTGTTTAGACAAGATTTGGGATGAAAATAAGGTTGCACGGCTAAAATGGAAAGTTGCACGACCAAGCGGTGCAAGAGTTGCACGGTCGTGCAGGAATTGCACAACAGGTTTGAAGGAAGAGAAGATGCACAAACATGCGGTGTAGGAATTGCATGGACATGCAGGAATAGTGCACAACAGGTTGAAGGAAGAAAAGACGCACAGCCAGGCAGTGCAAGAATTGCAAGGTTGTGCAACACTGGCCAATAGAAAAAAAGATGCACAGCCATACGGAGCAAGAGCTGCACAACTATGTAGCACCAGTGCACAACAGGTTGAGAGAAAAATGATGCATGGCCAGGTGGTACAAAAGTTGCACTGTTGTGCAGCAGGATATTTTAAGTGTTGCACGGTCGTGCACTTTGCAACTCTGCAACGAACGAGGGAAAGAATAAGGGAAAAGAGGCAGCGGTCGGCGACGATGGTCGGCAATGGTGAGGGGGAAGGTTAGGGCGTCCTTGGTGGTTGGTTCACCGATAAAAGGGTGGCTAGTGGTGGCTTGGGTGGTGGTGGGAAGGCCAAAAATAGGGAAAGAAGGAGGAAGAAGAAGGCGAAAGGAGAAAGGAGAAGGAAGAAGGGAAGAAGAGAAGAAGGTCGGGGAGCTCGGGCAAAGGGATTTTTGACACAAAATAGATAGATTGCGGTCCAAACAAAGAGAAAATGAGGAGAGTATGGTCTATACACACACACACACACATATCTGTAAGTGTGCGTATAGTGTGAAATGAGAAGACGAAAGTAGAGGGGAACGTGCGACAGGTGGTGCAAAGCCGAAATGGTGATAGTGGAAGTGATGGTTGAGTGTGGTGATGAAAAATGTAGGTGGTGGCAATGGTTAGAGTGTAGGTTGCATAAGGATAAGAGAAGAAGAAGAAGAATGGCACGGGAGGTGATGGTGGTGCGTGGGGTGTGCAGGGGAAGAGGAGAAGAAAGAGATAGGCATGAGGGATGATGATGATGGTCTGTGAGGGTGGCAAGGGTGATGGTGAGAGATGCATGTGGGAGGGCAAGTGGATGGTGCAAGAATTGCAGAGGAAACAAAACTCCTCACGCCACAAAATCGGCATAGGAGAAGAAGGGAAAAGAAAAGAAAAGAAAAAGGAAGGAAAGGAAAGAAAGGAAGAAAATAAAAGGAGAAAGAAAATGAAAAATGTAGAAAGGTTAGGGAATTAGGATTAGATTAGGAATTTTGGGATTAGCTAAATAATTTAGATTAGTGGAAATTTTACCGGTTTTAGATTTCGATTTACGAATATTTGGTTTATCTGAATCAAGATTTCGGTTTTCGGTTAAAGTTTTGGGATTAATAAATTTTGTTAAGGCTAACAATAATATTTCTTGAGATTATAGTCAAATTAGGGCTAATGATGCGGGATTAGGTTAAGCAAATTTTTTGAATATTACAATTGTAACTGACCAACTAGTACCCTACTATGGACTATGTGTTACTCTTGAATGGTGGCAAACCTCTATGCTATAGTGAGGTCATGACGATGCTCACAAGGAGAATTGGTTGGTTACAATGAAAATAACATTACTTACAAGTTTGTAGAGAGATCGAGGGGAGGAAAGTCTTGAAGAACAAGTGGGTTTTCAAGATCAAGCATTAGGAAGGCAAAAGGCCAAGTTATTGGTCGCGGGATTTGGCCAGTGATAGGGGGTTGGCTATGATGAGATTTTCTCTCCGATGGGGAAAATAACATCCATTAGTGTAATTTTTTCGGATTAACTACTACTTTAGATTTAGAGGTAGAGCAAATTGACGTCAGGACATCTTTCCTACACGGTGATATCAAGGAAGATGTATATATGGAACAACTAGAGTGGTTTGAAGTCAAGGAACAGGGATAGAAATTCTCCCTATGGGTTTGAGGCCTCGTCATAGATTTTTGATTTAGGGAGAGATTTTGAGGATCGGATTTGGGATTGAAAATATTTATTTAGACTTTTTTGGGGACAGGGCAAAACAAGTTTGGGGTCTCCATCCCTAAACCGACACTATATATATATATATATATAATATAATATAAATTATATTGTAATATAATATAATATGGTATCAAGGATGAGATCATGTATAAAGGATAGGGTTTGGTTTCAAGTATCGTATCAAATTTCAAGGTCAAGAAATGTATTGGGGATGGGTAATAAATAGGGCATCGAGGGGTGGAGGATTTTATCCCCACGGGGATCGGGTTGGAGATTCCTCTATAAGAAAAAATCGGAGATCAAGGCGGATTCAAGAATTATTTTGCATATTAGGTTTGGGTATGGGGGTGAGGTTCCCATCCATTCCCTTGCTCGTTTCCATCCCTATCTAGGTAAAAGAATGTATGTTGTGTAAGCTAGTGAAGAACTTATACGAACTGAAGTTGTCGTTGAGGCAATGATCCATGAAGTTTGAGTCATTCATGGCTTAATAGGGGCATAAGAAAGCATCAGCAGACCTTTGTGTGATTGTGTAAAGGATCAGGGCTAGTAATTTCATTATTATACCTCTATACGTGGATAACATAATGATTGTGGGTTAGGATCGACAACAAATTTCAAAGTTGAAGTAAGATTTGGCTAAGTATTTTGAAATGAAATTTTTGGGACATACCAAGCAATTCTTACGTATACACATTACACATGACCAAGATTAGGGTAAGTTGTGGTTATCTTAAGAGTAGCATATAGAGAAAATACATAAGAGCTTCAATATGGACCAAGCCAAGCTAGTTAGTTATCCATTTTCTCCCTAGTTTGGGTTTAACAAGGCCTCATCTTTGAAGGATGAAGATGGCTAGAAGAAGATGAGTTAGATCCCATATGTGTCATCCATTGAGAGTCTGATGTATGTAATGGTGTGTACAAGGCTTGACATTACATTTTTTTTTGGTGCATTCAATTGCTTCATATCCTACACCAACAAAGATCATTAAGAGGTAGTAAAGTGGATATTAAGATATCTACAAGAGACATCCAGGATAAGACTTTGTTTTGGAAGGGCCAAGCCAATTTTGGTTGGCTATACCAACTTGGATAGTGTGGGAGATGTAGATACAAGATGATTAACATCATGATTCTTGTTTAACTTTTGTGGGGGAGTTATCTCATGGTAGTCTAAGTTGCAAAAGTGTGTGAATCTGTCTACAACCAAAGTAGAGTATATAGCCATTACCTAGGGGTACAAGGAGATGTTAGAGAAGAAAATATTATTTAGGGAGATTAGTTTGAGGCAGGATAAGTTTTTGATATCTGGTCATTCACAAAGCTCCATTCATGTCAGCAAAAAGTCTACCTTTAACTCAAGATCCACACATATGATGGTTAGATATCACTGGATATAATATGTGCTCTAAGAGAGGTTGTTGTAATTGGGGGGGGGGAATCATATTGATAAGAATAGGCTAGATATGCTTATAAAAATCCTTGCCCAATATTAATCATGACCTATGTTACATCAAAGATAGGTTGGTCATGGTGCATAGCTCTTCTCAGTAGAAATAAAAATGTGGGTTCTTCATATGTCTTGTGAGGGGGAGAATTGTTGGGGCTACTCAACATGGTAAGTATCTTGAGAATCGATGCTCAGAAAAAAATGTTAAGAAAGGGCATCATCCAAACAAAGGTTTTCAACCAGGAAAAGAGTGTTGGACAAGCAAGGCGGTCATCTAAGCAAAGGTTTCAGTCAAGTAAGGGCATCAACCAGTTAAGGGCATTTGTCATGCAAATGTAGTTAGCCAGATAAGGGAGTCAACCAAAGACCAATTGATGGTATCAAATGGCAGACTGGAATTGAGAAGAATTCAACCAAGTCAAGGCTGAGGAAAATTTTTCGTTTGGGTTATCTTGGCATATTGGAAAAGGCTGAAGGATAAGACGTGGATACAAATAGAGAACACGGGAAGTATGGGAGTGGTTAAGAATTCCTTAATATAGGGTTAATTATTAATGGACAAATTATACACTTCTTCCAACTCTAATTGATGTTAGGTAGAAACTTGCACTACGCTTGTCAAGTAATGATCGTCGAGTGTTTAGTCAATGATAAAGGATGGTATAAAAGGCTCTTATGCCGACCATTTCTAAATAAGGTGTACAAGCTCCCATATTTTCTCCCATTTTTCATACTCAATAAAAGTATCTAATTTTCTTATTTCCATAAATCTTCATTATTGTACTTGCAATATACTTTTGTATTTTCTTATAAATGTCCTATTGAATCAAGGATTAGCTCCTTGGTATTTTTAATCATCTCTTCCGCACTCAACTGGTAGAGGATAATATGTCATCCCCAACATTAATAAATTTTCAAATAATTATTTCCTAATATTTAGCTTTGCAAACCTTATCATATATTACATATATGATATATCTATTAGCCATGATTAACCAAGCTTTGTGAATCTCTCATCACCCCTCCTAAATAAAACCTTAGAAAACTTGATATTGAACAAAGAGAAACAACTCACCAAATCCCCTATAAGCATGAGATCTAGTGTTTGAGTATAAATTCCTCTAATATTTTAAAGCATATTAGCGCATGAGAGATAAGGTGTGTCTATGCTCTTTTTTTGAGTAATAAAGGAGTACCATCCTTAGCAGATCATGGTGTTGTGAGGATGCAAAAATGGGGTGGTACATGAGTTGATAAAGAAATCAATGAGAAATAGTAAGGAGGAGGAGGAAGGCTTGGTTGTGTTGGAAATGATCGAAGAAAATTGATGATGGATGGGGAAGGAAGTAGGGTATGGGGTTACACACTATAGGAAAAACATGAGGGAGGTCGAGTTGTAGGAAAATGGAGGAGCTATAGGGGTTGGTAGGAGATAGATAGGCAATAGAGATCAAATGGATGGGGGAGGTTGCATGAGAAAGAAATAGGCAGAGGGTTAAGTGTTTGGTTAGGATGGAGTTTGGTTAGTAAACCAAATTGGAAAAACAATATGTTAAGGTGAGGGGAAAATAAAAGTAAAAGAAAGGGATAAGTACAATAGTTAAGTAACAGTTTGGATTAAGAACAAGGGTTACTGTAACACCCAAAATTTATTCTTAATTTTTTTTTATTTTTAGCGGAAGCGTAGTACTAAAATATCTAGGTATTACTATCGTAATTGAAATAAGTTTGGCTTACCATAACATCCTTATATAAGTCACAAGTCAAAACAAATATAACATAAAACATAATAAATAGAAAATGAGATAAGCTTCATAAACTTAAATACATATTTTGGAGATTAACTCTGAGTACAATATCAAATACATCAAAAGGGATGACATGGATCTAGGAGTCCAAAAAGGTATTCATGTAAAGCTAACTTTCAAATAATATGACTCTATGCTCAATCCTAATATATAAGATCACTCCTCCACACATAAAGCATCATAAGCAACAAAGTTATCCAATGGGTCCTCATCGAATTACACAAAGAAATCTGGATCATATGCTCATGGGAATGAACAACACCCATGAAAAGCATGATTAGTGCACTACGTATTGAGTAAGGTAATACTACAGTCAACAAAAGATTACACATAACTTACAAGTTCACAAAAAAGAATAAGCATATATGTGTGTTAACATAAAACTATGCGAGATAAATACTAATTCTAAATCTCATTATTAGATATAATACAATCCATTCTTTTGTTTATGTCAAGTTTAGGGACCCCACTATTCTTAATCCGGTGGAAAGAACTAAATCACCTTTTAAGGACAACACACCTGAGCCACTATTATCATCCAATTGAATGGACCTAACATATACTAGGGTAATAAGCTCCTTACTATTATTCTTAAACCAGTGGAATGGTTTGAAATACCTATCACAAAAGAATATAACTAAGCCACTATTATCGTCCGATGGAATGAACACAGACCCTCAGTCCTAATTCACATAATCTTTTTTTAAGTGATTAATGTCTTATCCATTAGTTACCTATCCCAAACAATATTTTCATTCACATTCAATTTAGGTCCAATTCGGTGGAATGGAATGATGCACCTCAAGAAAAATAATACATCTGAGCCACTATTATCCGGTGGAACAAATCCATAAAACACATCAGCCCAACTTACGTGATATTTCACTTTAAATGATTAATATATTATTCATAATTGATTATATCATCATGCGGGACTCACATAGATATGTACAACACATACTTGAAACATGTAAAGCACAAGCACATAGTTATCAAGGATGTCCTCAAGGAATAAGTCAATAATTTTCCTAAGAAATCCTAATTTTACATTATAAGTATAACTTCTTTCATATTGATCATTTATCCACAAGTTTTGGAATATCTTCCTAAAATATTATTATTATTATTATTATTATTATTATTATTATTATTATTATTATTATTATTATTATTATTATTATTATTATTATTATTATTATCTACATATCCAAAAATTAAGGTCTAACTCCAACATCTTATACATTCGATAACAACCTTATCTCAAGAGTTATTATTATTCACACACTTATGAAATTATAATTTCACTAGTTGGGTATAACTTTCCCATAGGATTCGTATAATAAAAATTTTCAATATAAATTCCTAAATTCTAATATTAACAAAATATCCAAAAATCAAGATCTCATTTCAATGTCTTACTCATGCGATAATAATACCACCTCTAGGGTTACTATTTTTAACTTAAGCCACTATCTCATTTTATTTAGAATTAGGCCATTCATAATTACACCAAACATTCCGCATGATATTCTTAGCATACTCTAACCCTTTTAACATAATAAAATACCAAAATTTTCATATTTAACCCTTATTGACCCAAATGCCCTTAAGGATAAATAAATGCCCTTATTTCACAAAAGCCTATATGTCCAATATTGTTATTTTTAAATATTCAATTTATTGAATCACCACAAATCTCAAATATACTCATTTACCACTTAACGTACTTTATCAAATCCACACCTAGGGTTTATAACATAATAATTATCACAACGATATCATATAAGTGTGTGCTTGATCATCTTACTTACTTTCCATCAAATAATACCATATAACCTCATCATAATATCACCAACATGCACATTTATAGCAAAATCAACACATCATGATAACACATAAATCATACATAACATTTAGCATAAAAACCCTAACTACAACTAATATCTTTACCAAAAGGGATATTAGTCTCTAAGAATGTATATCCTATTCCGCCTCATCCAGAACCTCCATAAAATCACTTAAGAAAACAATGATAGACCAAAATTAGAACTTAAGGATATAAGAAAGGAAATGCTAAGGTAACAAAGATGGAAATAAGGAGCAAAAACCGAACCAAACCAAGGCAAGGTTTCAGTAGAAACTTTTGCCAAAATAGAGGGAGCAACAGTGGAATGGGCCAAAGATTGTGGTTAGCAATGGTAGTTTTTGCCGTTGCTAAGGGGTAGCGAACGAAAGAAAGAATCGAAGGGTTTGAAGTTAGCTTTAGTGGTTTTGGTTAAAGGGAATTGGGGATGCTTCGGTGATTTTGGCCAGTGCTAAAGGGTGTGGTTCAGTGGTTTTAGCTTAAGGTTGGGGGAGGGAACGACAATAACAGCCAGTGCACAAAGGGAGGAATGGAAGGCGGGGTCGAAGGTGGTGGGTGATGAAGAAAAATGGGGAGGCTTTAGGGTTGGATGACGAAGCTAGAGAAGGTGGTTCAGTGATGATGGTTGGTGTTATTGGGTGTGGAACGGTGCAAATGGTTGGTGCTAGGGAGGAAGGAGTGGTGGAGGGTGCAGTTGTCTGTTTGTCATGGTGTTTTTGGAAACAACGAGAAGGAGGAAGGGAAATAAAGAAGAAGGTTTCTCGGTGCTAGCTATTCGACGACAGAAATGGTGGGGGAAGAAATGCTTTAAGGCATTAAATGTACCAAGTCTAGAGGTGTGTGTATGTGTGTGTGTGTATGTATGTATACACACACACATGCACACAAAGAGGGAGAGTGGAAGTACGTGCAAGATTTTCAACCAAATCCACAAACGCGGTACATCGGAGTTGATGGGTGATGATGAAGGTAGGATGCAGGTGAGGGATGTATGGCGGAGGAAATATGATCGGGGAAAGAAGTGGTTCACGCAAGCCAAAAGAGAATAAGGGAAAAAAATTTGGGTAAGAGGGGAAGAAAAAGGAAAAGAAAAGGAGAAGGAGAAAAGGAAAAAGGAAGAAGGGAAAATAAATTAAGTTTGCATTTAGAATTAAAATTAGGTTAAAATAATTTAGGTAAGGGTATTAGGACAAAGTAATTATCAACCAATTGGGGTTAAATTTAGGTTAAAAATATATATTAATAACCTAGAATAAAGATTAGGTTTAGGTTAATATTTAGAATTAAGGAATTAAGGTAAGGTAAAAATATCAATTTTTTGATATTAAAATTAGTTAAGATATTAAATAATCGGGAATAAGGTAGATAAAATTCAAGGTATTACGACTATAGTTTAATAGTTAAAAAAGATATTTAAGCCAAGTCATGAATAAAAGGCTAAATATCCGAAAATAAAGGTCAACAATATTTTCACAACTAAACTCCTCCCAATGCGGCATAGTCCGACCCATCCGGTCCCAACTTAACTCCTCTAAGATCCGTCGGGGTGTGGCTAGCCTGTTTGGGTGTTGTTGTGATAGTGGTGATGTTGAGGTGATGTGTTTATATTAAAAATTGGTGGAGGTGGAGGTGGAGGTACCGGTGAAACAATAAAACAAAACAAAAATGGCGGTGTTGGTGGTGAGGTTGTGGAGGTGGTGGTGGTGATTCGAAGAAAAGGAAAAGAAAAAGGGCAAAAAAAATGGGGTGGAGGTGGTGGCATAGGAAAAGACGGTGATAAGATAGTTTATGTATATATTAATTTATGTTAATTTATAGTCGACCCGTGTAACTAATAGATTATGATGAGTTGAGTTAAAAATTATTCATTATTTATACTAACTCATCGTCAATCTCACCATATATTGCACGAATTAAAGTACTATAGGACGGATAAAATTATAGCCACCCATTTGAGCACCCTCGGCCATAAACCTAAATTGGCTATACCCTGGCCTCAATCGTTCTATCTGCACCTCTCAAGGACGAACAATAAACTAGCCGCTGGAGAGCGTCCAGCATTATCCTGTAGAAAATATGGCCGCTAACGACACTAAAGAAGCAGAAGGATCCTCCATCAATCTGTTTACGCCGTACAAGATGGGAAATTTAAGTCTCTCTCACAGAATTGTCATGGCACCACTAACGAGGTGCAAGGCCTGGAATTCGATTCCTAATTCGGCCATGGCCAAATACTATTCACAGAGAGCTACTCAAGGAGGCTTACTTATCTCTGAGGCCACCTCAATTTCCCGAACAGCCATCGGGTGTGTGTGTGTATCTATATATATATATATAGAAGTAGGGTCATGTGCGTACTTAATTTTTGGTACAAACGTAGGAATAGATACTGACCGTTGGATCTAAATTAGATCCAACGGTCGAACGATAAAAACGACATTCGCCGAGCCTTCACGCCCCTCTCTCTGCCCGCCCGCTCTGTTTCGACTTTGTACCGAGCGGCGAGCGCAGAGCACCCGACCACCAGATCCCTTCGCGCCTGCCTCTCCCTCTCCATCGCACCTCTCTCCCTTTCCATCGCACCTCTCTCCCTCTCCATCGCACCCGTTTCTCTAGCTCCCCCTCGCCATTTCTGCTTCTCCATCTCTCCATCGACCTGCTCCTCCCATCTGCTGACAGATCGAGCGAAGTACCTAACCTCCCTCAATTTCCACTCCTCCTCTACTCCGACGAGCTTCGTACACCAGCAGACGAGCTCAGCCGCTGTTCTCTTCGACCAGACCTCAGCTCCTCCATTCTTCAACCGCCACTACACTGCCACACAGGAGACAATCGAAGCGGCGGCATCGCGACCTGAGCAGAACTCCTCCATTCTTCAACCGCCACTACACTGCCACACAGGAGACAATTAGAAGTGGCGGCATCGCGACCTAAGCAGGAGGACAGAGGTATTCAATTTTTTGTTCTGTGTTTATGGTCGTAGGGTCGATTGGAATTTTCATAATTATAACGAAATTGAGTATTGTGTTTTTCCTTGAGTTTGATTTGGCTGTTCGTCTCATTGATGTAGATGCTGCCTTAGGATTAAATTCTTTTTTCTCTGTTTTTTTTGTTCCGCTTTCTTATGCTAGGGTCTACACCGAAAATTACATGTTTTCTAGATTAAGTGAGCTGGGGAACGATCTAGGTTCAAGAATCGGTACGAGGATGGACCTTGTTTGGTGCCTGCGTCTCCTTTCCCATGCATCCGGATTGAGCAAGAAGGGCATGGAAACTGTTCTGTTGGAAATGGAAGAACTTGGCATCCCATGGAACGTGACTGTTGCTAATGTCCTCTTGCTGGCGTATTTTAAGATGAAAAACTATAAGCGATTCAGAAATGTATTCTCGAAACTGACACGTAGAGGTGTGGAACCTGATCTCGTGACCTTTGGCGTTTTATTTGATGCAAAGATGGATGGATTTGATTTGAGTAGAACAATACAGGTTTGGAAAAGGTCTGGATATCTGGATAGAGCCGTGGAAATGAATATCGATCCTCTTCTTCTTACTGCCTTTGGTAAAGGTATTTTCCTTAGGACCGTAGAGGATATGTACTCCCTGGACCCTCAATCCAGGAAACAGAAGCAATGGACTTATCGTAGCCTCATCAGTTTTGTGGTGAAATGGAAGGAAAAGTTTAGCAGTTATCGGAAGAGGGAAAGTTGAACTAAACATGTGAACCTGATTCGAAGCTTCTGAAAGTAAGATTTCCAAAAATCCTTGTATAAACTGAGATCCATGATGTACTTTAATGTGTAAAATTCTATGTGGCGAGAACAAATTCGTTCTTTGATCATCATCATCATCATATATATAAGGAAGAGAAAGAATGCAGCATGCATGTATATGATTGAGTCTATCATAAGGTTTTGTTTAGGGTTTAGGGTTTAGGGTTTAGAGGGTTTAGAGGGTTTATGGTTTAGGGTTTAGAGGTTAAGGGTTTAGGGTTTAGGGGGTTTAGGGTTTGGGGTTTAGGATTTAGAGGGTTTAGGGTTTAGGGTTTAGGGTAGAGGGTTTAGGGTTTAGAGGGTTTAGGGTTTAGGGTTTAGGGTTTAGAGGGTTTAGGGTTTAGGGTTTAGGGTTTAGAGGGTTTAGGGTTTAGAGGTTAAGGGTTTAGGGTTTAGGGTTTAGGGTTTAGAGGGTTTAGGGTTTAGGGTTTAGGGTAGAGGGTTTAGGGTTTAGAGGGTTTAGGGTTTAGGGTTTAGGGTTTAGGGTTTAGGGTTTAGGGTTTATGGTTTAGGGTTTAGGGTTTAGGGTTTAGGGTTTGGGGTTTAGGGTAGAGGGTTTGGGGTTTAGGGTTTCGGGTTTAGGGTTTAGGGTTTAGGGTTTAGGGTTTAGGGTTTAGGGTTTAGGGTTTAGGGTTTAGGGTTTAGGGTTTAGGGTTTAGGGTTTAGGGTTTAGGGTTTAGGGTTTAGGGTTTAGGGTTTAGGGTTTAGGGTTTAGGGTTTACAGGGTTTAGGGTTTAGGGTTTAGGGTTTAGGGTTTAGGGTTTAGGGTTTAGGGTTTAGGGTTTAGGGTTTAGGGTTTAGGGTTAAGGGTTTAGGGTTTAGGGTTTAGGGTTTAGGGTTTAGGGTTTAGGGTTTAGGGTAGAGGGTTTAGGGTTTAGGGTTTAGGGTTTAGGGTTTAGGGTTTAGGGTTTAGGGTTTAGGGTTTAGGGTTTAGGGTTTAGGGTTTAGGGTTTAGAGGGTTTAGAGGGTTTAGGGTTTAGGGTTTAGAGGGTTTAGGGTTTAGGGTTTAGGGTTTAGGGTTTAGGGTTTAGAGGGTTTAGGGTTTAGAGGGTTTAGGGTTTAGGGTTTAGGGTTTAGGGTTTAGGGTAGAGGGTTTAGGGTTTAGAGGGTTTAGGGTTTAGGGTTTAGAGGGTTTAGGGTTTAGGGTTTAGGGTTTAGGGTTTAGGGTTTAGGGTTTAGGGTTTAGGGTTTAGAGGGTTTAGGGTTTAGAGGGTTTAGGGTTTAGGGTTTAGGGTTTAGGGTTTAGGGTTTAGGGTAGAGGGTTTGGGGTTTAGAGGGTTTAGGGTTTAGGGTTTAGGGTTTAGAGGGTTTAGGGTTTAGGGTTTAGGGTTTAGAGGTTTGGATATTTGGTTTGGATATAGGTTTGGATTAGTTTTTTGGTTTGGTATTAGTAAAATCTTGAATGTGATCAAATTTTGATCCAATGGATGAGATTAGTTCCTATGTTTGTATATTAATTATAGTTTGTATGTGACCCCTCCCCTATATATATAAATATATACATATATATAATAATTAAAGTACTTGCTATTGCATCAGAATATTAGATTTTGTAACAAACACTAAATTAATAGGTCAGTTGCAGGTATCCTCGCGTTCCAGGGATTTATATGGAGGAACACGTGGACGAATGGAAGAAAGTGGTGGATGCTGTCCATGCTAAAGAAGGGATTTTCTTCTGTCAATTGTGGCATGTTGGCCGAGCTTCTCACACTGGTATACTTTTTTTTTTTGTCGGATTGAATTTCGGAAGATAACAGATAATAGTAAAATTCTTATTTCATGAGATTATAATAAATGAATTAGCCAAGTGACCTAAAAAATATATATATAATGAATGAATTAGCCGACTGACCTAAAAAATTTATATATAATGAATGAAGTAGTCAACTATTATATTATATCTTTCGCTAATTTCCCCTTTTATTGCCTGGAAAATGAGCTAGTGTATCAACCAAAGGGTGAAGCACCTGGGTCATCAACAAACAAGCCAATATCAAGCAGATGGAAAATAATGATGCCAGATGGAACTCAATCCGACTATTCCCAACCACGAACCCTAGATACAACCGAAATTTTAGAAATCGTCAATCAATATCGCCAAGCAGCGATTAACGCCATGAGAGCAGGCTTTGATGGTGTTGAAATTCATGCCGCTTATGGCTACCTAATTGATCAATTCTTAAAAGATGGAATCAACGACCGAACAGATGAGTATGGCGGATCAATCGATAATCGATGCAGGTTTTTAATTGAAATTGTTGAATCCATAGCATCAGCAATTGGTGCAGAAAGAACAGGCGTTAAGATATCACCTACGAATTACTGTCAGGATGCACATGATTCTGATCCACTTGCTCTTGGATTAGCAATCGCTGAGAAGTTGAATGGGATTCAGAGACGATTTGGATCGAAGCTGGCGTATATTCATGCTCAGGTAGGATCCATTGATGGTATGAATGAAAAAGAGGCTGTATTGTTCAGGAAAATGAAAGAAAGTTATCAGGGGAGTTTTATGATCGCTGGTGGGTTTACAAAAGAGTCGGGAAATAAGGTTTTGGAGGCCGGAGATGCTGATTTGATTGCGTTTGGACGTCTTTTTATCTCAAATCCAGATTTGATCTACCGATTTCGAATTGGTGCGGATCGTGCGCTTTTGAATGAGTATGATCCTAGTACTTTCTATTCCCGAGATAGCGTTGTTGGATACACGGACTACCCATTTCTAGACAGATCCATACATTGAAAATTCGAGTACTTTTTGTATCTTAAAAAAGCCCTATAACTAAACTTTACACTCAATTAATTAAATAAATCTAATATATTCTAATTGTACCAATTGTTTGAAAAAATAGTGTTACAATTAATAAAATATAATACGAAGTATTATATAAGAGTAAAAAATAATAGTTTCGAATTTTTTTAAACGTCAACTTTTAATTGAACTTAATTTCTTTAAGATATGGGGTAAGTATACATATCAAGCTTTTTTCCTAATATTTTTTATTTTAGTTTAAAAAAATGGTAATAAATAATGGTGATAGGTTATAGGCGAAGTTTGTGATCTTCTTAAAATGACATTTTTATTTCATGCATTGGATATAATAACTGAAACTATTATAATGTTTTTACTACTATTATTACATTATAATCCACACACACACACACACATATATATATATAGAGAGAGAGAGAGATAGAGCAATATTACAATTATAATTTAAAAAAAAATCAACTCTTTCAAATTTCAAGTTTCATATATAAAAAAGATTTTTCGAATATGTCTAGTAGCACTTGTTAGAAAATTGAAGTTACGAAGAATAAAAATAAGTTAAATATTTGATAACACTAACTACCATGTATATGCATAATTAATTATTTAAATATACAATTTTTAGAAATAAAAGATCTATAAGGATTATAAATGGTAAATTATCTACCTATGATTTTCTTGGGAAAAGGAACTATGGATAGTAGCATGGAGAATATGTTTGTTTTTTCTAATTTCTAAAATTTTGGCATATTATTATTTTACAATTATTTTTCATAATTTATATTATTTTTATTACTATTATTATGGTCATCGACATTATTATTATTATTATAGTTATCTTTTTTATCAAAATTATTGTTAAAAAATAATTTATTTTATTATTATTAAAAGTTTGCTAATGTGCTATGAAAATAAGCCAATTTACTTTTTTGGGTCAAAGCTTAGGCTTGAATCAAAGGAAATTATCTGGAGGTCCTAGAAGATATTCGTCCAAGGTTATGATGGCTAGCGGCTACTCTCAAGTCTTCTAACTAGAATCGCGAAACATAAGGTAACCCGTTGAGAACAAATATGGCAACAAAGGAAGGAAGATTTGTGATAGAGTCACCAACTCTTTTTAATCCATAACTGATAAGAATTAGAGAAAATCTAACTTAGTTGACCTAATGAAGTAGAACAAGTCTCAAGAATATAAAGGAAATAATAATTGAGCATGAATACAGAAGTGAGAGAGAATTAGAAATTCATGTTTGACCCCTTTCATTCATCAGCACAGCCTCATATATCAAGATTGCAGGTTGAGTATGTTAGGGAAGTAGTCATAAGCTACGCAAAGGACTTCAGTAAGAGAAAGGAAAAACAAATAAGATAAATAATAATGAAATGGGTTGGCTAAGTAAGAGAGTTGTATCAATACTCTCTACTTAAAAGACCCTTGACCTCAAGGGTGGGCTGATGGGAACTTAGCCATGAGATCTTCATAATACAACCATTTAGAAACTTAGTAGCACCATTTGTCTACTGAATCAAAACTTGGGTGGAAGCACCATTTTCCCTTTTGACAAAGCAACAAGCCAGTATAGTCTCAGACTCATATAGTAAGTCAAAAGTGGTATAAAAGGATGGGATGGAGGTGTGGACTATGTGATTACCATGCTTTTTAGGAAGGGTGACATGGAACACTAGGTGTACA
This sequence comes from Tamarix chinensis, assembly GCA_030549775.1. Classification (NCBI taxonomy): domain Eukaryota; kingdom Viridiplantae; phylum Streptophyta; class Magnoliopsida; order Caryophyllales; family Tamaricaceae; genus Tamarix; species Tamarix chinensis. Next base: position 6,271,739 of record CM060179.1, on the reverse strand, counting down.
ACAACCTATGGAAGAAGAGAAAGTTGGTATTCCACTGCTCCAATATTGTCAAGCAGCTAATAAGGATCATAGAATGTGGGGAGAGCTTACAAACAACTCAATGAGCCAAAGAGTGTTGTTTATAAGGCTAGACACACCCAATCTCTAATACTAAAATTCTTTTTTGTTCGCTGCTTGTCTGATTGTTGCTTCATTAAAGCTTATACCTTACCAAGGTAATCCTTAAGAACCTTAAAGGCTTTCTCATGAGCAGTGAGGGATTTGTCCATAGCACCAACAACAAAATCCTCATGAAAATAGGGTAGATGCATGGATGGAGGTTGACCATACAATATCTCATAGAGCGTAGCATGAATAGCTGTGTGGAAGGTTGAGTTGTACCAAAGTTCAGCAAGAAAAAGCCACTTACTCCATTCACCTAGGAAGTTACCCATCATGCACCGAAGGTAATTCTCAAGACACATGTTTAAGAACTTGGACTGTCCATTAGTTTGAGGATGGTATGAAGATGAGGGTTCAAGGGCAATTAATGGAGCCAACTAGATTTGAGTGTAAGAAAAGCTCACCGGCTGACCTATACCTTAAAACTAAACTTGTGAGAGTAAAGTTTCCTTGGTGGTCAAATTATCTTGCTAGGAATTAGCGATGGAATCGGCAATAATTTGCTACAGTTGCTCCTTCAATAAGTTGTTCCGTGTAATCCTTCAACTAGTCTGAATCCCATATCATGTATGGAAATCAGGTATCATCCACCATGGTCACAAGAAGAGGGCTCTGATACCAATAATAGAAATCAGATAAAATCTAACCCATGTGCCCTAATGAAGTAGAATAGGTCTCAAGAGTAGGAAATAACAATTGAGCAAGAATACAGAAGTGAGAGAGAGTTAGAAATTCACATCTAACCCCCTTTCATTCATCATCACATCCTCATATATCAAGATTACAAGTTGAGTTCATTAGGAAGGTAGTTATAAGCTACACAGAAGACTACAATAAGAGAAAGGAAAAACAAACAAGACAAATAACAACAAAATAGGTTGGCTAAGTAAGATAATCATGTCAATACACTCTTGGCAACTTGGAACTCTCACACTAGATAGACATGGATTCGATGATTGGTGCAAGGCATTAAATGGCATTCCAAACTAATCTATTGTAGAATATTTTGCCCAAAGAATGATTGCAAAAGGCCTTCTCATCTCATAAGGTACCTTCATTTCCTCAACTACCATTGGGTAATTTCATTTAATTTAAATTCTTCTTCTATTTTTATTCACGAGTTTTAGTGGGTCAACTTGACAATCAATTGTATTGTTTGTTGGTTTGCTACAACATTTGATAACTCTACCAATTTAGGTGATTTAGATCGAAAATTAATAAACTTGTAGCTATTTGCATACTTCAGGGATTTATACGAAACAAGAAGTAGATGAGGAGAAAACTATACATGCTAAAGGGGGCATTTTCTTCTATTAGTTGTGGCATGTTGGTTAAGCTTCTCATCATGGTACTTGACGCCTAAAGTTGTTTTCAGAAATCAATTCTTGAACTTTATCATATAATTATTCAAACTGATCTATTATTGAAATTTGTTTGATTGTTTGTTTATGGTGTTAGCCTATAAACTTGATGGTGGATCGCCAATATCATCAATAAACCAACCAATTTTAGACAAATAGAAAATACTATTACCATACGGATTCTATACCAGGTAATTATCTCTTCGACCACTGTCTACCTCAAAAATACTTGATATTATTGAGCAATACCAGCACAGTGCCATAAATGCCATTCGGGTGGGCTTCAATGGTGTAGAGGTTCACAAAGCCTATGGATACAGGATACCTCATCCTTAAAGATAGCATCAATAACCAAAACGACAATTGTAGTGGATCTCTCTAAAACCATTGCAAGCTCTTAACAAAAGTTGTATGTGCTCTTTTTACTACCATTGGGGATAATAGAGTTGGCGTTATGATTTCCCCACATTGTATCACCAAGATGCATTTTATTCTAATATAGATTCATTAGGTTTAGGGACTCAATGAGATTAAGAGGAATGTGGGTGTTAATTTGAATTATGTTTTTGTTCAAATGAATGCATATACTAGAGGTAGAGATGAGAGCAGTTGAGTTGCTAAGGATGACATATGAAGGTACTCTTATGGTCTGTGGTGGGTATAATAGAGAGCTAGGTATGAAGTGATGTGAATCAAAGGGAGGGGAAACAAGCAAGATCTATCATCAATTGTTATTTACGTTGGTAGGTTGAAATTGCAAGAAACACTTCAGTTTAAGGATGTTAAACTCAATGAATGTTGTAGAATGGAAGGATAAGGTTCTTCGAAGGTTGAAGGCACATTCAACATTCGAATGAGGAAAGGAATGCCTCGGGCACTTCCTAGCCAGATAAGTCTCCAAAAGAGAGAAAAAACAAGTGTTAAACTTGAGGGTTTTATTCAAATGATCTTCAATATCCTGCGTGTACAAGCTTAGGGAGTATATGTAGGCAAGGTAGTCGACCTTAAGGCCTTAAACCAGCCGGTTAAGTCTCTTAATTCAAGCTACCATAACTCACTTGAATTAAGCCCATATAATACCTAAACTTACTCATAATATCATCACTTAAATGATATTAATGACTAACATTACAAAGCCACACAATCAACTATGGTACATACATGAAATTACAACAAAATCCTAGCTTACATAAAATACACTTAGGGTTTACAAGTTTAATATAACTAATGATAACATCACTATATCTTGTTGTAGTATCATCCCATGTATACCATAGCTTTGCATGCTTTGAATGCTTATACACTTTAAGTCTCTTTTTGTATGTTAACGTCTTCTTCTTACAAATATGTAATATACCTGCAAGAATATATTTAATCGTTTTCAATACCAAGCATTGATATATTATCAAGAACATTTAAAATGATTGGCTCCATTATTAAGAAAGCTAATTCTTTCTTACCTTGAGAATCATTAGAAACATGATAATCATTAGATTCATTAGATGCACCTCCATCATGAAGGTTGTAGCTGAAAGAGATGCTAATCTAATAGCCATTGAATCCATATTTGGTGCGCAGATTTAAGGTGGATGCACCTTTGAATGAGTATGATGTGGATACATCATGACCTTATTGTAGGATATATTGATTGCCCTTTTGTGGGTAATGAAGATTTCCTCTGCAAAGAGCTTGTAAGCCAAGAACGACAGTTCCTTCGGTTCACCTGAGACATGCATGGTTTTAACACACCGACAAATTGTTGGGGTTATCCACCTGAATATCATATATAGTAGCAAATAGCTATCATGTATGTAAATGATTTCTTAGGGCCAAAATATGGAAGTGTATTCCATTAACTGTTATGAGCTCGTTACATAGAAATAGGAATCAGCGTTTCATTTGTTTCTCAAAATTACAATTATGAATATAACTAGAATTGATTGTGCAACTATCCCCACTCGCTCTAAATTATAGAAGTAAGCTCGTATATAGCATATGAATTTCTTGAAATCCAAAATTTGATGATCGCTTCTGCTTCGGAGGCAGTTTGATTGTTCAGCCACGAATCATCTAACAAAACTCAGCCGCCCAAGCATTTTGCCCAGCAAAAAAAGCCAACCACTCTTCTAGGTAGCATGTAATTTGCAAGAGAAGCAGGATCGGTTACCATATCTTGAGGGTTAGACCATAAGTAAACACCTCGTTCTTGCTGGCTGCCTGGTACAGTGTTATCCAGTACAAAAGCTATGAAGAATGTCACCACCATGCTTAGGGACAATAATCCGTTTATTGCAAAATCCAGCTGAGAAATATCAGAAAAAGAATGAAATCAGCCCTTATGGAAATGAGCACGCAATTAACCAGCCGGCACAAGCCAGACTTACTTGTGCATTGCCACTTTGCACCGGCCCACTTGAAGCTGCTCCATATGGGACTAAATAAGCAGGGAGTATCAACCTTGATAGAGGTTGGTATTGTTGAAAATAAGCAGGGATTGATAAACCAAGAAACAGTGAAACACCAACTATTGTCATATTCCGGGAACTTGATGCTTGACAGTATTGCAAATTGGAAAGACCCAACGCCACAATCAATGCCCAGATGAAGCACAGTACAGAAGCAGCTAACGCCAAAGGTATGGAAGCAAGAAGTCCACCCACTTTGCCTGCCAAAAGTGAAGCAGAGGAAATGGTATGATTTCACCAAAGGATTTCAAAGGCCAACAATGACCAATCAGTTTGATCCATAAACACCTGAACACCAAATATTTACTATGTGAAGCAGCAGTGAATCCATGGGCAACCAAGTTGTAGTTTCACTTTACCGATGGTCGAGAGGAAGATTAAAAGAGCTGCTCCAAGCTGCACAGCACGCCGATTTGCTACCTTGGTGATATAAATCGTATGTACATTCTCTGTTAAGGTTGTTGAGCCAGCTCCTGTCCCCCAGAGACCAGCCAATATACTGCAAAATCCTTCTACCCCAATTCCTCTGCTGACAATCCCTGGGGTTGGTGGTTTTGAGTTTGCTCGCACCGACATGAGATGATATGTCCCCACCTTTGATGTTTGCAAGTGAACCGGGTCAGACTTCAAACAAGAGCTTCAGATGTTACTGACTAGCAACTATAGGCATTAACAGCACAATAAGAATGCATTTGACTACAGCAGATAATGCTTCCATAAAAAAACATGCTTGTGAAAAAACAATAACTTACCGAATCTACCGATGCAATACATGATACAATTACCAATATAAGTGAAGTCCTCAAGTGGAAGATGGGAATGCCCCATTGCAATGGGTAAGGAACTCTGACCCAAGAAGAAGATGTCCAAGCATCAGATACATCAGTCCGACAGTATTTCATGGTATATGCATGCCTTCTACATGTATCGATTAACATATTTGAACTAGGTATGTTGGGGTTGCAACCATTGTAGTTGTAAGCTCCACCGGTTGTCAAAAAGAATGCATATGCCCATACAATGATAACACTTAGGGGTACCTGTGGCAACATTAGAAAATCAACTAAGAATGTACTAGGATTTGGCAGGTATCATTGAGGATTTGATTCAGAAAAAGGGAACCTTCTGGTAAATATTTTTTCAATGAAACTAGTATGAATATGGTTAAGGTTCAAAAGCAAATATATGCTAGCATTCAGTAAAATACTTTGTGTAAGTTGAAACATTACCGCATAAACGCGGAAGATTTGATGCCCAGCAATTGATACCCCACGAAGGTACTGAAAATGACAAAATAACATCAGGTACTTCCAAACTATCAAGAAAGGAGTAGATACAGTAATAAATGAGTTTCCAGACATAATAATACCAAATTCAATTGGCATGATAAGCTTGAGATGATTGCATACCAGGGTGAAAAGGAGAAGCAACAGTATCTGTGGTATGCTTATTTCAACACAGCTTCCAGCTTGAGGAAATCCAAAGCTGAAATACGCTAATCCTACAGCAGCAATGGTTGGGGAAACAACAACTGGGTTTATCCACCTGATACAAGACAGGAGGCTGACATCAATTCTAAGTATTCAAAAGAAAAGAGCATCAGTCTATACACAGAAAGGCAGGCAGATTAGACAATATATAGACCAACCAAATATCAACATTTTCAATTCATTGGCTGCATATTGCAGAATATGAACTCTGATATCATGGTCAAAAGATTTCAACACCAAATGGAAGACAAAAGAAACTCAGAAATAAATCTAAACAAGCATACACGTTCTGTTTCCATCATAATGAATGAGAGAAATCATGAACATAACATTCCAAGGGATACATTGTATTTTACCAGTCAATTCGTTGCATCACCTTAATAAAAGGGACATGAGACCACTAAATCCCAGTATGCATTGGAAAACCGAACCAAGAATTATAGCCCCTTGTAGTTCTCTCATTATGTACCTGAATTTCTGCATTAGTTGAAAAAAGGACACAAAAACAAGAAAGAAGCTGTCATGCACATACTGTGTGAAAGAGAAAGCGCTGTGAGGTTACAAATAAGAAGCTAGGTTTTGTTACACAAAAACATGATATCAAAATTTTCACACACAATGAAGCAAAAAGACTTGGGCAAAGAACGGTAAACAAAAAGTATAGAAATTGGGAGACAACTAAAAATACCCAAATATCAATCAATTCTTTTCTAGTTATTGGACACATAATTATTAATCCAGAATATCAAGAAGCAAACAATAATTTTGTGACAGAATTGAAGAAAATATTCCAAATTGTTAGCCTTCCTTTTCTGTGAAACACAAGTAGTCTAACAAAAATGAGTTGAGGATTAATGGTGATTTACATCATACTTACATGTTCTGTAAGATTCCTTAATTCGTCAGAATTCATAATCACTAATGCTGGGGCTAAATAGACAAATGAGCTTCCTTGAATCAACGGCAGTCGAGTACCAAGAAAAGAATGCACGAGTGTCGTAATGCCAGATACCAGCAGCATAGTGGAAATAACATTTGCAGTATCCTTCTGCCAACATTGATTCAAATGAAAGCATAAAATTAGTGCAGAAGCAAAATAAGAAATTTATATGCGTGTGTGTTTCTCCTTTCTTCCATATTGTAGGAAATGAAATACTGGGGCATTAGATGAAGAGGCTTACATCAGTTCCACCCATGGTTGGTACCATTACTAGAGGCATGAAAACAAGTGAACCAGCTAATGACAAATAGTGTTGGAGGCCATAATAACTAAGTGGAACTGCAGTTCAGAATTCATACAACCAGAAGCTGGTCAGGAGATACATGATTAGATAACCATTTAACGTCAAAGAAGCTTGTCCATTGTACTCCGCAATCGTAGGAAGAGAGTAATTTTCAAGATAAATATACAACAATAACAAGATTTCCATCATTCGTAAGGAACGGGCACTACTTAACAAAAGCATAAAATTCAAAAACACTTACCAAAACCAGGATTGTCCGTAACACCGCATTTCAATTCATGGATTCCAGGACTGGAAGTAGGACGTCCCATAGTCGGTTCTCCACCATCACAAGCCATATTAACTCCCAATCCACCATCTTTATTCGGTTCAGCCGCGGGTATAGCCCCCGGAACCCCATGTTCATTTCCATGAGCATTGCCCCTATTACCATAATCATCCAATCCAACTCCCGTTCCCGGAAGGTCAAACCCAGCTCCCCTCCTCTGATCCCCTCCTCTTCCCACCCCATCTCTCAACCCCGAATTCCCATCTCCTCTCCCATTGCTGTGCACGCCTAGACTCGAATCTGGCTCAATCTCATTAGCCCTATTAGGCCTAGTGCGCCCCAAAACCGGATCAATTTCAATCTTAGGTGACAAAGATGTACCGTCACCACCACCCCTCTCTAAATCAGACCCAGAGCCGCGGCCACTACCGTGAAGGTTCCCATTACCTCTACCAACAGGTCCACCGCCACTGGCAATGTTTTCTCCTGAAAATATAGACACAAACCCAGTTCTTTTAGCCCAAGATCTCAACTGCCTCGGGTCATGGTCTCTTCTTGGCACAAATGGTTCTATGTTTGGATCCTCGGCCCCAACGCCGTTCCTTGAATCACCACCGCCGACACCGCCCTTACTACCCCTCTTATTGAGGGTTTCCGAGCTCGTAGCATTGGCCATTTACTGGATTTTCTGAACTGGGTAATCTTGCTTCAGTGAGCAAAAGACTTAGCTTGAACCGAGGAGTGGTGAACGGATGAAAAAGGGGAAAATGGGGAGGATGTTGGAGTAGAAGCAAAGGAAGAGCGGTATACTTACAATAACTATAATTATTAGTTGGAAGAAGAAAGTGAAGTTGCAATCGGAAGCAATCCTGAGCAAAGTGTCAAGTGTTTAAGCCAGTAGTTAGCAGTTGATGATGACGTGAATGAGACTGAGAGAGCAATGAGAGTGAGCTCAGATTTGATTTGAAAATGGATTGGACCGAAGGAAACATCTTTCTTTTCTTTTAATTTATTTTACTGTCTTATTTTATTTATTTATTTTATACCACCGCTCAACGGGTCCCTGACTCTCTGCTCGCCGTCGGTTGTCATCGGATGCAATTTCAATGGGAGGAACGAAGCAAAATGACATCATTACTCTTTTAGTGCGTAGAGGGAATTTAGATATGTGAGCGGTGGGGGATTCTCATTCCACGGAGTTATAAACCACTGTTTGTACTGTTCCAAGTTCCTGTGTAATTTACGCTCCCTTTGCCCCTTCTCTTCTTTTGCTAAGACGATGTACCCATAAGTAAATATATGCTAAGTTAAATCCAATAAGTAAATTTTTGATAAAATTTAACGAATGTTTTAAAATATTATTTAAATATTTAGTGGGTTAATATAAATAAATAATTTATAACATTATTCAAATGGATATGTATAGAGTAAATAGTTAAAATTTATTAAAATATTAACTTTAATTTATATTATTTGTCAATTTAGAGCTTAATAATTTTAAAGTGAATAAATATTATATTAGACTAATTGTTAACCTCATTTAATATAAGCTAGGTTCACTAATCCGATTGAAACCGGTCAGTTGGGAAAAATTTTGGCCCTTTGGGAAAAGCAGACGGTGGGCGTACAGTGTACTCAACTCGGCGGTAGTATGATGAGCGGGGAACATTGAGATTAGCCGGAAGTGATTGTGTTTCTGCTTTCTAGCAAGGTAAGGCCAACAAGTCAAACAATAAAAGATTAAGGTGGCGGTAGAGCAGCTCGAGCTACCGACTCCCATCCACACTAGAGTCCATGGATAATTCCTTTTCTAAGTAATTTTAGTAATTTATAAATTATTATAAAAAATAATAACTATATTTTTTATATTATCATTACGTCCTTCGGTAAAAATAAGACAACAATCAATATATAAGAGAGAAAAAAAAATTATAAAAATAAAATATAACCATTAGTTTTTTAAAGAATTTTTTTTAGATAAAATTTTCTTTCTAAAAATGTTTTCTTTTAAAACAAATGAAATATAACCAAAGGTATTTTTTAACAGTGGAGCTAATCGTGGGGGTTAAGTGTGACAAGTAGCAGTCGTAAACTTTTTAAACCGTAATAAATGATATTAGTTGAAATAAAATGGCAATCGAAGAATAATCTAACTAACAAATATCATTACTCTCATCATTACAATTTTGACTCTTTCATGTGTTATGATAAACCTTCGTACCAGTAATTTAAGCATACAGTGTAATTAAATAAAATATCTGCCCAACTCAATTCGTCGGGATTTCTAGTGGTTTCAAATTAAATTATCTAACATGATTTAACTTAAGAGTAAAGTCCGCAAGTGGCTTGACTCGATTCAAGTGATTATCAAGATAAGTCGAGTCATTATCAAACTAAAGTAACCAATTATTTAACTCATTAAAAAATGGCGACATAATACGATATTTTGGTGTGGCTGAGAATTATAAATAACTATACAGCCAAGCGATAATTATCATCACACACTCCCCTTTTCGTGTTGCAAATTTTCCTCTCCTAGCTAACCAATCCCATATACAATTTTTTGGGGAGGGGAAGAAGCAAAAAGCTCGTTAACATGTTTTATTTTATTTTATTTTTTAAAAAAGGAAGTGTTAGCAATCCCTCGTACTAAAACCAATAAAAGATCATTTCAATAGAAAGTATTTAAAATATTGGAAAAAATATAATTCAAGTAATATTTGTTTAATAATAAATAATTAACTTTTATTAATATTAATAGTAAGGATTTGTTTGATTTGAAAGTAATAGGGGTGAAAATATTTTCTCCCTATTTTATATCTTTTACATTAAATATTTAATAATAATAAATATATTCTTAATAAGATACTCATTTTAGATCAAATTTTGATCTAAAATAAACATTCATTAGAATAAAAATATTAAATTTTAACTAAAATATATAAAATATAAAAATAATTTTTCTAAATCCCTAACCAAACAAGCGCTAAATACTGTACACATCATTGTCCAGAAAGACTACAACGATAAAGAGCTATAGCGATAGGCCGGTAGCTATCTAATTTCTCCGCTAGATGACTGTACTTCTTATTCTTCCCCTCTTTTTGTTTTTTTCGTGACACAAAGACAAAGCATAGGTGGGGGCTGGGAATGACACCTACGCACGGGCCAGAACTCAGACGCCCGCCCTATAACGCGAAGGTGAGAGAGAGTTACGGACCGCTAAGCCGAGAGAATCATCCCGAAGACTATACACTTCATAATATAGGAATTCTACGATGCGCTCATATAAAACTCTCCTTAACTACCTCCCTAATCAAGATTTATGTTACAGAAATTATCTGCATGTCTCCTACTCCTCTTCTTTGCTTAGCTCCCCCTCTCATCCAAGACAGCAAGTGGTTCCCACTTGCGGGTTTGTATACTATTTTCAGCCAGAATAGTATCCTCCAACAGTTCTGAGAGCAAGAATCATGGATGTTTATGTCAGTATTAAAGGAGCTTAGGAGACAATGGTGTTGCTTTTTAAGATAACAAAAGAGTGGTTTGACAGAAGAAAAAATTAAGGCTCGAGTAACATAAACTGCTATCGGAAAACGTAGGAAAAAAAATTAAATAAATAAATGGTTAAAGTCCTAAGCAGAGGAGTATCCATTGTACTCTTTCCGAGCCACAACACATCCAACTACTACGCAATCCAGATTTCTGCAAAGCTTCGTCACAACTCATAAGTACTGCAGCCTGCATCATCGACGATCCTCCGCTTGAGTGGTATTCATTCAATTGATATTTTTTAAAAAGTTACAAACAAATATATTGGCCCGTCGAATATTGATAGTCCTATGCTACATTCATTTGGTAGACAAACTTATCACCGACGCTCATTTCAACGAAGAAAATAAAGCAAGCTGTGGCTGAGTCAATTTGCGACGACTCGCACTTCAATTATCTTCATTTGTCGGTCTAATATTTTACCGTTCATCATGTGATGAGAGGCAAGTTGTTTTCCTTTGAGACGACTCTCACAATGATTCTGTCCACTCGTAAGTTATTAATCACTACAGTATGCTGAAATGAATTTACATATGGAAAACTTTATAATCTATAAAATTTTCACAATTGATGGGTTTTTCAAAATAATTTATTTTCAAAATTATACACTTATAAATTTATTATTTGGATAAAAAAATCATGTGAAAATTTTAAATTTTCTTGTTTACATATTTTTTTATGCATAACATTTGAATAGAGTATTTGTATTTTTTTTTATTTACTATAAGGTTATATATAAACACGTTATAAATTTATTTTAAAATTTTATTCGGTGGAATTTTAACATAAATTTTAAAACTTTCAAAAAAACATATAAATTCTTTCATCCAAAAAATTTTCAGATTATAAAAATTTGTAAATCTTTTTTTTTTTAAACATGAAATAACTCTTTCATCCAAACAAAATCTCAGTTTTTATTCCACTGTTATGGTATTTTGTCAATGTATATCAAAGACTACTACATTATCACCAAAAAGCTATTAGTTTAAGATTGATGCACTCGATACCTAAGATACTCATATTAAGAATAGTACCTCCCAATTCCAAAACCTCGTCAAAGACCAACACTCTTATCCAGTGTTGCCTTTCTAAACACCACTACCATATCAAACACTCACAAATAAAAATTGCAATCTAAGTACAAACTCCAACAAAGGTGAAATCCAGCCATGCGAACTTGCCATCTATAACTTCTGATAATCTACATGTATTTATTTATTTATTGGCACAATTACATGCACAAACAAGGCTAGCCACATTATAAAGAATCGATTGCAGCACAAGGCAATCCCCGGTGTAACCAATTAACCAAACAGGGTTCCATGACCACTTTTTCAGCGTCATATTTAGAAGGGAGGGGGGGGGGATCCCTCAATCCACACAGTATACTAACTCACCAAAGATGCCTCCAAGATCAACACTAAAAACTTATCAGAGAAGAAAGAGCTCAAAAATCAGGCACCTGATATCGGTGGGCGCTGCTGCCAATGTTAATATTACAATGATTTGAACCAAATAAATGTTCTGGCACTTTAGCTATAAAACATACAAATACTATACCGGATCATTTTGTTAACAGGCATCAACAAAAGGCAAGCATATTATCTTGTCATTTAGGTAACAAACAGAAAGAAAGAGGAAGACAAACCTCAAAGCAATACAATTTATTAAGCAGCAAGTGTGTTACTAAAGAATGTATGGCAACAAAAACCCATTTATATAATGAGAATCCTCCAAGAGAGATATATGTCTTTTTAGCAGTCTATATAACATAATTACTTACATAGGGGGGAAGCACCTCTGAGTCTCAACATCCATATCAGCGCCTCTTCATTGTCAATATATATTAGCATTTAGAAATTTCTAAGAGAAGAGATTCTGAATATTCAATTATATTTATATGATCAGCTCTGTAAATGTATCAGATTAAGAAGCAGGATGTCAAACAGATTCATCCAGACCCTATAGCTGTATTGTCCATGATGATTAAAGCACACCAGAAAAACAAACTCAATCGACGCACTAAACATAATACCGAAAGACCAAGTTGAAATCATTAGAGCTACAAATTCATCAGAAGTACTGACACAAGGAGCACAAATGCGAGGACAAGACATAACTGCTCGATACTGCCTGAACACACACGCTGCCAGCTACAAGGGTATCAGCCAATCAAAGAGTTTGTCTTTCCCTTCACAGTGAGTACATATATATATGTGTGAGCATTCTGCCTAACTTCTTCCACTGAGTTTAGATCAGATCACAGTAGGGAAGTTGGCAGTTGACAACTTGGTAGCCTCAAATGCAAAATTAAAACATGTATTTAGCGGGAGCAGGTCCCTCTTTAGCCTAAAAACTGGTAGAGATGAGACTGCCTATATCATGTACTAGAAGTTATCTTTGTTTGGCCAGATAAAAGTCTCCTACATTTCTCGACCACTAATTGGCCAAAGTGGAGTTACAATAAATAAGAATTGAATAATGTAGGCATACAGCAAGCAGAAAAGGGCAAGTTTAGGTGCACAAGGAAACAATTGACACAGTTAAAATGTTTCACCCTGTCCCCAATAAGTTTTAACATAAAGCTTAATAGGTTCACGCATTCAGTTTTTATCTTTTATTTCCTTGCCAGCATGTATATCTGAATATCATAGCAGAAGTCACAGCACAAGGATGCAAACCACATTACTGCGGCATGCATCGTGATCATATACTTTAAGCCAAGAGATTTCCATGCGTTACCCAGCAGCACACTAAAAGTGAAAAGTATCAGCAACCAAGAAAGCACGAGCTATCAAATCTAAGTACCGAAAATCACTCTGAGACTCGCCTGTAGTAATGCAAATCAGATTCAGAGAAAAAAAACTCTTTTTTTTTATGAAAGAGCAAAACGATAATGCAGACAGAACAACCACATAACCCGGCGTAAATGACACTATCTTTTTGCACTGCAGCACCAGATTCGCCACAACAAGGTCGAATTATGAATCAGAATAGCATTGATAACAAGTATATAACAATAAACAGCACACCTTTAGCTTTGAGGAACAAGTTCACAGAAACCAGGGAAAACTGAAGTCGAAATAATAAAAAACCAAAATTCGTAGGCCAGATTACAGCTGTCTATTAGCACGAGATATATAGAAATATTTTACGATCATCTAGATACCGGAGTAAGCAATTGGGAAACGAGGTCGAGCTGCTCATGATACCGACTTTTGAGATAGTTTTCAAGGATTTCCATAACGGAGATGAAACGTTTCATCTCTTCAAGTCGGCGACTGAGCTCCGCTTCTCGTGCCCTAGCTCGTTCCAGCCTCGCCTCCGTTTCAGCTAACCGACCTCTTAAATTAGCAACCACCGTGTTTCCGATGACGGCAGATCGGACTGATCTTGATGATGGGAGGAAGTAGTCCCTGGGCCATGCCTCATCATGATGGTAACACATCGTTGTGAAAATTGTAAGGTGACTGGCTAATCGATTGGAGTTGGAATTTTGAAGAGAGAGATTGCGGGAGTGAAACGTTGGAGATTTTTAAGCTAACGCAGCCTGTTTCTGCAATGATCATCGTCAAAAGAGGTGTATTATTGATCGCTAGTCTTGGACGATGTGGCCTGTGGGGTCGTATCAACGCATCGTTTTGACGGTTATACTTGTCTTTGCTTGTCGCTTACGACCTATGGTCTAGGCATTTTCTTTATTTATTTATGTTTATAATGAGAAATACATATATCAACAATATTATGTTTGGTGACTAAGGAAAATAATGCAGGGTATCTAGAGGGAGGACCGGAGGTTCTCATCCTCGTCAGCGAGATATTCTTCTTTCTTCAACGTCTTTGATATTTCATGGACGTGAAAAATAACATTCTACTTTAAAATGTAAAAGGTGCAGGGAATAGCTATTTCCTCCATAGTTTTCGTGATTTAGTCAAATGTATTGATCTAGTGACTGTAATCCTTGTTGAGACAAAAATTAATGGGGATAGCAAATAAAGTAATGCAACTAGGTATCCATGGCAATGCTAGAGTTGATGCGGTGAGTTTCTAAGGTATTTTGCTTCTTTGGAGAGATGATAGAACTTCTATTTATTTTATTTAAGCTACAATACAATTTATTCACACTCAAGTTTGTGTGGGTTTGGATGTCATTTATTTTTATAAGAATTTATGCTTCGCTACAGGTTCAAATGATTCTTGGACGGATATAATTATACTTTCGGAGAACATTTTCTATCCTTGGGTTGTAGGAGATGATTTTAATGATATAAGTGCATTGGATGAAAGAAGAGGGGGAATGCTCAATATCTCACTAGATATATCTTATTGAATGGAATGATTAAGAACCTATCATATTTGGGTTTTCAAGGCCCTAAGTTTACGTGTCATGAGAAAGTAGGGGTGGAGTATCACCTCCCATATTGATCGAGTGATTGGTAATAAAGAGTCACATTTTTGTTTTCTGATAACACAAGTCCAACATTTAGTTCGCATGCATGGAGACCATCATCCTATTGATGTGTCTGTTTGTTCATCCACCTACTCAATCTCACGAGTAGAAGACCATGTGCAGGTTTTTGAGGATGACTAGTAGTGGCCTATATTGTGTCAAGCCTGGGGGCTTGAAAGATTGGACATCCGGAGACTATTTGTAGGTCCTTAATGGACCATTGTTTTTGGGCCTTACTTTTTTGTTGTTTATCTTTATTATATTTTTGAACTTTCAGTTCACTCCCTCCTATGCATTTAAACATTTTGGGGACCCATCGAGATTTTGTTTTGCAAATATTTATCCTAGTATCTATATTTATATTACTCAGGTGCACTCTATCATTGCATTTGAATTGATTGGTTTTCTTGTCTTTGTATCTAACATGAGTTGGGCACCAGACGTCTATCCTATATTAGGTGCGGTGGTAATATCCTATTTTTTCTAGGTGTTTGGTATTTTTCCACTTCCACAATATTTTGTAACAAAATTTTTCGACAGTAAAAAATGGGAATGTTATAACATGATAGAGCATCTTCCCTTTCAACATTGGTATGCATGAATTGGTATCTTCATTCAATGTTCTTAATTAAATTGTAGATGATGCAATCGAATCCTAAAAGGATAATAACCAAATGGACCCTATAAATAGCTTAGGTGGCTTTGTTCCCTTTGCTTTTGTTATTCTTCCTATGATAAACATAGCAAGATAGCATGTCATAACATAATAAAGGTTCAGTTTTTGTTTCCAAAAGAAACACTAAAATACATAAAATATTGTTCGGCGAAAGTAAAACTTTAAAACTAGAAAGCTGGAAAGGACAATAACCGGATGTTACTCTCCTTGTTCTCCAACCCTGGACACAACTGCATCACTCTACCCCGATCATATCATCATAAATGACAAAGTCATTTAGAGAATCTTCATTTACCCGCATAGGCTCAAAAGGGGAAACTGCTCATGGAAATGAGCAGCACCAATAATAGAGGTGATCGGTACGCTACGTACTAAGTAAGGTAACAATATAGTCAAGTAGGTTAGAGTAGTTAATAACGCCACAAGAAGAAATGAAATGCATGTAATAGGTCATATCAATTTGTTCATTATTATATGGACTTAAGATAATAGTGCAATAAATAGTCAACTCATGAATTATATCCACGTGGGTTCAAGGACCCCACTATTCTCACCGGTGGACTAGCCAACAAGGTACAAGTCCAGAGTAGAATGTTCCTAACCACTATTCTCATCGGTAGACTGGTAACAAGGTACAACTGGTTCTAACCCAAGTAGTGTTCTAATTTAAGTAATTAGTGTATTTACATAGGTTATTATTGTCCAAGTTTTTTTATTACTTGAGTTTGAGATTCCATTATTCTTTCCGGTGGACCAATCAATAAGGTACAACCCTAGGGTAAAACGCTCTCAGCCACTATTCTCACCGGTAATAAGGTACAACCGGTCCCGACTCAAGTGACCTTCCACTTTAAATAATTAGTGTCTTATTCGTGTCTTATTTATTCCAGACACCACACATAGCCATGCATAAGTCAAGTATGACTCCTGCCCTACTACCACCCTAGGCTTACCCTATCCCCTTAGAAACCCTAGTTTTATAACCCCTGGTATCTACATACCTCCTATTGTTCCTTTGAGTCCCCAATTCACCCAATAACCCCAAAACTGTCATTAGAATCCCCTCTTATCGTGATTCATGGCTTATTACCCCGTTTCTCACATATGATCACCATTGGTCTCTAGGGTTACTCCTCAAAACCCTAGTTCTCCCTAGTTGATCTAGCCCCTCATTTACTACTTGGTTAACCCCAATTTTCCACAATTAAACATATTTTACTATGCTTATTCATCCCCTAAATTTTTATAGCCTAACTCCTCCACCTCGCACATGTGATAATAACCTCCCAACATGGACCCTTTTTAAAACCCTCATTTTCCTATGGTAGTTATATATGCTCCCACTTATCCCACCTGAGCATTAGATTTTGCACACAATACTCAAATAGCATGATTAACATCATAGTTTAGAGGTACAACCCAACTCCTCCATTTCCTACATGTGATAATGACCTAATCCTAGGGTTTTGTACTACCAAAACCCTAGTTCCACCTTCTTAGTAATCTCCCATCCCTTAATATCTAAGGACTCCACCAATTATTCCAAGCTACCTAACAATGTCATCATTTCTCCCACATCCATTCTTAGCAGCCATCCTTAACTTAATCACCCCTAAACATGGCTCAAATTAAGTTTGACTCACCCCATACATGGTCAACCTTCTTCATACAATATTTACCCTATTCCTCTTTATATTTACCATAGTTATTTGTTTAGCACTTTCCAAATGATATTTGGCTAATTTTCATCATAGGGTTTCCTCCATATGCTTATTTTCACAATGTTGACCAAAATACCCCTAGATATCAGAACCCTACCTAAGTCTCACAGCTCCCAACATAAGGACTCCCCAATATATCAAACATGCAGTACCATATAATATAAATACATATCAACACAAGAACCAAAACACTCATGTCCACATATATTCTTACCTTTAGTTCTTGCCAAGTTAATCTGCACATATAACCCTAGGCTATCTAATATTTCATACATGTATTCACTTAGCACATAATAAAGTCATATTTTAACAAAAGAAGGCTATAGCTATGATTGTATCCTTACCAAAACAGCTCCAATCTCTAAGCAAGAATAACCTACGCCTCTTCTCCTACTATCGCCAGAACAATACCTAGAAAAATAAAAAAAATCCAAACTTAGGCTATTTTATCCTTTTTATTTAAATAAAATAATAAAAAAAAGAATATAGTCAAATTAAACTCAAAGGGAGGAAGGGGAGTGGTGGTAACTTGAATGGGGAAGAAAAGAGGAGTGGCGGCGCGGTGGTGGTCACTATGGCGGTGGCGGTAGCGCAATGGTGGCGGCCAATTTTATTATGAAAAATGGTGGGGGTTAATAGCTTGGGGTTGAGGGTGTGGATGATGCTAGATATGCTAATAGGGGGATAAGGGTTGTGGAAGCGGGGCTGGCAACCGGTGGTGGTGTAGCCAAGAGGATGGAGAAGAATGGAGGGGGAAAGGGGGTGGTTTGGTTGGCTGCTGAGGCTAGGGCATCTGTCCGGGGTGGATGAGGTATGGCGGTGGCATGGAGGATAGGATTTGGTTAGCAGTGGTGGTGGTGCAGGCGTGGCATAGCCTACATAGTTGTAGGTTCAGGAAGAAAAAGGAAGGGGAGAAGGAGGGGAAATGGGGCTCAACATGTGTAGAAGGATGCAGGGAGGGGAAAGGGGAGTAGCTTGGGGGCGTGGCCTGGCAACAATAGTAACAATGGCTGGAGTGGCTGAAGAAGGGGGACGTGTAGAATAGGGGGCTTGATGAGGGAGAAGAAGAGCATAGGGGTGCTGAAGGGTTGTATTTATAGGCAAGGAATGGGGTGAGGACGCGGGGAAGGTGATAAAGATAGTTAGGTGTATGGGGAAGGATGGTGCAGCGGTGGCAAAGCAGGGACAGGTGCAAGGGAGGTGGAATGTTTAGGGGGACAGTGCAGGAGCATGCCAATGTGCATGACATGCATGGCTAAAAAAGGAAAGGGAGGGGAGCTTGGCTGGGTGCAGAGGTTATAGGGGACAAAATGGAATGGGTGGATGCACGTGAGGTAGGAGACGGGGAGAAAAATGGAAAAGAGAAAAGAAGGGGGGGAGAAAAAGGGAAAGAAAGAAAAATAAGGGGGAGTTGGGTGGGTCGCCCAAGGAGAAAGAAAAGGGAGAGGGAAAGGAGAGTTGGGCCGACCAAGGAGAAAATGAAGAGAGGAATGAGGGGGAGGTTAGGGTCAGCTTTGGTGTAGCCTGGGTGGGAAAGGAATAAAGAAAAATAAAAGGAAGGAAGAAAAGGAGAAAAAAGAGAGAATACAACAAAAATGAAAGGGAAAAAGAAGGCTATGGAAATTTTAGGTTGGATTTTTGGAGGTTTGCCAAATGATGACTTAAATGCTCATATTGCTAACTTCCTTGAAATTTGTGATACTTTTAGGTAGAATGGCATTTCTAATGATACTATGAGACTTAGACTTCTCCTCTTCTCTCTTAGGGATCACACTAAGATTATGCTATATTCTTTGCCAATGGGATTGATCACTACGTGGGATGATATAGCTAGGAATTTTCTTGATATTTTTTTCCCACCATTGAAAATTGCTATGTTGAGAAATGACATTACTACTTTTGGGCAGTATGACTAGGGATTGTTATATAAAGTTAGGGAGAGATTTAAAGACTTACTTAGAAAATGTCCTCACCATGCTTTACTTATTTGGTTGTAGGTTCAAACTATATATAACCATTTATTTTCTACTAACTATTCCATGCTAGATGCAACCACATGTGGGATAATTATGAATAAGACCTCAGAAGATACATATATTTTCATTAAAGGGGTAGAAACCAATATTCATTAGTGGCATGCTGAGAGGTTGCCTACTAGGAGTGTTCCCGTCCATTATATCAATGTTGTTACAACTCTTTCTGCCTAATTGGATGCTTTATATAAACAAGTGGCTGACTTGAGTACTTCTAATGTGCAAGTCCTAATAGTGAGCTATAACTAATATGGTGGACCTCACACTAGCATTGACTATCAAGTTGGTAATCCTTTTATGCAATAATATTAGCAAGCTAACTTTATTTCCAATTGTGGGAGGACCAACACCTAAAATCCTGGTTGGTGGAATCACCCAGATTTTTCATGGAGAAATCAAAATACAATTCAAGCTCCAAGTTAAGTGAGTATTCCTTCATGATGCCAAGTTCCTACCCTTGAAACCAAAATTAGTTTGGAAGAGTTTCTTAAAAAGTTCATAAATCAAAACAATTTTAGATTCCAAACTTAAGACGCATGAAATCAAAATCAAGAGGCTTCTCTAAAAAACTTCAAGGTGTAGGTAGGACTATTAGCTAATATTCTTTCTAAGAGATACCAAGGAACCTTGCCTAGGAATATAGAGAAGAGCCCACCAAAGGATGCAAATAAAATCATATTAAGAATGATAGAGAGAATACAATTATACTATCTCTAAGCTTAGAAGAGAATGGTAAGAGAAAGATGGATGATCATCAATCCATTTAATTTTTTTATTCTCATAAGGCGGTAAGTAAGGACTCAACACCTGGTGAGAGTTCATAGCATGAGGTAAAACCTTATCAGTCTTGCATTCCTATTCCTCATAGGTTGAAGTAATAGAAATTAGATACCTAATTTTCTAATTTTATTATTTTTTATAAAAAAAATTGCACATTAAAATTCCATTTGTTGATAATTTAACACAAATGCCTAATTATGCTAATTTTTTGGAAAAAAAAAAGCTGATAAAGAGAAGATAGAGTATTACGAGATGGTTCAATTGAATCGGGAGTGTCTCGATGTGCTCCAAAACAAACTACCACCTAAACTAAAGGATCTAAAGTGTTTTACTACTCCTTTAAATATTGGTAGTTTGTATTTTGATAAGGTGTGTTGAGATGTGGGTGCTAGTGTTAACCTCATGCCCTTTTCTATTTCTAGAAATCTTGGACTTGGAGAACCAAAGGGCACTACAATATCTCTTCATCTAGTGTATAAGTTAATAAAATATCCATGAGGGATAATAGAAGATGTGTTAGTAAGGGATGACAAGTTCATCTTCCCAATGAAATTTATTGTTTTAGACATGGAAGGGGACTATGAGGTACCTATTATCTTTAAGACTTGCTATCATTGGTGTAAAAATGGAATTTCTCTCTTAGTAATGGGGATGAGAATGTGCACTTTGATTCATCTATTTATATACATGTTCCCCCGAATGATGATACTTGTTATAGGATTGATTCTACTACTAAGGTAGTTAAGGAACATGTTAAAGAGCATATTTTAAAGAGTCCTTTGAAAAAAAAAATATTTGGAGGAAAAGCCACATGATAATAGAGGTTTTGTGTCCATTCATACCAAATGCAAGGAAATAAGGAAGACAATGAGCGAGTAGGCACCTGTTATTGCCACTTGTGAAAATCGACTGAGACAGATGTTATGGAAGTGAAAGCTTCGATGACTTGGTGCTTGTTAATAGACCAGTGTTGGTTGATGAGATGAAGGAGTCGAGCTAATGACTTTAAACAAGTGCTTCTTGGAAGGCAATTGAAGTTTTTATTCTTATTTGTATATTTTTCTCTTTTATTTGGTTTTTATGGGGTGTTGAAACTCCTGGATTTTTGTGTATATAAGTCTGTGTAGGTGGTGGAGTTCCATGGAGGGTGGTTGATGTATAATGGTGTGAGGAGGAAGAAGTTCAAAATGCCTTAAGATCATCCTCCACTACTACCACCACCTCCCTATGATTGCTTATGTGGTTGTGAGTTCCACTCTTCCCTTCTCTTTTTTATCAGATTGAGGATAATGTTTTTGTTAAGTATGGGGGAGTTTGGGTTTGTACACATGCACTTTTTTTTTTGTATTTTATGTGTTTTGTGAATCTATGTTATTAGTTTTTTGTGTGTATCTTTTTCTAGTTTCATGTGCTTGTTTGCTTTTACCTTTTGTCTAATAAAAGAGAGGAAACTGATTCTTCATTTATGAGAGTTATAGATTATTTGATTTTGATGACTTATGACTTGTGAGTAAAATCTTGCTTATTTGAGATCCCTCCATAGCCCTCTTTGAACCGAGTTTTTATTGTATTTTCAACGTGCTTTTATTGGGTTGCAAGATATTGGTTCGAGTATAAATACATATTAAAGGTTCAAGCTAATGCTTATTTTTTTCATTCTTGCCACTTGTGGTGAAGTTTAATCACTAACTCATTCATTGATAATTAGGGAAATGTCAAATTTACATTAACCTATGAGAATCAAATACAATCTCATTCCCTTTTAAGTGTGTGAGTCTCACCATGGTTGGTGAAACTATAACTTGTATTGATTCTCTTCAAGACCACATATGAATTAATCATGCTTTAAAATGATAGAGCAAAAATATTCATTTTGTGACACCTACATTTGACAAATAGCTTGACCTTAATATTTTATCCTTTGCTAATATCGTTGTGCTTTTATCCTATGTTTCTTGATTTAACCACACTTGTAACCTAATTTTATTTATCCATATGCTAGTTTAGAGCTAGTGGGGTGTTGAGTATGATTGAATACAACAAATACGAGTGTGTTTTAAGATAAGCATGGGGGAGGTGTGAAAAGATTAATGGTCGTGTAAGATAAAAATTGAGAGAGAAAAAAAGGAGAATAAAATAGAGAAATGAATAAGAAGTTTGGGTTTGTTTATCATGATAAAGAAGTTGGGATGCTTGTCTCTAAAAAATAAAAAAGGAAAAGGAAAAAGGGTTGAATAAGATGAAAGAGTCTTGTATTGCTGTTATCGATCATACCTTATTGGTACTAGACTTTCAGATCTTCTTTCCAAAATTTTTTGTCCTAACCTTCTAACCTTTGACCTTATTATAACCTTAATAAGACCTCTTGATTATTACATGAGTCTTTTTGGTGATGGAGAATTGAGAAGCAATGCAAGCATATGTGTAATCTTGTCCATGAGTACAAGGACTTGAGCAAAACCCATCTTTATACTTAAACACATGAGGGGAACATTCTACATCCCTAGAGTGAGAATACCAATCCTACCCTTTGAGTCTTGAATGTATCAGTGACAATTAGCCATGAGAAACTTTTGAATGCCACTTTTCATGTCATTGCTTGAGATTGGGATTGTGTGGTTATACTTGTATCGTGATTGCAAAACTATGAGAAAGGACTTTTATTGAATCTCTCACTGATATTTCTTTATACTTATTTTCAGAGATCTTAGTTTTTTTATTGTAGTCATGAGGTTCTCATTATGTGAAAAACTCTTCCCTGAGAATATGATCCTATTTTGATATCTCTCATTTTGATTGTGTGTTGCTTGGAGAAAAGAGGTAAGTCAAGCATGGGGAATCATTGGTGTGGTCATAGTTGATACTCAATTTAAACTCTCTTATTGTCAATTGTATTATGAGTAAATAAGGATAACGTTTTAGGTCGATGATTGAGATGACTCACATAAATTTAGCTAACTCACAAATAATGAAGTAAAAGACTAAATTACACCAAAAACACATAATAAGAAAAATAAAATTATGGTGGTTTTAAAATAAAAAATAGTAAAAACCAAATAAAATTAAATAAGAAAATAAATATGGATGAATACCAATATAACGAATATGCTAGGAAAGTTGAAATCCACCGTTAGAATATGTTGAAATATAACATTAATTTTTAAGTCAATTTTTAATCACAAAGAAAAAGAGGCCGACTAGGTTGTAAGCTAGAAGCAAGTCTATATACCTTTTATTATTTCTCTAAAATAATTAATACGGCAGGTGCCAATATTATATCATATTAAATTTTAATAATATAATCGCAATAAGCGACTCCTATATTTAACTAGTTTTAAATCATTAAATATAAGTGGAAGGATGTGCTTCTAAGTATCCAAACTATTACCTCAAGTTTAGTTGTATTTCTCTCTTTTAATACACACGTATCTAAATGTTTTGCTACTCCGATTAGAATCACACAACTATTAGGTGATTTATTATCTAACCTAGCCACAATTTATATATATGAATTCTAGCATGTTTATATAGCCGCCTAACAAGCATATAATTCTATATACTGTTACTATATGGAAGCTAGAACGAGACATTCATTATATAAATTATACTCAACACAATCACACATATAAATTACAACAATTAAATTATAGTCAAATGATAATCTCATAAAATAAAGAAAATTATTATCAAATCTCAAATCATAGTATAGGGTTTTAATTTATTTTCCAACATAAATTATTTAGCTAGTCATAATAAATAAACAAATTATACAAAAATATATATGGGAAACAGATAAAGAAATAACCAAAAATAAATATGAATGAAAAATTTGGTAATTTAATCATATAAAAATTTGCTTAATTTTATCCAAAATAAATTCTTCTGTCAAATTTTTTCTCTCTATCTTCTTCTTCTCCTTTCCTTTCCTCTCAGCGACAACACACACACACACACACACACACACACAAACTCTCTATCTTCTATTGCACCTCTCTCCTCCACTTATGCTTGCGTTGTCGTCTTTCTCTCCCCCTTTTCTATTGGCCATCAATCCTCCTTTCTCTTTTCTCTCTCTCTCTCTCTCTTTTCTTTCTATTTTTCTTTCTTTTCTCCCGCTCTACCGTCTGCAATGTTGCATAGGTATGGGGACGAGGAAAAATACGAAAATGATATTTTTAAAAAATTAAGAAAACGGAGATGACAGTAAATAATAAAAAATAAAATAAAATTACACACACACACATACACACTATCATTACATACATTTTGAAAAAAAAATTGACCAAGTCTACTAAAATTAGGAGAGAAAAATAAAAAAAATTCTAAAATCACTGCCCACCTTATTTGATTTAAATCATTAACAAAAAAAATAAAAAAAATTAATTAGATGCTTTAGGTACCGATTTTGATACAATTTTTTTTGGGACAGGAAACAGTGAAGGGACGTTTTCAGGATAGAAAATGGCACCTTATTGTCGTTTTTGTACTTCACAGACCGCCTATGCCCTCCGATCTTTCTTTTTGTTCTTTTCCCTCGCCTATCTCTTCTTCTCCAACTCTTTCGACGCCACCCGTCTCACCCTAGGCCTTTTTTATTATTTTCTTTTTTTTTTCTTAACCCTCATGCCTTGTTTTTCATTTCCCGTGACAAAAGTACGGTCTCTTTTTTTTATATAAAAATTAATAAATAATATCATATTTTAAGCATATCAATTTTATATTATTTTAGTTTAAATAATTAAATATATGATATTATTATTACTTAAATACATAACTATAATTAATCTAATATATAGTTCAAATAAGAGACCAAAAACTAATAATACAAGGACATAAAATATATAAAAATACCATCCATAGGGGGTTATTTAATCTAACTTAATTTCACTTTATTCTAAATAAACCAATAGACAATTAACAATAAAAGTTATCATATTAAGAAAATGTAGGTTTAAGCAGCCTGACGGGGAAGTAGCACTAATTTCTATACCTCAAAAGGTATTCAGAGTAAAAAGGTAACATCCAAAACTAAACTCCTTTTTTTTTTTCCTAACAATAACACACCTGCAATGTAAAAGAAAACAAAAATAATAACTCTTCGACTAATATATTTTTAACTTATTTACAACTATTTTATGAAGTTTAACTCCTACATATAAAATTATATATATTGAATCTGTATTTTGTAAGCAGATTGTTAAGAAGTTGTAAAAATTTTGTTGTAGCTTAGTATCGTCCGAAAGAAAAAGGATCACGTGCAGCGTGTAAGAAACGTAGAAAGATGATGTTCCCTTTGAAAAAAATATTTCCAATCATCTTTGAAAATTTGTACAATCAAATCCAAAAACACATTCAACTCCATTCTCGCAACTTTCAATTCGTAAAGCTTTGACCAATGGCGGAAGAACTCTAAGAACTCGACGATTCTCTGCAAAGGTTTTTTGCATGAAGTGTCTTTTAACAACTAAAGTTAAAAAATCAGGAGACGGTCCCTCGAGCGTCGTTTATTAATGAAATGAAGTTGATTAACAGGATTGGTAGTCTGCGTTTTGTTTTTAAAACGGTTACCTTTAAATTGTAGTTTAAATTTTTTTATTATTAAGTTTAGCATATTTTTATATTAAATATAATAAAATAATAAACTTCAACGCCTAATAGCTAAAATTAATATATTTTGTTAAAGTAAAAGCATAATAATATAATCCAGCTTTGTTGCCTTCTTAAAAAAATTTATTAACATGTTAATAATAGTTATAAGAAAAAATAAAAATAAAAACCCTATTGTTAATCTTTCAAACATCTTGTAATATTATTTGATTTGACGTGATTTATCCAGTTTAAAAATAGAACTAAAATTATCTACATTAATGAGAATTAATATTTTTTGTTTAATTATCTAAACTTTTCTCATTTTTATTAACATTATATTTGAAAGATTATAGAGTTAGAAAAAAAAGATAAATAAAATTTTGTCTAATTAAATAAAAATATTATCATTCAAATATATATTAAAAAATAAATAAATATAAGTATTATTTATTTTATCATTTCAACTTTTAATTATCACAATCTAAATAAAATTAAAATAATATCTTTTTTCACATATATTAATTTTTAATATATATCATACTCCCATTTATCCCGATCCAGTAGGGAACCGAGTCGGAGAACTTTCAGGACCGCGCGGGAGCAAAAGTAGAGAAAAGAGAAGCAGAAAGACAGCCGCGAAGTGCAGACAAGGCAACCGCTTTGGACGATTACAAGCTCAATTCACTACTCTATCATGGATAGAAGAAACCGGAGAGCAGAGCTAGACGATATCTTCTCAGCAAATGGCTCTAGACTACCAGACGACACCGTATTCTACACCATCTACCCCGACTTCTGCATCTCCGCCGCCTCTAAACCTCAAACCACTGCCGAACTTACCGCCCAACTCCAATCCCTCCACCTCCAAATCCTCCAGTCTCTCTCCCCTTTCATTTCTGATTACCTTTGGCAACACGAGCCCTTCACTCTTTCGCTCTCCTCCACTTCCGGAATCCCTCATCTTCATGGCAAGCTCCGATTTGGTGATAACTTAGAAGACGAATGGTTCGTTGTTTTCCTCCTTTTTCACCTCTCTAATCTCTTCCCTTACCTCTCAATTCGAGTTTGGGACACCGACGGCGAATTCCTCCTCATTGAAGCTGCTTTCCATCTCCCTCGTTGGATTAACCCGGAAAACAGTGAGAATCGTGTTTTCATTCGTGGGAGCAATCTTCATATCGTTCCCAAAAAGAAATTCCCTTCGAATCCTTCGATTTCTGATGCATTAAAGTACTTAACAGAAAACGCTGAGGAAACTAAAGCTTCGGAATCAGTTCAGTCGGAAATTAAGAATCGCATTTCAGATTACCCAGAGAAAGCGAGGAGGAACTTGCATAAAGTTAGGGTTAGGGTTCCAGTATCGGTAGCTCAAGTTTTGAAATATGAACCTTGTTTGATTTCCGTCGCAGTGGAGGGGTTCTACGATAGAGATATCGACATGATGAAATTTGCTGCTAAAATGGAGAAGTTTTTGAGTAAGGGGAAAGGAGAGGAGTTGGTGTTAGTTAATGTAAAGATGTCGAGGGCAATGTATGCACAGTTGGTTCAGCAGAGATTTCAGGCGCCTAAATGTTATCCGATGATGCCAGACAGGAGTGACCGTAAGGCGTTTATGGAGGCGGAGTTAGGGATGAAGATTGCTTGTGGATTGGAGATGCTGTATCAGCAGAGGAAGAAAGATGGAGATGAAGGAAAAGGGAGTAGTTGGGAGGTGTTTAAGGAGAGTTTAGAAAATAGTGGGTATTTTCGAGGATTGTTGCCTGGTTCTAAGGAGTATAGGAGGTTGATGGCCAATGCTGAGGAGTATTATAGAAAGAGTTCAGTTCATCATAGAGCTAGGTATGCTGCCAAATTTTATACATGACAGCTTTGTTTATTTTTCGATTTGCATATTTCTTTTGAGCTGTTTTTGATTGAGTATCATGCTTGGCCTTCTTACAAAATTTAGTGTGTGATTGATTCACTTATGGTGCAGTGAGATGCTAAGTGCTCCAGTCAGACGCATAGATGAGATTCTCTCTTCACTGAATTCAGTGGAGGACTTCAAGGGTCAGGAAATCCCTCCTTCCGATGACGATTCATGGCTTTACACTGGGGAGGATGAGCTGAACTCTGTTCTAATGGAGAGACAAAAGGAGATGGAAATTTATGAAGAGAAGCGTGAAAGGAAACGCAAAGGGAAATATAGAGATGAGAATGAAAGTGCATCCGGTACTAATAAGGATGAATTTGATTTGGGTGATATGGCAAAAACCATGCAGGCGTTTGTTCATAAGATGTCGAGCTTTGAGGGAGCTGAAGTTCCTGAAAACAGGTCGGTAGATCATTCACTGGTTCTGGTTTCCTATGATTTTAAATCTTATATTAATTTTTTTATTGTTTTTGGTTTTTGCTTTCAGCTTATGTTTTCTTTTCTGTAATGTGTTTATATTTAATCAATTGTGCTAAAGCAGGACATTGCTAGATTCTGCTTCTAGAATATTGTTAATCGTATCTCCTGTAAACTTCTGCTTGTAGCATGATAATATTCATTTGAACCCTCCTTAATGCCGTAGCTCCTGCAAACCTTGAAACTTCAGTGTCCATGGAAAGTTAAGAGACTGTCCTATTAACATTTAAGGCTGGATCACAGGACCAGCAATCTTTTTACATCATATCATCAATGTGTTTGCAATACGATTATGGTTGGAAGTTTCTCTAACTGTACAACAAAATGTCTAGTTTACTAGTTTTGCTGTCTGGTAGTTTTGGGCCAAAAGATGGAGCTTACCATCAGTTTAAGTTGTTGCAGAGATCTAAAAGAAGTGGAACTTGACGTGGATCGTTTCTTCAAGGAAATGGATTCTGTATTAAGGCCACCTGCTCATGAATATGGTGATAGTGATGTTGATATTGAAGAAGGTTCCTCGTCTGACATGGATTTTGGTATGTACTGTTGATTTGATTATTGCTCGTTCTAATTTTACTGACTGTCAATGAATATTGAAGTAAAGAAGTGCCATTTGTCAAGTTGACCACTTTGATAATGGAAAATTTGTTTTACTAAATTTATGATAAAGTTGTTATTTATTGAAAACCAGATATCAGAAATGTACTTGTTATAGTTAGCATTCCAGTTTTGACACAAAATCAACTGTAGCATCACTCATTTGTAAGACTGCTCAAAACTTGTGGCACGACTCCTTGAAGCTGCTTCTGTCATCAGTTGAGTATCAGCTGAACAAAGATAGAAAGTTAGAAACTTTTGTTGTAAATTGTATCATGTGATTTGCGAAGGATGGTCACTGTGCTATCTACATGGTAGTTGAGATAGTAAAATGATACAATATGAATTGGACCAGGAAATCGATTATATCAAACAATCAAGGCATGCTTTCGATCTTCCATTGTTCCAGTGTTCAGTATCCTGTAAATACCAAAGAAGTGAGTTTTTAAGAGGTATGAGAACCTAAAGTCTCCTATTTGAGTCTCTCCTCGTGTGTTATTTGCTTAGCATTCCACTACTAGCCCACCAGGGGTGAGGCGGCGTCTCTGGACCTCCCCAAACCTCGTCAAATACGGGATTTCTGTTGGGTGTTACTTTTTATCTTTTACCATTATTTATCTTGTGAATGCTCTCGCATGTGTAGGAGTTGAATACCTCCCTCGTTCATTCAGGATCTATGTAACATTTCATATCTGATCAGTGAGACATTAAAAATAACTTTCATGTAGTGGTTCTGACATGGTGGGATTTTAGATGGGTCTGAAGATGGGAGCGATAATTCAGAAGCTCTAGAAGAAGATAATGAAGATGGCAAAGCAGATTTCATGCATACTTACTCTGATGCTCTAAACCAACAGCTGAAGGACACCACTCTTAAAAAAAGCTTTGTTCATGCAAAAGAGCAGGCGGCAACAAAGAAAGAGGTTATTTTCTGTTGCTTCTTGTTCTTAGAATTCGATGATTCATCATCTGACACTAACTTGATGGACTGATGAATTGATTAATTAATGACTAAATGCGGCAGGGTACATCAATCGCTACTGAAGATATGGATGAGGATTTCACCCCGGTGGATGTTGATTTCAACCTTGTAAAGAGCCTTCTCGATTCATATTCTTCCCAGGAAGGACTAGCCGGGCCAGCATCCAACTTGCTTGGTCTGATGGGGGTGAAGATACCTAAAGATTCTGGCAAAGACACGTGAAACACCTGTTCTGTCCTTTGTTTTTTCTGCTCTAGCCTTTCGGACTAGACAGATATGGCATGTATATATGTAGGACATTGCAGTATTCTTGTACCTAAATTATCCGTCTTTAGATTTCAGTTGGTGGGGTAAAAAGGCTTCAAGGCAGGATCACCTGTCTGGCATTGGAGCCAGGAGCCGGGGTTCTTTTATTTGTCTTTGGATGCCACCGGAATCAGTCTGCCATTTAGTTTTTAGAACTTACATTTAGCCAGGTTGTCTACTGACACTGTAAATGAATCTATGATCAAGCTT
This sequence comes from Tamarix chinensis, assembly GCA_030549775.1. NCBI lineage: Eukaryota > Viridiplantae > Streptophyta > Magnoliopsida > Caryophyllales > Tamaricaceae > Tamarix > Tamarix chinensis. Next base: position 6,241,463 of record CM060179.1, on the reverse strand, counting down.
CGAATTATAGTCCGGTCAACTGGTGATTTCTGCAGCATCAAGGCTTCAGGAGGTAGTTGGCCTGAACAGCGCAGTAATTGGAAGAAAGAGAACTTATGGTGCTTCATGCTCCTACGGGACTGAAGGGGCATTCTCTACCGGAGCAGTGCTATTTATTTTCTCGTGGTTTTCAGTTTATTATTATTATTTTTTTTTTATTTTAAATCAAGGAACTTGTTGGTGACGTAAGCTTGCTGACAATTACGGCTCTTCTATGTGTTTTGAGTGAAGTTGAATGAATATCCATCTTAACCTGAACTGTTGCATGCCTATTGTGTCAAAAATTAGTGCTCCATCTTTTCAAAGGAATTTCATATTTGAAAGTTTTTTTTTTAATACTTAGTAACCTAGTCTAACTGATATTAATATCACTTTGTTAGTTGTAGTTGATTTTATTATCCATCTATACCTATATAATAGCAAAGTAGTTGCTGAAATGTGAGACGAGATTTCCTATCCAAAGTCTCACCGTCAATTATGAATTGGATAATCAATTCCATCTTTCTAATGAGGTACTTGAATATAATGAGGAGGTCGATGTTCTGTATTGACTAGTGAGTTCACCAAAGCTTTGAAATGATCCTTGCATGCCTATTAAGTGGTTGATTTTATGTTTATAATAATAATAATAATAAATAATTATAATTGACTTGCATAATAAATGAGGCAGTAAATGTTCTGTATGAGTAACTGGTTCTCTAGATCTTTGGAATGGAGCGGGTATGCCTTCGTAGAGGCTCCTGAAGCTTATTTATCCCATACTTAACATACATTAAAATCAATTTTATAATTAATAAGCAAGGAATTCAAACAAGAGGAGATCAAGTGTCCTAGCAATATGTTAGAGTACACTACGCAATCAATTCATAGATTAATAAAGTGATATGATAAATTTTAAAATATAATAATTAATTGTAGGATAATTGAGTTTCTAGCTGTTTTGGGATGATTAGAGTGTAGTCTAGCTAAATTCTTTCCCGATTGTATGTGTACCTCATGATATAAATGAGTTGATCTAAGAATTTGTTAAGTGTAATAATTAATTGGAGAAACCAAAAGTAACTATAATATCTCTATAGCTAAAGTACGTTTGGTCTCCAACAAAATTTTGACCACTGGGAATTGCATGTGTACGTATGGCCTTAGTTAATTTTTGCTGTATCAAAATGATTGTTAAGTTACTTGGTATATAAATTAGGGATTCTCATGTTGAGAGAATCATCCGTTCGAACCAAGTATTTGTGCCTTATTATCACCTAAACACAATAAGATGCCTCACTTTTCTCTGCTTAACTTGTTGTGCCTAGCCTAGGTGACAAGAAATCCAAGGTGAAGGCTAGGGCAATATGAGTATATACCACTCTTGCAATAGAATGCTGCCAGATCAATAGCATTGAAATTGTATTCTATTATTGGGAGGTGTGCTAAGTTAAATTTTTAATATTTTTTTTCCTGTAGTTGACCTATGTTTTCTTTTGTAGTGTTTCATTAATGATTTTTATTTTTATTTTTAACTTTGTAGATTCACTGCTCGATTGATCGCAAGTTTGTTGGAAAGTAAAGGGAATTTTAACACCGGGGGAGAAAATATATTATTATAAAAGCATTCAAGCATTTCTATTTGTAAATTAGTCAATGAAAATAACATCCTCCCCGATCAATGAAAATATATTGCATAATTAAGTCGATAAGTAAAAAAATTAAATTGAAACTTATTCTCACTATCCTAGATTATCTGCTAGAATGGGCTTCAGAATTGATGAAAAATTTATGCATGTTTTCGTTTGACTTGAGATTTAGTTAAAAAATTATGCATGATGTTGGGTTGATGATGAGAAGGAAAGACAAATCTTGGATAGTCCGTCATAGAAGTTGCACCATTGAGGATAACCATCATCACAACCTCAAACACACAACCCACCAGTATTGCCGAATCTCTCCTAACAACGACACACATACAACCTGTAACACCTCCAAAATTTACACATTTTTTTTCTTCTAAAACAATACTTATAAATTAAAATCGTAAATTCTGGAGATGTTACTGCCACACTTAGTACCAAACTGGTTCACTCCTACCGTTCTGATACCAAGTGCTAAGGTTAGGAAAACACTACATATAACATCATTAATAATCCAAATTCATAAATACGAAAATCAGAGTACACATAAGTCTTTACACAACCCAAAATACGAGAGTTAGTTTTTCGAGGAAAAGAGATAACTACAATAATAAAATTGTTTCTGAAGTGTTAATCATGAATAAAGAAAATAGGAATAATAATATCATATGGAAAGCCAGCCACGACACTCTGGGAACCAATCTAGCCCAAACATCACTTGGCCCCACCTGATGTCCCATAGACATCAATAGCATCGAAATAAGCATCTCCTACTTGCAACAGGTCATACGGGCCTTATGCTCGTGGAAATGAGCAGCACCCATGAAACGGGTGATCAATACGCTAAGTATTGAGTAAGGTAACCGAGCACTAAGGCCAACACATAAACATATAGAATCATGCAAGACAATACTCAACTTACATTTACAAACCCACACATATAGTACATATGGTCATGAAGAAATTATACAATTTATAAATGATCAAGCCCATATGTAAAGTACATGATTATTTTAGATTAATTATTTAATTACTCTTTTATTAGAAATCAATTCACACCATGTTCTTTATCAAGTCCACACGAGTATGGGAACCCCACTATTTTAGCCGGTGGATCGGTCGCGAGGGTAACATACCCTGCCACTATTATATGACAGTGGATCAGTCTGACCCCTTCTCGTACGGTGTTCCACTGTAAGTAATTAGTGTATTTTCCATGTCTTAGCAACTGTAAGGTTTGATTTGTTTAGCTTGGGATCCCCCACTATCATAGCCGGTGGATCGGTTGCGAGGGTACATGCCCTGCCACTATTTTAGTCGATGGATCGGTCGCGAGGGAAACATTCCCTGCCACTATTTTAGCTAGTGGATCGGTCTGGGCCCGGCTTAACATCTTCCACTTTAAGTATTTAGTATTTTAAGTATCTTATTCAGAAGCTCATTGCAAGACATGCTTACTCTTCAACTCAGGTTAACACTCCAACCCTATTTAACCACCACCACCATAGTTAAACATGGCACACCCTAAGGCCCACGAAAACCCTAGCTCCACGTAAACCCTAGCCCCCATGCAACCCCCAAACCACCATGCAAAAACCCCAATACCACCATGCAAATATTATTACCACCCTACAACCACTACTCCATGCAAAACCTTACTACTGCATGCAAAACCCTAACACCATGCAACTCCCCATCATTATTTTACAACCCCATCATGCATGTCTCAAGGCCACATCATACCATAATAATACCACATTTATACACATTATTCTCATGCCACAATTATTTACACAAAACACACCTCAACTTCCATATCATACTGCATTCATAATAGTTATACAATATACACATGAAATACACAATAAATAGGGTTGTAAACGAGCCGAGCCAAGCAGAATACCCCTAGGCTTGGGTTCGGCTCGTTTAACTAAACGAGCCTAAAATGATGTTTGGGCTCGGCTTGTTTAACTAAACGAACGAGCCGAACCGAGCTTTTAACGAGCCGAGCTCACGAGCCAAAGCCAAAAAATGAACCGAGCCGAGCTTTTTCGAGTTCGGGCCTGGCTCGTTTAACAAACGAGCCGAGCCCGAGCCTCACTTTTAGGCTTGTTTAACTAAACGAACGAGCCGAACCGAGCTTTTAACGAGCCAAGCCGAGCCGAATACCGAACTGACTCAGCTCATTTACAGCCCTAACAATAAATCATATCACATGGCATGCATGACATATAAATCATATATTACACAAATGGCCTTAGCACCCCTTACCTAAAATGTCACCGGTCTTGGAGTACGCTCCTATACCTCTTGAAGGCTTTGACTGGGTTCACCTATTATGGAGAAAATACTAGAATTAGGTTTCCTCCTAAAAATACTATTAGATACTAACTTATCCTAAGACTTGGTTTTTAATTAAAGTAATACTATGCTAGAATTAACTATACAAAATACTACTAAAAATACTAATGTAATTTAAAATGAATGGTGATATAAGGGTTTCTACCCTTCACCAAACTAATGTTGGTAAAGATAATAATAATAATAATATTATTATTATTATTATCAATAAAATATTAGTAATAATACTAATATTAGTAGAAATAATAATAATAATAATAATAATAATAATAATAATAATAATAATAATAATAATATAACCATAAAATTACAAGGTGGGCTTTCGAACCTACCCCAAATAATAAAAGTACTATTCAATAATAGTAATAATAATAATAATAATAATAATATATTACTTATAATCTTAAAAATAATAAAGATGATGATGATGATGATATTAATAATAATAATAATAATAGTAATAGTAAAAATATTAATAATAGTACTAAAAATACAAGGGTGCGAGACCTAATTAAAAATTAAGGTCTCGCCCCCCTAAAGTAATTAACATTAATAATAAAATAATTATACTACTACTAATAATATTAATAATAGTATTAATAATTATAATAAACTTATAATAATTCATATAAATTTCTAAAATTTGAAACTAACAATCTAATTAACTCAAGAATAATCTCCATCCTACCAACAAAATTTATCAATAATATTACATCTAATAACAATAATAATAATAATAATGATAATAATAATAATAATAATAATAATAATAATATTCAAATAAATGCTAAAAATTGGAATAAAAACAGAATACATTACAATAAATAGAAAAGAAGGGCTGAGAAGGTCTAGGGTTTCACCTTGAGTTGGTGGGGATGAGTGGCACAATCGGTGGTGCACGGCGGCGGCGGCAGAGGTGGCGGCCGAATGGGAAAAATGAAGAAAAAGAGGGAAGGGGAAGGAGAAAAAGGAAAATAAGGTTTTGGTTCGGTGGAGGAGAATTAGTAGAAGTTTTTGGGTGGTGCAAAAGGTAGTAGAAGTGGCGGATGTGGTGGTCGACGGTAGTTTAAAGGTTGCGGGGTAAAAATATTTTTCAAGATGGACAGGGAACTTCGCACGGTTATGGTGGCTCGTGCGAGAAGAATCAAAGGAGGTGGAGAGCTTAGTTAGCTAGAGTGCGGTGCAAGGAAGAATTTGGGAGGCAGAGGTGGCAGTGAGGTTGGCTAAAGACGGCAAACGACGCGTCTAAAGGGGCGGCGGTGGTAAGGTCGGGGAGTTCTGGGCAAACAACCAAAGCTTGATACAGAGCTCAAACCGGGGGTATTTATAGGTTTTAGAATGGAGGTTAGGGTTCTGTGGGTCGGCTACGAGGCAAGGCAAGTAGGGTTAGGGTCACCGGCGGCATCTGGCCGGTGAAAATTTAGGTCGAACATGGTAGGTTTGTTTGGCTGGGAGAGGGAGAAATACGAGAGAAGAGGGAGCGTTGGGTGGGTCAAAAGGGACAACGAGTCAAGGGAAAGAGAGAGGAAGGAGAATGGCCGGTCAAAACGGGCATAAACGACAGCGAGATTTTCGATCCGGCGGCGGAGGGGCTGGGCAAGTGCGAAGGAAGAAGAAGAAGAAAGGTGGGGGGACCAGGTGGTTCGGGGAAAGAAAGGAAAAGAAGGGCGGAACAGGCGGTTGGGCACGAGGAGGGGGAATTTAAATGCAACGCAGAGTTTCAGTGGAAAAGGAAGAAAAATGCATCGCGGAGAGGGAGAATGAAGGAGGTCGGTCGAGCGGGCTGGGCCGCGCCGAAGGAAGGAGGGAGGGGGACTGGGCCACGAGCTGGCCTAGGTCGGGGAGGAAAAGAAAAAGAAAAAGAAAAGAAGAAGAAAGAAAAAGGAAGAAAGAAAAGGAAAAAGGGAAAGAGAAAAAAAATAGGTTGGGTATTTAAATTAATTAAAATATTTGGGATATTTAAAAATAATAATATTTAAATCCCTTTTTAGGCTAATTTAGAATTTTGAAAGATTTTTCATAAATTCCATTTTAATTAGCAAATCACCCAAAATTTCTCCAATTAAATTATTTATAAAATTAATATTAGTTTGGAACTATTTTCTCTTTCTTATTTTAAATAAAATAATTTATTTAATTAAAATTTTAAAATAATATCCTTAATTAGTTGAAATACCCAAATTCATCCTAATTAAAATACTTATAAATTTATTCTTGATTTGCCCTAATTAATTCCTTTTTATTTTAATAAAAATGATTTATTTAATTAATTTTCTAATAAAATCTTATTTAACTATAATTTTTTATAAAAAAATTAGAATTTTCGAGGCATTTCACAACCCATCCTTCAATTGACACCTTGAAAGCTAAAAACATTAAATTTTATAGCAAACATGGAAAAAGAAAAGAAATAGAGTGAAGGAGAGAAAATATATAGAGAGAAGGAGAGAGAGAATCGTATGAGATTCATGGGCCAAAAAACAAACAAAGAAAGGAAAGTTGGTGGAATTGGTGGGCAGTGGTGATAGATTAATACAATCCATATATATAGATCTGATAGGATCGAATGGATTGATAGATTAATACAACTCATATATGGATCTGACAGGATCGAATTCTAATCTATCAAGATTAATATAAAATATATTACGAAAGCGTACCTGAATCTATAATAATAACAAAATTGTTGGATACCGTCAAATCTAGTATTAAATCCAAACGGGTGGTACTATGGTCTTCTAGATCATACACGTGCTCGCTAGTTACCAATGACTTATGGGAATCAATTGGAACGCTAGTTACCAATGACTGATGGGAATCAATTGGAACGAAGTACATGTGACCTAGGAACCATGACCATATATATAGATAACTGATCTGTTATTTATTGGACCATCCTAGTTCGGTCCATCAACAACTTAGGACTCCCACGATTTCTACACATATAGATCCATATCTAATTAGATACATTAAGCCCAATAACATATACATAAATATGATCACTTATATATGGGCTTAATATATACAACGACTCGCAATTCTTATAGTTCACATATAAGCCCAATATGTTGGATAAAATCCAACAAGTGGGGCTAGGGATTCAGACGTGATGGTGGGGGACAAAGACAAGGAAATCAATCTTTTTTTTTTGTTGATAAATAGGGGTGATTTATTTTAACACAAAAGAGAAATGGATGACCTTTATTAGATTATTTTTAAAGTCTTAAAAGATAATACACTTGTGTTAGACGTTGCCACCAACCCTATCCTGAGCTAACACGACGGAGGTCTATTGCAGCATAAGCCTCTAGAGTGCATGAAACATATGTTTGCGGCAACGAATGTCCATAAGGAGCCGACCCCCAAACCAATGACTTTAATCACCGGTAGAAACTAAACTCCCACATTATGGTTGTCTAGATTACTGCAGCTATTTTGTCTTAAGAGGCTCATGTGTCTTTTCACATCTAAAATATGTGTTGGGGGCTGTGTGATGTGAACTCGAGATCTTGTGAAAAAGAGTTAAAGCCCTTTCCACTAGACCAAAGAAGAAATCATACTTATTTTTAATATGATGGTGGGGGAAGTGGTTGTAATTTAAATTTAGCTGTTCCCCCTAATGGTATGTTTTGCAATGAAAATAACTATAAATAAAGGTCATTCATTGTCTAATGTCAGTATTTGAATAAACTTATATATTTTTTTTTGTCTTGGTTAGTTATATATTGTTTTTTTAAGAGTTCTGCGTCTTGAGGGATTGAAAATATTAATATGTGACGATGATGAAATCAAAAGTAATTCTACAGTCAACGTTGTTTACAAATAAATATTTAATAATGTGTATCACATATGAGCACAACTAGTTTATTTTAATTATTAACAAGTTTGGTCATTAGAGCTGCTTTAGAAATTTGACCATGTTAAACTCTATTACAAGTATTTGGTGAAGAATATTTTTTCATTAAGTGTTTGATTAAATATGAACTATTTTAAAATAATTAAAATAAAGCACTTTGTATTAGTTTATTAGAAATCAACTTAATATTTGTTACTAAATACTCCAACTTAATATTTGTTACTAACTACTCCATTCGGGCATATTGTTAAAATGACATGCATGTGTTTTGAAATTATTGAAATAGTATGTTTAGTTCTAAAATGGTAAAAATATTATGATCGGATGCCTATTTTTTTGTTGAAATTAGAGGGAAAAGACTCCCAAAAGGGACTTTTATTGGCAAAAATTTAATTCTAGTAAAATTTACTCTCGAGACACTTTCTATAGGGGTGCTTCTAAAGTAAATTTTACCAAAATTGTGTTTTTGTCTATACTTCATATTTTTTTATTGTGTTTTAAATTAAAATTTTAATGGTAAAGTATATAATAATTTTGATTAAAATATACTTTATTTTATAATTATAGTAATAATAATATTTAATTTGTACATAAATATGATCATAATAATTATAATATTTGAACTAAAATAATAATAATAATTACTCTTATTATAATAAATAAATATTTTTATTATAATAATTTAAAATGTTAAAAATAACTATTATAGTTATAAATAATAATTACATTATAAAAGTATAATGTACATAACTACAATGGAATTGCATGGACAACTATATATATATCATCCTAAAAAAGAAGGTGGCCTGGATAAAAGATTCCATTTTTTAAAACTCTAATTACCTTATATAATTAGTCCCGTAAACTATTTCTAAAATATCTATAATCAGATTCTGTTTTTTTTTTGTAGCAAATTCAAGCTTTTCGTCACTTATTTCATTCATTTGCAAAAAAAAATCATATTTTTATGTGATTTCTCTGATTGTGTGATTGTTGCTCATTTTGAATGGTTATAAACTTGTAAACCCCTCATAACGTATTTATATGCTTATTCGTTCATATCCCATATTATTTGTAATAAATTTAAGTCTTTCACAGTTCATTTTTTCTTCTTCTTCAAAAAGTTACATTTTCCTTGCAAGAATCTCAAGTTGTAAGCAAATTGAGATTGTTAGACTAAACAAATGTTAACATTTGCCCTAATTGAAATTGTTGGAAGCTAATCTCTAATGGCAACTAATATATATAAACAACTTCACACAATGATTTATATTGTTATCAAATACTAAGGATCCAAAGAGCATTCTCAACAAGTAATTACCATCAGTCAATATGATATATATTTTCTTCGGATGTTCTGAATGATATATACTAAACACTTTAAAAAAATAAGTTAGGCTAATAGTGTTTTTCCACAAATGCATTATATTCATCAATTCGGTAAATGTAATAGATGATGACACACACACAATTTTATTTGGACGCCCTTCAATTACCAAATCACCATCCACTTCTTTTGCTTTCCTATTCCAATACAAGAATAATATAATTCTACTCATCATATAACTTAATACAAACAATCAGTAGTGATAAAAATTTCAAATACCAATAATGAGATCAAGTTGATAACTAATATTAGCAACATATTTTAAAATGTTACTCAATAATAATAATAATAATAATAATATTTATATCCTAATAACAAAAATAAAAGCTCTTGATAAGATCAAGTATAAACTAACATTACACACAACCCTATATTATTTACAAGTCGATTACAAATTTATACTTATTCTTCCTACATATAGTTGAATTAAAATATATATATACATTTATCATTATATTATATAATTTTATAAACTTAACACAAAATAATAATAATAATAATTATTATTATTAGGCTAAAATAAAACAATTATCAAACTAAATACTAAATCAAATAGTAAAATATATTAGTATAATGTACCAAAAGATCAAGTTATTTACTAATATAACATAAGAATTAAATAATTAGTGATACTAACACTAAATCAAACAATGAAGCTATTTTTTTATCATATTTTTGTATAAAAAATTGCAAAAACATACACACACACACACAAACACAAACCAAATTTGAATTTTAAAAAACGTGTTTTTACACAAATTTTTCTTATAGATGACTCTTTTTTTTTATGCATATGGACTGTATTAAATCTTTTAGCAAATTATACACTTTTTTTACTGTCATTGGAAGGATTAAAATTCATGAAATATATCAGCAAGAAACTCAATGCCTATGTGCTAATCATACGATTGCTAACAGCGCCTAATAAATCAAAAAGAAGCTTACTCTAGTATTTCATCATTTTGGAATGCTTGGCCACACCACTGACTGGACTTCAACTCCCATTTTCATCGCTCAACATATAAGCATTATTCCTCATCAAAATACCTTCCTTGGTATCATCCTCAAACTAGTCCAGTAGTCCATCATGTACCAATAGATGAAGGGACGAGTAATGGCCCATATATTATGATAGATGTGGAGACAAATAATGAATTTATGGGTGGATTCTACTACTAGTTCAAAGAAGAAAGAAGGGCATAATTGGTAATGATGAAGGTTTTGATAGGATGAAGGAGGTGTATCTTGCCATGGGCAGGCTTAGATTGTCCTCTAGTGAAGAAGAGGAGGCCGACCAAGACCCTAGTGATAATATGCAGTAGATTTTTTCTTTACGCTTTAATTTTATTTGTTAGGACTATATTATTAGAACAATTTTAACGTTAAACTTTAATTTTACCTTCCCATGAATTGATGTATGTTGATTTTAATTTCATGTTACACCATGACTATCTTTAACACTACATTATAAAATACTTAAGATAATACAATAAACTAATGTACAACAAGTTAAATGCTAAACTTATTACTTTAATCACAAATCATCAACCTAAGTCTTCCCCTTAGTCGACCCCCATACCCATTGAATGCCGATATAGTTGAATACAATCACGATATGGCTCATCCCATCCAGATATACTTGAAGCAACATGTCTATACCATTGATTAGATATAGGTGGTAATATTGTATTTTACATCAAGGTTAACTACAAGTATATAAAGTATCATAACATGAGTGTCAGACATATATATAGTATATAAAATTAGCGTGAGTAAAAGACATACTGATACATAGTGCAACAAATTATTCACACTTAAGATGGTGATGATCTGATCAGGTTATTTGCCATTAGATGGGAGTAATCAAACCATGAATACTCAAGCAAACAAATACAACATTGTACATTATTGCAAGGAGGAAGCCAAATTCAGGTTGATGTCACCATTTTTCCATTGGAGTCTATCCCTTCTAATGTACCAAATGTTACATATTTTCCGTAATAGGATCTATAAAGACAAGAGCATATAACTCTTGATGCGTTACCGTCATACCTATTCCCTATAAATTATGGCTCTAACATTTAACCATTCTGATTCTCTGCCAAATGGTTGCAGTGCAACCGTTCTAAACCCATAGTTACCATTGCCCAAAACATCACACCAAGATTCCACCCACATGAGCATAAATGGATCAATATCAAAAGACTATGGGAAATTATGGATGAGTCTATGAGTCTTCCCAGTACTATACCTCCCACTACTACTACTTTCTCGATCTAATCGACCAGAAGAAGAGTGACATCTACTAGGAGATGCACATTTCGATCGATTCGAGGTGTCATTTGCACCTTAGACATAATGGTATAAGCAAGTAGACATACATATCGATCAACAATTAAATCATCAGACCCAAGCATTTCTTCTTGTGGTCTAACAAAAGTGAAAGTCTTCTAAAATATATGCATTGTTGATACAGAAATAGGTTGATGATCTTATTTGTAATGAAATATCTCGTGTGCACACGATAGACCATGTGTCAACCTCAAGTAACACCCATATCCCAAGGATTCGGGACCAACCATCTCCTCTTCAATCAAGTATAATGCTTTATGATATACAACAAATTTCAACTTCGTAAACAATATGTCATCTGTAGAGTTATGTAGAATAATTACCCATGATTGCTCCAGATCTTTTTTTCACCTCATTAATTTAGAGTCTTATCAGTGTGTCGATCTTCGGACATAATATGTCAAAACTCATCTGTGATGATGATATATATTTCTTCAGCTTGCTATGTTCGCTTTCCGCCCTAAAATTATAATTTCAAAAAATAAGTAATGGTTAATTGTTACACACCTAATAAGTTAAAAGAAATTGAATATTTACAACAAATATATTATATCTGTTGTTTGTATGAGTGCCAAAGTGAATGATTTTGTCAACGCACATTGAAACAAGCCTCTTCTTATATAGATTTAACCAGGTCTCGTACACATATTGTAAAAGATGTGAAAATTTGCCCCATTTGTCACCCATCAGTAGAAGCTTATTCTTATATATCTCAATTGTAGTGGCTTTTACACCACATTTAGTTCATGGGGCTTCATCAATATCTTTACCTTATCAAGCACTCATTCGTAGTTATCTTCCTTTTCCTTCGTCATAAATGCCAAGGCAATGGTAAAATTCTTATTGCTAAACACACAACTAACGACCTCCAAGAAAGGAAGGTCATACTTATTGGTTTTGTATTTACAATCCAAAAAAATGACATATAGAAACGTATGCAACAAAGCAATAGAATTTGGGTGCACAAATACAATATCACTAACCACATCAAAGTCAGGCAACCAACGATACCATGAATGGTATTCATTTGTTTTCATGAAGTGCATTAACTATTGCATGACTGTACGTCCCATCAAGCTCTAAACCTTGAACTTATGTCTAGTATTGTAGATTGTGATAAGTGTTGTGATATTATCCTCATCACCTTGTTTCAACTTATCGATAATATCTTTTAGTTTGACATTTATTTATGTTAGCTCGTGCACCAACTTGCACTCTTCTAGAAATAATCAATAAGCAAACGAATGCCCCTGTAAATACTTATCCAATCTATGATTATGCATTTTACATTCTACTACTAATCTCCAACCACTACAAACATTTTTCCTTCCACGAATCTTGAATTTACGACCATACTTTTTAGTCCCGGTAGATCAAATACTTTTTGAATTCCCTGAAGGTTGTCTTCTATAAGTACCTTATCTTTCACAATGAATCCATACCCTACCTTTTTGTGACCTCTTGATACCAAAAAACCATATTATGTGGCCTTCCAATTTCTTTAACCCAAACAATTAATGACTCCCAATTATTAAAAATATCATCCATTGCAAATAATCAGCTCCAATTAGTATTAATTGAATATGGATTATGTAATTATTATCTAACATATGATACTATCAGGAATATATAAATATAAAAATGAATAATAAACATTTATGAAAAAGATAAGTTGATTGGTGAGTTGCCTGTATGAAAAATTATTTGACAGGTATTTTGTCCGTCATGCGTAAAATCTGACAGGTCACTTATCCGTCGAAAAAAAAATGGCTTACCATTATTTTTTCAAGTTTATTTTCGCTAAAAAAATCGTTGGAATCATAATCTTCATTCACACTACACTCATGATATTCAATATTATAAAAATTAAATTTTGTGTAAATAACTGAGGAAAAGATTAAGAGAGAGAGAGAGAGAAATTAATTTTAGACTTGAGTGAAGTGCACAAATAAAAGATCTAAAATGATCAAAATTAAAATTAAATGACTTTTTGGGATATGTTAATTTAAAATTTTGGGTAGATAGCTAACAGCATCCTTTCATTTATTCGTGGGTTTTTTTTTTTACTAACTCCATGATCGTCGCCCCATCTTTTGCAACCCAGCGATGACGAACCTGGATTAAGATTTGTAAATTGCAGCGTCAAGCGACACCTACAAGTGCAGGTAAACGCCCAAGGCAAAAGAATAGGAGGAATTAGTGAAGAAGAGACCGTCAGCATTAGAAAACACGTATCCAAAGAAGAAGAAACAAGACAAAAGATACAAACTATGGAGTCGCCTTTTACCTCGCAAAAAAGACCTATGCGGTCACTTTCATCGCAGAAGCTTGATATGTTGAAGAGCGAACTCCCTATCGAAGAGGAATCTCTCCTACTCTCCGGCGACGTTACCACCGGCCTTGTTCTCGTCGACACCGTCAATGGATTTTGTACCGTTGGAGCCGGCAATTTGGTCTTCTTTCTCTATAATTTTAAACTGTTTGGTCCGTTCTTTTTAATTCGATGGCATTCAATTCTATTTTGTTATGTTTGCTATATAGGCTCCGGTAGCTCCGAATGAGCAGATCGCGGAAATGGTTTCAGAATCATTTCGACTCTCAAAAATTTTCTGCCAGAAAAAATGGCCCGTTTTTGCGTTTCGTGATTGTCACCATCCTGATATTCCTGAACCTCCTTATCCTCCTCATTGTATTGTTGGGACTGAGGAGACCAAATTAGTTCCAGGTATAGAGCTCATAATAGCTATTACTTCTGGCTGCCATCAGTGTACTTCTTTGCCTTAGTCTGTTTTATTGATCAACATTTATTTATTTATCTCTATCTCTCTCTTCACTTGTTGGTAGCAATTGATTGATGATGGGCCGTGTATGTCTCTGTGTATTTTTTTCCTGTTTTCTTTTTTGGTTGAATTGTGTATTGGTAGAATTGGAATGGTTGGAGAATGAGCCAAACGTTACAATCAGACCCAAGGATTGTATTGATGGCTTTCTGGGTTCCATCGACAAAGATGGTTCTAATGTCTTTGTCAATTGGATCACAACCAACCAAATCAAAGCTGTAAGTACTGTACACATCCCTTAATGCTCACAATCTTTTTATGTCAATTGTTTTTTTTTAATGTTCATTTGTCTGCTTTTAGATATTGGTTCTGGGCATCTGCACGGATATATGTGTGTTGGATTTTGTCTGCTCGGCTTTGTCTGCTAGGAATAGACGTATGCTTGCTCCACTTGAGGATGTCTTTGTGTATTCCCGAGGTTGTGCTACTTATGATCTTCCTCTTCGAGTAGCACAAACTATCACAGACGCATTAGCCCATCCGCAGGTAAATTCTAATTTTTGAAATTATGTGTAGGTGTTATATTTTCTCATCTGGCATCTTTTCTCTTTATTACGATGATTTTTGTTCTTTTTTAGCCTCCTATTTAAGTTGCACAAACTGTTGGCGATGCAAAACTGCTGAAAGATTTAGCGGCGATGCAAAACTGAGTGCTATTGTGGAGTATCAAGATCTAATGTAGAAATGGTGCCATTTGTTAGTTTAGAGACTTTCTTGGCTGGTTGTTCGTTTGGTCGATGGAAAATGAGAGTTGGGATCTTAGCTAAAGTACAATATCTCAATGATTCACATCTATGTTCTGTTGGGAAAATGACAGACTATAAATAAAGCAAAATGCTATCAATCCACAAGTTCTTCCTCACCTTGAAGAATTACTTTACCAGCTGTAACTTTCCCTAGTCATGCCAATTTCCATGTTCAAAAGTTTTTGGTTTTGCTATCTGTTTATAATAATGCAAAGCATCTTGTAAGTGAAGCCTAGGCTTATGACATTATATTTTCCGCTTTGATTGCAGGACTTGATGCATCACATAGGACTTTACATAGCTAAGGGTAGAGGAGCCAAAGTGGTGTCGGAGGTGTTATGCAGGACTCAGCTGGATTGAG
This sequence comes from Tamarix chinensis, assembly GCA_030549775.1. Taxonomy (NCBI): domain Eukaryota; kingdom Viridiplantae; phylum Streptophyta; class Magnoliopsida; order Caryophyllales; family Tamaricaceae; genus Tamarix; species Tamarix chinensis. The sequence goes on along the minus strand of CM060179.1, from coordinate 6,225,899 downwards.
ATACCTTGAGACTCAAGTGTTGCGGGCGTTGTGGGCTTGAGAATTTTCTCAGGCTTTTGAACCTTGTTTTAAATATAAATATTCTATTGTTTGAGCGTTCTTGTCTTATACAAAATCGGGTGCAAACATTATGAATTTTTCAAATTGTTTCCTGCCTCTGATGTCATGAATTACCTTTGTCAATCAAATAAATTATACAATATGAAGAGATCATTATTACTTCAAACAAGTACCTTTATTATTCATATTCTTGCTAGAGCATATTTAATGGTAAACCCAAATTTGAGTAACCAATTGTACTATCCAATCATTTTCTCTCTCCTCTCTCCTACTTTTATTAATTTACCTCAAATTTAATTCAATACTCTACATTCATCAACTTTAAATTTACAATGCTTATACTTTACATTATTTAACTTTTAATTTATATCAATTTATGCATAATAATTATTAATTAATAAAAATATATAAATTAAATATATAATTTCAATTATTTTTAAAATAACGTATTATAGTTTATTTTAGTTTTTCTATTACAATATTAATAATTAATAAAAATATTACAAAGGAAATACAAATACTATAACATTATGAAAATAAATAAAAAAATATAAATTAAATAGCATTACGAAAATACATATACAATAACATTACGAAGATATAAAAACGAAAATACAGATACAATAACATTATGAAAGTATAAATTAATACAACGTACATAAATATTAGAACATAGAGAATCAATACAACCACAAACTATTTATTGTAGTCAAATTGTCATATTTCTTCTACAAAGTCATATTTAAGTTGTTGGGCCGAAGCACGATCAGTAACTTTAATAACTCTTTGAAGGTATGAATCTATACCCGCTATCGAACCATGATCAATCTTAGGAGGTGATACATTATTATCATTGTAGTTGAAAACATATAAAGGAAAATTACCTAAATATGTATCTCTTTCATCTTCAACAATCATGTTATATAATATAATGCACACACACATTATCTGCTTCATTGTCTCCATGTCCCAAACGCGTTATGGGCCACAAACAATTGCAGAACGTCCTTGTAGCACTCTAAATGTATGCTTAACATCTTTTCTAGTAGATTCCTGACACTCTGCGAATAACTTTTTCTTTGATCCTTGAGAAAGGAGTATACTTTTGACGAATATTGGTCGGTCTAGATATATAGCATCTACCAAATAATATCCAAAATGACATTCCGTGTCGTTGACCATATAATGAGTTTCTAGTGCCTGTCCTTCGTAAATGTCATTTAATACTAGTGAGCAAGCGAGAACATTAATATCATTATTTGATCCGAAGCATCCAAAAAATGCATGTCATATCCAAATATCTTCGGATGTGATGGCCTCTAGTATGATTGTTGGGACACCATGGTCACCGCAACAAAATTGACCTTTTCATACAACTGGATAATTTTTTCACTCTCAAAACTTGTAATCAATACTTCACATCATACCAGAAAAGCCACGCCTTTTACCCATCAATATGAAAATTATTGGGAAAAAATAATGTATTTACAAGCAAAATATTTTTTTTACCATTAAAGATAATGGTCATATTTTTTTTATAAAAAAAATGCTCTAATGATAAAAAATAGGTTAAAAATATATCGAAAAGTATAAAAAACAAAGTCCAACAGTCCACGTATGAAGGTAAGTACTGCCCAATTGTGGTAGCTTTTGTCTGCGCACACGGACCGATGAACCACTTTTTCAGACTTCAGGACCCTGATTTTATTTAGGATACTCCAAATTTGAGGCTAAATTATTTTCTCTACAACCCAAACTCCAAATTTTAGATCATAAATTTGAGATTGGGATCAATTTTTTTTACACCACTGCAAAAGATCTTATATCAATTTTATTGCTGCGTATTTGTAATTGCAATGCAGTGTCTTCAATATGTCTGGCTTTCCAGTTGTTGGAACACGTGCAAAACGTTACTTGACATGACTGGCTGAATTTTCACCTTCCTTTTCTTTGACAATTGTTGCATCATGGCATGCTCCAATCAGGGGATTGATTAGCATCTACTCCCTCTGTTTTATAGTACAAGAGTCTATAGGAATTAGGTGCATATTAAGAAACTTTGAATTCTAGATAAAAAGTAATGTGCTTTTACTAATATGCCCTCATATCGAATTTGATACGCCTTACTCATTCAATTGAAAAGAAAATAAGGTTAGAATTGGAAACAAAGCATTTAATTGTTGATGCTTTTTGTAAAAGGACTTATATTATGAAACAAAATCATAAACCTAATAACCCTTATATTATGAAATAAAGGGAGTAGCATTCTTGCTCTTGTAACAGGATCATCAAATCCAGAATCACATGCCATATTGTGTTTTATGTTGAAAGAAGTGTTGTTGACAATTGCTTACAACGAAGCTCGTTCTTTGTGGCAAAAGAAATATAAAATCACTATCAATTGCTTGGGCAACTGTGCGTCTGTATTTTCTTATGGCACTTCAATAGTACAAATTTTGATGTTACCTGTTCAATGTAAAGGTAACTGACTGAAAAACTCCAGTATTTTCATGCTGTAACAATTTATAATGTGAGGTGTATATCTGTCTTAAGGGAATGAAGAATGAAAAGAAAATCTTCGATGCATTAAAAAAAAAAAAAAAAAACTTCCAAATGTTATAAAAAGCGATGAAACATCTCCAAAACTGTATCTAATAATGCACAGAAGATGAAACGTAACAAAATTTAGAGTGAATCTCCTGTTCTAAGATGATGATATTTCCGATGCAGTCCTGGGTGCATACAGGAAAATATCGACTGCTTCTTTTTCTGGGGCTTAACTCCAAAGATGAATGAGCGTAAAGGAACTCGAGCTTTGCTTCCTGACCTCATTGGACTGTTCTGGCTTCTTGATCCCGAAAATCCCAACTCCTCATTCAACCTTGTAATTGTCCGCTCTACTTCAACTTGAAGGCTTGTTATATGATCTAGACCAGCTTGCAATTCATCTGCAACCTTGTTGTTCTCTTGCTGCATGTTTAATACCTCACCTTGGAATTTTGCTGCTTGGAAGCTAGTGAATTTCATCTCATCATCTTCAGCACCTGTATTTAATGCATGAGTTATGTCTTCTTGAATATTGCATAGTTGTGTGAATCTCCTCTGGAGCTCCTCTTTAAGCCGTTGACTATGTTCCACCCATACTGACAACTCATTTTCTATCTCTCTCATGTGCTTGTATATCGGCCGGGTCTCTGATTTCAGTGATGTGCCTGCTGTGCTGCTGCCCTCCTGCTGCTGATTATTTTCTTCAATCTTTGTCAGTTCTTTCTGCAAGTCTTCAAAACTATTCTGGAACTTCTGTATTTGTTGGAAGGAAGTGCTGAATCTCATCCAGAAATCCAGGTTCTCCTCTAATATTTCATCAATACCTTCCCTAAACTTTTGTTCAATTGGTGAAATTATATGAAGATCTTTGACGACATTGATCAGATCATCATCCTTCTCTATTGACCTCTCAGTGCTTTTAGCATCAGCTTCAGTGTGTTCAATTTCCTTCTCATTCTTGTACTCCTCCAGCTTTCTCTGTAAAGCAATCAGTTTCTGTCGTAATGATTGGATCTCCTCATCCTTCTTGGCATTTGATATCTTCATTTCTCTGATCTGTTCTGTAACCTCAGAAACATCACCGTGACTTTGACTCTCTATCTCACCCAGCTTCTTTTTCACTTCTTTGTAGCTGCGAAGAATTGAAGTATACTCTGCTAATAGTACTTTTTCCTTTCCTTCTAAACCTTTCATGAACATCTGTTGCCAATTTGGCTCACCTTCCTGTTGCTGACCTGCTTGTTCCTGAGGTTGAGTATTGCCAAGACTAGCTGGTGCATGGGTTTGTTGGTTTGCTTCAACCTGAGGTTGGGTCCCTGGTATCGGTAGTTCATCGGTCTTCTGGTTGGCTTTGACATGTGTTTGGGTGGTAAGAGGAGCTGATTTATTTGCTGTTTGTCCTGCTTCAACAAGTGGTTGACTGGTAGTGGATGGCTCATCTTCTGGTTGACTACTTTGCACCTGTGGCTGAATGATAGTAGTAGATGGAAAATATTTTGGTTGGTGTGGGACTTCAGGGTGTTCAACATCTTGACTTGCTGACTTGGAAGAATCTGTATCAGGTTTTGCAGCACTTTGCTGGACTTGAGCAGTCCTGTCTGTTTGATCTTCTGCTTCAGGCATTGTTGTGGTTTGCTGTTCCTTCACTTCTTTTTTAACAACTTCTATCTTAGAATCTTGGCCCTGCTGCGGTACTTCTGTCTCTTCATCTGGCTTAAGACTTGGCAACTTGTCTGACAGTTGTTCAATATTCAACTGTGCTTTGGTAAACTGAGATTTAAGCTGGTTTTTTTGGCTCTCAAAGCTGTTAGTTAGATTCTGAAGTCCTTTCAACCTGTTCTCCATTGCGGCAAGCTTGTCAGTCAGCGTATTCTTGCCATCAATAAGGTTTGCCTTGTCATCTTCCAGGGTCTTGATCTGTTCTTGAAGACCATCCGTCTCTGACCTTAATCTTTGTATCAGAGCTGTCTGAGAAGACACTGCAGTTTCCAAGTTTATCACTTTGCTTACAAGCTTATCTATCTTTTCAGCCATTTCGGTGACAGTGAGGCCTGAATCATCCTTGAACTCCTCCTTAACCTTGTCCCTGAGCTCCTCGAGCTGTTTCACTTGGCCCGAGGTTTCTTGTGGTTCATCAAACGGAATCCATTTTTCTTCATCCATAAAGGAGTTCTCTACATTTGCACTCGTTGCCTGACTACTGCTGTTCTGATCACCATGGAACTCCTTTCTAAGAGCCAACAACTTATCACGGGCATTCTTGATTCTCTCATGCTCTGCTTTAGCCTGAACAGCTGTTTTCTCTTGTTTCTCTTGCAGCTGAACCAGTGTATCTTGGCAAGATTTTAGAGCTGCTTCAGCCATCAAGTTTCTAGCTTCATCATCCTCAATGACTTTACCTATTCCAAATTCATCTTGCAGCTTGGATATCTTTTCTTGCATTTCGGTTATCTCCTCTTCCATCTGCCAATACTTCTGTACCCCACTTTCATAAGAACTCTTAGTAAACTCCTTTTCTGTTTGCTTGGTCAAAATAACTTTCTGAAGCTTGTCTATCTCATCAAGAGCTTCGTCTTTGGACAAACCAGATTTAGGCACACAACGAGCGTGCGAACCTGCTTTCAGAGTCTTTTTCTTGGTCAGTGCCATAATAGCCTTGATGTTTTTTGCCGGAAACTTAGGAACTTTGGGTACATTCAGATTCTGACCTCCTCCTGGCATTCTCTTTGCTGTTCTTGGTGAACTATACTCATCATCATCATCTATTCCGAATTGGTATTGATCTGGAAATGCAGCGGCTAGGGCACTATTTGCATTCTGTAGCTCTTTTGAGATGTGATCAAATCTTTCTGCTAAAGCTCGGTATGCACGGTATGATTCTTCTACAAAGTTTATCAGTTCTGGCCTCTTTTTGTAGTACATTTCTGCCCTCTTGGCGAACGAATCTCCATCTTCTTCTATGAGCTTGACCATATACTGAACCTTCTCTTCCATATCTGCAGCAGTTGCATAAAATAAATAACTATCAAGACGTATTCAAAGATAGCTGAGCTTGTTCACGGATTACGAGTTAGAACCATGATCTTGCATGAACCACTGCCACATCAAGGAATACAGTTATGACGAGGCTGATAAAAAATTTGGATCTGCGTGCACATCTGCTCTTTCTTAGTGCATTTCATGATCAACAGCAAGTTCTCCAATATTCCATCTTGAACAAACATGAGTTCCAGTCACTAAAGTAAATTGTAGGCCGTAAACAACATTGCTTTAATATAAGATGATGTTGTGTCCAGTCCATCGATTCTTTTATGGGCAAAAATTGAAGCAAACGCAAGATTCAAGTCAACAGTGACTTTTAAGGGGGATTAAAAAGGGGGAAATGCATCAAATTTAGGATCTCCAGTTCACATCTATACTACGGTGATCAATTATCTTACTCCAGCACGAAGATCACGAACACATTCGAGAAAACTTGTCGATCATTCCACAATTATATAGAAAATGTTATAACCCAAGAAATAAAAATGATTCGAGAAGTCTAACCTTGAAGGTTCTGTTCTAGCCATTTGGATTGTTTGGTCCTAATGTGGCTTGCCCACCACCAGGAATATGCATTGCTTGCTGCCCTCTGCAACATTTTTCCTCCAAAGTTATTGACTGCTTCCTTTCTTCTCCCTTAATTGCAATTCATGAAACGAAAGAAAAAGAATGAAACTTTGAAAATATCGTCTTCCTTCTTTATTTCTTCCTCAAGTTCCTAAGGTTTCGTCTCCTTCCTCTGTTATGCCCTCTATACTGGGTCAGAGAATGCATGATAATACATTGATCTCTAAGAGGAAGGGAGAAATTTTGGGGAAAAAAAAAGGAAAAAAATTTATTGTAGGAGCAAATATTTCAAAATTTAATAGTTTTAATTTAAGAGAACGATGTTTGGGATGAACAAAAACAAAGTTCCCCTATTGTAAGGGATGTGACATAGAGAAATTTTCGGTCGAAATATCAGTGAAACCCTTTATAATAGGAGGTAGAGAAGGGGACAGAGGAGGAAGTATCCTATCCTGCATAACATAAAATGAAAATCGTAATATAATAAATCAATAAATAATCGAAAAGAAATAGGGGAGCGTTCAAAAAGAAAATGGAGCGCACAGAAAGTGAGGGATGATTCAATACAAGAATGTTGAATGTTATTGGTCGGCCGGCTTTGAGAATGAGGAATATTACGGAAAATTGGAAAGAAGGAGAAAGATGAAAAGCATGTGCTTTGATTATTTATCCTTTTATGTTGGTTGATCATATATTCATATTCAGCAAAAGCAAAAGCTCTGACGGATGGAAACCACGCTTCAGTGCCGTCCTCGGTCTGAATTTTTTTTTAAAAAAATTGATATTAAAATTGATATTAAAATTATTTAATTACTTTTTATTAAAAAAATTATTAATGATTAAAATTAATTAATATATAATAATTTTAGAATTATTTATTTTTCTATTTTAATTTTAATATATTTTATCTATATTTGAAAATATATATATATATATAATGGGTGTATATATATAATTATTTTGAACATTTTCTATCATTCCCATTTTATAAATTTTTATAAAATGACATTTCAGCGTTTCTCCTTTGTTTTCCATTCCCGTCCCCGTGCAACGCTGACAAAAAGTATATACTTTGTTAAATTGGTGAGTAGAGAGTAAGGAAATTAAGTAAAGAAAATTATTTTAACAATTTTTCTATTTAAAAATAATAATAATAAATATTGTCTTTAAATTCTGTTTATACCATTCATTAAAAAATATCAAAATATTTTATACATTGATAATAAGCGAAGGATAAAAGTAAAAAGTAAGTTTTAATTTTTTTTCAAGTAACTTTTTTTATGTACAAAAGTTTTGTTTTAAAATTAATTATTTTTTAATACAGATGGAGTATTATTTAGTATTCTATATTTTACAATATATATCACTTTTAGCTTAGACACACTAATAAAAAAATAACAAATTTAAGAAAATAAAATTACTAAAATGACTAATATATCCTTACATAAATATATTGTTGACAACTTGATTATTGATTAATGAAGAAGATAATATAAGGTATAGTGAGAAATATAATATTTAATTTATATGAGTTTTTGTAATGTGACTTATATTTTAAAATAAATTTTATAAATAAAAAAAAAGTTGCATATATTGTCAGACATGAGGAATAGCATGTATTGGCCTTCAAAATCACATCCCGCAATTAAAAATATGAGTTGTACGAGATATGAGAAAACCTTCTCATTGAGAGTGATTTTTGGAATACACTCAAATTCTTCAATTTGAATACTTCCATACCGGTAAAAAAAAATGTTTTAATGTTTCCTCAATTCATTTGATACGCAAGTATTATTTACGAGAAGCGATTTAAACTATATCATGTTCGGTTAGATACAAGTAGGGATGTAAACGGGGCGGGTATTACCCGAAACCCGACGGATTTTATCCGGCGGATACTTAAACGGATATGGATAAACGGATACGGATACGGATATGGAGGATAGAAAAAAATATCCATCGGGTTCGGGTACGGATACGGGTATGGGATATCCATACCCGTACCCGTAACCATACCCGTATCCATATCCATACCCGTTTACTCGATATATAATTACCCTTTTACCTTTAATTTTAAAATAAATATAGTATAAATTAAGGTTAAAATTGTCATTTGGCTTAACTATAAATGAGTTTATCCGTCGGGTAATGGATTTATCCGTTGGACAATATCCATTAACGGGTAAACAGATAATCCGTCGGGTAATGGATATCCGACGGATACGAATACGGATATGTCAACGGATATCCGTTCGGGTACGGGTACGGATTCGGGTACGGATTTTCTTATCGGGTACGGATACGGATATGGTATACCCGACCCGAACCCGCCCCGTTTACATCCCTAGATACAAGTAGTGGCCATAGTATGCGGTGCCACTCTTTGACTCCATAATTGATTATTTACGGAGGAAGTAATTTACCAATGTGACCTTTAATGAGTACTACTTCCTTAATCAATAATTTCTTCTAAAATGTGAATAGAAAAAATTACTATTATAATTAAGGTTTTACTTCCTTTGTAGTGAAATAATCTGTTAAAAAAATTGAATGTGTTGTATTCATATATTAGTTATCTTACTAATTTATCATCATTGATCATGCACATAACTTATGTTCAAAAAATATTATTACATACCAGTCAACTTTTGTCCGAAATTAAATTAAATTAAATTTTAAATATTATATATATATAATATGATATTTCTTGATAGGGTTAAATAAATGCCCTACTAATCCTCATTTCTATTTGATTTCCTATAAGGAGGGGGCAAAGGATCAAATTTTAATATAGGTAAAATAGGCTTGCGTCTAAAGCCTCCTAACCCAAAAACTGGTTGTATGGAAAAGTTATCACCACTAGATTTTTATGGTTGCAACTTATTGTTTTACTATATTTAGTATACAAATTTACTAAAAAAATAATATATGATTAGGTATGGTCTGAAAACTTGCTCATTGATTGTTGCAATTGACCTGTTTACTTTATTTAGAAAATAAATTTACTAAATTTTATGTAGGTTTATAAAAGCTAAGTTTGAAAATTAATATTGGCAGCTTGTAACCCCCACCCAAAACCACCCTTATGTGTATAGACATGATTTGGGAAAAATATTGCCTTTGGCTTTGCAGTTGAATGGACATTATAAATAAATTTTGACGGTCTGAATTGAACGCAGGAATGATACAAAAATGAATAACATTTAATCTGATTTGCATGTGATCCAAAAGAATATTTTCGCCCAACCCGAAACTCAGGGTCGGCAGTGGGAAAACGTTAATGGATATATTCTCTTCTTCTGCAAGGGACGTTACTTTCGTAAAAGAAACAATCCACTTTACTGACAGACGAAGAAATCCTAAAAAGAAAGAGAGGATCGCTATATAATAATTCCCTCAGTAGGCAATTGTTATTCGACAACAGTTAAGTATATTAATAGATTTAAGTGAATATGGAGAGCGTATTGCCTGCACGTAGTGGGATGGACGACCAACCAAATCAAAATTCCTTGCTGCCAAATTGATTGCATATTCCACAAATAACGGAAAGAAAACAGGCTTCCTTACGTTTTGTATATGGACGTACATGTCCTCTCTTGATGAGCCAGATTAGCTCATCTCTCTCTCTGGTCTTCCCTGTCCACCTGGGACCATCTCTGTAATCAATCAAGCTTCCAAGCTGGGTGAGAGGGAAAGGGGGGGGGTGACCAAGTACATATAAATTAATGATTTTCGAAGTTTTGTACAGTGACATGCAAATTTGGTTTCCAGCTGCTAAGAGGACCCCGCTGTCCCTCAACGAGGGACTAAGGGTATCAGGTTCAGGTTGGATCATAGCAGGTCAGGTTATTATTGAATCGGGTCATTTTGGGTTTGGGTCATTGCTTTATTTAGGTCGGGTCGGGTCATTTCGGTTCCAGGTCATTTTGAGTTAATTTGTCAAGTCGTGGTCAGATTAAACAAACTCAGGTTCGGATCATTTCGGGTTAACTTGACTAGTAGGGTCGGATTAGTTTTGGATTATTTTCTAGTTCACATGACTAGGTGGCTTCGGTCCGTTCGGGTTGTTTCATGTAATTTGATGGGTTGAATTTAAGTAGTTACGGGTTAACTTGATGGGTCGAGTCGGGTCGAGTTTTGACGGGTTGAGTCAAATTCGAGTCCAGGTAATTATCATTTATTATATTGTAAATATTAGAAACAATCATAAAATTATTATTATAGATACATAAATTAAGAATATTAGATATACTTTATTTTCACAAGTGAATAGTAAAGATATTTATAAATTTTAATAATAAAAAACATTAAATGATTGAATCTAACAAAGATATTTATTATTGATTCTAATTTATTTGATTACTTAAAAAAGATAATTTTATAAAATAAAGGTGATCATAACATGACTATACAATGTATAATTATCATTTATTACATTGTAAATATTAGAGACAATCTTAAGATTACTAATATAGATAAATAAAATATGAATATTATATGTGCTTTATTTTTACAAGTAAATAATAAAGATATTATAAGTTTAAACAATATTATATTTGATTACTTAAAATATTTATAAATTTTATAACTAAAAATATTAGATATTTATCATATATTATATTTATTTGATTACTTAAAATATTTGATTACTTAAAAAAATAATTTTATAAAATAAAAGTGATCATAAACATGACTATACAATGTATAAGTATCATTTATTACAATGTAAATATTAGAGACAGTCATAAGATTACTAGTACAGATAAATAAAATAAAAATATTATATGTGCTTTATTTTTACAAGTAAATAATGAAGATATTTATAAGTTTTAACAATATTATATTTGAATACTTGAAATATTTATAAATTTTACAAGTAAAAATATTAGATATTTATCATATATTATATTTATTTGAGTACTTAAAATATATGATTACTTGAGAAAATATAAATTTATAAACTAAATGTGATTATAAATATGACTATATAGTGTATAATTATCATTTATTACATTGTAAATATTAGAGACAGTCATAATATTACTAGTACAGATAAATGAAATAAAAATATTATATGTGCTTTATTTTTACAAGTAAATAATGAAGATATTTATAAGTTTTAACAATATTATATTTGAATACTTGAAATATTTATAAATTTTACAAGTAAAAATATTAGATACTTATCATATATTATATTTATTTTAGTACTTAAAATATATGATTACTTGAGAAAAGATAAATTTATAAAATAAATGTGATTATAAATATGACTATATAGTGTATAATTATCATTTATTACATTGTAAATATTAGAAACAATCATAAGATTACTAGTACAGATAAATGAAATAAAAATATTATATGTACTTTATTTTTACAAGTAACTAATAAAGATATTTATAAGTTTTCACAATATTATATTTGATTACTTAAAATATTTATAAACTTTACAAGTAAAAATATTAGATATTTATCATTTATTATATTTACTTGATTACTTAAAAAAATATAATTTTATAAAATAAAGGTGATCATAAATATGACTATACAATGTATAATTATCATTTATTACATTGTAAATATTAGAGATAATCATAAGATTACTAGTAAAGATAAATGAAATAAGAATATTATATGTGCTTTATTTTTACAAGTAAATAATAAAGATATTTATAAGTTTTAACAATATTATATTTGATTACTTAAAATATTTATAAATTTTACAAGTAAAAAAATTAGATATTTATCATATATTATATTTATTTGATTACTTAAAAAACGATAATTTTATAAAATACAGGTGAGTATAAGCATGACTATACAATGTATAATTATCATTTATTACATTGTAAATATTAGAGACAATCATAAAATTACCAGTAAAGATAAATGAAATAAGAATAATATATGTGCTTTATTTTTACAAGTAAATAATAAAGATATTTATAAGTTTTAACAATATTATATTTGATTACTTAAAATATTTATAAATTTTATAAGTAAAAATGTTAGATATTTATTTGATTACTTAAAAAAAGATAATTTTATAAAATACAGGTGAGTATAAGCATGACTATACAATATATAATTATCATTTATTATATTGTAAATATTAGAGACAATCATAATATTACCAGTATAGATAAATGAAATAAGAATATTATATGTGCTTTATTTTTACAAGTAAATAATAAAGATTTTTTATCCGGTTATGTTCGAATTTATCGGATTCGTCCGATTAAACTATTTTGGATAAATTGATTATGCAATATACTTTGAAATGTACTTAATTTCATGTTGGTATTGTTTTTTTTTTTTTTGATAAGTAAGAAGTTTTATTACTATCGAAATGGAAACTTACAACCAAACCTTGACAAACAATACGATTAATTAGCAATAACCACCTAGCATATTTAGCATACATACTATGGTGTACCATTCTCCTAGATACATTCATAATAATAACTCTTAAAATAGTAGAGTTTTGTCTAGACTGATTCTCAAACAATCTAAGATTCCTTTCATGCCAAATAGTAGCAATGTAAAAAATAAACAAAGCCCCTAATATATGCTTTTTGCTAGAATTCTGTCGAGATCTAGTGACTAAAGCCTTAACTTCTTGATCCCATGCATAGATTCCATCACTTCTCCTTGCAGTCACCCTGATATTTTGCCAAAAAATGGAAGTAAAAGGGCAGAAGAGAAACAAATGATCTTTAGTCTCCAATTGCTACTGAAAAAAAACACACATTGCATCTACATTCATGCCAAACTCCCCCAATCTACCTTTTGTTAGTAATCTGTTTCTAAGGGCAAGCCAGGCTAGAAATCTTAACCTTGGCACAATCAGTGGGTTCCAAACCAGTTTTATCCATCTCTGCCTCTTTTGTTTAGTACGAAGAAGATGATAAGCATCTTTAATGCTAAAAGCTGCAACATTCATATCCACACAGTTCTGCACATACTCCTGTAAAAGAGGTCGAGTATGCAGGATTTTTTGAAAAAATCCAAGAAGTATAAGATGAGGGAACAAAGTCCCACAAAGAATGTTGCTTAAGGTAGATGGTGTGCACCCATTTGACTCACAAAGTATCCTTCTTAGCAGCAATGTTCCAAAGTATGTTGGTATTGTTAAATTGGGAAAATAGTATTGAAATATATCGGAATTGGATTGTTAGGTTAAAACTCTTGTGGATTTAAATTGGATAGTATAATTGAGTTATTTTATTAAATTGATTATACAATGTGTTTTAGAATATGTCCAATTTCAATTGTGAACCGTCAATTTAAATATTTGAATAAGATTTGATCGGATTTGCAGTTTGGGCTCAAAAACCCTAATTATGTTAAATTGGGTAATTCCTTAATAGTTTTTAATCAATTGAGTATAAAATATATTTTAGAATATGTCTTATTTTAATTTTAAATCATCAATTTAAATATTTGAATAAGATTTGACCGGATTTGTTGTTCAGGCTCAAAAACCCTAATTATATTAAATTGGGTAATTCCTTAATAGTTTTTAATCAATTAAGTATACAATATGTTTTAGAATATGTCTAATTTCAATTTTAAACCATCAATTTAAATATTTGAATAAGATTTCATCGGATTTGTAGTTCGGGCTCAAAAACCTGAATTATGTTAAATTGGATAATTCCTTAATAGTTTTTAATCAATTGAGTATACAATATGTTTTAGAATATGTCTAATTTCAATTTTGAAACATCAATTTAAATATTTGAATAAGATTTTATCGGATTTGCAGTTCGGGCTCAAAAACCTTAATTATGTTAAATTGGGTAATTTCTTAATAGTTTTTAATTAATTCGGTATACAATATATTTTAGAATATGTGTAATTTTAATTTTAAACCATCAATTTAAATATTTGAATAAGATTTGACCAAATTTGTTGTTCAGGCTCAAAAACCCTAATTATATTAAATTGGGTAATTCTTTAATAGTTTTTAATCAATTAAGTATACAATATGTTTTAGAATATGTCTAATTTCAATTTTGAATTGTCAATTTAAATATTTGTATAAGATTTGACCGGATTTGCAGTTCAGACTAAAAAACCCTAGTTATGTTAAATTGGGTAATTCCTTAATTATTTTTAATCAATTAAGTATACAATATGTTTTAGAATATGTCTAATTTTAATTTTGAGCCATCAATTTAAATATTTGAATAAGATTTGATCGAATTTGCAGTTCATGCTCAAAAACCCTAATTATGTTAAACTAGACAATTCCTTAATAGTTTTTAAACAATTGAATATACAATATATTTTAGAATATGTCTAATTTCAATTTCAAACCGTCAATTTAAATATTTGATCGAATTTGTTGTTCGGGCTCAAAAACCCTAATTATGTTAAATTGGATAATTTCTTAATAATTTTTAATCAATTGAGTATACAATATGTTATAAAATAGACAGGATTTATAGCACGATGGTGTTAAGAGTTAGTAATTTTCAGTTGGTAACAATTGTAATTACAATTTCATTAGGTAACCAGTAACCACTATAATTACATTTTTAGAGCCTGAATTTGATTTTCTATTTGTTATAAACTTATAATATGTATAAATTAATATAATATTTGTTGCTTTAACAATGTACATCAAAAGTTAGAGCTATGTAAATTTTTTTTATTCTAAATGATATTGTATAGAATGTCTAAGGTAAAATTATGAAAAATAAATACAATTTATAAAATACTATATTTTTAAAAACTTTAAATGAATAATAAAATATATAATTTATTATTATTAGAATAGATTTTGTTGTCTGATTGGGTCAATGTCGGATCGAATTAGGTAATTGTCAGGACGAGTCGAGTCGAAGCGGGTCATGGGTTGGTATCGAGTCGGGTTAATTTTTATCGAGTTAATGTCGGATCGGGTCGGATCAACTTTTGTCAGCTCTACGAGTGACCTTCAAGCCAATTAAGGTGTCCCCCTGTTACTCCGGTACATAAAAAAATGTCCAGGACAATGATTGTTAGGGATGATTACTGCATCCTCGGTAAATTGAAGAACAAAAACCGTTATTTCATTGCTTCAGCAGGAGGCTGGGAAACTGTTATCTTGTTAGACTTGATTGCTTACAAAATTTTGGTCTATAAATAAACGCAGATGTCTACGTACTGGCGAACTGTTTATAATAATATCAAGAAAGCACCGGTGGTCAGAATCCAAATGCATATCTTAGGATTCGTTGCTATCTGAATTTCCTAAATTGAATTACCTTATGCGTAGTAGAGTAGCTCTAGCAAAAGACGAATATGCCTTTATCCGATGATACCATCCTCTTTGCTGCAGCACTTCCAGCAATTCTCTCCAACCTGAGCATGTCATAGCGGGAAAATAGCACATTGCATGTCATGGTACCCGATTCCTGGAGCATGTTAACAATCTGCAATTGCCCATTGTGGATCTCAGATAAGCTTCAAGCTATATGTGCACAAATTTGCATGAAGGAGCATGTATACGCAAAAGAGAGCTTCTGTCACGCTACCTCAGGGTAAAATTCTTTTCTTTCAGGAAGAGAATAAATAATCAGATTCTGAATGCCTCGGATCTGAAAACAAGAAACCCAACAAAGGAAACAGTTCCACTAAGATGAGTCAAATCCAGATCTGGTCATTGATTGCTGAATCGGCAGAACATTTCTAAATATACAAGATGGATTTTACGAAGCCTAAAATATATTTATAATGCATGACTATTTATGGTTGGATTCAAGTCTAATAATTTGTCCTAATTTCCAAGAGTGACAAGATACAAGAATATCACAGATAGTTGGACCATACAAACCTTATATCTATGGTAAAAATGAGCCCTTTCCGTGTAAATCATGATTTTACGATTTCCCTCGAAAAACCGAAGTCGTGCACGAGAGATGTCACTTTGCTTTGTATACCTTAAACCATACAAGACGTTAGGCGAAAAGGAGATACATGCCGTCAGTATACTTAGGATAGGAGTGGGATATTAGATTCTTACTCTCCAATTAAACAAGTGGAAGCATTTTGCGACTTCAAAAAATTTCGAACTCGGACAAATTCAAAATAGGAACTAATGAATAACATTGTACCTCCCTGAAAATGAAATTTAATGGCAGCATAGTTAAATAGCTAAGAAATACACTGCGCTATAACAGTGTTCAACTTTCAAGTTTTCCATAGAAAAAGCAAAGTGGTGGAAAGAATCTATACCTGAGTAGAATCTTTAATCTTGGGAAATACCTGCAATGTGAGGGACAAAAAGAGCAAAACATTCATCAGCAAATGCTAAAGATTCATGTCACCACAAGGAACAAACATATGAGAACCAACTACTGGAATAACTATTTACATATTAACTAGTATCCTTGGTTTCAAATCATAATTTCACACCGGACACAACAAACTCACGTGCAGATCACAAGGATTATCAGCCACAGTATGGCATAACATCCAAATCACCCCAAGGATTTTGCTATCAGTTCAACAATTTTTTGGCCTGGGAAGGGGACATAGGAATCTCTTAGGTCAATTCACATGTTGATGTCAGTACCAATCACTTGGTCAACTTCATCGCTTCATAGTCCAGCATGACCTTAACAAGTTCACCCGAGTATCATCACCAGCAAATTGCAAATATGTATATTGTCGGTGAAAGTTGTAAACTTGACTAAGCCATCACTCATCACACTGCACAACTCAAGCTTTTTAGAGAAAGTTGCAGCATTAACCAGTGGAAACAAGCAAGCAAGGGGGCACACTGAGCTGTGTAGAAACTGCCTACATAAAACACATGCCCTGCCTAGATTAAATTTGTCGCTTGCTACTCTTCTGCCTAGCAGAGGAAGATTGATCACAGTCCGCACACTTAACCCTTTTCATTCCCTTTGAAATACATAAACACACACAGAGGATGTTCCCTGAAAAATCCAAGTATCTACTTTAAGATGAGTGGATATACAGCTCGGTCAATAAAGCATACATAGGGCTCACATCATCTCCAAAGACAGTAAGATATTGCATCAATCAGAAACAACAGATGATGGTCATTTCCCAGTTGCACACCAAAACATTCTTAAGAACAAAAGCAGCAATGAGACTGAAAATTGGGAATATAAGCAATTGACTCCAACCTTCTTGACAAAATACTCAAAACGAGCATCATCAGCATCAATTATTGAATCTGCATCAAAACGCTCATATATCTGCAAAAACAGCAAGGAAAAAACTAAGAGAATGAAAAATATTCATCGTCGATGAGGTGCTTAAATGTATGTAAACAGGAGATAAATAATTCACTATGGCATTAGAAGGAACAGGGTGAATGCACTTGACACTTGACAGTCAGAGCTTCTGCCTTCCTTGGCAAACAGATGAAGAAAAATTAAGAAAACATGACATGGTAGGTATCTTTTGATAGACCGATGACAATATGTTTACATGAGGAAGGGGAATAATACCGAGAAAGGCCCACGAACTAGAAAAACCCACGGCCAAAGCCTGGTGGTTCACTGAGCTGGCAGTAGTTTGTCATTTTAAAGAGTTTGTTAATTGAAGGAGTCTGATGAGAATTAGTTAATCCCTCATATATAGTGTCAGGAGAGGAGGTTAGGATGTGGTTTAGATCCTCAAATCCCTGGCATATCCTTCCATTGCATTTACTCCCTTTCAATACAATATTTTCCTCCTCTTCATCCTCTAATATTTTCATAAAATTCTGTGATTTTGTGTTCAGTAGGTGATCAGTTTAAAGCTCTATCATCTTTTTTAATACATCATAGTCAGCAGTCTTACTCTTGCAGATGAACTCCATGCTTCCTCCATTTCTCATTGACACACTGTTTTAACCGCTAGGACAACAGTGCTTGGGTTCAGTTGCCAGCTAATTCTATGCACCAAGATAGATGTAGATAGCAAAGGATAAATGTTTTCCATGCCATGATCATATTGAGATGTGTGTTCAAGCCAAGCTTTGTACATTATTATAATCTTCCACTTCACTCCTATAATCTTTCTCCCCCTAAAGCTCATTCTGCCATGATTCTTGTGAGATTTATTAAGTGGAATGGATTCGCAGTATAACATAATTGACTGGCGAAAAGTCTTACATCAATATGATCTAGTGAGCCCACAGACTGATCAAAAGCCTTAGCTTATCAGCTCATCACAATGGTGAGGGACAATTTTTATATGTTTTGGTAGCTACAAAATAAAACATAAGGAGAAAAACCAATATCACAAGTTATATTATCTTAAAAAATTAAAAAAAAAATCAAGGTCAATTTATCATTCAGCATTTCTTGTATGCAAATATGCTTAGGGGTATAAATAAGCTGAGTCGGCTCAGCTCGACTCATTCATTAAATTAAACAAGCTGGTCTCAAACCTTATTATTAGACAAGCCAGTCTGAAACCTTATTATTAGGCTCATTTACTAAATGAGCTGAGCTTCAGCAGAGGTAAGTTCTCCACATCTGTTTGTGAGCAAGCTTGTTTACAGGATCATTTAGAAGCTTGATTGAAGCTCATTTAAACGCTCAACTCATTTAGATACTTATTAGAGTTTATATTTTGGTACCACGTTATATATGAGTAGTGTTTATGTATTCATTTACGATAATTAGTTTCAAACTAAATATTGTATTAAACTTCAATTAATCAAATAAGATGAAACTTTGAATAATAGTTTTAGATTCAATAAAAACCTTTTTGCAAATAAAAATCGAGTCAATAATCAAGTTCAACTCATTTCTATTACTAGAGCCAACTCGTGAGCTAGATCGGCTCGTTTAACCAAACACCAATATTTAGGCTCATCTAGTAAATGAGCCAAGCTTAAAGAAGGGTTCAACTCAACTTGGCTCAAATACAATCTGGTTATAAAATATAGCCAACCCATAACACTAATATATATGATAGTAATTCCATGAGGAACAAATCCAAGAAAAAAGTAGCTAAAAAACACATTCACGTGTTAATATTTTCCCCAAAGCGAATTAGCTTCATATCATAATAGGACACACACAAGAGGAGGGGAGAAAACAAAAAAAGAAAAAAAAAGGAAAGCAAATGGAAATAGGCACCAACATTATAAAAAAATAAAAAAGTAAAAAATCATTCAGAAAACAAAACCAAGACAGCAACTACAAACCTGCCTCACTCGTAATACCACTTTTGGCAAGACCCCCTTATATTCACAGGACAATTTCAGCTGCCAAAGAATGAATGCGCCAAATAAGAACAGGAAAAATGCTCATGATTCCATAAATATATAATGCCAATCAATGCAAACACTAAGAATATCATGATCATACCTTCCCTTCGAAGTTGGTACAATGATGATTGAACAGAGCATTCATATCTGTACAAAGCAGTTACATTTGATAAATTTATTAGCGCTATAAACCAAAGCACAAAGCATGTATAACAACATTGTCAGACTGACAATGCTAGTCTCAAAGACAAGCCAATAACTTAGGAAAATAATCATCCTTTCCGCATAAGTCTTATGATTATATCTTACCAAGTTCTAAGGAAAGAATACCTAAAAATCATAATCTTTTCAAGGAACCCAGAAAATTGTTGTGAAGCAGATGCATAGGGAAAGCCTAGTTCTACGTGAAAGGATAATAATCAAACAGAAGCATAAGGTTCAACAGATAAACAATCCAATACCTGGATTCAGGTATGAACTTAAAATTATTGACTGCCGGTAGAACTTTGCATGTCCATCAAGGTACCTAGAAATCAAAGACAGTTCCGTTAGATAACGTAGTCTGTTTGGGTTGGGAAACTTATCTAATCTGAAATAATAATATGAGTGTATGAATTTGATAGACATAAATTTGTATATATGGTTCAAGGAATAATATTGTTTGATAACTTAATTGAACTGAAATGAAGAAGATGATGTTTATATTATTAGATAATATATAGCAAAACAAACAAGTTGAAGTCTATATTATTAAATAATACATAGATGGTATGGATTCCCAAATCGGCTAGTAAAATACTGCATTATAAAAAGTTTGATGCTTCTTTTCTTTGTGTGTGTTTGCGTGTGGAAGAGAGAGACAACGCAAACATGTCGCAGAAGTACAATTAATAAATGTACAAAAAAGAAAACCTACCACTGCCTAATACGCATGATATCAGTCCCATGTTGCTTTGAAGGTAAGTGATTTAAATGTTCAACAACCGTGTTGACATGAGACCAGTTCTGCACATTTTCCCTCATGTCATATTGTTTTAATTTTTAGGAAAATAAAAAGACACATGAATAATTCCTAACTGTTCTGTAGATAAATTATAACACCTAATGGTACCTGCATTGCAATTACATCAGCATGGTCCACTATCAGTATCTGCTCAAATAAGCAAATTCCACTCCATTAGTTAACCGCATTCTTAAATAATTAAGTGAGAAAGACCAAGTACTCAAGACCACATCAAAGAAGTAACCTCTATAGAAGAAAGATAATCAACATCCTTCTCCTTGTTTACCACAGCATCTCCTATTTTCTGCGGGAAAACAAAATATCAACTGTAAGGTGCATCATTGAAGGAAGGCATAACCTCAACTTGTTCAGAAAAGCAAGTGAAAAAAAAAGGTAAATATTTGTACATGTATATTTTAAATTGCAGCACATACATAGGGGATCTCACAACAGCCTATGAGTACTCAAGTATTTGACCCGTTTTTGCTTTTCGCAACATTGTATCAAAATAACACTATGAACTCTCCACAGACCAAAACGTTTGAACATAAAACAAGAGAAGTCAGCATCAACCCATGGGCGAAGTCACATAAGATGTACACAGCCTATGGAAGTAGTTTTCTTTTATAGAAAATTCAGCAGCTGAGAATGATTAAGAAAAAATAATAATAATAATAATAATAATAACCCGATGCTAAAATGTAAAACAATATAAAAACTGTCTTCTTTGTTAGTCATCTGTTTCACCTAGAATGGGAACTGGAAGCATGAAAGCCTGCTTAATCACATACGGTGGAAGAGAGGGGTTGGGTGTGACTAGCAGAATTAACTACCATAATGTACACATCATGAACAAAATTTTCTAGGTTAATACAAGAGATGGCAATTGGGTCGAACGGGTCGGCTTATCAAGTTGTAGCGGGTCAGGTTGTTTACAAATTGGGTTGTTTGCGAGTCATTTTTTCTTTACTCCTTGATTGTTGGTGCGGGTCATTGCAGATCCAGGCCAGTTCAAATTCAGGTTGAGCTAGCTCAGATTCGGGTTAGATCGAGCTAGATTGGGTTTGGGTCATTTTGGATTTGAGTGGTTTTGGGTTATTAATGGGTCATTTCGGCTTAATTTGATTATTTGAGTCTAGTCCCTTTAGCTTAATAAGAAGATTCAGGTTGAGCTAATCATTTTGGGTTCGGGTCAAACCATGTTAATTTAACAACACTAGAGGGGTTCAAATAGTGTTATTCTAATTCAGGTTATTTCATGTTTGAGTAAATTCAGATCAAATGTGTTAATTGTTATGTTACTATGAAGGAAAGAGTGGTAAATTTAAAATATGATTGAAGAATAAAGATATCTGACATAAAAGTAATAAAACATATGTAAAACTTATAAAAAATTATATTTTTAATAACTTTAAATAAATAATAAAACATTTGTGTAATTAATATTATTATTATTATTATTATCTTCATAATAATGAGTTAACATAAAATTTGGTCTTATTGGGTCAGGTTGATATTAGGCCGGGTTACTATCAGGTTAAGTAGCTGTCGGATCGAGTTGCTATCAAGTTAATGCTTGTAGTTGAGTCGGGTTATATCTAATTTCTAGTTGGCTTGAGTTGCAGGTTGGGTTGGGTTTGGGTTGCTTATTATTTGGTCCACATCAAGCCAGGATTAGATTGGGTCGGATTGATAAGTTTTTTGGATTTTACCAGGTTCCAATTCGGCTGAAATGAGTTAGGTCAGTTTTTGCAGCTCTAATTGATACAAGTAATATTTAAGAAGGAAAAGAACAAACAAAATTGTAGAAGTATGCTTACAGTAACTATGCCCAAAGGAGAAGCAACAATCATATCTGAGGAATAAAAGTCGCTATACAACTTCAAGCTCTTCCTGTAAGACAATGTTGCATTTTCACATTAGTAATATCCAAATAATCAGACAAAGTCACTATGCAATAAGAAATTTTTCAATAGTGATTAAAATAATATAAAATTAATTAAAATAATGATAGCAATAATAACAGCAGTAATAATGCTAATAAGAAAAATATTAATTATGACATTAATAATAATAAAATATTAATAATAACAACTCATTAAAAATTTTAATTCATATCGATCAGAACAAAATCAGCCCAGGAGAACAAGGTCTAAGTAGATCCAAACTATGCAAGAACGATATCATTTGATTCTGAATGTAGTATCAAAGCTATCACCAGATTATGTTATATTACAAAAATCAATCACTTTATCCAAAAGGTATATTATTTCCAAACCATACTTCATCAATACTCCCCGTTAGACATGTCCAAACAAAATCCAATATTTTTATTAACCAAACATCCTTAGGAGCACAGAAACAAAATGAGACAATGGAACTATAACAAAACTGCTGACGACGAATTGTGATTTTGATGTATCTCCAATCTGCGTGCAGTGAAGCAAGAGAAATCAGCTGTTAAAGGCTTGGAGCCCTTGTTGCTGCTGTGGTGTATTATTTGTGGCAAGAGAGGAATTACTTCCATGGAATAAAATATTGGTTCCGATATGCAATACCAGGCAATATTCATTGATTTTTAGGTCTGCTGAAGCATGAAACAGCCAAAACATGACGGATTTCACACTTCTATAAGTGAAATAGTGTATATTGGTCATATTTTCCAATATATCAACATAACCTAAAATTATCAACAAAAATATGTTTGCCTCCCTCTATCCTAGCCTTAGCGGTTAGTTTTCTCACTATTTTTAACGTTAAATATTAATATTTATCATGAAAAAGTAAGTAAATACCATTAGTCAAGTAATATATAAATTAATTTTTCTAATACAAATCTAAGAGTTAGACTGATGGATAATAAGTTACCAATTGTTGCAGTTTTAATTTATTGTAAATGTGTATAAATGCGACATAGTAATAATTTATTATCAATAACTTTAATATTATAGAAAATCAATTAACAAATGTAATGTTATTAGGACAATTTATCATATAATGAGTCATTTAATCTCTTTAAATATAATATAGAACACTAATTTATTGAATAATTATATTTAAATGATCCATAAATAAGAATTAGAGCACATTGTGAAATAAATATGAAAAATTGCGTCACTACAATAATGACGGTATGACCACAATTTAATTACATGCATTCTTCCATGTCCCCTGACCTGCTCATACACCAATTAGTTAGGGGTTCAGCTACTTTTAGAAACCTTGTTCTTTTTGTAGATAAGCTTTGAGTTGGTTGATGTTCTGCATTCTTTTGGGATTACATTTTCCTGTTCTCCCCCCTCTGCATATGGAAGTAATAACATCTTTACTTAGCTAAAAACTACTGATAACTTAACAAGGAAAGCCCATCCACAGCCCTTGCAACTTTAGACTAAAGCTAAACAACAGGGTGAAGTTATCCCACTAAAAGTTTCAAAATCAAGAACATGATTATCAAAATTTCTAGCATGTGCGCTAGAACAACTCATCAATGCCACACGCTGATTATTTTTAGTTTGTCAATAACTTGTGATCAAAAGGCTATCAACTCATAGTCAATGCCAGTGCCACCCATTGATACAGCCTAATTTTTCTAATATAGTCAAATGATGAGCATGTGAATTTTTGGTGGCAAAATACCCACAAAACTTGGATGTTAAAAGGTGAAACAATAAAATAAAAAAAAACTCTGGAATCGCAAGATTTTAGAAGATCGCATACAGAAAGCAGTCTCCACAGCTTAAGTAGAACGATAGCTTCATATCAGAGTGACTTGCAGAAGAATATGTGCAGAAGGCCGTCCCCACAGTTTAAATTGAATAATCAGTTCCATGTCTTACTGGAGACGAGGATCTTTGTATTAAACCATCATTTCAAATATTAAAAATATGAGAAGCAATGCATCGCATTAATCCATCAAAGAGAAGCATACCTTGTAAACTTTATCCCAACCATAAAGTGGTCGTTGTTATTAGCTCCAAAAAGAGCATCGAAATCTGATGGCTTTGATGTCTTCTTTGGAGGCTCAATCATGTCCTTGTTTTCTTCAATTTCAACTCCAAATTCATCAAAGAACCGATCCTTATACTCAATGTTGACCTGAACATAAGATAAAAGCAGATAACTCGGCATGATATCATATTCCCAACTTCTTTTTCTCTATATAGTAGACAAATTAGCAACAACCAATCAACTATTAATAATTCGTTCATAATAATGCGACAAACCTAAATAATTCTAGCCTAGTATTCTTACAAGACCCCAGTATAAGATCTCTCTTGCTTTCTTCTTTTAAGAGAGGAAAAAAAAACAAAGGCCTCTATCTTTCCCTTTTCTAAATGAATATAGGGAAAACATCTGAGTCCCCTTAAAAACAAAGGCCTCTAATTCCTTAATGCATGATAATTTGCAAGTTTAAATGACAAAACCAGCTCAACTATCCCAACATTATCGGCAATTCAAATCCAAATAGTAGAAAAAAACAATTTTACAAACTCAAGTAATTGGAGAAAAAATGGTTCACATCTTATGCATCTTTCTACATTTGAGGTCAGATTGACTATGTAAAGCTGCACCTAACTATCAATGGCAAATCCTACTGAAAAACAACAACCACATAATAGCTGTTACATATATAGACAGCCGAATAACTAAGCAACTCACTGGTGACACACATGATCATATGGAACGATTTTCTATCAGTCTGTACACTGCAGAGAAATGAGAACAAAAGCAGACTGGGTGCCTCTACATCAAATAGTATCTCCTAATGTGTGGCAATACTCCCTCTGTCCTCTTTGGTTTGTTTGTTATCCGTTTGTGGGATAAACCAACATGTTTGCAGGCTTCAAACTATTCCCTCATATGACTAAATAATCAAATAATTAACAGGTCAATGGTATGTTATCAAATCAGCATAAATAGGAAAAATAAGATCTTATCTTGAATAATAATAGTAGCAACCATGATCATAAAATCACAATACATTTTATCAAATAATTTTTTTTCCAGATCAAATAAGTAAAAATCAGACCAAGAGAACAGACCTAAATATTTTCTCAAGAGTATAAATTAGTGGGGGTTATTTTGGGATACCGTAGAAAAAAGCTATATTGACATACACTCGTACTCATTTTTATCTCTATTTTTTCACTAATTTCTGCTTATCAATGCCAAGCTAAGCTGGAAATAGTAGAGTGGGGGACGTCACCAAAACATACAAAGCTAAGAAACATAGGACAGATGAGCATACAAAAAAACATGTTACCTTGTTCCCAGAAGGCGTCAATTGTATTAGCCTCTTAACAATACGAAGTGCAATGCTCGCCAGGGGCAACAGAATCAAAACCTAGCAGATGCAACTAGAAGTGAGAAACAGCCAAATAGAACATTTATATTCAGGACTAAAGATAATTACAGTAAAACTATAATAATCTTAAAAATGAAAAAGGGCAATGCAGATGACAGCTTCTGGCACAGATCATTGCATGAGACTGTCACAAACATACCCAAGCACAAACACAAACACAAACTAATATCTTGAAGGACTTCTTAAGTAGAATACTATCACAAAAGTTACACAACCATGCTTACAAGTACAAGGACTTCACCAAATTTCATTGAAATCCACGTGATAGACAAACATACAACATGAAACCCATGGACACCAAAACACATTACAAGGAAATGGAGAACCTAACAGTTTATGCAACTTGAAATAAACTACTTCCATTTTCACGACTTGAATTGTATACGCGTCTAGTTGCTCATTCCTTACTCCTTAATATTTCTGTATGTGCTACATGCCTACAGGCAAGACCACTTTTTATAGATCTTCCAAGGAGCCATAGAGTGCCCATGCAGTGTGTGCCATGCCACATATTCTCACATCACACAGTGCCAAACAATGCAACAAGGAAAAGCCTAAAAGTGTAAAGTTCAGGCAAAATATGTCAAAAACATAAAACCACAAAAACGGGGGAATTCAGCATGTGGCACATACCAACTCATATCCATCTGCTCGTGTTTTTTTCTTCAGCTGGATAAAGGCAACTTCTGACTACAGTGCACAGATCATTACATCAAAGACCACCCTTTCACCCTCCTAATATTTACCCAGATGATTCTCTTGAATTACCTACAGATCCCTTTAAACTGGTATCAATTTACCAGTTACACTTATAGCAAAAAGACTTAATTTAGGAAATGTTTGTCAATTATAAATGGAACAGAGGGAAAGAAATGAGTTTTTCTTTCAGCTCATGATCTAATGACAATATAACAATATAAGTGGCATAGGTTGGCTTTCAATACAGCAAGCATCAGATTGGCAAACACAGTCTATACTTCAATTGAAAAAAAGTTAATTGAGAAAATACTAGGGCTTACATTCAAACAAAAATTGAAACAGAAATATAGGATGAATGTATCAAGCTAACATATTCCATAGCACAATGCAAACCAGAAGCATAGAACACAGGAGCATCAAAGATTACCTTTGGGCGAGTGAACCCATGATCAAGGAAATTATCATTTGTCAGAACCTCTTCATTTGCAGTTTCTTGGCGTCTGGCCAATTTTGCATCATTCTTTTTGACAAGATTGCCAATTTTGAAGACATGATTTAGCTAAAAAGGGAATGAAAGAATCTATTAAAATAAAATAAAAATGATAACCAAGAAAACCAACAAACATGCATAAGATATTCCAAAACAATAGACAATGACTACAAACCGAGTGCATAAGATATGCATCCATGATACAATTGTCTTCATTAGAGCCTTTCAGATAAAATGCCCTCTTGTTGTGGTGTAGTATATCTTTGTAGCTGTTGCCTACAAAGTTGAACCCACAAATAGTCATTTATAAAATAAAAATTAAAAAAAAAAGGAAATCAAAGAATGAAGTATAATGTAAAAAGAAAAAAATGAGTTCACTTTGGCCTAGGGTTCAAAATGGATATTTATGTTTTAAAAATAAGCATCAAATCCAATAGTTATGACCAAATAAGATCCCCAATTCAGTATGGCATAGTAGCCCTTATTCACCCGAAACAACATCAAAGAGACACAGGAATATAATAATCTAGCCATGAGATCTAAGCCTAGTTGAATAAGGTTCAATCCCCCCCCCCAACCACCCGGGGAAAATGCATTATTATACTCCATGAGGACCAAAACCTAAGGGCACTTGCATATCAAATAACAATAACGATAGAAGCAAAAATAATAAGACAACTGACTGAATCACAAATAGCTAAATATAGGACAATAAGTCTCTGTTGTATCTATTATTACTTCATTTTAGCTAATGTGACCCATTACTTCATGAAAACAGAACTAATCCAGCCTCTAGTTTTTATCACAATCACAATACAGTAAAAATCAAACAATTTTTTTAAAAAAAGATAAGGTGCATGTTAAAAAATTCAATAGACATTATTTCATTTCATTTCACCAAACACCAACCAAGGCATATGAAGAAAAACAGTAGGCCTCGCATTGATCAAATATTTTGCTTGTAGAGAAATAATCTGTTGCAAAGAAAACAATGTGGCAGGACAAGAATCCTCAGCAAACTTTGTGACTCAATGCATCTAGAAACACAACAAAGGAGAAAGCAAAAACAATTAACCATTAAAATACAAGAGATCATGCTAACTTCCTACTGAAGACACGCTCATCACAGCTCCCAGCATAAATCTAAACCCATAAAATGAACTCATAAACATTAAAAATCAAATAGCTGGCAGATGGAGAAACACAGTAAACAAGGGACACAAAGTGCACATCCACTCCCCCTACTTTTCCACTGTCTAGAGGAAAAAGGAGATACATGAAATTTATACTTCACCATGAGTATCGGAGTTATGTTGGCAAATATCATCACTTTCAATGATTGGTACCCAAGATTAATGCAAGGAAGAGAAAATGAAAACTCAAAAAGGGTAGAGAAGTCGCATCTTTATCCCAACCCTAATTTGGTAAACGTCATAAGTTCAGTTCAATCCCCAACCAGTACTACTTTTTGCATATTCCTCTAAAATGACTCAAAAAGGGTTAAGAAGTCGCATCTTTATCCCAACCCTAACTTGGTAAACATCATAAGTTCAGTTCAATCCCCAACCAGTACTACTTTTTGCATATTCCTCTAAAATGACTATGAATATAGAACCGCAGTTCGGTGCCTGCTTTCCTATCTCCATATAGAATGGCAACTGCTTCAGGCCATGACAACAAATAGAAATAGTGAGCAAATTAACAAAGAACAAATGTGATAATCAGATTCACTTACAAAGGGAGAAGAACAATGCCTGCTTAGACGAATGAAAATCCTGGCCTCCTGATGTCTTATAAATATCCAACCAATGTTTATATAAGCATACTTTGAGCCCACTAATGGTACCCACATTTGCATCCTGGACAATCAAATATAGCAGTATCAAGATACGCCAGTATATGAGGGCATCAAGGGTAAGCTCCATCTAGAAGACGAATCAAAATATGAAGGCATAAGTCTGTACTATATTGATCTAAGAATTAACAACCAATTGCATAACTAATCCAGAAATTAGGGGATCTTGCTCCTGGTTTGTGAAAGCATTAAACAGCAAGCAGCTTCTCCCTTCACATTATTTTATATATGTACGGAAGAAGTAACCAAAGTTTTCCTCTGGACACCTAAAATGTTAATATTGGTTGTTTATCATTTCCCAGCATGTACTTGCACTGTTATGCATATTTACAAACAAGAAAAAAACCATAGATACTTCTCTCTCACTCCATTTTAATCCGCATCCATCAATACCACCCTATCCAATCCCTTCTGCTCTTCCCTTTTTAAGTTGGCCAATAGGCATCTTTTTCAGTTTCTTTTTTCAGATACCATCCGGTCATTAACAAACACATGGAACAAGCAATACATGAACTATAGGATTGCCAAAAAAAACAGTTCTACAAGTGAGGTCCCTATACTTTAACTCTTCTTAAATACTGTCCTTCAGATGCTTAACGAAATCATTAAGATAGATAGAATCGTCCAAGAAAATCAATGGGACAGCATAACAAATGTGTGAAGCAAAAACATGTTATGATGCATCGTCCCTTACCAACTTTGAAAAACATACTCATTGATACTTTCAACACAAGTAGGCTTAGATGCAAGAAAATCAAGCATTTCCAGGTCTGCAAACCCATGCAGAGTTCATAAGGTCATTCAACACCGAAACAAACTCCAAAAATCTATCATCACTCCATTCAATAGAAACTGCTCTCAGATATGCTTAGGAAGGACTCAGGAGACAGGGAGGAATATTCTTCAAAATCTAAACAAGAATGTAAGAAAATCAACCTACGAAGATTCAATGCACATAAAGAGAGAATATATATATATATATATATACATATACATACATATATATAAGTTTTTGCAGTTCAACAAGAGGGGAAGTAGACGGCACAGAAGATACCTTCAAGCAACATGCTCCTGTCCCCATCCATTTGCCACTTGACATGCCAAACGCAGGCACCTCCCATTCGTACTTCCACTTGCATTTCGTTAGATTTTCAATGTCTTCTTTTGACAGTTTGCAACTGATATGTAGATTAAATGAACTGGAAATATAACATTGAAAGAGTGATTGAGAAAGAGAGGCTCGCATATAAAAAGACTATCACAAAAGAAAGATACAAAAAATACACACACCAAAATGAGCAAAAGATCAAACTAAGAGTAATTTGATTTTGCAAAATTCACCAATAAAGGAAATTAAGGCATAGTTTGCACAAATAACTTTAGAAATGTGGACTTTATCACTTTAAAAATCCTATAGTTATAAACTCTTTGTTAGGATGGACAATAAATATAAGAAATTTAAATAAAGAATTCACAAAATTTCTTGTTTGGATATTAGGTGGCAAATGGACCATGCAGATTGGATTAGTGTTAGATCATTTCAAAGAGGGTTACAGTTATAATCAGGTTTGCTATGAATTCAATACGGGTCAAGGTTGAGTCTATTTTGGGTTCAGGTAGTGCTTGTTCAAGTCAGAGCTAAGGCTAGGTGTTGCGTCAGGTGAACATCGAATCAAATCAAGTCTGACCCATTAGGTTTCTTCATGTCATCAAACTTTGGGTCAAGTCAGATCTGATTTGGGCCTAAAAAATTTGGGTTGGGCCAAGCAAAAACGAGTCAAAATTTATGTTGAAATTAGTTGTTATTAGTTTATTATTAAAAATAAGTTGAATTTTATGATTTATTATTAATGTTATAATTCTTATAATTACTATTATTATCATAAAATATCTAATAATAAAAAAAATATTAATATTAAAGTTATTATTATAAACATAATTATAATTAGTATTTTGAATTTTATGATAATTATAATTATCATATTAATTATAAAAATTGTTGTTATTATTATAATAAATAACAACTATTATTATTATCTTTAGAATTATAATAATAATTAATATTATTAGAATTTTAAATTTCATTATTTTAATTATAATAATGTATATTATACTTATAACTAAGGTAATTTTATATTTATAATTTTTAAGTTTATAATAGTAATAAAAATAATAGCAATTACTATGATCTAATCCAATCTAATTGGTGTTAATTTGATATAGAAATAAAACGAGGGGGGTATATATTTTAGTTTTTGTTTTTGTTGTATGGATTGAGTATATATTCTTTTCCACAAAATTTTATTAATAGTTTACTGATGTTTATGTACCAATTTTTATGAAGTAAAATATTAATATCTTTGTGGTCAAATTTGACTTTATTTTGGGGAAGATTCTAGATAGATTTGGATATGGGTTGGGTTCCGGACGGGTTCTTATTAGGTCTAACCATTTCAGGTTGGACTAGCTTGGATTGTAGGTTGTTTTAGGATTTGTGTCAAGGTATAGGTTAGGTTCTAGCCAAGTTCTAATTAGGGCGGGTCATTCTAGGTTGGGTCAGTTCAGGTGTGGTCATTATCAGGTTAGCTAACTCCAAGTTAGTTTTTAGGTTGAGATTGTGTTTAAATTTCACGTTAAAATCATATCCAGGTTCAGGTAATTTGGATCAAGTAAGTTTTGCTAGGTCTAGACATTAGTATATAGGGGAAATTTTAAAAGAGAATTTACAATATCTTATGAGTAAATGAAACAATGACTTTAGCTTTTAATTGGCTTTTAATAAATTGTTAGTCTCTCATTTAACCTTGCTTCTATCTTTATATTTTCACATTCAGGCAAGCACTAGCATCGTACAAAATAAAGTGTCGAGATCTATAGCCTTGAGACCAAATATAAAAGTCAAAGGAATTGAAATCCAAATAGCTTTCTCATGCCACAAGATCAATACAGATGATAACAAAACAAAAGAAAACAAAAATGAAATTTTCTAATGACAAATAGCCCATAACCTAACCAATTGACACTAGTGCCACAAACTCGATAATAATTGTTACTAAACCTTCAAAACAAGTCATCTTCCTTTTCGGTGCAAATAGGCAATAAAATTGCGGTCACAGTGTTGCCGTATCGTAGCGTTACGAATGATAAATTATGTGTCACAACGTGAAATTTTATTTTTATTTCACTATACACTATAATTATTATATATTGATCATTTGAATATAAATATTCAATAAACAGGTAGTTTATATTATATTAAAAGTATTTAAGTGAGTTATTATATGCTAAATTGTCCTAACAACCCTAAATTTACCTTGGAATAAAAAAATACATGTTATTTAGTTAGACATGTAAAGGTAATAAATAAAGATACTTTACTATTGTTCAATAGTAACTTGATTCAACATATATATAGTAAATGCATAAGAAAAAATTATCATGCATGCTTTTTTCAATAGATTTAAGAATTCTCAATAAATTGCCAATTTATAACCGATATTTTCCGATTTATCGGTGATACCGATTTACCGGCAATTTGTTGGCCGATAAATGTGAAATTTTAAATCCGTAGCGTATCAATAATTTCTTGCCACAGCTGACCCAAAAACCACTAAATAGCAGCCGCTACACTATAGCAGAATCGCTATTTAATTGGATGGGTGTGAGCTTTTTCAACAACTTAATCTTACTTGAATTTTTGAGAAACCATTCACATGCCAATTCTTTCTATTATCTTCCAACTCTTCTATTCAATTGAATTCTTCAAAAATCTCATCCATATCAGCTTTTCAGATAATACTTTTAAAATGAAAGAGCTACAGTCATTAAACTTTACTATTTTACTTTGCTATTGTCTTCTGTGCAATAGCAGCAGTTTGTATATGCAACTTAATTATAAAAAGAACATTAACAGCATCATGCTTAGGCTATCCATCTTGGACAATTCAAGTTTCCGTAACATACATACAAAGAGAGATGGAGAGACTTGACTCTTGAAGCAGATTGACATATACAATCAGATGAAAGAGAGATGGGGAGACCATCTCACACAAACACAATTACAATAATTGTCTATATACAAACAGATATCATCATAGATACACGAAAGAGTGAGTGAGTGTGTGTGTGTGTGAGAGAGAGAGAGAGAGATCAAAACCTAGTTGAATGAAGAGTAAAGGCACAAACAATTAAGGATGATGTCACAGCCACAGGTAGCACGTGCAGAAAGAGAGGGCATATAACTGTGTAGAGTTTTATTTAGTTATCAATTCATAACAATATAGAATCCCTTCTTGAAGGAGTTTGATAATACCCTACTGAATAAATTTTGCATGAAAAGAAATTTTCTCTAACAGTCCCTTGTAATTTCATGAATCTCTGTTTGAGTATCTAAACAAGGGATCTATGGTAGAGAATTATAGAAATTCTAATCAGAGTTCACCATCCAAACCACCCCTTAAGTGAATTCTCATCAAACCTTCTAGATGAGAATCTTGCAGTTTTCCCCACTTCTTTCTGGAGGGGATCCTGTCCTAGCAAGCATACTCATTTAACTCGTTACTGTTTGAAATCAGCATAGCCCATTTCAGTCGCACCAGAAACAAATATCATTTTCCAGAATGGCAAAAGTGTAAATTTAATCCCAAATCTTTTAGTGGAATCTAATATTCAAAGGCTCCAAAATCTCAGATACTGCTGGGTAGACTAGTGTGCCAGGCATCAGTAATGGAGCACAAAATGTGATAATTTCATGCATGTTCCTACCAAGCAAGACATTAACAGAACTTATGAGGTTAAGAAAAGAATCAACATCCCAGAAAAGAATATTTCAAGTTCCTGGTAAAACCACCTTGTAATTTGTGATGTACTAGCTAAAGATTTGGCATCTTCATTGCTTATTTCCTCATCCTCGTCAGAATTGGATAAATAAATATCTGCATCAGAGTTCTCATCATTTTTTAGGGTCTCGTCATCATTTTCACTATCAGATGCTGCAT
Source organism: Tamarix chinensis (assembly GCA_030549775.1). NCBI lineage: Eukaryota > Viridiplantae > Streptophyta > Magnoliopsida > Caryophyllales > Tamaricaceae > Tamarix > Tamarix chinensis. The sequence goes on along the minus strand of CM060179.1, from coordinate 6,192,043 downwards.
CAGTGCCAAAATCAAACATACAAAAAATATGGTCAACCATATAATTCAGTTCATATCCCAAATCCTTAATAAACATATATTTCTCATTGTCAACCCATACAAACTGGCCTATTAGACGCACGCTTTCATTTAAACAATTATTAATACTTTCAAGCACAAAACATGATTACATCTTCAACTGGATATGTGCACAACATTTACCTTCTGAATTATCTTCTTCATCAGACCCGTCAAATGATTTAGAGTTGTAATCACCATTTTCTTCTGAATCACCTACACTTTTGTCTCCCCTTTTTCTGTAAATAATAAGATCACGCCACAAACTAAAACTTGGTGAGTCCAAGCTTGCATTAAAATGATATAAATCACAAGTTCACAACAGAAACAAAAACAGAAAAGAGAAGAAAATAAATCCACATGAAAATTTTCTAATGGAATTTTCCTCCATAATTTTGCATTTCTGTATCTGAACTTTCTGCACCTGTACTTAATGCACAGAATTAGAACAAATTTTGCCTCACGAACCTACACCCATGAGTAATGTAAACTCTCCAGCCCAATCCTCAAAATTAAATGAACAAAAAAAAATGAGAAAAATATAAGCTCTAATCACTCTTCCCAGATGGAATTATTTTAGCATTCAATGACAAGACTCTACCATATGCTGGCCCCAAGAAAATCATTGTTTGGAAGCACTATCGGTGCTAACATGACAAAGTACCAACCATATATCTTATGATGAACTTGATTAAAAAGGTGGTATCACTTCCACTAAAATAAAATTGACTCGCTAATCAAATAACCAATATCATATTTTCTGAGACAGCAAAAGAAAGATCACCTTTTCCTATATGCATCCTGGAGTGAGCTGGTATCAGTTCTCAACTTCTTTAGTAAGGTGTCATGTGTTGATGGCTCTTTTTGAATGAGATTGTTCAGCTCTTCCTCTTCCAATGATGCTTCATCTATTTCATCATCTGAAGCTAAACTGTCTTGTTTCTCCTCGTATATATCCTCTAAATTTGACATATTCATAAATAATTTAGAGTGAATCAATGCATGCTTTTCTAAAATGTTGATCAATATTTTTTACTTGCCTGCAAACCGACTAAGGAAACTGTGAACATATGTGAACATTGTTCCGTACAGTAGTATTACTGTTAAATGTGTGCATATTAGCTAGTTAGTAGTATTAGTTAGGCATAAAAGTACACAGTAAAAGAGACTGCAAATCAATTTTAAAAAATCTGTACAATTCAACTTTTCATTCCTTTGTTTTTCTCCTTTTCTTCTTCCTCACATCACAGCCTCAATGGCTTTTTATATCAGCTAATCCAGCTGTTTTCACATGGAATCAGAACTCCAGGAACCTTAATCCTCCATTTTTCTTCTCTGATTCAAATACCAACATACTCGCCATGCCTGAGATAGCCATGCTGATTCCTCCCACTCAAGTTCAAGCTGCTCTGAGACTTCAAATGCCATGGTTGGAAATGCTAAAGCTCCTCCCTCAATCACTCATGTATACAATGATCCTTATTATCTCACCACTGGAGATCATCTCCGTATGCAGCTTCTCGTTACTCCCTTCAATGGAATGAATTTCTTGAATAGGAGCCACGGAGTGCACAGAGCTTTGAAGGCTATAAAAAAAATTAGGTTTTATCACTCGTGCTTGTGCTAAACAACCAGAGAATACTGGTGAGAATCATTTTTGGATTCATTGTGGTTATATAGTGTCATGTTGAATTACCAACACTAAGCAACCAACATTGCTGAGCATTTTGTTTATGCTTTCACTGCTAAACAATTGTGGGATGAAATTACTGAGAGATTTGGTGAATCAATGCACCATTCATTTTTCAAATAAACCGTAGTCTCAGCCTTCTAACACAAGATAATTTGTCAATTGCTGAGTATCATGGCAAGATTAAGAAACTTTGAGATGAAATTGAATTTGTTGATCCACTTCTTACATGCGAATGTGAAGTTGTCAAACAGAGCACCACTGCACCTGTTCACTGTTGAAAAGAATACTGGTAAGAGATGCTCGACACAAGCTGGTGCAATTTTTTCCAGGGCTCAATGACAGCTTTGAGAATGTACATAGCAACATCACTGCTATAGATCCTCTGCCTTTGGTTAACAAGGCATACCACATGCTCTAGCGAGTTGAAAAGCAAAGACGGGTACATAGTGGAGTTAGCTTTAATCAAAAAATTAATGCTATGGCTGTTGCTAAGTCTTCAAGGCATCCCACCACCCATTCTCAGACTGTTACTAAAACAAGGGACTCTAAGAGGGAGAAAGCATTGAAGAAATGCACCCATTGTCTTCAAAATGGACAGGTTGACCGGTGCTTCAAGCTAATAGAGTATCCTGACCGGTACAATAAGATAAAAGGCAAGAACTCCAGCAGCACAAGAAGTTAGCTGCTAAGCACCTAATTTCACTGACAGACATGAAGTGCTAAACAATCAACTGGAATCTACTTCAACCAACACACCAACGACTGTAGATCCTGCTATCATGAATGCAATTTCTCAAGAGGTAATGAAAACCATGACACAGGGAGAAAGTTCCGGTGCCACTGACAAAGCTTGTTCTTCATATATCAACTTTGCAGGTACAAACGCATTCACTTCTCATACTTTATCATCTACTGTTTGGGTCACAGACACAGGTGCTAGTAAACACACGTGTCATGATGCACGTCTCTTTGAATCCATTAGATTCCTATCTTCAACAATAGCAATCAATCTTCCTCATGGTACTAAAAAGCATGTTACACAAGCTGGTGACATAATACTGAACTCACATATTTTACAGCAAGATGTTCCTTTTATTCCCTCTTTGCAGCCCAATCTACTTAATGTGGGTAAGCTTCTTGATTCTTCTAAATAAGTTGCTTACTTCACTCCTTAATGCTTGTTTCAAGGCCTGGCGTCTAATGAAGTAGTAGCAATGAGCATTAGACAGCATGGCATTCACTTTATTCACTTTTTTAGCATCTAAGGCAGTACAAGTGACAGTCCCGTTCTTAGTCTTTCTCACTGTAATAATGCTGATAATTGTAAGCTTGACATATCTCTTGTTCATGCTAGACTAGATCACACCTCTTTGTTAAGGATGAAGCACCTTGCTACCTGTAATTGTGATGGGATTTCTAATTTGCCCTGTGATGTATGTGTTCTTGCTAAGCATCATAAAACTCCTTTTACCCGAAGCACTTCTATAGCACTTAATTGTTTTGATTTGATACATGTAGACTTGCAGGGTTCATATAAGACCCCTTCTATGTGTGGAGCTTCATATTTGTTTACATTTGTTGATGACCAGCCACAAAGTACTTGGACTATTCCTCTCAACAAGAAGTAGAAAGTTTCTTCCACAATAAAAATGTGATCGCGGTACTGGAGTGTTGCGAAAGATATTTTATATGCCGCGAGAATCGCGGCATGATTTCTTTGCGCAAAATCTGATAAATATTGCCTACCAAGACCAATATTCAGTTGTATGATGGAGACATAGTTTAACTGTGATGTAAAGTGTATGCAAAGTGATAATGGGAGTGAACTTATTAATCAAACTTGTGTTCAATTATTCCATCAAAAAGGCATAGTGCACCAAAGAGTAGTTCCACACACTCCTCAACAAAATGGTATAGTGGAAAGGAAGCATAGGCATTTGTTAGAGATGGCTAGGGCTATCCAACTTAATGCCCGACTCCCTAGCAGCTACCCAAATGATCAACCTATTACCTACTCCTGTCCTATCTTGAAAAACTCCCTTTGAGTTATCATACAAGAAGCAATGTTTGAAAAGACCTAGCAAGGCAAAGGCACAATCCTAGGTAAAGTGAGGCACCAATATTACAAGTTTAATATTGTTTTTGATCTTCCAAAAATATTCTCTACAAAATTATGTCTATTGGTATTCCCACAAACCTTTTTCCTCACTCTTTCTTTCCTAACATGAATTTAGTTATTGTATTTATGGAAATAAAGCCCCAAAATAGCTAATCAAAGTTTATTTCTCTACATTAAATGCATTTCTTTCCTTGCCCATTCAAAATGACGCCTATTGGTCTTTGTGACATTTTTTCCCTCCTCCCTTTCCTCCATTTTCTTCCCAATTGATTGCAGATTTTTTTAATAAAATTAAAACATAAAAGTAGCTAATTGCTAGTAAAGCTCCCTCAGAGCCTTACATGCCTAGTGAGCCTTGTCAATGTTGCCTCGCCTAGGATGAAAATAACCTCAAACCCTCGAACCTTTTCAAACACCACGCTCACTTAAAGGTCATTGGAAGTCTCTTAGTACATTCCAGCACTTTGCACAATTCCAAGCATAGTCGAAGCCATGCATGCATCTTGTTTGGTTTCCCGCATGATCAAAAGGCCTACAAAGTATTTGACCCTGAAACCAAACGGTCACTTGTAGTTGTATCAAGAAATGTTATATTCTAAAAAAACATTTTACTCTACAAATCTCAGTGTTGTCCCATCTCATTCTACCACACATTCTCTTCCACTTGTCAATCCTAACACCTATCGTCCATCAACTACTTATCCTTTTTCAGATTCACCTATACTTTCCCTGCATCTTAATGTGAACATAACCTTCCTACGCCTTCACCTTTACTCTGTTCACCTCCACATTTTCTTCCATTACACCCACTATCATCTCCATACTCTAGTGCTTCACATAATTCTCCACCTAATTTACAAAGGTCTACAATACCACCGGTACCCATACAAATTTCTACTAGAGCACGCCAACTTCCTACTACACTGCTGGATTTTCATTGTTTTTATCTTCCTTCACATATCATCCTCTTACTTGCTCCATAGTTGATTCTCAACCCAAGCTTCTTTCTTCTGAATATTCAGCCTCATTAGTTATTGTTTCATCTTTCCATGAAACTCATACTTATGAGCATGCCAAGCTACTCAAAAATTATCGTCTTCTATAAGCACATCTTCACCCCTACTCAAAAATACCTTCTATGTATGTCTGCTTAATAGCGGGCAATGTGGACCACTTCTTTTTGATGTCTCTGGATCTCAACTCTCTACCTTATATCCCTCGGACTCTTTGTCTTTGACTCTTTTTTACTTGCACCCTATGTTTAGTACTAGACTAGTACTACATGGTACATCTTTTCCAAAAAAAAAAGTATTGCTCTCCCCAATTTCCACATTCATTGCGGAATATTTTCAATGCAATCAAAACTATAAATAGGATTTCTCTTTTCCATAAAAAAATGTTTACCCCTCTCCCCTAAGTCCCTGTGTGATTTCATGTTGTCTACTCCTCTCCTCGAAGTCCTTGTGTGATTTTCTGCTGAAAGGGATGCCCCTCTGCGTCTTAGGCGCGCCTATGCTGCCTTACATGCGCCTCATTGACCTCGCCTCACCTAGCACTAGAGAAGCCCCCCGCCTTGCGCCTTAGGCACACTTTTTCAAACACTGGCTCAAATTGGGTTTTTTAAGTAAAGTTCAAGCCAAATGGCACGGTGGAGAGGCACAAAGCACCTATGGTGGCTAAAGGTTAAGATGAAGTTAAGACAAAAATTACAAGCATACTTTTTCCTTTGTGGCTAAGTTAGTTACTATTTGGGTTGTCATTGCTCTTGCCACAACAAATACATGGCCTTTACACCTACTAAACATCAACAATGCTTTTTTCGCATGGATTTCTTGATGAGGAAGTTTATATGCTCCCACCTAAAGGCTACACTAAAGCTCACTCAGGTCAGGTTTGCAAACTTTGTCACTCCCTGTATGGTTTAGAGGCGACTTCTAGATAATGGAATGTTGAGCTTACAAAGTATCTTAAAAGTCTTGGTTTCCTTTGGGCCAAACATGACTACTCTTTATTTGTCAAGCGGGATGATGATGATATTAGCATTACTTTGGTCAATGTTAATGACCTACCACTTACTGGCACATGCTTTGCCCACATTACCACCACTAAAGAAGTTGTTGACAAGGCTTTCACAATTAAAGACTAAGCTTAATGAGCTTTTTTTTGCCCAATATTCTTATAGCACTTTCTTAAACCAATTAAAATACATCCTAGATGTAATTCAAGCTTCCAAGATGACTGATTGCATGCCCAAAGCATTTCCCCTTCCTCATGGTCATAAGTTGTCTTTTGATGATGGAGCGCTATCAGATGATCCAGAATCTTATATGTGTCTCATTAGGTATTTATCATAACTCAACATGAGCCAGTCAGACATTGCTTATGGTGTTCAACACCTTAGCCAGTTCTTGCAAACTCCCCATGCTCCACATATGCAGGCAGATTAGACTTTGAATTATCTACTTACAGTGAGGCAGATTGGAGGCATGTGCATTCAATTGCCATTCCTTACTTGGCTATAGTGCATTCCTTGGTTATACTTTGGTTTCATGGAAGACTTAGAAGTAGAAGACTGTTTCAAAATCATCAGCTAAAGCTTAGTATCACAGTATGTCTGCTACTTCTAGTTAGGTTGTCTGCTTTTCTGAGATTCTGGATGATCTTGACATATCTAAATGCTACCCCGTTACCAATTCCTTTACTTTGTGATAATAAGGCAGCTCAGCATATTGCAGCTAACCCTGCATATCGACATTGACTGCCATTTTTTTTGTGATATGGTCGAGTCCAATTTTATTTGTACATCCCATGTGAAGTACAGCATGCAGCTCGCAGACCTCATGATCAACACTCAAGGTGCACAGAAGCATCCTTTTTTGAGGTCCAAGCTCGGTCTTGTTGATGATCCTCCAAGTTGAGCTTGAAGGGGGGGGGGATGTGAACATTGTTCCATGTACTGTTAGATGTGCACATGTTAGCAAGTTGCATTAGCATAAAGTTGTTAATCGGTTAAACCCGTTGACTGATTAGCTAGTCATATAAGAACACACTTAAAAATTCTGTGCGATTCAATTTTACACATCAATAAAACAAACTTTTCATTCCTCTGTTTCTCTCCTTTTCTTTGTTCCCAAATCGCAGCCTACATGGCTGTTTATATCAGCTAATCCGGCTGTTTCACAGAAGCTTAGTTGAACAAATCTAATTAACAACTCTCATAGCTCAAGAAAAACTAATTAACAGATGCATCAGGTAATTGGTTCAAAATTTTCATGCTCCGTGTAATGAAGAAACAATAGAATAGATATCGCACACCTGAGGAACTCGTTGAAGGGCTATCAGCAACCTCCTCTTGTCTCTTCTTAACATTGTATTTGCTAACGCTGCACCTTCCTAGCGTCTTGGGCCTCTTCAAACCTACCCAAAAAAGTTAATTTCAATGTTCATACAATACTCCAACTCCGGTGGTCCAAAGGTTTCGTTCATTCGTCAATGATACGGATATGATCAGCCCAAATAGATGAAAGTTGCCAAAATCAATACCTCTTTTTTCGCCCAGTCCTTTGGCCATTGCGTACTGCTTTCAAGAACAGTCTACAAATAGTAGCACAACAGTTAAACTTTCACCACACGGACTTCTACTTAGCTCGTAAATGGAATCAATTAAATAAAAAAGGCTCTTTGTGAGGTTTAGGATCGGCCAAAGTTCGTCATCCAATGGACATAAACATTATATTGAATTAATTAAGTGAGATAAGACGAACCTTTTCTCTGTCGTCTGTAAATAAACCTGTGCAGCAAATTGAAAGGAGAGAGACTGCCGAACAACCAGAATGCGAGGGTTCAGACAGAGAAAGAGGGAGGCCGAGCACGAGAAAGAAAGACCGAGCTGGGAGGAAAAGGCGGCAAAAGGATGAGAGGAAAGCCAGGCTAGGTTTACCAAGTTGAAATAATTGCAGAATTTACCTGGTTGAAGGAGATAGACGCTAAAATAAGATGCAGGTAGGATTAGGAGTTTAGGACTATAGGTATAGGAGCCGGATAAACGGCCGTAGGTCATGGGGTTATTTTAGTCTTTTGATTTTTCCTCAATAATCCCCGAGGTTCCCCCTCCGTTTCATTTTTAAGTATAAATATATTTCTAACATCTTCATCATTAATTGATGAGATAAAGAATACAGGGTGGAACGAAATATAATATTTGATTTTCTATAAATTTTCTTAATATAACTCATATGTTGAAACAATATTTATAAAAAAAAAATAACAAAGTATACAACACATAATAAAATATCACTGGTTATAGTTCTTTAATAAATGAATTAAAATCCAACTATTACAAGTTTTACGACTATAAAATGTATTCCCTCACAATTGAGATGATTTAAGAGTTAATGTCACAGGTCCTATCAAATATTATTAAATCAACAACGTCTAAGGAAAAAATCATGACATTAATAAATTAATTATATTTTATATTATATCTAAGCCATAGAACGAATTACTTTATCTGTTATATGGAAATTATAAAATAGTTGACAATAGCAATAATATGTAAAGATGTCCATACCTCCAAGATCATTGAATACAAATAGTAATTATTCTTTAACTCCAATAATAATTACACAACTCATATTGAGTCACAATATATAATAATATTAAAAGAAGGTATGTAGTAAGTCTTAGTAACCCACTCTAAACCCCCCTAGAATTCATTATCAAAATCACAACAAATAATTAGTTGTAATATATGAAAACGACGACTTTACGAATCATATATAAATTCATTATCATATCTCTTTTCTAAATATTCTATTTCGTAAAAATATAAGAGAGCACGATAAGAAACAAATTGATAATAATCCTACTATAATGTTATGTTAGACACACCCATTTTTTTCAAAGTTTTTATCCATGGTGTGGCCATCACATATATATTCTAATTTTTATCTCTCTAACAACAAAAAGTTTTTCATGAATTTTTCTATGAAAAAGTTTTGCAAAAATTGCAAGATATTTTTTTATTTCTTATTATTTGAAAATATTTATTCTTTCATCTTTTAAAATATGATTTTATCATGTTACTATTTTAATCAAATATGATACTACTTTACTTAGTATTATCGTATTGTCTTTATAAGAAAAAAATTTATTCAGACTTATTTTATAATGAATTATACATTATCAGCACTTTCTATTCACTGTGGTATTTAAATGATTCAAAATCAACTTTCATACTACAGATCAAAAAAATTTATTTTGATAATTTTCACACTTTTTTTAGAACTAATGAATGTCGGATTAAAATTTCACTTACATCTTTCATTAAAATATAGTCAAGCATTTAATGCATAGATAATAAAAGAAAAAAAAATATGAGGGTAAATATAGAAATTAAGTTTTAACCTTTTTAAAATGACTTTTTTTAATACAAAATTTGGATAATATAATGACTTATCTTTTAATATGGATGTAGTAATTACAAATACAGTTTGATAATAATAAATGACATAAAATTCTCATTTTCGGAATCCCACAAAAATGATAGAAGCCAAAGATAATATTTAATACAAATTCTTATTAGCAAAATAAATCAAATACAAACCTTATTTTTAGGCTTGTTTATTAAAAAAGTCGAGCTCGAACCAATAAAGATTCGGCTCGTTTGTTCGCGAGCCGACTCATTTATAAACTCAATTCTTTTTTTAATAGATTGAGTTTGTATAGAATTTGCATAATAAACGAGCCAAATAGTTAAATAAGTCTTTTAATAAATTGAATAATTAAACAAATTGATTTAATTTATTTAAATTTCAACCGAGTTAATTTTATTTCTTATTATTTGAAAATATTTATTCTTTCATCTTTTAAAACATGATTTTATCATGTTACTATTTTAATCAAATATCTATTTTAATCAAATAATGATACAACTTTACTAGTATTATCATATTGTCTTTATAATATTAAAATTATTTAGACTTATTTTATAACGAATTATACATTATCAACACTTTATATTCACTATAGTATTTAAATAATTCAAAATCAAATTTCATACTACAGATCAAAAAAAGTTATTTTAATAATTTTCACACTTTTTTTAGAACTAATGAATGTCGGATTAAAATTTCACCTACACCTTTCTTTAAACTACAGTAAAACATTTAATGCATAGATAATAAAAGAAAACAACATGAGGGTAAAAATAGAAATTAAGTTTTAACCTTTTTAAAATGACTTTTTTTATACAAATTTGGATAATATAATGACTTATCTTTTAATATGGATGTAGTAATTACAAATACAGTTTGATAATAATAAATGACATAAATTTCTCATTTTCGGAATCCCACAAAAATGATAGAAGCCAAAGATAACATTTAATACAAATTCTTATTAGCAAAATAAATCAAATACAAACCTTATTTGTAGGCTTGTTTATTAAAAAAGTCGAGCTCGAACCAATAAAGATTCGGCTCGTTTGTTCGCGAGCCGACTCATTTATAAACTCAATTCTTTTTTTAATAGATTGAGTTTGTATAGAATTTGCATAATAAACGAGTCAAATAGTTAAATAAGTCTTTTAATAAATTGAATAATTAAACAAATTGATTTAATTTATTTAACTTTCAACCGAGTTAATTTTATTTCTTATTATTTGAAAATATTTATTCTTTCATCTTTTAAAACATGATTTTATCATGTTACTATTTTAATCAAATATCTATTTTAATCAAATAATGATACAACTTTACTAGTATTATCATATTGTCTTTATTATATTAAAATTATTTAGACTTATTTTATAACGAATTATACATTATCAACACTTTATATTCACTATAGTATTTAAATAATTCAAAATCAAATTTCATACTACAGATCAAAAAAAGTTATTTTGATAATTTTCACACTTTTTTTAGAACTAATGAATGTCGGATTAAAATTTCACCTACACCTTTCTTTAAACTATAGTAAAACATTTAATGCATAGATAATAAAAGAAAACAACATGAGGGTAAAAATAGAAATTAAGTTTTAACCTTTTTAAAATGACTTTTTTTATACAAATTTGGATAATATAATGACTTATCTTTTAATATGGATGTAGTAATTACAAATACAGTTTGATAATAATAAATGACATAAATTTCTCATTTTCGGAATCCCACAAAAATGATAGAAGCCAAAGATAACATTTAATACAAATTCTTATTAGCAAAATAAATCAAATACAAACCTTATTTGTAGGCTTGTTTATTAAAAAAGTCGAGCTCGAACCAATAAAGATTCGGCTCGTTTGTTCGCGAGCCGACTCATTTATAAACTCAATTCTTTTTTTAATAGATTGAGTTTGTATAGAATTTGCATAATAAACGAGTCAAATAGTTAAATAAGTCTTTTAATAAATTGAATAATTAAACAAATTGATTTAATTTATTTAACTTTCAACCGAGTTAATTTTATTTCTTATTATTTGAAAATATTTATTCTTTCATCTTTTAAAACATGATTTTATCATGTTACTATTTTAATCAAATATCTATTTTAATCAAATAATGATACAACTTTACTAGTATTATCATATTGTCTTTATAATATTAAAATTATTTAGACTTATTTTATAACGAATTATACATTATCAACACTTTATATTCACTATAGTATTTAAATAATTCAAAATCAAATTTCATACTATAGATCAAAAAAAGTTATTTTGATAATTTTCACACTTTTTTTAGAACTAATGAATGTCGGATTAAAATTTCACCTACACCTTTCTTTAAACTATAGTAAAACATTTAATGCATAGATAATAAAAGAAAACAACATGAGGGTAAAAATAGAAATTAAGTTTTAACCTTTTTAAAATGACTTTTTTTATACAAATTTGGATAATATAATGACTTATCTTTTAATATGGATGTAGTAATTACAAATACAGTTTGATAATAATAAATGACATAAATTTCTCATTTTCGGAATCCCACAAAAATGATAGAAGCCAAAGATAACATTTAATACAAATTCTTATTAGCAAAATAAATCAAATACAAACCTTATTTGTAGGCTTGTTTATTAAAAAAGTCGAGCTCGAACCAATAAAAATTCGGCTCGTTTGTTCGCGAGCCGACTCATTTATAAACTCAGTTCTTTTTTTAATAGACTGGGTTTGTATAAAATTTATATAATAAATTAGTCAAATAGTTAAATAAGTCTTTAAATAAAATTGAATATTTAAATGAATTGATTTAATTTATTTAACTTTCAACCGAGTTAAATACTTACACGAACCGAGTTACGAATCAAATCATGATAAACGAGTCAGTTTGATTTATTAATTTTTTTTATAAAAAACTTAAATAAATCAGCTCGCGAACCTTATCAAATCGAACTTGGGCCAGACTTGATTGACTTGTTTCAAACTCAAGCCGTATTCGGAAGGTATTCGACCCGATTCAGCTCGTTAACAAGCAATAGCCCTAATCTACAACAAGGTGCATCTCCAGACACCTAGTTTTAGAGAAAGAGGAACAAGATGCGGGTTAGGGTTAGGGGTTGAGATGGGTGCTCCATTGCTGCAAGCCTTCAAATAAAAGAAAGGTGAATTAATCAAGGGCAACATCAGGTCAGAATCAGTCATATGTTACACTATGTTACAAAATATTTACAGGAGTTTTTATTTACAAGAGAACAAAACTTCATAATTAAAGTCCTGCAAAGCATATGTTATGCTTCTTGTTGCCACAGTTGAGATCAACCCAACTATTCTATATTACAGCCAATTTTTTTAGGTCAATGCTCAACTACTTCTCACTTTTTCCATCTCCCAGCCATATATACATTAATTAACACCACCTCCCCAAACACTAATTTATTGACGTTGATCCAGACAATGTCCTTCAAACTCTAGGTTCCACCAACACAACTCCATTTCTCACTTCTTGACTTCATACTTAATACACATTTGGTTCTTCAAACAGATCACATGAGGAAGAACCGTCGATCAGAACCATAGAGGCTTCAGCAATTTTGCAGAGATGAAAGCCACTGCTCCATGAGATTCTTGCCTTCTGCAGATTCATTCATAAAATGGGATAGGTGTCATCTCAAATATCAGCAAAAGGAAAAACAGATGCATTAAGGTAGCTAAGTCAAGATTACACATGTTACAGGCAGAACACAAGGAAATGTTTTCCCACCAGTACTCGCCCAAGTGATAACAATCTACCAAGATGTACATCATTAAAAACGCTGAATTAGACTTCAACATGCCTGGATTTCACACACTTATCCATTCTTACGAATCAGAGACAGGAAAACAATATGGCAACGAGGAGATAGAGGAAGCCTCACTCAGTTTAGAAAGGAAGCAATCACCATCCACACTGGTGGTATGCACTACCTACAAGTTCCACTGCATCCATTCGAGTTAGGATACATTCTCCTGGGCCCCTGACACACATCTACAATCCTGAGGTCATTAGTTTTGTGTTTACATTGCCCACCAAGAACACTATTTTTCAATCCTGTCAACACCACTATTGTTCAAAAAACACCATCAAACATTCATGTTGAGGTCCTTCTTCAGGACCAACAATTTTCAATGTCTGACAACTATCCATGCCCAAACATGAACACAGATGAAGGCATCCAAGGCCAAGAAAAATATTGAATCCTTTAAAAGACACCCAATTCAAAACAGCAACCGTAGGCGTGATTAGATAAAGCAAATGGCGTTTCAAAAGTTAATTCAACGTCTGGTCCAACCAGATATTGCCATAAACCGCCCAAGGTCAACTAATGAACTTCCTCTCAGGCTAGACAGCTCATTAGAAATAATGAAATTAAGACTAAGGTATAGGAATTACAACTATTTTTCTGGTAGAACATTATGTAGCATAATGTAAGAGAATCTATTTCCCAAAAGAATCTTGATTAGCCTTTTATCCCCTCTCTTCTCTCCCTTCCTTTTTTTGCAGGGTTTTCTTGCTGTAACAGCCGAAGCAGGGGCACAGGTGGGACTGAGCTTAATGAATGAGAAGCAAAATAATTACCCTATAAGAAAATGCAATTTAATATAATTACTCACCAATGGATGAGCAAAATAAGCATACAGGTTTTGAGTTCTGGAGATGTATGAGGCTGACTAAAGATAGAGAAGCACCATAGGTATGAGGCAATAATTACCCAATAACAAAACGCAATTCATATATTGACCGTGTCATAGTAGTAAAAGGTAATTCAAAACATAAGAGATCTGATTTGCAATTAATAATCAAAGAAATGATCATGTGACGACTCTGTACAACCAAGTTCATTCTTTCAATAGACAACAACAGTGGTTGGAAGCCAAGGCATCACAAAAACCAGGTAAACCAATCGTATCTAAAGACTTTTTCTAAAACTGGGAGCTAATAGACAGAGAGGGGGGGGGGTACTCTATTGTCATAGCCTATAGACATCTAGGAAGAATAGCAACGACAACTTCTATCCACTGCACTTCCATCGATTTCCATCTTACCTAACATCATTGTTACTGACGAATAAGTTAAAATGGCTAGCCCAAACTTAACTAAGCCATCAAAGAGCTGACATCCTATGAAATTAGATACAGAAAATATATAAAACCATAGAAGGCCAAAAGAGAGCAGAAAATCAAAACACATCCCCAATGTTGGATATCTTTTTAGCAGAAGCGACCGCTTTGGAGACTCAAACTAGTACAAATTTGCACTTGGCAGATGAAAGCCATACTTAGCAATAGGCTTTATTAATAAAAAAGATAAAAGTAGATAAATATCACCAGAAGAAAGATGTCATTTTCAGAAATAGTGCGCTCACTGAAATACAAAAGCCAGTTGGTCCACGAAAAAACTTTAAGCATCACATTCTAACGAATGCAAATTTAATGGATGACAGGCCATATAGTCAGCAGAATTAATGTCCCAACTACTAAACCATATCTTCCACCACAAATCTAGCCAATAGTGTAATAATTTCAAAGCTATAAAACTTACTAAAACAACTTACATCATAAATCAATTAAATCAACCAATCAATCATATTATAAATAATCGACAGCACCTTCATCAAATCAAACACCATAAGAAAGTTACGAAAAAAGAACATCCCAGAATCGTACTCACCAGTGAAGTGCTCGTTAGTGATGGTTTGGATGGCAGTCAAGAGCTGATTATTTGCTCCCTCCGTTCCACCTCTCCGATTATTTCTATAACAAGGAACCAACACAGCAAAGCTATCATCAGTCTCATCATCACTCAAAAAATCAGACCCATGAGGTTCTAACCATCCAATCGACCAATCTGAATCGTCTGATTCAGAACCAGATAAGCACACACCATCTGATGGCACCACAACCACATCATACTCCCTGTCAATCCTCCTGTCCTCCCTGTTCTGCCATTTTTTCTTCTTAATCCTCCTGGGTGAGGCAGAAGAGGAGGAAGAAACGAATTTTGTACCTTCAACTGGAGGAAATTTCACAGAATCCGATTCTCTAACTCCAATCCCACCACCATCATAGAAGGGATTGCGTGAGGGCTCGTGTGGGAAGTTTCCATCTTTTTGTTTCTCACCAAAAATCCAGCACTGGAAATGACGAAGCGCCATTTTTGAAGCAAGAGTCCGGGTATTTTGTGAGATTGCAGAGAAGTTGGGCTAAGAGGAAATTTTCCCAGCAGGAAGGAAAACAAAAATTATAGAGTTTAATGAATCTGGACAATACGAGCAATAAATATCAAATGAAACATCCTCCCTAGCCCACAACCATTTTCTCCATACTTAGAAAAAGAAAATCAAACAAGTTCATCTTGCAGCAAAAATTTCAGGGACGCAATCAAAGCTGAAACATAGTAAATATTGCTTGCAAGTAAGCACTAGAATCGGAAATGTAAAGCTTCACTTCATTGATTGAAATAATCAAGATTCAATAAATAAATAAATAAAGGAAATCCACAACAGAGTTAGATTTAATTTTGACAAACAAAGAAAAGAACCTACTGGAGACGTATATAAATTAGAAAAACAATCGACATAAAAAAAAAACCAAAATCAACTTCTCAACTCAAAAAGAATTTTCCATTTTCAGTAACTTTTTGCCAAATATCAAACCGAACATCAGCAGAGAAAGTTACCCGGATAGGCAAAATGAAAGCAATACCAACCAGCCCACAGATTACTAAATTGTAATCGTAATGATTCAACAATTTCAAAATTCAAAACATCTACAAGGTTGTTTAAAGTCTTAAACCTTGAGATATCAAACACGCCCAAAAAATGAACGATTTAAAAGAATTTCTTCGACCGGCGAGCTTTCGCTCAAAGCCCAGATTCTCAGTTAATTTAATTCGTGTGAACAACACCAACAGAAAATCTAAGTTTTCTTCTGCCGGAATACATAGTATTTCAAAACCCTAATCGTGAAATCACAATCCCTCACCTCGCCTCGCTCCCTCGCCCTCTGTCTCTGCGCTTCTGAGCGAGAGAAATCAACTGACAAGTCGTCGGGATGTGGGACGGAGTGTACTTTATAAACTGCTTATCCTACTCAAATCCCTTTCGATAATCCTCTCTTATTTGGACGCAACGGATTTATCCAATGAGGATCGGACGGCTGATGAATGTAGTTGCGCAACAAATGCGGAACCAGAGATTATTCAAATCATGAAATAAAATAAAAGGAAAAGGAAAAGAGAAAAGAGATAACGTATTGATCGAAAGAAAAAACAGTCGTTGGATCTAAGAAATCGATCGTTTCGATACCGTCCAAATTTGATGACGTGGGTCCAATCATTTGCGTGTCTATGCTGGCTTAAAGAAAAGGGTTAAATTTGTTACACGACGGAACCTACCAAGGTCAGCTGCGGCATATCGGCTCTTCTAATATTATCACCGGAGAGATTATCCCCTGATGACACCATTATGATTCCTTGATTCCCTCGTTCCGTAAAACTATAGACTTCTAGTTGTAGGGATGAGATGAGGATGATCACTTTCTGTGGGCTTGTAATTATCCTTTCTTGGAGTAAATTCTAACGATTATCATGTAAAAATACATAGCCTTTGGTTGATAAGAATTGATCAAGTTGTAAGATCAATATGTTGGGGTGTCAAAAAGAGTAAGAAATGATTTATTTTCTTATAAGGAAAACAGCAGTTTATATAAGACTTTGACCTCTAATAATTAAGTATTTTTTACTATTGTTTTTTGAAAACTATACAAAATATAAGAAAATTATTTTCTAAATATGTTAAAATAGTTGACAATCGTAATTGATTGACAATAACTACGGATTATCCGCACTATACCAATGAGAAAAACTATTTATATTAATTAAATAAATGACAACAATATCATTCTTGACAGTATAAGCCACTAAGATAAAATATCACAACCTTAAATTTATTGTTGTGATAACATATCGTTTCAGTAAACTTTGTTGGAAGGAGCAGAATTAGGAAATATTATGTCATCATAAAATAATTCTAGTGATGAATCTATCTAGAAAGAAAAAAGTTCTCCTATAGATTTAATTTTTTTTAAAGAAATTGAGTGATGACAACAATCATCTCTATTTATTCAATAATAGTCGCTATTTCGATGTAAAAAATACTACATGAAAAAAATCCTCCAATTTTTATTTACGATCGATGAGGACCCATTAAAGATGACATTTGTCATTATAACGAGTCTCAAATGCTAACCATTGATTTTTTAGCAAACTGTTTGTCGGTGATACAAAAGGCTTTAGCATAATTAGTGTTTCCCCAAAAAAAACTCCATTATAAAAACCCTAATTAATTATTTTCTCCACGTATGTAATACCTTTAATCTTTATCTAATATTAATCCTAATTATTTTTTTAACATAATCCTAATACGAGATAATCAATAATTTTATCTTACCTAATTTCCTTAACCATAAATCTAATTCTAACCATAATCTAGATCATTTAAATTTTTACCTAACCCTAACCCTAAATGATTACTAAATTAATTTTGACCTCCTAATCTAAAAACTAAGCTTAACTCTAAATCTAATTCAAAAATTATTTTCTTTATTTTTCTATTTTTCTTTCCTATTTCTCCCCACCCCAATTGGTCCCTTCTTCTCATTCCCCTTCTACCCATGCAGATCGTCTCCCGCATGATCCACATCCCTTTCCTCCTTACCCTTCTCGGCCATGCACTACCACACTTGCACCTGCATCGGCCACCTAGTCCCTTCAACCTTACACCACCAACTTATCCATTTCTCTATCGCAAAACTAATTAATCCACGTCTTGTACCTCTCTCCCAACTTGTGTGAAAATGCCACCACTCCCCCAACCTCCAGTCTTTGGCATGCCTCATCTCCCTCCTCTTGTAAAAGCCTTATTCCCCATAGCCAAAACCTACCTTTACCTTCTGTCATGGCCATTTTCCTTCATCGTAGGCCATCGAACTCTTCCTCCTTCCTTCCTTCTCTTCCTTTCCTTGTCGTTGCCCAAAGCTCCATACCAACCTAACAATAGCTATATCTTTCATTCTCATCCCCTAACCAGCGGCCATACCCACCAATCATAGAGTTTTGTTGAGGGCCTTGCCTACCAAATGGGTGTAAAGATTTGGTAGGAAGGGCAAGTTGAGACTGAGGGTATATTGGCCCTTATGAAATCATCACATAGTTAGCGATGCCATTTACCACTTGGCACTACCACCAAAGTTCGTCCGAGTTCATAACATCTTCCACATCTCACAGATGATGAAGTACATTGTAGATCCATCTCGTGTGATCAAATCCAATGAGATTGAGCTTAACGATTTGTTATGCTATGAGCAGATGCCCTTGCAAATTCTCAATACCAAGGTATGTCAAACCTAGACAAGTTTTTTTCTACTCGTGAAGATTATGTGGAGCCACCATGGAGTAGAAGAGGTAACTTGGGAAACAGAGAAGGGCATGCACGATATGCATCTCAAGCTCTTTAGCACAAGTGCATTAGATTTCAAGGTCTTCTCTCTTTTAAAGGGTTGGTACCTGGTAGAGTAGTGACAAATCCATTAGAAATAACCACCAAGATCACCTTCCCTCACATCCTTCTTCTCTTCTTCCTCAACCTCGGCCTTTGACTTTGGGGACAAAGCCTTTTTTAAGGGGGTACTAATGTAATACCCCAAATATTTTTCTAGTATTAATCCTAGTTATTTTATTTTATTTTAACTTAATCTTAATCTCAGATAATTGATAATTTTATCTTACCCAAATTCATTGGCCCTAAATCTAATCATAACCCTAATTCAGATCACTTATATTTTTACCTAACCCTAACCCCGAATTATTGGTAACTTAATTTTGGCATAATCCTAATCCCATAATCTAAAATTTAAACCTGACTCTAAACCTAACCCAATAATTATTTTCTTTCTTTTTCCCTTTTTATTTATTTTTTCTCCCTGTCACAATCGGTCCCTTCTCCTCCTTCCCCTTCCATCCATGCAAATATCTTCTTGCGGGGTTCACATTCCTTTACTCCTTACCCTTCCTGGCCAAGCACTGCTACACTTGCACCTACATTGTCCCTACACTAACCACCTACTCCCTACAACCCTACACCACTAACCCGTCCATTTCTCTATCATAGAACCAACCCGTGCCTTGTACCTCTCCCCCAACTCAAGTGAAAATTCTACCACTCCCTTGACCTCCAGTCTTTGGCATGACTCACCTCCCTCCTCCTATAAAAGCCTTCTTCCCCCTCTACATCGTCCTCTTTCACAAACCACAAGTCAAACCCCTCATTTACCTTCTGTCATGGCCATTTTCCCTCATTGTTGACAATCGAAACCTTCCTCCTTTCGTCATTATCTACCTTTCTCATTTCCTCGTTGTAACCTAAAGCTCCATACCAACCTAGCAACGACTATCCCTGTCATCCCATCCCCTAACCAACAACTACCAACACCACATCTCACATCCCACCACCGCCCATATCCACTGATCATTTCCCCTAACTTCGGCAACCAACACCACAACCCCCACCCCACCTATAGCCATCTCCATCGATCCCCCTTACTCTAGCAAAAACCACATATCACATCCCCCTTGTTGTATCCCCCACTAACTATTCATCTTCATACATGCATCTCACCTTATCATTCCCTTTTTTATAGCAACAGAAACAAGTGTCGTTGATTCCTCCATTTATGTGCATTATTTCCACGAAAGTTGTTCACTTGTTTTTTTCTCCACTTTTCCACTCTCCTTTGTCTTATATGTTTCCTTAGTTTATTTCATGAGTTATATTGTTGTATTTTTATTAACTTTTGGGTGTTGTTCCCGTGGTCTCAGAGGAGGCACCTTAGGATATATGTGCATATAGATCAGACACACTTTGGTGAGGATATATATCGTAACAAAGATTTTTGTGTGTAATGTGTGTTTTGTATGATATCTCATATTTTACATTATTATGATGACAATTTTATGTTGATATTTTCATGGCACGGTGATGTTGTATCAAATC
Organism: Tamarix chinensis; assembly: GCA_030549775.1. Taxonomy (NCBI): domain Eukaryota; kingdom Viridiplantae; phylum Streptophyta; class Magnoliopsida; order Caryophyllales; family Tamaricaceae; genus Tamarix; species Tamarix chinensis. Next base: position 6,171,641 of record CM060179.1, on the reverse strand, counting down.
TATGTAATGTGAGAATATGTGATAAACATAACCTTAAATGTTGTTGTTACGATAATCTTGCCTTATAACCCTAAGTATGCTCATATGACCTAGGGTATTTCAATATGGTTTTTATAGGTCTCTAATGATAATTAAAGATGTAGTAACTAGTATCATAATGATATAGTGGAAGTTGGAAACCATCCATATTGGGAACCATTAGTTTTTTTGTGAAAATCAGTGTTGACATTTTGGGAATGTGTATAAAATTAGATACTTGAATTTATTAAATAGTTATAAATATACTAAATACCTCGTGTGGAATATTTGGAGCGATTGTGAATGATTTAAGGTCAATAAATGAGAAAACGTCTAAGTGGGAATAATAACCTTAAATGTGAGTTCATTATCACGTGTATGAAATGTAATAGTTTGGACTTCAATTTAGGGTATTTTATTTGTATCGACATTTTGGGAATGTGTAGTTATATGAATATTGTGGGAAGATTTATGCTTAATCTGTGAAATTAGGATTTTATGGGAATTATGAATAGTAAATCTAATGATAGGTTATTATCGCATGTGTAAGACATTAAAGTTATGCCATAATTTTGGGTATACTATTAATAATAATATTTTAAGGATGGATATTGAAAATGGTGATAAAATGGGTACCAGATAGGAATTTATGGTTGGCTTATGAAAAATATGATTTATTAGAATGAATGTGGCCTTTTATTTAGGGAAATGTGTTGGCATTTTGTGTTTCGTGTGTTTCAAATTATTATGTTTAGATATATTGTGTACCTTTCATGTCTACATATGTGTATGTATAAGGACCTTAAGAAATACCATCTTGAATAAGATAGTAATCATTTAAAGAGAAATGTTACATGAGATGGGGCTAAGGTGTTGTATGTCTATTCTATCAGACGATAGTAGTTGCTCATGTGTGTTTTTTTCTGGGAGGTGTTTCAAACCGTTTCACCAGTTTAAGAATAGCAATCATGTATGTTTTTCCCTGAGAAGTGTTAGGTCTGTTCCATCAGACGATAATAATGGCTTAGGTGCAACAGAAGTCTTTTAGATTGTTCCACCAGTTTAAGAATAGTGGGATCCCTAAACTCAATATATTAAAAATATGGATTGTAATTTTTCCTGTGGGTTCGGGGCCCCATCGGGGATTCCCCATTTGGGTTATGGTTCAGGTTCAAGGATTCTTAACTGGGATTTTTCGGGGATGAGGCGGGGGCAGGTTTGGGGATATATATATGTAATATATAAATAATTTTTTAATAAAATATAAATTAAAAGTATAATATAAAAATAAGGTTTGAGGGTCGGGGATAGGTTCGGGGATCGGGTATAGAGTCGGGTTTTGGGGATCGGGTCGGGTTTTAAGGTCGGAGAATAAATTGGGAATGGAAAATAGATTAGGGATCGGGTCGGGTATGGGGATTTGATCCCCGCAGGGATCGGGTCGGGGAATCCCCAATACGGGGATCTGGTCAGGTTCGGGGATTATTTTCCTTATCGGGTTCGGGGATGAGGATGGGATCCTTGACCCCGACCTGCCCCGTTTCCATCCCTAATTGCAATTGTAACTAATAATGGATTTTTGGAATTAGTATTATCTTACCTTATGTAACATGATTGCTTATGCTTCCATATGTTATATGTCATGTGTACCTGATTATGGCTATATTGTTATCTTACTCTATATGTAACGTATTGATTATCCTTTTCACGGGTGCTACTTATTCCCACGAGTAGAATACCCAATTGATTTTGTGTAGGTCATTAAGAACCCACTAGATGATTATGTTTCTTATGACGCTCTGATTTGGATGGAGTGATTTTAGGGTTTGGGTGTAACACCCCAAAATTCACTACTTTTTTTTTGCAAGCGGAAGCAATTATAATAGAAATACTTAAAACCCGTGAATTCTGGAAATGTTACCGCCACATGATGAGTTCATATTTTGACACATTTTATACCCTTATAATCTTAGTTTTTGGTAGTTTATTTAACTAATATAGGGGAATAATTATTGTTTTATACTTAAGTGGTAAAAATTGTATAAATATTATTATTTGAGCTAAAATGATATAAATTAAGTAAATTTAGAGCAAAAGAATATTTATTAATTTTTATTTATTTATTTTGCAGGTTTTATTTAAAAAAAAAATAAAAAAAGATTTCGACCTTTGGACCAACGGCCAAAGGCCCGGAACAAGCAAACCAAACGAAGCCGAACAAGACTCAGCGCGAGACAAGCAAAACAAAAAAAAAGAAGCCGGGCGAGCAGGGGCCACGAGAAAAGTCAGCCAAGGGCTGACGTGTAAAGAGAGAGGAGCCGCCACACGAAAATAAAAGGAGGACGCAGAAGGCAGAGCCTTCCGAGGCTCTGTGGAACGAGAGGAAAAGGGCAAGAGAGCCTTCAGAGGCTAGAGGGCAGAATAGGCTGCCCCAGCCGTTAGACACTGTGCGCGTCACACGAAGGAGGCAGGGCACACGGACTTCGAAGCCTCAGCGCATGGAAGGAGCCGCAGCCGCACGTCAGCCGTCAGCGCCGAAAAAGGAGAAAATATTTGACACAGAAATCAAGGCACCGAGAGAGAAAAATTAGAGAATAAATTATATCGGTAGAATTTATTTCAGATAAAATTAATTTTTATCTGAATAAATTCTAAATCTTTTATCCAAAATTAATTCCGGTTATTTCTTTCTCTTATTTTTAATTTATATTTTAGATATATATTTCTGTGTAATTAATTCTTTAATTATGGCTGACTGATTATTTATTGTTAGGGAATAAATTGAAACCCTGGATTAGGATTTAAATTATAATTTTATTTTCTTTGTTTCGTGAGATTGTTTCTTGACTCTATGCTAATTGCTATCGTTTATATGTATGATTCTGTCAAGTATAGTTTATTTGGTGCATGCCTTGTTCTGGTTCCTCATAAGTGACAGTATGTAAGATTATTTGTCTGCTAGGTGGCCATCTAAATATACTAGAATTTATGTGTATAAATTGCAGCTAGGTTAGATAACAATTCACCTAATCGTTTTGTGATTCTAACCGAAGTGGTAAAACGTTTCGATACGTGTGGGTCAAGGAAAGGAAATACAACTAGACATGCTTTTTGTACTAGTATGGGTACTTAGATTGACAGCCTTCCACTTACACTTAATGCATTAAATCTAGTTAAATATAGGAGCCGCTTGTTGCTGCTATACTGCTAGTATTTAATAGGGTTAATATTGGCGCTTTGTCGTATTAATTTAATTAAGGGAAGTAATATAAGGTGTATAGACCTGCTTTTGGTGTGCAACTTGGTCGATCTCATTCTCACGATTAAAAGATGACTTAGAAATAAATATTATATTTTCAACCTAATCTAGTGGTGGATTTTTATTTCCCTAACATGTTTCTCATATCTGCGGTTTCCCATTATTTTCCATTATTTTCATTATTAGTTTATTTTATTATTTTATTATTATTTTGATAAACCCCCATTAGTATTTTTCTTATTTATTTATTTTAGGTTATTTAGTGTTTTTATTTTATTTATAGTTTAAGCTAGTTAGATAGAGGTGAGTCATCTCAATCCCCGGTTTAGAACGATACCCTTATTTACCAGTGCTACAATTGACAACAATAAGGTTTAAATTGCGTGCCGGCTACGGTCACACCACCACACTTAGTACTAGACCGGTTCTCTCCGACCGTTCCAGTACCAAGTGCTAAGGCTAAGGAAAAGATTTACATTAAATTCAAATCAACAGTTCATAAAAGAACTCGAAATATCATACCTTAAAATCAGAGTACGCATAAACGTTTATAAACGTAATAAAATAGAAATCAGAGTGCGAAATTAAAGAGGATAAATACTTCAATACAAAGAAATAATAGCAGGAAATAAAATTACATAAAGAATGAAATACGACCACAACTCTCTCGAACTTAAGCCAAACATGCTCAACACTCAGCCCCGACTGATGTCTCGCCCACCTGCACAAACCAGAAGGGCATACTACTCGTGGGAATGAGCAGCACCCATGAAAAGGGTGATCAGTACGCTACGTACTGAGTAAGGTAACCGAGCACTAAGGCTAACACGTAAGCTCATAAACCATGCATAAGAATAAAAGATCATAAACATGATAACATAATTCATGTGATCATCCAAGTAAATCCCCATCCTCCTTTTTCATCCTTTCTCCCACCTAAAATCATATCAACATCCTCACATGCATGTCTTACAGGGTCATACACAAATAATACACATGCCATACGAAACATACTTCAACTCCACGTCATATCATATACGGCATAATTAATAATCATAAACATAGAATGCATAGCATACGAGGCACACAATGCACATTAGCACATAAAAGGCCTTAGCACCCCTTACCTAAAACAACACCGGTCTTGGAGCACGTTCCTACGCCTCCTTAGAGCTTTGACCAAATAATAACCTTAACAAAATTCTAACTTTGCTAAAGACATAAAAATAATAGAGATATTATAAACCTTGATAATATAGGGTTAAAGATTTTACCCTAATGATAATAATGATACTAATATAATAATATCAAAATTAATAAAACTACTTTCAATGAGAATCTAAATAACAATAATAATAATAAAAATAATAATAACCATAATAACATTAATAACAATACTAATGGTAAAATATTTGCATTAATAATAATAATAATAATAATAATAATAATAATAATAATAATAATAAGCTTTAAAATTTAAAGTGGGGTTTCGACCCTACTTATAACTAATGACTTACCACTTATTTAATATTACTAATACAATTACTAACATATATAATAACATTAAAATAATAAAGATAATAATAATAATATTATCAATAGTTATAAGAACAATAGAAATAATAATACTAAAATAAATAAGTGTGAATGTCAATACAAAATTAGGGCATAAGATTTTCTAGAATAATTAATAAAATGATAATAATAATTATTCTAATAATTATAATATTAATAATAATAATAAGAAGAATGATAATAATCCCATAATAATTCAATTAATAACTTAAACTTCGAAACTAACAATAAAATTATTTTATTACCACTCTCCACCCTGCAAGTACAATTCAGCATAAATTTTACATCAAATAATAATAAAACATATTAAGAATATAAATATTAAGAATAATAATAATGGTATTTATATGCAAATAATTGAAATAAATTAAATTAAGGCTTATAATAATATGGAAAATGGTTGAGAGGGTCTAGGGTTCAACCTTAAGCTGGTGGGGATAGGCGGCACCGGCGGTGGTTCACGGCGGTGGCCGGAAAAATAGTAGAAAAAAGAGAAAGATGGATGTTGGGAAAAAGATAAGGAGAATTGAGGTGATATAAGAGGTGTTTATTGTTGCCTAGGTGGAGAGGGACAAAATGATGGTGGTGGTGCAGCCAAAGGTGGCGGCGCACGGCGGCGGACGGTGGTTTAAGGTTTCGGGGTCAAAATTCCGGCGAAACGAGCAACCAACTTTGTACGGTTATGGAGGCCCGTGCAAGAAGAATCGAAGGTTGAAAATAGTTTAGTTAACTAGAGGGAATTGCAGAGAAAAATTTAGTATGTGGCGATGGTGTTGGGGTTGACTAACGGCGGAGGAAGACGCGTCTGAAGTCGCGGTGGCGGAAGCCCTCGCCGAGGGTTTCGGGTGATAAAAATCTTCCAAATCTCCTATAATCCAGCTATTTATAGATTTTAGATGGTATAATAGGGTTTTGAAGCTCGACAGGGAGGTATTAAGTGCAAGAATTTGGGTGGTCGGTGGCAGTAAGTGATCAGGCATCGTTTGGTTTGCTTCGGGGTTTCGCGAGGCTAGGGAGAAGAGATGGGCGAGAGTTAATGTCGAATAATTATTCCAATTTATTCCTGGAGTTAAGAGGAAGACAAAGAGGCAAGAAACGGCTAGTATTATTCACCGTAACCGGAGATGCCATTGACGGGGTCGAAGCTTGCGTCGCAGCGACGGAGGAGGAAGGAGGAAGAAGGAAGAAGGGAGGGAGGCGGACCGGTCGGCCGGGGAAAGAAAATAAAAAGGGAGAACCGGGCCGGTTCGCGCGCGGTGAGGGCGTTTAAATGGAACGACGGGTTAAAGTGGAAAATAAGGCAAAACGCGGCGCGGCACGGGGCAGACGGAAGACATCGCACGGGCGCGGGCTGGGCCGTGCCGAAGAAAAGGAAGAGGAAAGGGAAACTGGGCCGCGAGCTGGCCCAGTTCGGCGAGAAGAAGAGGAAAAAGAAAAAGAAGAAAAAGAAAGAAAAAGAAAAGGAAAAAGGAAGAAAGAAAAAGAAAAAGGAAAAAATGAAAGGAGAAAAAAATAGATTATGACCAATTAAATTAATCTGAATATTTAGGATATTTAAAAATAATAATATTTAAATCCCTTTTTAGGCTAAATTAGGATTTTTAAAAGATTTTCCATAAATTCCATTTTAATTAGCAAAACACCCAAATTTTCTTCCATTAAATTATTAATAAAACTAATATTAATTTGGAACCATTTTCTCCTCCTTATTTTAAATAAAATAATTTATTTAAATAAATTCCCAAATTAAAATCTTTAATTAGCTCAAATACCCAAATTCCTCCTAATTAAAATACTTATAAATTTATTCTTGATTTACCCTAATTAATTTCCTTTTATTTTAAATAAAGTATTATACTTAATTAACTTTTATAATAAAACCTCATTTATATATACTATTTAAAATTAGAAATTTTCGGGGCATTTCATTGGGAATAGGAGAGTTGTGTTATTCAGTTATTGTTTTGACTTAGATACCCTTTTGGGATTTTTCCTAGGATATCTCCTTTATGTATTTCAATATTGTATTCAAAGTGAGCTTCCAAAACTCTTACTTATGTTTGTGAAAGTTTCCTCGCTTGATGTTTATTATGTTTCACGTTCTAAATTAACTTTCCTTGTAATTGATGTGAGAATAACTTGTAAGCAAGACTTATGTTAATTACAACGATAACATCCATTTATGTTTGCTCTACACTTCCACTTAACCTCAAATTTTTAGTTTTAAAATTTGAGGTGTTACAATGTATTCTCTCTTCTCACAACCAAGCCTTTGTTCCTCTGTTGTTGGTAACTATATACTACAACCCTGTCTAGTTTATGTATTTATTATCCTTGTGTTTTCGTGATTCCACCTTGCACAGACTGAGAGATGTTAGTCATCTTAGTATTTGATTTAGGTTAACTTAATTAACAAATCATTTTCTCAAATCTAAATGCCCGCGTTATAATAATAATAATAATAATAATAATAATAATAATAATAATAATAAAAGATGCCTTTTTTTTTTATAAGGCATGGTTCTTCATATGATATCTATATCTACAACTCACATTTTATAAGAGTGTTAGTAAAAAAGTGTAAAAGTATAGTCGTAAGTAATAGGGTCATGAATAAGCCGAGTTGGATAGTAAGTTAACTTGGTTTGGCTTATTTGTTAGTTAAATGAGTAAGATTCATATCTCATTTTAGACTTGTTTAGTAATCAAACAGAGCCTGAGTCTAGAAAAATTCATCATAACTCATTTATAATCTAGACTATTGAGTTTAACTCATTAAAAATTTGATTCGTCTCATTTGTTTAGTGCAACGAGTCATTTTTTAATATTGTTTTATACTTGTTTAATAAACTAGCTGATTTGTGGGAAGTTTGAATCGACTCATTTACAACTCTTAACATTACTAGTTTTTGTAATCTCACAAAGCATGGACCTTATATACGTGTATGTGTAATGAAATTAGAGAAGTCAAAATAAAATAAAAATCAATAAGAAGAGTTTGATATAGGAGAAATGAACTTATTTTCATTCATATTTATATATATACGTTTATATACATATATAATCCTCATGTCTATGACTCTATAATCACAAAATATGTTAAAATACATAAATATTAAAAAATATTAATGAGATGGGTTACTACCCAAATAATAATAGGACTTAATGGTGTACATTAATATATGCTAATTAGTAATAATAGAGATAGTTTACTGGCTACAATAATAGATAAGATATAACTTTCATATTTTTGTTAAGGTATTTATAATATAACTATAAGCACATGCGTGTGTGTGTGTTTCTAACTAGTGTTCATGGATAGTTGTTAACATTACTAAAATTAACATTTAATGTCCAAAATTAGCCATCTCAATTATTGTCAAATTTTCATCAATCATGTTGCACATTTTTTTAATTATTGTCTATACTTGGTATATTTTTTTATTGTGTATATTTGTTAAAACTTGTCTAATTTGGATCATTCAAAAAGATTAGGGCACTCAAACTATTTAAAACTATGGGATACTCAAGTATAAGGTCGTGGTTTTGGAATAGAAAAACATATCCCATAGGGTATAATTTTTTAAGTGTTTAGTAGGTACTGACTAATGTATTTGATCATTAAAATCATACCGTATGACAAGTTTATATGTGCTTGAGTTTGTTTCTTAGCTACCGGGTAAGAACCTTAGAAAAGATGACGTGTGTGTGAGAGTGAAAATATATATAATACATTTTTTTACTAAATGTTATTGGACATTGGTTAAAGCTTAATAAAGTATTTGTTGATGTAGATTATAATATATAAAAGGTTAATTATTTGAATATTTTAATAAGTATCATTATTAATTAATTATTATTAATTTAATTAATTATTTGTTAGGTAATTAAATTAAATACATAGCCATTATTTGCAATAAATAATGCAATAGCAAATAACTTTGTGACTTCAAATTTTGAGAATGCACATGCCTAAAGGAAAAAAAAAGTCATGTACTTTAAATGTGAAAAAACATGATGAAGAAAAAGGAACAAAAGATGGTAGTTTGGAGTTGAAATGAAGAGAAGCATTGTTCTTTATGCATTTTACACGAGATAGATATTGTGTGCCATGTTTGTCAAATAATTACCTACACTTATGTCAACTAGTGATACCGATGGCAAAAAGACGTGATTCTATATTATGTAAAGGGTTGTTGCAATAGTCGTGAGTAAGTCTATAAATACCCCATGGATGATTGTAAATCTTAAAAGCTAAAATTTTTCTTTCAGTCTTTCTAGTTCGCTCTCTATCTTCTATTCAAATATTTATAGTTAAATATTAGCATAAAGTTGAATTTGTTGAAGTCATATTAGATTATAGTGCTACTTTTGATAAAAATGAAAAGTCATTATATCACAGAAAACAATTGTGTACAACTTTAAGCATTGTGTGAAATAATAAATTTTTTTAAGGAAACATCGTGAATTTGGTTGGATTAGTTAAAATCAATTATAATCTTTATTTTTTGTGTTTTATTATTATTTCGACAAATAAAATACACCAATTATCATCATCATCATCATTATTTGTTAATAATAATTTATTTATTTTTAATATTATTTCTATGATATACTTCAAGCACTATTATCAAGAAAGTAAACTATAATCATCATACACTAATTATTTGTCATATTATTAAGGCTCTGCTTGGAAAAATAATAAATTGAAATAATTATCTATGTTAATGTGTCAACATAAACTTTAATATTTTATCATAATTTTAATGCAAAAAGGAACATCAACAATTGAAATAAAATAACATTATACAACTGATTTATTCAACAAAGTAAGTCTAATTTGCCATCATATTCATATTCTTAAAACATGGCTGACATTATATAATTTTCTCAAGTTATAACATGGGTTTTAAGTCGATGAATAAAAAATCAGATCAATCTAGTTTGTTCAACTGGTTAGTTTGGGTACTGAGGTGTTCATCATTATGGAATTATTTAGTTTTGAAATTAACTTACCAATCAAAAAACAAAATGGATCTATTGATCCGATACGCACTAATATTGTTGTTTCAATTATAGGAAGAAAAAGTTTAAGGGGTGAATGACTTGGTCTGACTTGATATGATCGGATTATATCGAATAACTTTTGAATAAAAGTAACTTTTGATCAAACTTTAGTCAGACAGATCAAATCGATTTAACTATATACTGAGAGGCTAGCCAAAACAATTTTTGGTTTGATTTTTAAAACAATTGTTTTGGTCAACATTTTAATACATTCAATCAATAAGTTAAGGGAATGCTCGTGGATTGTTTTAGCCACTAACAACTATTTTTTAATTATAATTTAAAAAATAATAAATTTAATAAGCTTGAAATTTAAGTATATTAAAAAAAATACAATAACTAACAATTACAATTAATCCAAATATACTCTAAAAACATATAAATTAATACATAAAGGAATTCATTAGGATGTCAGCACCTCGTTTCTCCTATTTTAATAAAGAAAATGGCCAATGCAAAGTTAATCACACAATTTCATATGAGTTTTTAATTTATTTGATCCACAATAGTGTCTCTATTTACTTTCGGTAACCAATATATAAAGTCTTTTATTATTTAGTACATGAAAGATATAGACGATGGAAGTATGAAATATATTAGTTTTAGATGCATCTTGAACCTTACTAGTTAGAGGATAGAAATGGTAGGGATAAATAATTGCTTGAGGAATTTTTTTACTTACGACATTATAAGCAATAATTCAATATTTGATGAGGAATAATTAAACTATTAAGGTTTTGCTTCAAATAGGGATAAAGGGACCCTAAAAAATGTAGGATAAATTAATTTCCTTGTCTTGTTTGTTGGGTACGAGTGGATTATATTATCAATGTAAAGATATTCTATTAGGTCAGGAAAAATAATCTTCCTTCTAGATGTCTGGGTAATAAAGCCCAAAAAATTACACCCTGCCCATTGTATCCTCACCGACGCCTATCTAATCTCTCATCATCCCACACTCCTTATCTCCTCCTCGATTCCTCTTCGCTCTCTCCTTATCTCACACTCCTTGACATTTGTCTCTCCTAGAAACTTCTTGTCAACGCCCGCCTCTCCTCGCCACCTATCTATCTTCTGCGTCTCCAGTGCCTCCTTTAACGTTGATTATTTCTTCACTATGCCTTTGGAAGAATAATGCTTCATTAGCCTTCTTTGTATTCTGTATGTTCTTCACTAGTAATGTACTCCCTTTTTTTTTTCCTATTCTTGCTATTGTGCTTATTGGAGCTTCTATTTGTTTAAATTAATTTTAATTACCAAACAGATATGTAGATTATTCTTTTATTTTCTTATTGCTCTAGTACTTGAAAACTACACTAGCCGGATAGTTAGGAGGTTAAAGCACTACTTTTCGAAGAGGATTGTAATATGTGCTTGGAGATCAGGAAGGACTATGTGTAGTGTTAACCTCATAGTCTATTGTTTCCTCTTTTAAAAAGCTCGCATTCGGCCACTATTAAGGAATCATTGTTGTTAAGCAGTGGTGGTCGCTATATTTCCATCATTATTCCCTTTTTTCTTTTAAAATATGTTTCAACAATTTTCCATCATTACTGTAACACCCCCAAATTTACTACTGAAAAATTTCGTTTAATATCAAAAGGCTTAGCGGAAGCAAAGGATAAAACCGTAAACTCGGGGGTATTACCGCCACACTTAGTACCAGACCGGTTCACTCCTACCGTTCCAGTACTAAGTGCTAAGGCTAAATCCGATCAACATTTAGTACGAAGTATCAAAAAAACGCAAGACGACATTTAACATAAATCCTTAATAAGAGGTAAGTCAAACAGAAGTTAGAATACGATTTGGGATTACAACATCAAAATATGTTTCTCAAAACAAGAACGTAATACATTATATAGCTAAACAAAAATAAATCCCGAAGGATCAATATCCGGATTGCCTACTCATTCAAGTCAAGGCTTCCACCCCAACACAGTATCCGATTTTAAACCTGCACAAGAGGTGTGCTCCCCACCATCGGTGGATCATCACAGGACCCATTCAACCAGTATAGTATCAGTACGGGTCCAATACTGAGTAAGTCTCGCTACCCTACCTTAGGAGAGATATCATCAAATGCATATTAAATCTGGGTACAGCACGTTGATACAATATCATACATATTCATAACCCACAGCATGAATCTTGCCATACACCCATAGTAACATATAAAACATATGTAACATCCCATTTAACATATAAGCGTGGTATAACCAAAATACAAAGTGGCTCATGCGCCTCAGGTAGGAATAATCCCTATTATTGAAACTCAATACGTGGCATACTCACGTAAGCAGCATGTAGTAATACAGATAATAAAAGCCGACCATGGTCCAATTAGACTTATTCTTTATTCTCATTAATAATATGTTCATTCCACACATATTCTTTAATAGTCTATGTGAGTGCGGGAACCCCACTATTATAGCCAGTGGACCGGATGTAAACACACAGGGCAGAACGCCTCTGACCACTATTCTTATCGGTGGACCGGACTGGCCCCGACTCACATGGTGTTTCGCTGTAAGTACTTAGTATTTTTCCCATTGATTAACTTATTTATTTGTGTCTGTCGAGCCGAAACCTCCATTATTATAGCCGGTGGACCGGAACGAATCGCACAGGGCAGAACGCCTCTGACCACTATTCTAGCCGGTGGACCGGAACGAAACACACAGGGCAGAACGCCTCTGACCGCTATTATAGCCGGTGGACCGGAACAAATCGCACAGGACCGGATCATGGGCTTGGCTCAACATCTTTCGCTTTACGTGATTAATGTCTTATCGATGTCTTATTAAATCACACATCACCCTTAACATGCATGCCAACAACGGATAATCATGCGTTACACAACATAACATGATATATAAAGCATCTAAGGCATACAAGTCACGTAACACATAGGGGCCTTAGCTACATCCTTACTAAACACTCATAAGTAGAGGTAAGTAGAGACTTAATTGGATCCGAAGCTAGCTAAGCGAGATAAGAGGGAGAGTGAGATCACTAGCTCGTAGATCCATGAGAAAGCTTTCCTAGATCCGATAGAAATCGAAAACTAAATTAGAAACTATCCTATCAATCAATAATTCACATATTCTAATTAAATAAACACAAACAACACAAATGATCTTTCTTAGAAAACGTGTCCCAAAACTTAGAACTTAAAAGCATAGCTTTATTAAGATTTAAGGTTAAAACTATATCAAAACGGATTAACACAAATATCACTTGGGACATTTCAACTTAACTTGGAAAGCCTGAGAAAGAATAATCAATCATAAGTTAATTTATCGAAAATAACTTATTTATTAGGTTTTACAACTAATTAGGTAACCCAACCATTTACATAGAACCAAATCCAAACCGATTAGGTTAAAACAGAATCTAAATGATTTAAAACCCAAAGATAGAATTCGATTAGATAAAATACACATAGCAAAATCAATTTTATAAAATCATCCCCGAAAATTAGGGTTTTTAATACTTAAACCACAAATCGGCCAAATCACTTTGATTACCTCAAATTGATAGTTTTAAAACACAATTAAACTAATTTTAGATAAATCTAGACAATCAATTTCAATAAAACGATCTTCCGATAAATCAATTCCAGATGATCAATTTTCAAAATTAGGGTTTTAAAGTCCACGACATAAACTCAGGTAATTCAAATCAATTAATTATAATTAAAGATATTAGAATACAATTAGGATCATTTCAACTACTTTTATAAATTTAATTTTAGCAAAACAACTATACAAATAACAATTTCATAATCTCACTTGAAATATAGGGTTTTAAGCCCGAAAATACGATTCGGTAAAATTTTATAAATTTAATCAAATTGAATGTTTAGAAATGCAATTAAACACATTTTATAATATATCAATTAATCAATTGATCAAAACCGATAACAGAAATATCCAATTTAGCACAATTAGGGTTTTTGAGCCCGAAACGTAAATCCGATCTGTTCTTACCAAAACATATCAATCGACGATTCGGAAATGTAATTAAACATATTCTAATGTAATTTATATAGTCAATTGAATAAAATAACCCGATTACCCAAATCAATTTGAAGGTCCGGGAGTTTTGACCTAAAAATCCAATTTCGATCAATTACGCACATTTTTCCCAAATCGACACTTCCAATATAAATTTAAATACATTTTAAACGATATTATAAAATCAATTGAGCGGGACGGCTCAATTATACGACCCAATTTCATTATACCCAAAATCTGACCTAGGAATCAAATTCCGATAAAACCTGCATAAATTTCTCAAATTGACGGTTCCAAAATGAAATTGGATACATTTTAAAATATATTGTATAATCAATTTATTAAAAATAGCTAAAATGGGCGAATCCGAAAAATTCGGGCATAACCCGGCCAAAAATCCAATTTTTTCCGAAATCTCAACATAACAATACAATTAACCTATCCAAATCATTCTTACAGCACATTTATACACAATCAAACAATCAATTTAGCTTTTTTACAAGCTAATTCACACTCAATTAATCAAATTAATATTAGGGTTTTCGAAAATTTATACCAAACGAAATTCAACGAATCGGGACAAGAGAAGGCGGGAGAAGCTTCGCCAGAGGTTGACCGGTGCTCGCCGACCATCACTCGAGCTCGCCGTGGCTGGACGGCGTCGTGGCCTGCGTGGCTCGTCGCTGCTGCGGTGCTGCTGCTCCTGCGCGGCTGTTGTGCTGCGGTGGTCGGTCGTGGTGGCGAGGGGCAGCAGGTTGGAGGTCGACGGCCGGCGAAGGAGGAGCAGGGAGGAGGAGTGGAGGAGCAAGGGAGGAGGTGAGGGAGGTCGGCTAGGGCTTCGGGCTGCAGAACAGGGAGCACAGGAAAGGGGTCGGGGTAGGGGAGAGAAGAGAGAAAGGAAAAGAAGGGGCGGGGCACCGGTCGGGAAGGGCTATTCTTTTTTTTTTTTACCAATACACATATAAAATAAAATACTAAAAGTTTAAAATTATTATTGGGAGATTTTATCTAAAATTCATTAAACGAAAATTATTTCGTAAGGTTCCAAAAGCTTAAAATTAATAAAAAGCTATATAAAGAATTTCGGAAATATTTTCGGAAAAACTTACCAACGTACGAAAAAATTTATATTATTTACGGAAATATATTATAAGACCTCGAAATAATATTTAAAAGCATAAAAGTAAATATTTAAATTAAATTCTAATAAACCGAGACTAATTTAAATAATTTCCGAAATCGATTTTCCGTAAACCAAAAATCGTAAAACGGAAGAGAATCAATTCCGGAAAGAAATTTACGAATAATTTCCGAAAAACCTTTTTAATTTAAAACTTCCCGAAAATATTAACGATTACCGAAAACGAATAAATTTAAAGTGGAAATATTTTCTACGGATAAAATCATTAAAATAAAATTTTCTATTTAAATAATATATTTAGTTAACGAAATATAACTCCAAAAATAAGGTCGTAATCACACAACGAAGTTATAATCGAAAATGAATCTAAAATATTAAAAATCAAAATACGAGAAAGAACGGGAATACATATTTTTAACCGAAAATCGAAATTAAAAGAGTATAATAAAATCATAGTCGCGAACGAATTGGTCTAAAATGGTTCACAACGACAACGATTACTTAAATTAAAATATAAATTCAAAATCGTCGATAAATCCATAAAACAAATCAAAATTAAAATAATTATTATTTTTTTACATCGAATTACGCTAATAAAATCATTAAGCTTAATAAAATTAGGTTTTAAAAATACGGGGTATTACAGTCACTATGGAATGAGGAGTGGGAGTTGAGGTGGTGGGGTGAGAACCGTGGGATAAGCGTGTAAGATTAATATTTGAAAAATCTTAAAAAGCAGGGTTATGTACCAAAAAATAAATAAAAAAACATCGATTTCCTTGCTTATTTGATTGTGCATGTGGTGATACTGATGATGAGACGTATTTGCTAATATGTGAAACTTTTGGATGGAGCGAGTAGATTGAGAGTCTCATCTTGGCACTTCGTGACTATGATGGGCCACTTGTCTAAATTTTTTAACATTGTGGCTGGCACTAGTCTCTGTATTCTCTTATTTAGGCATGATCATGGTAAACTGGGCATGAACATGCATGTTAGGAGCTCACCAAGAGCTATATAAGTGAAGTAACTAGCTAGACAGGTCAGAGATCTAACTAGCTATTCCTAATATGTATGTACTTGTTTGAATAATTAAGTTTTTTTAAAGGTGTCTCGATGTTGCACTTTGATTTTGCTTGTGGATATGGTCATATGCATGCCTAGACTTCGATATCCATTGTTCTTATATATACATTTTGCTTGTTTACTCTTTATTTTTTGATTATGTACTATCTTGTAATCATTCTAGCATTACATTGATAAAAACACTTTTCATAGTGTTTGCTACTTTTCCTATCTCTTTTCTACTATGCAAGTTATTTACCTTCAATTCTTTAGTTAGGAAAGTCTACTTAGTTAGGAAAATATAAAGTATTATGGTCTGCTTATGTCTTAGAGGGTGATGCTAGGTGTTACTCCTAGCAGTTATGTTTAGATTTCAGCATGCATAAGATTGCTAAAGGCTACAAGCCTCAATATTCATGTTATTTTCATACTTTGTCGTTCGATTTCCTTGCTATTTTTGCTGGTGTGGTTGTCATGGCCATTATTATGCCTTTAAATTAGTCTTACATTTTACTTTGATACATCATTTGTGATGCCTTATTGTGTAGGTTAGTTGTCCCAATGTGTAGGTTTTCTTTTTCTTTATAACTACTAGTTGCCATGGTTGGACAAAAATGTCAGGAATTTTACTTCACTTAATTATTTATTGAATTGTTATAGTGGTACATATATGACATGTTTGATTCTTCCTAGTTATTTGATTACTTTAAAAAAGAAACGTTGGCTAGAACTTGTTCTAGTGCCTTTTTTAATTATTCATTACCATAATGCAGGTTGAAGAAGAATTATCAAATCCCTTTGTTGTGCACATATGGTACTTAACCGTAAGTCATAACATACTACTAGATCATGCTAGATTATAGATAATGGGCTTGTGTTAAAACTTAATTATTTGACGTATTATGGGAGCTATTTTGAAATGAATTGTGGTTTGTTTAATTTCTCGTACTATATGTGTAGATCTATTTAAAATAGCTAGCTATGTAGTTTTTTAATGGATTCTTTTGACCAAAATAACATATATATCTGCTTTGTTGTATATGATTATATGCAAAACATTATGCACTTTTCTAGATGGACAATTTAGAGCCGATGAAGTCATCCTGTGTAAATTACAACATAGCTAATGGGATAAACTAGTAGTAGTTAGTGGACATGCATGAGTGTATAGTTTTATTGTGTCGATGCATGGTCTATAATATTAATAATTACAGTATCAATATAATTAATAATGGATTCTTTGCATTTTTTTAATACTAATGGCATGAGTCAATATAATTATATGTAGCCATGGATCATTTTTCATTATTAAGGATGGAAATGAATAATGTGGTCGCATTTTGGTTTATTAGATCAAGAAATCAATACATTATATTATTATTAATTTATCTACTTGATGTACTATAATCTATCAAATAACGAAGAGGGTTATACATTCAGCTAAAATAACTCTTGAGTAAGGAGTTAAGAATGTGGATGCATTTATTAATTATGATGTTAGTTGTATTGATCAACTTATAATGGATAAGCATACATTTCATGTGTTGTGTGGGTTGTTTTGAAATGAAGGTGGTTTAAAATAGTCCAGAAATATGTCAATTGCAATTGGGTTGCAATATATTTTAACATGCTAGCACATTATCATAAGTATATGATGGTTTTGAGAAGATTGAAAAGATCCACATATACCATAAGTAGAAATTTTCACCAAGTGCTTAGAGCTTCCTTACATTACATATGGTGTTGATGAAGACTCTAGAACCAGTACTAGAAAATTCTATAAATGAAAGATGGAAATTGTTTGAGGTATAATTTAACCTTACTTTATTAATATATACTGAAATATGTGACTAGGTTTTCATATTATTAATCAGTTATAACTTTGGTCCATCTTGAATCAATAGAACTGCCTAGAAGTATGAGATGGAACCTTCATCAAGGTTAGAGTTCCAAATTTGGGCATGCCAATATATCGAACAAGGAAGGGAGAGTTGGCAACTAATGTTATAGTTTCATGTTCCATCAACATTCATTTTACTTCTGTTTTAATAGGGTGGGAAGGTTTTGCTGCAAATGGTAGGATATTCAGAGACACTATTAGTAGAAGATATTCATTAAGAATTTCACATGGTAAAGAGATTAAACTTAGCATTGTAAAAATTTTGGCATTTGAAAATTTAACTCTATTTTTTTTTCGGTTATACGTAGAATGTTATTATGTGGGCTACGCCAATGGTGATGGCTTCCTTACTTCGTTTAGGGGTCAACACTATTGTCTAAATGAATGCAGGGATGGGCATAAGCCAAACTCTCTGCATGAGTTATTTAACATGAAACATTCAACTACTAGAAATTTTATTGAGAGGTGCTTTGGATTAATGAAAATGTGATGGGCAATTCTACAAAATTCAAGGTTTTATAATGTTGGCATGCATGCAAACATCATAACTCCATGTTGTCTTCTTCATAATCTTATTCGTAGAGAAATGAGATGAGATCCGATGGAACAAGATTTAGAGTTTGAAATAATAAGCACCTTCATGGAAAATATAAATGAATAAAATAATCTAATTAGTGTCGTTGATACCTCAAATGCACTGACTATCTGGAGAGACGGTATTGCACGTGAGATGTTTGATAATTAGTGACTTTGAAGGGGTGTTGGGTAGGACATGAATGAGATGATGTAGCATTTTGGTGATCTTGTAGAGAATTTTGGATGTTTTTAATTAGTGAGATTAAGATGATTGGATATATTACTGTATTTTAATAGTTTGTCAAAGTTTGATATCATGGTTATATTATATGTTTGATCATTTGTATGTTTCTAATATTGCAAAAAATATACAATAGTGAGTACCATAAGTTCAAATTCAACATCTACTAAAAAAATTCATAGGAGGCCTTAGAGACATAATAAAGATGAGAATCTGATACATTTTTTGAAAGATATGAGTTGTGGTGGAAGGTGGAAGGCTAAGGGCAGATTTAAAGCTGGATATCTGCTTTATTTGGAGTAAAATTTTGTTAAAGTGATGCATAATTATAAGTTCAAATCAACAAATATTGATTTGAGGTTAGGCTGCTTGAAAAAATGCTTCCATGCATTGCTTGAAATTAAGGAGAAAGGGGGTGGATTTGGATGGAATGAGGAATAGAAGATGGTGAATGGGATAAGGTAATTTCTTATTTCCTTTGTGAATTTATATTCATATATTATTTCTAACTATTTCAATTCTGCTTCCTTTTCTTTCTCTCATATTTGGATTTCGATGTGTCTTTTTTTTATTGTTGTATTTTATTTAGATCATACAAATGTTAATCTCACTTCTCGTTGTATCTTATGCTTTTATTTTTATTTGTTTAGAGCCATAGGCATGCAACAAGGTTATACATGAAGTCATTTCCTCTGTTCCATGATCTTGAATATATTTTTGCCAAAGATAGGGTTGTTGGTGCTAATGTCGTTACTATTGCCAACAAAGTTGAGTTTGATATGTCACATGACTCTAACCTATAAGCTATCCGACGGAATGCTCATATGACACGTGAGGATGATGAAGATTATAAAGATATTGCTAATGTATTGGCTCAAGTGTCTGACACAAAGGACAAGAGGATGAGAATAAGTGCAACCGTTGGTAGTTCAAATAAATCTAGAGCTAACAAGGAATTGAAATAAACACATGGTATCATAAAAGAAACTATGAAGCAATTATATAGTGATAACAAGGGGTGATTTAAGGAGTTGGTTATTATGTTAGATAGAAGTCTTAGGTCTTATAAAGACGGGTTGTATAGAGAATTGTTAGCAGTCCACGACATATCTAGAATTAAAGTAATGAAATTGGTGAAAATTTTGACTCAAGAAGATGTGTGTAATTTTTGCCAATTTGAGGATGAAGATGAAAAATATGATTATCTTGGGATGTTGTTAGATGAATTTTTAGAGTTTTATTGTGTGTTAATGGATAATTAGTGTCTTTTTAGTTATTAGATATTTAATGTGTGGATTCATTTTAAATGTTTTATTTTGGATATTGTTGTGATACATCTTAATTAGTCACTTTGATAGATTTTTTGTAGCTATTATAATATGTTATTTTGATTTATAATAGATAAATTAAAATTGTACTTTGATTAAATTTTGATGTACGTCATAATTAGCTATTCATATCTAATAAATAAAACAATTATTGATTTTTTATGCAATTGAAGTAAATTAAACACATTAAATATATATTACAATACATAATTAAAAATAAAATTTTCATTAAAATACATAATACAATAATAAAATATTTTTCTAGTATTAGTTATTCCTCTCAAACCAAACATAAGGAAAAGTTTTCCTTAGATAATTGACCCATACATACCAAACAAGAACGGTAGAAATATTTTCTCCCTTGATCATTATCCCTTTAAATATTCCTCACTTAATCATTCCCCTTTACTCCATTTCCCTCATCCCAATCATGCCCTAAAGAGCTTCATTTTTGTTTTAGTTTATGTATTTTTGTGATAGTTAGCTCAATTAGTATATGGTATAATTGGTTACATTACGATAATGATATAATTGGCGGTATTTTTATAAATAAACCAACAACTTTCGCAAAGAATAATATATGGAGTTATGTGTGTGATAATTGTGTAAATAAAATTAACTTTTTGTTTGTTCAAAATTTATAAATTAGACTATCTTTAATTCATATTATTATAAAACTATATCATAATGTTTCTGAAAATTTTCTCTATAAAATATTCATATTCATATACTTTCTATTGAAAAAAGAAGAACTACTATGTAAAACATTGGCACATATTTCAATTTATCTTTTGTTTCACCGTCATTATCCTTGTATTTTACCATTATTTTGATCAAGTTTTACCATTGTTATGTTTATGTTACGTCACAAATTTTATTTACATCTTTCACCATATCTTATGTTCTACCATTATTTTTCATATGTTTTTCCATTATTGAATTTATATTCACCATACATGCATTTCATTATTCTTATACTTATGTTTCATCATTATTATTTTATATTTCACCATTGTTATACTTATATTTTACTCTATTGCCTTCATGTGTTTACCATAGTTGTTATATTTCACCGATATTGGTTATGACGTTTCGTAAGAAAACTAACTTTTGATATTTCACCAAAGTTACTTTCATGCTTTATCATTGTTGTCTTCATGTTTTATTGTATCCGTTGTCATATTTTACCACCAATATTTGTAATTTTCAGAGAGAATTGATTTGTCATATATTTTATCATTGTTTCCTTCATATTTCATCATAGTTATCTTCATAATCAGCCCTTGATTATTATTATTATTGTTGATATATCACCATTATTATTACTGACGTTGTAGTATTGGTATTGTCAATTTTACCAGTATTATTTAACTAATATTAGTGTCAATGTCTCATCATTGGTGTGTTTATTTTTCACCATATTTTTTTTATTATATGTATACCAATGTTTACCTCTATTTATAGAGAAAATTCTTAGCAACAATTTGGTATAACTATTTTATTTTTTATTATGTGAAATTAGAGATGAATCATTATTAAAAAAAATTAAACAAAAAATAACTTATGTACAAGTGTGCCACTACATCTATTATTTTTAATTTGCAATAGTCAGTTACACCACCAAGATAGTGTAACCTTTTACATTATAGAACTTCCATAGCTAGTTGCCCTGTAACCAGCTATAGTATAGAATTGGTGTAGCTAGCTAGGGTAGTGAGGTTATATTTGGTTGATCCATTCAATAAGACATGCTACCTAATAAATTTGTTAAAATCATATTGCATGGCTATGACATGTGTTTGTATAATTGTTATATCAAAATTTTGAGAGCACCTAATAAGATAATCATGTTGTGTAGAATATAAAGAAATATGAGTGCTTAATTATTAATGGTATTTTTTTAGAACTTTTTTTTTGAAATGAAATTTAATTTTGATAGCCTAAAACCTATCCTACTATTTACTTGAAAAGATAAAATAATGACAAAAAAAATTCAGCATGAATACTTTAAAATTTTTTTGATATATTTATTCAATCAATATCTTAATCCTTATTTTGATGATAACAATATTGTTTAAGGGCTTAACTTATTTGTTTAAGTGTGCATGTACTACAACAATCACATGGATGACACATCACACTTATCAAACTCATCTATCAACTGAAAAACTTTAAAGAGTAATTAAGTTTCTGGGTGCACTTATTTAATTCTTTTATCAAATTCGAGTTTTAATAGAACAAACAAATTTCAAGCACATGAGAAGATAATAAATACACCTAAATGATGTAAAAACATTCTAAGATTTTAAATTTTGATTTATGAATCATGATAGAAGGAAGCAATGGTCAAATTTTAAGATAATTATTTATCATAAAATATGGATATTATTGGAAATATTATTAAATCAAGAGTCTAACTCATCTTTCGAATCTTAAATCCGAGTTTTCTACACAAATTTATGACTATTTTATCTTATGTATCAAGCTGAATTTTTACACGCAAATGGATAAAGTGTTGTAATTAGCATTATGGACACCATTATCTTTTCATATTTATTAGTTTGGTTGTTATCTACTTATTTAATGATTATGTTAGGCTATTAGTTAGTTAATTTATTTCCGTAATCATTACGAAATTAGATATTGTTTATCTTTTATCTTATGATGTATTACGTCTTTTTAATATTTTTTTAGGATTTAATTATTATTATCATTGGATTAAGTAGGGTACTATTTATGTGAATAGTATCATGAATTGTGATTTCATTAATAGTGCTTATCTTATTTAGATTTACTTATCTTATTATCAAGGAGGTTACACGAGGAGATAAATTTTATCCTATACATATCCCATGTAAACTCATTATTTGAGGAGGATAGTTGAATTGAGTTATTAAATTGAACTTTCTCTTGTCGAAATCCTGTGTGAGTTTTCTTATTCTATGTTTATGTTATCTGTGTAGGTCATAAACTAGAAATCTCTCTAAATTATCTTATATGTGTGAGTGATAATTTAGAAACCATTTTTACCTTTACTATGTGGATTTGTATAGAGTTATTTAGTGAATTTTACTGTGCGTTTCTTCATTAGAGATCATTTGAAAGTTATCTGTATGAGGCTTCAAAGTTAGTTTGAAGAATTAATTTGTATGATCCTTTATCCACATCCTTAGTTTATAATTCATCATTCGTTTGTCATTGTGAAATTATATAAATTAGGGTATTTTGAAACCATTCATTTCGTTATGCATAAAATACCCTATTTTATGTAATTTTATAATGACAAACGAATGATGAATTCTAAACTAAGGATGTAGATGAAGGATCACACAAAGTATTTCTTCAAACTAGCTTTAAAAGCCTTACACAGATAACTCTCAAATGATCCCTAATAACAAAGCACATAGTAAACATCATTATATATCTATATTCAAATCCACATAGGAAGGTACAAAGGGTTTCTAAATTATCATTCACATAAATAATATAAGTTAGAGAGATTTCTAGTTTATGACTCACACAGATAATGTAAAGATAAAATAAAGAAACTCACACATGATTTCAACAACAAAAAGCTCGATTTAATAACTAAATTCAGCTATCCTCTTCTAAATTGCAATGCTTTCCTCAACATGCCTTCATATCTATCTCGATTCGTTTATCTTTAATCATCCATATGTTACAGTTGCATTTGCATTTTGGTTGTGGTCTCAATTAAAGACCACATCGCATCATCATTATCCATTTGTATTTGGTGGAAGCAAAGAATACCAATGATCGAATTGATATTTTTTTTGTGATTCACAACCCAACCAAATATGTCTTCCCATGCAAAACATAATCAAATGGAAATCGCTCAAGGAAATGTATTTTTGTGCATGTGTGGTCTCATAAATTACAAAAGAAATGGATGTAATAAACCAAATAGGTTTTATGTAGAAAAGAATGTGTATATTCAAAATTATAGGAATATTAATGAAGATATTATTGGAATATACATAAAAAAATAGCTTGGTGGATTCTTTAAGGATAAATAAATATAAAGAAATCAAGATCTTGATGAGTTTCTTGATTGAAGATGTACTAGCAAGATGAATATATGCTAATGAATGGTTTCTTGGTATAATTCAAGAAAAATAAAAAGGCGAAATGAAGAGAAAAATGGTGTAGATATTTTGAAAGAAAATCAACAAAATGAGTGGAACAAAAGGCTTAGAAGAGTGATTACCTTTAAGAAGGATAAACCTATGCATTGATATCAACCGGATGCGTAAAGAAATAAATGGTTTCAAAAATACCCTATTTTATATAATTTTATAATGATAAACGAATGATGAATTATAAACTAAGGATATGGATGAAGGATCGCACAAAGTAATTCTTCAAGTTGGCTTTGAAAGCCTCATGCAGATAATTCTCAAATGATCTCTAATGAAGAAACACACTGTAAACTTCACTAGATAAATCTATACAAACCCACACAAGAAAGGTATAGTGGGCTTCTATGTTATTACTCACACAGATAAAATAATTTAGAGAGATGTTTAGTTTACGACTCATACAGATAACGTAAACATAGAATAAAGAAACTCACACACGGTGTCAACAAGGGAAATCTCAATTTAATAACTCAATTTAACTATCATCCTCAAATAATGAGTTTACATGAGAAATTTATAGGATAATATTCACCTCCTCAATAATAAGATAAACTAAATCTAAATAAGATAAGCGTTATTAATGAAATCACTATTCATATTACTATTCATATAAATAGTAACCCCTTAACCTATGATAATAATAATAATTAAATCCAAACAAAATGTTAACAAGATAAAATACATCATAAGATAAAAAGATAAACCCTATCTAATTTCTTAATGATTAAGGAAATAAATTAGCTAACTAATATCATAACATAATTATCAAGTAAGTAAATAACAACTAAACTAATAAATATGAAAAGATAACGACATCTATAATACTAATTACGAAACTTTAGCCATTTGTGTATAAAAATTCATCTTGACACACATATAGTAAAGTAGTTATAACTTTGCGTAGAAAACTCAGATTTGAGATCCAAAAGATGATTTGGACTCGTGATTTAATAATATTTCTAATGATATCCATATGGTAGACTAAATAATTATCTTCAAATTTTACCCTTGCTTATATCTATCATGATTCATAAGTCAATATTTAAAATCTTAAATTATTTATGCATCATTAAAACTCAAGATATCAAGGTTTAATCTTTTAAGTCTTAGGATTTCATTGTAAGGTTTGATTAATCACTTACACTTGTGATTTTATCTTTTAGTTTGTTTTACAAAATTCTGTAGAATTTACGCTATTTAAATACTCTATTGGTTTTAAATTCCTAAACATTTTCAATTGTTTTTTTAAGTGTTTGGTTCCATTCGGAGTCAGTTAAGTGGGTTAAAAGTTGATCGATTGGTTTGTGTTTTCAAACTATTACCTTAATCTTTTAAAACTCTAGCAACCAATTAATTGGTTTGAAAACCAATCAACTAGATCCTTAGGTACTTTTGTCCTAGGAAAATATGTTTAGCATTAGGTTTAACGCATTGATCGGATTAAGTAAACTAATCGACTAGTCTTCAAGCCAATTGATCAGTTTACTAAACCAGGTTATAGGTTTATTTTTTTAATAAAACCTTATCTTATCTAGACTTTAATACATTAATTGGTTTTTTCAAATCGATCAAATGTTTTTTGGAATCAGTCTACTAGATTTACTAACCAAGTTATGGGCTAAATTAAGGGCGATGTTGTTTGTTCATCAGCTTAAACACATGATCAATTTTCCTAAACCAATCAACTATTTTCCCCAACAAGGTTATTGATTTGGATAATCATTCGATGGGTTTTCAATATGTTTAAGGCCAAAAATGTGTATCATAAACTAATCAAATAGTTTAAATATACTATTCGGCTGATTACTACAATGATAATATTTTTTTTATCAGTTATAAACACAATAATTTGATTGCCTATGGCCAATGATAATAAGGATCTAGTTGATTGGTTACTAATTGGCTATTATCCTAAAATTATGCACGATATTTGCAAATGATAACTTATTTAATTTACCTCCAACTACTAGTTTGATTGCTTATGGTATAAATATCGTTCATTATGCATGATGAAAACAAAAATTGAGCTTGTAAATAATTCTCAACTACACACTTTCAAATATGAATTTGTTGAGAATTTCTCAAAATTGTTCTTACTCACTCTACATATTTAGACTCAATTTTATCTTTGTAATATCTTATTATTCAAGCTAAATCAATTCACACATTCTTCTTACATTTTCACATCTTGTAATTGTGAGCTTCTTTAGAATCACCACATCACTCATTTCAAAATTCATTATTTAGAGATTTTGTGTGTCTAGCATTCCTAAGATAGGTTATTAACTTTGCAGGCTTATAAAATTAGAAATAATAACTATGTAAAGGATTAAATATGCTCTTAAGAAGACATTAAAGGTAATACCCCTATTTTCACTCTTGAAAAAATTTGTTTAAAAATGATATAGTGCGGAAGTAAACACAAGAAATGGGGAGTGCTATCAGTGCACCTAACATAAAACATATGTCCACCATTATCTCCTAATAGGTTCAATGTTAAAAATCTATTTAATAAATCTTGGAATAGAAACCAAATAAAAAAATCTTGCCAATAAAGTTAGCAAAAAACCTTGTAAAATCATCATTGATAAATCAACGAAAAACTTGTTTTCAAAAATCTAATAAACTATTGTTAAAATACATATTTTGATGAGTCAAAAATAAAATTAAGCATATTCTAATACAAATTGTATAATCAATTTAATAAAATTACTCATAGATTGATCAAATTTCACACAAAATTTCCCAAATTAACACTTCTAGCATGAAATTTAATATATTTCAAATCATATTGTATAATCAATTAATAATAAAGAACTCAATTGAGCAATCTGAGAAATCCGAATGCAAATGGATCCAAAATCCAAATTTCATAGATCAAGCATATACCACGCAATTAACCCATCTAAATCAGTCATACAACTCAACTCATATATACTCAAACTAACAATCAATATAACTTAATCAAAGCTAATTCATGAAAAATTAATCAAAATAAAAGTTAGGGGTTGGGATAATTATACCAAACTAATTACTATAAAATTGGAATGGGTTGTCAGAGCTTTTTTGGTGTTTACCTCAACTTGTTGTGGCCGGTGGTGGAGTGAACATTGGATGAGGGTTGAGTGACCTGCTTCACTCCATTGCTCATGTTGGCTTGTTGTCGTATTGCCGCTGGTTGGTGTCAACGCTGAGGAAGGGGATAAGTAGTGGTATGGTCAAGCGACAGTAAGGTGGTAGTGTTGGAGATAACAAGAGACAGATAAGAGGGAGTAGGGGAGGTTGGGAGCATGAAAAAGGAAAGGAAAAAAAAGAGAGATGAGAGAAAGAAAGAAAAGAGGGAGGGGTGGTGTCGATCGAGTTCCTTTTTTATTTATTTACTAAATACCTTAAATATGTTAAAGGAAGTTTGATCTAAATTTTATCTAATAAAACCCATTAGATAAATATCATGAAAAAATAATTTTCTTTTAATAAAATTTTAAACAACTAAATATAATTTAAAACATTTTTGAAAATATTCTCCATGAAATAAAATTAATTCCGGAAATAAAATCATAAATAAATTACGAAAACCTTTTAAATTAAATTTTTAAAGATATCTTATCGACCTCGTAAGACAATAAATTCAATGATAGAAATATTTTATATGGAAAAAAATATTAAAATGATTTAACTCTTTGAATAAATTTTGTAATTTAAAATTATTTATTTTCATCAATGAAATATAACTTTAAAATAAAGTCGTAATCACATGACAATGATATAATCAAAAATAAATTAAAAATATTAAAAATCAAAGCACATTACATAAATAAAAATATAATTTAAATAGAAATCGAATTATGTGAATTTAATAAAATAGTAGTCGTGAACGAGCACAACCTCTCTTGGTGTATGAGCATATAATATCAATGAACTTGTATAACCTAATTATTTTCTCTAGGTTTATGGATTTATAAATTTAATGACCTCTTTTAGGAATTATGGACAACACACAACCTCAAATAATAAAATCTAAAGAGTGTTGTTGATTACAAGGAGTCTCATAAATGATACCAATATGAAAATGTATGGACAATTTATGAGTTTAATCTAGCTATAAATAATAGATATTAGAGTAAAAAAATTGATTATAGCTAAGTAGATTGAGCAAGAGTCTTTTTTTCAAAAAATATCAACAAACTAAGAATATGAACATGCATAGTTGAGCATTAATTGCGAGAGAGAGTAGTTAAATAAAAGTGCAATTAATGAGAGATCAAAAGTTGTTGTTATTCTACCCCATAAATGATATTTTCTACCATGACCAACAATGCCCTAAATGGTTGATCATTTGGTATAAATAGTCAAAGGAAAACGTTAAGACTTGATTTAAAAATGTTACCATTGTATAAATCAGTTGGTTGGTTTCACTTTTTACATTTCTGGTCCAACCAACATGTAATAATAGTTAAATGTTTTAGCAAACCAATTGACATCTCGTGCTGATTAGTATAGTTATTGCTAAGTCTAATACCCCCAACTTGAGCTCTGCTTGCTTAGTTTTTTTTAGCTAGAGCTCAGTTTGAGTTTGAAACGAGTAAAACTATCCCAACACGAGCTTAACTCAATAAGGTTTACAAGCTAGCTCTACTCAATAAGGTTCATGAGCAGGCTTTGCCCGACTCATTACACTTAAAAAAAAAATCTAAATCTACTCGTTTAACATGATTCGATTCGATTCGTGACTTGACTTGTTCAACTATATCTAATGGTCAAAATAATCACAACACCATGTTTTCCTGTTTAATAAATAGACATGTTCCTCAATACAATAGCTTGTTCATCATAATATCGTAAAACCTTCAACAAGTTCATATAGAATCGTGGATCTCTCCTCAAAATGTTGATCTAATAACAATTATCATATCCAAAACATCAAGATATATCCATATAAGATATCCAAAACATAACTAAAATATAAAAAATGTCACCTTTAGAACAATTTTCATACATCATAAACAAAATATAAGCTAATCATAAACTCGGAGTCTTACACCAAGTCTTAGTCTAAAGTTTTCACCAAAACAAAATAAGCATAGAAAATCCAGTCCAAACTCTAAATAAGCGAACAACATATATTAACCATCAAAACCTGCCAACAAAAGAGAAAGATTATTAGATTATTAATCAAGTATTCCAAATCAAGAAATAAAAATATAAAGATAGATACCTACTGTTACAATGCAAAAAATCCCTCTAGCATCAACATAATAAACAATCATTGATTCACTACCAATGAATAACATAAATAAAAAAAGAGACATCATGTTACACCGAGAAATTTTTGTTCTAAATTGATATCAATTAGAAAAGTAATACATCATATTATGCAATTGAGAAATTTAATTAGACCTATTCCTAAAATTTTATCAATACATAACATTCTATGGTAGATCTATGATCTTCACGTTTGAAATACCTATGGTGGCCTATTTTTATTTAAAAGTTCAATAATAAAACATTATGGTTAGAATTCAATATGTGAAGTATCAAATGAAGCTAAAAATAATAATATTTAAATAAAATTAATAAAGGATTGTCGGTACCTTCTTCTTCAACCCTTTCTTTGAATGAATCCAATCTCGTGCACAAAAGAGAGCATAAGAATGTTTGTAGATAATGATGCTTTGTAGTTATCAATAAGCCTCACCCCAACACTAAAAGTAGATTATTAAGCAACGTTAGTGATATGCATTAATAAAATATATTGAGCTATTTGAGAGAAAATAAGAAAATTAAAAGTATTAGCTTTCCACCATTCTAAAGCACTAAAAGAAGATTCAAAATCATCGTTATAAACAAATACACTCTCATTTAAGTAAATATCTAATTTTCATTTTGATGGTAGTTGTGTACCTGATTGTATAATAAATTGCTTTAATCCCATCTTTCCAAAACCAACACCTTTCTTTGCCCCACTAGCAATAGAGGATGACCAATCATCTCTGTCATAATCCGCTACAAGCTTCTCTCATCTACTCATATACCCTCAAGTATAATCACCATATATGACTCCCAATATATCTCAAACAAGCTCAATATTGTTCTTAGATTCATCACGAATAAAAAAGATTAGGGAATGTATATTAGGCCAAATACATATTACATCTAGGGTTTAAAACAACTGCAATAGCCATCAGTAAATTACACCCCCTAATATTTATAAAAAAATAATGATTAATGCCACCCTTTGAATAAATGTATTTGATGAGCATGCTTTCTCATCCAAAATAACTTTAATCCTCCATACCTCAAGAAGATATAAATTGATGTTGGATACTCACTTCTTAAAACTATATTTTTCACCTCACTAAAAACTTCAAGAAATTAACACACTAATTAGGCTTGTCTCCATTCTTCAGGGGAATGTGACAATTTATATGATGGATCTCGTTGTGCATATCTAGAAAAGACCTCCTTCAACTATAATGCAGCATACAACATAACATATATAGGATTCCAACAAGTGAAAACATCAATAATCAAATTCTTTGCAGGCAAATTCAAAAATTCTGCAATCTCATTAAATTTTGTCAAATGAGCTTTTGAATTAGACAAATATTTCACACTTGTGTGAACATTAGTGATAATGCTCCTAATGTATTTATACCCATCTTGAACTAACATATTAATAATGTGAGCACAACATTTAACATGAAAGATTTTACCACAAAATGATAGCTTTTGTTTGAATCTAAAGTTATCTTCCAACAACTTAAGATAAACATCATTACATGAAAAATTATCAATAGTAGTAATACTCACTTTATCCTCAAATCCCAAATCCACCCATATAAAGCATGATATATATTTAATCTACTACTAAGAGGAGGTAAGTGAAAAAAAGTAACAACATGCTTTTGGAGATTCCAATTATTTTCTATTAAGTGAGCAGTACCATGTATTGAATTCTTCGAGCATTAGATGCCCTAAAGGTTTGTTTTTATGCTAATTCTATTAACATCATTTATAATTTTCATGACCTTATTCTTTTTAAATTAATACACACTAAGATAAGAATCCCTAGAAATATGATGAGTGATTCATTGATATTCATGAGAGATGATACAGATAAATTAATTAAACCCCAAATGCTCCATCATATTAAATGGATACTTATGCATGAGTATCATATGAACAACTTTTTCAATCACTCTTTTATGACCATACTTGGATAGACAATATCATTTGTTTCTTTGATGGTCGGTGAGGACATCGCTCCAAAGTCCTGGTAAAATGACTTGTCATACCACAAGAAGAAATTGTAAGCTTCTTATGACAATACTTGCATTTAGCCTTTTTCATCCCATGTTTTAAATTCACCACTTCATATTATTCCTAAACATGAGAAGTTTTTTTCAAGCCTTCTTCTTGATTTCACATTCATCATCCTCTTATTTATCTTCATTAGTCACCTCTTGATCCTCATTAGCATGCTCATCAACCTCTTCATTCAGCTCCTCATCAATCTCCTATCTCCATGTTTAGCATCAATGAAAGTAGTTCTAGAAACTTCAATTATATAAGAATCGTATGCCATTGTGCTTGTTATTAAAGAAGTATACAACAAAGATATTGGAGATGTAGATCCTTATTTAGAAGAAAAAGTATAAGTTACCAATTTTGGCATAATTACAAGATTGGACTAAGTATAACAAAAAGAAACACAAGGCACTAGTAGCTAGCAACAAAACAATACCTAAGACTAAATAAAAAACACGACCATGATATTCTATTTTATTTTTTATTCAAAACAAAACATCATATTAATATAAAGAATATATTAGAAAAAAATCAAAGTTCAACATTACAAGTAAATATGAAAAGAAAAATAAGGCTCACAAGTGTAATGTATTAATATGTAAAAATAAAATAACATAATAATTAATAGCTTGATAACATTACTATTGATGAAAACACCTAAAAAGAGAAGGAAAAAAACACATTTAAAGCCATTAAATACAAAAATAAACATACTTATCAATGATACCTATCATATTGTTGGAACAAGTACAAGATTATAACAATGTTAACAATGTTAATAATCATTTTAATAACATGAAATTAGAAAAAAAATGTTTATAAAACAATGTAGAAGAAAATGCGTTCCTAGCTACTAACCAAGTGTTTTATTGAGTCATTCAGTAACAAGAAAAGCTTAAAAAATGTTCAACACTCCAACACTATGACA
Source organism: Tamarix chinensis (assembly GCA_030549775.1). Classification (NCBI taxonomy): domain Eukaryota; kingdom Viridiplantae; phylum Streptophyta; class Magnoliopsida; order Caryophyllales; family Tamaricaceae; genus Tamarix; species Tamarix chinensis. The sequence continues at coordinate 6,139,056 of CM060179.1, read as the reverse complement.
CATATACGATGAGTCACCGATAATCATTATATTTTTCATTGCTGATGTTATTTTTTAACAAAAATGCTGTATAACAATAAAACTCATTAAAAACATAAATTGAACAATATTCCAAACATTAATATACTTAGTATTAACCTAGTAAACATATAGAAAAAGCAAGGATAAAAAAGGGCTTCATCCATTCTTCAACAAAATTATACTAAACATCAAATTATTTCCATTCTCAACAATAGAAAAATAAATTGACTGATGAATTATTGTTCTTTAAATACCACTATTTTCAAGTAATCTAATAAAAAAAGAGTATTTTTATCTTATTTCTTTCTTGCTTATTAGATTACAAAGAGACATCGAGTACATCAAATAATCATACAAAATTAATACATAATTATTAGTGAATCAATTATATGTTAGACTAAAAGTGGAATAAACAAAAACAACTTCCTTAATCCAATTCAAAAAGCCAACCACGAGTTTATACACATAACTAATCTTCCAAACTTAAAAAATAGACTACGGTTGATTCTCCAAACTTCAGCAAATTGATAATGCATGCCCCAAAATTACTAAACAAATGCAACAAATTACCAAACAAATGGCATACCACAATTGAAGTACTAAATCACTTAGAGCATAGTTAATATTATACAAAAAGAAGGAGCTATTAATAATCGACAAAAATATACAATAAATCAACAACAATACCATATAATACTTCAACTAATTCAAGGATTATATTATCGACTAAGTAATATGGTTGATTATTGAAAATAATTAAAAATAGTACACTAAAACATAGGAGTAAATTATCGAATGAGTAATGGAATAATTGTATTCAAATATGATACAAACTCACAAGTTACAGTCACAACCTCAACAATAATGCAACATGGCCTGTGTAAAAGCCCAACACAACACAAAGCAACAAGAACAGGTAGGGTTGTGGACACTAGGCACAAGCACACCACATACCGCACACACATAAAATTACGAGAATGGAAGAATAAGAGTAAACACAATCCACGATGCATATTGTAACAACAACACAAGTATTTGGGGAGTCAATTCATACCACGGTATGACAATGGAAGAAGAATATTACGAGCAACATAATAGCCAGCACAAGTCCACACAAACAACATAACAACAATATGAATATGGAATAAAAGAGAAACAACATAGAAAATCAACAATGGGTAGAAAAAGGAAGAAACAAAGGACTAGAGGAGGAGAAAATGCAAGGTACTAGGTTCTGGTGTTCTACACAACAAAGCGAGAAGTTTAGTTTTGAGATACGACTATGACTCGATGAGAGAGAAGATAAGGAATAGTTAGGGATTTATCCACGTCAACTCTCAATGAAGTGAAGAACCTAAAGGTTAAACAAAACTAGTTAAACAAAATGCAGAGTTTTTGTATTTTATTTTAATCTAACGAACCAGGGCTAGGAGCTAGAGATTGGACGAGCCATGTATGGTGAGATTTTAGGCTTTAACATAATGGGTAGAGAAAAATATAATAAAACACACCATTTAATTTTCATAACTTATGTTCCAAAAGCGACAAGCAGCCAAATAGAGCATATTTGAGAGCTAATGAGCCAAGCTTATTTGCTAGCTAACAACCCAATCCTATGTGGGCTCGTGATAATATCGTCTAGTAAATGAGCCTAAAATTAAAGTTTAGTTTGTTAATTTAAACAAACAAGCCAATATGAATTGGTTTGTCAAAAACCATCCTGACGAGTTTGTGTATTTACTCAAACCAATCAAATAGTTTAGTCCTTGGGAAAAAAATTATACTTTATTTCAACTCTTAACTTGATTCGTCAAACTAGTTAATCCATTTGAGAAAAATAGTTGAAATAATAAAACAGAGGCAAAATTAGTTTCTATAGAAATCTAATACATATCCCGTTTAGTTAAACCAATCTATTGATTCAAGCCTAAACTAACCAAAATTATCAGAACAAAATTTCCACATGAACTAATTGGTCGGTTATAACTAATTGATCAATTTATAGGGCTTATAAAAGTTAAAAGTTATAGTTTTGAAAACAAGACCATTATATTGATTTTAAAATCTATTGCCTGGTTTTGGTATGAACCAAAAATTTGGAAAATAATTTGTTAAAATTTGAGATTTAAAATCAACAAATAATTCATATCAAATCAATTCTAGGAACTATTTTAAAATATCCCAAGAGATTAAAATCAAAAGTGTTAATGCTTACAAAACCATGCAAGATAACCTATGATTTAAGCTATAAACCTTGAGATCTTGAGTTCCTGCATTTTGATGCAGCATTTTCCCATGCTTTGAAACTATATTGTTCTTTTAAATGTTTCACTTGAGATAATATTTGGTTAAGTGCACTTTGAAGCTTGGTTATTATGCTAAATCAGGTGGTTTGACATCCTTGTGATCAATATAGTTCACATACACTTAAAGGAAAAAAATTTAATCCCTTACAAGGATTAAGATACTGACTGATCTAGAAGGGTAACAAGGTTTATTTTAAAACCTAAACAAATTTGAATAATATTAAATAAAGTAAATTCAAAATAACCTAACTTGATCAACTTCTAAAATGGTAAAATAAATTTCCATGACTCAAATTCAAAGTGAAGACAAAAGGAACGATAAAGTACTGGAAATTTAAAATTGAATATGACCCAAAAGATAAATAAAATCGAGATTACTTGAACAAAAAAATGACCTAAAACCAATTTGAATATAATCCGAAAGATATATTATGTAACCATAATCCCCTATAATTTTAGGCCATAAATACGTGTTAATTCTTGTGTTTGATCATATTCTAAGTGTGTTTAATTGTGATATGGAGTTGTGTTTTTGGTTTGATTTTAAATGGAATTAGTTGACATTTATTTTTGGGAGGACTTGGTTTCCTCATAAATCAATTGAATGGTTATCTATTCTTAGGGTTTTAAGGGTCCAAAAGAACCAACCAACTGGTTCTGATAGAATAGTTAACTCGTGGTATTGGCTGACTAATTTTGTAACACCCTGAGTCGAGAGTGGTGGAGAAGGAGGGAGGAGGAAGGAGAGGGAGAAAGGGAAATGAAGGGTAGGGGAAGGTGGAGGAGGTTCTGCTAGGTCGATTGGGTGAGAGGGGAGGTGGTGATTGTGGTAGATGGGGTGGCACTCGGCGGCATGAGGGGCAGTGATGAGGTGTAAAGGGTAGCTTGAGCTTCCAAATTTGCATGATCAGGGGTAGGTTGTGTAAGGGAATTTAGGGGTGACGAGTGGCTTAGTTTGGTGGAGGGTGATGCAGGGAACAGATTGGGTGGTGTTTTGGGCGGTGGCGTTGCATGGCCGCGGCTAGGGCAGCGTCTGAAGTGGCAGCGGCAAAAATGGTTGAATTTTTTGAGTAGAGCAAAGTAGGGGAAAAAGGGGTTTGGTATAGGGTATTTATAGGTTGAGGGAGGGAGAAGATGACAAAGGGGCAGGAGCTAGCCGACCGGCCGTGGCAGGCCAGTTCGAGCCTGCGAAGTTATAGGCTGCAGTCGATAGGTGTGGGAAAAAGGAAGGGAATGGGCACGGAAGGGAGGCAGGTGTAGGGGGGTTTGGTTCAAATTGGAAAGGAAAAGGATAGGGGGGGAGAGAGAGAGGAGCAGGTCGGGGTGGTACAGTGGTAGGGGAGGACGACCAACAGGTCTGCAGGCACAACTTGTAGCTCGAAGGAAGGAGATGGTAGGAGGAAGGAGAAGAGGGCGAGTTGGGGGAAAAGAAAAGAAAGAAAGGAAGGGATAACCGGGCGGGCTAGGGAGGAGAAAAAATAAGGGAAGGTGGGCCGGGCTGCACGGGGAGAGAAGAGAGGAGGGGGAGGTCGGGCCGCACAGGCGAGGCCCCACCGGGGGGAAGAAGAGGAGAAAAAGAAAAAGGAGAAAGGAGAAAAAGAAAGAATAAAAAGGAAAAAAGAAGGAAAAAGGGGGAATGGAAAAATAAAAAAATAAAAATAGGGTGGTTGGGGTATTTTGGGTATTTTTGGTGTTTTTGAATATTTAAAAATAATAAAAATTAGTAAAATAATAATTAAATTCCTTTTTATATTAATTTAGAAATTTTTGGGTAAATCTTCCTAAATTCTATTTTAATTAGAAAATGACCATAATCTTCCCTAGTTAAATTCTTTATTATTTCCCTCCTTTTTGTCTTAATTACTCCCATTATTTCATTAAAATATTATATTTAATTAATCTCATCAATAAATCCCTATTTATCCTAATTTCCTAAATTAGGGTTTTAGAGTATTTCATCACTACCCCCTTAATAAAAACTTCATCCCCGAAGTCACTTGCTAAATTCTAGGGCTAAGGAAAAACCATTCTAAGCTGATAAGGACAATCCAAACACGAATCACAGAACTACTGCCTCCTTAAAGAAAATGGTTTACTAAGGATTGTTGTACCTGCGGTGAAAAGTCTGGATATGCCTCATGCATGACTTTCTTAGCTTCCCAAGTAGATTATTCGGTTTCATGGCGGCTCCAGAGAATCTTCACAAGGAGTACCGCACTAATGCTGGTCTTCTAGAGATTGGTGTCAAGGATTCACACAAGTCGCTCCTTAGGTTAGGGAATCGTGAAGGTCTATTTCGTTTGGCCAGATCATATGGGAGGGATCAAAAATGTACTTTCACAACTACGAGATATGAAACACATTATGGACTAACGCCAACTCTGGAGGAAGGGCCGACCGATAAGCAACCTCACCTACCCGCTCCAGGATCTCAAAGGGGCTGATGTACCTTGGGCTTAGCTTTCCCTTTCTACCAAATCTCTACATGCCCTTTGTGGGGGAAACCCTCAACAATACTTTTTTCCCTCGGCTCAAAATCACTACTCTGGCACTTGCGATCAACATAACTCTTTTATTTGCTCTGAGACGCTCTCATTTGATCCTAAATCTGATAGACCTACATGGTCATTTCCTCGATCATATTAGGTCCCAACATCATGGTCTCGCTACTTTCACTCCAGCACAAGGGAGACCTTCACTTTCGTCCGTATAATGTATTAAAGGGAGCCATCCCTGTACTAGCATGGTAGCTGTTGTTGTATGAAAATTCTATCAAGTGCAGACGCTCTTCCCAACAACCTTGAAAATCTAACACACAGGCTCTCAGCATGTCTTCTAAGGTCTGTATGGTCCGTTTTGTCTGTTCATCTGTGGCAGGATGGAAAGTTGTATTCATCTTCAATTTTGTTCCTAGGACTTCCTGCAGCTTTCCCCAGAAGTGAGAGAGAAAACTCAAATCCCTATCCAATACAATGTCCCCTGGGACCCCATGTTGACTGACCACGTACTTCATATAGGCACTCGCTAACTGATCTATACTCCACGTGGACTTCATTAGGATAAATATGGCTGACTTAGTCAATCTGTCCACAATGACCCAAATAGTATCACAACCGCTTTGAGTCTTTGGCAAACCACTGATAAAGTCCATGGAGATAGAGTCCCACTTCCATATAGGCACTTCTAAGGGATGAAGTAGCCCCGTAGGTCTTCAATTCTTAATCTTGACCTTTTGACATATCACACATCGGGACACGAACTCGGCCACTTCTCACTTCACATGAGGCCACCAACACACCTCTCTGAGGCCCTTATACAGCTTGTCCCCTCTCAGGTGTGCTGAGTAAGGGGTTTGTTGTCCCTCTTCCATAATACGACGCTTCAACTATGGATATCCCTGTGGTACACATTAGCGGCCCTTGTAACGAAGGCTACCATCCTCGTGAACTCATAACCCTTCTGCCCGGCCTTCCTGCAACTTCCATTGGATCCTCTTGAGCTTAACATCTCCGGCCTGGATGGCTCGTATATCTTAAAAAATAGTGGGAGTGATTGTTAGGGTGCTCTTGCGGACCTCGAGGTCACCTTGCTGAATTAGCTCAATCTCCAAGCCTAACAGCTCCTCCATCATTTAGTCAGCAACTACACATCAATTTGCAGAATGTGAAGTATTCCTGCTCAGGGCATCTGCAATCACGTTGGCCTTAACCTCGTGGTAGGTCAACTCAATGTTGTAGTCCTTAACTAGCTTCAACCACCTCCTTTGCATCATGTTTAGTTCCTTTTGGGTAAATATATACTTGAGACTTTTATGGTCGGTGAAGAACTTACACTTTTTCCCGTACAGGTAGTGCCTCCAAATCTTCAGGGCAAAAACCACTGCGACTAACTCCAGGTCATGCGTAAGATAGTTCTTTTCATGCCGATTCAATTGTCAGGGGGCATACGCTACCACTTTGCCATTATGCATCAACACAAAACCAAGTCCGTGTTTGGATGCATCATTGTAGACCTCTAACCCTTCTGAATTTTCTGGCAAACTCAAGACAGGCTCTGCGGTCAAAATCCTCTTCAATTCTTGGAAGGCTCCATCACAAGACTCATCCCACTAGAACCTTGTGGTCTTCTTTAGGAGATTGGTTAGAGGACGGGTAATCTTGGAGAAATTCTGTATAGACCTTCTGTAATACCCGACCAATCCTAGGAAACTCTAAACCTCTACTATGCTCGCAGGATTCTTCCACTCTATGATTGCCATAATCTTTACTGGGTCAACAACCACTCCTCTAGCTGACACTATATGCCCAAGGAAGGCCACTTCCTGAAGCCAGAATCTGCACTTGGACAACTTCGCATACAGGCGGTGCTCTCTCAGCAAACTCAAAATGGTGCGAAGATGCTGCTCATGCTCCCTATTTCACTGGTAGTACACCAGAATGTCATCAATGAATACCACTACAAATTGGTCGAGGAATGGTCTAAAAATCTTTTTCATCAGATCCATGAATATTACAGGCACATTAGTGATCCTAAATGGCATCATCGTAAACTCGTAGTGTCCATACCGGGTCCAGAAGGCGGTCTTCATAATGTCAATACCTGTAATCTGCAACTGATGGTATCCTCACCTCAGGTTAATTTTGGAGAACACCGTGGCACCCCTCAATTGATCAAAGATATCATCAATCCTTGGGAGTGGGTACCGGTTCTTCATCGTCAGCTGATTCAATCTTCGGCAACCTATGCAAAGACTGAGGCTACCATCCTTTTTCTTCATGAACAAAACTGGTGCTCCCTAGGGTGACACACTCGGTTGAATGAACCCATGCTCTAATAATTCCTCTAGCTGGGCCTTTAATTCCTTTAGCTCAACAGGCGCCATCCGGTAGAGTGCCTTTGTGACAAGCTCGGCTCCTGGCACTAGCTCGATCATAAATTTAATTTTTTGAACTGGGGGCATGCCTGATATTTCCTTGGGGAACACATCTGGAAATTCTCTAACCATAGGGATTCTTTCTAGAGCTGCTAAGTCCTTGTTCAGCTCTTGCACACTGTAAAGGTATATCAGATACCCCTTTTGGACCAAGGAGTGTATAGCAACTGTAGACACCACCTTGGTAGTAGGCTTAGGCTAGGTCCTTTTGTACGAAACCCTAGTACCCTTTGGGCCTCACAAAATCATGTGCTCCTGAGCACAATTGATCATTGTCCAACACCTTCCTAGTATATCCATCCTCAAAATCACATCAAAGTCTCGTAAGTTCATCCCGACTAGGTCCACTAAGAAGTCTACCTCGCCTATGACTAAGGCCACATCTGAAAAATAACTCGGTGCAATCCATTCTATCACCCAAAGGATAGGAGCATATCTCTATCCCTAGGCCATGTGAAATATAATTTATCATATGCTAACTCTAATCATGCGCATACATGTATGTGTGCAGTATCGTAAACCTACTTCAATGCATGAGAATTCACGAGGCATCACTACCCCAGAAAGGGATTTTAATAATGGTTATTTTATGCTTATAATAATGGTTTTGAACCATTATTGAATCGCCTGTTATTAAATCTTTAATAACAGTTCATAATAGTCATAAAAAATATACAAAAAATTGTGAATATGGGCATAAACTTGGTATTTAATAATGGTTTTTAAGTCACACCCATTGTTAAAAACAATGTTTTAATAATAGTTATTACAAAAATCATTGTTAAAATATCATCCAATTAGGGTTCTAATCATTGATTATGTATTTATTAAACTCTAATACATATTAAATAAGCATAAAATTGAGATTAAATTCCATATTTTAATAACTGTTTGTATGGATAACCGTTATTAAAAATTGCATTAATAACGGTTTTAGGTGAGAACCGTTATTAAAACGACTATAATAATAGTTGCTTTAATAATGGTTCTTACTTAAAACCATTATTAAAACCTCTATAATAACGGTTTTAAGTAAGAACCGTTATTAAAACTTATCTATTTTTTTATATTCTTGATGTTTTATTCCAACCCACATATACAGTTGTATGTTCAAATATTTATTAAATCTGTAATGTAAAACAACAACAGTTCATAAATACATGCATGTCTTCCTCCCAAATGATACCACATATTTTCAATCAATCTCTAATTGGTATGTCTCAATACACTGGGCATACCTAGAAATCAAAATTAGTAGGCGTACCACATCTAGGTAGCTTTACATTCCAAAGTTAAAAGTTTATAGATCATAACCTAGATGACCAAAAGACATGGATGAAATACAAACCCGAACATACATGTAGAATATAGATCCCAAGTACTGAATGTATGAGTGCACGTGCATGACCTATTGGTCTCTAACTTCATCAATTTCATCAACATTATATTTTTAACTTCGTGCATAATCACCGGTGGAAAAATATAATGCCCAAGTTTCGATTATTTAGTTAGTACTTAGGTCAAGTACCAAATATATGGAAAAATATGGAAAAACAAACATACATAGCTTAGATTTATGTTGACGATCTGTTTTGGACTATTAAATCCATTGCTCTACATACACAGTATCCACAATCATCGCCATTCTGCTATTGTAGACACTGCTAAATGAATTCAGTTAGCTCTCTAACTATTAGATATTAATTCAAATTAAAAAAAATACAAAATAGTTGTCTTCCTACTTACCATTACAGGCTCATATTCAAGACTCTTTGGGTCTGGGACACCACTCTCACCTCTCCTTTGATACATAGTCCATAGTGCCCTAATAAGTAGAGTTGGAAGCATATCCTTTACAAGTGTTAATAATTCGGTGAAGCTCTTATCACTCCATCTGTTACATGTTTTTAAGTTGTACAATCTTAAAGTAGCAGATAATCGAGTAAAAATCTTACAATCACTGTACAAAGGTTTCTCTGAGTCATTCAATAACTTTGCAAACATTTTTGGACAATCCTGGACACTTTCCTCAACCTTTTGAGTCATCTCCTCTAACATATGTCCCTTATAGTTCTGAAATGATGACCCACTATTTTCCCTCCTAACTTCCTCATTATCATATTTAGACCATGTCTCACCATGCCATATCCAACAAATGTAACTTGTATAAATTCCATACACAAACAAATGATCTCTCAAATCATCAGTGTTGACACGCTAAATATAAGTACAGTTCAAACAAGGATAGACTATTCTACTAGAGTCCCGAGGATGTTCAACTGCAAACTTGATGAAAAACTCCACTCCTTTGTTATATTCTCTAGACAAACGATTTGCAGACAACCATTTCCGATCCATAGTTTTTCAATCTAGATGTATCCCACGCAAAAGTAATTATTACAAATCAATTCAATTATAAGTTTAATAATTCACAAATCGCTCATGCTTAAAAAGAATTAATCTCAAATGTATCATGCTATTCTGTATACACACACACACAAATCATGAGAACACTTTTTCAAAAAGATATCAATACTCAAACTGCTCATACTTAGAAAGAATTCATATATATATACATACATACATACATACATACATACATACATACATACATACAAAGCAAAACATTATACAATGGTTCAAATTACAAAAGATATACATACTACGAGATTAAAGCGATAGCAACACTATATACATCAAAAGGTTGCTAAAGCCCAAACACGTAACTAAGAAAAATTTATAACCGTAAAAATAAATCCCTCAGTAGCCTCGTTGAGCTTGACTAATAACTATCACTCTAAAAGTCCACTCATCTCGATATGCCATATGTTCCCTCACATCATCAACAGACAGTCTAGTCACAGATACTCTAGGGTAACCAGGGTGGATACTCGGAGGCGAGATATGATGAAACCTCCACTCATCATCAATCACCATTAGCTCTCTAGATATCCGATCATACTCTTTGGCAAACACCTCACCCTCAATAAATCTCGAGTGTCATGGACAAACCAATGCAAAAAAGTAGATGTAGCCAACGATCATGGTTCTTTCTGAGGTGGGGTCAAGAGTAGGTGATACAATATGAAATGGAATGGGTCATAGGATGCACAACTCACATAAAATTGGCCTAGCTCTTTGTATAACCGTATGATATGAGTCCATAGATTAGCATGTGGTGCCACGCATAGATATGGTGGAGGGTATGTCATCTCACTACCTACAAATAAGAACCACTAAATCTTATCATCAAGGTTGTTCTCGAAAGGATCTAAATTATAGAATATGTAAACTCTTCAACTAGCTAAACAAATCATAAATATATTATACCATATCTTAACCAACTATGTAAAGCTAACAACATACCCACATAAGATACTCATCACAAAACTTATAATCTTGAATTGATTTTTATTTATTTCTCAATTGATATATATGTGTCATTAAATATCAAGAAAAGATAAATTACCAAACACATCATTTCATTTACTTCCACTAGATTTGTCAATAAGTTAAGTTGAATCAAACTACCTATTATTATACTTGATATGTTTAAAATAAGGACATAATCTTGAGATATTTATTTAACAAACTAGCTGAACATCAAACTATTATCAAATCATTCAAGCTCTGTATAGTAAAATCAAGTAGATATTAATAAGATAATATATATATATAGGTTAAGTATAATAATATGATATTATTAAAAGTTGAGTTGAGAATAATGCATATAATAGTTTGTTATAAGAGAACATATTAATTATTATATTTAGTATAATAAACACCAAAACCTAACCCTAATAAATTATAATAAAAACTAACCCTAAACCCTAATCCTAAACCTAGCTAACTATAATTAAACCTTAATAAATCCTATATTATTATGATTATTATTATTATTAACATTATACACAATTATTCCTCTCTATTTAATTATTCACTTTTATATCTTCTTTATTTACTATGTCTATTTAATCCTCATCAAATAAAAATCATTAACATGCATCTCTAATTTAAAATTTCATTTAATGATGTGCTTATGTAAAATATATTTTCATTTAATTATATGACATTTTCTAACATCCTAGTATCCTATACTTATTAATGAAAATGTGTGTGTGTGTGTGTGTAGAGAGAGAGAGAGAGAGAGAGTTTTTACCAGTGACATTACTAATACTTTTAAGTATTTTATTTTTCTTGGTAATTAAGCACTACAACGGTGTATATATATATGTAAGGTCAACCAACACACTCATGCATGTTAATATGTAACACCGACAAATTCAACAACAAACAACAACATTTTTCACCAACACATTCAACAACACATTTTTCAACAACAAACTGCAATTTTTAAATAACAAACAATGCAACCTGCATCAACATGCATGCATTTATATACATATAAGAAGAGAAAAAGCTACGCGCTGAAGAACAAAACCATACGTAAAAGGAGCGACTATGAGCAAGAGAACTAGCGGCGAGTAAGAGGAGAGCGGCGACCACCTAAGAACACGGCAGAGCAAGAAGGACCAAGTGCAGGCAAGGTGCGCAAGAATGGAAGCACATGCAATGTTAAGAATGGCAGCGATGTGGCAGTGCAAGCGAAAGAATGGTTGCTCGGAGTTGGTGGTGCAAAAGAGAACAAGTAGTGGTTTCCTGGAGTTAAAAGGAGCTAGAGTGGTGGTGCGAGGGTTTGCTAGAGAACGTGAGTAAGAGAGGGAAGGTGCAGAATGAGAGACTATGAAATTTTTGGCACGAACCAAGAACTGAACAAAATAAGAGGTAGAAGATTGGGGTTTTAATAACGGTTCTTACAGGAACCGTTATTAAAAGTTCCTTTAAGAACGGTTCTTCAAAGAACCGTTGTTAAAATATCTTTTAATAATGGTTATTATAGGAATCGTTATTAAAACTCAAGGAACTTTTAATATCAGTTTTTCATATACCGTTATTAAAACTACCGTGTATAATTTTAGGGTTGAGGTTTTAATAACGGTTTTTAACTATAACTGTTATCAAAACTTCCTAAACTATCCCACACATTAATTTTTATGCATTTGGCAACGGTTTCAAAACCAAAGTTATTAATGTGCCATTATTATTTCCCTTTTCGTAGTCGTGCATATACCATGTGATTTGAATCATAACATGATAATAATGGATACTATAACAAAACATGAGACATGCGGATGTAAAACATTTGACATATTTCATGCACATAACTTAATTATCGATACTCATGCATATCATCCTTTTTGCATATTATCATTTTATCATGCTTGCTAAAATAGTTGAAAAGCATAAACCCAAGCATGATTCTAGGTCTAAAAGTTTCTATCATACTCGTACATAATTTCTACCATCCTATGAGTGATTAAATTTACCTAAATCTAAAAGGCTACTTTCTCTGAGATCCTCAAATGTTACCTAATGAGTTCACACCTAATAACATATGTATTAGCACTTAATATATCATAACAATAACCTAAAATTAATTAATATTACTCAAGGATCACTAACCATCCAAAGAAAAGTAGCAAGGAAGCCAAACAAACTCACGCAACAAAGGAGGAAGAATCGGTGGAAGTTACCGAGAAGAGGGAGGGAGAAATGGTGGAGTAGGTCAAAACTAGGGGGTAGGAACGAATAAATTTTTTGAATCCAAGTAAGGGGATACAGGGAAGCAAGGTTCAACAAGGTGGGTGGCTTCGAAATTTTTTCCTTAAGCAAAGGGGGAGGGATCGACACAACTAGCCAAAGAGAGGGGTGGTGCTATGGCAATTTTGTATGCATCATGGGGTTGGTTTTGGGGGATTTTTCTATAGGCATGAGGGGGCTACAACAGATCTTGCTACAACTAGGGTAGGGGCTTCGGTGGTGGAAGGTGTAGTAAAGAGGTGGTGTGCGGAGGAAGTTGTTGGTGGTATAAAAAATGGTGGAAAACAATGGCGACGATGGACTTAAGGGAACTTGAGGAAATGTGCGGGCTACTTGGGGTTAATTTATGACACAAAAATGAGAGAGAATAGGGAGATAAAAAGGGACGGTAGCGTGTTGGAGAAGGTGGAGCAAAATAGAGCGAGGAAAATAAGCATGGCAGAGGGAGGTGTGTGGTTCAAGGGTTGCGTGAAGGATGGTTGTGTAGGGGTAGAGGAAGTAGGGTAAGGTAAGAAAATCTAGCATAGGGTGGGGGTAAATTATTTAGGTATGGAACCGGGGTAAAATATCTGGGTAAAATTATTCGCTAGAATTTAAGGTTACCAGACTAGGTTTATTTGATGAAATAGATACCGGTTACGAACTGAGGTTAAATTTAGTAACCTAAAATTTTTCAAATTTTTACCTAATTAAATTTATATCTAATATGCCATAATAATGCATATATTAATAATATTTTTAGTATAAATACCCTACAATATTTATTATAAATAATTACACATAATTATCAATTTATAATTAGGGTTTCTAAAGTCTGGATATTACATTTACTACCACATGCAATGACTCACGAAACACATAGAATCATGACAACTTAGACATGTGATATCATACCCATAACTATATGAAATATACTTATCTATAACTATGTTATCGCGAACTCGTGCTACTGCTGATGGTGGTGGCGAGGACAACAACGATGACAATAATAATAATAATAATTGAACACCTTTATACAACACCATGGGATAACCTCATCATATAATCATATAATGACAACAAAGATACTCATAAATCATGATAAAAAAAATATAAGATAAATCATGATTTAGATAACAATAACCCAATAAAGCACCAAATAACCAATGATAATAATAAGTCATTAAAGCAACAAATAACAAAGCTAAGCCATTAAGGCACAACTTAATAAGTTATTAGGACACCATAATTAATTAGCTTTATAAAAAGATCATGACCACATGGTCCACAAAAATAAAAATTTAAGTGAGAATCATGAATCTCCACTATGTACATTCAAGTCCACACCTAAGTGGGAAAAAAAATAAACAAATGTATATACATTCAAGCCATAATGGGTAATCATTCCATGAACAACCAGTACTTTGGTTTTAATCCCTTAAATATCAATACCCTCTAAAAATTCATAATTATTTTAGAGTAAGAAGAACACCAAAACCAACTCGGGTCCTTCCCGAAAGGCAACCAAATCCAGGTATACAATGCCTAAATAATAAGAGCATGTACAAAGCTCACTGACTCTCCACTAGCAACATTCGAGTGTTGTATATTATACGTCTACAAAACTCTAATAAACAAGCAGGTAGTGTTTTAAGTGATAAAATATTGGTCAAAAACATACAAGTAATGTTTTAAGTGATAACACATGACACATAAATATATAAGATGATTCACAGATCATCAAATACTAAAATCATTTAAAACCCCTTTAAAGATCCAAGATTAAACCAAAACATTCAATCTTAAACCGAGATATAAATTCCAAAACAAATCAAAAGCATTTGAAAGAAAAACCTTTACAATGGCATAGGAACCTAAACAAAACAAATCCAACAAATTAAAACCGCACCGAAGCATTACAAGGAATAAAAGTCAAATCAATAAATCAAGAGGCAATGAAGCCAAACCAAAACAAGGCCAAGGCCTTAAGCTAAACCAAAATAACTAACAAGGGCATAAAAGCCCAAACCATAAAACCAATAGTATAATCAAAACATTAACAAAGGCTTATGAGCCAAAACAACTAAACCAAAGGTATTCAATCCCAAAACAAGAACATCCAACTCCTAGCCAAATAAAACCATTTTAATGCAAAAGTTAAAAATACCATGACAGCTTCAAGAATTACATTCAAGGCCATAAAATACCAAATCAAAGGCAAACAAATACTTAAAATGAGTCAAATGGGAAAAAAGTTATTTCAAAAAATACTATTGATGGTGAAACATTATTCAAAATGTTGGATAATGTCAAAATATACCAATCTTATATTCAAAAATAAAAAAATATTTATTTCCAAAAATATTATTCATGTCAAGAGACTATGCATATCAAAATACTACTAACATCAAAAGGCTCTTCAAGTTGAATGATTATTCACGTGAAATCACAATTCCTATGAAAATATTATTTATGTCAAAATATTATTAATGTTAAAAGGCCATTAATGCTAAAAAAACTCCATAAAACTATTAAAATATTCCAAAATATGATTAAAATCAACTTATCAAGATTAGGTCATAATTAGCACAAAAACCATTTGAAGGTCAGGTAAGAAATATAAGAACATGAAGAACATCATATAGAAAACCTAAAGTAAGCTAAACTTTAATCACATATTCAACATGCTAAACAGACTAAAATTAAAATATGTTATGTGCTAAATTTATATTAAACACACCAAGGATGAACATGGAAGCCTTACAAATTAGAAAAAGCAACTCTAACAATAAAACTAGACAAAAACCAAAAATTGCTACAAACACACAAACCATATTTTCATCTTAAACTTTGAGAAACTAAACCAAATCCTAGATATGCTTAAATCCAAATATTCTAAGCATAAAAATCAAAGTAAAAAACATCAATAAACAACATGGAGCCATAAAAACAAATTAAAACCAACAAGAACACCCAAAAGGGGCTAAAGTCAAGAGCCTCATTAAGGCCACCAAAACATGATTTCAACGCACAACTTATAAAAAACTCATAAGTACTTGAAATACTAAAACTCACATGATAATATGCCTTCATACATACGTAAATAAACTCATAAAAGCATTAGAAAATAATCTTACGCAAAGAACCCGCTTAATCTTCCATAAACTCATGTTCATGTTAAAATTTGAAACAAAAACACATAATACATACAAACTCTATTTACTAAGGGTTTGGGAGGTTTACCTTGAAAAACTAAGCTCCAAAGCAATATAAAGAATGACCATAAATAAGCTAAAACAAGGAGGAAACATCTTCAAGACACTTTATCTTTCTCAACTCTAACCCTCCTTAACTTAATCAAAATAAAAGGGTGTTATAAAAGATAATTTAGAAGTAGAATCAAGGTGCCACAAATGGTTGAAAATGGAAGTATACCAAAGGAACTAGGAAGAAGAAGATAAGTGGTGGCATAAAAGTGGAAAAAAGAAGAAAAGTAAGATAAATAACGTAAGGGTAATATGTGTAGGGTATTTTTAGAAGACTTAAAACTTAAGTTATGATGATTGATTCTTACAAGATTAGAACTAGTGGGAGATTGATTGATTTGGATGATTATTTTATTTAAATATATATGAATAAATCAAAACATTATTAAAATTATTTAATAACATTTATTAATCATTTAGATCTAAATAATATTAAAATATAGTGATCTCCAAAGTTTTGTAATTTTTAGCTAGTTGAAAGGGGGGTTTTGAGGATTTAAAATGCAATCAAAGCACATCCGCGCTATAAATAGTGTATCAATTTAACATTAAAAACGAGAGTCTAAGATACTCAGAAAAAAAAAGTAAGGAACACAAATATCCACATGAAAGAAGAGTTTCAAAATATTTTGATTGCCAAAAGTGCTTTGAGAGTTACATGGATGTTAAAACCATAAGTAGCGTTAATAAAGTGATAACAAAATACTTTAAAAATGTAACATATATTTCTAATCTTTCAAAGGATGTAATCAAATATTCAAAATAATACAAAATTACTTTTAAATAACATAGATCTAGTATAAGTTAGGATTTTTTTTAACAGTTGTGGTATTATAAAGTAGCTCAAACTAACCTGAACCTTAAAATATGTGACCTCAATCCAACCTAACCCAAGTTAGGCTAGACCAAATTTGACGTGAGAAGATAGATAACTTGAGTTAAGGCGAACCCAAACTAACTCGAACTTGAACTACTAATGATCCACCCAACCTAATTGCCTATACCCACACCTTTACAACCGGTAAACTTGGATTCCATTAATCAATGAATCAATTGCTTATTATTATCTTTTTACTTAATAAATATCATTTTTTATATGGTGATTATTTTATTTTTAATTAATGATTATTTTAATTTTGGTTTTATATTATTTGAGTTGATGATTAACCTATTACTAGCCTAGTGATTCTCGGTGATTATTTTATCACATAATGGTATTATCTTTATTGATGATAGCATGTTGATTTATCTTCAAATATGATAGTGATTATCCTATTACCGGATCTAAAAGATTACAAAGGAATCATAACCCTTATATCCTATTATCTTTGATTGCCAAGTTTAGTATAGTGGTCAGTTACTCTAGTGGTTAAAAGCCTCTCGAAATGCTCAAAAATATGAAGGCAAGCGAGAACTCATCGCCTGCCAATGGTATGCTAACTTGGATATAGTTAATGATGGAAGTTAATGTTTTTGGTTGTAAGCTTAGATCTCGCAGCTTAATTGCGGTAATGACTCGGATTCTAATATGAATGGCACAAGTTGTTGGTTTGAGTTGAACAAAAGATGATCATTTAATTTATGTTAGAATTCAAGTACGATGCTAACCCCGTTAGATGTCAACTTTTTATGATGGTCGAAGTTCCTTTAATTCTTTTGAGGAAAACAGATGTAATTTTAGTTGGTGGGGGGGGGGGAACGGGTGTTATGCTGGATACTAACTTTATTTCTAAAGTATTACTATTTTATATTCCAGATATTATTGGTAGGGTACGTTTAGTTTCTGATATAATTTGTGGTGTTCATAAATCCTTGGGTTGGATCATTGTTGAGAAGCCATCGTCGTCGAATGCGGCAAAGAATAAGAAACACTGTTAAGAGGTGAAATCCACTTCGTATGAGCCATCTTTGTAATGTCAGAAATAATTATCTGTCATGAGCTCAACGAATTATTCTACGTCTCACTACTTATTAAACTAGGATGAAAATCTCCACTTGCGTTTGCAAGTATTCAAACTTTCCGCCTGTGTACGTAGACCTAACAAAGTTCTATAGGTTATTAATTTAACGAGAAAATTCCACTTTTGCCTTCGTTTGGTTTAACGTTGGGGGAGGGGGTTTGTAAGTTGCATGTTTAATTTTGCCATAAGCTCAACAAATTATTCTGCGTATCACTACTTATTAAACTAGGACGAAAATCTCCACATGCGTTTGCAAGTATTCAACATGTTTAATTTGAGGGCTGAAAATAAGTAGAGTCGGTATGGTATTTGACTTGATTTGACTAGTTAAAATTTTAGATTGATTAATTCGTTTAGTTAGATGTGTCAAATCTAAGTATTATTTTTAAGCTCAATTATTAAAGAACTAGGTTCGAGTTTAAAAAACTAAGACTCGACTCATTTTTTAACTTTAATTCGTGAATACGGCTATATTTAATTCGTTCGTTTGGTTATACGAGACAAAGTCGAGCTTTATTTTAAACTCATTTAATAAACAAATTGAATCTAAATCTAAACCTGAAAATGTTCGTACTCATTTAAACCCTATACACCACTTATAGCACTTGAGTAGGTAAGTTTGACATTTTTTTCTTCCGACTATCCAGCATATCTACAAACTCCTGGCCATATGAGGTGTCCTCAGTATACTAACTCAAGTTGAGATTATATTTGTCATAGTTATTTAACATCATAAATTTTAAAGGAAAAGAAGTGGAGTGACTAATGAAGCTACGGATTATTAAAGTATTAAACTCGGGGCATGAGTGTTTGGATACGTACGACAACAAGCATAAAACTTTAAAGACTTTGTAAACCCGAAATCAATCAACTACTATTAACATCGAGACACATTATAAGTAAGACAAAGGGAACATTCGTATCCACACGTATCCTCCAGCTCGATCGGATAAGTGAAATGATTTAAGATTCCGAGGCCAATGAAGCTACGAAAAGTTTTCCTTAATTCAATTCGTCACCCTCACTTTGCATAATTAAAACAATTAATGGTAATAAATTCATTATAGCATATGCTCGGTCAATGATCATTTCATTAAATGATGAATTATAAAAAAATTCTGACCACACGACCCAATCGAAAAGTATATGGCCCTCGATCTTCCCCTATGCAGTAGCTATAGCACTATAAAGCCCGAACAAAGTTCATCATCAAGGACCCACTTCACATGCATCCATCATGTATGAATTATAGACCAAGCGTTGCAACTAGCTAGCTAGGATTTTGCACCGAAAACACGTATCATGGCAAACACACCATATACATCCATTCTCATGAGTTAGTCGTTACATCCATGTGCTAATCGAGCCCTACGCGTCTCGTCCTATTCAACCATCTAACTGTCCACTGACTGTGTGCCAGCCAAAACTTGAATGGGATACCTCGACTGTCCTCGATTTAAACATCTTAGTAAATTGTTGAAATAGTTTTATACCTGTTCCCTGCTTATATAATATTCAACGGTTAGCATGCTTATATCATTTGCATGTATGAGTTAGCTATACTTTTATTTAAGGTTAGGGTCTACAAAAAAAAAATACAATTATTAGTATCTAGGGCTTCAATTTTGACAACTTATGTCACTGTTTCTGTTTTATGTGCAAATAGTGTAATTACAAAGTTAAACGTCTTCCATTTTGTGATATTGTTATCCATAAAATTTGTTTCAGAACATTTAATTATGCAATAAAATAAACGATTAAATAAGTTATTGATGTGTATGTTAGGTGTTATGATGCTAGCTTTAAGGAATTAAGATTCAGAAGGTTATATAATTTTGAACTTATTATAGTTAGTATTATATTATTGTTTGTCTTTTTATATGTCGTATATAGTTAAATAGACGTTGTTGATCGATGAAATATATTTTTATCTATTAATAATTTAGGATATTAAAACTAAATTTTGATAGAAAAGGAAATATCAAATATAATTATATGCGAGATTAAATAATATAATTTATGAGCATGAATGGTCCCATGACTCCTATATTATTATATACAATTATACAATTATACATCACCATTTCAAGATAACTGAGCATACGGGTTTAACAATTGATCATTAATTCCGTTCCCATTTTCCCGCTGTTTTTTTCCGTGCTTTCTTTGTTTTGTAGTGACTTTCGGCGGATTCAATCAAGCTGTGCTTGGACGGATGATTTGTACATCGAACTGCCTAAACAAGTGGAGAAGTCCCACGTGAATGTGAAGATCCAAGGACCACATGACAACCTGGGGTGCTAAAATAAGGAAGTTTAAGAGACGCATTTGACACGCTTTTTTGCCCAAATGCCCGACAGGCAAGCATGCTGCAGATTCTTGCCTTTAATTATTGGACCGAGTTATTGAAGACTATGGTATGGAGCTGAACAGAAAGAAGTAAACTGCAAACACGGTCTACTAGGGAAAAAAAATATATCCAAAAGCCGATACATATCTTCGGTAGACAAATCTGATACGTTATAATATAATAATGTCGCAGACACGTATTATTTATATCTGACATAATAATAGTATTTAATAATTATTTATTTAATCTAAAATAAAATAATGAATGAATATATTTAATAAGAATATAATGATAATAATATATAATAATTTAAATATTTAATAGAAAAATAGTGAGAACTATTCATAAAATAATAATAATATGGTAAATAATAAAAATAATAAAATTTTAAAAATATTTCGTTAATGAGATGTCTACCAAAAACACGTATAAATAGGGTTGATATATATCTTAGAGGTTGCGATCAAATACCTGTTTGATAATTCCATATAGACAAACCGTTTGTTCTGCGTAGTATTTTTAAAACTTTATTATCTACTATATGTAAGCCACACTATTTTACTAATTATTTTAAATATCATGTACTATTACCAATATAACCTCATTAATTACCCCCCCACTATACTTGTAAAGATAAATTTTAAAGTAATAAAAATAATTTAATAATAATGATAAATAATTAGTCAATTTAAAATATAATAATTATGATTATAAATAGCAAGTTAATAAGAATGGTATTTATTATAACTATAAATTAATGATTAATAAAAATATTAATTATCATAATTATAAATAATTAAACAATAAAAATAATATAAATTTTAATGATAATTAAATTATTTATAAGAATAATATTAATAATAGTTATAAATAATAAAGTTAATTATAATTTAAAAAATAATAATTAATAATAATATTATTGGTAATAATTATAAATTATAATTAATAATATATTATTAACCTTACTTGTAAATAAATAATCAATGCAAATATTATTAGTTATAATTATATTTAATTAATTATATAATCTATTAATTGCAATGATAAATTACTAATTATTATAAATAATTACTTATAAGGATAATATTAACCATAATTATAAATAAATACTTATTATAAATAATGTTAATTATGATTTTAAGTAAATAATTGATAAGTAATTATAATGATACATAAATTACTTATAAGGATAATATTAACCATAATTATAAATAAATACTTATTATAAATAATGTTAATTATGATTTTAAGTAAATAATTGATAAAAAATACTAATATTATTATCATTATATTAATAAGTGATTAATAAAAAATGTTTGAGGTTAAATATTTAATTAAATAATTTTTTTACTAGAATAATATATCTTACCAAGATATCATATTAAGGACATCAATTCTTCCTATTGATTCGAGGCTCCATCGACGATTCTCCATTTGGGTTCAGATTCGATGCTAGATTTTGAGGATTGAGTTTAAGTTTAGGGATTCTTTATGAAGTTTTTTTTTTTTTTTTGGAAACGAGGTCATGAAGGGTTTAGGATCCCTAGCCCTAAACCGACCTTAAATCACACACACATATACACACATACTCGGGGATGATATAGGATATTGAGGATGAGGTTGGGTTTTTGGGGTCCTAATTGGATATGATATTGGGGATGAGATCGAGTATCGGGATGGGTTTGAGTTTTGGGGATGGGCTTGGGAAATGAATCGAGGATCCTCGACCAGATTTCTCAATTAGGAAAAATTGGGGATCGGGGTGGGTTCAGAGATCATAAACAAGATGTGCCTACTACACATCATTATTACTTCAACCATATCATTACTTCATATCATATCATATATGATATTACCTAACAAACACAAAGTAATTTGCTGACCTAAATGTTTTGTGCTTGATCATCATACACATAAGCACTATATATGGAAAACATTTATTTACGAAGGATTATTAATAACAACATATTGATACTGAACTATATACATCTATTTTTGGTTCACCATCGCTGATCAACTACCACTTAGGTAATATATGGAAACCTTTACAAGGTTGGATGTGCAGGACAAGGTAAGGATATGAGCTTTATCCACATCCTCGAACCCAATAAAAAAATAAATTTCTGAATT
Source organism: Tamarix chinensis (assembly GCA_030549775.1). Lineage (NCBI taxonomy): Eukaryota > Viridiplantae > Streptophyta > Magnoliopsida > Caryophyllales > Tamaricaceae > Tamarix > Tamarix chinensis. Next base: position 6,116,449 of record CM060179.1, on the reverse strand, counting down.
CATTTTGATCCCTGAATTTTATTATCGGAAAATTCTACTCCAGTCCTCATAGAGGCCAAATCCTGATCCCCTTTGTTTAAAATTCCTAGAATAAATCTCTAAACTTAAATCGAAATGAGAATCTCTAAAGAGCTTCGAACCCAAGGAAAAAATTATCATTCCTACCTACAACCATACAATTTATTCCTAGTAATTGCATTCTTCAAGAACAAACTCTAACAATTTATATCTTTTAAAGAATAATATATTATGATGTACAAATATAAATGTTATATTCATATTAAAAAGTACTTCAATATTATATTTTTTAATGCTTTGTATGAATATATATTAAAAAAATATTAGTAGTCAAAATTTATTCTCAAAATTTGTAAGAACTTCCTTTTGGGAGTATTTATTAAAAAATTTAAAAGAAAACAGACTTTAGAGTCCTTTAATCAATTAAGACCGACACATAAATTGATTATAAAGAAATTTACAAAGGGGGGGATAAAGTCTTTACACAGAAATCAAACTCCAACATATTAGCATGTCAAGGCAAAAACTAGTTTATAATTTATTTTTTATTTTTTGAAGTAGTATTTTTAAATAAGTTATAAATTTTTTATTGATATATATATATATATGGTAATTAATTTTTTATTATTAATTTATAAGTTAGTTTTAAAAAAAGATATTTTAAATTGCTCATTAGTTAAGCTTTTAAACTATAAACTAATTTTTAAATTAATTTTAAAAAACACGCGACATTAATGCCAAGTGCGCTCAGTTTTAAGCTGAGCAAAGAGGCTAGTAGAGCAACGATATTGGAACCATAAATTGAGACCTAGAAAGCCCACAAATGCAATGAACCACATTATGACCTATGGTCTTAGAATAAAAAAATGGGCTTATAACTTTTCTAACCTAAAGACTATTCAACAAAAAAGGCCCAAAACCAAGCAAAACTCCTCGAACAATCATCTGGTTCAACAATTGGTTCTTAGGTGCTTAGTAATTTTCTTGTTTAGTTTTCATAATTGAATGATTAATCATTCATCTGATTCAACAATTGGATCTCAAGCGAGTGGTAATGAAATTCTTACTTAATTAAGATTATGTTTTCAATTCACAAGTTGGTAGCTTTGTACTCCGTGCACAATACAATTAAGGTGCATATAGCCATATGTTTTTTATATGCAATTATATTTAATATGTATATTATATAATTTTTTTTTAAGAATAGAATCTAACAAGAAGAAAATATATAATCTAAATTTATTTATAAAATATGTTATACAAATATGCAATGAACTCTAATTACAAGTCAAAAACTCTAAGTAGCATACAAAGTATCATCCCATAGAAACTAGGGTTGAGTAGAAGGAAAATGATAAATTATTCTACGTCTAGACTAACGTTAAGGGGAAATAAAGGGACTAACTAAAATAAAGAGAAGAAATTAGAAACTAAATAAGTAAAGCTAACACTTGATCAAGAAAGGGTGAAATCCAAAGAGAGAAAGGGGTAAGTCTTCGTTCAACCCCTTAATCTAAATGTAATCAAATCCTAACCCCTTACACCAATTCAAACCACAAAGTTAACTATGCCAACCAAGGTATGAAGTGTAATACTCTCTCAAGCCACTACATCCTACTGCCTATCCAAGTTATTTATGTCTAGTATGAATACACACATACACAACACATTTCTAATTAATTTATATTCTCCTCTTTTAGGTTTTAGATGACAAATCATTATATCTTAACTTTGTGGTTTGGTCTCTAGTTATGATGATGGAGCTCACTTCAACCCATCTCTCAAATCCCATTGGAATTTATCTAAACAATAAAGGAAAGGTGATTAATTTTCCTATTATGCTAATTAAACATCAACATAACATATATGACAAGGGGTTTAATTGGGTTATGGTTTTAGATTCTCAAAACATTAGGATTAGGGGAAATCCCTTCACCTTACTACAAAATAATTAGCAAATCATGGCTCCAATTAAGCACGCCATCTTAAACAATAATGTTTGCATCAAATAAGAAAGAAAATATTGAAACAAGAGATACAAAACCCTCTTTATTGAAGAATTGGAAGTCATTGTTCAATTGTTGTGTAAGAGATATAATTGTGAGAGCTAAAGGTATGGATTGGAATGGGAAATGAATGAAGATATGATGAACCCTAAAAAACCTCTTCTTAGACTCCAAAGTTGTGTTTATATTTTTGCTATGAATCCTCCTCCAAATTTAGTCAAAAAAATTATTATATACACAATCAGAGGGGTTGACACGGGCACCTTGTGTCATGCTCCTTTCATTCGTTTTGCTCATCATGGTCAACATGATCATGTCAACTGACATGACGAGGTCGTGTTAACTCTCGAACTGTGAGATTTTTAACAACTTCAATCATGTAGCATATTTTAGCCATAACTTATTCGTTTAACCTCAAATTGAGATGGTTTTTTATGTATTGGAAATCTAACAAAAAGATCCACAACTTTTATGCTTATAGCTTTTCTAAAATCATATTTCATCATGGTTTAATTTACATGTATTTCCACCCTTGGACACTTTGAGTACTCATTTTTTCTTCCATTTCATTCCATATGTTGTGTTGTAACTCATTTTGATCTCATTTTCTACAAATGCCTATAAAGTACAATCAAGAGCGGTAAACAAAAATAGGTGGACTAAAGTATACAAAAATCATTACATAATCATATTAAATATTTATTTTAAAGATCCACATGACCAACATAAATCATATCTATCAATATGCATTATTATTTTAAGAGAATAAACAAATTTAGAAAGTTTATTTTTTATATAAAATATGTGTATTATTTTTAGGATGTGTATTTTTATTCTTTTGATATGTGCATTTATATTATGTAATATGTGTGTGTGTATTATATGATATGTATATTTATAGATATTTTGTAAAATGTATATCTATATTATGTTAGATGTGTATTTGTATTATGTAAGATGTGTGTGTGTGTGTGTGTGTGTGTGTGTGTAATGTATGCTGAGTTTTGTGCTTCGAATCCTAAAGTTTGGAACGTACAAATATGTTTCGTTGAGGAGAACACGACCCTATGGTGGAGACTGGAGAGGAGCACTGACCGTGTTGAATAATTGTTAAAAACCGACGAAGATGATTTTCCAAAGGTGAACTCAACCACCCGTGTTGAGTTGCGTGTTTTGTTTCCTCTTCTAGACGCCGACACAGGTAGCCCATGGTAAGCCTTGATTTCACAGCTTGTCCTTCAAGTCTTCTTCCTGCACTTCCTTCACCTTTTGGGGTTTCTCGGGGTCTATATATATATGCATTTTTTTTCTCCTTCCACACATATTAGCCACACGTACTCAGTATTCCTTTTGAGAGAAATAAGTACGTTTATAGTGGGGGATTTCTACATGGAAATTTTTTTTTTGTAGTATATGTAGGTGAAACTAATTGGGTAAAAATCAAAATGGTCCCAAAATATTTAGTTAAAAGTACAAAATATCATGTACATATAATTATACTAATATGTACACCTACTTATACATAAATGTACATGTAATATTCTCTATATGTACATTTATATTGAGATACCAAAAAAAAAATGGACTAAACACTAAATAAATTGACCAACTTTAATTATTTTGATCCAAATGAACCATCAACTATTTTTCCCTTTCTACATCATCTATTCCATTGAAGATTATATTATTATTTTCTCTATATATTAAATTATTTTCTCTATATAGTGAATTGATTATATATATATATATATAATGTAAGACGTATATTTATATGTATTATATAAGATGCATATTTATATATATATATTTTTTGTTAAGAATTATATTTATATTTTATAAGTTGTATATTTATAATCTAAAAAAGTACATTTTGTTGAAAAATATGAATATTTTTATAAGATGTGTATTTTAGTAACTAACACATAAGATAAAATAATATATAAGATGAAAAATATGAATGTTTTTATAAGATATATATTCTTTTTATACATATATGTTTTTTTAATAAATGCAGAAGTAATAAATAATACATAATGCAAAATAGTATATAAAATAAAATAACACTATGTAATGCATTATGCTTGGTGTGTACGGTTATCGTAGCGTTAAAATTCCCGTATATGCATGGCAGAATTTATAGCGGGTTGTTGGATTGTACTTCATTTTGCCGTTTACGTTTTGAACTCATAGTTGAAGTAATGTAATACACTGTGTCAAAATTTTCTGGTTATCAATTTTTTTAAACTTTCACAACGAGTAAAACACCAATCCACACCCCTTGAGCAAATAGTTTCCCGATTCCAAATTCTGACACTTGAAATATTAGTTGCAACACTTTTTTTTTTCGTTGAACTAGAAGAACATGAACCGACGAAGAAAGAAAATTCAGAATAAATTGAAGAACACATTTTTCTTTCTCTTGCGCCCTCCTCTCTCTTTCACCTGAATTCTTCATTGTTTGCCTCTCTTTTACATTTTCCTACTGCTTCTTTATATAGGCTATCCGTAAATAGTGTAAATGTAGGTATGTATGTATGTATGTAAGCATTCTAAGCATAATAACAAGATTCAGGTATTCTGAATTCACCTAAGATAGTAAAACCAAACCACGTCTCGAAATGTCCACATTTCCGACGATCATTACTATTTTTAGACATTCATGCATCCGTTCAACTATCTGCTCCCATCCTCTCCTTTTTCATTCCCATCACAATTCAAAATTTTCATTTTTTATGTTTACAATTTCCCATTTCCATAGATTTGATCCTATGATCATCATCTCCATACAATTGAATCCTCAGTTTTCATCAGCTATACTGATGATATGGAGAAAGTCTATCAGGAGTTAGAAGAAGCGAAACAGGAGATTAAGGAGTTGAAAAACCAACTCCAAACGAGATCATCCGGAGACTCTGGAGCTCAGAATGCGAATCCCATTATCGAGAGGCAAAATCATGAGCTAGCTGAGAAGGCGGGGGAGACTTTCACGACAAAAGAGCTCGACGAAGAGCTCGAATCTAAGATTGTTGGTAAGGAATCTGCTATCGCCCATTTGAATTTTGCCATCGATAAGCTAAGGTTAGATTATGATGAGAAGCTTAAGAGATATGAAGAAGAGTATAGTCGGTTGTTGGTGGCATTAGACGAGGCGAATGAGAAAAACAAGGAAGGAGAACATAAGATTAAAGACCTTGAATGCGAGAATGAAAGGTTGAAGGGTTTGTTATACGCAAGGGATAAGGAAAGTTATTCACGAGTGGGGAATGCGGATGCTCAGGAAGGACTAATGAGACAGAGAGAAGAGTTTTTGGAAGAAATGGAGGAAGAGAGGAGAAAAGTTCAAGAGCAGCTTAAATGGAAGGCTGGACAATTCAAACATCTCGAAGAGATTCATGAAAAGTTACTAGAAAAGTTATATGCAACTAAGAGCGAGTGGGAGATAGAGAGGTTGATATTGCTCGATGAGATTTCTACAATGCAGACGAGCCTTGTGCTTCGAGGGAAGACAAATGATTGCGGGTCTAGCTTGGATTCAAAAGATGAAATCATAGATAAACTCAGGGCAGAGCTAGAAACCTGTCATCGTTTGATGACTGAGTTGAAATTGCAGAATGAGAAACTTTCCCACATGTTCCTACTTCTGAAATCAGAAATCACAGAATTACAATCCACACATGCAAATGAAAATTCTGTCATGGATTCCCACAGCACAGAGAAAGAGAGCAGTACTATCATTGCCTTGATGGAAAACTTGGAAATGAAGAATGCCGCCCTCGTTGAAGCCCGGAACGACATCGAGAGACAACGCGAAGACGCATCATCACTGCTGAGAAAGCTCCAGGACCTGAATGGAGTACAGGAACAACAACAGCATGAAAAGGAAATGGCACTTCAGAAGCACCAGGGAATGACGGAAGAATCTACTGGTAGCCCATATAGCTGTAAGGAGCGACTGCTATCAGTCTCTGAAGCTTTAGAAAGGGTTAGCTCCGAACTAGCCGAACGACTCTACGAGGGAAGTGAAACTGAATTAGAGTTGCAGATTTGGAAATCTATAGCAGAACAACTTAAAGTACGGCTCGAAGGGAACCAACACTTGCGAACACAGCTAGAATTCTCCCTTCTAGAACAGGCAGAGTTTGAAGAAATCCTTAGACTAGACATAGATCGCCTTAAACAAATTGTAGAGGACAAAGACAGAAGAATAGATTACCTCCACGAGCAGATTGTTTTGTTAGACAAAGGGATCATCGGGATATCTGGAGGGGAAGGCCTTCTCAGGACAGAAGACAACTGTGTCAAATCACAGGATGCCGCTGAGATTGAATGGCTGGAACAAGAGTCGTTAAGGAGAGAACTTGAGGGTGCCATCCTTGCTCAAATACGGGCAGAGAGGACGATTGAACAAGTCATGAAATTGTCAGGGGATAGCGAGAACTTGTTAGCCTTCATAGAAGGATTGTGTAGGGGGGTCAGCAAGTTGTCTAGCGAAGACAATACGTTGCCAATAATGCTGGGAAAGATAGTTCAGACTATTGGCAATGAAATAGGAGTAGAATTTTGGCGAGGATATGAACGGTGTCCTGCGAAAGAGAATGTAAATCTCACAATCTATCCTATGACAAAGGCATGTGAAGTGGCTGTTAATGAAATATCCCCATTCCGAGAGCTTATTTAGAGGACCACTGAGACAAGTCATTGATCATTTTCCTTCACATGGATTTGTCAAAACAGCTTCTTTCGTCTTTTCATTTCCTCCTTTTTTATTGGGTAAAGTAGGAAAGTTTTAGCCATTTCTAATGACAACAAAAGACTCCCCCCCCCCCCATGTTTCAATCAGAAGAATTGTTGAAAGGTATGATCATCGATGCAGGAATATGATTATTGTAAGACAACAATCCTCTGACCTCCATAAATGCAAATTCAGGTTACTTATCTGTTTATATGCTATCAGAAATTAAGCTTCCGCCATTCATGGCAAATGAACCTGATTTCTGTGAGTAATTCAAGAGTCCTTGCCTGAAAGCCTCAAGGTTGATAACCTTGTTTGAGACCTGCAAGGTACCATGAGATCAACCAACGATGATCATTCTTCTGCATCAGACAGACAGACGTCATAACGGTTCCCATATCATAATTAGCATACGAAAAGGTGAAGAAGGAACAATGTGTATTCTCACTCAATTACCGCTTCAGTGCTCCTAACCTCATCATCAAAGAAGAGAATAGAGTGAATTAGCATCCTGGTTCTCGTGTATTTTCTCTGTATGTTCCGTCTTGTATTTCCGACTAGGTTAAATTTCCTGCAGGACGTACCATCAATTTAAGTAATCTAAATGCTAGCCATCGAAATAAAAAAATATAAGCTAAAATCTTTCCAATCTAGTGTCGCGTCCTTTTATTATGAAACCAAATTACCTGCGCCCCAAACATTTATTTGATACCCAATTTAGTCAACAATGATTGTGCATCGTTGGCAGCAGATGATGTTGATGCTATAGCTATGTCAATTCTTTTTTCTCTGAGTGTCTATTATCCCTCTTGCTACTGGATACAAGCACGGCATCTCATCTTCATCACAACCCTCACCAACATACAGCAAAAACTATCAGCATTTCAAAGAGGGCTCAAGTCGTCAAATGTGTGCATAATCAATGTAATATCTGTTGGGTCAATGGCAGAACAACAATACAATGCTGAAGCTGTCATTGCTCTTCTAAAGTGCAACATCATTGGGAAACTTTGTGTTTGATGAGTTTTTTTTTACCCCCTTGCTCAATGTTCAATGGGAGCTGAATGCTTGGGTTGTTTTGATAGGCTAATAGACTGGACTGTATAAGATACATGTGCACACTGCCACCGGTCTCTCGGGTCTGAATTGGATGCGGGTGGAAAGACTTAACAAGTCTTTTTGTTGAAATTTCAAAACATTTTAAATCTACTTTTTGTTTGCTCGGTAAATCTTGTTTCGAGCCTTCAGCAAAAAGTAGCGACTTCATTCGCGGCACAACCGGCTTTCCTAATTTGTTTCTGTATCTTTACGTTATTTCAGTTCTTGAATTATCAATCAGTTGCTTATATTGCATAATTTTCTTTACAGTATCTACATGTACTACTACTATTTTTTCCGAAAAAGATGTCTTCTAACATAGATATTAGATGTGGTCAATTTAATCGAATAATCAATAGCTTAGATATCTAAAAATACAGATTCGATATCTATTGAATACAATTATAACTTCTCATCTTCATTACAACCCTCACTAACATAGAGCAAACACTATGTGCATCTCAAAGAGGCGCAAGCCGTTGGTGCATAATCATTGTAATACCTGCATTTTATTTTAAAAGAGTCGTTTGAAGTAAGGCTCAGAAATTTAGATCGAACCCACCCGTTATTCTAGATGAGACTGACCAGTTCAATCTCTCGTCCAAGAGTAAGGAGTTCAACCCATATTTGGATTGTAGCATAACTTGTGTCGATCCAATCTGATTTTGGACCTGGAAACCTCTTTCGTTTTAAGAAAATATGAATTAGGTTATGTTTGGTTTGAAGAAAATTAAGTGGAAAGGAAAATATAGAGGAAAGAAAATTGAAGGAAAGAAAATGAAAGAAAATTATTTTCTTTTTTTTTGTTTGGTTGTTGGAGAAAATTTTGTGGAAAATTGAATTCTTGGAAAATATTTTTAGTGTTTGGTATATAGAAAAAAAATTCTAAGAAAAGTTAAGTATTATTATTTAAATATTATTATACATTTAATGTTATTAAAAATATTATATTGATATATAAAAAAATTACATAAAATTTCTAAAAAAATTTATAAAAACTCCATAAAATCAATACTTATTCCAAATTTTTTTATAGAACTATTCTAAAATATTATATGAATAACTTATAATAATTTTAAAAAAATTATAAAAAATTCAAAATATTTCATATCCCTTTCCATTTAAAATATGCCACACCAAACATAAAAAGAAAAAAAAAACATAGCTTGTTACTATTACACTTGTATGTTCCATAAAATATTAATTAGGGATCACAACGTATCGGGTACCTTTTATCTGTTATCCAAACCTAATAAAAAAATTATATACTAATATCCGTATCCAAATTTTGTGAGTATTTTTTTTCTTCCATATCTATATTTATATCCGTTTATCTATGAATATTTGTGTGTAAAAAAGTTTTCTATCCAGTAATTATTTGTTTTCATAGTAACTCCTTCGAAGAAGGGGGAGAAAAACAAGAACATCAGATGTGGGGAGGCTTTACACAGACACACAGAAATAAATTAAATAAAAAAAATTCTCACTTTCTCACTTTCTTTTTCTTTTGATTTCATCAGATGTGGGGAGAAAAACAAGAACATCAGATGTGTCGTCCCTTTTTCTCACTTTCTTTTTCTTTTGATTTCATTTTCGCATGATACAATCAGACGTTACTTGAGGAGTACTACGCCTACTACTACTAATTGAGACTAATTGGTTTAGCATTTGGGGGCAGATAGTCTGCCGCCCCTGTGCGACGCATCCAGAGGGGCAAAGGGCATGTACAACAGCAGTGGTTAGGATTCTTATGCTTGAGCTTTTCAAGCTATTTCCGGGGTTGCTGAGGTTCTCATCCACAACCTCGGTGTCGAAGAAGACCCAGCCTGCGGCCCCTTGATCGATTCCGTCGCTATGAGAGCTCTCTATCCCCCCAGGCTCACCAACAGTAAGTTTTTTTTTTGTAAGCTTTTAATTAAGCTTTTTTTTTGTAAGCTTTTAATTAAGCTTCATGGTTCTACTGACTTTGCGTCATACATATTTGATCGATGATGATGACTCAAAAAGTGATGCAGAGAACATGCTAAAGAACGGTGATTTTGATTTTGAAGAAGGGTCGTACGTGTTCCCGAACACAACATACGGTTATGGTGTCCCACCGAACATCGAGGACGATCACTCCCCACTCCCCGGCTGGATGGTCGAATCCATAAAAGCCGTCAAGTACATCGACTCCGACCACTTTTCGGTGCCGCAGGGGAGGAGAGCGATCAAGCTCGTCCCGGGCAAGGAAAGTGTGGTCGCCCAGGATGGAGGCGAGTCGAGGGTTGGGAGAGTGGAGAGGGAGGTTATAGAATTTTTTCAGATATTTTCTTTCTTTCCTCCGCTAATCGGGTGGAAAATCTGCTAGTTTAACTTTCATTAACATTTTTCTCTGTATTTTCTTTCTTTCTAATTTTCAGCTAACCAAACAGGTACAAATTATTTTCCATCCAATTTTTTTTCCTTTCCTCACTTTTTTCCGTAAACCAAACATACCCTTAAGCAAAAGAATGGGTTAAAAACGATATCATTGAAATGTAATTCAGAACTACTATCCTTTTAGAATTTGAAATTTCACGAACAAGCATCAGTACTATTCTGTACTAGATATTTGGGATTTTTTGGCACAAGTTAACGTAGTTAGTATTCCTAATAGAGAGAACAATATTCAATGTCTCAAAGCCTATATGTATGCACTAGTTTGATCATTTTAAATAAAAAGCTAGAGTGGTAACAAGTATTTACCGTAATTATTAGTTAAATTGATGTTTATTTAAACTAATAAATATAACAAGTTTTATTTTATCTATTTATTTGAGGTATAAATGGGTACACCAACAAGGGTGGGGGAGATAGGGATGGGAGCCATTTGTAACAGTTTCATTTTTATTTCCTAAAAATTTTGGTATGAAAAAGTGTAATTAAGAAAATAACAAGTGTTCCTACCACATTTAATATAAGTTTGCTCTCTCTATTCTTTTTATATTAAGTATTAAAGCCAGAATATTTCAATTCAAACCAAATAGTAGGGGAAAGAAGAGACAATAATATGAATATAAGTTTTATGGATAATATAACCTCCGTGTCACAACACTAATCAAAATACAACAAAGACGTAAGAGTCCAAAAAAAAGGACAACAAAATGACGCCTCATGACACTTATCCCAATTACAAGCCATAATACAAGCTATACAACTAACAAAAGTGGGGACCCTTGTTCCCTCCATCTTCATGACCCTCAGAATAACAATCCTCAAAATCTTTCAACCACTACATATTGCACATGTACTTATTTGAAAAATGATAGAATTGGTATAACTTTTTCGTACTAAATAAATCACAACACCTTCTAAGAGATAACATACCCACATTGAAAATAATCGTATAATAACAAGAACCATGCTAACACCATATAATTACATGTGATCATAATATGCAAGGGTAAATCTAATACCACAGCTGATCATACAATAACAATCTAACACGCTTAAAGAAAGAGAACCCAAAGATATACATGATTTCAAATACAATCTCAAACTCTTATTAGTCTAACCCTAATCTAATTATTCAATAGTTACTAAGGTGGTTTTGTAATTCATTTTGCAAATTAAGGTGGATTCAAATATTGAGAGGAATATAATATCATAATCCAAGGCGCTAGGGATGAATAAATAAAATCAAATAACTAACCTCCATGATAATAAGTCAATGAAGTCACATGACATAAGTCATATGTATACAACCTCAACACTCAAGTCCTTTAGAACATGTACAGGTTTGTGAGTCCTTGTTAGAAGAAATAAATTATTTGACCCGAAGGTTTAACTATGCACTGAGGGGCCTATTCCGATGCATTAGATACATTTTTAAATTTAAATCTTTCACTTTAAATAATTAGTATTTTATTAAATTTCAATATTATTATTTTAAGGATATTGAGATCTACAACATCAAGCTAATTGACCCAAAAGATTGCAAGGGTCCCAAGATACAAATTGACTAGTTTAACAAACGACCTTGTTGGTCGGGGAACAACAACAACTATGATACTCAAAAATTTATCTAATATTAATTTCAAGTAATTAATAGTTTAACCTAATCCTAATATCAAAAAAATTATATGTTTACTTTACCCTAATTCCTTAATCCTAAATCTAAATCTAATACTAATATGTATTCCAAGTCATTAATATTTTTTACCTAAACCTAACCTCAGATGATTGATAAATAAATTCGACCCTAATTTTCTAATCTAAATTATTTAAACCTAATTACAATCCTAAACCTGAATCCCTTTTTTTCCTTTTTCTTTTTCTTTCATTCTCCTTTTCTTTTTACCTTTTTCTTCTTCTTCTCTCGGATTCCTTCTCATTCTTCTTCCTCTTCTTCCTTCCTATTTTCCTCCTCGCTGACCATTTTCCTTCGATCAAGATTTCAACCCTACAACTTACCTATCCTAATATCATCATCATCACCATCACCTCCCCAAATCTCTAGTATAGGACATTGAAAATTTTGCCCCAAAATTCCCCTTCTCGTATCCTCCACACCCACTTCCCCTACCCTACCTTCTGTCACCCCTCACCATTTGCACCACCTCTTTTCCATATAAACCCCTCCATTATCTCTCATCATCTCATTTAATGCCTCACTAAACTCTCCCTAGACTCCCTCTCCCTTCTCTAGGCTTCCCTGTGCATCAGTTGACCAAAAGCTACGATTTTTGCCCTAGTGAAGCTCTGCTTTTCTTCCTCACCTCATGCTGCTAAGCAGCCACAGCGTGAAAATCTCATGTTGCTCACCCTTACCTTCTTGAGAAGCTCACGTTGCCCACCACTTACAACATCACAAACTCATGTTAAACCACTCTGAACTTCTCTACCATCTTATGTTGCACCTACCCAAAAACAAATATTGTCTTATGCTACCACTGCTCCACCAATATAAGGAAATTACTATAACACTCCAAAATTTTATAACCTTTGGTTTTGAGTGTTAAGCCTTTTATTTGAAACCTAACCCTTAAATATTGATATACTTATTTTATTATTAACCTTTAACCTATAACCTATATGAATTCTTAAATAAATTTATCCCAATTATTTTACGTTTTTCCTTTTTAGTTAAACCTACCTTAAACTTATTTATTTTCTCTAACCAAGTACACTAACCTAACCAATCTAACTTAAAAAATAACTAAATTCTATTATGATATGCCACTCCCCTCTACCATTTTACCTTTCACGTTACCCTCGTTGTGCCATTCTTTCCTCTACCAAACACTTCACTCTACCTCCCTCCATTTTTACACCGAGAAACCTCAACTCTCATCTACGTTCAAATCATTTCCCTCAACCATTTGCATGAACATATACACCCATACTCCTCCCTATCCATTATTTTCATTCAATTCCCCAACAAAACCACCCAACCTCCTTGCTTCTTTTTATCTCCCAATTCAACCTCCTCTTCCTCATCTTTTCCTCTACCACCGCACTAACACCGTCCACCATCACTACTCGAATCCCTTTCTTCTTCTTCTTCTTCTTCTTCTTCTTCTTCATCCTCCTCCTCCTCCTTCTCCTCTAATTTACTCAACGACCCCTATCTCCTGTCCTTCTCCTTCCTCCCAGCCTAGTTTTATATTTTTTATATGTTGCACGCCCGTGCACCAACATATGACCCAACCATGTAAACCTCAAACAAGTTTTCCCTGATCACAATCCTCAATCATGCCCTAGTTTTTCTCACACACTCGTGCCCCAATTTTTTCTATGCCTCACATCTTCTTTGCGCCACCCTCAACCATCCTCATAGCTATCCAAGCCAGCAACCACCACCTCACATTTTCTTTTCTCCTTGCAGCACTGTAAAACATTGTCCTTACCTCCTCCACACTACTGCCATCCCCATGTAGTGTCTCACTTTGTTGTTGCATGCTCCTTGCAACATCACAATGTTACAGCATCACATTCCTAGTCCCATGCAACGTGAATTACCCCAGCACCACCTACCTACCCTATTCGTGCCTCATGCCACCAACACAACCACTAGCCATTAGCCCCACCACACTCACTTTTCCCATAAGACCAAGCCAACCTTCCTTGCCTCTCTTCTCATTTCTCCTTCTTTACCTAGCCCTATTTGACTTCGTTAGCCACCACTACTGCCCTAACGCCAACCATCATCATTTCAACCATGACCACCACTCCAGCCACCATCATGCACCTCCCCACTAAAGCATTCAACAACCCCATCCCTCACATATAGTCTTACGCTACCCACGCATCATGAGTTTGGAAATGTTTATCCCTTTTTACAACTTAAGGGTATTTCAATAATTTTTATTTACTAAATATTTTAATAAATAATATTATTTTATTGGTTAAATATTAGTATAATTGATGTGGTATTTATTTTATCTACAAGAGATTGATTAGTGGAGCTTAATAATTTTATGAGATTACCTATGATTTTTGCTTTTGCTAAAAATTAGATAACTCTTATGCTTATTAAAATGTCAGACATCACATAATAGCACATTTGGATTTTGATGTATGAACTATGTTAAGTATGTTTGCTATATGGTGACTCTTATACTTTACTAAAATGTCAAACATTGCATGATAGCACACTAGGATGTTGATGTATGGTTCGTGTAAAGTATGTTAAAATGGTTTTAATATCATAAATAAGTTATGTATGTATGCATACTAGGTGATTTATTTCCTTAAGCATGCCTAATGTGTATAATTTATTATTGAGCATGGAAATATGTGATTTTGGATGAATTAAATACGCACATTAGGGATTTACGTGTTATATCATGTGTAAGGGTAAAATAGTCATTTGATGTTTCTGATAATTTAATTGATTGCTAAATAACTTAGTTATGGTGTTTTATACTTTTCATGACAAATCAATAAATAAAATGGAAATAAGTATTTAGAATGGATGATAATGTGGTAACTATGGCCTTGGGGGCATTTTGGTCATTTTTGGCCTAATGTGCCCAAACCTGAATAATTGAAACTAGGATGGCCTCAATAGATATGTAATGTTGACCTTGGTATATTATCATATCGACCTTGTTTATGGTATTCCTAAATAATTGGAAAATGAGTAAAGTGGTTAAGTATGGAATTTAACTTGTCCGATATTACATGATCTCTGTGATCACCTTAATTAAAATATAAATATTTAAAGTGAAAAACATTGATATTGGGAATAGTGACTCTTTAGCCGTCGCTACCCTAAATACTTGGTTTAGTCCACGGTTGATTATGAATTTTTACTGGTGTGCCTTAGTGTCCTATCTAGGCCCTATATTTTATTCTATTTAGCTATGTAGACTTATAGAGGGTATGCATACTTATAGATTAGGTATCCTTCTTAGTAGGGTACTTTGCTACCTTCATGTGTTAGTGTGATCATGATATCTTAATGTTATTGGGTTGACAACAATATGATATTATGTTGCCTTGGTGCATTGATATGGGCAGAGTACCTTAGTGTTACTGGATGAATATGATCTCTCCTCAAATAAATAAAAATAAAAATAATTATTGTTTAATTGATATAAGTATTGGATTAGTTTTGTAGTAGCCTTTGTTTCTATTTGTGGATAGGTAGCTGGCAATATGATTAGGCATAGGTGGCTGCTCTACCTCCTTCCTGTTTCTCTATTTTACTACTTCATCAGTTCTTTTTTTTTGGTCTTTAGCCCTTGGTCCTTTTGGCCTTTGGTCCAAAGAACTCAAAACCATTTTTTTTACTTTTCCTACAAAACAAAATTATAAAAAAAATAATAAATAATAATATACTTTAAATTCATTTAATTTATATCATTTTATCCTAAATAATAAAATATCTAAGATTATTGTCACTTTAGCACAAAATTATAACTATTCTTATATGTTACTCAAATAAAAGACAAAAAACTAGGATTAAAAGGGTATAAAATATGTACTTATCAATACCCCATACCCCGTACATCAAACAATTCAACAACTAAAATATTTGTAAGGGACATTTCTTATTTTCGAGAAATATTGCCAACCCTTTGGCATCTATCTGACTATTTAACTAAGCAAAACATTGCGATGTTCCTTGCATATGTTAACACAATGTGATTTTTGGAAAGTGTTGTGAATGTCAAATTGAAGAAATCCAACCAAGCGTGGTTAAATGGCAGGAATGACTATGACTCTTTCAAGGTAGACAAATGTCTTGTCATCTAATTAATGACACCCACGAATAGATTAACGAGATTTCCTCTATCCCTTTATACTATCCGACAAAACTACATCCAAGGAAACTGGCTTGGCAAAATCAATGGGGAAAGAAGACCATGTTGAGCTTAACTCTAATCTAACTTTTTGAAATGACTTAAGAAGTATCAGATAAGTAGGAGCTCCAACAAAAGTGAAATATCTCTACTATAAACACACACACACACACATGTACATATTTATATGTATGTATGTATGTATGTATACATGTGTGTATGTGTGGGTTTGTACGCACATGGCTATGGGAAAACAAGTAAGGAGTTTGGGTCTGGTGTGTAAGGGGGCAGGTAAGGGGTGATAGAGGTGTAACGGAAGGACGACGTAGGGCTGGGAAGGTAGGGGTTGTAGGGGTTGATGTGGTAGGAAAAGGTATAGACGTGCATGGCTAGGAAAGGAAGGGAGGAAGATGACTGAGGAGTGCAAGGTACGACTCTCTTTGGCAGAAAGGGGATAGGGAAAAAAGGAAAGAAAGAGTGAGAAGGTTGATGGAAAAAATAAATAGGCTAGGTTGGGGCACGTAGGTCAAGGAGAATAAAAAGAAAGAAAATGTGGTATGGAGCGTGGGCTGGGGACAAAATAAAAAGGAAAAGGAAAAGGATTTTTTTTTGTGTAGGATTATGTTTAGGTTTAAAATTTAGAAAATTAATCTAAAATTTTATCTATCAATTATCTGGGGTTAGGGTTAGGTTAAAAATATAATTATTTAGAAATTAGAATTTATATTAGGTTAAAATATTAATTAGTCATGGATAAAATTATATAAAATTTTGGGATATTACAATGAAAGCCTAAGCTTGGTTAAAAATTCCCCAACCAACTTCGACAGCCAAAACCTTAGCCAGTACTAAAAGGGATGTTCATATAATCCTACCCAACTTATAGAGGCACAATTCGTCCTCTCCTACTGACTAGAGGGTCTCACCCAAAGGTTGAAAGATAACTTGTAAGTAATTTTTATCAACATTAAAAAAATGCACATCTACTAGTTGAAATATCCCAAAAATTCTAATTTTATTATTTATTATTAAATATGATTTTATTATGAAAATTAATTAAGTAAGTTATCTTTATTAAAATAAAAAGGAAATTTATTAGGGCGAATCAAGAAGAAATTTATAAATATTTTAATTAGGAGAAAGTTGGGTATTTTAGCTAATTAAATATTTTATTTTAGAAGTTAATAAAATAAATTATTTTATTTAAAGTAAGAAGGATAAAATAGTTTCAAATTAATACTAATTTTTATAAATAATTTAATTGAAGAAAATTAGGATGTTTTGCTAATTAAAATGGAATTTATGGAAAATATTTTAAAAATCATAATTTAGCCTAAAAAGGATTTAAATATTATTTTATTTAAATATTATTATTTTTAAATATCCTAAATTTTTTTAATTAATTTATTTAACCCAACCTTCCTATTTTTTCTCTTCTCCTTTTTCCTTTTCTTTCTTCCTTTTTCTTTCTTTTCCTTCTTCTTCTTTTCTTTTTCTTTTTCTTTCCCCCAACTAGGCCAGCCCAGCGGCCCAGTTCCCTTTTCTCCTTTCTTTTCCTTTGGCGCGGCCCGACCCGTATGTCATCCTTTGTCCTCCCCCTTGTCGTGCTTTGTTTTGACTCCTTCTTCCACTCGAACGCTGCGTTTTTATTTTTTATCCTTTTACCGTTGCGCTCGACCGCACCAGAATGTCACTCTTCATTCCCTTTTCCACCTAAACTCTGCGTTTCACTTAATTTTCCCCCTCACCTCGCACCCCGCCGGTTTTCTTTCCTTTCTTTTCTTTTTCCCGAACCGCCGGCCCAACCACCTTTCTTCCTCCTCCTTCTTTCTTATTCCCCAACGCCATACCTGTAACCTCCCACCTCCCTCGAAAATGGCGTTGTCGGCCACACGTGTCGTGACCAACCTTTCTCCTGCCCATTCTCTTCCCCTCAACGCACACTCCAATTTGAACTGCCCCACTTCTCTTTTCTTCCCCACGTTTGCCCCCAATTTCCCTCGCGAAGGTCAGACAAAATTTGAAATTTGTGCCGCCCGATCAACACCATAACCGTCCCATTTCTCACTGGCTTTGACCTCCTAGTAACCTCCAGAACTTGAGCCTACCTTCCACCACTATAAATACCCCTCGTATGGCCTAGTTTTGAGATTTTTTCCCCCGAAACCCTAAGTACAAGTCTGTACGCCACCGCCACTTTAGATGCATCGTTCTCCACCGTTAGCCAACCTCGCCGCCTCTTCTTCCTCCCAAACTCTTCCCTACAATGCCCTCTAATTAACTAAACCATTCACAACCTTCGATTCTTCTTGCACGGGCCTCCATAACCGTGCAAAATTTGCTAGTCCTCTCGCCATAATTTTACCCCCGAACCTGTAAACCCACCACCCACCACCACATCTGCCACTTCTACCACCCTTTGAACCACTCAAAAACTCCTGCTAATTCTCCTCCACCGACCCATAAACTTATTTTATTTTTCTCCTTCCCCTTTCCCTCTTTTTCTTCATTTTCACCCCTTTTATATCACTTTTCCGGCCACCTCCGGGCACCACCGCCGATGCCACCTATCTCCGCCAACTCAAGGTGAAACCCTAGACATTTTCAACACTTCCCTTCAATTTATTGAAAATTATTCTGCTTATATCCTAATTTTTAATGATAATTTGATTTTAATTGTTATTATTATGGTTATCAACTATAACCTAATTGCTAATATTTGTTGACAAGTTTGGGAGTATTCTTGAATTAGATAAATTATTATTCTTGAGTTTTAGTTATTTAATAGAATTATTACATGTTTACTATTATTATTAATAATATTATTAATATTATTATTATTAGTATAATTATTTATTTAATATTGTAATTAATTCAGGGGGGTCAAAACCTAAAATGTTAATTAGGTCTCGCACCCTTGCTTTTTATTACTATTATTAGCATTTTTTAACATTATTACTAATTAAATTATATTTATTAACTTTTATATTATAAGTATATATAGTATTATTATTATTATTATTATTACTATTACTAATACTATTTTGGTGAAGGATAGGAACCCTTATATCACCACTATTTTTGAATGAAAATAGTAATTTATTTGTATTTTTAAGTAATATTTTGTATAGTTAATTATTGTGTAATATTGTTTTAATTAAAAACCAAGTCTTAGAATAAGTTAGGGAATAATAAAATTTTAGGAGGGAGCCTAATTCCAGTAAATTCTTATATAATAGGTGAACCCATTCAAATCCCTCAAGTGGAATAGGAGCGTGCACCAAGACCGGTATCGTTTTAGGTAAGGGTGTTACTAAGGTCATTTGTGTGTTTATATGCATTATGTACTTCATATGCCATGTATTCTATGTTTATCATTATTAATTATTTCGTATGCGGTATAAAGTGGAGTTGAAGTATGTTGGTATGAATAAATTGTGGCATGAGAATTATGTGGATATTTATGTTATTATTATTATATGATGTTGCCTTAAAACATGCATGTTAGGATTGTAAAATAATGATGGGGAGTGTAACCATGTAGTGTTAGGGTTTTGAATGAAAGGGCATGGTGCTAGGGTTTTGCATGAAATGGTATGGTGTTAGAGTTTTGCATGAAATTGTATGGATTAGAGTTTTGCATGAATGGTATAGTGTTGGATTTTGCATGGAAGCATGTCTACGTGGAGCTAGGGTTTGCATATGAATTAGGGTTTGCATGGGAGTGTGGTATACATGGAGCTAGGGCTTGCATATGAATTAGGGTTGCATGGAAGTGTGGTCTACGTGAAGCTAGGGTTTGCATGTGAATTAGGGTTTGTATAGAAGTATGTCTACGTGGAGTTAGGGTTTGCATGTGATCTAGGGTATGCATGGAAGTGTGGTTTACGAGGAGTTAGGGTTTGCATTGAAGTGTGGTTTACGAGGATTTAGGGTTTGCATGGAAGTGTGGCTTACGTGGAGTTAGGGTTTGCATGGAGTTAGGTTTGCATGGGAGCTAGGGTTTGCATGGAATTAGTCATGCATGTCTGGGAAAATATTTGTGAATGAAAAATGTTTATGAATAAAATATTTAAGACACTAATCTCTTAAAGTGGAAGATTATTGAGCCGGGTACAGACTGATCCAGCGGTCAAGAATAGTGATTAGGGTTTTACCTTATGTGCGACCGATCCACCGGTTATAATAGTGGTTAGGACATGAGGTCCTATATGTGATCGGCCCATCGGTAATAATAGTGGGGTGTTCCTGTACTCGTATGGATTTGATAAAAGGCATGGTGTGTATCGACTTCTGATAAAATAAAAATTAAATAATTAATTTGGACCTTTTTGGACTTATGTGTGGGCTTGTTGGTGACATACTATAGATTCTCTATACGCTTTTATGTATCATATATGTGGTTTGGAATTGTATGCTGATTATTATCCTGCATGCTTAGATGTGTTTATGTGTCGGCCTTAGTGTTCGGTTATTGATGAGTTCATATTTTGACACATTTTATACCCTTATAATCTTAGTTTTTGGTAGTTTATTTAGCTAATATAGGGGAATAAGTATTGTTTTATGCTTAAGTGGTAAAAATTGTATAAATTTAATTATTTGAGCTAAAATGATATAAATTAAGTAAATTTAGAATAAAATATTATTTATTAATATTTATTGAATTTTATTTTGCAGGTTTTGTTTTTAAATAAAAGAAAAAAAGAAAAAAAATAAGACCTTTGGACCAACGGCCAAGAAACGAAACAAAACAACGCCAGCGATGATCAACAAAAAAAAACGGAGCGTTGCGGGAGAAAGCAGCAGTCAGCCGTAAGGGCTGACGTGGAGGCACAAACAAAAATTATAAAAGGCAATGTGTGGCATTAATTGAGAACGGAAGAGATAGGCGGCCTCTGCCATTAGGCAGAGAACAGGGTGTGCGGTAGGAGAGTAGAGCCTTTATAGGCTCGGACTCTGAGAAGAGAGAAACGGGTGTGGACGAGAGCCTCACCAGGCTCGAGGAACGGTGCAGCACGGAGGAGGAAAGAGTCGTTAGGCTCTGACAGAGGACGACACAGGTGGCACGAAAAGCCGCAGAAAGATAGCCAGGAGTGCGGCAGGGCTTGACGCACGGAAACAAAGAACCAGGCAGCGCAACCGTCAGCAAGCGTCAGCCGGGCGGAAAAAGAAAAAAAGAAAAGAATTTTTACAAGAAAATTGAGGTGCCGAGAGAAAGAAGAATTAGAGGAAGAGTTTAATACCGGTAGAATTTATTTCAGATAAAATTATTTTTTATCTGAATAAATTCTTGCTCTTTTATTTAAAATTTATTCCAGTTATTTCTTTCTCTTATTTTTAATTTATATTTTAGATATATATTTCTGTGTAATTAATTATTTAATTATGAGCGGCTTATTATTTATTGTTAGGGAATAATTTGAAACCCTGGATTAGGATTTGAATTATAATTTTATTTTCTTTGTTTCGTGAGATTGTTTCTTGACTCTATGTTAATTGCTATCGTTTATATGTATAATTCTGTCAAGTATAGTTTATTTGGTGCATGCCTTGTTCTGGTACCTCATAAGTGACAGTATGTAGGATTAATTGCTTGCTAGGTGGCCATCTAAATATACTAGAATTTATATGTATAAATTGCAGCTAGGTTAGATAACAATTCACCTAATCGTTTTGTGATTCTAACCGAAATGGTAAAACGTTTCGATACGTGTGGGTCAAGGAAAGGAAATACAGCTAGACATGCTTTTTGTACTAGTTTGGGTACTTAGATTGACAGCCTTCCACTTACACTTAATGCATTAAATCTAGTTAAATATAGGAGCCGCTTGTTGCTGCTATACTGCTAGTATTTAATAGGGTTAATATTGGCGCTTTGTCGTATTAATTTAATTAAGGGAAGTAATATAAGGTGTATAGACTTGCTTTTGGTGTGCAACTTGGTCGATCTCATTCTCACGATTAAAAGATTACTTAGAAATAAATATTATATTAGGACCTAATCTAGTGGTGGATTTTTATTTCCCTAACATATTTCTCATATCTGCGGGTTTCCCATATCTTCATTATTTTTCGTTATTAGTTTATTTGATTTTATTTATTCCTTTTATTATTTTATTATTTTGATAAACCCCAATTAGTATTTTTCTTATTCATTTATTTTGTGTTATTTAGGATTTTTATTTTTATTTTTATTTTTATTTTCAAGCTAGTTAAATAGAGGTGAGCCCTCTCAATCCCCGGCCTAGAACGATACCCTTATTTACCAGTGCTACAATTGACAACAAGAGGGTTTAAATTACGTTTCGGCTATGGTCGCACCAGTTACCTTATTCAGTACGTAGCATACTGCCACCCTTTTCATGGGTACTGCTCATTCCCACAAGCAGAAGACCCTTTCTGACTTTGTGCAGGTGGGCGAGACATCAGTCGGGGTTGTGTGTTGAGCTTGTTTGGGCTCAAGGTTCGAGAGTTGTGGCCATATTTACTCTAATGCAATGTATTACCTTTTATTAGTTCTTTTGTATCGGATTCATCCACTTTGATCTATTACGTTGTATTGAGTATTTCAAATGAACATTTTATCGGTTGTAAGCTTATCTCTCATTTGGAAATGAATTATAATTCTTTATGCGTACTCTGATTTTTGTTTTACAACCGAGTTTAGTTTGTCATGACTTATAATTAATCGTTAATCTTTACTTTAGCCTTAGCACTTGGTACTGAAACGGTTGGAGAGAACCGGTTTGGTACTAAGTATGGCGGTAACATCCCCATAATTCACGGGTTTTAGATAAAGTATTTTAATTACTTCCGCTATAAAAAAATAGTGAATTTTGGGGTGTTACACTAGTGATGTTGGAAAGACAACACCATCTCCTTCTAGGATTTCCATGTTTTGGGTCTCCACCACATCTTCCAATGTGATCGGGTGCTTGACCCCATTTTCTCTCATTACAAGCCCAAAATTAACCACCACATTCAAGCACAACAATGCCAATCGGGCCAAAATCCTTGCCACTAGAATTTACTTATATATTTATGAAACCATTCATCCCACATAGGGAGATTTTGTTAAGGGAAAATTCATGCTTGAGAACATTTTCCTCAAATAAGAACTTCTTATATAGTATGGTCGTAAAAAAACTAGCTCTAAATGCCTCATAAAGTAGATATGCAAAAGGCTTTTGACTCCATCAACTAGGAGTTCCTCAAAATAAGCTTAGTGGGATTAGGGTTTTCTCCTTTTCACTAATTGGATTTTGGAATACATATCCATGAATTCATTTTAAATTTTAGTCAATAGCAACAATTGTGGTTTCTTCTTTGGTGTTAGGGGGCTAAAGTAAGGAGATCCAATGCTGAAATACCAAAAAAATCCTAATTTAAGAAATTATAGCTAATTAAGGATTTATTAGAAAAATTAATTAAATAAATTATTTTATTAAGATAAGAGGAAGTAATTAGGACAAAATCAATAAGAAATTTATAAATAATTTAATTAGAGAAAATTAGGGTGTTTTGCTAATTAAATTGAAATTTAGGAAAAATCTTTCAAAAATCCTAAATTAGCCTAAAAAGGGAATTAATTATTATTTTATTAAAATATTATTATTTTTAAATATCCCAAAATACCAAAATATTCTAAATACCCCAACCCACCTATTTTTCTTTTTCCATTTTTCCTTTTTCCCCTCTTTTCCTTCTTTTCTTTTCTTTTCTCCTTTTTCCTTTTTCCTTCTTCCTTCTTTTCTTTTTTTTTCTTCCCTCCCCCGACCTAGGCCGGCCCAGCCCAAATCCCCCTCCCTTCCCCCTATGCGGCCCAGGCCCATGCGCCACACCTTCTCCCCCAGCCAGTTCGGTCTCCCCCTTTTTCTTTTCTTTCCCTAGATCGTCGATACACCGTGTGCCCATCCCTTCTTCTTCCCCGACTCCCTCTCTCTCCCCGTGCCCGACCTTCCCTCTTCTTGGCGCTAGCAAGCGCAACATGCCATGCCACCACCCCCATGCTCTTCCTTGATGCTCCCTCTCTCTCCTCCACCCAATCACAACCCCTCTCTCTCCTCACACATGACTCTCTCTCTCCTCCCCTTTTTCCCTTCCCGAGCAACTGGCCTGTAGGCTTGCGTAGGTTTTCTTTGGCCATTGGTCCAACCTGCCGGCGACCACACACCTGCCATCAACCCTTCCTCTTCCCCCTCTCTCCTTCCCCCTCAATCTTAGCTTATAAATACCCCTCTACCACCCCTCATTCAAGTTTTTTTCTCCCAACCCATAAACCCCCTGTTTCTATCACCACTGCCCCTTTCGCCACCCATTTCTCGGCCGCCTTCCAACGTCACCATCCGAGCCACCACCCAAACCACTCCCTGCATCATCCTCCACCAAGATACACCTACCACCACCCTCGATTTTCCCTACATGAACCACCCCGGCCGTGCAAAGTGCCCTTCCCAAGCAGCCTTACCCCCAGCCACCGTTGCCCTTACGCCTCCATCCATCGCCACTCCCGCCATAACCACCACCCCTTACACCTCCCAAAATCACCTGCAGACCTTCCTCCACCTTTCCCTACCCTCCATTTTCCCTTCCTCCCTCCCTCCCTCTCCACCACCCTCAGCCACCACAGCATCGCCACCTTTGGCTGCGCCACCACCCTCATTCCTACCCTCTTAACTTAGGCAACCTCAACCATCCCAACTTCTACCCTCATTCCCCCTATCCCATTCCCAGCACTCAACTATCTCTCTTTTCTCCCCTTTTTCCCGCCACCGCCGGTGCCACCGGTCACCACCAACCCTAGGTGGTACCCCAACTCCTCTCAACCCTTAAACCACTATTATATGCTGGTGGATCGGTCTGGCCCCGACTCTCATGGTGTTCCACTACAAGTACTTAGTGTTTTTTATGTGTCTTGTCAAACTTAGGGTTTGGTTTATTAAGCTCATGATCCCCCACTATTATAGCCGGTGGATCGGTTACTAATAGGGCAAAACGCACCTAACCACTATTATAGTCGGTTGATCAGTCACTTATAGGGCATAATGCACCTAACCACTATTATATGCCGGTGGATCAGTTTGGGCCCGACTCAATAATCTTCCACTTTACATGATTAATGTTTTACCTTGTCTTATTCAAAAGTTTCACTCTATACATGTATGATTAACTCCCTCTATGCTTATACTCCAAGAGGGCCCGCCCCATATCTTGAGACTCCTGCACTTCCTAACTTGCCCCAACATCCTTACCTCCTTTCCCTAACTCTCACTAGAAGCCCAACTCCTAAGTATGTGGGTCAAGACCCACTACTTTACACCTCCAGACCCACTCACTGTCTTACTCTAGGGTTTTCTCCCGAAATCCTAATTTGGGCCTACGTGACCCATCCTTCTCCACCTCACACAACCCAAACTATTTTAATACCCCACACATTACAACCCTTGGATTTGACCCTCATCATCTCACTTTACTCCCCAAGTACATGTGTGACCACGAAACCCTAGATGGCCACACCAAACCCTAGCATCCTCATTTCCACATGCCACCCCTCCATTTATCACTTTCCACTCTTATTCTCCTATAATGCCCATGCTCATCCCTCACATGGTAACCTTCCATCCTCATCTCATACTCCACTCACCCTCATTTATTTTTCCTTTTGACCACCTTCTTAGATTAGGGTTTCCTTCCAAACCCTAACTCGGTCTCCTATGCACTCTTATATTGTCTCATGTACTATTTTTCACCCAAAGCCTCCAATCACCCAAACAACTTTTCCATTACCTTCCTCACACCCCAAATCAATATTCCATACGTAAAATTCAGCCCCATGCATGCTTTATACATCCCATGCAAACCCTCGAAGTTTTTCATGCAAAACCATAAAACTCCCATGCAAAACTTAGATTCATCCATGCAAAACTCTAAATTCTTCCATCCCTCCATGCAATACCCTAGATTCTTCCATGCAAGGTTCGTCCACTTGATTTTACTTTAAGTCCCCTTTATTTCTTCCACTCATGGATCATGAAATATTTAGGTCAAACTCACATCCCTTGGTCAACTTATTTCCCTTTTGTCAACTTACTCTCCATTTTCCTTTTTCATCCTTTCACCTTATTTCATCACATTACATATCCTAGCATGCATGCCCTAAAAGGTCACAACACATCACATCATAATCAAAGTATATACATATAATACACATGCCATAAGATACACATGATCATACCTCAACTCGAAGCTATGCTACACATAAAATAGTTATAACGATAAGCATAAGATACATAACATATCATGCGACATGGCATACAAGGCATATAAGGCACATAACACACATAAGGCCTTAGCTACCCTTACCTAACACGACTCCGATCTTGAATCACGCTTCTACACCTCCTTAGGGTTTTGACTGGTTTCACCTATAAGAGGGAATAACTAAGGATTAGTTTTCCTCCTACCAAAAAAATACTATTATTTCCTATTTTATTCTAAGATTAGGGTTACTATTATTAAAGGAACTTAATAAGTGAAAATAAGTTTTTTTAATAATATTTATAGCCATACTTATATTATTAAATCTAATAGCTTATTTCTAATAATAGTACTAACAGTAGTTATAGCAAAACAGTGATACTAATACTAATAATAATAATAATAACAATAACAATATTAATAATGATGGTATTAATCGAAATATAGTGGAATAGGGTTTTGACCCTTCATTGAAATAATAATAATAATAATAATAATAATAATAATAATAATAGTAATAGTAATAATGATACTAACCGAATTAATGATAAAATAGGGTCTCGACCCTTAATAGTAACAACAATAACAACAACAATACAATTAAAATGAATAAGGCTTGCATAATTAGGGTTTAAGGGTTGAAAGGGTTTAGGGTACCATCTAGGGTTGGTGGTGATTGGCGGCACCAGCGGCGGCGGGAAAAAGGGAAGAAAAGAGAGATAGTTGAGTGCTGGGAATAGGATAGGGGCAATGAGGATGGAAGTTGGGGTGGTTGAGGTTGCCCAAGTTGAGAGGGTTGGAATGAGGGTGGTGGTGTAGCCAAAGGTGGCGGCGAACAACGGCGGGTGTGGCGGCCAAAAGTGGTGGAATGAAGAGAAAGGAGGAGGAGAGGGAGGAAAGGAAGAAGGAGGGTAGGGAGAGGTAGAGGAAAGTCTATAGGTTTTTTTTGGGGGGGTGTAAGGGGCGGTAGTTGCAGCGGATGTAGTGGTGGACAGTGGTGTAAAGGGTGGCAGGGGCGAAGGAGTGGCCGATCGAGAAGGAAACTTTGCATGGTCGGGGTGGCTCGTGTAGGGAAAATCGAGAGAGGAGGGTGGTGTAGTTTGGTAGAGGGTGATGTGGGAAGTAGTTTTGTGGGTGGCTCGAGCGGTAACGACAAGGGCGTCTGATTGGGCGGTGGCGCAAATGAGTGA
Organism: Tamarix chinensis; assembly: GCA_030549775.1. NCBI lineage: Eukaryota > Viridiplantae > Streptophyta > Magnoliopsida > Caryophyllales > Tamaricaceae > Tamarix > Tamarix chinensis. Next base: position 6,088,875 of record CM060179.1, on the reverse strand, counting down.
TTTTTCTGGGTTAGAATCAAAAGCTCAATCAAGGCTGGTTGTGGGGGTATTTATAGGGCTAAAGGAGGGGGATAAGGTCAGAGGGGAAATAGGAGAATAGGGACAGGTAGGTTAGGGCTCACCGGCCGGTGACGGCAGGCCGGAGCAGGTTTGTTCGTGGTAGGGTGTGATTAGCCACGAAGAAGAAAATGGCATGCGAGAAGGGAGGGAGGTTGGTTGGGTCGAACGACAGGCGAGTGAGCAGGGAAGAGAGAGGAGAGAATGAGCCGGTCAGCGGCGAGAATCTCAAAGAACTTGCAGGCAGCGACGAGGAAGGAGGAAGAAGAAGTTAGGGGCAGACCAGGTGGCTGGGAAAAAAAGAAAGAAAGAAAAGAAAAAGAAGAGAACCGACCGGGTGACGGGGGAAAAGAAAACATAGCGCACTAGGCCGCGCTGAAGGAGAAGAAAGGGAAATGGAAATGGGCCGTTGGGCTGGCCCAGGTTGGGGGGAAGGAGGAAGAAAAAAGAAAGAAGAAGAGGGAAAAAAGGGAAAAAAGGAAAGAAAAAGGAAAGAAAAGAAAGAAAGAAAAGGAAAAAGAAAAATATATGGGTTGGGATATTTAGAATATTTTAAAATAATAGTATTTTAACAAAAAAATAATTAATTTTCTTTTTAGGTTAATTTAGGATTTTTGAAAGATTTTTCCTAAATTCATTTTTAATTAGCAAATCACTCTAATTTTCTCCAATTAAATTATTTATAAATTTCCTATTGATTTAGCCCTATTTACTCCATCTTATTTTAAATAAAATAATTTATTTAATTAATTTTTAAAATAATCCTTAATTAGCTATAATTATTAAATTTAGGGGTTTGAAATATTTCACATTTACTTATATGGCATTGACATGGCACATGTTAAGTATGATATCCATATCATGATTGTTTCTAGTATGCTTATGACTTCAGTTGAAGAGGTAACTTGGCTTACTTAGTACGTAGCATACTGATATGTCTGTTTGCTTGGTCACCTGCTCATTCCCATGAGCAGAGGGCAATGTGTAGGTTTTTGGAGATGACTAGTAGGGCTGTAAATGAGCTGAGCCAGCTCGGTATTCGGGTCGGCTCGGCTCGGCTCGGCTCGTTAAAAGCTTGGTTCAGCTTATTCGTTTAGTTAAACGAGCCTAAAAGTGAGGCTCGGGCTATAAACGAGCCGAGCCCGAGCTCAAAAAAAGATAGGCTCGGTTCATTTTTTGACTTTGGCTCATGAGCTTGGCTCGTTAAAAGCTCGGTTCGGTTCATTTGTTTAGTTAAACGAGCCGAGCCCAAACATCAGTTTAGGTTCGTTTAGTTAAACGAGCTGAGCCCAAACCTAGGGGTATTCGGATCGACTCGGCTCATTTACAACCCTAATGACTAGTAGTGGGCCTACATCAGCTTGGGTTTAGGGCTTGAGAGCATATACATTTGGATGTGTTTATGTGGTCCATGGTTTTGGGGTTAATCCCTAACTTATTTTCTACTATTATAGCCTCGTATTCCTAGCTTATTATTTTCCCTATATTTGACTATGTTAGGGACCATCAATATCCTATGTTGTAAATAATCTTTTAAATATCTATGTAACTTGATTTTGTGCACTCTAATTTAAAATTGGTTGGTTTGGTTTTAGTCCTATATATAATATGGGATGGGCGACTGACGTATATCCTGTGTTAGGTACGGTGGTAGCACCCCGTTTTTCTTAGGCGTGTTTAGTATTTTCTGCTTCCATACTATTTTAAAACAAAATTTTTCGATAGTGAAAAATAAGGGTGTTATAGAATCCTTTAAGGCATGACCTCCGTAAATAACGGAGCCATAAGGTCCCTAAATCAAAGAACAAACCAACTAATATAAACAATTTAGCAAGCAACCATAGGTCACAACTCACTCTTAAGTAATATACTACTAACACCTTTAGCTTATAGCTATTTTCTATTTGCTAAAGCCTAAATGACACCCATACAATGGCGTTCAGTTAGGGACTTCAAACCTTTTACCATCGGTGGCCACACCTACATGAATCAACAACTAAGTCACCCTTAGCTCTCTCCCTCTTTCCATTTGCATTACTTATGTTCTACATCACTGCCTTGAGTATTAGAGTGTACTTAGATTGTCACTACACTAATATCCCTCTAATCCTTAAAAGGTTATTTCTTGTATTTCTTGCAAAATAATCGACAATGCCCTACACAAATGAGATTCATACACCTATTGTAGATTGTGAGAGTCTACATTAATAAATATCGACCTTATGAATTTGCTAATCAAAATTGAAATTAATATTTTTTACATTGATTACTTTATTATAATTATGGTTAATATTATTTTAAATATTTATTAATTTATCTTGATAGTTATTAATAATATTATTAATTATTTATAATTGTAACTACCCTTATTTATATTGATTATTCAATTATAATTAATATTAGTTGGCTGTAAATGAATAATTAATAAGGCTATAGTTATAATTGTGTATGATAATTTAAATTTTTTATAAAATAAAATAATAAATTTTGTTTACAAAATAATAAAATAATTATTAAAAATAAATAGAGTGAAATTTATATAAAATAATAATATAAATACTGATGTATTATCCAACGTCTAATTACACACATCTTTTCACAAGCTGAAATCAATGCTTGAGGATAACATAGGAAACATAAAAATTTTATTCGTATTAAAAAACTGGATATTATATATAAAATTTGTCAATTTTAAAAAAAATCTTAATTTTTATTTTTATTATTGTATTTTTTATGCATTAAAATTTGATATTTTCATTAAGGGTATACTTAAAATTTTAAATCTATAGTTATTAGTTTATAAAAATATTATAAATTATAAATATTTTTTTTATTATACGGAAGGAGTAAATAATTTAGGCGAGATGGCAATTCTTTTTTGTACCAAATAGCTCTTTCGAAGAAAAAAAAAGGGAATGAAAGATACAAAACTCCCGGGAGAAGGCAAAAAGCTGCCAAGACGCGTGTCATTTTCCGTAAGTAATAGGAGGTCCTAATTGAGAGTCGTGTGAAAGTATAACATGATTGGGCATGTGGCTACATCCCTCAATTGTGGGACCAATGCCCTGGCGGTGTAGGTTATTCGCCTCACCCCTCACCCCTCCACCACCACCACCATCCCCTTTCTCTCTACCCCAACTCTGCGAACCACGGGAAGAACAAACAAAGTGAAAAGGACGAAAGGAAAACAAACCCTTTTGTCGTGCAATAGCTTGAAGAATTCAAGTTTTGTTGTTATTTCCCGAGGTTAGTTTTACTTCAATTGAAATTCACGACATAAACCATGGACGGATTTTGTCATTTCAGGTAGTTGATCCCCTAACCCTCGGGGGAATTTAGGGTTTGGGATGTAATCACCATTTCTAACCTCCATGAATTACTAATTAGCTTTTCAAACTTATGATCGTCCGTTTTCAGCAACTGATATGTGTTTGCTTTAGTTGAATTTTGTACTTTTGGACTCGATCAACGGTGCTGTATAGTTGCGGATATGTGCTTGTGTTAGTTTTGTTCGTTCCGGTTATTGATCATTTGGTCTTACCTGATTAATTTTATTTGCTGCAGTTTTCAACGTTGGTGGAGTTATGAATCTGGAGTGGTAGTGGACTTTGGATTAGGTTTTCTTCAAGAATGGCTGTCACTGGCTTGCTGCACTTATCTCCTGCTTTGGGATTTTGCAAGAACCAAGAGTCTTCAAAACTGTTTAAGGTGTTCTATCTATCTTATCCGTTGACTTTCTAGTTTCATTTCCTGTTCAGTCTCTTTTGAATGTAAGTGCTAAAAGTACTTATTGGGTATATTGTCAGAGGGTTTTAAGGAGAAGCAAGTTGAACCCAGTCTCTATCCCGCTATCATCGTGTGGTGTGGTATGCTTCTGTACCTGCAGATGTTGTGCTAACTTCATGCATGTTGTGTGATTAGCATTTCTGTCATCGATTTGGAGTTTGGTAGGTACATGTTTAGTTGCATATGTACGTATGGAAGAGAACCAAGGTACAATATCTCTTGAGATGATTTAGGGATAGAGAATGTATTTGTGGCTTTAGTATTTTCTTTATTGTTCTTTTATTTTATAATTTGGTTCTGTCTGACATTTATTGAGGCAACATGTCCAGGCGCTAAACTTTCTTGAAGGAATGACGGTCTACACTTTTCTGTCTATGTAGTTTCTCAATGTTTTTAAAAGTTTGTCTGTAGTTTGTCTGAGTATTGCTTCTTCTACTTGTTAGACTGGAGATATATATTTGCAGTGACCTAATCTTTCCATTTGGCAATTCTGTTCCTTGGTGACAGCGGCAGGATTTGTGGATTCTTCATCATTCTAATAATGTAAGTAGACCATTATACACATTGCCCTCCAGACACTTCAAGTGCCATTCTTTGCTAGGAGGACAAGATGTAGGCATGCATATCATGAAGGCTGCCTCCATGGCATTCAGTAGGTACGATATCACACTTCTCCAACCTTTCTCTCTATCTCATATTATGAAACATGGGGCAGGAAGAAGGAAAATGAATTTCGATCTGTGACCTGCTGTTGAAGATGGCTTGAGCTGCCCAGTTTTTAAAACTGTACTGGGATTTAGCTATTTTTGAAGAGAAATAAGAATGCTAATGATTGTGTTGCTTATAGTTAAGTAAGTAAGGTGGTTTTGTGATTTACTATATTGTTTGAGAAACCATGTTTGTGGAAGTAAATAGCTATAGATCTAGAGATAAATTTATATTTGAATGAAAATTGTAATATTTTTTTAAACTTTTACCTAATTTGTGTCAGCTGCTCTGAGCTGCTAGAACATAGATAATCACTGTGAAGCTGGAAAGAACTAGATAATGTTATTATGGCTCACAATGGTAATCTTGGATGGAATTAGACATGTGAAAGCTAAGAGATATGGGTCAAACGGGGTTCCTTTTTTAATTATCAAGATTCTGTTTATTATATTGTGTTCCCTTAGCCTAGCATCCAGGCTACATGATGTTGTAGAGTTCTATTAGTTTATATTCTGCTTCACGTATGTCTTCGGTTTCCACCACCCACTTTTTGGGCATCAAATGTCCTTTCTTCCATTTTTGTGAATGATTATTTTGTTATGTCTTATGTAGGTCATTTGATGCTCTGCAAAGTAGTCCCATTGTGGTAAAGTTGGTTCCTGCATTTGCTATCATAGCATTTACTGTATGGGGCCTAGGGCCACTTATGAGGACGAGCAGAGATATATTTCTGCATGTAAGTCTCCTGCTTGATTTCTCATGCATATTGACATGTGTACTGGTTTTCTTGGTAGATGCACATTTAACAAGTAGCAAACCTGCTCAGCGTGTTTTGTTATTCACTTAATTTTTGGCAGATTTTCAAGTGCAGGACTCTATGCACTTTGTAAAACCCTTGTATCATATAACATAAATCGTAATCTTTAAACCTGCAGAAAAATACAAGTGATACCACATGGAGGAGAAGTACCACACATTTAGTACTGACGTCTTATCTTCAACCCATATTGCTTTGGATAGGAGCAACACTCGTATGCAGGTTTGTCATTAAAATGATTGTTGTATTTATATATTTCTATTCTGAAATGAAGAGATGATAAATGTTTACATTGATATCCTGGCCTAATTATTTCTCATTTTTACTTAGGTCAATAATTTGTTGTCACATTTGTCTTAATGCAGAGCAGTGGATCCAATTGTCATGCCTACAGAATCTAGCCAGCTTGTTAAGCTACGACTGTTAACATTCGTGAGATCGTTGTCAACTGTTCTAGCGTTTGCCTACTGTTTATCTAGGTTAGTATTTATCCAATCACATGTCTATGTTTGAGGCTAACCTAGTATACTTTCTTATTTGTGATTGTCTTGCATTTAGCCTCTTCCAAGTTAAGAAATTCTTCTCAGTTTTACACTCTGAAACCACACCTAATCATTTCATATTATATGATGTTTTCTGATTTCTTCATCAGTAAGTTTATATCTCACTTTACCAAGTCATTGATCCGATTTTCTTGCAGTGTGATTCAACAGACCCATAAATTCTTCATGGAGACCAACGACCCCACAGATTCACGAAATGTATGTTTCAATGTATTGGCATGATGCAGTACTCTTAGTTTTGTAATATATATCATCATGTTTCCAGCAGAGTACTCTTAGATTCACGAAAATCCTTTTCATGGTCATGTTACTAAGTTCTCAATTGAGTTGCCTTACCTTGGTGTTTCTTTCTAGATTACTTGACATGTTTATTTTTTGGGTGGTCCCTCCACAGATGGGTTTTCAGTTTGCTGGGAAGGCTGTGTACTCTGCTGTGTGGGTAGCTGCTGTTGCATTATTCATGGAATTGTTGGGATTTTCCACCCAGAGGTGGTTGACTGCTGGAGGTCTTGGGACAGTATTGCTTACCCTTGCTGGTCGTGAGGTGTGTTAGCATCATGCGACTGTTGACACAGTTTTACTTTTCACTGTACAGTTTTCACAAACATTAATGTCTTTGCCAATTATTTCCTAACAATAATTGTGTTGTTATCCATGCAGATATTTACAAATTTCCTCTCCAGCATAATGATTCATGCAACTCGACCCTTCATTGTGAATGAGTGGATTCAGACAAAGATTGAGGGGTATGAAGTGTCTGGTACTGTTGAGGTTTGTTTTCGAGTACTGGATAACTATTTTATTATGCAACCTACTGCTGCTTTATCTTCTTTTGTTTTTACCTTGCACTATTCCCTCCCTTCCACAACTGAAGACACTGCTGAAAGTTCTTAATATTCTGATTTGAGTTTTCATTTTTTTTTGATCTATTGAAATATACATACCATGAAGATTGTTCTGTTTATGATGATTTTAGAGGGAAATTTTTTATATAATAAAAGTTATGCGAAGACCTTATGATGACTCTTATTTCTCAGCATGTTGGATGGTGGTCACCGACTATTATCAGAGGTGAGGACCGTGAAGCAGTTCACATTCCCAACCATAAATTTACTGTGAATGTAGTAAGGAATCTCACTCAGAAAACTCACTGGCGCATCAAGACATATCTTGCAATTAGCCATTTGGACGTCAGTAAGATTAATGTATGTGGCACATTTACCTTTTTGCTTAAGTTCCATTTGCAGAAGTCAGATACATGGGCTAGACCTTCCATTTTAAACTAACATCTTCCCTTACCCCGCAGAATATAGTTGCGGACATGCGTAAAGTGTTGTCCAAGAATCCTCATGTTGAACAGCAGAAGCTGCATAGGAGAGTATTCTTGGATCATATTAATCCTGAAAATCAGGCTCTTTCGGTATGAAGCTTGTATTTCCTCTCCTCTTAGTTGCTAGATTTCTGCATCTTTATAGTGGAAGTTGCTTTATGCCTACTACAGAGAAGTTTTTAGTTTGTGTGTATTGAAGTATCTGCCGGTTGCCTATCATCACTTGCGTTAAGAATAGACTGGGTATAAGTAATTCACATTAACAATACAGTTACGAGAGAAGATTAGACTGGGTCACTCTTGGATGTGATACACTTGATATGAGAGAAGATTAGACTGGATAAAACAATTCATTTTTTGTAAGTATTTGATACTGCTTAGTTCTAACTTTGTAACATGTTAAATTAATGGTTAACAATACTTTTATGATTGTTCAATTGGCAGCAGGTAGCTTCTTATATAATATTCAATCAATTTCGACGTTTAAATGCAAAAATTACCCTCTTTTGTAGCGCCTTATATCATGATAGATAAATATGCATCTCCACTACTTGAATTCTAACTGGCATCAAGTCATATATTTTGTGGCTCCAAAAATAGTAACATCTGCTTCCTGAATTTTCAACTGTACAATCAGCTAGTTCTGCAACTACCTTGAAATACGTACCATATTAATGCTCATGATTGGATTACCACTTTGTTTCCATGCACACATCTTTATCTTGTGTTTTGTATTTAAGGACTTCTGAAGTTTAGATCTTAAGCTATGGATCCAATTGGCCAGTAAGTTGAAATTATAGCTAATATTGCTAAGCAGAGCTTACTACCGATTATCGCTAACAATATCATAGTTCTTATTTTTGTAATTTATTTTGGTAGGGTCATTGTGTCGTTTCCATGTCTTATCTTATATATTTTTTCTAATTTAAACTCCTTGTGAAATGATATGCAGATAATGGTATCATGTTTTGTTAAGACCTCTCATTATGAAGAGTACCTTTGTGTCAAGGTAAGAGAACTGTTTGTCTAGTTGCGCTTGAATCAAATCAGTTACTTAGATGTTAGATGCTCAGTGGATGAGATATGCTCGTGTAATAGCCCACTGATAAAGTGTGTGCAATTAATGTATGAGATTACAGGAAGCTATAATTATGGATCTTCTCAGAGTTATAAGGCATCACAGGGCCCGGCTTGCTACACCAATTCGTACCATTCAAAAGGTATATACTGATGCTGATCCGGAAAACATTCCAATTTTTAATCGCGGTGGAGCTGCATCCAATCGTCCATTACTTCTGATTGAGCCCCCATACAAGATCAATGGAGAAGAGAAGGCCAAGCCTCAAGCTCGTTCAGAGCGGTCAAGTGGAGATCAAGATAGTCGAACTACAGGACAACCAACATCAGACCCTAAGACAGATGTAAAGGTCAAGGGAAAATCAGTATTCGAGGCAAAGACTAAAGAAATGTTAAAATCTGGATCCATTGCCGAGGCTAAAGCAGTGGAAACTCCTGATTCGGAGGTGAAGGACGATAGCAAGGCGGCTGAAGGTGCTCTTGTTAATGATTCCAGGAAGGATGAGAAAGCTGCAGCAAATTTTCCTTTGAGAAATCGTTCCGACCAAGTGACTTCTGCGGCTTCCCCAACTGCCGTCGCTAGCTCCAAACAGAGTGAAGGGTCGTCGGGTGCTCTGCCATCTAAACCATCATCGGCGTTGGAGGAAAATATAGTCCTTGGTGTTGCTTTGGAGGGTTCAAAGAGAACTCTGCCTATTGAGGAAGAGTTAGACGAACCGCTAGCTGAAGCCAAAGAATTAGCTGGTCATCGCAAGGGGAATGGGACTCCAGCTACTGAAAGTGATGAAAAGAATAGCTGAAGTACCGGCAGTGATGTGCTGTACCAGACAATCTGTAGCAGCTGCTGATGTGGATTTTGTGGATTGAAATCTGGCTTCCTTTCATATATATATATATATATACACATGGATCACACTGTACGCCAAGAGGTCTTTGCAATGATTGTTGTATAGCCAATATTTCAGGTGTTATACAACAAACAACTTACAAATTCATTCTTTCAGATTTTAGAATTGTATTTAGTTATTATTATAAATTTGAGGGATGCTGCTGTGGATATGGATGTACCGAAGGGAAATTGATTTATAATACGTATTATATTTATAATCTTCCATAATAAGCCTAGGTGCCGGGGCCTGGTGGGACTATAAATCTGGTTGGATGAGCCTACCTAAGCTGCGGATAGGATTAGAATTGATAAAAGTTGATCCGATGCATATAAAATTTAATACGATATAATTTAAAAAGTTTATAAATTTAATTTAATCTAAATTTGAGTTGATATTGGTCTAAATATAAGTAATTTAATTTGATCCAAATTTAAAATTTGACATTAACCCAACTTACCAGCAACTCAATTCGATTTGAACTATATTTATTATTAACCAATTGTAATAAAAAAAAATTGTACATGTCTTACTATGCATTTAAAGTTTTTATAAATATATTATTTTATAAATTTTACTTTTATTTTTATTTTTATTAAAGGCATATTTATTCACCAATATATATTATAATTTTACTAAGTTTTTTATGTAAAAACACAGTGTTAAAAAGTCATAATAATAAATAAATAACAATTAATAAAATATTATTTATCACATACTTATATAAAACTAAACTAAATGCTTGTCTACAAGGTTAATAAGATGGATAAGTATTGGTGTTTGATTCAAATCCAAAGTGATTCGATCTAAGATTAGTTTGATCCAAATCCAACATTACCTGTTAAAACTTAAAAAGATCTAATTTGTTAAGTTAATCCAAACTTAACTAGTTAAATTAATTTAAATACGAAATAACTTGAATACGAGCTTACTCAATCCAAAATCTACCTGACCTAAAAAACTAACTTAAAATTATCCGAACTAACTTAATCAAAAATCAACTTGACTTAGTAAATTAATCTGATTCTACCTAGATCTACAATGGTCTGAACGGCTAAACCTGATCCAAACTTCTATCCAAATAATAAGGTGACGTGAAATAATCCAACCCGAAAATGATTTGAAACAACCCACAACTAATCCATAGAATGTCCGATAACAATCTGATCCACTATAACCCATATGACCCAAATATAATACTAATTAAGCGGAGTGCACCATCCCGTCTATACACATGAATTTCTGCAAAATTGATTGGCTATTCATCAAAACTAGAACCAAAAGACAAAAGACATCATTTTCTTGGTGCATTATAAACATGAAACCCTTTTGCAACCCTTGAAATCATATAATGATATTCCCTTGATGTTTACGCGGAAGAAGAGGGACAAAGGGTCGGGGAGTGGGGACACCAAGGAATCCACCCAGCTTTGTTCTCTGTAAAAACGGTACAGGGTCTGTTTGTAGAATATAATCCCTATAAATTATTAGCGCATCCGAGACAGCTTTTGTGTCAGCAGAAATTATTAGCCAAAAGGTATCAATCTAAATGTTAAGAATAACTTTGATATTATATATTTGCAGAATTGTTACCGGAAAAGGTATTAATTTAAATTAGCTAGACTGTGGATCTGGTTAGATAAATATCATGATTTCCCATGTTGAGAGATAGAAATTATAACAATAGCTTAATATATCAACAACTTGATATAGAAATTGCCTTCATCTATATTAACAAAAATTATGATAAATTATACAAAATGATTTTAAAAATTCGATATCAAGGTACTCGAAGTAAACTTGCAAAGTAAACTTGCACCTAAATATCAAAATAAGACAATATCTGGGAGCAGGAATTGCACCTTATTATTGTACTAAAACATATACATATACAATATATGACAGACAACCCAGCCACACAAGAATTCCTAGCCCCAATATCTCTGTCCTATGATCAAAAGATTCATAAAAGACATTTACAAAAGGAAAGAAAGGAAAACTTATACCTAAATAATAATCGGCATTCTCCCTCTTATTTTCGTGCTACAATAACCAAAACACCATCTAAATCGTAGCAAGTAGAAAGATGACTCGTCGTCTACTAAGAGTTCTGAATATCACAAAGGAACGTCCCAATCAAACGTGACACATACAGTCAGGTGCAGGATAAGTATAAAGCGACTGTCTTGGTTTCCTTAATCTTAACTGACCATGTCTGTTTTGATGTCCCTCAACAACTGCTTGTCTAAAATCTTGCCATGTCATGTTCTTGTTCAAGAACAACGGTCCTAAAGATGCCATCTTTGGTCTTATGGTTTTCAAGTTCTCGTAACTTCGGTGTCCAACCTGTAGATGTTTCGAGATAATTAGCGGAACTCTCATGATGGTGAAGTTCTACAAGAAAGTCGGTGGAGTGATGTGTATATTACCAGTGCATTGTGCATGTTTCCAGGAGAAGCAGAGACGAAAACATCGCTATGCATGCTGACATAATAATCAACAGCTGCTAATAATGAAGCTTTCTTTTTAATCTGGGCACGCTCAGCCGATGTAGCAAGGCTCCTTTTGTCTTCCATCAGAGGAAATAATTTTCTTAAAACCGATATCCTAGCTTCCCCTCCATAAACCTGAAGGTTCAGATTTTCGATTACCAGCAACATTTAACTTCTTATCAAAAATTTCATTCGAGTTTGAATCAAAAGGATTATAAATAAACAAGAATACACACCTTGTGTGATGCAAGATACAACCGGGTATTATTGTCAAAGCCCAAAGCAGCTAGCAGCAGTCCGACTTCTTCTGGGGTCATTGGGCATCGCCCCTGAAGTCTCAGTTCTTCATCAGTGAACTGAGAGTTCAAGACCCGTCCCTGCCAAATCGCTTGTCTATACCTTGCCAAAGCAAGTTTTTCAGCTTTACCTCCCCCAAAATCACAGGCTGAATGAGCAGCCATATCCTGCACAATGGACTCATTCATTAGATACACGTTAGTAGTAACAACAATGGGCAGCATTTTCCCGCTCTCGAGCGAGCATTAGACACAGCAAAGGAAGGGAAACAATGCATTGACTGAATCTGCCTTACTTTATCGAATCGCAGATGTAGCACAACAAATTTCTCAGGTTCTCTTCGATCTCTCCTATCCGTAACCTGTTGAAGATAATCCGAATTGAATTCGCCACTTGTAGGAGGGTACCTAAGACGTCTAACAAGAGCACCTCCAAGTTCTCTAATATGTGGGACAAAAACAAGTGCTTCAAAGTTGACTTTACAACGAAGGCGTTGGATATCCATAGGCATGTTGTCGAAAGCCAAGCGATGAGAGAATGGAGAAATCGCAGCAATCCCATAACTGAAATCACATTAAGCAGAAGGAACTTAGCACTATAGGCTATATATCGAATCACTGTTGTTACAATGGTCAACAGCTATGATGGTAGTATGCTAGTAGAAGTACTATAAAATGGGGCTATTCAGCAGAACCACTAACTATTTTTGTGTGATCAAGAACTAACCTCTGAAGGATAGGCAGAACGTTTTCTATGTACCAATTAGCTGAAGCATGGACAGGTGCTGACTTGACTCTTGTTTCTCGAATAGCAGTTGAGTAAAACTCCCTAGTGCTCCATGAATATTCATATGGTAGCTCCTTAACAATAGATATATCATCCTTTAAGACGTCAATGAAGTGATCAACATCAAAGATCTCCCCAAACGAGCTGCAATCCAATGAAAATGTTACTGCTAATAGCAGAAGGGGGGGGGGAGAATAACCAATCAACAGCATGCAAAATTATGTACCTAGTATCTTTCCAAACTGGATTGACTTCAAGATATGGGATAACCAATGTTGCATTCAGAATTTTTGCAATCGCAACAGCATCACAAACCTGAAAATAAACATAATGTAGATCAGCATAGCATGAAGAAACAGATAACAGAAATTCATATTACAAGCAACATATTCTTAACAATAATTTACAGTTTTGCTACCTACCCCCATTCTCTGCTGATTTAGCCCTCCATCAAGGAAAAACTGGATATAGCCCTCAGTCTTCTCTGGTTTCGCTGCACAAAGTGGATAAGCTCATGAGACTCATGATCATAGAAATACATAATTTCCTGCATATATATATATATATATATATATTAATAATACAGAAAACAAATATTACACTCACATGGAGTTTCTGAAGATTCAATACATGGTCTCCATCCTTGATCAGGTAAAGGGAACCAGAGATCAGACTGCTCCCCATCTGACTGCAAGGCACAAAACCAAAAAAAAAAAAAAGTAGAAGAGAAAATAAAGCACACCATTTTAGCCAAACTATACATCCTATGTACAACATTCCATAATTAATTCTAGTACTTTCCCCAAATAGAAAAATTTTGATTCTCAAGCTAAGAGACATATTGCATATATGAAACTCAGACTCACCATTTGACTCTCCAGTGCATCATTGAGTAAATTTGAGTGTCTAGGTTTTGGAGCATTCCATTCCTGTAAATAGGAAATACATAAAAAATCAACCATCAAATCACTAAATCAGCTTATCAAAATTCAATCCAGGAGGGAAATCACAAGCTGAAGTCAAAACATAAGGAGATGTACTGAACCTTAATCACAAACACTCTTAAGCATAAATGGAATAATTAAGCCACAGAAACAAAGTACACAAAATTTAAGTTGAACTCGAAATATCACCTAATAGAAGCAAGATCGTGTGTCTTCTTGCAAAAATATAATAACAATAATGATAGAGAAGTCATCCTGGCAATTTTCAATACTCAAGTGAACCGAGCAAGTCAAACTTAATAAATCTATATACGTAATAGTTAATACAATCTCACTGAATACATTCTAAATTAGCCAAAATGACATTAAAGTATGAGCACAAAAAATATTAAAACAACATAGAGTTTTTAAAATTTATATTATTTTCAGTAAATTTACTTAATAAATAAAATAAAGTAAAGCAACCCACAGCAGCCGACAACCAACGGCGGCATCCCGTCCGGCATGCACTCAAAAGTTTTAAAAATACATGAAATATCCCCAACGCTAAGTTTCAACTAAGAGCCAAAAGAAAAAATCAATAGCAAATTTATCCCCAATATTGTTTTCAGCCATGATATAAAAACTAGAGCTTTCACCAGGTAGAAGAAAAGCAAAAGAGCAGCTCATCACAATCAAGCAAAAAGGCAGCCCTTGATCAGTAAATGCAACAAAAAAGCATCTCAATTTTCCACTCAATGACATATAACCTGGACAAAATAACAAGGAAGAGACACGCAAGAACAAATAAAACAGACACATGAAAATAAAGAATTCGAGATTTCAATGATCAATAAAAATTATAGTACCAAGAAGATAGTACTACATACATTGAAGAGAGTAGGCGCAGCAGCAAGGCCAAAAGAGGGGATTAGACAAGGAAAAGCAAGCAGCAGAACAACGAGAAGAGAGCATCTGCGCCTCAGATTTTGGCCGTGACCCTTCATACCGGCCGGTGGCAGAAATCCGCAGTGCAACTCGGTTCCTAGTTATTGAGTGGATTTATTTAAGTCCTCACCAGGAAAAAAATAAAAATAAAAGACTTAACCCTAGCCCACTAGCAGAACCAGCGCGCCACCCGCTCAGCACCGGCAGCACTCGGTTTCCTTTACTTGATTAAACATACAGCGAGGACCCAAATAAAGACAGAAGAGACTGCAAAGAATTAAAGGGCAGACGGATGGGGAGAAAAGCAGAGATAGAAAGTAAGGGAGGAGGCGCTAAATCAATTAAAGATCACAGAAAGAATTCACATGGGGAACCAACCAATAACCATACAGCACATTCATACTTGGTATACTAGTATATACTAAAATACAGCTTGTATTGAATGGAATTGCTAGCCAAGGGTAGAGAGAGAGAGAGAGAGAGTGAGTTGCTAGGGGTAATGTAAGCAAAGTTGTAATTTGATGTTCTGTTTTAATGAAAGTCTTGTCTTTTTCGACAGGGGTCCGTCTCCTCTTATTGACTCCTAGTAACTGTAAAGTCCTCTTAGTCGTTCTGGTAAAGATGGCAATGAGATTATGATGAGTGGGACAGACGAGACAGAGAGAGAGAGAGAAGAGGTGGGATGAAATTGGAGGAAGGGGAGAGAGAGAGCGCATCAAGATTTGCGATTTACATAGAAAGTGCCGAAAGGCCCGTGAAGTTTACTATTATTGCAAATTTCGATGCTGAAATTTTCAAATATAATATATTTTGTTATAAAAAAAATATATGGTTATTATTATTAAAAAATAATTCATTCTAATATTAAATTTTTATATTCAGAATATATTTGATAGAGAGGTAAAATAAATAGAAAAAATTTATTTATATTTTATATTTTATATCAAAAATTTAAAAATAATAAAAATAATTTAACAAAATATTCATTTAATATTAAATTAAAATTTAAACTAAATATTTGTTTATTTTTTTATTTTAAATTAATTATATAATCCATAAAAATACATGGAATATTTTTTCAACTATATTAATTCCGTATTTAATGAATACTAAAGTAAGTTATTTTTTTAAATCATAATTTAGATTTTTATATTATAATTATACATATCTTTTTATTTGTTATATATTAAACATTTTGATAATAAATAATGGCAATAGATTTTCAAAATTATCTTTATTAGTTTTTTTTTAAATTATACAAAAGGTTAAAAATGACTTCTATTTTAATATAAAAAGAATAATTATTTTATTTATATTAAAAATACTTTTATATTTTTAATTAAATATGTGAATAATAAAAATTTATCGGGAGTTACGAAGGTGACGCACCGTGCCGTCGAGGACCGCGTACAGCGAGGGTCGAGTAGAGAAGAGACGGGGGATGACTACAGTATGGAGTAGACAGTTGCTTTGTGGTACACCGACACCGTTACCGGGTTTTTACGGACGCTTTTAAGGATTGAGTGGTGAGTCTGGTGACATTGTTAGCGCTTTAATAACTCGGCGGTCGGTGCGGTTGATTAGCCACGTGACTCTTATTCTTCCATTTTAGAGAATTCTTTTTAGTATTTATTTGGTTTCGATAGTGATCATTTTGTTTCCGTATCAAATTTCGTGACTTACTCCAGCTTCTTTGGTTATTTGAGTTGGGTATATTCTTTATCACTTGAAGGATTTTTCTTGTATTGAACTTCTAAAGGAGGTAGCTAATGGTAAATCTGTTGCCGGTAACATTTTTCATGATATAATGATTTATTTATTTTTACAATCTAATCATTCCGACAACATGCTTGTTTTTCTTTATATATATATATTAGCATAACATATTTCCATATTTGTGTCATGTGATTAATTATTAGAACTAATAATATATTGTTATCAGTATTCTCACTTAAAGGATGTAAAATTATTTGTAAAATTTAGGTTGTGAATGTTTTTACTAGTACATTTAAAATTTATTTATGTTTTCTAAGAAAGATATTACTAGTTCTATCTCATATTTTTGTCATTTTCTTTCCTTTCAATTTTTTTATTCCCCCTCTCCATACGTTAATGGATCATTTGAACCTCCAATTCCTGTGTTTTAGCAACTTTTTAAAGAAATTTATATAAAAATTTTATAAATTTATTTTTTAATTATTTTTTTAAAAAAATTAATCGCAACAAATAAGTGAACACCAACCACCAAATTACCTAAACATACTCTCTATTATCTATATATTGAATAAAACCTTTCTCAGAATTAATGATTCTTATCTCTTCATGAAATCTCAATTTTTCACAACCAATTTTCATAACAGTGCATATAATCCAAGGAGTGATGTGCATTCCTTTTGTATGATGACCAATCTTGAAGCTATAGTCTCAGGAGATTTGGTCCCGACCTTTTTCAATCAAGTGCTTAATCAAATTAATGTTCTCCATAGGAACTTAATCAAATTAATGTTGAAAATATTTTCCGTGATCATAAATTATCACATAATCTATGCTCTTTCCCATTACACTTATCTTGTGAGCTGAAGACTTACTATTAAATCTATATATTATATAATAATATAGTCATTAGCCTACTAAATTTTCCACGTCTGCATGTAATGTAATTGATTGAATTAGCTTCTCTCATGAGTTACAACATAATTAATGTTATTAGTTCGTTCAATATTAAATGATCAGTAAAATCAATAGTTATAAAAGTAAAAAAGAAACCAACAGTAAGAGAGAGTCAATATATATTATAATAGAAATATTGACAATTTGACATGTAGTTAAATATATTTAGTAAAAGTAAAAACATACTTTGTAAAACCAAACGACTTTACATTGGATAAATAAAGAATCTATAGTATGCAATAGGTAATTAAAGAAAAAAATAAAGAAAGATACATAAAGAGCATAAGACAACCCTTCAATTTCTCTCTATAACAACACACCGCTTTTTTAATGAGGTTTTATTCTAATACGATGCAAAGAATGTAGAAACATTGCACAATGGGGTTTCCGAAGCGCCTAAGAATTACATCGATAAATCAAATCAATGAAGATTGATGCTAATTCACCACCGATCAACAATGCATGATAAGAAGATCGGTAGATGATGGAAAAAAGAATATCAACAATGATAAAGAAAGCATGTTTTTAAATATTTTTTATAGAAATAATATCAAAGTTTCTTTTTTAATTTTGTGTACTAATTTTAATAATAATCATCATTTATAATACCGTTCGTAATACATGTAGGGCAAATATTAGTCTAACAAGATGAAATCAATGATGAAACACTATATCAAGCTAATATACATCCAACTCGATTAACATTCCGTCCAAGATGAAAAATCACAACAAAGTCACCATATTATACAATTGAAGCCCTACTTTCATCAATTATATGATGAATTTGCCGAAGAGATGCTTGATTGAAGTTCTTCAACATGTTGATTAGAGTTGTTGAGTTAATCTTGAGGACAAGATGTTGAACTTTTGTTGTTAAAACTTGAAAATCAAGAAGGCAGGCTTTTGATTCCACAATTATAGGTGAGTAATTTGTCCTCAATTATAAGATTAGAAATTTTTTTTCCCAAATGAAAAAATTGTTATTTATTTATTTGTTCTAATATGATATACAACTTTGTTCCATCATCCGAGATTTGATACATATCTACACATTTCACTCATCTAATATGTTGATATATTGGATGGAAGAAATTTGAAAGCGATTTTGGTCGTATAAGCAAATTTAGTCGTTAGTGATCCAAATTTAGAGTATCGGGTATATTATTTGACATATACAACTTGCTTCTATTCAATTTTTAGATTATTTTACTTATTTAGTGTTATTTTATTTGATTTGAACTCAAACGATTAATAAAAAATAAGATTATATTAGTTTATCAACACATTTTATTCCACAGTTGTAATTATATTTTGTTCAGTTATATATATTAGTTCTAACTTTCAAAGTTTAGTGAAATCTAATTTTAGGTCTTTAAAATCATGTTGACAAATTTAATGTGATTTTTCTTTAATTATTTTATTTACATAATAATGATGATGATTATTATACATTAACTTGAGTTTTATTTTATAACTTTAAAGTTATAAATTAATAATTATTTATATTTATACCTATAACATAATATGGATTTTAAAAAATTTAACATTAAAAGATAATACTATAATATATATGCACACACTTTTACATTAATATTTATATTTTTAATGCCTTTTAATTTTATTGTAAATAAAATAATTATTTTATACTAATATATTACCTTTTTAAAAAAATATAAAACCCGTGCATCACACGGGAGAGTAACTAGTGTGTATAATTATTGATAAATAGGGGGAATAGGATGAGTTAAATTGAGATTTTTTTTCATGTTGTAATTATTTAAAGTACAATTAAATATCAACAATTTTAAGTTTTTAGTGATCAAAAGTGATTCAATAATCAATCACGTTCAAAGTAGCCATTAATCAAGGCCACATTAGTAGTCTAGTACTTAGTCCTACATAGGTCAATATGGTTCGACTCATTTATTTAGGTAAATGAATTGAATTGAAATATTTTTGTAGACTCGTTTAATAAACGAGTGTAGGTATACTCAAATCGTTTATTTGTGAGCCAGCTCGAATTTGGCTGGACTAGCTCGTTAGATTATTTGTAGGTTTGTTCTTATATTTATTTATAAGTGTATTGACATGATTGTTTATAAACTTGTATATAGATTTTAAAAGACTTGTATTGAAGATCTAAAAGACTTATATAATTTATGCAATAAATGAGCCAAATAATTAAATAATGTGAGCCACAAATCAAACTATGTTAAACAGGTTGATTTGATTCATTTAGAATGAGTCGAACCAGCACAAATAGGTCGCAAACCTTTTTGATCCGAACTAAAAAAAATTGGCTCATCAATAACCTGAGTCCAACACATTTCATACAACAACAAGAAGAATTCAATGAAGGTCAACGACGTCGTTTGGAATGTTAAATTCGTTCCCAGAAGAAAAACGAAATTAGACATTTTCATTCATCAGATCTCCGAGAGTTGGTTGATCTGCACACCTAATATGCATTAATTCGTCCATCTACTCTCACCTCACCGGTCACCAGAGACCATACGCACCTCCATCCTCCACCTTTAATACACTCTCTATCAATTCCACTGTATATCTCTCCCATTCTCCATGGTTTCTTAGTTCTCTACTCCAGCAAAAATCCCACTTTTATCGTGCTTCAGCAATGTCGGGTTTTTTCTCTTTCTTGAGACGAGTTTACCTTTCAGTCTATAATTGGGCCGTCTTCATTGGCTGGTAATTTCTTTGATTTCCATAATATTGCCATTGATCCCCACCTGGATAGAATTTCGCAATCCGAAATCCTGGGTTGAGTTTTATTTGATTTCCGAAATCTCGATTTCAGGTCTCAAGTATTGTACCTCGCTGTTAAGACCTTGAAGGAGTCTAGCTATGAACATGTTTATGACGCCGTCGAAAAACCACTCTTGCTTGCTCAGTCCGCTGCATTTCTAGAGGTCGGTTATTTTCCCCCTATCTCTCTGGCTAGAAATTTAATGTTATTTTTATGGGGGAATTTCGGGTTATCTGACCGTGTACTTTCGTTTTTGCTCTCTAACAACGGTAGATTCTCCACTCTTTAGTAGGTGAGTGAAATTTGTTAACTAAAATTATAATATTCTGATATGTAATAATTAAGTGTAAGCTCAGAATTTGATTCTTTGTTTCTTTCTCTGGTAAAATTAATAGGATTAGTGAGATCTCCAATATCTGCAACTCTGCCTCAGATAATGTCAAGGTTGTTTCTGATTTGGGGCATTCTAAATAGCTACCCTGAGGTTCGAACTTCTATATATTTTTTTTTCTCTTTCAATTACTTTGAATCAATTGTTTGATCCTTAGGAAATACTACAAGGAAAAGATGTGAAGGTTATGATGATAGTTACTGAGTTTGGAATACTACTTGGCAGATTCGAACTCATTTCCTTGTTAGCTCTTTGGTGCTCAGCTGGTCTATCACAGAGGTGGGTTTTCTTCATTTGTTCACTATTTAATTTCATCTATCTTCTTATCTGATTAGCTAATTTAGCTCTGGTTGTAGGAGCGTGTTTTCTGTGTTTGCATTTGGTGATTGTAGAACATGAAATGGCAGTGAAGTGACCAATGACTTTGTATGTGATCTTTAGATATTCTTGGTGGAATTCTATATTAGATGTTGGCATATTAGTATCCCTGTATAAAGTGCAAGGATACTTTCGGTGTTTATTCTATCGCTCAAGCACTGGTCTTTATACAACTTCGAGGGTTTTCTTTTCCTGATATTTTGTTATCCATATATATGTATATTTCTGATCTTGATTCTGTACTTGGGCTTGGTACATATAAGATCTCTCTTTCCTGACTAGATAGAATTTTACAGGTGGTGTATAAAGTAATGAGCTGTGCCAATTTTATGTGTATCAAAGCAACTGAATGCTGAATGCCTGAATCAGTCCTATTTATCCTGAAAGTATCGATCCACTGTTGGAAATAGGCATCATGTTTGTAGTCAGTATTCACTGGAAATTTATCCATGGAATGCTTATGAATGTATGTGAAGTGACCCACAATTATATTTCAATGAGAATATGTGCAGGAGCCAAGAATTTGCGATACGTTGAGTTGATATTCAGCATCCTGTAAAAAGTCAATATTATTGACCTTTCTTTTCTTCTTCTTTTATTTAATTTTTTTTTTTTATGTTTCACACATGTTACATTTATTCATTGATCTGCTGACGAGTTTTAGAGTAGTATATTTGTGGTCACCCATTACTTGCAGATGAATGACTGACTGATTTTTCTTTATTCCTTATATTGTTGATACTTCTGTTAACTGTAAACAATGTATGTAACCATATTTTATTATTTTGTTTTTTGTCTGATTTTCAGATAATTAGGTACTCATTCTTCGGCATGAAAGAAGCATTTGGCTTCACACCTTCATGGCTTTTGTGGCTAAGGTACAAATTCAACATATGTTTTCATAAATTTGCATTATATATATTTTGTTTCAGTTGGTGTTTTTACTTATATTTTGAATTGCCATCACCCAGATATAGCACATTCTTATTGTTGTATCCAAGTGGCATTAGCAGCGAAGTTGGTCTGATATACTTTTGCCTGCCTTACGTCAAGGTGAGACAATTATCAAAGCCTGACTACTTTGCAATCAATGGTAGTGTTGTTGGTTAGAAGGTCAGGGACATGCTTGGCAGCTTGAAACTGAATCTGTTCGTGTTCGGTTAACATAGGGTCCTAAAAAAATTCTATTTGTGAAGATCGACTTTGCTATCTTTCTAGGATTACAAAAAAACTATCGTCTTTCTATGAGTGGAACGTTTCGAAGATGTGCATATCTAACTAGACAAACACTTCAACTTGTTCATGAAACTTCATTAGTGTTATCCATCCTTTGCTGCCTGTTCTCTGCATCCACCTTGGGTCTTTGGTTTGTGCCTTGTGGTTCTACAGAGACAGAGCAACGGTAGTGCTGACTATCATTATAGAATTTAATCATATCTCACTACTGCAGTAATATTAGTGGTTCTCTTTTATACCTTGCTGATTTGAACAAATGGATAAATTCGATGCCCCTGTGTCGTGTGCTTGTAACCCGTATAAACCAAAGTAGTTAGAAAGTGTGTTTCCTTGTCCTGCCAATACTAGTTGAAACTCTTTGTCTCTGTCATAAGATTTGTAAAGTTGATCGTCCTGAATGGTTACTTCGTGCTGAACCAACGTGTTTCTTTCAACTGTTGCAGAACTCGGAAAAATTCAGTGTGAGGATGCCCAACAAATGGAACTTTTCTTTTGATTATTACTACGCATGTCTTGCTGCACTTCTAATATATGTTCCAGGTATTCAGCTTTATCACGCTCTTCTTTTTTTCCCTTGTTTTTTTTAACGTCTTTTGTGTTGCTACTATCTTGACTTCACCATTTGCCTGCTGCCTGTATGTATTCAACCAAGTGATAAGAAACATTGTTATTTGCAGGGAGCCCACATATGTACACATATATGCTGGGGCAGCGAAAGAAAGTTCTTTCCAAGTCAAAAAGGGAGTAAAATTCCGGAAGCATTTCTCACCTAATTGTCTTACCCATTTAGTTTATGAGAGTCTAAGCTAGTGCTGCTGGATGTTAATCATTTATTTTTATCGAGGGATCTTCGGTTGCGTCTTGCCATGAAATAGCAGAAAATATTTGAATATTGATGTTTGCTGTTGTCCCTCTTTGAATTTGAAATATCATTTTGTTTGCTTATTTCTGTTGATGGTTAGGCCGCTAATGAGACTGTGGCTCTTGCGGGCTATACAGCAACACCCAGTATGGGGTGGATGGAGTTAGATTTCGTTGTTGTATTAGATAAAAGAAAAAGAATAAACGACCAAAAAGTAGGGCAAGAAGCTAAGATGAATTGAACAATAGCTTATGAGGGTTTCCGGTGCTTGATTAGTTACGAAGGAAAGCTCATTATTTATACGTGATGGATTGAATTAAATCCTAACAACCTAGTAAAAAAGATAAAACACGCAGTTCTGGATACTCCAACAGAACAGGAGAGTAAAGATATGATAAGATACATAAGATATGATAACCTTATATCTTATTTCTCTCGCTCAATTCCAGCTCCATGCTTGGTTCTAGTTACTGTCAATCTCCTTTTCAACTTATCAAAATCTGTGAAAACGGTGACTTGGTCGGGATGGTAGCTACCCGGTCCAAGGCTGGAACACAGTTAACCATTAGGTGCTTAGCTTCTACTTTCTCAGTAAGTATAAATCGAGTGTTTGGTGCTTGGTTCTAGCATGTAGCATAGGGTTTGCAGATAAAGCCACTTAGATTATCACACCAAATGATAGGAGGAACTGAATTGGCCCATTAATACTACATAAATCAACACCCAAACCATTAAATTACATATTAGCCATGTTACATTCAGCTCCATAATTTCTCATTCAAAACAACCAAACCTGGCATACTCCTAAGGCTCAATACATGCTTCCAAATACTTAAATATGCTTTTGACAGAATTTAGTCATGGGAATCATGCTGAAAAACAAATAACACATAGCACATAACACATCATTCTACATATACAAGGTCTATACAAGTTTACCTATCAAAGAAGTCTTTAAGAAAAGAAGACTACTCTCTATACAACTCCAACACCTAAATTTTTTTTTATCGCCTATCAAGAATTCAAGAAAGACATTTATCAAAACATTTAAAGCTTAAAAGCGTAATAAAACAAAGAAAAAAAGAAAGGAAGAGGAGAATATGTTAAGGAGGAGGAGGAAGAGTATAACACTTAAGGGTTTTTCTTGTAAATGGGACAACAATGTTGCAATGTGGGTTGTTGGGGATTTAATTGAGCACAAATAAAAGAGGAGGAAGTCTAGGTCAAGATCAGAAAGCAAGGTGAAGGACTTTCAATTGAGTGAAAAAGGAGAAAAAGTGAAAAGGATGGGCTATGGTGTAGGAAATGAGTCATATGACCAAGGGACTAAAAAGACTTAAATCATATGACAAAAAAGCCACAAAAAGTGGGACGTAGGCTGTAGAAGAAATCTTAGGCGCAACCACAATGAAGAGAAGATGAGGAAAAATAAATTAAGGGGAAATGCTAGAAAAGTTAAAAGGGGGCTTTTGGAAGGGAATTATGCTAGATTTTAGCTCAATCCAAAATTAATTTTCAATGAGGGTTTAAAACCCTCTAAAATCATTTATAATGAACATAAAATAGATTCTCAAGGCTAGGTCATGAATGATTGGAAGAGACTTGAGGTTGAATCCAGAACAAAGGTTGTGAGTTGCAGTAGAACTAGTTGAATAGATTTGGCGTACCAATCAATTAGTTCTTCAGAACCAACAAAATAGAGCCATATTTTACCAATTGACTGGTTTTGTCATACCGGTCGACTGATTCTCTAGCTTGAAATTTATTTTCATAATTCAGCTTCATCTAAAAATTATAAAATCCTTTTTATATATACAGGGAATTATAGTACCCCCTATAAGCTAGTGGATTAGACTTTTATAGACTAGATTAGGGTTCTTGGGTTCTAATATAATGAGGTCATTTTCATCGAAACATTTACAACACTTGGATTCACTTGGTCCTAAGTCATGTGCTCTTCCACTTTAAGTATTAATATCTTATTAATTCACAAATAAACACTTAGCACATAGAATTGTGTCATCCGACTTAGTCATCATCATAGCATTTTTACTTATATTATTATTGTCTTATCGCATGGAATGCTCTCATCATTGTTACATGGAATACCAATTATCATTAAATTCATTCCATATATTGTTATTATGATAAACTACTTATAAATTCATCATGTTTAATCAAATCAAATATATTATAATCACATGAAGCAATGATAATACATGAAGTAGGACAACAAGCACAATATGAGACATTCTACGAGTGAAAAAGACCATAATATCCTCATAAAACCCTAATTCACAACTTCATCCATAAAACTCACTAAAATTGACACAACACTCGAAAATATCATGCTTAACAACATATGTAAAAAACGATATTTAACTATAAGTTTTACACATAAAATATCGAAGCTGTCATTTTGGTTACATAATCCAATTTAAGTAATTTTCTCATAAAATCATACCTATGCTGCTTATAATTGAACCAAACACTTCACATATCATACTTATCATATTTAAACCTAATAACACATATAAAACTTCAATTTTGTAGATTTAACCTAGGATGACCAAAATACCCCTATGTTACATCAACATCTCAAAACTTCTTATTAAAATAACTTACTACATACTAAACCAGACCCTATCATATTGTGTAACAACCTAAAAAAATGCAATGATACACTTAAATTCCACAAAACCAACTAATTTTATCATAATACCCTTACATTGATTCTACCACCATTTTTTCTTGAAATTTAGCCTTCGGCAAAATTTAATAAAATTTCACACTAACTCCTAAATTATATTAAAGCCCAAATATGTAATTATATTAAATTAAATCATCCCAAAAACACCTAAAATGACCATAGGCTAAGACATCTTTAAGGCCTAATACACCCAAAAGTCCAAGCACACGAGGTATTCTTAAACAATACTAAATCACATGAGAATATACTTCATGACATGCATATTAAGAATAGAAAAATACTTTACCATGCTCAAATTTTAATATAATACTTAGCATGACCTAACATGATAATTTTACATAGAATTATAAAAGCACATGCTACACATGAAATCACAAGATAATTACATGAATATAAGTTTCAAGAATATAATCATGATTTTACAAAATAAGCATTCTAACATGATAATTAAATTAAAATAGAATATGACATCAAAAGTCCTAAACTAGATATATGTCTCCTTACTAAAAGCTTCACAAGTCTCTTAACAATATTAGGCCTAATTACCTCCTTTTACATCTTGATCACGTAAAACAAGTATAAAAAAGAATTAGATAGAAGAATAACACAAATATTTAGAATAGGAAAGAAAATAAGAAGGGAGGAGAGAACCCTCAAGATTGAAAATAGGGCTTGAATAGATATTCACCAATCTATGAATGCAACTCTCTTTTTCTTAAAACAATAACCAAAGAGATAAATCTCAAGACTTTAGAAGTAGGAAAATTAAAAGAATGGAGAGGAGAGAACAAAAAGGGGGATAGGTGGGGGATTATGTAATACCTTAAATTTTATCTAACCCTAATATCTGATGATTAATATTTAAATTTTATATTAATTATTTAATCATAATTTTAAACCTAAAATTAAATATAATCCCACACTCCTTTTCATTTTCCCTTTTCTTTCTCCTTTTTTTTCTTCATTTTATTCTTCTCATGCCGAACTTCCCCTTCTTCTCTGCCTTGTGTGTTTATTCTTCTCTATCCCAACCAAATTCCCTAGTCAAGCTTTCCCTGCAACTCACCAAAACCTAACCGATCTCTATCATCACCTCCCACAACTCATGAGATGTGTTTCATTGAAAATTTTGCCCAATCTCTCACCAATCGTGCTAGCCCTTTCATGAGTGTATTCTATCATTCACCCCCATGCATGACACTATGCACATATATATAACCTCCAAAATCTCTCTCTACCTATTTTTTTCTCACCTAACTCCCACCCTCCATTACCGTCTAAAACTACAACCTCCAATTCCCTTCATCTCCATCACTCTTACCTTGTTCATAGTCGTCATTCATCGCCAACACCACTCACCACCACTAACCACCAAGCACCATCATTTTCCTCGATAACCAGCCACCACTACCTCCTCATCAATCATCCTCATTGTCACCTAAATATCACCACCCCAAGCCACTTATTTTCCCATCCCCCACTGTGCTCTAGTTTTAATTTTTTTTGTTGAGGCATGAACATGTGCACCTTATCGCATGGACATGCCCTCTCTCACACGACACACACACAACCATGCACCTTTTCTCCTCAACCAAGCACTTCACGTACAACCATGTGTGCTTTCTCTCCTCGATCGTGCACACCTTTCCTTCTCGACACATGCATGTGCGACATGCATGCCTGTACCCCTTTATCCTTCTCCTTGACACAATCATTCCCTCCACTCTAGCACACCCGTGCTCCACCTTAGCACCACTACGCGCCAACTCTTATGTCGTGACTTCTATCACACACACTCCCACAACTTGAGCTTCTCCACTTATTTTGGTTATCCCCATTTCCACCCTTTTTTGCCTTAGTTTTCTTTGAAGTTTTCCTTAATTTTTGATTGTGTATTATTCTTGTTTCGTAGGTAATTTTTTGCTGATCTTGGAGGAGGCAGGTTAAGCTTATACGTGCTTAGAGATTAGTGTCCTTTTGGTAAGGATATATGTCGTAACTAGGGATTTTATGTGCAATATGTATATTTGTATGTGGTATCATGTTTGATAATTTTATATGTATAATTTTATTATGATAATATTGTTATATGATATCTTGTGTTATAAGATGAAAAAGTGAGAGAAAGTTGTGAAAGTATACATTTGTGCATAATATTGGTTGACATGAATTGAGATATTTGATATCTATATATAATTGTGGTTATGTATTCTTATTATGATGATGATGATGATGATATATATATATATATATATATATATATATATATAGTGAAGGTTGAAAACCATTAATATTGGGACTCGTAAGGCTTTTTTGTGTGAAAATATGAGTATTTTGGCTATCGTAAGGGAATTTTGGTCATTTGATGATAGTATAAAAAATAATCATGGAATGATAAGCTTTGAGGGTGTTATAAATTATTTCATTAGTAATGTAATCAAATGATGATTGAGTAAGACATACGTTATCTAATATGAGATTTGAGGCTTTCGGTAAGATAATGACATTTTGGTCAATATGGGTTAAACATGAAATTTTGGTGATTTTAAAAGATAAATAAACTTAAAATATGCTAAAAATGATACTCAGAATATTTGGAGTAATTATAAGTAGCATAAGTATAAAAAGATGAGAAGATGGCTTGAATCATAAATAGTAATCTTAGAGGTAGGCTTATTATCACATATCTAAGATGTTGGAGTTAGCAATTGATTTTTTTGATATTATATTAATTATAATATTTTATTTTAGTGTACTAAATTTGGTGATGGGATAGGTCATATGGGAGAAGTTATGCTCATCTTATGAAATTAGGGATCTTATATAGGAAAAGTTATGCTCATCTTGTAAAATTAGGGATCTAAGGGGAATTATGGACCTTTTCCTTGGGGGATGCACCAATGACCATATGGTTGTGCTTTACATGTGCTGTGTATATCTACATGAATCCTAAATAATGATATTTATATAAACAACTATGTATAAGACTCTAATCACTTAAATCGAAAGATTGCATGAATCAGAGTCGAGGTATTGTGTGTGTCTATTCCAACGGACAATAATAGTAGCACATGAGCATTCTACTTTGAGAGGCGCATTAGTCTATAATACAAGATTAAGAATAATAGGGCCCTAAACTCAATGTGAATTATAACATGATTTGGAGATAAGTAACTAATAAATAAAATATTAATCACTTAACGTAAAAGATTACGTAAGTGAGGACTAAAGTATTGTGTTTGCTCCATCGGATGAGAATGATGGCTTAGGTGTGTTTTTATTTGAGAGTCTTAGGTGTGTTTTGCTCTAAAAGACTTAGGTGTGTTTTGTCCCGAAAAGTGCTTTAGACTGTTCTTGCAGTTTAAGAATAGTGGGTAGGAGCGTGTTGCTCTTGTATATGTTGGGTCCATTCCACCAAACAGTAGTAGTGACTTAGGTGTGTTTAGCCCTAAGAAGTGATTTAGTCCATTGCATAGGATTAAGAATAGTGAGGTCCTTAAACTCAACATAAGTAAAAATATGGATTATTTTTATATCTAATAATGAGTTTTAGAATCAGTATTTATCTTGCATCGTTTTATGTTAACACGCATGTATGTTTATTTTCTTATATGAACTTATGTATTCTATGTAACCTTACTATTATTGTATTGTCACCTTACTCTGTATGTAGCATACTGATCATCCTTCTCATGAGTGTTGCTTATTCCCGCGAGCAGACGACCCATATATTTTTGTGCAGGTTGATGACTATCCTTTGGATGACTTTAATGCTTATGATGCTTTATTTGTGGTGGAGTGATTTTTATATATCAGGGTTAGGTGTAGAGTCATGTTATTTAGTTATCGCTTTTGGTCTGAATATCTTTTGGGACTCTTAGTTTCTAATGTGTCCTTTTTATGTATTTAGATATTTACTCAAAGTTACCCTCCAACTCATATTTAAGTTTATGAATTTCTCTCATTCTCTATTTATCATATTTTAAGTCTTACCTATTTTTCCTTGTATCTGATATAAAGATGGTATGGTAAACTACACTTATGTCGAGTATGACGATAACACCTATTTATGTTGATATTATGCTTCCACTAAAAAAAATTAGTAGTAAATTTTGGCTTGTTTCATATTAGATTAGAAAGAGAAATTAAGAACACTCAAGAAAAAAAGAAGAAAAGAAGGAGAGGATAGAGGAAAGAAGGGAGTAAAGGTTGAGAAGATATGTAATTATCTAAGTGTAAAAATGAATGCTACGGAGGCTAAGACCCTATGTGGTTGTCTACAAGGGCAAAATAGAGGGGGAAATATAATAGGTAAGGTTTCTTACAAGAAAGGTGAGTGATAGGAGTGATTGACATGGGTGGAAGAGATGGGTGGAAGAGTGTAAGAGAGTTGATGGGAGATGATTGAGTTAATTATGGGTAAATTTTTGGTTGATTGGGCAAAGACATGGTAAGATTTGACCATGAGGGAAATGAAAATCAGATTTAGTCAACATGCCAAAAAAATTCAACAAAACTTAAAAAGAATTTAATTAAGGTAGAATGCTCAATAAATGGTTAAAAATAGAGAATATAATCTAATGATTCCCAAAATATATGAAAATTTAGAAAAATGTGTATAATTAATGTGGGAACCCAAATATATATATATAAAATAGGCATAGAAATTGATTTAGAGTAAAAAGAAAAAAGAAAAACAAGAACAATGATAATCATCTTACTTTTGGTCTACCAGGCTTGCGATCGACCACTAGGTGCTCTGGATATACGAGTTTGAAACATTGTTAATCGATTAATAGAAAGATAATCCTAGTTGACCATTTGTCAATTGGATTGAACATGAAAGCATTGAAGGGTAGATAGGTAAAAATGAAGGTTTAGGGGTTGGGATATAATTTTTAAGTAATTATTAAGATTTAAGGAAGGTATTAAAGAACTAATTACCTAGAAATTAGGGTTAGAAAAATTTGGGGTATTACACTTCTACTACTACATTAGCCAAGCTCATAAACTTAGCATCGATGCTTGACCAAGAGACAACATTCTGCTTCTTAAAGCCCCAAGCAACCAAATTCTTACCCAAATATATTCAAAACCCACTAGTTAAAAGTCTATCGTTTGGATCATTTACCCAATCTACATCACTAAAGCCTATCAAACATAAATCAAGTAAGGATTGAAGTAGTAGTCCTTCAGTTTTTTCTCTCATATATTTGAGAATTCTCTCCACAATGTTCTAATGTATGTCAATTAGATTTTGCATAAACTAACACACCCTGTTTACATTTAATGTTATCTCTGGCTGAGAAACAGTGATATACTGATAAGAACTAACCACCGACTTGTATTTAGAAAGGTTTTATATAGGATAACCATAATGTTTCATAAGCTTAAGATCATTTTTCATAGGAAAAGGTCATGCCTTTTGCATTATCCATCTTCATGTTCTTCGAAAGATCTTGTATCTACTTTCTTTGAGAAAGATGAATCCCATCCGAGACTTTATTTACTTATCCCAATGTGTAATACCCCAATATTTAAATATATAATTAATAATATAAAAATGAGAAAAGTAAGTTATTTAAAGGTTTATTACACCTTTCAAAGGAAATTGAAACCCTAGTTATAATTAGGAAACATTTCAATCCATTATTCAGAAACATTTATATAGGCTCTTGGATCATTATAATTTGATCATATTTGGATATATTTTGAGTCTCTAGCCATTTTCAAAAATGAAAAATAGAGGTTTTGACTAAAAATATCATTTTCGTCTCAGTTAGTTTCTATCATGTCTTTCACCTCAAAATTATCTTTTTAATTATGTAAAATTTATAAAACTTCAAGTATTATTATATTTTAGTATTTTGAATGTAAAAATTAATTAAAATTAATTTACTTTTATATTTTATTTTTAGGCAAAATAGGTCATTGATACATAACTTTTACACTTAAATCTTATCCTTATCCTTTGAGGTTTAATATCAACTATCCAACCTTGCTAAGATATGATCTAAGCCATCCAAATTTGGTCCGAAGAGAGCAAAATTCCCTAAGCTCGATACACATGTCACTTCCTTGGGCAACGTGATTGTGATATTCCCTTATTATTACACCTTAACCCATCCTCTTCTAACACATGGCATACCTCCCCCTTAATTACATTATCCCTGCGCCAAATACATCCCCTTGGACATCACATTTTCTTCCCAAGTTCCCTTAGGCTTTCCTTGACACCTTACCCCCCCTTAGGTGCCCACTTAATAATTGAAAACTAATCATTACAACTAAGTTCACCCCCTTAGTTTTCTTATTTGATAAGTCCTTACTTATGTGTGCACTTCATCCTTTTCATTTTCCCCAAGGTTCCTATGTCATTATTTCTCTCTTTCCTCCTTCCTCCTCCATTATTCTCCCTCTCATGCTCCATTGAAGTCCACCATTTAAGCACCCATTGAAGCTCTCAAACAATCAACAACAATCATACTTAGTTAATCATCTACTTTTCTTTGTTTTCTCCTAAATTAATCTCATGTTTTAATTTTTAATTTTGTTAGGTTGATAAAAACGCTTATAAAAACTTTATATTCATCTTTAATATTAATTTTAGGTTAATCCAAATACTCTTTGATGGTAGAATTAATGTAAAAGTATGATTTTGTGTGTGTTTAGTATGTTAGTCTTGTTATTTTTGTAAAATGGGTTATATGATTTTATTTGTGGTGGAAAATGCACATATAACATGATCATAAGTTTTATAAATTATTAAAATTTGTTTCTTGAAGGATTTGGTTCTTGGATCATTAAAGAAATCATGACATTTGGTGATATGAGACATGCAAATTTGGGGTAACTTTAGTGCTTAACTTCTGTCAATTGTCTAATAGTTGGAATGCTTATTTAAATTCCATTTAAATCTCTATGTGTCTATTTTCCAATGCAACTTTTATATCATGAAAAGGATGAGTATATAAACTTTTAGATCTATGTGTTATGGTTGTTTTCCCCTCAAGAGCAAAAATATATTTTTACAAGCATGAGAATCATAATATTGGGTTTGGGGTTTGATTTTTGTGTTGGAGTTAATTTTTGGGTATTGTGGGAATCTTAAGTTGTTTTTTGAATTTTTTGGGATAAATTTGGTACATGATATGTTGTTATTTAGATTATTATAGCCTATGTTATGATTGATGGAAGTTCAATTAAGTCAAGTTGAGTATGTTCATGTGTGTCCATGAACATATTCAACATGTTTTCCACTATTTATTAAAAATAGTCATGGTTATTCATATGTGTTATTGATAACTTCATTTTTTTAATCAATAATCATTTTCTAATTACCCCTTGATGGCTTAAATATGGTTAAAGTAAGACTAATCATGTTTGGATAAAAAATGACCAAATTAACGCGAGAAGGGTAAAATATGGAATATGTGATTAATGATAGTCAAACCATGATCCTTGAATTTGACTTTGACCGATGACTGTTGATGATGCGGGAACATTCTCATCTAATGATCACACTCTTACCCTTAATTTTCTCGATTTTGAGAGCCACAAAGCTCTCCTCACATGGACAAATTAATCACTTCTAAAAAAACTAGTCATGCAAGCCATGCAAATGTTGTCAACTTTTACCACCTCCACATAATAAACCCCCACCTTTTAAGCCACGTTTTTCCACCCTTTTTAGTTCATTTTATTTTATTATTATAGATCCAAAAATACCCCAAAAACGCAGCCCAATCTGCACCTACAATAACCATACAAAACAAACTACAAGTCCCTCTCAAGCTTCATGACAAGTCCTTTTTAGCATTTGAGAAGAGCAATGCAGATTTTTGGGAAGAATAAGGAAGACTAGAAGATATTATTTACTTTTTTTTATCCCTTATATGATTAAAATGATCATTGTCTCTTTCCTTATGAATCAAGTGGCAGCCACATGAGTTGGACACATGAAGGAAGGACACTACCATTCAAAATCAGCATGGAATACACCCCATGGCCGAGTGACATAAGGTGGTGTATTAGGTAGTTTCTGTTATTTTTTTAGCTCAAATAACTTGTATTAGTTGTCCAAGTTGTAACCTTTAATTCTACACTTCATCTATAAGTGTCAAGGAAAGAATGAAAGAGAAATCAACTTATTTTTGGCTACACATTTTATCTCAAAAAAATGAGAGACCTTCATCTTCAACTCTAATGCAAGAGTTTGAAGTTTAGAAAAAATCTTCCAAGATTTATCCTAAGAGTTTAAACCTTAGGTGGTTCTTGTAAGCATTGATTCAAGGAGTTACCAAGAATCAATTTCAACCTCTCAAATCTCTCCACATTCTACTCTTAATTTTTGGTTGATCTAATCTTAATTAGACACCACTTCCTAGCATGACCCAAGTTGGATCTCGTATGTATCAGTTGACCATGACCAATTAACATTTACCATGAATAATATTTTTTAAAAAGTGATATATGACCTTACTTGAAAATTTTGGACTTGATACAATTGTTATTTTTTCTCACTTGAATCCTCATTGATCTTTCTTTAAACATTGGTGGTATGCTTTGGTGAATTAACTTGTCCAAACTTCTAACAAATGAGAGTATATTGGCTCTAAGTAATAAGAATTTAGGTAGGTATGGGTAGCGTTATACATGTTATGTATATTTTAAGTGTGCTTAACATTCTACATTTTATGTATCTTTTTATTATGGTTAAGGTCATACTAGTCATAATATTATGTAATATGTTTCAGTGACATCAAGAGAGCCTAATTATCTCTAGTTAAATAAAATTAACCTTGCATAATTGAGTCTAAAATTTTGAGACAAAATGAGGTTAATATGTGTAAGAGTTAGTCGTAACCTTGAGTGGTTGAGAGATACTGAAGACTTCTTTATCCAGAGAACTTGGAAGTAAGAGATTATGTGCCTCAGAATGGACCTCGAGTGCAAGAGCTATACCTTTAGGTCAAATAGCCCATTTCTACCCATTATAGGTTCACTCACAAACCATATGTGAGGTATGCATACTTAAATATTTGGAGCTCTAGTTGATTTGTGTACAATCCTTGACTAGCTATCTTGAGTAGAGGAGTCACTATGAATTATTATGAATAACTATGAGTTACTATAAGTTTCTAGGATTTATCATGAGTTAATCCGAGTTACATGAATTTTTTCAAGTTACTTTGCATAGACACGAGTTAACATCTCCATGGTGATAGTACCTAAATAATGAGGTAGAATCCCTTTTTCAGTTGAGTTATAGTTATTAGGTGCTTGCCTAATATGGTTTAATAAATTGAGAAGAGTGAAGTTTGCTTTGTGTTGAAAAGTTTTGGTAGGAAGTGGACGCCACCCTGTTTGGATGGTTAAGATGTTTTTAAGATATCACATTTAAATGTAGAATTTTATACTTGAGTTATTCTCGCTTGTTGTTATCATGTGATTTGTGTGGTTTTTGCTATGTGACCATGATACCTCTTGAGAGGAGTTTTGATTTACTTAATACAAGGAATTTATACTAATACTAAACTATTTCAGTTGATTATGTGAAGACTCTAGAGTGGTACAAGGATTTTTAGCGGGTAGAAAACACTAGGAGTTAAGGTCACCACTTTTGTGATTTATATAATTTATACAATTAAATAAGGTAAGATGAGTGTAAAGGTTATCTAGTATTCTTTTTTTGGAGTTTTGTTTTGGATATCTTTTGGACTCTTAAGTCCTTTCCTCATATACTTAAACTCTCTTACCTGTTTTTGAGGCTTTGTTAGAATAGCGTACTCTTTGAACTCAGTTTATACACATTATGGTTCTCACTTAAGTTTTAATTTGTTCAGACATTTTTATCCCTATATCTAACATCAGTTAGGTAATGTGGATACCTCCATCGATGCTATATACAATTTCATCTCTTTTTCTCATTTTGCCTCCATAAATCATATTTTAAAATTGGTTGGTAAAAATGGGGGTATTACACAATGAAGTAATGCAATCTTCCAAAATATTTGAAGGAAAAAAACTTATTGAGAAGAGAGATCAACAATAGCACTATATCATGGCTACTAATAGTGATGATAATATCATCAACATAAACCAGGATAAAAAATAGTAGGTCCCTTGTTGTGTCTGATAAATAATGATTGATATACTCTAGAGTTTTTTTAAGCTTAGTTGTTGTAAACAAGTTCTAAGTATGCCAAACCAAGCCCATGGTACTTGATTTAGACCATAAAGTACTCTTTTTAGCTTACATACTAGAGTCTACCCATCCTTATCTTGTTTAAAATCATAAGGTTGCTTTATATAAATCTCTATTGAGGAATGCATTATGCATGCCCATCATATGAATAAGCCCTTTCTTAGAAAAATTAATTGTTAAGATAGTTCTAATAGAGGATGATTTAACCATATGGCTAAAATTCTCTCTGAAGTTAATTCCATTTATCTACCAATCTATCCTTGCATTTGGAAATAGAACCTTTAGGATTTTTTCTAACTTAAATGAAAAATTGCACCTCATTTGTCTCCTTCCTACAAGAAACCATATGAGTAACCATGTTTTATTATTCATCAAGGCCTCATATGTTGACTTCATAGAATTCTTCCATTAAGCATGAATCCGTGCATGTTCAATAGAATTAGGTTCTTACATATCTAGACTGATTATAAACCTATAGCCTAAAGATGCCATGTTTAGCTCTTGTAACCATAGAATGCCACTTAACAACTTGAGGATATGGTGGTATAACTTGAATTTGGTCATGTAGATCAAACTTAATAGAACTAAGGGACTCATATGATGAAGTAGAAGACTCACCATCAAAGGACTGAGAGATAAAACTAAGAGAAACTAACCAAAGGAGTAGGAATAAAAAGGGGTCAATTGGCCTCATAATCTTTTACATGCTGGGACTATACTCAAGTAGTAATGCTAGTGGAGGTCTGATTATCTTTCATAACATGAAAATCTAACACATTAGGGGAGGAAACATATACAAAAGCCTAAATACCACTATTTAAAGTGAGGAAAGGAATATCATTTCATAAAAAATAACATGTATTGAAATAAATATTTTACTAGATTTGTTGAGACACTTTTACCCTTTATGAAATGATTTGTAACCTAAGAAGGTACATGGAGCTTATCGAAAGTATATTTTATGTGATTTATAGGATCTCAAACATGAAAATTATGAACATCCAAAAAGTTTCAAGAAGGAATAATCAAGTTTAGCTCGAAAGAGTACCTTGTGAGGATATTTTTTATGTAAAACCTTAGTAAATAACTTGCTCAAAAGAGAATGCATTTAACCAAAACTTTTGAGGTGGGTTAGCTTGTGCCAATAGATTTAACCCTATGTCCACTATGTGTCCATGCTTCATTTCCCCAATAATATTATGTTTAGTACTCGTTTGGTTTGGGGGTAATAGGGGTAAAAAATTACTCCCGTAGTTTACATAGTATAATTAAAATTAAAAAAAAAACTCTTTCTTGAATGAATATCCATTTTAGATTTTAATTTGATCTAAAATGGATATTTCATTGAAAATATATATTTATTATTAAATATATAATATAAAAGACATAATACGAAGAAAAAAAAATCACCCTTATTGCTCCCATGCCAAACAAGACCTTAGAAGTATGTAGATAGGAAACTCTATGAATGATTCCATCGATCCTTAGTAATGTAGATAAATTTATAAACTCTCCTCTCTAATCATTTTGCAGTATCTTTATGTTCTTACCAAATTGAAGCTCTACTTGGGACTTAAAATTCACAAAGCATTCATGGAATTACGACTATCCTTGAGGAAATCAAGCTAAGAGTACTTAGAAAATACATCCATGAAACTCAAATAATATTTAAAACCATAGATGGAAGGAGAAGGAGATGGTTGTAACAACTTCATATTTAGAGGTTGAAATTTTTGATTGAAAGAGTTAATTGCAGAAGATAAAATATTAAAACGTGAGGTGTTATCACCAAACTTAATAAAAGTTTGGTTTCCTCTATTATTCTTATATTAAGTGCTAAAGTTAAAACATTACTCTACTTAAACTAAAAACAATAATCATAAGAAGCATATAAGATATTATACTATGGGATAAAACTATTATATAATAATAAAAGGTAGGAAAAATTTTTGCAATCATCAAAGAAAAGGAATACATAAAGGGGCATAAGAGTCCAAGGAGTATTCAGATCAAAAGATGTTGGAGCGAACATCGAACAGTTCTAACTCTCAGCCCCAAAATCTATTCATCAAGTGCAGCCCTCAAAGTAATCATATAAAGTCAAAAATTCCCATTAAATAGGCAAGAAACTATAAAACATAACCCATTAGTACGATGATATTAAGTAACCCACTACATAACACTAAACATGCAAATTTCATATTGTAATACCTCATATTCTTGGAAAACTTAAGTTATTTAGGATTGGTATTTGGTGGAAGAAATATTTACTTAGTTTGATGTTTCATCACATCTATGAAAAGTTTTAGAACCCTTGCATCATTTTCGAAATATTTTGTTTAGGACTACTTGTCTTTTCTTGTGGTCTTGTGTTCTGTGAGACTTTTGAGCCACTTTTGGCCCTCAAAATTTTCTAGGACTCTTATCTAATATGGATATTTTAAATCCTAATATTCTTTTAGGTCTCCTAGGCTTATCCCTCAAAGTAATCATATAAATTCACAAATTCCCATTGAATAGGCAAGAAATATAAAATGGAACCCATCAGTATGATGATATTAAGTAACCCACCACATAACACTAAACATGCAAATTTCATATTGTAATACCTCATATTCTTGGAAAACTTGAGTTATTTAGGATTGGTATTTGGTGGAAGAAATATTTACTTAGCTTGATGTTTCATCACATCCATGAAAATTTTTAGAACCCTTACATCATTTTTGAAGTATTTTGTTTAGGACTCCTTATCTTTTCTTATGGTTTTGTATTCCGTGAGACTTTTGAGCCACTTTTGGCCCTTAAAATTTTCTAGAACTCTTATTTAATATGGATATTTAAAATCCTAATATTTTATTAAGTTTACTAGGCTTTTATATAATGCCAAACCAATTGTTGATAAAAAGACGTTATTCATACACTGGTTAGCCTTATTTCAGCATTATGATCCTCGTTAAGTGCTTTTTAGTTATCAATATTTCACAAAAAAATTGGGACCCATCTTATTTTAATATTTTTGAGATTTTTAGGACTTAATAATTAGGTAAAAATAATTTTAAAATTTTAAGGCTAAAATAGATTTTATTGGCTGCATATACGTCATCAAATCTAACTTCTCTTCTTGAATATTTATCCAAATTTTATGAGAGGGAATGTGGTTCATTCATTTTGACGAGTACACATGAG
Organism: Tamarix chinensis; assembly: GCA_030549775.1. Classification (NCBI taxonomy): domain Eukaryota; kingdom Viridiplantae; phylum Streptophyta; class Magnoliopsida; order Caryophyllales; family Tamaricaceae; genus Tamarix; species Tamarix chinensis. Next base: position 6,049,800 of record CM060179.1, on the reverse strand, counting down.
AGCCTCTCATTTTTCCCTCATTTTACTGGCATATTCCCCTTCAATTTCCTTCATAATATGCACCATAATATCTTAGATAACTTAAGAGTTAAGTTTTAACTAGACTTACCATTTTACCCCCATGACCTCAATACTTGTCATTTTTTCCTTCCTTCTTTTCCCTCATCTCACCACCAAATATACCTCCTCTTCTTTCCCAAAGTTTATTTATCCATCAATGTAATACTCTGAATTTTATCTAATTAATATTTTAAACCTAACTCTAACCCCGGATGATTAATAAATTAATTTTCCCTAACTCCTTAATATTGAATTGAAACATAATTCTAATCCTAACCTTAAATTCATTTTCCTTTTCCTTTTTATTTCTCATTTTCTTCCTTTTTCTTTTCCCTTTCCTTTTCCTTCTTTTCTTGTCTCGATTTGCATTATCTACCTTTCTCTTCAAGGCATGCCTCCTCCTTGTGCCTAGTTTTCCCTTCCCATCATCTTACCCCTGCACATTCCCGTACAACCTATCGCACAATCACCAAGTTATAAAAACATGCCATGTCCCTTTCCTTCCCTAGTTTGTGTCGCACAAATAATGCCCCTGACCCTTGTACCTTTGACATTCTCATTCCGTACCTTACCCCACTCCCCTTTATAAATATCCCATCTCTTCACTCCTTACCTCACTTATCACTTGGCTCAAACTCTCCCCAGGCTCCCTCTTCCTTCCCTCAACTCTTATACACTTTATTTGTCATTGTTCGCCATTTTCATCCAATAGAGCTTTGCTTAGCATTTACACCTTCACACAACTCTACCCTTACGAGCACTAAAGCCTCACACAGATCACCCCTATATGCATTACATATCCACACAATCACCACCATTTATGCATCACAACCTCATATAAATACCATCACATCACCCAAACTACCTTAGTTGAGTCAACCTCCCATGCTCAACACCCCACAACTACACCACTAACCCACATTGCAACACCCAACACCTCGGTCCTGACTCATGTACTCTTCCACTTTAAATCATTAATATTTTATCCATTATGTTACTTATCTCAAATCATATTCTTATTCACGTTGAGTATAGCATCTCATTATTCTTAATTTAGTGGAACAGACTGATGCACCTATCAGGGACAACACACCTGAGCCACTAATATTATCTGGTGGAACAGACCCATAAAACACCTCGGCTCAACTCACATAATTTTTCACTTTAAATGATTAATGTATTATTCATGATTGATTTAGAGATTAAATAATACTTTTAAAGTAGGTAAAGCACATTACAAAGATCATAAGGCCGTTCTCTAGGGTTAAGACCCTTATATTTTCCTAAACCCTAATTTTACACTCTTATCATAACTCTTATTATGTTACTTTTTTAACCACCAAACATAGTAACTCTTCCTCAAATATTATTATTATTATCAACATACTTGAAATTCAAGGACTAACTCTAAGGTCTTGCGCATACGATAACTATTCCCTAGGCTTATAAACCCTAATTTCATAAATCCGTTATAACTTTCCCTATAGGACTAAAACAAATAATATATTCGAATAAATCCCCAAAACACTAAGTTTAACAACATATTCGAATTTCATGATCTAACTATACTGTTCCACACATGTGATAATAGCCTCATCGTTTTAGGGTTACTATTTCTAAATCAAACCATTTTCATACTTTATTAAACTTAGGTCATTCACAAATAATCTAAGCACTTCATATAAATTCCTTAGCATATTTTAGATAAAATAGCACCTTAAAATACCATGATTCTTATATTTAACTCATGTAGAACAAAATGCCTTATTGATAATAAAACCCTTATTTCATGCAAATATTATATGTTTGGTAACATTATCCTCAAATATTCCATTAATCTCCATATAATTTATTATACTCATCTCATACTCATCATACCTTAATTAATAAGCCTATGCTACAACCATATATCACACCGAGGGTTTTTTCACCTAAAATAATGATACCGCATAATCTTCACTTACTCATTAAATCACATATAATATCAACCACATATCATAGAATTAACAATCATACATTAAATCATATAGTAACAATAACATGGCATAACACTAAAACATGCACAACACTTTAGCAACCATAAATCCTAAACTATGACAAGTATCCTTACTAAAATGACTCTGGCCTCTGAGCACGTAAATCGTATCCTGCCTCTTCTAGAACCTCAAGAAATAACCTAGTAAATCATAATTAAAAACCAGTAGGATTAAAACACATAATTAAATAAATGTTAAGGAAATGGAAGGATGAAATAATGAAGGAAAAACTTGACCAACTAAAGCGATGTTTGGGAAAACTTTGTGCAACCAAAAGGAAGGGAACAGTGGGTTGTGCTAAAGGGGGAGTGGAGCAACGACCAAAGGAGGAAAATGGGAGGATGGAGCAAAAACACAAGCCTTCATTGCTAGGTGGTGAGCAACGGTGATATTGGTCGAAGAAGGGGTGTGCACAAGTGGAAAGTACCAAAACAAGAAGAATGGTGTTTGGCTGTTAGGGTCAAGTGGTGGTGGTGTGGTGTAGTTGTTGTTGCCTAAAGGTGCGGGGTGTGGTGCATTTAAGGCTATCAAAAGGGGAGGGGGGCACTGGTGGAAGCTACCGAAGCTGGAGGGGGTGCACTAGAGGGAGTTTTTGTAGCCAAGGAAGAAAATAAATTGGGGGGTGCAGTGAAAGTTGGTGAGGGTGGAGGAATGGGATGCATTTGATGTGGTTGTAACCAAGGAAAATAAAAGTAAGGATTGTGGTTGCGAGTTGTTTGGCCGAAAGGTAGGATAAGGTACCATTGGAAGCAACTGATGGTTGGGGGGTAGGAATGACAAAGGTGACCAAAGGAGGTGGGGGTGTTTTAGTTGGGATCATCAGTGGTGAGTTTTTTAGGTCATTTTAGCAATGGTAAGGAGGAGAATAAGTTGCGTTGGTGATATTTCGATAGAAAAGTGGAGGGAGGAGGAGAAGGAGTGGCTTGGTGCTTGAGTAGTGTATATACACACACACACACACACACACAATAGGTTGTGTGCACGAAAAGAGGGAGAAAGGAAGGTGAGGTGATTGACATGTTTATTAATGCAACCCATCACATAGAAAGGAGAGTTGATGGGTAATGGTGAGGGTAGTGTGAAGTCACAGAATGGGAGCATGACAAGGAGATTTGATCAGAGAAAAATAACAGGTTCATGCAAGCCTAGGGAAAAGAAGAAAAAGAAGTTAGGCGGATGAGGGAGAACACGAAAAGGAAAAGGGGAAGAAATTAGTTTTGGGTTTAAAATTTAGAATTAGGTTAAAATAATTTAGGTTAGGGTAAAATGGAAATATAAAATTTCTATGATTAGAACTATGTTATGGTATTAATTATTTGGGATTAGGGTTAGCTAAAATTTAGGGTATTACAAATAATATGGAAAATAATCATGTCATGATAATTTTTGAGGGTGTTATAAATTATTTCATAAGTAATGTGATCTAATGATGGTTGAGTAAGATATAAATTACTGAATATGAGATTTTGAATCTTTCAGTATGATAAGGGTATTTTGGTTAGTAGGGGTTGAATATGGAAATTTGGTGCTTTAAAAAAGTGGGATAGACTTTTAATATGCTAAGTATGTTTCTCGGAATAATCAAGATAATAATGGGCAGCATAAGTACAATAAAATGATAAGTTATGCTCACCTTATGAAATTTGGGTTCTTAGGGGATTATGGACATTTTCCTTAGGGAATTCCTTGATAACCATGTGGTTGTGCTTTATATGTTTAAATATGTGTTGTGCATGTCTATATGAGTCTTGTATAATGATGTTGATATAAACAATTATGAATAAAGTATTAACCATTTAAAGTAAAAGATCACGTGAGTTAGGTTGAGGTATATTGTGTATCCATTCCATCGAAAAATAATAGTGGCTCATAAGCATTATGTCCTAAGAGATGCATCAATTCATTCCATGAAATTAAGAATAGTGGGGCCCCTAAAATCAACGTGGATGAGAATAAATACTAATGAATAAGACATTAATCACCTAAAGTGGAATAATATGTGAGTCGGGATTGAGATGTTGGGTCCATTCTATAGGACAATAATAGTGATTTAGGTCTATTATTCCCTAAGAGATGCTTTAAGTCTATCCACCAATTCAAGAATATTGGTCGAGAGCATGTTGCCCTAGTATCTATTGGGTTTGTTCCATTGTACGATAATAGTGGCATTGGTGTGTTCTGCCCTGAGAAGTACTTCAGATCATTCCACCAGTTTAAAAATAGTGGGGGTCCCTGAACTGAACATAAATTAAAAAATAAATTATGTTTACATCTAATAATGAGTTCTAAAATTGGTATTTATCTTGCATCGCTTTATGTTAGCATACATGTATACTAATTATTTGATGTGAACTAATGTGATTCTTTGTAACCTTACTTCAATTGTATTGTCACCTTAAATGTATCGTACTGATCATCCTTCTCCTGGGTGCTACTCATTACCAGAAGCAGACGACCCAAATGTTTTTGTGCAGGTTGATAAAGACCCTTTGGGTGATTTTGTCGCATATGATACTTTATTTGTGGCGGAGTGATTCTCATGTATCAAGGTTGGGTGTAAATTCGTGATATCCGTTTTTTTGTTGGTCTTGATACCTTTTAGTACTCTTAGTTCTCAAAGTATCCCTTTTATGTATTTTTCATATTGTACTCGAAAGTAATCTCCATTTCTTATTCTCCATTTCTTATCTAATGCTTATGGAAGTTATCTTATTATCTATTTATCATATTTTAGGTCTTAATTATTTTACCTTGTATTCAATGTAAGGATGGTATGGTGATCTAGACTTATGTCATATGCAGCGGTAACAACCAGATATTTTGGTATTATGCTTTTGGTAAAACAAATTTTTTTAGTAGTAAATTTTAGGTTGTTACAAAAATAATAATTATTAAAGTGGAAGATCTTGAGTTGGGAATAGGATACTCTTTAGGGTTAGTTACCTTAGAGATGGAGTAGGAGCCCTATAGGGGACTTCTGGGTCCTATGGAGGGTATGCATACTTAAGAATTAGTTGACCAGGGTTAGGTGGGTATTGTGATGCTTAGTTAGCTCCAGTATGATCGGTGGATCGGAGTATCCCCAGGTTACATTGTGGAAAGGGTATTTTGTTATATTATATGTGTCCTCAAGTTTATGTTGCATCCCTTTGAGTAATAAAAAGGAAATAATTGTGTGTTATTGGTTTGGTATCTGCCTTATGTGCACTACTCATATGGTGAAAAGGGTATTAAATTGTATTATGTGCGCTAGTATGTCCGTGGCACATCATGTGTGTCCTTGGGTTACATGGTTGAGAGGGTACTAGTATTATGTTACTTATAACCAATGTATCTTATCATCTTCGAGTTATACTAGTATGATCAGGGTATCTTAGTATCCTCAGGTTACAAGGTTTGGAACCCTCTTGAGTAATAAAAAAGTGAAGTGTATGTGTGTTACTGTTTTTGTAGATACCTTATGTGCACTACCCTTGATTTATGATTGTTTTGGCAGTTTCATTATTTGCACTGCCCATGTTGTGGAGAGTCAGTAGTTACCGTTCTATACTACCATTGTTATTGTGTTGGTAAAGGCATTATGTGCACTACCATTGTTATTGCATGTTGGTACTTATATTATCTTGATTTTACATATGAGTTTGTTAGGTTGTATTGTGTGAGCATGGTTTATTATGAGTATGTTAGCTTTTGGGCATGATATTGCCTATGAGGTCATAATTATCTATGGAGATGGTTTGATGTATAGCATGTCTTGATCATGTTGTGGAAGTTTTACATGTGAACTCGAATTATTTATGGAAGATATTTGGTATGACGTGCTTCTATATAAATTGTGCATATATGTTATAATTAGATTAGCATGCATCCATTATGAAATGTTCATTCTATGAGCACTTGTCTAATTAATGAGCAATGTATATCTTGTAGGAGTGGTTTGAGGGTCCCCTCTAAGGCGGCCCAAGTGTAATACATTGGTTTCATCCCTGTTATTTGGTTTTACTTATGCATTATATCTTTTAAATAATATTTAAGTTGAGAAAAATGTGGATGTTACACATATGGCACAAATAAAAGGTATCACAAGAAAAACATGACATAAACACATCGAAACATACATGCGATGAGGAAATATGATTAATCATTCCAAAACATAAACATCACCAAAGCCACATGTTTATAATACTATTACACTTAATCATATTCCAAACTCGATAAACCAATTCATGCCAAGGGTGTTCCACAAAGAAAAAACACCAAACCATAATTTAAAATTTCCACAAAAAAAAAATCAAAAAATAACTCATAATCACAATAATAGTGCACTAAGATAGCTATTGGCCAACCATTCCAACCAACTCAAAAACCACAAGTAGGGCATGATGACATCTATTGAACCCACCATCCAAATCTAGTATCAAAATCAAGGTCCAACAAAAAAATTACTTCTATATTATTTACTTTACTCGAGATTAGATCATATCAACATGAATACACTAAGGTACTCTAATAATACTGGCATACAAAGGTAGCATAGTAACCTATTGACTATCAATCTAAGAACACTAAGGTACCCTGATCGTACTAGCACAGAAGGAATCACAGTTCCTACTAACAAGGACACCTAATCAATAAGTATGCATACCCTATAAAAAGTTTGAAGAACTAAATAGAGAAGATATAAGGCCTAAATAGGGCACTAATACATCCGAGGAAATCCAAATCAAACTTAGGGTTAAGTCTCATCTTTACGGTAGCTACCCCTAAAGAGTCTACATTTTCGATCTTGAGATATTTCACTTTAAATATTAACATCTTAATAAGATAATTATAAAATATCACACAATGCACAACAATTCCAATTCCACACTTAACCTTTTTTTTTCAATTATTCAAGTCAACCTTAAAGTAAATAGTCTAAGCTAAAGTCAAATTAAATGCTAAGGTGAACCTAAGAACCCACTAAGGTCATACTAAGTCCAATTATTTACATTTAGGCATATTTTAGTTGAAATTAACCAAAATACCTTTAAACCCCTAGTTATCTCCAATTAATCATTTAAATACCAAAATTGATACAACTTAACCATTCTCTTGAAAAGGTTAAAATGTATAAATAATAATGTCACATTATCATGGAAGATATATTTCTTAAATTTCTAACAATGACAACAAAAAAATCATTTTATCCCTACACATGAATTGAGCATATAAGAACATAAATATAAGATATGCATACATGAATCACATGCTTATCATAATTAACATAATAAAATGCATTCTAGGCATACATGTTGTAAAATTTTATATCTCACGTAGAAAGACTAAATTACCCTTAGAGTATGCAAAAGTTTAATCATTTATAAATTTACCTAAACATGCTTAAATCTCAACACATCATAAATCAAACTTTAAGTAAATCATTCAAGGAGACTAATAGAAGGCTCAAAATTAAAAGAAATGATTTTGACAATAACCATCATACCCTTAGTTGAACCTTTCATGTAACTTATGCATTATTATCCTACAATAATCAACCATATTCTATCATGTTATTATACATATATTAAAAATACATAAATTTATCATTATCTTGCACATTATCTCATGGCTATCATACTTGAAGAAATATACAACCTAGCATGGTACATGCATTTATTATGTTAAATCACAAGTAAAAATAAAATCACAATCAAATATAATTGAAACCCTAAATATGCTAACATATGATTTCCACACATTTATTAGGAGCATATGAGATACCTATTTTTCAAGCAAAATAGCAAATTAAAAGAGAAAGATCCACAAAATTCCCTAGCTCCCAACTACTCTTCTTCATCCTTAGAAACATAAAAACACCAAAAAAATAATTATAATATAACACAATAAAAATAACAAGGATACACTAAAATAAAAAAGAGAATAAATTCATGCTCAATCTATGGGTGGTGCACCAAAAAAAATGAAGAGAGACAACAAATATTCAATTTACTCCCAAATCTAACACCCTTATATTTATGAAAAATAAAACAGGTCTAAATAAGGGATTAAGAGAAGAAAACAATCAAGAAAATAGGAGGAAAAGAGGGGTGGATTTTAGTTCCATCGGCAAGAAGAACAAGCATTTTTCTCCAACACTTAAGCAAAATTCAAAGAAGAAAGGAGAAGAGGGGGTAGAGCAAAAACCAACAAAGGTTGAATGAAAGGAGAAAAAAGTAAATGAATGGCATAAGGAGAGATGAGAGGGGGTTAGTTATGCCAATGATAAAGAGGATAATAGTTTTAAAAGATCTTACTTCATTCACACTTGAATGAAGAGGTTGAGTGTAAGTACAAGGAGTAAGGAATTGAGTACAAGATGAAGTTAGGTGATTATAACCAAGATCTTGGGTAAAGGTAAGAGTTAAAGCAATTTTATGATTTTAAGGTGAGGGAAGATCAAGGGAGGGCCTATAAGGTTGAAGTTAGGGACCACAAATATAATAAAAAAAATGCACAAAAAATATGTTTGCACAATGATTAGATGACCTTCAGTCAATGGTCTGTGGCCCTCCCAAACCCCTAAGATGTTGATGCAGTCTATCATAACACCCGATCATCCTCCCAAAGACTCAAGTCATCCTCCCATCACCAAAAACCCTAATCTACCATTTTTAATCTAGTTTACCTTCTCCATCTTCCAACCCAACCCAAACACACATAATTAACACATCCAACACATGTTATCCACCTATAATTTCTATGATTAGATTCACATAACATTTTAAGTTTTAATTATGTTATTAATTAGGACTCATGATAAATAGGATATTTTAATGAGCCTTATAAATCTAATTCAATCAATATAAGGGTTCAATGTTCACAATTTTTGACAAAGGGAAAGGGAGCTTGTGACTATTTACTTATTGATATGTCTCACACTCATGAGTGTTGCTAAAATTACAAGTGATACCACAATAACTAGTACATTTCTTTAAAATCTTGAGGGGTGGATTTCCTAGCATCTTATGCTAAAGCTTGTAAACTAAATCTACTTTTTTATGTTGAAGTCAACTGACTGAAGTAACTATTTTTAGGTAACTAAACTCCTCTTCTTTGTTTCTTATGACCTTCTCTACCTTTGAAATCTCGTTGTATATCTTTCAATAGGTTAAAACCATAGGGTCCAACATGAAATATCCTTTTAAGAAGTCTTTTCTGAGTTGCTAAAAGCTTATAAAAAACAAGTATAAGGGTGAAATTCAAAGAAAATTAAGTTATCTTAAGTAAATAGATAAACCCTCTTCAAATTCTTAATAATGAAAGGAACATGTAGAAAATTATTTAATCATAAAGATCTATACATATTAGAGGGAAATTAAAATTGACCAACATGAGATATGTCTAACCTTGCACCATTCCCCATAAAAATTTAATGTTTATCATTAAACTCAGTTCTAAAACTGGGGTTATTGAGGTCACTAGTGAGATGGTTGGTTGCTCAAGAATATGGGTACCAACTAGAAATATGTGGATTGGTATTGACAGAGAGGACTTATACACCTGAGTCGTGAATTGTACTTGTTTGATCTTAGGATAAAGTACCAATGGCTTGAGCACCGGATTAGCCTTTTCCACTAGTGTCGGTGCTAGCATTTCCATAATTAAATCTTGTAAATCTAGTATCAAATATGCAATAACACTTATGAACAGTGTGCCCAAGTTACCACAAAGTTGGCATTATGGTCCATTGTTTTTTTTTCTACCTCCCCAACCTCTACCTCTATTGTCTTTGAAACCTTGCTGTTTTTGTTGTTGTCCTAAAGTGAATTTGCTTCGACCACTAGAACTTGATGGATTACCTTTTTGTTTTGCTACATTGGCCATCATCTGACCTAATATATTATTATTTATTCTAACCTCATGTGATAGGAAAAGATTTCCCATAATTTTAAGATTGTGAGGGTTTTACCTAGAGGCGAGAACAATAACAACAGCTTCATATTCTTCTCCTAACCTTTTGAGAATAACAGGGTAATCTATATCAAAGGGTTTATGTCTATCTTCCCTTAATAGGTCCAATAATGAGTTACATCTTACCAAGATAATCTTTTACAACCATACCCTCATTATTGAGACTTTCTAATTGTTTCTTGTAAAACATAATAGTACCGGTTGATTGTGAAGCAAATAACTAAGAAATAGTTGTAGTACCTCAAATTTTATCTAACCCTAATGCCAAATAATTAATATCATAACATAGTTATAATCTCAAAAATTTTATATTCCTATTTTACCCTAACCTAAATTATCTTACCCTAATTCTAAATTTTAAACCCAAACCTAATATCTTCCACTTTTCATTTTTCATTTTTCCTTTTTCCTTTTCTCCTTCCCCTTTTCCTTTTTGTGTTCTCCCCCACCTACCCAGCTTCGTTTTCTTCTTCTCCCTAGTATTGCGTGAACCTATTCTTTTTCCATGACCGAATCTCCCTACCGTTCTTCCATCCCATTACCGCACACTACCCTCATCATCACCCATCAACTCTCCATTCTACATGATAGGTTGCATTGAGAAACATGCCAATCACCTCACCTTCTCTTCTCCCTATATTTGTGCATGTAACATGTCTGTGTGTGTGTGTGTGTGTGTGTGTGTGTACACACACAACTCATGCACTAAGTTACTCCTTCTCCTTCCCCCTCCATTTTTCTGTCGAAATCAATAGCATCCTATGTCTCTTCCCTCAGTAACTTTCAGCTCAATCTCCCCCTTTTATTATCTTCCTTGGTTGTGGAAACTTCCACTGGTCCACCCCCTCCATCTATGACAGCTTCCACTGATGCAACCCTCCACTTTCGACAGCCTTCACCAAATCACACCACCACCACTCGACCCTAACAACCAAACACCACACCCCTTGCTTTGGCCAAACTAATTAGTGTTTGCCACCATCCTTTGGCCTTTCCCACCATTTCTTCCCTCCTCCCTTTATCTCCTTTAGTTTTTGATCACCCCTAGCAACAACATATTGTACCGTTGATACCCCCTTAGCTCGGCACAACCTTGTTGTTCCTCCTCTTTGGTTAGCAAGTTTTCTCCGAATCACTTATTTGGTTTATTTCAGTTTTTCCTCCCTTATTTCACCCTTCCATTTCATTAACATTTCTTTAATTATGTATTTTAATCCTAATGGTGTTTTATTATGATTTCTTAGGTGATTTTATGAAGATTTAGGTAGAGGCAGAATAGGATTTATGTACTTAGAGACCGGAGTTATTTTTGTAAGGATACTTGTTATAGTCTTGGACTCTTGGTTGCTAAAGTGTTATGCATGTTTTTGTATTATACCACATTATTGTTATTATGTGATTTAATGTATGATTGTTAATGCTACAATATACAGTTTGTATTATATGATAGAAAATGAGTAAGTGAAGACTATACGGTATCATTATTATACGTGGAAAAACCCTTTGTGTGATATATGGTTGTAACATGGACTTATTAATTAGGGCATGATGAGTATAATAAAGTATATGGAGATAAATGGATGTTTGGGGATAATGTTATGGAATATATAAGATTTACATGAAATAAGGGTTTTGTTATAAATAAGGGTATTTTGGTCTACATGGGTTAAATATGAGAATCGTGGTATTTTATGGTGTTATCTCATATAAAATATGCTAAGGAATTTATATGAATTTCTTAGAGTAGTTGTGAATGACCTAAGTTTAATAAAATATGAAAATGGTTTGATTTAGGAATAATAAACCTAAAACGAGGAGGCTATTATCACATGTGTGAAACGTTAGAGTTAAAACACGAAATTCTAATATGTTGTTAACCTTAGTGTTTTGGGGATTTATATTGAATATGGTATGTTTTTTATCCCTATAGGGAAAGTTATGATGGATATGTGAAATTAGGGTTTATAAGCCCCAGGAATAGCAATTTTTGAGATACGGTTATTATTGTATGTGCAAGACCTTAGAGTTAGGCCTTGAAATTTGATTATGTTGATAATAATGATAATATTTGAGGAAAAGGTGATAAGTTTGGTGGTTAAAATATTAACAGAATAAGAGTTATGATAAAAGTATGAAATTAGGGTTTTTGAGAAAAATAAGGGTCATAACCCTAGAGAACGACCTTTAAATGTAATCTATACTCTTCAAATCAATCATGAATAAGATATTAATCATTAAAACTAAAAGATCACGTGAGTTAGGATAATAATATTGGATCAGGTGTGTTGTCCCTAATAGGTGCTTCAGTTTGTTCCATCAGATTAAGAATAGTGGATCCCCATACTCAAATTGAATGAAGATATGATTTGAGATAAGTAACCTAATGTATAAGATATTAGTGAGTTAAAGTGAAAGAGTATGTGAGTCAGGACCAAAGTGTTGGGTTCGTTTTGCTAGATAATAATAGTGGCTCGGGTGTGTTGTACCTGAAAAGTGTTTCAGACCGTTCCACCAGTTTAAGAATAGTATTTTGGAAGAGTTTTGCCTTGAGAGGTGTGGGGTCTGTTCCATCAGGCAATAGTAGTGGCTTAGGTGTATTGTCCCTAAAAAGTTTTAACACCCCAAAATTCACTAATTTTTTTTTTTAAAAATAGAAATACTTAAATTAAAACCCGTAAATTATAGGGATGTTACCGCCACACTTAGTACCAAATCGGTTCTCTCCGACCATTTTAGTACCAAGTGCTAAGGTTAAGAAAATATTGACATTAAACTCAAGCCAAGAGTTCATAAAAGAACTAGAAAGATACTCAAGCCACGCGTAAATAATTGTAATTCATATACAAAAGAGAAATAAGCTTACAACCGATAAAATGTTCATTTAAAATACTCAATATAAGTAATGAATCATAAAAGGGTAAATCTGATATAAAGGAAATAACAAGAGGAGATAAAATAACAAGAAGAGTGAAAACGACCACAACACTCTCGAACTTCGAGCCAACCACAAGCTCATCACTCAGCCCTGCCTGATGTGTCGCCCACCTGCACAAAGTCTGAAGGGCCTACTACTCGTGGCCTCGTGGGAATGAGCAACACCTATGAAAATGGTAATCAGTATGCTACATATTGATCAAGGTAACCGTGCACTAAGACCGATTCAAAAAATCACATAAACCATGCAGAATAATAAGAAAAAAATAGAAAGTCCAACATGATAACGTAAAGGCATACGATCATTCAGGTACACATACAAAGGTCCAATTATAATCCAGTCTACACGAGTATGGGAACCCCACTATTTTAGCCGGTGGATCGGTCTCCAGGGAACTTTGGCGCTTGACCACTATTCTAGCCGGTAGATCAGTCACTTAGGGTACATGCCCTACCACTATTATGTGCCGGTGGATCGGTCTGGCCCATGCTCGCATGGTGTTCCACTGTAAGTAATTAGTGTCTTTCCCTTATCTTAGCAAACTGAAGGGTTTGATTTATTGAGCTCGGAATCCGCCACTATTATAGTCGGGGGATCAATCACTTAGGGTACATGCCCTACCACTATTATATGCCGGTGGATCGGTCTCCAGGATACCTCGGTACCTGGCCACTACTATGCCAGTGGATCGGTCTGGGCGCGGCTCAATACTCTTCCACTTTATATGATTAATGTTTTAAGTGTCTTATTTAGAAATTTTCACCCTAGACATGCATGACTCACTCTCCCCACACGTATCCTCCAACGGACTCGCTCCATATCATCAAACTCATGTACCTCCCAGCTTGCCCCAACATCCTTTTCTCCATATCCTATCTCACATTAGAAGTCCAACTCTTAAGTATATGGGTCAAGGCCCACTACTTTACACTTCCAAGTCCACTTCACATCTCACTCTAGGGTTTAAACCCGAAACCCTAATTTTGACCTTTGTGATCCATCCTACTCTACCTCACACGACCCGATTCATTTTTTTAACACTCTACACATCACAACCTTTAGATTCAACTCTCATCATTATGCCTTACTCCTCAAGCACACGTGTGGTCACAAAACACTAGGTGACCACACCAAACCCTAACTGGCCACACCAAACCCTAGCTTCCTTGTGTCCACAAGTCACCCTTCTATTTCTCACATTCCACTTATTTTTTCTATGCCAATCATGCTCATCCTTATTTGATCATTTTCATCATTCTCTCGTACTCCACTCACCATCATTTATTTCTCCTTTTTACCACCTCCTCAAATTATGGTTTTTGCCCCAAACCCTAGCTCAGCCTCCTATGTACCCTTATACTGTCCTACGTACTATTTTTCACTCAAAACTTCCAAACACTCAAATAACCCTTCTATTACCTTCCTTACATCCCAAGTTAACTTTTCATACGTAAACTTTACTCCTATGCATACACTAACCTTCCTATGCAAACCTTCAAACTTTCTCATGCAAAATCCTAAATCAGTCCATACAAAACCTTAGGGTCCTACATGCAAAACCCTAAATCCATCCATACAAAACCCTAGATTCCTCCATACAAAACCCTATATTCCTCCATGCAAAACCCTACATTCTTCCCTACGTACTTAGATTCTCCCATACGAAACCATAGATTCGATTCCCCCATGCAACACCATAGATTAACTTTTCCCATAAAAAACTATAGATTAGATTCTCCCTTGTAACACCATAGATTAGATTCTCCCACACAAATACATAGATTAGATTCTCCCACATGAAACCCTAAAATTTTCCCATTTATTATTCCACTCATGGATCATTAAAATACTTAGGTCAACTCACATCCCTTGGTCAACTTATTCCCCTTTTGTCTACTTATTCCCCTTGATCAACTTCTTTCCCTTTTGGTCAAATTACCTCCCTTGATCAACTTACTCCCCTTTTGTCAACTTACTCCCCTTGGTCAAATTCTTTCCCTTTTAGTCAAATTACTTCTCTGGGTCAACTTCTTTCCCCATTCTCCTTTTTCATCCTTTCCCCCACATGAACCACATTAACATCCTCACATGCATGTCTTATAGGGTCACAACACATATCATCACATACCACAATATTTCATCACATACACATAGTACCCATGCCATATAATAACACAGAAACATACTTCCACTCCACGCCATACCATACATGAATTCAATGTAATGATAAACATAGGATGCATAACATACAAAACATATAATGCACATCAACACACATAAGGCCTTAGTAACACCCTTACCTAAAATGACACCGGTCTTGGAGCACACTCCTATGCCTCCTTAGGGCTTTGACTGGTCTCACCTATATGAGGGAAAACTAAAATTTAGATTTCCTCCTACCAAAAATACTATCATTTCTCAATTTATTCTAAGACTACGTTTTTAATAAAATAATAACATGTTAATAATAATGACATTAACTAATTACTAACTTTGCTAAAGATATAAGAATTAATAGTAATATTGCAAAAGTTGATAATATAAGGGTTTGAAGACTTAATTCTAATAATAATAACGATGAAAAAGGAAATAATACAATTAATAATAATAATGATAATAATAACAATAATAATAACCATAATAATAATAACAATAATAATAAAAAGGGCATTACTCAAAAACAAAGTGAAATAAGGGCTTCGACCCCTTAACCAAAATAATACTAATAATAACATTAGTAAAATGAATAATAAAATTTAGTAATAATAATAATAATGAAATAGTAATAATAACAATGATAAAAACCATAATAATGTTTCAAAAATAATAATAATCATAATGGTAATAATAGTAATGATAATAATCGAAGATAAAATGAAATAGGGTTTCGACCCAACATTGAATAATAATAACTTAATAAATAATAATAATGATAATAATAACACTAATAATAATAATAAATGCTAATGATAAAAATATTAATAATAATAAGACTTGATATTTATAATACTACTACTACTACAATTCAAAATAGGCACAATGGGGTTTCAGCCCTATATAGAATAATAATACTAGCATAAAAAAATAATAATAATAATAATCGCATAACAATAATAATAATAATAGCAACACTAATAGTAAAATATTTGTAATAATAATGATGAAATAATAATAATAATTTCAAAATAGTAATAATAATAATAATAACAACAACAACAACATTATAAAATAAAAACTAATAATAATACTAATAATATTAATAATACTAACACTAATAATCTACTAAGCCAAATAGAGACAGTACTAATAAGAAATAATAATACTAATAATATTGAGATTAATAATAATAATAATAATAATACATAATAATTATAATAATGATAATAAAATTTGAATAATAGGTTAAAATTTTAAATAAAATAAAATAAGCTTAATTAAATAGGAAAAAAGGGGTTGAGAGGGTTTAGGGTTCAACCTTAGGCTGGTGGTGACAGGTGGCGCTGGCGATGGTGCACGGCAGTGGCCGGAAAAAGAGAAGAAAAGGGGAAAAGTTGGATGCTAGGAAAAGGAGAGGTAGAATGGAGGTGGTAGTTGGGGTGTTTCGGGTTGCCCAGATGGAGAGGAGTAGAATGAAGGAGGCGGCGCACGGCGGCACTGGTGGTGGCTGAATGGGGAAGAAAAAGAGAAAAAGAGGAGGAGAGATAGAAAGAGGAAAAGAAAGGTAGGGGACGTTAGAAGAGGGTCTGCAGTACAATTTGGGATGTGAAAGGAGCGGCGGAAGTGGCGGCTAAGCGTGGTGCGAAGGGTGGCGGAGGTGGAATAATGGGTTGATTGAGGAGGGAACTTGCACAACCGGGGTGGCTTGTGCAGGGAAAATCAAGGGAGGTGGGTGGTTCAGTTAGTTAGAGGGCGGTGCAAGGGTTTTTTGGGTGGGCAGAGAGGGTGGCGTCATTGGCCGAAGGCGGCGACAACGGCGTCTGAAATGGAGGTGGTGGCAAGATCGGGAATTTCTAGGTAGTAATCAAAAATTCAATACAGGGTAGATTATGGGGATATTTATAGGGCAAAAATGGAGGCTAAGGTTAGAAGGGGGTGACAGGAATTTAGGGCTAATCGGTTAGGGTTACCAGTGGCAACGGAGGCCGTCAGAGTTCAAAACGGAGCAAAGGTATGCGTAGGAAAAGGATGGATTGTGCAAAAAGAGGGAGAAAGTGGGTTGGGTGATGGGGTCGACGGATTAGCAGGGAAAAAGAGTGAGAAAAGGTCAGTCAAATAGCGAGATCGGCGGCGAGATTTTCGGCCGATCAAGGGAGGAGTTGCAGTCGATGGAGGGAAGGGAGGAAGGAAGAAGAAGAAAGAAATGGGGTTGGACCGGACAGCTGGGGAAAAGAAAAGAAGGAAAGGAATACCGGACCAGCGACAGGTGGGGGAATAATCAAAACATGGCGTTTAGGGATGCCGCATCGAAGGAGAAACGGAGGGGGAGTTTGGGCTGCTCGGAAGGAAGAAAAGAGGAAAGGAAGACAACCGTTGGGCTGGCCCAGGTCGCCGAAGAAGAAAGAGGAAAGGAGGAAAAGAAGAGAGGAAACAGGTTGCGAGAAGGTAAGCCCAATCAAGGGAAAAGGGTAGAAAAAGAGAAGAAAAAAGAAAGAAAAGAAAAGAAAAAGGAAGGAAAGAGAGAAAGAAAAGGAAAAAGGAAAAAGGGAAAAAGAAAAATGGTGGGTTGGATTAATTAAATTAATTATGATATTTGGGATATTTAAAAATAATAATATCAAAATTCCTTTTTAGGCTAATTTGGAATTTTTAAAAGGTTTTTCATAAATTTCATTTTAATTAGCAAAAACACTCTAAATTTTTCCAATTAAATTATTTATAAAATTCCTATTAATTTGGATCTACTTTCTCCTTCTTATTTTAAATAAAATAATTTATTTAATTAATTTCCAAAATAAAATCCTTAATTAGTTAAAATACCTAAATTTCTTCCTAATTAAAATATTTGCAAATTTCTTCCTTGATCTGCCATAATTAATTCCCTTTTATTTTAATAAAATAATTAATTTAATTAATTTTCTAATAAAACCTTATTTAACTATAATTCTTAAAATTAGAAATTTCGGGGCATTTCAGAAGTACTTCAGACCATTCCATCATTTTAAGAATAGTGGGGTCTCTGAACTCAATGTAAATAAAAAAATGAAATGGTTATATCTAATAAAGAGGTCTGAATCTGTACTTACCTTGTGATATTTTATGTGTTTGCACGTGTACCTATTCTCTACTATGAATGCATGTATTTAATTGTATCCCTGACTCAACAGTACTGTCGTCTTATTCAGTACATAGCGTACTAATCATTATTTTCATGGGTGTTACTCCTTCCCACTAGCAGACAACCCTGATGCTTTTGTTCAGGTCTTTGAGGACCAGTTGGATGATTTTGCCACCTATGATGTATTATATGGGGAAAAGTGTTTTTCTTGTACTAGGTGTTTAGGCGAATAGTCATGTTATCTGCAATATGTTTTTTATTGGATACCCTTGGACTCTTTAATCCATGGGATTCCTTTTGTTATATTTTTTTATTGTATCCCATAATTAATCTTGAAACTCATATTTACATTTATAAAGCTTCTCTCATTTCTAATTACCTTGTTTTACTTTTAATCATTTTATCCTTGTGATTTATGTGAGGATAGTATGGTAAACCAGACTTACATTAATTACAACAGTAATACCTGATATTTTGGTTATAAGCTTCTGTTGTAAAATAATTTTTTTTAAGTAGTAAAATTTGGGGTGTTACAATAGTAGTCTAGATTTCATGGAATAACTTACGCCTAATGAGCTATGGTATATATGAGGGGAATATAGATGAAAGTAACTAGGGAAACATAATTTATCTTATCATTGATAATCTGAATGTAGGTGTAATACCAAAAAATTTTGCCTAACCTAATTCCGTATCTTTAGCCTAATTTGACTCTAGTCTCAAGAAACCTTATTGTTAACCTTAACCAAATTTCTTAATCCCGAAATTCATAAACCAAAAACCGAGACCTTGATTCGGTTAAACCAAAATTCATAAACTGGAAACCAAAAATCGCTAATCAAAATTATTTGGCTAATCCCAAAAGTCCTAATATAATCCTAATTCCCTAACCTTCCCTCCTTTTCCTTTTCTTTCTCATTTTCTTTTCTCCCTTTATTTCCTTTTCTTCCTTTTTCTTTTTCTTTCTTTTCTCTGCTTCTCTCTTCACCGAAATCCTTGATTCGTTGTTGAATCCATCCCGCCAAATAATAATAGTGACTCGGGTGTGTTGTCCTTGAGAGATGCTTCAAACCGTTCCATCGATTTAATAAATAGTGTCTCAGGAGTATTTTTACTCTGAGAGTTGTTGGCTCCATTCCATCGGATAATAATTGAAATACCCCAAAACCCTAATTTTATGAATTATAGTTATAGAAATTAATTAAATAAATTATTTTATTAAAATAAGAGGGAGTAAATAGGGACAAATCAATAGGAAATTTATAAATAATTTAATTGGAGAAAATTAGAGTGATTTGCTAATTAAAATGTAATTTAGGAAAAATCTTTCAAAAATCCTAAATTAACCTAAAAAGAGAATTAATTAGTATTTTATTAAAATATTGTTATTTTTAAATATTCCAAAATACCAAAATATTCTAAATATCCCAACCCACCTATTTTTCTTTTTTCCTTTTTCTTTCTTTCTTTTCTTTCCTTTCTTCTTCTTCTTCCTTTCTTTTTTCTTCCTCCTCCCCCGACCTGGGCTAGCCCAACGGCCCCTTTCTTCTCCTTCGCCATGGCCCAGGCCCGGTGCGCCGCGTTTCCTTCTTTCTTCCCCAGTCGCCCGGCAGGTTTTTCCCCTTCTTTTCTTTCTTTTCTTTTTCCCGAACCGCCCGATCCCTTACCCTCTTCTTCTTCCTTCTTTTTCCTTCCCCGTCGCAGCCTGCAACTCCCCCGAGATTCTCACTGCCGACCACGTCGCTGACCGGCTGATCTCTCCTCTCTCTTCCCTGCTGACTCGCCTACCGTTTCGACCCAACCAACCTCCCTCCTTTCTCGCGCGCCATTTCCTCCTCCCTGGCCAATCACAGGCAGCCATAGCAGCCTACACTAGCCTACCGTCACCGACTGGTGAGCCCTGAACTACCTGCCCGTATTCTCATGTTTCCCCCTGACCTTATCCCCTTGCTTTGGCCTTATAAAACCCCATAACTAGCCTTGATCGAGCTTTTGATTCCAAATCAGAAAATCACCCTTTTGCACCACCGCCCAATCAGATGCCCTTCCCACCGCCGCTCGAGCCACCCACAGAACCACTCCCTACATCACCCTGTACAAAACTATGCTACCATCCACCCTCAATTTTCCCTACACGAGCCACCCCAGTTGTGCAAAGTTTCCTTCCCGAGCAACCTCACTTCCACCTCTGCTGCCCTTCGCACCATCGTTTGCCACCACTCCTGCCGCAACCACCACCTCTTCCACCTCCCAAATTTCCCTAAAGGCCTTCCTTTATCTCCCCTACCCTCATTTTTCCCTTCCTCCCTCTCCTCCTTCCTTCTTCCCTTTCCACCACTTTCGGCCACCATACCCGCCGCCGTGCGCCGCCACCTTTGGCCGCACCACCACCCTCATTCCAACCCCCTCAACTTGGGCAACCTCAACCACCCCAACTTCCACCCTCACTCCCCCTATCCTATTTCCAACACTCAACTATCTCTCTTTTCTCCCCTTTTTCCTTCCACCGCAGCCGCTGTCGTGCACCGCCGCCGGTGCTGCCAGTCACCACCAACCCTAGGTGGTACCCTAAACCCTTTCCATCCTTAAACCCTAAGTATGCAAGCCTTATTCTTTTTAATTGTATTATATTACTACTACTACCACTACTATTATTATTGTTGTTTTTGTTGTTGTTGTTGTTGTTGTTACTATTAAGGGTCGAGACCGTATTTTATCATTAATTTGATTAGTATCATAATTATTATTATTATTAGCAGTAGTAGTAGTAGTAGTATTACAATGAAGGGTTGAAACCCTATTTCACATTATTTCGATTAATATCATCATCATCATCATCATCATCATCATCATCATCATCATCATCATCATCATCATCATCATCATCATTATTATTATTATTATTATTATTATTATTATTATTATTATTATTATTATTATTATTATTATTATTATTATTATTTGTAGTATCACTATTATTATTATGGTAAAAAATATTCAAACCCTTATATTATCATTATTTCAAATATTACCATTATTACTACTATCCTTAGCAATATTAGTATTTTGTTAGTGTTACTATTATTATATTATTATTTTATCCCTAACCCTATTATTAGTCTTAGCCTTAAAAATACTAGGGTTTCTATTACTAAGAGTATTAGTATTACTATTATTATTAATATTGCTATTTTATTATAACTAGTGTTAGTACTATTATTAGAAATAAGCTATTAGATTTAATAATAGAATTATGGCTATAAATATTATTAAAACCCATATTTTCACTTATAAAGTTTCCTTTAATATTAGTAACCCTAATCTTAGAATAAAATAGGAAATAATAGTATTTTGGTAGGAGGGAAACTAATCCTTAGTTTTTCCCTCTTATAGGTGAAACCAGTCAAAACCCTAAGGAGGCGTAGGAGTGTGTTTCAAGACAGGTGTCGTGTTAGGTATGGGTGTAACTAAGGCATTATGTGTGCTATGTGTTTTATATGCCTTGGATGCCATGTTTAATGATATGTTGTGTATCTTAAGCTATTGGTTTAACTGTTTTACGTGTAGCATAGCTTAGAGTTGAGGTATGCTCATGTGTTATCTTATGGCATGTGTATAATATGTATAAGCTATGATTATGATGTGATGTGTTGAGGCCCTTTAGGACATGCATGCTAAGATATGTAATGGGATGATATAGGGTGAAAGGATGAAAAAGGAAAATGGGGAAGTAAGTTGACCAAAGGGAAATAAGTTGACCAAGGGATGTGGATTTGAACTAAATATTTCATGATCCATGAGTGGAAGAATAAAAGGGGACTTAAAGCAAAATAAAGTGGATGAACTTTGCATGGAATAATCTAGGGTTTTGCATGGAGGGGGTTTTGCACAAAAGAATCTAGGGTTTTGCATGGAAGTTGTAGGGTTTTGCATGAAAAACTTTGAGGGTTTGCATAGGATGTATAAAGTATGCATGGGGGTGAATTTTATGTATGGAATGTTGATTTAGGGTGTGAGGAAGGTAATAGAAGAGTTTTTGGGTGATTGGAGGCTTTGGGTGAAAAATAGTACGTGGGATAATATAAGGGTGCATAGGAGACCGAGCTAGGGTTTGGGAGGAGACCCTAATCTAAGAAGGTGGTAAAAAGGAAAAATAAATGAGGATGAGTGGAGTATGAGATGAGGATGGAAGATTACCATGTGAGGGATGAGCATGGGAATCATGGAATTATAAGAGTGGAAGGTGAGAAATGGAGGGGTGATATGTGGAAATGAGGATGCTAGGATTTAGCGTGACCGCTAGGGTTTGGTGTAGCCATCTAGAGTTTCGTGGTCACACGTGTACTTGGGGAGTAAAGTGAGATGATGAGGGTTGAATCCAAGGGTTGTGATGTGTGGAGTGTTAAAATAGTTTGGGTTGTGTGGGGTGGAGAAAGATAGGTCACATAGGCCCAAATTAGGGTTTCTGGAGAAAACCCTAGGGTGAGGCAGTGATTGGGCTTGGAGGTATAAAGTAGTGGGCCTTGACCCACGCACTTAGGAGTTGGGCCTCTAATGTGAGTTAGGGAAAGAAGGAAAGGATGATGGGGTGTGTTAGGAGGGGCAGTGTCTCAAGATATGGGACAAGCCCTCATGGGAGAATAAATGTAGATGGAGTGTGACATGCATGTCTAGAGTGAAGACTTGTTGAATAAGACACGGTAAAACATTAATCATTTAAAGAGGAAGACTATTGAGCCAGGCCTAAACCGGTCCACCGGCGAATAATAGTGGTCAGGCGCCTTATGCCTATATGTTTCTGGTCCACGGGCTATAATAGTGGGGGATTCTATGCTCAACAAACCGAACATAATTGTGATAAGACATGGGAAGACACTAAGTACTTATAGTGAAACACCATGAGAATCGGGGCCAGATCAGTCCACCGACGAATAATAATGGCCAGGAGCATCTTGCCCTAAAGACCGATCCACCTGCGAGTAATAGTGATCAGGAGCTTTATGCCGTGTATGTTTTCGGTCCACCGGCTATAATAGTGGGGTTCTCATACTCGCATGTAATGATAATAAGCATGGTGTGAATTGAACATTGATCAGAGATTTAATAATCAGTTTATCTGGACTACAACTTGGCCTTTATTTATCTGTAAAGATTTTATGTTGTTATATTATCATACTTGAATTATGTGCATTTTGTGTTGGTCTTAGTGTATGGTTACCTTACTCAGTACGTAACGTACTAACCACCCTTTTCATGGGTGTTGCTCATTCCCACGAGCAGAAGGCCCCTCTAACTTTGTGTAGGTCGGTGATTCTGTTTTTGGTGCTTTTGATGCTTATGAGGCATCAGGCGGGGCTAAGTGTTGAGTATGAATTTGGCTTGAAGATAGAGAGTGGCGTGGCCGGACTTCCTCCTTTTGTTCTTCTGTTATTTCTTTATGTTCTTCCACTTTGTGTTGGATTTTTCCACACTTAACTTTTATCATTTGGTAGACCTTATTCCTTTTAAGGTACTTTAACTATGTACTCCTTTGGATTGTAAACTTTTTATGCATGCTCTGATTCCCATGTTATGATCTTTCTAGTTCTTTTTTGGAACTCTTGGTTTGAGTATTAATTTAATTTTGACGATAATCCTTTTTAGCCTTAGCACTTAGTACTGAAATAGTAGGAGTGAATCAGTCTGGTACTAAGTGTGGCGGTAATATCCCCAAAATTCATAGTTTGTTATTTCGCATCCATTAAACCTTTTCATTAAATAAAAATTTTCAGTAGTGAATTTTGGGGGTGTTACAATAATAGTGGCTCGGGTGTCTTGTCCCCGAGAGGTGTTTCAGATCGTTCCAGTGGTTTAAGAATAGTGGAGTCGCTGAACTCAACGTAAATAGAAGATTTGAAATATGGTATATCTAAAAGACTTGGAATCAGTAGTTATCTGGCTTTCTTGTATTTATGTATATATGATTTTTTTTATGAGAATTCTTTTATTTTGTGTAATTGTACTTGACTGCACTGTTACCTTACTCAGTACGTAGCTTATTGATCATTAGTTTCATGGGTGTTGCTTTATCCAATGAGTAAACGACCTAGATGTTTATGTGCAGGTCAATGAGGGCTAGGTTGATGATTTCGTAGCTTTTGATGCTATATATGTGGAAGAGTGATTCATTTATATCAGGGTTGGGTATAGAGTTATGTTATCCAGTTGATAGTTTTACCTGGATACCTTTTTGGACTCTTAGTCCCATGGGATCCCTTTTTTGTTATATTTTGATATTGTAATTGGAGTTAATCTTCAAACACTTATTTAATGTATAAAATTTATCTCATCTCTTTCTAATCATGTTTTAATTTTTCTAACATTTTTGCCTTGTGATTGACGTAAGAATGGTGGGATGAACCGGACTTATGACAATTATGGCAGTAACACCCAAATATTTGATTATACACTTTCGCTTAAAACGAAATTTTTCAGTAGTAAATTTGGGGGTGTTACTGCAAGATTAAGGTGATGATTAGCTTGTTCATCTATAGTCCATGGATTTGAGATTATAAGAGAACCCATAGTCATAGATAACTTCTTCAACTTGATACTTCCACTATAGATAATTATCGCCTTCTAGCTTAAAGGTCATAAGTTGGCTAAACAGGATGACCACCATCTTAAGGGGGTCATCATTGGATATTATTACCCAAAAAAATGTGGTTAATTATTATCCATAGTTTTTATATCTCTTAACTTTGATGATGCTATGGTAATAGTCATAACAAAAAGACAATTGATATATATAATCTTGGTGGGAACTCTTATACCAAGTTAGATTTTGATGTTGTTGTATGAGATAAAAGAATAAAGAATAGAAGACCAAAAAGAAGAGTAGATAAGCTAAGATGAATTAACAATAGCTTCTATTTTTATGAGAGTTTTCCATGCTTTATTACATATTAAGGAAAAATCATTAATTATACACAATGATTTGAACTAATCCTAACAACCTAGATACTCCAACATAATAGGAGAGTAAAGATATGATAAGATTCAAAAAAAATATGATATGATATTCGTATATCTTATTTGATGGCTAAAGAAGGCTATCACAATTGGTTTTTATTTTTTAGCAAACACTAGTTATGTATAAAGTCAAATTATAATTAAATTGAAGTAAGAACCTTTAGACAATTGATGGATAAACGGACTATGTTAGACACAAATTCATTTTGGCCAAATGTGGATATAAAATGTTAATAAAATAAAAGGTGCAACTTGTGACCAAGAATGATTTTCTCACCTAATCCTATGAATTTTACAATTTGATGTCCCATGGCCAACACAGAACACATCTTCAATAGCTGGCATTTTTCCTTTTACAAACTAGATTCTTCTCCATATTTATATTTTCTCACAATTTAGAATTAAGTGTCTAATTATAATAATGGTGGTGGTGGTGGTGGTGGTAGTATGCATATATTCAAAAGTATCAATAAATATTATTTCATTTCATAACGAGTGAAACAAATTGTTTGCAAAAACTTTTGTCTAAAAGATTATAGGGTTATGAATTATTTATTTTGTTGGCAAAGGGAAAACATAGTATGGTTATGTAACTAGATAAACATATTTCTAAAGCAAGCGATAATATTAACAACAATATTGTGGATAAAAATGCATAAAGGCGTTTATATGCAAGTGGTAACTATTAGCTATTATGATTAGATGTTTTTAACAATGTAATAAAAAAGGGCAATTGTTACGAACTAAAATATTTCTCCAAATATACCCAAAATATGAGACGCAAAGTCATGATAACCAGGCTAGACTGATGGAAAAAGTATAATAATTAAACCATAATTGTAGTCAAATTAAGGTCCTACAAGTGCATCCATAGCATTTCCCACTTACAACTTATGTTATTAAAAAAATTAGTGTCGTTGAGACATTAATTCTCTCTTCTTTAGTACCAATGTGATTGATGAATAAATAATCAATTGGCATATGGTGTCACCACATAAACCATGCTCATAATGTATCCAAGTGGCATATATATATTTTTTTTCTTTTTGTTTAACTTAATTCATCTTTAAGTAGGATCATTAATAAATAATTAATTAATAATACCATTAAATTTTTAATTATTTTTTGTACAATTAGAGACCAACTTGGTATACTTTTGACTTACAAACATATTGTATAAAATATAGTTATATGTTTCACTATGATTATAGTTATGTTTCATCATTGTTATGATGTTTTATGGTAAAATTGATTTCATCATCGCTGTAATTATATTTCACCACTACTACTCTTGTAATTCACCATTATTGCATTCATGTTTTACCATAATTATTTTTATATTTCATCATAGTTGTTATTATATCTCATGAATGTTAGGTGTGATTTTTCTGAGAAAATTATTTTTTCACGTTACAGCATAATTATATTTATATTTTATCATTATTGTATTATATTTCACCACTTTTTTTCACCACTACTATTATATATTAATAATAATAATAATATAAAAATATCTCTAATACAATATGCAAACAAATCCTTGAGATTGTCCCCCATGGAGTACACTATACAAAGCATTATTCTAGTGTGTGAAACTCTTATTATTACACATAATATATATAGTATACATACATGCAAGTGTTTTCCTTCTCCCCAAGTCTTCAAGACTCCATTTAATTCTTTTTAAAAAATCATTTTAAAAACTAAAGAAAAATATATAGTTTTCATTCGATTTACTTGGGACATGAGATAGGAAATAGTAAAGATTAAGAAAATATAAAATTAGCTATTTGATTATTATTTTTTTCACAAACATTTGAAGAAAATTTACTTTACATTCTTTTGGAACTTTTCAAGAGCCAAATAAAACCCAAGTGTCCTTCATTCTTTTTTTCTCAGCTACTCTCAAAGTCTCATATCCTCCTGCCTCCCTTCTTCCTTCCAAAAGCCCCAAGTCTACCTACCAGTATTTGTATGATATGACTTGTCACACCATGCATAATGTGTAACTGATTGTAGTTTGGTAAATAAAAATAATTCTTAATTTATTTAGGGTATTTAACATTAGATTTTATTTATTTTAAGTTACTAAAAATATATAAAAACTATACTATAATATTTTTAATTTTTTATTTATAAAGTAACATTTATATTCTTATACTTTAGGGATAAAAATTAATTATGATGAATAATATGTGCAATAATGGTAAAATTAAAGTACAAGATTTGTTTAACATATTTGGTGGTGAAAGATGTGGACCATATAGTTAGTAGGAATGAAAGATGAGCACATAAATGATGAAATATAATAATAATATAGTCAAACAAGATATATGTAATACATAAGAATAACAATAATGAAAAATAAATATAATAATAGTAGACGATAATACAATAATATTGAAACATAAGCATGGTAAATATCAACGAAAAAAAAGAATAGTGACACATCAAGGCAAAAATAAAAAAACATAAACACAATTATAGTGAAATATAAGTCTAATAATGTAAAATAAGACATAATAATGGTAAAGTCCAAGCATCATGAAAATCAATAATAAAATAGTAAAATACCAACATAAAATAAATAAAATGAAACAACAATAATAATGAAATATAAGTATAATAATGATGAAATTTAAGCAGAATAATAATGTAACAAAACAATGATGAACATCTACTAAAACTAGTAAAACATCAACACAAAATTATAAAAACATAAGTAGCATCATGTAACAGATATTAAACATAACACAATAATAATAATAATAATAATAATAATAATAATAATAATAATATGTACAAATTAAACATTAATTTAATTATAGTTAGGCTTCAATATATAAATGGTGAAGCAAATGTATATAAATTTATTTATTTTATCTGAAGCATGTCAATATATACATTTATTTATGGAAAAAATTTATCACAACCATTATAATATATATATTTCAAATTTAAGATAAACTAGTTTGGAAAAACTTAAAACAAAAAAAATGCTAAAAATACTAGGTGGGCTAAGGTGACCGGATATTTTACCAAACCACTGTGTCACCGTAAGACTATAGGCATAAACTTTTTCTTTTCAATTTATTTGTATAGAGCATATTTTTTATTTTAATTTTTTGAAAATAGGCATATATATATATATATATATATTATATTTAAATAGGTATATATATATATATATAATATTATAGTTACATGAGCTTTCTATGAATAATTCATACACTCCTTGGGTACAATAGAACTAAGAGAAAAGGACAAACATAAGAAAATATAAAGTTCTACCTAATATATCATCCAAATATACAATTATATATAATAGTCAGTAGTTTTTTCATCGAGAAGATAGTACACCAATTTCTCTTATGCCAAACCACCTGACTCGGCATCTTCCTACCTATATGGTTTATCTACTTCCTTGCAATTTTAAGCAAAAAGGAGGGAGGGGCTAGGGGTCAAAGTATTTTACTTTATATTTGCAATAAGTTTTAAAAACACGACGCTAGATTATAAGTAACCTCTTATATATATATATATATATATATATTCTTTTGTTTAAAGATTAACTAGTAACATTTTTTCATGTAATGCACAGGTAGAGTTTTATCTATCGTGATAATAAATTTTAACATAGTAAGTACGGGATAAAATATAAGAAGTAATGGAATTATAAGAAGACAACATAGTTAATTTAAATGATAAAATATTAGGAGAAAGATTTCAACAATAAATTTATTATTTTTTAATCAAATAAATAAGTTTCTCACTACATCATTTTATCAGGACTTTAATTAATATGTGACTCTTCTAACTTCCTCATCATAGTCGTAGATTTTAAGGTACCACATGCAAAGGAAATAAAACTAAGTAGTTTTACTTGTTGCTGAATATATTATATTATTTTTTACATGAATCAAAATTACACGTTAATATGATAGATAACAGAGAAATATGTATTAATTTAAGAAAATAGCAAAACTTAAAATAAAGATAAGCTATTTTTATACATGAATATTGCATACAATATATAATTAATTAATTAATTAATATTTTCTCCATTATCAATGTGCTTTCCAGTTATCTCGATAGATTTTATAAGCCTTCTCATGGTTAATTTGTTGCAATATAAGAATTTGTGTAACTATTGCTTGTAAACCGTCCAATATTTGAAGTGGTTTTAGTTATATAACCATAAACAAAATCCAAACTAATGAAGGGAGGAAGTGGGAAGTAGAAGTGCCCTAAGAAATAACCTGGGAAGTAGAAATGTCATGTGTAATTAATTTATTAAGTCATATACAATGAAGGGAGAACATGGAAAGTAGAAGGCGCCTAGCTAATTAAATCATGTTCACTTTATTTGGTATTTTAATGCTCTTCAATTAATATGCATCTATGGAAGATGAAAAGCAATGAAATGAGGTGTGGGAATTAGAAAGACCATACCTAATTAATTGATAGTTAGTTAGACATGTTTTTTTATGTAATTTAATTAATATACATTTATCATATTAAGAGGGGGAGATGAATAACAATTCATTTGGTGTAACTAAGTAGGTTTTCTGTCAAATTCCAAAGCTTGGGATATATAATTAATGATTTTACTTGGTCGTATTTAAAATAATTAATGACTATGTTTCATTTAGTATAACCATTAATTATTTAATTACAAATATCATTTAAAATAATCAATGTAAATAAAAATCTTAAAAAGGTCAATTATGAACTCTCAAACATAAAATGAATTGTTGCATAAGTTTCATTTGCAGCGAAAAAGATAATAATCATCTATTTTGATATAATAGTTAGTATAGAAAAAAATATGTTTATTTGGGTGATGTAAGATTGATTAAGATTTTAAATTACTATAAAGAATAGGAAAACATTTTATGTAACATATACATTTAAATAAATAAAAGTAGTATACTTGATTATATGAAGAATATTATATCAACGTCATTATTGTCATCTAGAATTGAAAGAAATAACAATAATTTGTTTAGAGACATTTTTGTATTGTCGGTCAACTCTTTTAAAAGGGTCGCCATTCCCGATTGATTAATTTTTAGTTTTTATATTATGCATATGTTGCTAATGATATTGAAAAAGTCTTCCAGTATCAATTATAACCAAATTGAATAAAAACATGCGTGAAGAGAAGACGTATGAGATTCAGACGATATATCAAATAAGATTAAGTCAAGTAAGTAAATTATTTATTGTTCTAGTTTTGTTACTATAAGATTCACTAATGTTGCTGATAAAGAGAGGGTGATAATAGAACAATCGTTTGGGTTTTCTATCTTACTCAATTAATATGCATTTATCGTTGATAAAGGGAGTATATATAGTGCAAGTATTATGTGGAATTTTCAATTTCGTTTTGTGTTCCAATGTTATTCAATTAATATGCATTTATGATATTGACAAAGGGAGATGAAGAAGTGTAAACTTGATAAAGGGATGAGGATCGAAGCAATAAGCAGAAGACGTAGTAATTGACCAATGAGTTGATAGTGATAATTAGCAATAATGAGGGCGGTGATAATTAGTAATTAGTAATAATAGGTATAGTTTAGGCGAAAAATTTGTCTGCATATTGTTTGCCACAAAACTCTATTTTTATATAATTATAGATTGATTAAATCTTTAAATAGATTATTTTTCTTTTCTTACTTATCTTTCTCTATGTAAAGGAGAAAGAAAAAAGTAACCCAGGGTCAAATATGCTTCTATGAAAAATAAAACATTGTAACACCTCCAAATTTTGAACCAAAAAATTTAGTTTTAAAAAACAATGTGTAAGGGTTATAAAAGTAAAATTAGAAAATATGACCGACACATCAATCATAGAAGAGTTGTGATCATCACCTAACCCATGCTTAATATAAGGCAAAATGAAACAACAACTAAAAGAATGTGTTCTCTACTAATAATACAACAATATCGATGATAACAATAATGAGATAATAATATAGATAGAAGAGAGAGGTAAAATATGGTAAGGACTCATGTTATACATTAAAGTCACATAATAACATGGTGATAAGCATACTAAAATAGTATAACACTCGGGATCATGATGACAATATAACAAGGCAAACTTGCATGGAAATCGTAGAAGAATAATAACGCATATTGTACATTAGAATCATATAATAGAAACCATATTATAAATCTTTGTTTAGTGACTGCATACTTTTCAATTATTAAGATAAAATTTTTAACCACACCTAGTTCTTCCCCATGAACAAAATTCATGGTCGCATACACACACAATGAGATACCACACCCACCACATAGGGTTAAGATACATCATAGGGGGGTTTTCTCTAGGGATACCATACCCACCATACATCGAATGCAACTACCACAAAGGCTAACACAGATTGGGATACCAAATCCACCACACATTGTCAGAGTACATCAAGGGGCTTGTACTAGGATACCCCATCTACCACAACTTGAATGTCTCCGTCACGAGGGCTATACAAATTGGGATAACACACCCGCGCTTAAGTAATGAAAAATAAAAAGTGTCAAGGAGCTTGTACTGGGATACCTTACCCACTCGTATTATACATTAATGTCATACCGACCTACTACAGTAAATTCTATACCTCAAAAATATGTGCATACCCCCTTACTGACGGTAATCCAGTAGGGAAGGAAATAGATACCGAGTGAAAAGATAAAATCATAGCAACCCACCCACTAACTGTAATACCCTATTGATTGAAGTGTTATAAAGATTGATATAACTATTTATATCAAGATGGTATATCATATTTTTTGTGATTCTATCCTAAGAACCCTACAATTAAGCATGCTTGTAGTAGAGCAATTTTTAGGACAGATAGTCATCCTGAGAAGTTTTAGAAATTTCTAAATATTTCTCGAAAAGTACATAAATAATGATAAAGCACGGTAAAATGAGTCGTGCTGATATGTGAGGTCGGCCGATTAGCCCGAAAGCTCTCGCGTGGTCGTATCGACTCAGAGTGTTGCAAATGGTATCAAAGTGAAACTACGACCATGATCTGAGCTTGGATAATCCAATCAGTCACCTATCGGAACAATTCTTAGGATAATTTTTTTTGAGAAAGTCAGTGGTCGAGGTGCAACGAGGATGTTGTGTTCTTTGAGTGGGGATGAATGTAATACCCCCAAATTGAGCAAAGTATTATAAGGATTGATATGGCTACTTATATCAATATAGCATACTATAATTTTGGTGATTCTATCCCAAAAACTCCACAATTAAGCTTGTTTGTAGTCGAGAAATTTTTAGGATGGCCCAACCTCTCAAGAAGTTTCAAAATTTTCTAAAAAAATCTTGGGAAGCATGTAAGTGAGGAAAAAGCGTCTTGAAAGGACTTGTGTTGATCTGTAGAGTCGGTTGATCAATCTAAAAGCTCTTCAGGGTATCCCTTGTGTGGTCTTATCAATTCGGGGTGTTACGCTTACTCCTGACTAACTACCCAAGAGTCAGGAAAAAAAAAGACTCAAACAAAATCTTAATCAATTATTATTAATTATCAAGTGATATCACAAATCACAAATTAACTCCATTAATAACCAATTGGGTATTTTTAAGTGATAACACCAAACACATCACAAGGCATATAAGCCACCATTTGGGTGTTTAGAGGTGACACCAAACTAAGTCTCACAAAGCCCAAAATATTATCATCTTGATCCATATAAAATGTTGTTAAGCATGGTTGAACTCATGATTAAAATGTTACAATGACATAGAGACATTGATATAAAAGGCCCAAATAAAGTACATTAAGTACTAAAAAAATATGGCGAAATCAAGTGAACTAGTCGATCAGTAAAAAAGAAAATAAAATCAGTGAATCATTTGACTAGTTGGTCCCACCTATCAACTATTCATAGAAACTAATCGATGGATTTGACTGAATCGGTAAATGGGTCTAAGTGAAGACCAGACCACTTTGGTCACAAGGCCACCAGTCAATGGGTTTGACAAACTAATTGATTGTTCTCGCAATTAGCTGATCAAAAATTCTTAACCAAACTACTATTCACACAACCAATCTATCGGTCCAAAAAATTGATTGACTAGTCTGGGTAAAACAACACCTAGACCTACAATTCACTTATCAAAATTTTACCCAACTTTACCATATTAATCCTATCATTCTTATATGTCATAAGATACATTAAAAATACATAATATACACATAGAATTACATGGGTACATTGCATAATCGACACTTAACAAAATCATACTCAAAACTACTAAAATCATGCATAATAATAAAGAAATCAAAATATGCTTAAAACTTCAAAGATGAAAATTTTACCATATGCTTGAATCCAAAAATTTAATTAACTCATACACAACACAAAAATACACCAAGAACCTAAAACCAACACAAACAATAAAAGACATTATTCATATTAGAGATAAGAATGTCTTGTCTCCAAGCAATTCTTCTAGCATAAAATACTCCTAACTTGACGAATGTGTACCAAGACCTCAATTCCTAAGAAAATCAAAAGTCAAAATAGTTAAAACTCTTTTTCCAAAATTTATAAAATGAAATCAGAAGAAGAACAAAAAGGTCATAACTCAGCCTCTCCTCAAAACAAAAATTTCAAGGGGAATGAAGCTAAGATCTTCAACCTTTCTCAAAACCTTATTCATTCATTTCTTAAGAGAAACAAAGGAGAGTTTAAACTAAGATTATGAGAAGAAAGAAGATATAATAATTTGACCAAAGGATGAGGAAACAAGAGGTAAGCCTATGTTTTCTCAATAGAGAAGAAAAGTGGAGAATGTTTAACAATTAAGGAATTTTTTTCTCAAAGGAAAAAGGAGAGAATGAGCAAGTGCAAAAGGTATAAAGTGAATTGAATCAGGAATGGAATTTTAACTAACTCAGATCTTGAGTGATTAATATCATAACATAATTCAAATCTTAGAAAATTAATATGCCTATCTTACCTTAACTCCCTAATCCTAAATCTTAGACTAACCTTAATTTTTATTTTGGGTTATTAATATATTTTCTAACCTAAAACAAATTATGCATAATCATTAATTTAATTATCCTAATGCCCTAACCTAATTTATTTTGACCTAAACCTAAATCTAAACCCACCTTTTTCTTTTCCCTTTTCTTTTCTTCTCCCTACCTTATTTTATTTCACTTTATTCTCCCTGTCGATCTCCTCACCTCACATCACCTTTATTCTCCTATTTTCTTCTTCATGCATGCACGCCTTCCCTACCAAGCCTATCCCTCTGCCCCCATCAACTCACCCTTCCTCATTTCTAAGGTTGGGAGTTGAAATTTGTTGCCTGATAACCTCACCTCTCTACTCCCATTTCCTACGAGCATGTATGTATATAAAGCACATTTAATGTCTGCTTATACCGCCTTATCTCTCTATTATTCTATCAAAATATTTCACCCCAAACATAGCTTCCCTTTACTTCTTTTCCCCTTCTATCCGTCACTAAAACGGCCCAAGATCACCCCCACCAGCGAGCCAAACTGAGGCACCAACACCTCCACTAGCAACATTTTCCATTACCTCACCCCTAGCATCAGCCACTTTTGCCATTACCTCGCCCCAAGAATTGGCCAAAACCACCATAACCTTCCCCCAAGCACCAATAAAACCCACAGGTTCTACACTCTCCATTCAGTCATTTTCACCACAACACACACACTACCTTCGGCAAACTCCACGGCAACATTTTCTTTCTTTCTCCTTCTTGCTGCAGCATTTTTCACCGCAGCATACCCCCCCTTTAGAAAATTTAGCCGAAGCCTCCTCCACCACTTTGGCATATTTTGCCGAAGATCCTCCTCCTCCACTTCAACAACTTTGGTTGAAGCTTTCCCCTCCATTTTAGCGGCCACTACCACAGCACTCCTTCCCCATTTTGGCACCTCTAACCTTACCACACAACCCCACTTGTTTGGCCTCCTTCAACGATGCATCTTCCCTAGCAACAGAAGATTGTGCCTTTTTGTAATACCCCGTATTTTTTAAATCTAATTTTATTAAGCTTAATGATTTTATTAGCGTAATTTGATGTAAATATTTAATAATTTTAATTTTGATTCATTTTATGGATTTATCGATGATTTCACCTTCATATTTGAATTTAATTAATCGTTGTCGTTGTGGACCATTCTAGATAAATTCGTTCACAACCATGATTTTATTATATTCATATGATTTCAATTTTCGGTTAAAAATATGTAATCCCGTTCTTTCTCGTATTTTGATTTTCAATATTTTAGATTCGTTCTCGATTATAACTTCATCGTGTGATTACGACTTTATTTTGGAGTTATATTTCGTTAACAAAATATATTATTTAAATTATAGAATTTCTATTTAAATAGTTAAATTTATTTTAATGATTTTATCCGTAGAAAATATTTCCGACTTTAAATTTATTCATTTCAAAAATCGTTAAAATTTTTGGGAGGTTTTAAATTACAGAGAGTTTCAAAGCTTATTTATGAATTTCTTTCCGAAATTAATTTTTTTCCGTTTTACCCTTTTTGGTTTGCGGACAACCAGTTTCGGAAATTATTTAAATTAATCTCGGTTTATTAGAGTTTGACTTAAATATTTTATTATATGTTTTTAAATATTATTTCGGGGTCTTATAATGTATTTTCATAAATAATATAGATATTTGCGTTCGTTGTAAAATCTTTCAAAAATGTTTCCGAAATTCTTTATACAGCTTTTTTTTATCGATCTCAAGCTTTCGGATTCTTACGAAATGATTTTCGTTGAATAAATTTTAGATAAAATCTTCCAATAACAATTTTAGATATTTAGTATTTTATTTTATAATTGTATTTAAAAAAACACTGGTACCGACCCCCTCTTCTTTTCCTTTTCTCTCTTCTTCTCTCCCTCCTCTTCTCTTTCTCTTTCCCGACTCCCCTGCTCCCATCCCGAGCCAACCGCAGCCCCAACCTCCCTCACCTCCTCCTTCTCTCCAGCTCCTCCCTGCCGCCTCACCAGTCGACCTCCGATTACGCCGCAGCAGCAGCCACCGAAACACCGCAACAGCAGTAGACCGCGGCAGCAACGAGCTGCACCGGTCGTGCCGCCGTCCAGCCACGGCGAGCCTCGCTGGCTACCGGCGAGCTATCCCTGCCTCCGGCGAAGCTTCTTCGGCCTTCCCTTGCTCCGATTTGTTAATTTTTATTTGGTATAAATTTCTGAAAAACCCTAACATTGATTTGATTAATTGAGTATGAATTAGCTTATGAAAAGCTAAATTGATTGTTTGATTATGTATATATATGTTGTATGATTGATTTAGAGTGGTTGATTGTAGTGTATTTGAATGATTTGTGAAAATCAGATTTTTGACTGGGTTATGCCCAAATTTTTCAGATTCGCCCGATTTGGTAATTTTGGATAAATTGATTATACAATACGTTTTAAAATGTATCTAATTACATTTCCGAACCATCAATTTGAGAAATTTATGCGGAATTAATCGGAATTTGATTCCTAAATCAAAATTCGTGTGTAATGAAATTGGGTCGCATAATTGAGTCATTCTACTCAATTGATTTTATAATATCGTTTGAAATGTATTTAATTTCATATCGGATGGATTGATTTGGGAAAATTGTGCGCAATTAACGGGAATTGGATTTTTAGGGCAAAACTCTTGCGGGACTAAATTGGATTGTGTAATCGGGTCATTTTTTTCAATCGACTATATAATTTATATTAGAATATATTTAATTACATTTTCGAACCATCAATTTATATATTTTAGCAAGAATTGATCGGATTTGTATTCCAGACTCAAAAACCCTAATTATGCTGAATTGGGTATTTCTTTTATTGGTTTTGGGCAATTGATTATACGATATGTTATAAAATATGTCTAATTGCATTTCTAAACATTTAATTTAAATAAATTAATAGAATTCAACCGGATTGTATTTTCAGGCCTAAAACCCTAGATTTCAAGTGAAATTATGAAATTGATCATATGTATAATTGTTTTTCTAAAATTAAACTTATAGAAATAGTTGAAATGATCCTAATTGCATTCTAATACCTTTAATTGGAATTAATTGATTTGAATTACTTGAGTTTGTATCGTGGGCTTTAAAACCCTAATTTTGAAATCGGATCGTCTTGAATTGGCTAATCGGAAGATTATCTTGTTGAAATTGATTATCTAGATTTATTTAAAATTTGTTTAATTGTACTATTAAGCTATCAATTTGAGATAAAAAAGTTAATTAGTCGGTTTGTAGCTCGAGCATTAAAAACCTTGATTTGTCGAATATGGTTTTTATAAAATTGATTGTGTTGTTCGTCTTTTATCTAATTGATTTCTGGCTTTGGGTTTTAAATCATTTGAATTATGTTTTAATCTAATCAGTTTGGATTTGGTTCTATGCAAATGGTTGGTTTACCTATTTAGTTGTAAAACCTAATGAATAAGTCATTTTCGATAAATTAACTTATAATCGATTATTCTTTCTCGGGCTTTCCAAATTAATTTGAAATGTCCCAAGTGATATGTGTGTTAATCTGATTTAATTTATATTTAATCTTAAATTTTAACACAGCTATGCTCTTGAGTCCTAGGTTATGAACACATTTTCCAAGAAAGATCATTTGTGTCCGTTTGCATTTATTTACTTAGAATATGTGAATTATTAATTGATAAGGTAGTTTCTAACCTTGTTTCAATTTCAATCGGCAATATAGGAAAACTTTCTCATAGAATGTCGAGCTTTCGATAGCTCTCCCTCTTTCTCAATTTGCTTAGCTAGCTTCGGATTTAGGTAAGTCATTACTTACCTTTACTTATGGCGGAATTTGGATGTATGTCTGCTTGAAGTGGAAGGTGATAAGTATGCCTATCGATTATTTAATCATGTCAAGTGTATGTTGTGTTCTATGTGGTAATTGCATATATGTACGAATTTATAGCCTCAATACAAATGCGTGTGATTATGACACTTGAATATGGTATGTATTTGAGTATGTGAAGAGTTAAATATGGATTGAAATTATATCATACCCTATGTTGTATCTTTATGTCATGGAATTATTCATGTGGGCCTGATTTATGGTCGGTTAAAATCCTTGAATAAGATACTAATAATTCAAAGTGAAAGATCACGCGAGTTGGGCCGAGGTGTAGGGTCCGTTCCACCGGACGATATTAATGGCTTAGGTGTGTTTTCCCTGAGAGGTGATTCAAGTCGTTCCACAAGTTAAGAATAGTGGCTCAGGAGCATTTTTCCCTGAGAGGTGTAGAGTCTGTTCCACCGGACGATAATAGTGGCTCAGGTGTCCTGCCCTGAGAGGTGATTCAGTCCATTCCACCGGATTAAGAATAGTGGGGCCCTATACTCAACGTGAATAAGAATATGATATGAGATAAGTAATGAATAAGACACTAATAATTTAAAGTGGAAGATTACGTGAGTCAGGACCAGGTGTAGGGTCCGTTCCACCGAACAATAATAGTGGCTCTGGTGTTGTCCCTGAGAGGTGATTCAAACCGTTCCACTGGTTAAGAATTGTGGCTCAAGAGTGTTTTGCCCTGAGAGGTGTAGGGTCAGTTCCACCGGACGATAATAGTGGCTCGGGTGTGTTGTCCCCGAGAGGTGTTTCAGACCATTCCACCGGTTTAAGAATAGTGGGGTCCCTGAACTCATCCTAAATAAATAAAATCAGATGTAATAATTATTATTATTGGATTGTTGTATAGGTGTTACTTAGCATGCGATCGTGATTTCTTGTACGCTTGTATCTTATGTGTTGTCATGTCTAGTCATGTACTCATAAGTATGAATCCATGACCCTATGTTTTATTGTATGTAATATTTGTATAATTGAGCCTAAATTATTGTATGAATAGAATGGTGCATCTATCACATGTATAATTGAGCATGAGAATTGTAAGCTAGAGTCTTTCATATCTTATATGTTTCATGTTTCCTTCCATGAGTTTGGTAGTCTTGATTTACTTAGTACCGGACCCGTACTGATGCTACCTTGGTTGAATGGGTCTTGTGATGATCCACTGATGGTGGGGAGCAGACCTCTTGTGCAGGTTTGAGATCTGATATTGTATTTTGGTGGAAGGCTTGGCTTGAGAGAGTAGGCAATCGGGAATTTGATCCGTTGGGATTTGTCTTGTTTAACAGTATTTATTTTTGGAAGTTTCAAATGTTGTATTTAAAATATCAAGGGCGTTGTAATTTACTTTTAATTTCTCATACTCTGATAAGCTTTTAAAATTTGGGTTTATTTCACAGGTTCCGCTGATTTATTCAGCGATGATTTTATTTAGTAAAATTATTCACTTGCCATCTGCCTGTGGATATCTCCTTGTGGAAGTTTATCCTCACAGCATAGATGTTCGAAATTTTGTTTGAAAGGTTTTAGCTTTGCATCTGGCATGAGATAGATGGTGGACATTTATCATGTGTTAGATGTGGCGGTAACATTCCCCAAATTCTATTTTAGCTTCCGCTTTATTCTTTTATTCTTTCAAAAAAAAATTCAGAAGTGAATTTTGGGGGTGTTACACTTTTCCACCTACCTTGTTTCGGCCCCTTCAACCGATCCCCCTTTTGTTGCACACAATTTGGTCGAGACTCCTTCGAACCTCAGTTTGGTTTATCCCACTCTTTAACCCTTCCATTACTTTAACCCCTAATTAATTATATCATTTAAAATCTAATTATATTTTGCTAATTATTATTAGGTGATACTCTGGAGGTCCTAGAAGAGACAGGATAGGATACTTGTCAATGTTTTAGGGTTTTGTGTTAAATGATTGCATGGGTATGTGTATTATCATGATATTGTTATTATATGGTTAAATTTATGTTTTTAATGATATGATATGATATGATATGATAATATGGATTATGTGATAGAAAGAGAGTATGAATAACGTAAGATATGCTAATATAGCGTTACTATGCTAGGTTGTATTTTTGTGGATGATTATAATTTGTGGAATTATAGTATGGGCCTAATAAAGTATGATAACTGGGAAATAAGTATATTTAAGATGTATGCTGATAAGTGGAGGATTTGAAATTAATGATATTGAGGATATAAGGTTTTCGTAAAGCAAGCGTGTTCGGCTATCTATAAGGAAATTTTGGTCAATATGAACTAATATGGGAATTTCGGTATTGTAACGTGTTTGGAATATTAAAATATGCTGATAATATCATGTTGAGTTATTGGAGTGTTTATGAATGTCATATGTTCCCCAAAATTAGAAAAATGCATAAATCGGGAATAGTAACCTTAAACCGCAATCTTATTATCACATGTGTAAAACATTTGAGTTAGACCACAAATTTTGGATTTATTGTTAATATTGGAATTTTATGGATTTATATTGAATTTAGTAATTTTATAAGTCTTATGGGAAAATTTATAACTTACCTATGAAATTAGGGTTTTGGAAGCTTTGTGAATAGTAACTTTTGATATAGGGTTATTATAGCATGTGTAATATATGGAAGTTAAACCTTCAATTTCATTTATGTTGATAATAATAATATTTAAGGAAGATACACTAAATTTGGTGGGTAAATGATCAATATGGGAGAAGTTATGCCTAAATTAGGAAATTAGGGTTTTAGGAAATAAGGATCTTAACTTTAGAGAATGACCTTATGACCTACGTGATGTTCTAACCTCATTTAATGTGTTTTGTACATGTGAATCAATCATGAATAATACATTAATCATTTAAAGTAAAATATCACGTGAGATAAGTCATAATTATATTTTTATATCAGTTCCACCAAATGATAATAGTGGCTCGGGTGTGTTGTCCATGATAGGTGCTTCAGTCCATTCCACCGAATTAAGAATAGTGGGGTCCATGATCATTGTGAATAAGATTATGAATTTATTAACCTAAAGGATAAGACAATAATGGTTTAAAGTGAAAGAGTGCATGAGTTAGGACTAAGGTGATGTTTTTATATCCATTCCACCGAATGATAATAGTGGCTTGGAAGCATTTTATCCTGAGGAGGTGATGTTTTCTGATCTGTTCCGCCGAATGATAATAGTGGCTCAGGTATGTTGTCCTTGAGAAGGTGCTTTAGACCGTTCCACCAGTTTAAGAATAGTGGGGTCCTAAACTCAACGTA
The DNA here is from genome assembly GCA_030549775.1 of Tamarix chinensis. Taxonomy (NCBI): domain Eukaryota; kingdom Viridiplantae; phylum Streptophyta; class Magnoliopsida; order Caryophyllales; family Tamaricaceae; genus Tamarix; species Tamarix chinensis. Next base: position 6,008,340 of record CM060179.1, on the reverse strand, counting down.
AATAAAATAATAAAAAGGGTTATACCTAATAGAGAGGCTTAGATCAGTATTTACCTTATAAGACTTTTTTGTAAATTGTATATGTACTTATCACCTGTTATGAGTGTATGTAATTATTTGTATCCTTGATTCGATAGTATTGTTACCTTACTCAATACTTAGCATATTGACTATCCTTTTTATGGGTGTTGCTCATTCCAATGAGCGGAAGACCCTGATACTTTTGTGCAGGTTTTTGAGGACCAGCTGGATGAGTTTGTTGCTTTTGATGCTTTGAGTGGGGAGGAATGAATTTTATCTATACTAGGTGTTTGGGCGGAGGGTTATATTATCCGGATGATGTCTTTACCTGGATACCTTTTTGGACTCTTTGATCCATGGCATCCCTTTATTTGTATTCTATTATTGTAACTCGAAGTTAATCTCCAAACTCATATTTGTATTTATAAAAGCTTCTCTCATTTATAATTATCTTGTTTTACTATGATCGGTTTTAGCTTGTGATTGATGCAATGATGGTTTGGTAAACTAAATTTATGTCAATTACGGCGATAACACTGAATATTTTGATTAATTGCTTCCATTGTAAATCAAAAAAATTCAGCAATAAAATTTGGGGTGTTACAATTGGTCAACATCTACAAGTGGGAGAGAGAAGTCTAACTTAGGTTAACTATAGGAAACCAAGGTGTAAAGGAAACACATGATGAGGTAAGGGAGGTAGAGTGTAACTAGAGAGAGCCATGGCAAGGGGATTGGTAAGTCAAGGAAGAGGTGTATAAAGTCAAGCACACAGCTATAGGTGTGAGAAGAGAGAGGAAAATGAATGAGAAGAAAGAAAGTGTGAGAAATGCCTCAAAATTACTTTGGAAAATTTAGCTAAATAAAATCATAAAATAATCTAAATAACGTAAAAATAATTCTAAAGCACCAAAATATGTTTATTAGCACAAATAGATTATAATTGAAAGTTGTCATAACTATTGGAAAGATATTCGAATCAAAATTAGAAAAGGATCTAAAATCACAGGATAATCAGTTGATCGGTTTGAGCAAATCAATCGACTAATTTGTTAGAAAATAAAATTACCAATTCTTGAATACAGTAGTTAATCGGTTAGGAAAATAAATCGATTGTTATGCGTGGAGTTCAATTTCAAGCCTTTTCCAAAACATAAACTAATTTATTTTACATCAACATAATTTTAAATACAATTTGAATGATTTTAGAACTAGGTATTACAAAAATAGTTATCCATGAAAAATTAAAAAAAATTATTCATGTATTAATATTATAAACAAAATCATCTTCTTCTAGATTTGATGATGAAAATGAATATAATGACGATGATGATAGTTATTATTATTACCAATATTATTCATAAGAATAATATTATTAATTTTAATAATAATAGTATTTTTATTATTAATATTAACAAAATAATAATAATAATAATGAAAATTATAATAATCATGATAAAAATAATATTAATACTAAAATTCGTAATAATAATATCACTGCTAACAATAATAAAGATGATGATGATTAGGGCTGTGTAAAAAATCCAAAAACTGAAAATCCAATCCAAAATTTGAAAAATCCGATCAGAGTTTTTTTATATCCGGTCCAAGTTTTAAAAAATTGGAGTAGATATTAGATCCGGTAAAAATTAAAATCATTCGAAGGGGATATCTAATATGATATTTTTTGTTGGAATATTCGATCCGATTAAAATATCTCGTGTATAAGAAAAATATTTTTAAAAATATATATATATAAATAATTTCTTTGATTAAATAAATTATAAATATAATTATTTAACATTAATATTTATGTAAGTTATAAGCTCTAATTCTAACTAGTAACTACTTAAAATTAACTAATATACTACTATTAAGTACTAATACTACCGGCCCGCCTAGTATTGGCATTTGCCATTCGGCCGACCCAGTCCCACATCCAACGGATCAAATGAAATCCAATGACTCTGTCTCTCTCTCTACCCTACACTTCTCTTCTGACTCTTTGTATTCTCTTCGCGTTGCAAGTCGCGACCATTCTTCTCCCAAGCAAACCAATCTTCCTTCCCAGTTCTCACCCACTCCCAGCGGCGCAAAGCTCTATGTGCAACTGAGCCCCTCCCTCTCATTTTTCTCATCTCCCAACTCTGATCTCTCACTCGTGACGTCGTCTCTCTTTCTTTTGTTCTCTAGCAATTTGGTTTGGAAGTTGAGATTCCAGGTAAATATTGTTTAGATTCTCACCTTTTTTTCTGATTCTCACGGGATCTACTCACGTTGCCATTTGCAATTTTTGTTCTTGCTTTGTAGGGCATTGTTCTTATTTGCGTATTCTTCCTTTAAGGCTTGTTTTTCCATTTAAGGTGTGAGCTAGTTTTTTGTTAATTTTTCTATTTTTCTAGCTACGATTCTTCTTGGTTTTAGGGTTGTGGAGGTCAGTTATGCTAATTTTAATGTGTCTATGTCGATTTATTTTAGAAATCAACTATAGGCTTGTGTTTTTGTTAATTATTTGTTATGTTAGGGATTCATTTGCGGTTTTGTTTTCATCCAAATTTTCTCTCTCTACCGATTTTATTTCTTAGACATTAAAAATTAGCCTCTAGTTTGAACAAAGATTTGAATAGCACTGACTGATAAAACACAATCCAGGGATTCTAGATATGAGCATCAGGTCAGATTGATGGGCGTTGGTAGTGACATATTCTGTATCCCCAAATGAGCTAGACTTACTCAAGGTATTCATAATGTTTTGACTGAAGACATATTTAACTACTTGAACGATAGATGGGTGTACACTATATAGGATAGAAATCATGAGGAATTATTGATTAAAATATGGCTTAAGCCTATAAGAAAAGGCGTGACTTTGTATCATCATCTTCTGTACTAGATCATCATAGAAATGGCATGACTAATTCATAAATGGTCTCAATATTACGGGGCCATGCTTAAGATAAACGAGACTGTGTCAACTGATCAGATTTTTTATGCCCTTACCAAATGTTAAGATGCAATACTAATTTCTAGGATTAATATATATCATACTTTTGTTGGTTACTCAATTCTCTTCATAAAAACAAACAAAATTATAGTTAGTTTAGTTAGTCATCTTTTGCTTGATCCAACATAATTGTCTTTGATTTTTTTATTTATATTAGTCAGTTGTATTTGCATTTAACTAGTGTAGTAAGGGTCCAATTGGACCCAACATAATTATCTCTTAATTTTTTATATTAGTATAAATAAAAATAGCTTATGATGATTAATATTTGTTCATAAGTATTAACTGTATTTTATTTTTGTTCATAAAATATAAATGTGACAGCCAGCAGCCTAGCACTAGCACTAGCAGTCTAGAGAGCAGCAACAGTATGGAATTAGTTAATGATATTGAAAATTTCGAAAGTGAGACAACAGGTATTTCACCAAAAATGACTCCTCCTTGCCCTTATCCTCCACTACCCCCATTAGAACCTACTTCAAATGAACGATCTAAAGCTTCTAAAGAAAGTAGGAACGAGGGTAGGACACTGATAAAAATATATATATCATGGGTTTGGGATCATTTTGAAAAAATACCATGTAATAATAAAAATAATCAAAAGGCAATTTGTATTTATTGTAACAATCAATATGTGGTTTCCCCTTCTAAAGGCACTTCAAACTTGAGTAATCATTTAAAAAGTTGTAAGAAGTGTCATGTGAATATAGACGAGAAACAATTCATTTTAAAAATGAATGCTTCTTATTGTGATGGTGGCCTTCCATTATCAATGATAACCAGTGTTTCTAATTGGAAATTTAACCAAGAAGAGGATAGAAAAACATTGGTTGAAATGATAATTTTGGATAAATTGCCCTTTTGATTTGTAGAAAGGGAGGGATTTAGAAGGTATATGGCAAAGACACAACCTAAACCAATAATTCCTTATCGAACTATTGTAGCTTGAGATGTGTTACAAATTTTTATGAGAGAGAAAACAAAGTTGAATGCATTTTTTAAGAGTTGAATTCGTCGAATTTATCTCACTACTGATACATGGATTTCTTATCAAAACTTGAGTTACATGGTCCTCACAACTCATTTCATTGATAAGAATTGGAAATTGCATAAAAAGATTATTAATTTTTGTCCAATTGTTGGTCATTCTAGTGAGATTATTGATAGATCTGTTGAAAGATATTTAATTTATTAAAATATTGATAAGGTGCTAACTTTAACAATTGATAATGCAAGTTCAAATGATAAAAGCATTGATTATTTGAGAGAGGGACTCAATAGTTGGGGTGAGTCGATTTTAAATGGATATTTATTACATATCATATGTATTACTCATATATTGTGCCTTGTTGTGAAAAGGGGTTGAAAGAGTTTAGTGATCATATTCTTAGAGTTTGATATGTTGTGAGATATGTGAGATCATCTCCCTCTAGATTGAGTAAAGTCAAGAAATTAGAGTCCAAGAGAATGTTATGTTTGGGCATTGAAATTAGGTGAAATTCTACGTATATTATGTTGGATGTTGCTTTCAATTTTAAAAAAGCTTTTGATTTGATGAAAATATATAAGAAATATCGTGTTGAAATGGATAAATTGAGGGGTGTGCCAGCTGATAATGATTGGAAGCATGTGCATGCGTTAATTCCTTTTTTAAATATTTTTATGAGACAACTTTGAGGATATTTAGTTCTTTGTAAGTCACGGGTAATATGTAGCTGCAAGAGATTTGTAGTATTTTGAAAATGATTAGTGTTGCTAGAGATGGTGATGATTTTGACATAAGTGCAATGGCTTTGGGTATGAAATTCAAATATGATAAATATTGGGGGAGTGCTAGAAATATCAATGTGTTGCTATTTATTGTTGTGACTCTTGATCCTAGGAGGAAGATGAGATTTGTGCATTAGACAATCAATAAGTATTTCGATTCTGAACTTTCAATTAACATGCATGCTAAGGTTGATGCAACTTTGAAAGAATTGTATGCATTTTATGCCTCTAAGCTTACATCTTCTCCAACCTCTAAGCCATCTTCAATTGTGAATGTAAGTGAGGTCACTTGTAAACATGGTGATCTAGTTGGTAGATAATTTGAAGAAACAATGGCAGCTGAGACTACTTTAGCTCATGGTAGAAATGATTTAGACAAGTATTTAGATGATAACTTGCTTGTTTTTTGTGCAAGTTTTGATATTCCTGGTTGGTGGATGGATAATGCTATAAATTATGAAATTCTTGCTTTGATAGCTAAGGATCTTTTAGCTATGTCCGTGTCCACGGTTATATCTAAGTTTACATTTAGTACCGGAGGTTAAGTTCTTGATCCATTTATTAGTTCTTTGATCCCTCGAGGTAGAAGCATTGGTTTGTACGCAAGATTGGATACAGTCATATTCGGATCATCCTCAAGTAGAAGAGATCATTGAGGATATTGAAAACATTGAAGCTGGTATCTTTTATTCTATTTTATTAATACTTTTTTTAAGTATTTCCTATGTTTATTTTTCTAATTTTTATCTTATTTATTTTTTCAAATATTGTAGGCTTACTAACTGTTGGCAGATCAACGAGTCAGATATTTCAGAGTTTGAAGACCTGATATTATGATGGCTTTCTTAGTTGGAAAACTATTTAGTTTAAAATTTTTCTTTTAATTATGGATTTATGGGCTTTGGATTATTGATGTATTTATTTTATGGACTTTAGACTTTTGTTGTGTGTGTTTTTAGACTTTGGACTAATCTACCATAATTAGTACTTTTGAAATTTATTTTAATTTAATTCAAGCAGGTTAAAATATCCACATTTGTATATTTGGATATTAGATATCAAATATTTGGATATTGGATATCAGATATCCGAATATAAATCATCGGATTTTTGGATATCCAATCAAAAATAGGAATTTTTGGTTGAAAAATAAATATTTTTTGGATAATCGAATGTACCAAATATATATAATATCCATGTCCGATTTTTTAGGTATCTGGTACTAACAGATACGGATACCGATATATGTTATCAAATATACAATCGAATACAGATATCCGTTTTTACACAGCTCTGTTGATGATGATAATAATATGTTAATCTTGAGAATACTTATGATAATAATAAGATTAATTAAAATAAGTATACTAATATCAATTATAATAATAATGATATCAATGTTAGTACTAATATTAATAATTAACATTGTTATCATGAAAAAAATATTATAATATTATTGTTATATATGTTAGTTATAATATTATTATTTATGTAAGTAATAATAATAGTAATATTGTTAAAATAATAATAGTAATATTGTTAATAATAATATTCTTGTTACTAATATAAATTATAATAATATTATTATTTTTTATAATATCATTTTTATTTTCTTAAAAATAATATAATGAAAATATAATTATTGTTATTATTATTATTTTTATTGTTATAAATATTAATAAATATTAAATATATTAACACTAATAATGAAGTTATTATCAATATTCATGAATTTAATACTAATATCAATATTTATATTATTATTATTACTACTACTACTACTACTAATAATAATAATAATAATAATAATAATATTCTTGATGATAATATTATTACTAATAAATAATAAAAATTATTTATTATTATTATATAATATTAATAATTAGAATATTATTATTTTATGAATATTTATTTTAATATAAATTAATAAAAATATTAATATTAAATTTAATAATATTATTATTATGAATATTAATGTTAACAATAATATAAATATTATTATTAATTATTTTAAAATAATAGTAGTATTAATATCATTAGTATTATTCTATTAATATTAGTATTAATAAATATTAATAAATTATTATTATTATTATTATTATTATTATTATCATCATCATCATCATCATCATTACTATTAAAAAAAATAAGTACATTAATATTCTTAATCATAGTAACAATGATAGCAATAATAATATTGATATTATTATGAAAATTATTATTGTTATTAATTTTTCAATTGAAAAATATGTAGAAAATGACAGCATACATTTTTATGAAAATTTCATAAAGCATAATATATATTATTTTTCAATTTTTTTTTCACAAAGTTGAAAATTATGTTTTTTAATTTTCCAATCTTAAAAATAGAAAACAAAAATCATAAACATGTTTTTTGATTTTTTGAAAAATTAGGAAATACTTTTCAAAAAACATCTTTATTTTATGAAACTAAAAACTCTAAAAAATAAGCAACATAAGGTGGGCAATTTATACCATAAAACTTATGGTCTGATCCAGCATTGTGCGATACGTATCACGTTACCATCTTTTTTTTACCTAATTTATTTTGAGTTTGATTCTTTAAAAAAGTACCATAATATTCCTAAAAAAATTTTTTATAAATAAATATTCATATTAATATATTTTCAATCAAAAATTAGTAAAAAAATTAATATATTAATGATAGAATATTAGTTTTAAGTAAAATAATTGTGGAAAAATTATCTCGTTAGTAAAAGATCATGATATTAGTGATGAAAAATTAAATTTAAGTAGAATAATAATAAAAGATTAATTCACTGGTAAAAAAATCTATACATTAGTGTAAAAGATTAATTCAATTATGTTACAAGATTAATTTCTATATTAATCTTTTACTAGCAATATATTAATAGCTAAATATCAATATACTAGTTGTAAAATATTAATTTAGTAATAATAAAATATTAGTTTATATACAGTAAAATACCAATTAATGTACAGTAAAACATTACCTATAGTTTATGTTGAAACATAAGTTTAGCTATGGTGGAATATTAGTATTTCTATAGTAGAAAAACATGGACATGAGTAGAAATATCTATCTAGACAAATGTTGGAAAAAAATATATTAAAGTATTTATCATTGAAAAATATAATCCACATTAGTGAAAATTTAAGTATACAATGAGAAAAACACAGTCAATAATGGTAAATCTTTTTTGGTAAAAAATATTGGCAGATTTTATATACATATATATAATGTAAGACACATTATCTAGATTAATATTGAAATTTTTTTAAATAAAAAATAATGGCAAAATATATATTTAAAGTGGTATAAAATATGAAACGTGTATAATTTATAGTAAAAAATTTAGTAAAACTAAATTGATTAAAAAAAATTTAGATACAGGAATGATAAAATGTATATGAAAGTTATTTTTTAAGCTAAAATTTTATATATATGAATCTTTAGGGTACATTAGCAAGACAAGAGACGTATTGCATAAGGTACAAATTCATAATTTTTAGGGCGTAACAATAACTCCGCTCATATTTAATAATGGAGCGGCGAACTGGCATGGTGGCTGGGAGGAGGCAGCGAAAAGTTAAGGAAGAACAATCATAGAGGTCTCCTTCCCGTCTAAAAATATTATTATTACTCAACTCCATATGAAACGGTACCAATACAACCACCATCACTGACAAGTGCGTACTACCTGCCTGTAATTAAGGTTCTCCCATGACACAGAAAACATGCAGCTAGCAATAAATCCAACAAGAATACTTGAACATGACAAATGACATAACACTGTTTTCTATCTAACACAACAACGCCTTATACATGTCAGAGATTTACACATTGGGGTTAGACCGACCTAGAATAATTATTAATTCTTACCTCCAAACTGATATCTCAAGAGACCACTGAAAGTTTAGTATTTTTAGAACAATAAAGTAATAACTTCAATCATTAAACTTCCCCAGCAAGAGCTCTTATCGTCAGCCTTTATACGGCAACCTGCAAGTAAGAACTTCAGGTGTTTAGTTTATGAAACAAGTAAGCTTGGCCTCTCTCTCGTTAATCTAGGAGAATCATGCATGATGCATGCGAGATATCATAAATACCATACTGCAGCAAGGGAGTGAAATTAAAACATAGAAATCCAACTGCAGCTACATGCCAGATTGGGATGTGGAAACAGAAAAATTAATCCAAAAATATTCAAGCTGTGAATCATAGCGTGTGCTTCAATGTCAGGCAACAGCCAAATAGACACTCATTTTTGTAATGCACACCATGTACCGTATCAGATTTTCATTGTCAAAGTTCAAAGCATGAAAATTTTTACGATCCTATCTTTTATGATATGAATGAATCGTCGAACCAAACACTTATTATGCCTACCCTAACTGCCTACAGACAACTCCAGGAAATTAAATACATCTTCAGAAAGAACCTTACCCCAGCCTGAGGGAAGTATCGGAGCTGTCATCGTACTCTTGAGAAGCAGAACTAGAACTGCCAGCATTGGTCACCGACTCAGATGATTGGCCTTCCTCAAAGATTATATTAACAGAATCAGCTTCTACCTGTTTTGGACAATTAGATATCGCCAGCACCTACATTAAAATAATTTTCAAACCATCATCAGATGTGCTCGGCGACACTTGTTTCTCTTCTTTCTTTTTCTGTTTTCTTTTTCTTTTCCTTTTTTTTTTTACTTTTTGAGGAGGAGGTTGTGGGGTCGAGGCGCCAGGGGTTTAAGGGAGAATAGAAATAATGTCATTCTTACTTGCTGCTTTAATCTCTCATTCTCTTCCATCAACTCAGTTCCCTGTGAGTAAAATGAAACAGATGAGACAGACCGAGAAGAAAAGAAAAAGTGTTTTGGTTGGTAATAAAATGCTTAATTTTTTACCAAAAATGGTCCATTTTTTAAGAGAAACATGGACTCCATTAGATTCTATCTTATCTAGTAAAATCATGCAGAAACTAGGGTTGGGAGCCATTAACCAAGAGCAGCATAATTCTGAACTATAAAACCAGCAAAATTCTATAGAGAAAATTTGCATGCAACTAGAATTAAAAGCTCAGGCATTCCAAAATCAACTTGCTGACCTTCTCTTGAAGTGTTGTTATCTCTTTCATGATTTTTTCACGCTGTATAGGTTTAAAATTCAGTTAGAAATGCTCATGATAAGAAGAAAGTCAATGATAAACAATCAAAATCAACAACCAACCTTTTTTTCTATAACACTGCTTAAACCGGATTCAAGGGATGTCTCTAAGTGCTGCAGCTCTTCTATGCTTAACTCCTGCAGCTCTTCTCCCCTCATTTGCCTGCTTTCAGGAAAATCATGAGATTCGTCAATGCTCTTACATATAGCGATTTGTTCTATGTGATAAACTCCACTATAATATGTAAAGGTAGCACTGGTATGAATCCATTGGTTTCATGAGGTCAAGACCAGGAATCTTTAGGTACCCGAAGCTCTAGTCTTAGCCACTAGACTTTTGCCTCTATTTTAACAAATTTTCCATAGGAAAAGGTGAAGAGAAAAAAAAACGAAAAAAGGAGAAACAATCGAGAGAGCAATTACTTGAGATGACGGCTTTTCTCTGCGATTTCCTTGCTGAGTTCAGCACAATTACTGTTCTCTACCAGCTAAAATAACCAAAATATAAACATGTTAGTGACTAGAAGATGCATATCAAGTGCAGCAACAAATCCACAGTATTCAGCTACAATGGAGATGTTTTTAATAGCAAATACAATAATACCATCCAAGCAGTAACTAAAAATGATGATTTGATTATTTCTCCTCCAGTGCCGCTAAATCTGGAAAATATAGTATGGAATTCTTGCACAAGAGATCGACAAAGTATGGGAAGGAATTGAGAATCAAATTACATTGAAAGAATAGTAGCATGATCTTGGAATAACCTCAGACTTAATTAGGTTGCAAGGAATAAAAAATAGTCACTAAGTTATGCTCAATTCACAAATATTGAGACCTAAAATCAAGCCCTAGCCTTTACTTGAATTAATGGGAACATTGAACATAAACAAAGTGGCCATACCTGAAGACGAAGAGATGGTTGATTTAGTTTGCCAAGATTTTTTGAGTGCAGCTGGTGTCTTTCAAGTATTTCCTTCATACTTCATTGCAACAAAGAGAGATTGGAAGAAAATTAGTGGAAGTACTACAAGAATAATAACTAACTATTTAAGCATCAAATGATAATGCACAACTCACCATCTCAAGCAACGCAGCAAACCACAAAAGATTTCTTAATACATGACATCAGATCCACATAGTGATAAACATATCTGAAACTAGCTTACAAAAGAAAGGAAGACTTGTAAATTGAACGTGTTTAAACCCCAAGTTCCATACTCCTTTCTCATAGCTATTAGGATTTATAGAAGTCATGAGAATATGTGATTCCATCAAAGTATAAAGGCTTTCAAACATCTAAGAAAGCTGAGATTTTTTCAAGGATTCCTTGAATCTTAGTTCATTAGGGAACGCTCTCTTTAATTAATGCATTTGTTAACACACTTTCAGACCCTCTTGTCTTGAACAGGCTGTCTCTATAAATCCTACCACTCCCACACATCTCGATCTCTACAAACCAAGACTAGGGTACTACGCTCTGGGTATTAGCTCCCAACAAATGCCCATGAAAGTTTTGACAGTCTGCTAAATATCCCTAGTAGGCCATAGCTCATCTACCCATCATAGAGACCCTCATAGTTCATATTTAGCATAAACAAGGCACCTGATCTACAGATGCCTAAAATGTAAGGATATCTTAAAAACATATACTAAGAACACGCAAAAATGAGACCTTGCAAAGTGCCAAATGCTGCACAGCACAGCTTGACTCAAAACAAAGTAGTAGCTCGCATAGTAACTAAAATTAAACCCCAATGAGTAAGCACAACGTTCCACCACAGGCCCTATCTTCGACATAAGTTTTCTCTCATGGGATTCAGCAATCACCTCTTGGCTCCCATATCTCATTTACTGCTGGTGTAGTATCTTGGGGATCAAAGTAAAACAAGCCAAAATAATAATAATAATAATAATAATAATAATAAAGAAGAGAGAGAAAACAAAGAAGACGGGTTACTATAACTGCACAGACAACAAAAGCTGGGGCTTAGCTGAGAGCTAACAACAAAAGCTGCAAAACAACCAAGACTTCTTATCATACAATTCCTTAATATTTCATGAATTCGTGCATTAGATTAAACTCATATGCTGTCCATGTAATGCTTCAGTTGTATCCAGCAATGACTCACTTTCTGCACTTAGTCATGTACAAGACATTCAGACATGAAAGAAAAAAAATATTTCAGACAAGGGGCTTAATCAACAGCAAAATCAGAAATTTCAACTTCTGACAGGGCAGAATATCGTAATCTTTGCAACCCACAAATCAGACAACAGAAATGACTAACCCGCAGCTAAAAATTAATTAATAAATAAAAAGGATGGAAGAAGAAGAAGAAAAAGAATGGAAGAGGATGAAAAAAGAGCTAGACCTGCAGCTAGAATACTCAAAAAACTTGCCAGTGGCAGAGCAGATAATAAGCGCAACATCAGCATCACAAAGTACGCTGAGTTCTTCAGCCTTCTTTAAAAGCCCTCTTCTTCTCTTAGAAAACGTCACTTGTCTTGCTGTCGCATTATCAATCTTCCTGATCTGAATCCTTTCTCTAGCCATTTCGTCAAACAAAATCAACTTTCTATGCACACAGAGACAAACCAGAATAAACCACCATACAATGCGATCAACCACAACCAAAACCCCACTTAAAAATAGACTATGTCAATAAACCAAACCACCCAAAACACAGAGATTAAAAGAGTGTCTCGTAAAGGAAGCCCCACAAAAAGCGTGTCTAAAGAGAGGAGAGAGAGAAAATGTCGAGCAAGTTGGCCAATTTAGCAACCCTAAACGAATGACTGTTACAATTAAAGGAAGATGTGAGACTGAAGAGGGGGAGTGCAGAATCAAATCCAAATTGGATTAAATTTTGGCTGCAGGTTTCTAAAGAGAACGTTAAATTGCCAAATTATTAGGCCAGATAGTCATGGTCCACCGACCGTGTAAAAGAGGGCTCATGCGAGAATTGGGTAAAAATATCATGCCCGTTTTAGCTTATCTCGTTCTCATGAGTGCTGTGTCTATCGCTGGTCATGAGAGAGCAATCAATCAGCATCAGATGGAGGAGAGAGAATATGGCGCGTGTCTGCCGGGTGCGTGTGAAAAATTGGTAAAAGTAGACTAGAGAGTGGAGACGGACGGGCAAAGTGAAGGAGAATCGCCATTTATGGCGAAGCAAGGTCTTGTCTCCTTATCATTTGTCTGTTTTATTTATGTCTACGATCGTAAAATTAATTGGTATATATTGATAATTTAAATATTTTATATTTTAATAAAATATATATTTTTTAAATATTTTATTATAAGTTTAATTTTAATAATATAATTTAATTAATAATAGCAAGTCATATTAATAAATAAGTGTTAATTATCAAATTAATTATTATTAAAAATTGAAATAATTACTAATAATAATTGACACTAGTCATTAATTATAAATAATATTAATATTTATCAATAATTATCATTTCAAATAATTAATATTAAATATAATAATTATAATTAACAGTAATAATTAATATGAATGATAATAATTCGTATTAATATTAATTGTAATACTTCTACTTTTATAACTAGAAAATTTGTGATGTATGAGATAAATTGTAGAATCTTATAAAAAAATATAAAGTGTTACCGCCACATGAAATATAGAAAAAATACATGTAATACTTAATTTATATCAAGTGAGATGATAAACTAAAAAGTAAGCTCATATCTCAAAAGGTAAGTGTAGTTGTCACCTAACCTGAATCCGATACAAAAACTATATAATAAATAAATACAAAATTAATAAGATCTAGCATAGCTTAGCGTGAACCAAAATAAAATAGAATGTGATATCTCACTTATCCAAACCAACTAGCTTATTGAGTCAACTAGGGATTTAACATTCTTACCCTCACACAGGCAAAGCGCGAAATACCTGCATAAGAAATGAAATGATGTGGTATCAAACTATCAGTACAACGAGCATAATGGGTAAACACGGCCTACTATAAATGCTAGCATGTTCACATACTACACTTAATACATGTTGAAATTAAGATAATAACCAGGGTACTTTGTATAAAATACACGAGACATAGTGAAAGCAAAATACTCATAAATCATGTTGACAAAAAAAAAACATGCATGAGACACGTTTACACCTAACCATATAGGGCAGCTTCGAGCAAGCGACCTAAGGCATACAAATAATGTACAACTCTTATGCCACAAGGGTATACCACGAGGAACGTGGAATCACACAATATTCAATGGGCATGGTGAGGAATCAGGTAAGGCTTATAGTATCTCTAGCATGCATTTCAACAAGTGTCGCATATGAACGGATAGGCCAAAAGCCACAATAAAAAATCACATAAATCGCAGATATGTGGATCCAAACTCCAAGGTATAGGCATGGACATTCAGTTCTACCACCAATGAAGCACAAATAATAGCAATAAGGTATAAAAATCATGGCATATAAGGGCACTCATCCTACCACAATCCACAATGAACAAAGCTAATAGTACAAATAATAAAGGCATCAAAACTAAATAAGCATCCCACTACAATGCAAATTAGCATAATAATGTCAAGCAGCAGCACAAGATCATTTTATACAAGTGAGCTTAGAAATAAAAACCAAAAAATATTTAATTATTAAAAGTTACTATTTATCAAGATTCGCTAATCGTACTAATTTACTATTTACATGGTCAAAAGTTGACCATTGACCCCATTTATACTAAAAATGTCATTTTTGGGTTAATTATTTGTGTTTAGTGAAAAAAATGTCATAAATATGATCAATATCAAAATAAACCATAATTAGAGTAATTAGGGCATTATAAACCAATAACACTTTGAATACTACAAAGAAAACAAATAACATGCCTAAGCTTTCAAGATTTTCAACCAAAAAGTAGATTATCGTAACAATCAAGAATCAAATCATGTATATATGAAAAATTATCTATAAATTTCAACCTATAACATGGTATAATTAATTTCATATAATAATAAAAGGATCAAAAACCCCTCAAACATCATCAACTTGGTTCACAAATAACTCATGCTTAATCTCGTCAAATTTCATCATGATATACATCAAGATTAATATACTAATTACCAATATTAATATGTTATCATCAACGTATAAACACAATAATCATGCTAAGCACAGTAGATTCTATCTACTTATAGTAAATAAGTGTTTACCTTGAGTAAATATTCTAAGAAAATAACAAATTAGAGCTTTAACAATAATGGAGGATTCTCCAAATTTTCAAGAATGAACCCACTTTTAATTAGTTAAAAATACCAATGGATTAATTCCTAGAGCAAAGAAGAATAAAAATGAAGAAAAGTGAAGGATTTGTGGTTGCTTTGGTGGTGGAAAAATGTGGCACCAACACGGTGGCTGGTTTCGTGGTTCGAAGGGGGAGAGGGTTAAAGGTTGACGATGATGATGCTAATGGACAAGAACAATTGTCATAGGTTAGGACATATTAAGGATATTTTAGTAACTTTATAAGGTTGGATATTTGTGTGTGTGTGTGGGTGGGAATTCAAAAGCCTTAAGCTAATCTCAGCCCTTGGTTGGCTTGGTTGTGACACATGGAAAGTTGGGATGACAATCATAAAGACTATATTTAGGTTGAAGAATAAATTTTGAAGCTGATGGTATATACATACCCAATAATATCTAATGACAACCATAAATTATAAAATTAATTACAAATCATTTTAAAAAAAATTTAGATTAATGGCACTAAAATATAGTGATCCTTGAAGTTTCATAAATTTCGAATAGCTAAAAAGGTTGTATCGAGACTTAAAACACCGAAATAATATTAATCGGGACATAAATATTATTTTTCCTAAAGATCTCTTAATGAAATTTTGAAACAACTCAGGAGACTCATAAAAGTTCAATGATTCTAAAAATTGAAAAATTAGAATAACTCAGAATAATTTTAATAGCCAAAAGTGGTTTAGAAGATATTATAAAAATAATAAAAAATAAACTTGTGAGAAAGGGTTACGAAATAGAAAAAAAGTAATTTAAAGATGTAACTAGGGTTTCAATTTTATCAAATGATGTAATAAATGTTCACAATAGGATAATTTTATTTTAATTAAAAAACAAATCCCTAAATAAACTATGATTTTTTAAAAATAGGATGCCACATTAATCATTATCAATATTATTAAAAATGATGCCTAAAAAATCAATAATAAATATTAATAATTATTAATATATTATTATATTATTATTAATGATACGTATTAGTATTATAAATTGATATTAATAATTAATATTAATTAAATCAATTAAACTTAATATGCAATTAATAGTACCTAATATTAATCAATATTAATATAAAAATATATCTATGATTGTTCATAATTAATAATATCAATAATTATTATTAATAATTTATATTAATAATGAATAATAATTATAACTAATAATTAATATTTGCGGATCATCACAGCATACAATGGAAGCGTGGATCGGATTCGGATAGGGCACTATCGATTTAGTTATGAGAATGACAAAAAATAACAGTTCAAGTGTAAGAGGAACACCAATTTAGTGTTAGCCCAATAACAATCGGACACTTAAGTTAGTAACTTAAGACACGCAAATAATTTGAAATGAAAAAGAAATTAGTTGAAGTGACTTAATCGTTGGGTAGTGCAGGCATAGTCACCGACTGTGAGGGACTTATAGTCCCTGGCCGGAGACGTTTGTAGTGCTATTGTCCGGGTTATAAAATGTAGGAATGATAATGAATCGGAACAAATTGCTCGAAGTGAAAGATAATTGCTCAATATATCACTTGAGTATTATTTTTTTCAGATTTGGTTCCTCTTTTTCTTTAGGGGCCTCGTGACTCCACTATTTATAGAATTTTGAGCTCATAGCATTCCCATGTATAGTGTAAGATAAGCTCACATAAAATGTGGCTGGTGCTAAGAAATTATGGGGGATTTGGGCCACATTCAAATGCATTGAAGTTTGACTATCTTTGAATCAAAATGTCCTCATTTGGGATACCACAAAAACAAGTTTTTAGTTTATTAAGTTCCTTTATGATATCTCAAAGTTATTTTTACAACCTTGATATGTGATTAGGGCTGGCAATGGTTTGGGTTTGGGTCGGGTCCAACAAGACTCAGACTCAAACTTATTTATTTTGGGAGATCCAGATCTATAGGGTCTCAAAATTTTAGACCCAAACCCATCGGGTCCGTTGGGCAATTAGGTCATTAATGGGTCCAGTCATTTTATATATAAAAAAAACTATTAATTCATGTTGTAAATAGTATTTCTACTGTACACCTACTAAAATATATTTAAATAAAAAAAATATTTAAATATAACAATCTACTATACCCACAAAATCAAAGGCTAAAATTAAACATAACCACCTGTAATGCACTTATGCTACTATGCTGCAACATCCACATGAATCCATCTCAAGCTAATTTAAACAACAATCAACAAGTCAGTGATATATTGATAGTAAGTCACTACCTACAACTACAAATAGTGAAAAGACAATATGCAATTATACAAACAACTACAATATGAAAATCAAGTAAAAATTAGTTCCTCAATCGATACAATAACAGGGTTGCAGGGCATATCCCTGGCCATTGATTCATTGGCAATTTGGATTCAATCATCCTCTTCATCATTGTTATTATCCTAAAACTTTATAAGATTATAAAAATTAATTTTACTCTCTAAAATTGTATATAATAATAATATTAAAGTAAAATTAAATAATTATGTACCGTATCACAAACATCAATTACTTATACTCCATCATCATTGTCCGAATCTTCTATCATTGTAGCACATGCATATGTGTTAGGGATTGATACCAATTCGGAAAAACAATATTTTATTGGAATCAATTAGAATGCATAAGAATTGAGAAGAGAATAACACTTAAGAACACAGATTAGAGAAACAGATGATCTTATTGATGTAAAGTAATTGTGGTTACAAAGAGAATAAAAAAAATGCTCACTTAAATCACTCAATTCACCAAGGAATTACAAGAGAACTCAATAGGAGAGAAGGGGATGATGCTATACTAATTAGGGTTCTAATTTCATGGTATTTGTACTGAAAGAGACTGTCACAAACATGGCTCCCCCGTGTTTATTTCCAGCTTTGATAATCTTCAATATTTTGGCCACAACTTATCTGTTTGACCTCCAATCAAGCTGATTCTTAATGCGTTGGAAATATAACAGAAAGATATACAGCTTTCATGTATAATACTTTTCCAAAATTAGATTGCATTAAGGTCGAGTCTTCACATATTTTCAGTATAGCTCACGGTTCTACTCTAAATTCCTCCGAAACACTTCACACACCAATCCAATCTATTATACACACCAAATACGAGTGGCAAGCTCGTAATTTTCCACCTTAACGATTTTTTTGAAGTAGCTAACACCAGGATTACAAAATACCATATGTAAAAACCTCTGGGCCTCAAAAGGCCCTCATGGTACACAAACACCAACCAAGTCAAAGCAATGCTCAAACTTACTCACCATCAATGGCTTCGTTAGCATAACCATTAGATTCTCGGCAGTAGCCACCTTCTCCAACACAACCTTACCTGTAGCAATAGTACCTCAGATGAAGTGGTACCTAATATCAATGTGCTTCGTCCGACAATGGAAAGAATTATGATTAGTTGCCAAATAGATAGCACTTTGACTATCACTACGAACAACGGGAGCACTATGACCAAACCCAAGCTCATGAACAAACCACCAAACCATGAAGCTTTTTGAAAAGTCTCGATCATAGCCATATACTTAGCCTCAGTAGTGGACAACATAGTCACATCTTGTAAAGATGACCTCTAGCTAATTGTCGAACCACCAAGACAAAACATATAACCTCCGGTGGATCTCCCATTATCAAGATCTCCACCATAATCAGAGCCAACAAACCCATTCAACGCATCAGTAGACCTCCCACACTCTAAACAAGGTGATGTAGTACCTTTTAAGTACCTCATAATCCACTTAACTGCTTGCCAGAGAGCTTTACCGAGATTCACGATATATCTGCTTACAACACTCACAGCTTGAGTGATATCAGACTTGGTACAGACCATAGCATACTTCACTCATCCCATATCATTAGAGTAGGGAATTGTGGCCATAAACTCATCCTCGTATTTTGATTTGGGGCAATCCAAAGTAGACAATATAACGTGAGTCACCAAGGGAGTACTAACTGACTTGGCATCAATCATACGAAACCTTTCCAACACCTTGTTCACATACTGTTATTGTGACAAGTAAAGCCGCCTCTGTTTGCTATCTCAAATGATCTCCATGCCATGAATCTTTTTTGTATCTCCTAGATCCTTCGTCTTGAACTCGGTCTTCAACATTTTTTTTACCTTGTTAACTTTAGACAAATCTTTTGCTGCTACAAGTATGTCATCGACATATATCAAAAGATACACCATAGAACCATCACCAACCTACTTCAAGTATACACATCAATCGTAATGACTCCCGGAGAACCCATGATTAATCATAAACTAATCAAACCTCTTATACCATTGTCTAGGCGACTACTTCATACCATACAGTGACTTTTTGAATGAGCACACATGATCCTACTTGCCTTTAATAATAAAATCATATGGTTGGCGCTTATAAATCTCTTCCTCGAGCTCACCATGTAGAAAATCTATTTTAATATCCAATTGCTCTAACTCCATATCCTGCATAGCCACAAGCACAAGTAAAGTATGAATAGAATTATGCCTGATAATAGGGGAAAATACATCGTTATAGTCTACACCAAGTATCTGACTGAGCCCGTGTGCAATTAAGCGAGCCTTGCACCTCGGTCCCTCAACACCTGGAGTTTCCTGTTTGAACTTGTACACCCACTTGCAATTAACTATTTTCTTCTTCTTGAGTGCCTTCACAAGTTCCCATGTCTGATTCTTCCATGGAGATTGCATCTCCTCCTCCATAGCAACACATCATTCAACAGAATCATCACTAATAATGGCATATGTATATGACACTGGCTCTTGTACGTCAACCACAATCTCAGCACTAGCCAAAGCATAACTTGCTAACTCCTCAAAGCCATATCTCAAAGGAGGATTCAGAACCCTCCGTGGTCTACCTGGAGCAATGTCCCTTTGCTCCACTTACTGACTAGATCCACCCACTTGAGGAATAGTGGGTCTCATACTAGAAGAGTCTGATTGATCCAAATCAACTTCTACCTCCACCTTATCCGTAACACCTTATCAAAAGAAGACTTGGTCTTTTGGGGAAATATGGACTCGTTGAAGGTAACATCCCTACTAGTAAAAAACTTAGATGCAACTAGGTCTCATTTGTAATACCCCGTATTTTTGAAATCTAATTTTATTAAGCCTAATGATTTTATTAGCGTCATTTGATGTAAATATTTAGTTATTTTAATTTTGATTCGTTTTATAGATTTATCGACGATTTAGAATTCATATTTGAATTTAATTAATCGTTGTCGTTGCGAACCATTCTAGATAAATTCGTTCACGACCATAATTTTATTATATTCTTATGATTTTGATTTTCGGTTAAAAATATGTATTCCCGTTCTTTCTCGGGTTTTGATTTTTAATATTTTAGATTCGTTTTCGATTATAACTTCGTCGTGTGATTACAACTTTATTTTGGAGTTATATTTCGTTAACGAAATATATTATTTAAATTATGGAATTTCTGTTTAAATAGTTAAATTTATTTTAATAATTTTATCCGTAGAAAATATTTCTGACTTTAAATTTATTTGTTTTCGGAAATTGTTAATATTTTCGGGAAGTTTTAAATTAAAAAGGTTTTTCGGAGATTATTTATGAATTTCTTTCCGAAATTAATTTTCTTTTGTTTTACGCTTTTTGATTTATAGAAAACCGATTTCAAAAATTATTTAAATTAGTCTCGGTTTATTGGAATTTGACTTAAATATTTTATTATATACTTTTAAATAATTTTTCGAGGTCTTATAATATATTTCCTTATATAATATAAATTTTTACATTCGTTGGTAAATTCTTTCGAAAATGTTTATGAAATTCTTTATATAGTTCTTTTATTAAATTTAAGCTTTCGGAACCTTACGAAATAATTTTCGTTTAATAAATTTTAGATAAAATCTTCCAATAATAATTTTAAGCATTTAGTAATTTCTTTTATATGTGTATTTGGGGGGGAAAAAAACCCGTCGGACCCCCTCCCTCTTCTTTTCCTTTTCTCTCCTCTCCCTTCTCTTCTATTTCCTTTTCCCGTCTCCCCTGCTCTCGACCCTGTTCTCTGCGCCCAGAAACCCCAGCCTCCCTCGCTGCCTCTTCTCCCTAGCTCCTCCCCGCTCTGGCCAACCTCGCCAGCCACCACGGGCGACGCAGCAGCAGCCGCAACAGCCAGCTCGACCGCAGCAGTAGCAGCAACCACCAGCAGCAGCAGCAACGATGAGACGCCGTCCCGCTCCGGCGAGCCTCGCTGACCACCGGTGAGCCACCCCCGGTCCCCGACAAAGCTTCTCCGGCCTTCCTTTGCTCCGATTCGTTGATTTTCGTTTGGTATAAATTTCTGAAAAACCCTAATATGGATTTGATTAATTGAGTATGATTTAGCTTATGGTAAGCTAAATTAATTGTTTGATTATGTATATATGTGTTGTAAGATTGATTTGGATATGTTAATTGTATGGTTTATGTTGGAAATTTGGGAAATTGAATTTTAGGTCGGGTTATGCCCAAATTTTTCGGATCCGTTCGATTTGGCGATTTTAGATAAATTGATTGTACAATATGTTTTTAAATGTATCTAATTTCATGTTGGAACCGTCAATTTGAGAAATTTATGCAGAATTAATCGGAATTTAATTCCTAGGTCAAAATTCGTGTGTAATAAAAATGGGCTGCATAATTGAGTCGTTTTGCTCAATTGATTTTACAATATCGTTTGAAATGTATTTAATTTCATATCGGAAGTGTTGATTTGGAAAAATTGTGCGTAATTAATCGGAATTGGATTTTTAGGTCAAAACTCTTGCGGGTCTAAATTGGATTATGAAATCGGATCATTTTATTCAATTGACTATACAATTTATACTAGAATATATTTAATTATATTTTCAAACCATCAATTTATATATTTTAGCAAGAATTGATCGGATTTGCGTTTCGGGCTCAAAAACCCTAATTATACTGAATTGGGTATTTCTTTTATTGGTTTTGGGAAATTGATTATTTGATATGTTATAAAATGTGTTTAATTGTATTTTTAAACATTCAATTTGATTAAATTAATAGAATTCAACCGAATTATATTTTCGGGCCTAAAACCCTAGACTTCAAGTGAGGTTATGAAATTGATCATGTGTATAATTGTTTTTCTAAAATTAAATTTGTAGAAATAGTTGAAATGATCCTAATTGCTTTCTAATACCTTTAATTGTAATTAATTGATTTGAATTATCCAAGTTTGTGTCGTTGGCTTTAAAACCCTAATTTTAAAAAACGGATCGTCTTGAATTGGTTAATCGAAATATTGTTTTGTTGAAATTGATTATCTAGATTTATCTAAAATTAGTGTAATTGTGTTTTAAAAATATCAATTTGAGGTAATCCAAGTGATTTGGTCGATTTGTAGTTTAGGCATTAAAAACCCTAATCTTCGGGGATGGTTTTATAAAATTGATTGTGTTGTGTGTCTTTTATCTAATCGAATTCTGTCTTTGGGTTTTAAATCATTTGATTTATATTTTAATCTTAAATCTTAATAGAGCTATGCTCTTGAGTCGTGAGTTTTGGACACGTTTTCCAATAAAGTTCGTTTGTATCCGTTTGTGTTTATTTAATTATAATATGTAAATTATTAATTGATAAGATGGTTTCTAACCTAGTTCCGATTTCTATCGGCGATCTAGGAAAACTTTCTCGTAGATTGTTGAGCTTTCGATAGCTCTCCCTCTTTCTCAATTTGCTTAGCTAGCTTCGGATTTAGGTAAGTCATTTCTTACCTTTACCTATGGCGGAATTTGGATGTATGTCTACTTGAAGTAGAAGGTGACGAGCATGGTTATTGATTACTTAATTATGTCAAGCGTATTCTATGTTTTGTGTTGTAATTGTATCTATGTACGAATTTATAGTCTCAATGCAAATGTGTGTTAATGTAAAACTAGAGTATGATATGTATTTGAGTATGTGAAGGGTTGAGTAGGGATTAAAATTATATGATATCATATGTTGTATCTTTATGTCATGGAATTATTCATGTGATCCTGATTTATGGTCGGTTAAAATCCCTGAATAAGATACTAATTATTTAAAGTGGAAGATCACGTGAGTTGGGCTGAGGTGTAGGGTCTGTTCCACTGGACGATAATAGTGGCTCAGGTATCTTGTCCTTGAGAGGTGCTTCAACTCGTTCCACCGGTTCAGAATAGTGGCTCAGGAGCGTTTTGCCCTGAGAGGTGTAGGATCCATTCCACCGGATGATAATAGTGGCTCGGGTATGTTGTCCCCGAGAGGTGCTTCAGACCGTTCCACCGGTTTAAGAATAGTGGGGTCCTTGAACTCATTGTAAATAAATAAAATCGGATGTAGTAATGATTATTATTGGATCGTTCGATTGGTGTTGCTTAGCATGCGATCGTGATTTCTTGTACGCTTGTATCTTATGTGCAGTGTTGCACGGGGACGGGACGAAACGCGGAAACGGCATTTCTTAAAAATCTAGGAAACGGGGACGATAGGAAACGTCAAAAAAATTATATATATATATATATATATATATATATATATATACAAATATTATATATATATATTTTTTAAAAATAGATTAAATATATTAAAATTAAGAGAGAAAAATACAAAATTTCTAAAATTAGTTCTTATATAAGTTAATTTTAATTATTAATAATTATTTTTTATTAAAAATACTAATTAAATAATATTTTTTTAATAAAAATATTAATTTAATAATTTTAATATTATTTTTAATCAGAAAACGTTTCCGAGGAGTTTCCGGAACGGGGACGTTTCCGGGACGGGGGGACGGCACCTGAGTGCCGTCCCCGTGCATCACAGCTTATATGTTGTCATGTCTAGTAATGTACTCATAAGTATGAATCTGGGACCCTGTGTTCTATTGTATGTAATACATGTATAATTGAGCATGAGAATTGTAAGCTATAGTCTTTCATATCTTATGTGTTTCATGTTTCCTTCCCTGAGTTGGGTGGTCTTGATTTTCTCAGTACCGGACCCATACTGATGCTACCTTGGTTGAATGGGTCCTGTGATGATCCACTGATGGTGGGGATTAGACTTATTGTGCAGGTTTGAGTTTGAATATTGTAATTGGGTGGAAGGCTTAACTTAAAAGAGTAGGCAATCTGGAATTTGATCCATCAAGAATTGTCTGGTTTAACTGTATTTATGTCTGGAAATTTCAAGTGTTGTATTTAAAATATCAAGGGCATTGTAATTAACTTTCAATTTCTCGTACTCTGATAAGCTTTTAAAATTCAGATTTATTTCACAGGTTCTGCTGATCAATTCATCGATGATTTTATTTAGTGAATTTATTCACTTGCCATCTGTCTATGGATATCTCATTGTAGGAGTTTATCCTTACGACATAGATGTTTGAAATTTTGTTTGACAGGTTTTAGCCTTGCATCTAGCATGAGATAGACGGTGGACATCTATCTTGTGTTAGATGTGGCGGTAACATTCTCCAAATTCTCTTCTAGCTTCCGCTTTATTCTTATTTTTTTTTCAGGAGTGAATTTTGGGGGTGTTACACCATTACTTGTACCCCTTCACACCGAATGTATAACCAAGAAAAATATACTTCTTGGCTCGAGGCTAGAGCTTCCCGTCATTCACACAAGCATATGCGGGACATAAAAAAACATGCAAATCAGAATAATCAGTTAGTTTGCAATACCATACCTCCTAAGGTGTCTTCAAATCAATAGAATGATTGGTTGACCTATTCATCAGGAACGCCGCCATGTGAATTGCCTTAGCCCAAAACTCCTTACCTAATCTAACATGCGACAACATACATCAAACCTTCTTTAATAGGGTCATATTCATCCTCTCAGCAACCCCATTATATTGTGGTCTTCCAAAGTGCGATGCCTAGTAGTACTATGATCCTATCTGTAATCAATGAAATTATGATTCACAAACTCAAGGCCATTATATGTCCTAAGATACCTCACCTGTCTCCCAATTTGCTTCTCTAGTAAGGTCTTCCAACATTTGAAAAAACCAAATACACCATTCTTATTTTCAATAAAATAAGACCACACCTTTTCTAGATAGTTTATCAATAAATGTTAGTAGATATTGCGAACCACCTTTGGAAGCCACCATTGCAGGACTTCACAAATAAGAGTGAACATAATCTAGAGGCCCCTTCGTACTATGTGCAGCCTTTGAAAAGCTAACCCACTTCTGCTTGCCAAACACACAGTGCTCGCATAAATCTATAGTATCTATACTCTACCCATCTAGCAACCCTATCTTGAAGAGTTTAGTCAAGCCTTTGACACTCATGTAACCAAGTCGCGTATGCCAAAGTCTGGTAACATTCAAGTCAGACATACTTGATGATGTTACTACAACCACTCCCTCAATAGTGGAACAAACAAGCTCATATAGTGTTCCAACCCTATTGTCTTTCATTGCAATAAGATCCCCTCTAGTAATCCTCATTGTGCCATCATCGATCACACACCGATATCCATTACAATCCAAGGAACTCAATGAAATCAAGTTCTTGGTCATCTCAGGGATATGTCGAACATTAGACAATGTTCTGATCACACCATTATGCATCTTCACCTTCACTGTCCTAATCCCATCAACTTTGCATTTAACATCATTACCCCATCAGAACTACTCTACCTCGAGTTGTCTCGTAAGTTTGGAACCAGTTCCTGTTAGGAGAAATATGGTAAGAGCATCCAGAGTCTAAGATCCATATGTCCATAATCTTGGTTTGACTATCGGTGACAATCAGCACATCACCATCACTATCATATTTGGCTATAGCAGCATCATCCTTTTTACTAAATGATTCACCAGATTTATCTCTAGATTTCCTATTAGGACAATACTTATTGATACGACCTTCTTGTCACATCCATAACACATGATATTATTGGATCTATTACTCCTCAACTCTAACATGGACTTCTTCTTCTTCTCACCATAACCCCATTCCTAAGTTCTACCCCTAGCTACAAGTCCCTCACTATGTGAGTCACTAGAACCACCTCCAGTCAACCGGTTCTCAATCAGTTCCCACTATAGCAGAGTAGTCTTGACATCATCAGGAACCAACTCATCATCCATTCCTTCCCATACATTATGGTCTCACGAAAATGTTTGTAATCAGTAGGCAAATAATATAACAATGTAATAGCAAGATCTTCATCCCCTAATTTGACATCTATATTCCTCAAGTCCATAATTATAGAGTCAAATTCGCCAAGATGAGATTTTAGGGATTGTCCATTGCCCAATTTCACCTCGTACAACTTGCTCTTCAACAACAAATGATTCATCGCCAACTTCATCATGTATAGAGACTCCAACTTGAGCCACAGGGACGACGTCGTTGTTTCGTTAGTCACCTCGCGCAATACCTCATTAGACAAACACAAATGTATGGTGGAAATGACTTTTTGATCTATCTCCTCGAATTTCTCATCTTTTATCCAATTAGGCTTCTTTGATTTCTTGAGTAACGTCTTCTCCAATCCATTATGAATTAGGATTGCCTTCATCTTCAACTTCCATAAGCAGAAGTTCGCGGACCGATCAAACTTCTCTATATCAAATCATATAGGTATCCCAAACATGAACCCTGCATTCTGATACCAATTTGTTGGGGATTGATACTGATTCAGAAAAATAATATCTTATGGATACAAAGTAATTATGATTACAAAGAGAATCAAATAAATACTCACCTAAATCGCTCCATTCACCAACGAATTACAAGAGAACTCAAAAGGAGAGAAGAGGATTATGCTATACTAATTAGGGTTCTAATCGCATGGTATTTATATTGTATGAGACCGCCACAAACACGGATCCCCCGTATTTCTTTCCAACTTTTATAGTCTTCGGTATTTTGGCCACAAATTATTTGTTTGAACTCCAATAGGGTTAATTATTGACGTATTGGAAAGCTAACAGAAATATATACAACATTCATGTTTAACACTTTTTCAAATTCTGGTTGAATCAAGGTCAAATATTCACATCTTTCTAGCACAACTCACAGTTCTACTCTAAATTTATCCAAAACACTCCACACACTAATCCAAGATATTATACACACCAAATATGAATCAAAAGCTCACAATATGGACTCTCCATTGTACCTTTACACAATATTAAACAAACAAATAATAAATCATATCGTATAAAATAAAATATGTAATAACTTATGATTAAAGAGAGATTAAAATGACCTTTAATGTCTTCAACCATCCAACTTTGTAAACACATCAATGCATCCACAATTTTTGCATAAAGTCTCAAACAATGGGGAATTACAACCTGTCATATCGTGCTAAAAGCACTTTCCAAAGCCATAGTGGAAATGGAAATAGCAAGAATATCCCTAGCAATCTTTTGTAGAGTTGGATACTTGAAGTCGTTTTTCCAAAAATTATGGATATCAAAACGATCACTTTCAAGCAATGTATCACTTTCCAATTAATGATCTAACTCACACCACACACTTATTTTTCTTACTTTATTTTTCTTAACTAAAGCAAATTCATCCTCCTCATCATCAACAGAAGTTTGAGGTGATGCCCGCTTTAGAGAATTCCTCAATTGAGCTTTAGAAGAACCACCAAGCTCACTAAAATATTCAATAACTTTCTTCTGATATTCAACTAAGAGAGCATAAAACACGTTTCTAACCCTCTCTAATTCATCACGAGCCTCATCATCATATAATCTCCTAAAATAGTATTCAATACAATCCATTTTATTTCTAGGATCCAAGATACTAGCAATAACCAAAATCTCATCAATTTCATGACAATATTTGTCAAAATTTTCAATCATCTTTTATTCCATAGAACTAATGACCTCTACATCATGTTGTAGCCAACTTATCAAAGCAATTCTAATCATGTATACTTTTTGAAAAAATAAATTTGCGGTAGGGAATTTCTTCTAGACAAAACCATAGCAGTCTTATAAAAAAGTTCAAACTTTTCGCATACAACATGAGCCAAATGCCAATCATCATCACTAGGAACTACAAACATAAGTCTACCATACAAACATTTCAACCTTTTAAAGACATCTTTATAAGGGAAAGCACCCTGGAGCACCAAATAAGTATAATTCCATCTAGTTTTACAATCAAGAACTAACATTTTAGAAGTATTGACCTTCAAAAATTGACATGAATCCTCCAACTTTTCAATCCTTTTAGGAGTTAGCATCCAAAATGAGACAATCCCGAATATTTTCAATCCCCGTCTTAATCACATTTAGTCCATCATTAACTATCAAGTTAAGAATGTGAGCACTACACCTCGTATGTAAGATTGATCCACCAAGTATAAGAGACTTTTTTCTCAAATTTTTTCAACAAAATTCCCATTATTACATCATTAGTACTACAATTGTCAGCCACCACGGAAGAAATATTGCTTTCAATGCCAAATTAGGACACACAATCCAATAAAACCTTGAAGAAATTGCCTTTTGTATGTGGACATAGAACATACAAAAACCTTAAAAGATAACAATGAAATAGTTATCACAAAATTACACCTAATCAAGATAAAAATATAATAAAATATAATGATAATAATTAACTAGTTACCTCAAAGTTCTACTTCGTAAATTCCATCAATAAAGTGTGATGTCACAGCCATATATCCCTTTTTTTGGTTGGATACAATCTGCATGTTAGTGGTGATTGCAACTCAACTCTGATTATGATCTAACAAATCCTTTAGACTATGTCTCTCACTTTGAAATAACTTCATCGCATCATTCTTCAAAGTATTCCTCGAAATCATATTGAAGAAAGAATTTAGGCTTTATACAAATATCCTAAATCCAATATGGTCAAAATTTGACAACGGATACTTGTGCATCACCGTCGTATTCACCAATTCCCTCCTTGAAATCTCTTGATCAAATGACATATCTTTATTTTGCTTTATATACAAACTTGCTAAGCCGCCGTATCGAGTATTTATACTCAATTTTTGTTGCTTGGACCCTCCTGACCTAAGCCTCAAATGTCTTCCAATGCAAGTCTTCTTTACATGCTTTTTAAGATGTGAGGTTCCACCACTAGTTGCACAAGTTAAAATAGCATTATAATGATAACATTTTGCTTTGACCACACCCTTAACTTCAATTCTATCAAATAAACCCTATACCACTAAAGTGTGTTTCCTAGTTTTTTGCATACAAATACCATAATCAATTTATTGACCTAATTCTTTATCACTTAAGTGCCCCTCGTTGTTCTTATTTTGAACCTCCTCCACGTTTACATCCAAATCATATATAAGTGAAGTAGCAGGCTGTAATGAACCAACACGAGTACCCTTAGACCATGAAAACTTTGAAGAAGCACAATTAAATTATTATTCGTGCATTATGACCTACTAGAATAAAAATAATAATACAATTTGAAGCAACCTCAAGAATAAAATATTATTAAACCCATGCAATGACTAGCAATGATAACCTAACTAAAATTAAAAATAAAAGTATACTAAAGTCTAAATTCTTTTCAATGCCTTTGTGGACATAGATCGATTAAAGGGAGGAGTGTTGACGCAACCCTTGCTAATTGAATCTAGAAATAGAGCTCGACCTACATTTTAATGCCTGACTCCCTTCAATCTAATTATAGCTACATACTTAAGTTGTTCATTTTAGTGGCAATTCTTGTTTTTTAACGTTTTATACTCTTAGAAGCTGCAGTCTCACCATTGACTAAAATTTACCCCAATCCAAACAAACAAGTAAGTATACGCAACCTTAACCTGCGAAGTTGACCCCCCATTGACTAAAATTAAAGAGTAACTTTCTTTCCAATCTTGGAGCCTATCACCTCTGGAAACAATTTCCAAACGTGTCGTAAATGATTACTCAAGTATATATAAAAGATTTCATTCCCCTAAAAAAATTCTTTTAGGTTTAATCCTCAAAGCTAACGTTTAAAGAATTTGATTATTAACCCGATATCTTTTAATGAGTTGATCATGGAAAAATCAAAGTTAAATAACGCTCCACCACATGATGGCTAGTAACCTAATAGATTAGGGGTTTGTTGATAAAGTTAAAAATGAAGTTTGATGAAAACAATCTACATATTAAATGGATGGATGGATGGATAAAGTATACGAATCACTCGGGATAATACTTTTCTACATGAGAATGTTCTAAAAGAACCTTCTTTCTGATCTATTGAGCTTGGAAATTTTGAGTATTTGGATAGATCTGGCTACTCGGTCTGCTCCTGCTTGCATGGTGAAGTGAAGATGAATGACCGAAGAGTCGAGTCGAAGAAGGAGGATACTTTAGCGGTTGGTTGCTCACGTGGTGAGTGCACCCTGAAGTTGAGGGAGTTGAGTCGACCCTCGAGGAAGCTAAGTTGAGGGAGGATCAAGACTGGAGGAGGGAGTTGATGGACTACTGGACTAGGGAGGGTCATCGAGGGAGTTGGACCGCTGGAGGATTGCCTGTAAGATTGTTTGTATGTGTGTGTCATCAAATGTTGAGTAGTGTGGAGGAGGAGAGTAGGAGACTCAGCCACTTGGTGTTTCAGGCGATGTCACAATGAGGCGAGGGAGGGAGGGTGCGAGTGTGACTTGCAAGTCTATAACTACAAAAGGCGAGAGTAGTGAGACTGGGATGACGGAGTAGGGACTGTGTGTGATAGACAACATGCTGAGTGTTGAGTGGGGGTCATGGCCTCATGGGACGGTGTGGGTGGCATAGGAAATTAAGGTTTAGGAGATATTATATATTAAATGGGTATGGGTCTAAAATGACTGGATCCAAACCCAAACCTATTTAGACAGATCCAGACTCAGACCTGTCAAGTCCAAAAATCACTGACCCGGACCCTATAATAACTGGTCGGGTCTATCAGGTTTGGGTCGGGTCCCGAACCCACTGCCATCCTTATACGTGATTATGTAGTGCTAGTTTAGAAACTAGCACACAAGCATACACTGTAAACAATATCATACCTACTAGATGTAAGATATAAAAATATATCTAATCATATCTCTATATGGTTTTTCTCAACGCTTCGGGGCAACTAGACATGATTCTTTGGGATTTTGTATTTTATTATTTTCCTCTTTGTCACCTTTTGGGTCAACAAGTGTTTTGCAAACTATTTCATTGTTAATATTTAATATCTTTCTCCACCTCCCTCATTATGTTCTACTCTTGTTGGGTTTATTTAACCTTAGATTAGGTGTAGGCCACATTTTCCTCGAGATTGAATTGTTTTTTCCTTGTATTTGAAATGGGTTAGATATTGGTAATGCATTTCATCATGTTGGATGTGATAATAACACCTATCATTTTTTTTATGCTAAAAAAAATAAAGTGATAAATTTGAGGGTGTTATAATACAAAGCTTGGTTTGGGGTACGGGAAATTCAAACACTTGGTCAAGTGAAGAAATGGATGGATGTGAGATGGAAAGAGCCATCATAGGGTTTTATTGAGGTTAATGTTGATAGGAGTTCTCTAGTCAATCCAAGTTGGCTTGGAGTAGGTGATGTGATAAGAGATTAGTGGGGTCGTTGGCTAGTTGGTTTCATTGCTAGTGTTGGGCTTAGTAGCATCCTCGTAGTAAAGCTTCGGTTGATGTAATATAGGATTTTATATGAAAAGAGTGAGGCTATCAATTTTTACTTATATCCAATAATTCCTCGGCAGTTGTCCAAATGGCGAGTGATAAAGATGCTAGATTGACGATGATTTGCAAAGCAATCCATTATAACTAAGTTTCAGTCATGTTAGATTATTCATAATATAAGGAATCTAACTTAATTTCGGATTACTCAACCGATGGGGTACACTCATTGGATCGTGACTTGCATTATTTGGATACACCCCTAGTAGGTGCTCAAACATGCCTTTTTCTTTGATCATGTTAGTCGCTTGACTCCATGTTTTTGTATAAAAGCAATGTAGGGTCTAACTCTTTTGTATTCCTCCTAATTAAAAAAAATATAATTTGTCATTATTGAAGTGTTCTTAGCAATGTTTCTATTTATAATACTTGAAAAGAGGAGGAATAAGAAATAAGTCTTCGCGTCATATGTTATTTGTGTAAGATACACTTCATTAAAGGTAAAATTTTAGGTTCATAAATAAGTATATATAAGTGATGCAAGAACATCTCATAATAATATTTCAATAATTAATTTTTCTAAGTTAGGGAATCACAAAACACTCTTAACTTTGATAAACTAATTAGTTAAATATGAGAAAATAAATGGACATACCAACCCATATACCAACCATTAATGCATGGTGGCACATCCAGCCCAAACACAACCAATTTATGGTAGCATGTCCGGCCTAAGCCCAACCAACTATGATGGCACATCAAAACTAAGTTCAACCAACTATTTTATTGTTAATGCCAAGTGTTATGCCACCTAAGAAGCCACACCATCCATGTTACCAAGTTGATCTCAACAAAAAAAAAAACAAGATAAGTGGATGGTGGAGTTGGTGAGGAAAGTCAGCCAAGTCAACTTTGGATAATAACCATCTCAAGTTAATAACTAGCCCAAGTCAACCCTATCCGTTGGAAAAAAGGTTTAACCCCGCAAATTAGGTTGTGTTGATTAACTGAAGCATGATGATTGATTGATTAATAATGAGGAGTGAGTGATTGATTATACTTTGATAAATCAACTTGCATGGTCATCCATATGGAGGTATGCATGTCTAAAATCTGCCCATAACACTTCCATGTGTTCAACTTAATCTAGTTACAATTCAACTCCTTGTTATCCTATATTAGGTATCTAGATTGGTTGGAATGTAAATAACTAGGGAAAGGGAAAGGTGGGGTGAACTTTTTATATAAATTTCTACCACTATAAATATGGATAGCTTCAACACAATGGGACACTGCCCATTTGAATTACAAATTAGATTTTTGAGCTCTCTGTGCCCCCTCTACAAAGTTGAGTGAAAATTTTGTTTTGAGATTAAATACAACACTCCCAAAAAATTCGATTGAAAAGTTTCGTTTGTTTAAGGAAAATCACATACCAAAAAGGAGGGTGTTACCGCTGTAATCAGTATAAGTTTGGCCCCTGACCGGCCTCATACTAATTACAAGGCTAAGAGATAACACAAATATAAAATCATAATAGAAAACAATTAAAACATGAAGGATTCTAATATTAAATTACATAAAATGCTAGAATGCATACAAGTCAAAGTCAGTACAATAGAGAAATAAAATACAAAGTAGGATCCCACTACGAGGGGATAAAAACATAAAGTGCGAACAAAAAAAATTCAAAATACACTCTCTTTGGCCCTAACCTCGGGACACCAAGGCATCACTCTGTCCCGACTAACTCATCATAAGCAACAAAGTCCTCTAAGGCTTCATCGCCTACCTGCACAGACTTAAGATGGGCCACTGCTGATGGAAATGAGCAACATCCATGAAAAGGGTGATCATTATGCTAGATGTCGAGTAAGGTAACAATATAGTAAGGATAGGGCACAACAAAAAAATACAGATATCATGCATACAATAGGTTTTATTAGATTATTTACCCCTATTGGAGTTTAGGCTATCGGTACCTTATTTACACATCTCTCGAATTATATTCATGTGGGTATGGGTACCCTGCTATTGTGATTGGTGGATCAAGAATAACTACCCCATGGTAGAATGTGCATAACCACTATTATAATCGGTGGAACGGTAACCATATACAACCCTAAGGCAAAATGCACCTGGCTACTACTATGACCGGTGGACCGGTAA
Organism: Tamarix chinensis; assembly: GCA_030549775.1. Taxonomy (NCBI): domain Eukaryota; kingdom Viridiplantae; phylum Streptophyta; class Magnoliopsida; order Caryophyllales; family Tamaricaceae; genus Tamarix; species Tamarix chinensis. The sequence goes on along the minus strand of CM060179.1, from coordinate 5,974,264 downwards.
ATATTCAACATCAGGTCCCGACCCACGTGGTGTTCCATTGTAAGTGATTAATGTCTTTTCTATGGATTATTATCATCCAAGGGTTTTACTTATTAAGCTTTGGACCCCCACTATTATAACCAGTAGACTGGGAATAACTACTTTAGGACAGAATGCACCTAGCCACTATTATAACCAATAGACCGGTAATCATCCTACATCTGGGCTCAACTCAATGATCTTCCACTTTAAGTGATTAATATTTTATTCGTGTCTTAGTTACCAAGTAACACCCATTCAGACATGTACAACCCAATGGACACTCCCGACCTACTACCACTCGCTCAACCCATACTTCCTAAAAACCCTATCCCTTTACCTGAAACATCCACACTCTCCAAGACTCTAGGGACCCTCAAAAAGTTTTCCACCAACCTTAGAGTGAACTTAGAAACCGCGTATACATGGGTTAAGACCCACTCTAATTTTCTCCACCTATGCTCACCATCTCCCACTAGGGTTTTCTTTTGGAACCCTAATATGGCCCACGTGGCTCTTACCTCTCCTCCCCTTACTTAGCCCACATCTCCCCCGACTCAAACACCATCACCATACTTGCCCCAACTCCAAATCTCACATGCCAAATGAAATGCCCCAAAAATATTTATTTTAATAAGTGTAATTAAATAAGGCTTATTAGGGAATTAATTTAATTAATTATTTTTATTAGAATATGAAGAAATTATTTAGGGCAAATTAAGAGGAAATTTAAAAATATTTTTATAAGGGAAAATTGCTAATTAAAAAGGAATTTAGGAAAAATCTTTTAAAAATCTTAAATTAGCCTAAAAAGGAAATTTAATATTATTTTATTTAAATACCTAAAATATTCTAATTAATTTAATTGACCCCAACTTACTCATTTTTCTTTTCCCCTTTTTTCCTCTTTCTTTTTCTTTCTTCCTTTTTCTTTTATTTTTCTTTTCTTTTCTTTTCTTTTCTTTCCTTCTTCCTTTTTCTCTTCTTTTTCTCCCGGTTGAGCTTGTTTGCGGCCCAATCTCTTATTTTTCTTTCTTCTCTTCCGCGACCCATCCTCCCATTTCTTTTCTTTTCTTCCTTCGGCAGCTAGAGCGCTGCGTATTGCTTCCTTTCCCCCCAGAACGCCACGTTCCATTTAAAATTTTATAACCGTCGTCAACCGGCCCGATTCTCCCTTATTTTTCCTTTCTTTCTTTTTCCCCCAGCCGACTGGTTTACCTTCTTCTTCCTCCTTCCTCCTCCACCGTCGACCTGCAGCTCCGCACCTCCTAAAATGGCGTCGCTGGCTATGCTTGACTTGACCGGCCGTTTCTCTTTTCTTTCTCTTCCCCTTGAATTGCAGTCCAACCTGACCTAAACCACTTCCCTTTTCTTTCGCGCAAAACCCTTATTTTATTGCGAGAAAAGTTGACCACGACTTGAATTTGTATCGGCCAATTAACGTCGTTGGCTACCCCAAACCCTACCTGCATTACCTTCCTGCCAACCCTCAAAACCCTACTTTCCTCTCCAAACTCTATAAATACCCCTTATTGAGTGATCTTGAGACTTTTTCCCCGAAACCCTAAGAACCTACCCTGCACACCACCACAACTTTAGACGCCATTTCCTCTATCGTCGGCCAACTACGCTCCCAACTCTACCTACCTAAGTCTTCCCTGCACCGCCCTCTAACTAACTGAACCACCATTTCTCCTCGATTATTCTTGCATGAGCCACCATAGTCGTGCAAAGTTCCTTGCTCAATCAACCAAACTTTTACACCTTCCGCCCTTCGCACCACCGTCTGCCACCACATCTGCCGCTATAACTGTCTTCTACACCTCCCAAAAACAACTACCAACCCTCCTCTACCTTCCCCTACCTTTCTTTTCTCCTTTCTCTCCTCCTCCTCTCTTTTTCTCTTTCTCTTCATTTCGGCCGCCACCTCTGCCGCCGTGCGCCGTCACCACTTGTTGCGCCACCACCCTCACTTTGCTCCTCTCAGTTTAGACTACCACCAACACCTCAACCACCACCCTCATTCTCCACCTCTTCTTCTCAAACCTCAACTTTTTCCTTTTCTATCCTCTTTTCCGGCCGTCGTGCACCACCGCCAGTGCTACCTATCTTCGCCGACCTAAGGTGAAACCTTGGACCCTCTCAGCCCTTCTCTCCTATTTATTTAAGCTTATTCTATTTTATTTCAATTTTTAACCTTTATTATTATTATTATTATTTTGTTCAATATTAATGTTATTATTTCTTAGCAGGGTCGAGAGTTGTATGAGTTATTTAGGATATTAGTTTCGAATTATCAATATTATTAGTATTATTATAAGTTTTATTATCATTATTATTATTTATATTATTATTATTGGTATTATTATTATTCTTACTATTATTATTATTATTTATTTAGAGGGCCGAAGCCCTATTTTTTTTAAATAGTTTGATTACTATTTTTATTACTACTACTTCTATTAGTATTATTATTATCATTATCATTATTATTATTATTAATGTTATTATAAGTAATATGTGTTAATAATATTATAATTATTACTAATGGTACTTTTACTATTTTAGGGTAGAGTTGAAAACCCTACCTTGTATTACTTTCGGTTTAAGTCATTTATTATTATTATTATTATTATTATTATTATTATTATTATTTTTTATAATTCGATTATTATTTCATTACTATTATTAGTATTGTTTTTATTAATAATGTCTTAATGATATTATAAGTATTATTTTGAGTGGAGGGTAGAAGCCCTTATACCACCATCCGTTTTGAATCATATTAATAATATTATTAGCATTTTTGGTATTATTTATTGTAGTTATTATTAGCATAGTATTATTTTATTTAAAAACATAGTCTTGGGCTAAGTTAGTAAATAATGGTATTTTTAGAAGGAGGGAATCTAATTCTAATTTTTCCCTCATAATAGGTGAGACCAGTCAAAGCCCTAAAGAAGCGTAGGAGCGTGCTCCAAGACCGGTGGCGTTTTAGGTAAGGGTGTATCTAAGGCCGTTTGTGTGTAATGTGTTTTACATGCCTTCCATGCCATGTGATGTGAAATATGATGTATTTTATGTGTATTTCTATAACTATTATATGTGTCGTATGACGTGGAGTTGAGGTATGATTCTGTAATATTTTATGGCATGTGTAAAGTATGTAAAGTTGTATTTTTATTGTGATATGGTTCGGCCCATAAGACATGCATGTTAGTTTGTGTGATATGATGGCATGGGAGTTAGAGTTTGCATGGAGTTAGGGTTTGCATAGGAGTTAGGCTTTGTATGGGAATTTAGGGTTTCACGGGTGAGCATAGGATTTTGCATGAAAAAGTTCGCACATTTGCATGGGGGATATAAAGTTTGCATGGGGATAAACTTTACGTATGAATAGTTAATTTGAAGTGTGAGGAAAGTGAAGAAAGGGTTGTTTGGGCGTTTGAATGTGTTGCATGAAAAATAGTATGTGGGATAATATAAGAGTATATAGTAGACCGATCTAGGGTTTTGTATGTGGTTAGGGTTTTGTATGTGGTTAGGGTTTAGTATGGTATTTGGGGGTGTATGTGGTTGGGTGTGTGTCTGGTGAAGTAAAGTGTGTTAGTGAGGAAGGGAATGGATAGGTGGTGAAAAAGCAGTGGGCTTGGGTCCACGCATGGGGAGATGGACTCTAATGTAAGTCTAGTAAAGAGGGAAGAATGATGGGCTAAGTTAGGGCTTTATGGGCCTATGAATGAGACAGTTTCTTTCGGGGGAAATAAGCCTAAAGGAAGTTAGCTGTGCATGTCTGGGTTTAAATTTCTGAACAAACAACGTAAGACATTAATCATGTAAAGTGGAAGAGTATTGAGCCGGGCCCAAGCCGATCCACCGGCATAATAGTGGCTAGGTACTACAGTATCCTGTATACCAATCTACTGGCATATAATAGTGGTAGTGTATGTTACCCTAGTGACCGATCCACCGGCTAAAATAGTGGGGGATCCGGAGCTCAATAAACCAAACCCTATAGTTTGCTAAGATATGGGAAATACACTAATTACTTATAGTGGAACATCGTGCGAGAAAGGGGCCATACCGATCTGCCGGCATATAATAGTGGTAGGACATGTACCCCAAGTGACCGATCCACGGGCTAGAATAGTGGCTAGGAGCCGAAGTGCCCTAGAGACCGATCCACCGACCAAAATAGTGGGGTTCCCGTACTCGTATGGACTTGATAAAGAGCATGGTGTGAAAATAAATTCGATATAAGATTAATTAAGAAATTAATCTGGACTATATTGGATATTGGTGCATTCACCTGAATGTTCGTATGTCTTTGTTCTATTGTGTTGGACTTTATGCTCTTTTATTATTATACATTATTTGTGTGAATTTTGTATGTTGGCCTTAGTGCACGGTTAACTTACTCAGTATGTAGCGTACTGATCACCATTTTCATGGGTGCTGCTTATTCCCACGAGCAGGAGGCCTATCTGACGTGCTGCAGGTTGGAGATGCCTTCTTTGATGATATTGGTGTCTTTGGGACAGTAGGCATGGGTGAGAGTTGATTATCGGGTGGATTAACCTTCAGAGTGGCATGACTGGTTTTTCCTTCAAATGCTATTATTATCCTTATTACCCTTTTTCTATGTTATAAATTCCGAAACAATTTTAATGTCATAGACATCTTTCTACTTTAAGAAACTATCTCTCGTATTTCGGTTATGTAATAATTCATGGGTACTCTGATTATTTTTTTGTGAACCTTGATTTATGTATTGTTATGGTTTGATTGAAATATTTTCTTAGCCTTAACACTTGGTACTGGAACTGTAGGAGTGAACCGCTATAATACTAAGTATGGCAGTAGCATCCCCAGAATTTACGTTTTTATATCTAGAAAATTATGTTTTAAAAAAAATATATAGTAAATTTTGGAGTGTTACACCAACTCATCATCTCACACACGTGATAATGACATTCTAATTGGTCACCCCCGTAAACCTTAATATTTCACCCTTTTCTTCCATACCCCCTTCTCTTACACAACCCTACCCTCCATTTGGCTTGACTCACACCCTCCATGTAGTACACCCCTCATCACAACACCGATGTTCAACCAAATTCCTCAACCTTTCCCACAACACACCCTATCCTTAGGGTTGTTTCCCCCGAAACCCTAGTTTATGCCCCTACGCACCTTCCCATCAACCTATGTACTAAAACTTCCCCAAGTACACTAACCACCCAAAACATACTTTCATCCCTATGGTTAACCTCCAAACAAGACTTTCCCATACACATCTTTCCCCCGTGCAAGGCTCACACCCCCCATGAAAGTTTTTACCTGAACCCCTTATATCATTAGTTCACCTTTTATTTACTCTACCATATTTCACGAGATAAGTAGGACATTTTCCATGTATCACTCACTCACTCCATCTCTTTATTTCCTTTATTTTCCCATGGCCACTCAAGTCTCACCCAAGGCATCTAAGCACACATATATTAATATTTCAACCATACACAATAACATGTCCACCCATAGCAAGTTTTAACCGCACATACAACAACAATGAAAATCATGCCTACCATGCCTTAGCTCATTGCAAGCCAAAATGCACCATACATACTTAGTTCACATGCACATATATTTACACATAACGTACAAATACACCCATTACACACAAAAGACTCATAACGAAATCCGAATATTAATTATATCCTGAACTAGTTGGGCTTTGGGCTTGAAGCAAGAATCCTACACCTCCTCACGATAAAATGTTTGTTCAATACCTATAACGAGAGCATCAACTAGGTAATTTCACTCTCTTCCTACCTCATTTCCCTTATTTCCTTAACCATAATAATAATAATAATAATAATAATAATAATGCTAATAATGTTAATAATAATAAGTTATTAAAATAAAATACCGTAAATAAGTAATAGGGAGAATGGTGTAACCAGAAAGGACGGGGCATGTGAGGGTGGCGGCGACAGTGACAATAATGTAAAGAAGAGGTTTTTAGGGTTGGAAAGAGGAGGGAAAGTAGTGTTTCTTAGGTGGTGGAGCTATTTGGCTCAAGAGGTCGATGGTGGCCTCACGATGGCGGCACAATGACGCTCGAGAGGAAGAGAGGAAGAGAGGAAGAAAGGGAAAAAATGAGAGGGGAGAAAGGGAGAGGTGGAGGTGTTGGTGTGGCAGGGGGTCTTTCTGTGCATGAAGGGAGGCGGGGAGGGTGGTGAGACCAACAACGGTGGTGGCGTAGGGTGGCATTGGTGGTGGCGCAGGGTGCAAAAGGGCAGCTTGAGCTGCCTACTTTGCACAAGTGAGGAGAGGAAAGGAAGGGGAAGGAAGGAAAGGGGAGGGGCTTAGTGGACGTAGGGTGATGCAAGGAAGAGGATGGGAGGGAGTGGAGACGGTGGCAACATCTGATTAGGTGACAGGAGTAAGGGAGGGAGGGGTGGATCGAGCAGAAAAAAAAGGAGAAGGAAGAAGGGAACGGGGGGGGGGGTTATTAGCGCATGGGAGGGAGGAAGTGGATAGGGAAAGGAAGAAGATAGGGGGTTGGTGGCTACTCCCGACGTGTAGGTCGATACAGCTGTGTAAGAAGACAATTACAGTGGGGCGGGAGAGTAGATGAGGGAGAGGAAGCTCACAAGGGAGGGGGACCATGCAGGGGCATGCTTGCTACATGCCTTGCAGGGTCGAAAGAGAAAAAGGAGGAGGGAGAGAAGGGAGGGGGAGGCCGTACAGTTGCAGTGGCACGTAGGTGCTGTGCAAGCAGGAGGAAAGAGATGGGGGTAGAAAAGGAAAGGGAGAAAAAAGTGAGGGAGAGAAAGGGAAAGAGGGGGGTTGTGCGGGTTAGGTTGTCGCCCGAGGGAGAAAAAGAAACGATTGGGCCGGAGGAAGAAAGGAGAGGATAGATGGAGAGGGGGGAGAGAGGTTGGGTGAGCGCAGCCTAGCCAGTCAAAGAGAAAAAAGGAAAAGAAAGAAAGAAAGACAAGGAAGAAAGAAAAGAAAGAAAAAAGATGAAAGAAGAGGGGAAAAGAAAAAAAATGAAAAATGGGGTGGTAGGATGTTTTGGGTTTTTGGGAGTTTTAGGGATAATAAATATTAATAATAATAACAATTATTTTTGTTAATTTAGAAATTATTATAGCTTATTTATAATTTATTTTAGGTTAGTTAATTAAATTCGTTTTCAATAACTACGTCCTTGTATCATTTTTTATTGTCATTATTATTATTATTATATTAGAAAGGGTACATACAATTAAATTTTATTCGATAATTCATTACTTTATTCTTTAATCCTAAAATAAAAGATTTGGGGTATTATATTAAATCTCACAACTTTTATCTCAAGTGCCGAAACCTTTAATAGTAGTTGTGAGTGTTTGATATTTGGACATACCTTAGATCAAATATTATCCTACTTCTCATATATTTTCTCTATTTAATTTTTGGTGGTCGGTTATCCCATAAATCACCAGATTCCATTAAGCATGTGCCAACTTGTTGAGTATATGTATCAACAATAAGTTTGTCATATTTTTAATTTAATTCAAAGTAGTAATTTGTGAAGTATGAAATGACTGTTTTATTGTGTGGATGATATAATGGTTATTGAAATACTAATATCATACGATTGTTTAAAGATATAATGGGTGAATAAGTTGAAAATAATTTATTTATCAAGTAGAGTCTTAATTAAAATATAAGTCTGTTCATCCTCCTTCACTAAGGTACTTTGTAAAAAAAAATAAATAGAGCCTTAATTAAATTATGATTACAAAATAAGGAAATATTATTTTATTAAGCCCGTGAAGAATAATTTTTTTTTGTTGAAAAATATTAGTTTATTGACTAAGCTAATATAATAAGGGTCGACTAAAAAGGACACACGTCTTATTAAACACATAGTAAAATGTTGAAGTGTATTTGGTATTCTATGTCTCAGAAATAAGCACGACTTACCTTATAAAAATCGACGATATAATACTGTGTATGTTTATTATTTTATTGGGTTATATTATTATGAGAAATATATTGGATAAAATCACAGATTGGGAATCAATATGAATTTAAACATGGCGTTGTAATGAATTAATCGATTAGAAAGAAATGATGCATCGTAAGCATTAACTGACCATTATCTCAAAGTTAAGCAACCCAAAAAGACAAAGCAGAAGTACAGGTACCAATATTCACGGTCGTAGCAAAACTCGACATTTTTTAAGGGCTTCGTAGTTGATTTGCGGGCTTTCTTTACGGCTGATGGCAGCGATAAGTAATTTGCCCAACATCGACAAGTAGGAAATTGCCAGATCAGGTAATCCACTTTGCAAGCATGCTATAATTAAATTCCAGCAAATTCCACCCCGATCAACATTTTTTTGAAAAAAACATATAAACTTCTACCGCAGCCTAATCACGTGCTGCCGTGATAGTGCCGGTGTCCAGTGTGCCACACTGCCACCCATTTGATAAAAATGGATATATAAAATTCTAACAGTTTATATAATATGTTGATAAATTAAATGTATTTCTTATTTTGTATTTTTAAAACTATTAATAAACATAGATAATACTTAGTAGTGGCGTTCATAATATTCACTCTGAAAAGCAGTACACGAAATGAAGATAAAATAAAAACTATATATTTATTTATTAAAATGCTATATTCAATAATAATTGATAAAATAAAAACCATGTATTTATTTTTAAAAATACTATATTCAATAATAACTCTTATTCTTTCATAATACTTATTTTGCTAGTAACACAAATGAATGACCATTGTAAAATTTGACAAAAAAGTTATAAAATGAAGGCATTGATTGATTTTTTTTCCTATTGACTGCCAGTTATTATAATGAACTATATTATTTTATTTAGATAGCAAAAATTAAAAATAGTATATAAATAAAAAAGTTAGCTATTATTATTATTATTTTTAAGGAGGGGTCTTATGGTCTAGAAAATTTAGAATATCATAAAATATTTCTTTCAATTATTAAAAAGGAAAAAAAATATTATCTTCTATACTGCAGTATAAAACTCATTAACTGTTCTATTTTTTAAAATAAAATAAAAAATTATAATCGCTTATATTTTTCTCTCATTTACTAACTATTTTTTATGTTTTTAACGTTCATCCGTAAGTGATTATTTAAAAAAATTGTAGTTTGGGACTGAAATAATCTCTTAAATTAAGCCAAAAGAATGGCCCTGTAATAAGTTACCAAAATATGTATAAATGTAAACTGTTATTTCATAAATATATTTTATTTATATTTTCATCCGCTATCCATCGAAAACCAGGTGTAACAGTGATTGTGAGCGAGACGTGAACCCAAAGGAGCCACACAACATTTGTGTGAGCAAGGCGGAGGAAGGGTGTCTGTCTGACTGCTCTGGCGTGTCACTCTCTCGCCGTTTTAATACGTTTCATACACTTTTATTAGCCCATTTAATACGATGCCGTTCCACACACACTGCCGCAATTGAAAATTGAAATGTTAAAATCGATAAAGAGGGAAAACAAAAGACCACATAAAAATGCCCCAAATTGCATCCAAACTTCAGAATTAAAACCTTTGGCGGAAAAGGTGAGGGAGAAACCCAGAGGGATAAAGGTGAGAGAGTGAGTGAAAGCGATTTCTCCTTGTTGTCATGGAAGGAGGAGTTGATACTTTGAATTGATCCCACATCAGTGGCCTAAATTAAAGCCGACTCTCTGGTATTCTTGGGAAGAGTTCAGAAATGGCGGATTCGAATAATAATAATAATAATTACGGCGATAAAACCAATAGGTGGAACTGGGAGGTGCAAGGGTTCGAGCCAAGGAAAACATCATCATCATCATCAACGTCGATCTCTTCTGAGTTTGGTGATCAGACTCGTCGTTCTTCTCCTTTAACAAGGAGGTATTCGATCGCGTCTCCTTCGATTCTACCTCATTCGGAGCTCTCCAAGCACGTTTTACCTTCCAAGCTTCAGAAATTAAAGGATAAAGTCAAGGTTGTTTTCCTATTTTTTGGTAGTTACTCTTTCTGATCGGTGTTTGTTGTATGGTGGCTTTTAATTTCTAAATTCCACGAGCAACCGGTTTCAAGTGTGAGTGCAGTGTATTTCCACTGGCTAATTCGACGATCCGTGGTCCCGTCTACTCCTAAGTTTGGAATTTTATCTTTCTCCATCTTTATGAAGCTCTATTTCGCAATTTACAAGTAGGTTCGGTTGTCTGCTTACAACGGTGGCTTGTGTTTAGTCTCATGCAATTGTAGATGAATTATAGGTGGATGTGTGGGAATTTGAGGTCCATTCAGCTGTCCGGCATTCTGCCCACTCACGACAGGCGTTGAATGGAAAGTGTTTCTAGAATGTGTTTGCGGGTTTCCATTCAAGTTGCTGTTGTGGTTTTCAGCTGCTCAGTTGTAGGTGGTTCTAGGACATTGTTGCGTGATATACTGAAATGAGGGTAATAGAGTATTATAGAAGGTAACTTGCCAACATAGTTAGCCAGTCTAAGACAAAGGCACGGGGATCAATCAACAAAGATTACCCGCAGAGCATGGCAGCGTTAAGGTGCAGAAAGAAAAAAAAAACTACTTTCACATACAGCATGAAATTGAAGGCATACAAAATGAAGTCATGTGGTTTTCCACAAACAGAAGAACACATTATTCGATTCTTTTCCAAAATTTTCCAAGCAATGTAAATTAAAGGACCATGCTCTAACAAAGAATGTATCCTATTGACAAATGCTTCATTAATCACATACAAAAGTTCTTAATCCAACTACAAGAACCCAAAAATAACAGTATTGTAAGGGACAATCAGCATTGGGGCAATGCAAGACAGTGATTGGAAGCAGGAAAATAAAGCATTTTACCGTTTCCACGGCAATTGGGTGCCATGGCTTGTACTTGCTGAAGTAGTCACCTGTGCTGTCCATTGTGCTTCCCCTCCGCATATCTCATCCTCTTAAGAAGATACATTTCAGCACAGTAATCGTGCATGTTTTATAATATAGTTTCCGTGGGCAATAGAATTTGTCATTCGATTTCCACAGTACCATTTCTGTAATGCGTTGGTGATTGTCAGGGAGGGGTATTATACTTGTAGGGTTATAGGTGTCTGTCAATATTGTTTCAGTTTTATGCTTGCGTAAGTAAGTTGTCTTTTAGATATTTAAATTCTGCATGCAATTCGTACTAAGGATTTCAATATGCTCCCCCTTTTAATGTTTTATTGTTTTATCATTATTTGTTTCTATGAGGAAGGAATGTAACATATATAGAGATAATTTGAACTCAGCATTATATAGATATGCCTTTATCCCCAAAGTTAGCTGACTGTTCAATGGAAGATCCGAGCAAATGTTCTCATTGAAGCCGATAATCTTCATCATTTTGGCCAACTATTAATAGTCCACCTTAATGAGATGCTATATGGTCGTGGAGTAAGGCCAATTCTGTGTGCATGTGATGTGATTTTGTGACACTTCTTTAATTATCAAGAACTGTGCCCTTGTGTTGCTTGGAATTGACTGAAGGGCCATCAGTTATAGATGCTATTCATATACATGTTGGTGATTGAGATGCTAGAACTAAGGTGGTTTTGAGCTTGATGAGGAAAAATACTGTTTTCATCTTAGCTGAGATACCTTTATGTTTGTAGGGCGCCTTCAATAGCTGGATGTCCCTGTTTATTTTAGCTTCCTGGTCTTTCATGTTTCCAGTTATGTTTGGATTCATCCTTTATGGGTCTCGAGTCTTCTGTTTTATGTCATAGTTTACTGAGGTCCTGACTCCTGTGTAGGATGCTATGATAAAGCGTATCATGAATTGGCTCTCTGGGATTTCAACCTTCAATTGCTGGAAGCTTTTCTGTTTTTCAGACTTTTAACTGTAGGAAATGAGACCAGAGGCTATTTTGCTTTCCATTTCCTAGTGGCTAGTGCACCATAGATAGTAACAATTATCAATAACTATATCCATGCATGTCATTTTTTGCTCACTGCAGCCCCTCCTTTTATTTTCCACGTACTTCTCTATGACTGGATAACATTTAGTTTCCCTGCATGTTGGACCACCTCATCAATCTATCTGCAGCTTGCAAGAGAAGATTACATGGTGTTGAGACAAGAGGCTTCTGATCTCCAGGAATACTCTAATGTCAAAATTGACCGGATAACACGGTATCTGGGTGTTCTTGCAGAAAAGACTCGTAAACTTGGTAAGAATTTTACTTTACATCAAATGATTATTCCTATCTTCTATGTTGTAGAATGACACTTAAGTCCCATTTGGTAAATATTCTGTTTATATGAAGATAAATAATTTTTTTTTTGAAGATTAATGATTTATATGTACTCTTTTGGTTCTGTACTTTAATAATTTTTTATTTGTTTGAAAACACTTCATCATAAATTGTTATAAAATGTAAGGATATTTTTGATATTATCCCAAAGAGATGGGTCACATTTGTTGAAGTAAATGAATAATTAAGATTGCCAAATGGAGCTTACATGCGTTATAAATTTTCATTGGGCTTGATGATACAAGTTTCATGTTTTCACTTTTCCCCTCATAAATGGCTTCATGTTGGATGGGATTTTATGTTAGTAGTTGGTTAACCATTGAGGCCGAAGCAACACTGTTGTGCTTTGCTATATTATATACTGTAATTGTAGATATTATTGTTCTACTTTGGTTTTTTATTGTATGGCTTATGGTGCTTTATTCTGAGATCTTAGTGCAATGGGAATGTTGAAATTCATTTGTAATGTTTTTCTGATTGCAGATCAGGTTGCTCTTGAAACTGAAGCTAGAATTGCTCCCCTCATTAGTGAGAAGAAGAGGTTGTTCAATGATTTGTTGACAGCCAAAGGTATTTGTAATGTCTGAGATATCCTCTTCTTGAGTCACTCTTTCTTCTGTATCTTGATATCCTGCTCCTCTTTGAATTCTTCTTTGGAAGGTTAAACAGATCTTGAATATCCATGTGATATCACAAATTCTTTTACCCTGTATAGTGAGAGCACATGGAATGACATGAAGTGAATTTTGTGTGTGTTCTTCGCAAATTGTTTCATGCTATACGTTGCAGGAAATATAAAGGTATTTTGTCGTACCAGACCATTGTTTGAAGAGGAAGGTGCATCTGTTGTTGAATTTCCTGACGAAGTCACAATCCGCATTGACACTAATGATGATGCTTTGACGAATCCCAAGAAGGATTTTGAATTTGATAGGGTTTATGGACCACATATTGGACAAGGTGAGGTGGGCCAGTATTCTGTGTCTGGAATCACTTGTTTTTCTTTTATTGGGAATATCTCATGTGTCCATTTTATATGCAGCTGAGCTCTTTGACGATGTACAACCTTTTGTACAGTCAGCATTGGATGGGTATAATGTCTCTGTGTTTGCTTATGGACAAAGCCGCTCGGGGAAGACTCACACCATGGTTTCACTCTCCCCTTTTATGCAGTTTTATAAGAACAAAACTGCTGAAGTGTCAATGTGTTATTTTTGTGTTGTTTAAGAGCTGATTTAAATGAATTTGTGCTGGTGGTGCCAATGATGATTTATTTACACAATCAAATGATCGTGCCCAATTGATCTAAAGAGAAAAGGGGAGGAGGAAATCGAAGATTAAGAAAAACTCTCCAACTTACACAATTATCTGGCTCTTTTAAAGACCTGTAGATATTTTCCTCATTACATGTTTGTGATAGGCCTTTGGTTAAAATTAAATGCACTTATGCTAGGAAAAACAAAAAGGCCTGGAATGTGGGGACTGGGCACCAATTGGCCTAGGGGGAAATTAATTGCTGTTCTGTTGGTTTTGGGTGAAAAATAGGTCAGGGAGGTAGTTATGGGTAGTTCTGATTTAGAAAGCAATTTTCCTGGTTGCTGAGTCATCAGGTGAGGAAGGGAATTCTGTTAGGGAAATTCGTTATCATAGCCTGAGGTGGAATAAAAAGGGAGAGAGACCTAGAGGATGGGAAGGTAGTTGATGAATAGTGTACTGGGAGGCTGCAGGACCTTGAATTCCTTCTGTATCCCCGCTATTTTTCCAATACCACTAATAACATCAGTCACCGCTTTTCCCACTATTGTTACTGTGCTATTTTTATGTACCGTTGTCTTGCTGTTTATCAACTCGATAGGACTGCTCAGTTCTATCAGTTTGCTAGTCAAAAACTACCTGACTAACTTGCTAACCATCCCACTACCCTCTTTCATGTTTCACCGTCTCCCTCTTATCATTTAAGATGGAAATTCGTCACATGTTACCTTGGCTGGAACACGTCACCTTCTACTTATCACTGGCTGTCATGTTGTAGCCCTGATTCCACATAAGCATGCTATAATATCATTCTTCCTAATCTTGATTCTCCATTAATTCTATAAAAATCTTTGTAAAGCTACACTCATTAACTGTATGAAGTGTCTACTTCTATAAAATTACCAGAAACCAACTATCCAATAGATGGAGTAAGTACAAATCTTACGTCTATGAATATTGAGTGGATCATCTCTTTAAATTTTTTTATGTTCATAGATCATCTAATTGGAATGTATTGGCTTCACTCCTATATTAATAATAATAATCATATGAAACTTGGATTCTTGTTTGAGTTAAGTGTTATGTAATTACTAGTGTGCCTGTCATCTTACTACCTGATTATTGAATTTTTGATATTCCTGGAGAGATCTAGAGGTAACTGCAGAATTCCATTGGTTATGATGCTACTTTTCTCCTGTAGTTTATCTCCTATATTTAAAGATTTTTGTCAGGGTTGGTTGATTTGATGTAGTTCATATTTACAGGAAGGATCTAGCCACGATCGCGGTCTTTATGCTCGATGTTTTGAAGAGCTGTTTGATCTATCCAACCTTGATGCAACTTTTTCTTCTCGTTATGGTTTTTCTCTGACTGTTCTTGAGCTTTACAATGAACAGGTTTGCATCTTCTGCATTGTCATTATTCATTGTGATTTGTGATCAAGTTTTTTTTAAATTTTTACTCTCTCTCTTTTTTTTTTCTTCCCCATGTATGCGTGACTGTGCCTACCTGGTTCTTATGTTGAACTTTTTTAAAACTTATCTTTTGTCAACCTCCTTATGATAGATTAGGGATTTACTTGCGGAGTCTGGAAGGAGTTTACCCAAAGTGCGTATGGGTTCACCTGGTTTTTTTACTGAATTAATGGCCGAGAAAGTGGATAATCCATTGAGCTTCTCCAGGGTTCTCAAAGCAGCCCTACAGATCCGGGGCAATGATGTAGCAAAGTCTTCTGTCTCTCACCTGTATGACCTGCTTATTCTTTGTGTGAAGATTGTCTTCCATACTGTTACTTCTGAAGTTTCTTATCATATTATTTGACATGCGGACCTGCTTTTGCGTGAAGGAAAGAGATGCCAATGGCTTTTTATATAAATTTTTTGCAGAGTCATTCTAAGCTGAAGATCTAACTGCTTTTGCACATCCTTTTTTTCTCACTGCTAAACACCTGGCTGATTTTTTTTGTTTAAATATTTCCTGAATCTTATGAGAACATTTTCGCAGTGCTGTAGAATGCGGTTTTTTTGGTTATGTGAGTTGCACAAATCACTTGGCAGTCTATTGATCTGATTGTGTTCCTGTGGACAAATGCATTTTGTTGGCTGTTACTTCAGTTTTCACTTTTCTGTTCGTATTATAGGAGAGTGGCCATCCAGTTAGGTTCTGGTTGCTTTATGTTGCTTGTAGTGAACCTCTGTTCATTGAGTAAGGCATTCTTGATATGAGATATGTATGATTAATTAAGTTAAATTCTGTTGCTTAAGGGCAAAGAAAGAAAAAAACAGTACTGCAAGATGAGGTCTGATATTCCATGGTTGTCTGGTCATACCCATCTATTATTCACTGGCAAACCTGCCATGCTTTCTTATTTGTATTATATTCAGTCAAACTCAGTTATTTATTTGCTATATGTATTCATTGTCCCCAGGATTGTCACAATACATGTATGCTACAACAATGTTATTACTGGAGAGAATTTATATAGCAAACTTTCTTTGATTGACTTGGCCGGCAGTGACTGTTTGTCAGTCGACAATGACAACGGAAAACATGTAACCGAGTTGTTGCATGTAATGCAATCTCTTTCAGCGTAAGTGGTGCAACTGATGGTTGATCGTATTTTTTCTTAGCTGGCATTATGCATCCTGGATCTTCTGTTGAATTTATCATATGACATTGCAGCTTTTATATACCATGCGTCCTCTAACTCTTTTTTATATAAAGATGTGGTGTATTGCTATGCAGATCAGCTTGATGTATACAATTATTTGACCTTATCTAGTTGTAATAGACATGAGCTTCTAGCAGGGTGATATGGAAATTATCATGCTCTTGCACATTGTGTAAGAAACTTAATGGAGCTCATGGATGACTTTCATGAGAGAAGTAATCCCAAATTGCATCCAGAATTTAGAAAAACTTTATTTGGAATAACTAAGTTAATTGTGCAGCAGCAAAAGTAAGTCCTGCGACAAATTTTGGAAAATTTCATGATTTATCTTCAAGATCATGGAAAGCTTTTCCACACGAGCTTTCAATATCACAGCCTAAAACTCAGTGCCTTTGACCAACAATCAATATGACTCAAAATTGAACTTGGCAAAGGAAAAAAATGCGAAGTAATGTGCAGTTGGAACCTATGAAACTTATAATTTAAGAAAAAAACTTTTATGTATATTCTCATTTCTTGTATCTCTGATTCCTCATTTTCATCCGTGTTTCTGTGCACCCTAGAGCAATATACTTCATGTTTGCGGTGGTGTTTGCTTTCTATGGGCAATGCACCTAGTACTAATTACTCCTGTATTGACAGGCTGGGAGATGTCTTGTCAGGTTTGACTTCCAAGAAAGATGTTGTTCCATATGAAAATTCATTGCTTACCAAAGTCCTTGCTGATTCACTGGGTAAGTAATCAAAAATATCACTAAGAGTGTAATTTTAGACTAGATAGTCTCATGCATTTCATCCATTTGCTAAATGCTTTCTGATTCTACCTTATTTCCTAGCATGCCTTTGCTGCAGCCATATGTATTTCTTTGAATATTGAGTTTCTTATCTTTATTATATACAAATGTTGGGCCCAAAATATGCCATAGTTAAGCTTATGATCCGGATTTTACGATTCAAAACAATTCAAATAATCCCGATCTTAGGTAGAATCTTGAAGTAGTAGAATGATCAGTAGAATCGTAATTCAGCATATTGTCTATAACTTTTTATTCATTTTCCTTACATTTTTTTTTATTTTTCGAATCTAAACCTCAACCTCTATTATTTTGTATGTACTATATATTGATTACCAACCAATGTGAATGAAACATGATTAAAGTGTTAAATATGACAACAAAGCCGATTATTGGAAAAAAAATACTTAAAAAAAGTCCAAACTCTACACAAAGAATAAAATAAAACAAATATATTAAATATATGTTTGTTATTTGTTTATTAATTTCTATTTAGTTCATAATTACCCTTTTTATTTTATTTTTAGATTTTGATAGCTTCTATTTTTTTGGTATTCATAGTCCATATACCAACTTTTTCTAAATGCATATAATTATATAATTAGTGTTACTTTTTAGTTGTTATAACTTAATTATTGATCAAAAGACTGAAAAGAGTTTAAGAATGAGTTTTTAAGGCTCCATTTGGTTTGCGGAGAGCGGAAAAAAAAAGAAAAAAGAAAAATGAAAGAACTTAATTTTCTTTTCTCTGTTTGGTTATTGTTTTTTTTTTGAAAAATAAATTTTTGGAAAGTGTTTGGTTTCCTAGAAAAAGTTTATTATCATCATCATATTTATTATTATTATTCTTTGAATAATATGATATATTCAATGAAAATTATAATATTACGTTAGTATATGAAAAATTTGAAGTTTTTAAAAAATTATAGAAACTTCATAAACTCAATGCTAATGCCAAAATTTTCATTTAGACATTCTAAAATATAACAAAAAAACTTACTATAATTTCCAAAAAAAATAAAAAAAATACATACAAAATATACCATATTCCTTTCCATTTCAAACATGACACAACAAATATAGAAGGTAAAAAGAATAACTTCATGCTTCGTTATTAATGTACTCATTACTTTATTAAAATATTAAAATCCTGTTATTTCGTCTTTTATGCACTTGTTCGGTACTTACATTGCTAGTATTAATTAAAATTCATCCTGAGGGAACAAACAGAATACAAAAAAATAAAATATAACTCTATGCCTTTAGGCACCAATTCAAAGAAATCAAGGCTCATGCTAACCAACAAAGCCTCTAAATAATCAAGATTGTTATGTGAATATTTAATTATCATTTTCTTATATACTTAAACTTTAATCAATTTCTTTTCTCTTCCACTTTGTCTCTGCCTTTCCTTCTTTACACCACTATTCCAACAACATATGGTTGAAGCTAAACCTAATTAAACTAGCACAATCCAAAACAAACATGACCTAGAACAAACCCAATTTGGTTACAGAGTAAATTTGGCTTCAACTCAAACTACAATTATCTAAATCAAATCATGACTTGAATGATCCATTTGTCATCTCTACATTCAATATATGCACAAATATGAGCAAATTCCAAATGCGACTCATTCTTCCATATGAACCACCATAGCTAGTAAGGTATAATGGCATATACACTAAGAACCTGTGTAAAATGTCACATACAAAAACATATGCAGGAAAATTTCAATACCAATTTAGCTCCATCACCTGTGAAGGATGAATTTTACATACTTTATTTTCATTTAACTACATAAATAAAACCAAATTTTGATTAAATATTTTGAAAACTACCATATCGATGGGTGATAGACAATATTTGCTACACAATCACAATCCATAATTTACATCAAATATCTCAAGTAGTAAAACATTTGGTCTAACTATATAGTACCGCCAGAAATCAAATTCCAAGCTCAACCATATTTCTCACCGCTAAGATGGTAGAGAAGCGCTCGAGCTTGCTAAAAGCTTGGCATAGATTTGCATTAGAGGAACTTTGTTTAGCCTTTCAACTTTTGAAAGTTTCAAGAAAAGCTTAACTTCCAAGAAATTTTGTGGGTTTCCTCTATCAAGAGTTGCTGCTGCAACTGCACATTTGCATTTCTTGATCCAGCATACTTCAGCCCTGCCAATGTAACCTGCAGGATCAACATATATGCCATGAAAATAATTTTTTAATTCGAGCATGGCATTTATCAGACAGATTTGGAACCATTGGTTATGGACCAGAAGGGTTGAGGAACAAATGGAACACAACCAACCATTGAAAGCAGTTGAAAAGGAAGGACCATGCCATTTTGCGCATAACGTTTTCCTGCTGAGAAAGGACAAACGGGTGTAAAATTTTAAACCAGTTATGACTTCTACCACCGGCAAGCAGGAAAGTGAATTAAGGGTTGCAAAAGTACAAACCACTTAATGACCCTGAATGTTGTGAGTAATGTCTGAGATCAATGACAACTATTTCGCCCTTTCTCCTCATCTTTTTCTACAAACTCCCCTTGGAGATGATAGCTTGCCACTTTCCCAGAGCTGGGTACAGATAGTAAAATATGTTTTCATTTCCATTTTATCACTACTCTCTGTTTCTGGGATTTCAAAGTAGTATAGAATAATGAATGAGAACAGAACCAAGGAAATTCCAAGAAAAACAGTAGATTTATGGTGGAGGTAACTCAAGAAGAACGTGAAGAGGATATTGAATAAGAGTGTATATTCTAGCATCATAACAACTCTAATATAATACCAGTAGTTCTCTGAGAACAAGCTTCGTGAACTCAATACTACTTTGCCAAGTCCTGAGTGCCCAAATTTCTAACAACACATAAAATAATATTAAATTGTAAGTAGATAGACCATAGACTGTATATATTAACAAAGCTCTAATGTTACTTCGCTGATATTAATATGTTAATAAACAACGGTTATAATGCCATATCAGTATTACAGTATACAACCTTTCCACTATGATCATATTCATAAACTAGCACTAGTTGGGAACCATTCAGAAATTTTCACCAGTTTGATGCACAGTTTCTCAGAAGGAAAGTAGACTTCATATTTCACACATGTTCATCATTTTAGTTATGGAGCTAGATAATACTGAAAACACTTGTGATTGCATCCAAAGATGAGGCAATAAGATGATGATAAGGCTTGATGTGGCCTTACTACCATCAAGAAGTGAAAGCTTTGGCTTTCACTGTTTAGTGGTTCCAGATCATACACGACGCATGTCCCTAGTGTGGTGTATAAACTAATCAAATTGCCCAAGTAGGAGGAAGACATTCCCTAAAAGTCTTTCTCATCCACTAATAGGTGATGTTCTGGTCACTTTTCCAATATGTGGGACAAATTCTAACGTGCTTTATTATGATCATAAAGGAAAACAGGAACATTGACAACAGCCTTGTTGGACCAATTAGTACACCACATCACTATATAATAATGCATAGCATTTCTGAAGGCCTTTGTACCAACTAATAATCACATGACAAACGTTAAAGCTAATGCTTATTTTTGCTAATGATGATACAGAAAAAATATATATCAAGTTCCGGTATTAGATAGCAGATAGGAAAACACTGTGAACCATCTGGGTTCTATTTGCTTGAAGACACCTTGCGGATAATTGTGATATAAGTTAGGAATAATTTTGAACTTTTTCAAAAGTAATAGGATATTAGTTGTCAAAAGCAGCCCTAATAGATTAATCAAATAAAGGTCCCCAATGTCAAATTGAAATTTGCATAAAAGAGTATGTGTTACCGTCAAATTCTCCTTACTAGTGACAACTAAGCAACTAATATGTAATAGTAAATAACAAATAATTGCCTCATCTCATGAATAATAAAAATTCATTGACTGAAAGTGTATTTTGGGCATACATTAGAGGAGAAAGCCAGAAAACCCAAATCCACCAATGAGGTATGCTGTCAGAAAAAAAGAGAGGGAGCAAAGATAGCCTAAAATGATGCATCAATTACTATTTATAAATGAATTATCACACGCAAATCACTCAGTTAATTTCCTGATTTTTATGGAAAATAAATGCAGGTAAACGTCCTTTAATATTGTTCCATCATCTCAAAATTTAAACTGACAGATCCTGGATGCTTTTCTGTCATAAAATTCCAAGCTATCAATTTTCTTATCCCTTCTGCCCTCATTGACCCTAGACTGGACTCTGTCAACATATCCAAGATCTATATGTAAGCTTTTTCACAGTTAAGCTGGTTGTCAAAAACAATGACAAGAACACAAAACACTAAACAGTTCAATCCAGGTTCAATGTACCCATAAAACCAAACAACTCCCATATTCTCAGGACTCCTCTTCATTCTAAATATCAAATCTATTTTCCCTTGTCCTTGTCCCTTTTTGATTCATCACATCATCCAATCAATTCCTGTCCATACCCATTTGATAAATATATATATATATTTTTTATCTGGCTGCAATAAAGTATGGTTATTATCTGGCTGCAACATAGTGATGATGAGCTTATCCCCATGTCTCAATTACGTCACAAGTAGTTCCTCATCATGATGACCTTTCTATAATCTGATCATCATACAAGCATTATACAATTTTGGACACAATTAATGAATCTTGGAGGAAGCTTTTCCACCATTAGCTAGAAATCAAGCACACATATATATGTATAGCTTCAGAAAAAAACATATATAGCTTGTAATTTTACGTCATGAGCCACTTTAATTTCAGTGTGAATAAAAAAAGAGTAAATAATAAATTTTCCTTATCCTTTGGTTTGAAAAGTATAGGCTACGGAGGACACCCAACTCATATATTTTAAAAGACACCAATAAATTAGTAATTTATATTGAAATACACCACTAAATTATACCTATACCAAGTTATTGGATTTCTATCTCTCTCCTAGCATAAAAATAATCGAAGAATAGATTTTATAATGCCTCTAGGTAGCTAAACATTTGATTAGGACATTGCACATGGATCCCGACAATTGCCACTCACATATGTCGGAAATTTGAAATACGCAAGAACAAATCGTTTTTGCTGCTTACTCAAATGGTTTCGTTTCTTTTCTTTTATTCTATCATTCCTTTTTGCTCTCTACTATCCAAAAATAACCTTAGCTAAGTTATACCCTTCGTAGCTTATTGCTTACAGTATAACTAATTCAATATAGATGTAATAGAGTAGCTTCACATGCTCATGCCAAAGCTAATCAACCTTACCCCTCCCATCAAGCAAGCTAGCCTCTTACCTTTTCTATTCACTACAGTTATCATATATCGGTACCTAGTGAACTGCATAAACCCAATGAGTGGTTTGGTGAAAGGTGCATGATATTGATATTTTTCACTTATTATTGTTTTTGTATCACTGTGGTTTGAAAAATGCCCAAACTCCAATATTGATTTGCTAGGTTCAACTCCAAACCGAGCTTAATTAACCCGCGTTTGAGAATAAAATTAGGATTAAGTAGATTATGTTTGTTTTAAGTTTAAATTGACATATAATTAACCTTATATGTTCTAATCAACCCAATAGATTCGTAGCTCATGTTGATTGAGACGATGGCCTACTGACAGGAAGCTTGGAGCTTGAACTCAATAGTTAACCACGGATATTATGCCCTAGAGAGCTATGGGACAAGTCTAAACGAAGAAAGGTTGAAGAAGCAGGAGGGTAGGCAAATGAACTATGTTGTTGAAAGAGGAGGAATGGGAGAAGTAGAGTTGAGGAGGGAATGTCGGGTAACGGTCGGTGAGGAAATTTTCTTTGATTTTTTTTCTTCTCTTGGCTGCAACTTGGGAACAAGATATAATCTAACTTTCTTTGTTTCCTTTCCTTCTATCTTATTTCTTTGTAAATTTTTAGGGAACCAAACAACCAAAAAACATTTTCTTCTTATTTTTTTAAAACTTTATAAGTGCTTTCTACAAAACAAACAATCCTTAGTGTTTTTTAACTTTAGCTATGTGATTTTGTAGCATATAAGCATGTTAGAGTCATATTTTTGTGGAATACATAAATCTTACGATTCTACGATTTGATTATGAAGACCCTTTAGAATTGCACTCTAGCAACCTTAAAGTGGCATAAAATAAATCACTATTTTTAGTGGTTTTGTTTATAAGTGTAGTGAATTTTTTTGAACAAATAACAACATATCTTTTTAATTGACATGGGAGGGAAGTGGGCGCCCTAATGGAAATATTCTAAATTGATGAAGTATACAATTAGTTTTGTCATATATCTCAACAATTGTTCTCTACTCTTAGATTTATCCCCAAAGTAACTTATTACATAAAAGATAAATTACCCCCCAAAATTTATAGGTTGTTAGACTATTCAATATATGTAGAAATTTCTAATACAAATTGCAAAACTATTAACATTATAGTTAATATATATTTGTGTGTGTATATATATACATATTAATTTTTTTTTCAAAATTAAATCAATAAACTTGTGCAAAAATATAAACTACATTACTTATGATTTAATAAAATATTTGAATAACCTTCATAATATGATCTGTAAATAATTTTTCAAAAGCATGACTAATATGCAATTTTAAATTTATAACTAATAACTAATTCTAACTGAGCCGGAATTGCTAACATCTGAAAAAATGTTGAAACAAATATAAGTTTTTGGTGTTTTACAGACACTTCTAATTTCCGTGAATGTTTGTATTTATTTAATATTTGATATTTTAAATAATTTTTTTATTGTAAAATTGATTTATTGTTTCCACATTATGATATTTTTTATGATATTATTGATTTTTATTGCAAAATTAATGCTATTGAAGTCAATTATTCTCATTTAATGTTTCAACTCAAATTATTTCCAAATTTCAAATTAATTCATTTTGTCTATCAACTTGTATGTCTTAATGAATAATTAATTGTAATTAATATACTTTGCCTTGATAATTGTATGTTGAGTTCAGGGTATAGTGAAATGGACGGAAAATCTTATTGGAAATTTTGCAAAAACTTTATTTTTATATATATTTAGCTAACTTATTAAAATAGAGCCTGAATTGTAAAAAACTAAAAATTATGTTGAAAAAGATAGATGTTTTGGATTATTATTTTCAAATATTTTAAATTTTAATGAATACAAGCATTTTTCTATTGAAATATTTGATATTTCAACTTATTTTTATTGCTAAATCAATTTACTATTCTCAACATTATTGTTATTTTGAAGATATTATTTAATTTTTATTGCTAAATAAATTAAATGCTTATGAAGTCACTTATTCACATTTTGTGCTTCAACTCAAATTATTGTTGAAGATTGAAATAATTTTGTTTTCTTGTAATGTATAATTTTAAGTAAATGACTACTATAATCAATCTAATTTGCATTGAAAATTTTATGTGTGTCAAGTTTCCAGGATCAGGCCATCAGGGGCAATCTTTATATTTATTTATATTATAAGAGAACCTGCATTTTGGGGGGGGGTGGAAGATGTTGAAAAAGATAGATTTTTAAGATTTTGTCCAAGTATTTAACTTTAAATGAATACAGTCATTCCATATTGAAATACTTGGGATTTTAAATTATTGTTTTTATTGTTAAAATGATATATATTTTTCAGCATCATTGAGATTTTTTAAAATATAATTAATTTTTATTGCTAAAATAATTTGATGCTAAATTAATGGTTATGAAGTCAATTCTTCAAATTTAATGCTTAAAATCAAGTTATTGCTAAAGTTTGATTTTTTTTTAAGCTATAAATTTTGATAAATGGCTACTTGTAATTAATTTTGTTTGCATTGGGAATCGTGTGCTGGGTTTTCAGGGTTATGGGAAATGGATAGGAAAAAATACAGTATACAATATAACTATACTAATCATATAATGCAAACCAACAAAGCTAAATTAACCTTACTTCTACCCGATTAAACTAAAAATAGGACCCCCTCTGGCCCTCCCTACCTCTTTACAATTCTTTCCTCACCATCATTCCATCATCTCTAAGTTCCATCCTACCATGCTACAACTGTTCACTATCTTCTGCTCCTCTTTCAGTTCTTCATATTCCCCAACATGCAACCTCCTCCAAACTCTCTCTATTCTACGCTGCATCTATCTAATTTCTTTCATAAAATATTCTGTCTCCTTCAGTTTATCTTGTCGCCCTTGTGTTTAGTTCGTCTTCATGTTAATTAGATTTTCAGTCCACAGGGAGGCTCATCAATGCACAACTTTTGTGTTTGGGATTTCTGGACAGAGGTTCCTTTTTCTCTTTTGCTTTTCTGTCTTTCTTCTTCTTCTTCTTCTTCTCTTCCCCCCCTGATGTGGGGCATGTTTCTGTCAGGGAATTGAGAGGAATTGGGCAGAGTCACCACCATCCCATCCCACCATCAAGCTTGACACAGCTAAAATTCAGATTCTCCATGGCAATGGAAGCCAGATCCACCTCCACCTTCTCTGGAAAACTCCAAGCCACTGATTAACTGTAATAAAAATAGAATCAATAGAAATGGAGGGAGGAGAGAGAACGAAAGGACATGGAAATCTCAGTGGAACGGAGGATGCCAGTGATATTGATGGAGATCTGGCTAGTGGAGGTGATGCCTGCCAGATCAACGAGCAGCACCAGTCCTTGTGGTGAGGGAGTGGTGGAGGTGATGAAGAATGATTGCAATGAGTGAAAGGAGAAAAAACTACATGGATTTTAATGATCTTTTAAATTAATCAAACATTTTAAATCTGCAAATCTAGAATTTGTATGTTAATTGCCAATAGTGTATTAGTGTATACAATTATGGACTGTTGGGGGATAATTGTATATAGTTAATTAATATAAAGGTAAAATATAATAATATGTGTAATACTCTCTTTATCGAATTTTGAGCACAAACTTTGACTATTATTACCTTTTAATATTTATCGATAAAAATTATATTATAAACTTAATTTTCTATATAAATATAATAATTATATTTTTAAATTATAATGGAGTATAATTTAAGAGAAATTTATAATCAAAGTTTGGTTACAAAATTCAAGACATCAAATATATACTTATAGAGGGAGTAATATCTTAATAGTCATTACTAGATAATTACTATATTAATACAATGTTAATGTTTTTTATAATGAATTTTGATGAGTATTTGACGGGACCTTCAATTTTAAAAAGTGATAATGTTCATTCCTTACATTTGGTTAGCTGAAAACATTTCTTCCTTA
Source organism: Tamarix chinensis (assembly GCA_030549775.1). NCBI lineage: Eukaryota > Viridiplantae > Streptophyta > Magnoliopsida > Caryophyllales > Tamaricaceae > Tamarix > Tamarix chinensis. The sequence continues at coordinate 5,947,940 of CM060179.1, read as the reverse complement.
TTGGAAAATTAAAAAAAATGTTCATTCCTTGGAAAACATCGATAACATTTCTTTATATGCATTTAAGTCTCACTCTCTCTCTCTCTCTCTATATATATATATATATAGATATAGATATAGATATAAATGTACGTATGGTTTTGATTGTGATTTAAGAAAAGTATTATGTTAGCTGTATTGACAAATTAGCTGTGGTGGATTCATGAGTTTTGCTCTTTCTTCTAGGTTTTTTGTTGTATTATGGTTCCGTTTCATGATACAAAAGACTTGAATTTCAATCAAGAACATATGCATTTTTCAATTTTGTTTCATTATGAAAGGTATGATATTTCCAAATTTTCCCTTGTCTTTGCTTTCTTCCTTATTCTCCTCAGCTCATTACTTTACTGCCGTACATTAATTTCTTATTGTAAATTTTGTTGTGAAATGGAGATAGTAACAAATAGTTTTTAAATTTTGTTGGTTTTTAATCTTTCTTGGTCTGTATTGTCGTTCTCTTAGTTGCCGCTAACGACCATTCTTCTTCCGTTTGTAGGTGGGAATGCGAAATCCTTGATGATTGCCCACATTCGTCCTGACGTATCAAATATGTCGGAGACCTTATCAACCCTTAACTTCTCTTCTAGGGCTCGAAGTGCCACACTAAGCCTCGGAAACCGAGACACAATTAAGAAGTGGAGAGATGTTGTGAGTTTCTTATGTTTTGATTACTTTTATCGCAATGTTTTAAAGATAATGTTTTAGCTTTTAAAACAGTAAGTACCAGTCAGTCTTCATTACATCTAATGTTGGAGCAACTGTTAACTAAATTCCCTCTCTTTTGTAAGTTCCCCTCTTTTGTGGTATGTTGTTTTTTTGGCGGTAGTCATGAGCCACAAGCCTGTAGGTTGATGCTTGATTACTCATTTTGGATAAACTATTACTCTCTTTCTCAGGCGTTTTGACAGACAGACCATTTATTATCCAATACTTCTTATGTGGTATATTGCTTCTTTGCACTGTAAGAGAGCAGTGTATATGTACAACTATACTCATGGTCCTTGCTTCATCTTGTAGGCAAATGATGCACGCAAAGAGCTGTATGAAAAAGAAATGGTAGTTAATCATACTAAGCAAGAGGTGATGGCACTCCAACAAGAATTGAAAGATGCAAATGACCAGTGCGTCCTCTTATTTAATGAAGTTCAGAAAGCATGGAAGGTTTCTTTCACGCTGCAATCAGATTTAAAGGTTCTTTCATTCTGAAATTTTTTGAACTTCCAGTTTTCCTTCTTTTTTCCGTGTCTGACTAACAAAGACTTTGCTTCGAATTTATCTTATTTAGCAATTAAGTAAATTTAAATTACCATCTTTTAACTTCATTTTTTTTCAGGGCTCTATCCATTATCTTTAATATATTTATGTGTCATATTTAGCAGTTAAAGGTATCAGTTTCCCATCCATGTTGAACTTAGCGATATTGTATAAAAGACAAAAGTGCACTATACTAGATCCCATAATACTCCTAGTTAATATTCTAAATTAGAAGGTAATTCTGCCCTTTTGAGCAATTTCATCAAAAAATTTTTAGGCTGGTTGGTGAATTGATAGTTTTTTCAAAGTTGGTGTGAGCTTTTAATATATTGAGTATAAGGGTTGGTGGGGAATTGAGGAAATTAATTTTCATGGCTGGAAATTAAGGTTTGCTCTTAGAAAATTTCGACCCAAATGTATGTGATTATTTGTCTATATACCTCTATGGGTTTACAATAGTATCATTTCTTGAAGTAATGTGTGTTTGTCCTGTTGCATTTAATGATTTAAGCCAAATTATTAAAAAAAAAAAAGGGAAAAGGAATCATTCCAGTTTGATGCATGCTAAGCATGTTGGTATGAAACCTTTGCATGCTGGCTGTGAAAAGGACTGTTTTAATGTTATACGTGAGGCACCATAGTGAATTAGCAGAGGTTCGTCATTTCTATTTTCTCTTTTTTTTTTTTTTATCTATAGTCATTCTCTCTTGTGTAGTGTGGAAACAAATCATTTTGAAGCATATAGAAGTCTGATTGTCAGCATAGTGTTTTGGAGATGCTTTAGAAGCTCTGCTGCTTGAGAGGGTTGGTTATGCCAAAGTAAATTGTACATAATTGCACTATTGCCATTTCAAAATTAATGCATAGTTATCAAAACGTTTTTTTATTTTTATTTTTCCAAATATTTTTTTTCCTCTCTACAAAATAGTATGTTTGATTTGCTCCTCCATCTTTACAAAGTTCAGCTGATGTTGAACTAAATAACATTTTGTGAGAGAATATATAACTATTGTGCATACTACACTTCTGGGTCCAATGCATCTTTTACTAGGTGCTAGGTGCCATGCAGAGTTGAGGTTTATAGTGTTGTGCATGCTGACTTTTCTTCTCCTCCCTTTGCTTTCACTTTGTTCTTTACCAATCCAAATTTCATTCCATTAGCGTCTTCATAATTAAGATAATGAGGAACTCATGTTCAGGCAGTCTAGATCTTATTTCTTTGATCAGTTGAATGATTAATGATAATGGGATCAGGAAAATTTTCAGTAAACATAGGAGATTCTATTACTTAGCATTATGATGATTGAATGAATTTCTTTAATTAGAGGCATTTTTGTTGCATATTCATCCAATTTCTATCTTTATTCTGTGAACTATGTTGAGAAATTTTGATGTTTATGGGATACTTATGCAACCTTTTTTTTAGTTTCAATAGTCTGCTTTTGTGTACAGAATGCTGATTGTTATTCCCTTCAAATTTTCATAGTGAATTTACCTGCAATTCTTCAAATCAATTGCTTTTTCTCATTCTGCCTTCTTTATCCTGTCTTCCTGTACTGTAAGTTGACCTTTTCCTTTCTCCAAGACAGCGACTACTTTGTATACCAGTAGATCTTCAAAAGTCAAAATGTAGGCTTAAATGCTTCATTCTGTATGCTCTGGGATACTGTATTATCAGAGTTATGTTCTCACGTATTAGTCTTTTTGCATGTGTTGCAGTCAGAGAATTTTATGCTTGCAGACAAGTATAAGATAGAGAAGGATCAGAATGCCCAACTACGTAATCAAGTGACTCCGTTATTACAGATCGAACAAGAACAAAAACTACAAATACAGCAAAGAGATTCCAGTATCCAAAATTTGCAGGTGAAACATCTCCCTTATTCTTCTTTTAGTTTTCAATTTTTTGTATATTTTCAATTATTCCTTCTAGTTTGTCTTTGACTTATTTGTCCGACAGTGCTGGAGAGACATTAACAGCTACCTTGAGTCTGAGATAGTGTTTTGTGCTGCTTTAGCTGGCAAATTATATTGCTGTCTCTTGTTTACTATCTTGTGTGACACTGTAAGCCTGTAATTTTCGTTTGGCTTTAATGTCTTTGGACCTTTGGTACCCTTCTGCGGTTTCCCTTGTTATTATATGCAAATTTATTCATCAATTGTTGTGCAAAAGGCCTAATGTTTGAAATGCAGTGGTGTGCTAATCTTAAGTATATTAAATCTGTGGTTGACTCAAGGCATGTTAAGATTCTTGAATCAACCAGATTGTTGTCTAATATTTACTTATTCTCCTTGTGTAGGGGAAAATAAAAAGCTTAGAGCAGCGGCTAAATGAGGCCCTTCGAGCCTCTGAAACTAGGTCCGGAATTCAGTCAACTGTCAAGGGTTTAGGTGAAAACATTGATACTTTAGCAGTTAATAAGAAACTTGAGGAAGAACTTCTCAAACGTGATGCCCTGATTGAGGTAAGTTAAATATCCCTTTTCACTTTTGCAGCCCAGCTGTTGAGAGTTGTGGTCTGAGTATGGTTATGGTGCTGATTTGTGCAAGCGGGCTTTATCTATTTGGCTCTTAAAATCTCATTTGGTTCTTAATAAGTGCCTACTTTTTGTAGATAGTGATTAGTTAATGGGAAAAAATTAATAAATTCAGTGCATCAACTGCCCATTTCCAATGTGTGTTGGGTTTTCAAAGGTTTAGCACATATTTCATTCTTTTCAGTATCTTGGGATGCTTTTGTCTCTATATTTTGGCTCCAAAAGTGAATAATTTTCATTTTCTGCAGAGGTTGCATGAGGAAAATGAGAAGCTTTTTGATAGATTGACAGAGAAATCAGCTTTGGTAGCATCACCTCAGGTAGCTGTGTTTTTAATGTGTTTCCAGGAGTCATAGACTTCTAGTATGTTGTGCTATATCAATTTGAAAGATGCATATCTGTTTTCATCCTATTCAGTTCTTTTCTGTGCCCCGACTTTTTATTCCGTTTATCATCCTATCTTGTTTGCAAGCCAGCATATTGGATCATTAATCTTTTTGTTTGACTCTATATCTGCTGTACTACCTTATAATTAAATCAAATCACATTATCAGTATCGGATTGGATAATAGTAATTATTATTTATAATATTTGTATTATATTTATTATTAATAATCATTTTATCAATTTATACAGTTTTTGAGGAATAATAAACGTAGTCTTAAAATTCCACTTACACCCTTAATTGAAATATAATAAAATATTTAATGTATATAGATAATGAAAGAATAAAGGTGAGGGTAAAAGTGACCTTTTTTATAATATAAAATTTTGATGATAGAATGATTCACTTTTTGATACATAGGTAGTATTATTATAATTATGATTACGATAATAATAATAATTATTAATTTTTATTACTTTAATAATTATAATAATTATTAATAATATAACTATTATAATTGTAATTATGACTATTAGTATAATCATTATAGTTAGTTTTTATAATAATTATTAATATTGTGATTAATAATAATATTAATAATATTGTTATAATTATTATGATAATAATAATTATTAGAATTATTAATTAAGTTATTATAATAATTATTAGTATTATTATTAATATAATTATAATAATTATAATTATTATATAATTAATATTATATAATTTTTAATGTAATGAATATTAATAATATAATTATTATTAATATAATTGTTTTTATAACGATTGCAATCAATTATTAATATCACTAGTTTTGCATTCGTCACACGGGAACTCAAATGTTGCACATCTAATAAGTTATTTCAAGTTTTCAACCGTAAAATATAGGGGAAATATTATTTATTTTAGTTACCTTTTGGTAAAATTAGGTATATTTAATGGATAAATGAATTAAACTTCATGATTATGACTTTTGATGGGTGGTAGTCTAATTGTTCTATATTTGGTTTTGCCAATAAGATTACAAATAATCTAAGTAAGCTAATATGATATTGAAATAACTTACTGTTAATGAAACTACCGAAGAGAACATTCCTGTAAGCATTAGAATCATCAGCAATCTTCGTTACAGAAGGCACCGTTTTCGGATCCTTTTTTTTTGAATTGAAGATGTTTGCGTCATTCCAGTGTTGATTGCATAAAGTCTGTACTTGGAAAATTGCTGCATGTTTCATTGCTTCCAATATGTGGATATGTACCTTTAACTGTTATGAGAAGCAAATTAATTTTCTATTTGTCATAAATCATAATAATATGAAAAAAGAATGCATCATCTCCACACTTACATATAATAACACTCTTACATCCTACAAATAACCAACAGCATCTGATAGTAACTATCAGAACAAAATTATTGGCAAGCTTCTTGCAAATGCTAATTCATCCTTTAGCGGTGATCTACATTTATTTGTTGTTTATTACTATAATAACATCAGAACCGACTGCCTTTTTACCTAATCAGAACCCGACTCCATGTTTCCTGTAGACTTTTAATCCTCTTGGTCTCTTTTTGGAAACCTTCTTCTCCTTGATCTCGTATCCTTCCAAAGCTAGATCAGTGATCACACATTCATCCTCTAGAGCTCATCGAGTTGAGAACACAACTGCTTCTTACCACATGATCTATTGATATAAGCTGTGAGATAATTTCAAAGAATGGTCGCCAAACACAAATTTCTATCTAGTTGTCGATTTTTATCTTATAGGTGAATTGGATACCATCTTATCTTTGCTTATCTATTACATTAATATCACAAATAAAGAATTGAATTTATTTATAGTTTTACAAACACATAGTTCATGCGACATATATGTAATTACCATGTGATGAGTTGCCTTCTCTCCCTGGTTTGCTATTGATGGGATGGATTTTTTTAGCATCCTCATGTCTCAGCTAACAAAATTAAGCTTTGTAAATTTGAGGTTCATTTGACTATTGATAATTATTTATAAATAACAGCAGCTCAAAAGGCCTGAAATTAGAACCCAAATTTTCTTTTATTATAAAAATTCACTAATAATGAACAAATTTATGAAGAAGTTTTTTGGTCTATTATGTCATCAATCGGTGTTCTATTTTGAGATCATGCCTACAGTAGATGAGCAAGTTTGGTTTTATTTAAGTTAATATTTATGTATCAATAATCTGACTGAACTTAGTAGTAGTATATTGGAGTGCTTATTATATTGTGCCCATAATTAGCATCAATGTAGATATCATGTTGATATTATTTTACTTAGTGATCCATTAGAATTTGCACACTGTAATCAATTCTCTCTCTGCTTAACAACTTTAGTTGTGCATCAAGAATTAAAATAACGGGGAGAAAAACTTACACTTGCAGTAGCCTTAGCCTAAGGACGAGTTATGAACTGAGAATTCAAATGTTACCTCTAGAATTTGGATGTACGACATGGTTATCAAAATCTACCTCTTGATTATGTTGTCTATGGAATTGGAATATAGCATGTGATTGACCCCGATGCCCAAGGAATTTACGACATGATAGTGACCCTTCCATTTCGCAGTCCATCCAAATGAGCCAGCTTCAGAATTAGAGTCCTATGTTGATATTGTACCATTCACTGGGAAAAAATTCAATAGTACAACGCAGAGTTATAGTGTAAATATCAATATAAGGTACTGAAAAATGACGACACCCAAATTAACTATGCAGAATATAAGAAAAAACACTCATAATTAAAGGAGCAAGGTATTATTTACATGTTACCCCTGGTTTGCTGCGGCCTAGGTCAACGTTCATAGTTGCTGGTTCTCTGGACTGGCTCATCAGACATGTTTGCCAAATCAGGTTGCTTCTAGATCTGTCAGAACTGCTCCCATCTGCTTTGGCCTTCTTCTTAGGTGACGTTCACAGTCAGACTGCATTCGCTGGCCAAACTGCTGCTGTCCACCGTTGATCTGGTCGCCATTCATTGATTTCAAATTCTCTTTGGTCACTGATTTCAGATTGTCAGATATGGTTATTAAATTAGTTTTAGTGTATTATACAAATTGCTTAGTACAAAATCTTATAATCTCCTTCATCTATTATACCTTCCTTGCCTACCATTCTCGTCATTGCCAAATATTCAAAATATCTTTGATTATGTTTGGATTTTAAATCCCTGAAACTTTCTCGGTGTATATCGAAGAAGTATGGTGCTCTACTCAGTTAGAAAATTCTGTCCAAGTATTTTAACAAAATTATGGCGCTGACTTCACTGACATCACATTAGTTTAGACAAAAAAAGAGACTTGTTTTAGAAGCTGTTCTGTAGCTCAGATAAGAGGCATGCATTGGAAGTTAATTTTCTCTCAAACTATTGTGCTTTATTTCTCTCCTTGATAATGGCATGCGATGTTGAGAAGATTTATATGGCTTGATGAAGAAGCTAAAAAGAGCGGGAAAATATGTTGCATGTATTGTCTTTTTATATATTGTAAGATTATTAATAATATAGTTATTATAATTGTAACTACTAAAATATAATTTTATATATTATAATTATTAATATAATGATAATAATAATAATAATAATTAATATATTTATTATAATTATTAATATAACTAAATATTATTATAATTATTAATATAGAAATAGTAGTAATTATTACCGTAGTTATTAATATAATAGGCATTAATATTAATATCTTAATTTTTTGAACAATCAAGAAAGGGCCTTAGAGCATTTTTTTTGACCTCTTTTATTAGGAAAAGACTTGTAGATTTTGAAGTCTTGAATATTGCCATTTGTACTATGTGGGTTATGAACAGTTTTTACTTTTTTTCTCCTTCTGACTCCTGTCATAATCTTAAACATTCAGCGGGCTTCTACTAATAGTGGTCATTTGAGTTATCTCTGTGGTTCATGTATTTTTGACTGACTTTGTTTTTTTTAACAGGTCCCCAGTCCTTTTTCCAGGCCAGAATTGAGCACTCAGCCTGAGGACCTCTGCAGGTACTCTGTCTTTCACTTCAACATTTTCATGTCCCTCGGCAAGGAAGTGCTCCTTTCCTGCACATCTGTTTCTTGATACCTGTGTTATTTTCTTAGTATTCTGTTCTTTTGTTTCGTCCATAAAAATATTCTAATTTTCTTATCTTTGACCAGGAATACTGGTGGTTACAATAAAGTACATTCAGCTGATGTGGTTGCTGCGCCTGTTCCTGCCAATAAGGTGGAGTCAGCTGTTGCTTTGGTGAAATCTGGGCCTGAGAAAGTTAAGTCAACCCCGGCTGGAGAATATTTGACTACTGCCTTAAATGACTTTGATCCTGATGAATATGATAGCCTTGCTGCTGTCTCAGATGGAGCAAATAAGCTTCTCATGCTGGTATGTTTATTTATAATGTCTAGTAATTTCTGAAATGGGATTTCAGAAATAGTGACGTGGTGGTTATGCTGTTCTGGTTATGATGTCGTTGGTCAATATCTTTCATTCAGTGAAGTGATGGTTTGTTGACCTTAGTGTTGGTTATGTTTGATGATGTAGCAGTTCTTACTTTTGAAGGCTGTGAGAATCCTGCCAATGGGTGAAGGAAGTTCAACCGAGGGCCGCAAACATGCAAATTGTTGTAGTCTGTACAGTTCAACTTTTTGTTGTTCCTTGAGAAATTGTGTAATTGTATGATGCTTAGGCAGAAATACTACTGGTCCTTGGATTATGACATGATAACCAATGACTACGGGGATGAATGAATAGGTTAGGATGAAATTGCTTGCGTTTTTTTTCTTGTAACTGTTTCTCATGGATAATTCTCTTAGGTTTTGAATGGCGCTATCTTAAGGTTTTTGGTTGCAGCCTCTCGCTTGCATTCTTTTTTACTTTTTCCTCTTTTTCCCTTTTGAGTCCTGATATCTCTTGTAGTTTTAGATGAAACTCTAGAATACAGTAAAATTGACTTACTATGGCCTTTATATGTGGAATGATAATGAGATGGAAGGATGAACAACCTGCTTTATTCTTTGTTTGAAGCATGCACGAGTTGTTTGTTGAAACTTGTTTTCCTTTCTCTCCTCCAACATATATTTTCATTGAACATAACAGGTTCTGATGTTACAGGTTTTGGCTGCTGTCATAAAAGCTGGTGCTTCAAGAGAGCATGAAATACTTGCAGAAATTAGGGATGCTGTTTTTTCCTTCATTCGTAAAATGGAACCAAAAAGAGTTATGGATACAATGCTTGTTTCCCGTGTTAGGATTCTGTACATTAGATCTTTGCTTGCCAAATCACCAGAGCTACAATCTATCAAAGTAAGAAAACCTGTAGATGGATTTTTTGTGCATGAATTCTACTGTCTTGGCTACCCTTTTGAATTATTATTATTTTTACAACTATACTAGCTCTTGTTTGGTTGAAATGGAAAATCCATTTTCTTGTTTCTCTAGGTTCCTCCTGGGGAGCGCTTCCTTGAGAAAGCAAACACTGGTCGTAGTAGAAGCTCTAGCCGTTCAAACAGTCCGGGAAGATCTCCTGTGCATCATGATTCCACCTTTAGGAATTCTCTTATTGATGAGCGTATACAAGGTCTTAAAGTGAATATAAGGCAGGAAAAGAAGTCTAAGCTATCATCAGTTGTTCTGAAGCTTCGCGGCATAGATGAGGTATCAAAGTTTCAGAGTGCTGACATGTAGTCTGTTATTTTGTTGGGAAGCAGTAGTAGGTCATTGATAAAACTTACAGCGTTTTTATAATAAACTTGAATTAATGGTTTTTATAATTCTTTGCCCAATTACAGTTCAAATCCTACTTAATAAAAATACTGTTGGTATGCATCATGCACCTTTGGATTAACTGTTTTTATCAAGTCTTTTTTTCAAGGTTCTTGTCACTATCAGGGACTGTTTAAATTAAAATATAAATAAGATTAAGGATGCATGGGGGTTCTTTGAGCTCACTGGCATTCACATAATATTATTTATTGGAATCATCACGTAACCTGTTATGCGTCCTACATGTGAAAGGAAACTTGGAGGCAGCATGTAACCGGTGGAAAGCTTCGGGAAATAACTGAGGATGCCAAAAGTTATGCTGTTGGAAATAAGGCTCTTGCTGCACTGTTTGTTCATACCCCTGCTGGTGAGCTGCAAAGACAAATCAGAACCTGGCTTGCTGAAAATTTTGAGTTTCTTTCTGTTACGGGAGCTGATGCGATAGGAGGTACTACTGGTCAGTTGGAGCTTCTTTCAACTGCAATTATGGATGGCTGGATGGCTGGACTTGGAGCCGCTCTTCCTCCCAATACTGATGCTCTTGGTCAGCTCCTATCTGAGTATACAAAGCGGGTCTATACCTCTCAGTTGCAACATTTAAAGGTTCGTGTGAAATTGGACCTGCACATGGATTACATTAGTTCTTCTATTCATGGAGAGTAGAACTAATTAGCTTAGTCGTAGTTGGGCAACTGTAAGCTAATGCAGCCTGTCGAACACTTCATTTTGCATCATTCTTCTGCCAGCTGGATACAATGTATTAGTGCTTTCCATGTTTCCTGCATGTTGCTCTGAACAAATGCACTCTACAGCCTGTTCGACTGCTCCATGAAAATCCCTATAAAAAATGATCGAGGAATTCAATCAGCCTGTCTGGATAACTTAGATAACTTAATATTTTATATGAATCTGATCAGCCACAAATTATTTATATATGAATATTTCTATTATTAGGTAATGAAATGATAAGGATTTGAAAATAAGAGGTAAAATACTAGATATTGTATAAACAATATAGTTACCCTATTATAGTTTTGAATAGTTTCCTTGGTCCAAAATAGAAGAAAGACATTGAGACTGTTAGAAATCCAGTTAGATATATGAAAACAAAATCGTGGTCCATCTCATACTTGTTAAACTCTTGATCTGAATTTTATGATCCAAAAATCCCTGAACTATTTTTAATTTTAGGTAGAATTTTAAAGTAGTGAAATTATGGTTGGATTTTATGATTAATTTTTTTTCTGTTTGCCTTGAGATTTATTCTTCTTTTTCCCCCTATATATCACCCTATTTTTTTAATTTTTTTTTTTCAATGAGGAGAAATTTTATTACCTTTGAAATAGAACAGTTTCAACCACTCAAAATCATCAAACCATACTATCTACCAAACTAACCCACTTTTGAAATTGAGCCTTAAAATGTGGGTGTACCAATCTTCTAACTACGGGTATGATAATGGCCCGAACAAGACTGGGGATATCTCTACTGATTATTAAAGAATCTCAAGTTTTTCTTATACCAAACATTAGCAATATAGGGCACAAAAAGAGCTCACAGAAGCTGCTTCTTCTGACCATTTTGCCTTGAGCTAGTTAACAAAGTGTGGATCTGCTGTTGCCAGCCTTGGATGCTATCCCTTCTTCTAGCCGCTCGTTTAATTTTCCGCCAGTTTGCAACTGTGAAAGGGAATAGCATGAATAAGCGATCCCTTGTTTTGGTTTGTAGCTGACAGAACACACACTGATCAGTCACAACAATACCTATCTCCAAAAGCTTAGCTTTAGTCATGAACCTGTCTCTTAAGGCCAGCCACAAAATAAACCTGTATCTTGGCAAGCTGAGTGAGTGCCACACAAGCTTGAAACATCTTTGTTTAGCTCGCTTAGGTCTCACAGTTTCATAAGTTGTTTTGATACTCTAATCAAGGTAACCATTATGCAGTCTAAACCGCATGAAGCTCGGTAAATCAGTTATTACAAGAAGGATTTTTTGAAAAAGCCATGATAGTTTATACATACGATATACTAAACACCAACCAATTTGAAAGAAGCATGAGTGAGATATTAATATGATAATGAAGCCAATTGTTGGGAAAAAATACTTGCAAAAGCATACAAACCCTATGTGTAGAGTAAACAGATATATTAATTAATTTATGTTATTTGTTAATTAATTTTTATTAATTAGTTCGTAATTATCCAATATAGTTTATTTTGTAGAGCTGTTAGTTTTTTATTTGCATAATCTATGTACCGACCTTTTTTTGTATGCATGCAATTCGACAATTTGTATTTTTTAATAGCTACAATTTAATTATTGACCAAAAGAGCTTAAAAATGAGTTCTTTTTTTTTAATTTCTTTTTTAATTTCAACTATAATATTTTGTAGCATAGAAGGTTATAATTTTGTGTGTTCTATGATCCAATTTTACAATTCGATTCCGATAACCCCTATAGGTAGAATATCGATTATAATAATTTTAGCCTGTACTTGTGATGTCAGAACAAATCATATAAAAGTGCTGTGCATATGTAATGACTAGTAATGTATGGAAGTATTATCTTTGTAAAGAAGAGTCTAGAGAAGTAGTACAATTTATGGGCAAGAGTAGGTTTCTCCATATCAGCAACTACCTCAAATGGAATAATCTTATTATTAGTAGTGAACTATGCACTTCCAGCAAAATAAAATGATAAAGTCATGTGCCTAGTACAATTGTGACACTGTTATATATATTGACATCTTTTATCTGTTTGTTTATCAGGACATTGCAGGTACATTGGCCATGGAGGTGGCTGAAGACTCGGCCCAAGTTGCTAAGCTACGCTCAGCCCTTGAGTCTGTTGATCATAAGAGAAGAAAGGTACCTCACTAGAAATAAATATTCATTATAAAAATTCTTAGGTGCATATATCCTCTGCATAATGATAAACTAATTGAGCTAGATGGTGCAAGTTTGATAATCTCATAGCAACCCAATGATATTGCTAGCTCCATTTTCTTTATCTTTCATCCTCATCATATCCCCCCTCCCCAAAAATCCTTTCAAACTTTACGTCTTGTGTGTGAAGAGGAGCCCTGCAGAGGCCTTTTGCATATTTTTCTAGACCAGCTGCATGTCTGGATTTTACTTGTGTTGATGCTGAAAACGCTTGCTTGAAATTTAATGGGACAACTTTGATTTCCAGAAATCTTTAGTGGTAGTCAAAGGTGTAGCAAAGCTTGTTTTGAGATGACATTGAGAGCACCGGGGCTTTCATAGTGAACTGAATTTTTGGTTAAAGGGTAGGTGTCAGCCATGCCTCCGAGTTGTTCATTATCTGACTTGGATTTTTACTTCTCGAGGCTCATATGTTATGGGATGAAGTGAAAAATTTAAGGGGAAAAATATGAGATTCTGTTCTTGGAATGAGGGTGGGAGGAAGCATTCGTCAACTGCCATGCTGTTGCCTTGCCTCTACCTATAATATGATATCCGGCTCCTTGCTAGAGCCTAAGATTGTTGGCCCTTTTTCTCTCTCTGCTCTTGCTCCATTCGATCAATACTCTCTCTTCGTCACACTCAATCCTTTTCTCTTTACCTGTTGCTGTCGGGGAGCGGGCCTTGTGGTGGTGATATCTGGCCACAGTCAATGAACAAAAAATTGGAATGGACTGGCCAGTTAAACTGTTCTGACTGGGTACTGGGGTGCCCACTGGTACAAAATAACCCGGTTTTGAAAATAGCGTACCGACTGAAAAAACCAGGTTGGTATGGAAAAATCAGGCTGAACCGTTTGGACCTGGTAGGCTGGTATGCATTAAACGGTGCCATTTCAGTCATAGTGAGGAAAAATTCAAGGGGCAAATGACCTGGGTCAACCCGGTTGAACCGGACCGGGTTATACGAGGGTCATACTGGACACTTTTTTGAATGAAAGTAATTTTTAATCAAACCACGATTGGGCCGGTTGAACTGGGTATTGGGAGGTCCCTCGGTTTGATTTCCAGTTCGGTTTTAAAAACACTGGCCACAGTGAGTTGGCAGTGCAGCTTTTGGTGTGTCAGGCACGTTTGTGGTTTCCAGTTTTAGAACTTTGCTGTACCTCGTTGGTGGTTTGATGGTTTCTAGTGTTGTGCTCTATTTGTTTTAATGGTTGGCTAGGCTTCCTGCGACAGTCATAGGTGTCACTGGCACATATGAGAGGGGACGAATTTTACTGAGGAGGCTTGGGTGACGTGTTACCCTACCTCAACATAGTTTTTTTCCCGGCCATGCCAAGCATTACACGGGGGGAGAAATTGCCAATGAAGTTCTACCTTGATTACAGGAAATCCAAACAAGTCCTTCGTACCTTCATATTTTATTATTTTGACTTTTCACTAGGCGTTGTGTATGAACTTCACTTGGTTAACTCTTACAACATAGTTGTGCTCAATTTTTTGTTATCTGGATGAGCAACTTCTCATTAATTTGGCACAGAATCCTATGAAGCTTGCTGGCACAGTTGGGTGATTGTATGATTTATGCTGTGCTAGGTTTAGTATTAGTGCTGCTGTCTCTGAGGCCTTCTCTGTTTCTGATTTTACATTTCTTTTGTTGGTATAAGCAGATTGTACACCAGATGAAAAATGACGTAGCCTTGCTTATGTTGGAAGATGGTGGTTCGCCTATACTAAATCCTTCGACTGCGGCTGAAGATGCTAGGCTTGCTTCTCTGATCTCTCTTGATGGCATAATGAAGCAAGTCAAGGTTGGTATCTATGTAGGTTTTAACTTTTAGGCTATGCTTGGTACGGGAGTAAAGGAGGCGTAAAAAGTACAAGGATAATTATTTCCCTTCTTTTCTATGTTTGGTATAGAAAAAAATTTATCCTGGAGTAAAATTATTCTATTGGATGAGAGAAAATTATTTCCCGTTTGTAAACATGGGTAATTCTCTCCTGGCTGGATTTTGTGGTATGGTGGTGGTATACTGTCCGCGGCTAGTCAAATGATTACACCTGATTTTTGGGTAATTATTTGAGGTAACTGTTTGTCTCGTATACATCACACGCATGCTCATGTTCATTTTACTGAAATAAATTTGTCCATGAGTGGCTAATAAATTTATTATCTTTAAAAGCTCTTTTGGCGTAGAAATAATAAGAAAATAAAAATACTTTCAAATTTTACTTATCTTAAATAACATGTTTGAAATTATGAAAATAATTTTTTTTTGAAATATTTATTTCAATCCAAAATATCAGTGGATGTTTTTTTCATTTATTATAAATTTTATATAGACTAATTAAGAGATTTCAATTCTAAATGTATCTCTTTCCTTATTATTATTATTCAATAACAAAGAAGCACTTTTAATATTTTAAGTACACTATTTATTAAAATTTAACATAACAATGAATATATAACATAAAGAAGAAAAAATTAGAATAAAAATATTAAGTTTTGATTTGTGTAATAAATAATTTTTTATATCTAATAAAAAAAAATTACTAATTTTTCATGCGAATGAAGTAAAATAAAATATTATCCTAATATAAGTTATTCCTCTTAAACCAAAAATAAGAAAAATATTCCCTTGAATAATTTACCCTTACATACCAAACAAGAAAGATGAATAAATTTTCTCCCTTAATCTTTATCCCCTTAATCATTTCTCCTTAATCAATTTCCCTCATCCCAAGCATAGCCTTAAGGGTAGTTTTCCACCTCCACTTTGGATGACATTTCCATTTGTGATTCTTAGGACATATTGAGGCAATCCTCAGCGGGCACCTTGCATAGAAGCAAGAAGGCGGCATTGCTTTCATCAGTGGATGAGCTTGTTGAGCGTATGCCATCTCTTCTTGATATTGATCATCCATGTGCACAGAGGCAAATTGCTGAGGCTCGTCATGTGGTAGAGGTATCTTCAGACTTTCATATTCTTGTTCTTCTCCATTGTTCTGTTTCCATTTGTTGAATACATAGATGTTGGTGATGTGAAACCTGCTATTATAATAGCTGAAACTTGATACAGAATAAGTTCACTAGAGCTCCTGCAAATTATTTTGAGGAAGATGTAAATGATTTGAGGGTGAGGCTTACCTAATTTGATTAAACTTTTGTGTGATGGTTGTAACTTGCTTGTTCTTGGCATACCTGCCGCAGATGGTCACTGAAGAAGATGACAACTTTCAACCATCTCATGCTCGGAGATCATCTTTAGATATTGGGTCAAACACTGAAACTGATGTGTCACAATGGAATGTTCTGCAATTCAACACGGGATCAACAACTCCGTTCATCATCAAATGTGGAGCCAATTCAAATTCAGAATTAGTTATCAAAGCAGATGCCCGTGTTCAAGAACCAAAAGGCGGTGAAATCGTAAGAGTTGTTCCAAAACCTACAGTTTTAGAGAATATGAGCCTACAGGAGATGAAACAAGTATTTTCTGGTCTGCCTGAGGCTCTTAGCTTGCTAGCATTGGCAAGGACTGAAGACGGTACACGAGCGCGATATTCTAGGTTATACAGAACTCTCGCCATGAAGGTTCCATCATTAAGAGATCTTGTTGGCGAGCTGGAAAAGGGGGGAGTGTTGAAGGATGTGAAGTCATGAGATGAAAAGACTGTTGTACTCGTGTCTTCCACGAAAATTATAGGTGTGTGTATATCGATGTGTTGGAAATTTTTTCTCCCTGAAGAACCGTAAATTTATTGTATGATTTTTTTCCTTTGTGAGGCAGGGAACATTCTCACAAGACGAAGATTATCCTTAAAATTTTGCAATTTTGCATCCACATCTGTTTTCGATTGTTTGAGATTTTGACCAAGATACCATCTCATGGTTTGGTGATAAGTGAATTAGTGAGCATCTTTTCCACGCAATATTTTCCACAGCAATATGCAACGAAGGAACCGGCAAACTAGGTTCATTTGTAGGTTGCCAGTTGCTGAGCTCTCTTTCCTTTCCCCCACCATCCTTTTGTCGACCTGGTGCATCGGCCATTACTCTAATAGTATGTTGTCGATAATGACATTTTGTTCTATTGGGTCGGGTCTGTTGTTTTACTTGAATGAATCTGTCAACCTAGTGAGGAAGGCAGGAGGAATTTAATTCTTAGCTCAATAACACAATCATAAGAAAATGTAATTGAAGATTGCAAGCACAATGTTGAGTATTAATGAAGATTGAGAGAAAAATAAGAACTTGTAATATTCAATTACAAATAATTAGCTCGAGGACATTTTATACCATCCTTTATTTTAGTTGAAAGTTCAACTATTATTAGTTGGCATACTTATTATAATTTTATGGCTAACATCAATCCTTAGCTAAGGAAATTTATGGTTTACCACTAAATGATTATTTATATGAGTTGACTTGTCAACTTATAGTCAATCATGTTGATAAGTATCAAATCGAGATTTTTCTAATTAGAATTTAGCCAAGTTAAAGTCGAGGGAATACTTATTATCTAGGATGACGTATTGGTCAAGACAAGGAATAAGATTTTGATATAGGCAGAGCGAAGATGATAGAAGTTGGTTTTTGATTGACAATATATGGTTGATACCTTGGCTTAAGCTTATGACTAGGAGTGTTTAAAAATCGATCTGGATCGATTATTCTGGGTTTCGGTCTTGAAGTAATTTTGGTCATTAACTGATTTTGGCCTTATTCGATCTTCCGTTTCGACACGAAATGTTATTAACATTTTACCTAAAAAGTATATATTTTTAGTATAAAATATATATAATTTATTAATTTCGGCCTT
Source organism: Tamarix chinensis (assembly GCA_030549775.1). NCBI lineage: Eukaryota > Viridiplantae > Streptophyta > Magnoliopsida > Caryophyllales > Tamaricaceae > Tamarix > Tamarix chinensis. The sequence continues at coordinate 5,930,197 of CM060179.1, read as the reverse complement.
AACTTAAAAAAAATTCGATTATTAGCAGTGCTCTGGTATGGTCCAATTTTAGACCAGTGCACACCCCTACTTGTGGATGCAATCCTTGGCTAATGGTTTTGGCTAGTGTTCCTTCCTTGATGTCCTTTAGCTGATGTCCTTAGTTAACGTCTTTGATTGATGCCTTAACTATCGTCCTTAGGTAACATCATTTGTTGTTGTCCTTGGCTGTCATCCTATGGCTGACGCCCTTAGTCGATTCCCCTGATTGATGCCTTTAGTTTACACCCCTTAGGTTTCAACATCAGCTTTCTTAACAAGAAAGCCCAATATATTTGTTTGAGTCACCTTCCCCATTGTCGGATATCAACTTCCATCATTTGTAGTTGAAGTTTTATTCCCTCCTTGATGGTTCATACTAGAAGTTTGGTTGAGAGGAGCTATAAGCTAATGTTAAGAATCAATAAAATTTTCTAATATGAGGCAAACTTGTGGTCTTTAGGTTGATCATTGGTATATGATGGGATGTTGAAGAAAATATTAGGGATGTGAATAGTTATTTGTTGGAGTATTTATTGTAAACTCCTTTATAATAATACTCCCTCAACAAAAATTATAATTTATTAAGTTTAGTTCATCATATAAAATTGTTAGACAAGTCTAACTCACGATGAATATTTTCATAAAAATTGGAATCATTAATATATTTTATCTATATTTCTTGTACCTTTGTGATGGAGGGTTTATAATGAACCACACTCACTTAATCTATTAAAACATATTCTTGATTCGATGTAATAAATGTTAACTTACAAGGTAATATTTATTAAAATATAGATTTCATTTATTTACTTAGCTGAAAGAATTGAGTTCCATTTTTTTTAAAGATTTTATTAAATAAAATAAATAAACTATAATATTTTTAGTTCAATTCATTTATAATTATTTATCTAATCAAATGAATCGACCAATTCGACTGGCCTCCATTTGACCCAAGCGTCTCGACTATCGCCGGTGCTTTCTTCTGCACAGGAAGTGAAAGCGGAGAAGAAAAGGCTGTTGGCACGCGATAGCTCTAAGGGGTCTTTGGACTCTGCTCACGTTTCAACCTAAACGTCGACGATGACCCGCAGTAGACTGATGATATGTACCCTCTTTGCAGTATCGCTGCAGATCATCGGTTTGTCGCTCTTCGTTCTCGGATTCTTCCCCGTCAAGCCTACTCTTTCCGGCTTCAGGTTTTGCAAAAAATCCTCTCTCTCCTTTCAGTTTATCCTTCTCTATTTTCGTACATTTGCTTAAATTGCTTGATCGTAGTGGACCCGAGAGTTACCGAGCCCCTGGGACTGAATCCGGTGAAGATTATTACAATGTGACCTCCAAGTCTCCCGATGAGCTCAGAGCTTTATATCAGGTGCGCACGATTCATGGCTTCTTCTCTGGATTCATGCTTAGGTGCCGGAAATTTTGTTTTAGCTATTATTGATGTTAATGCTGCAGTTAGTGTGTTTTATCTCGTCGTTGTGCTGGGGGGCTATAATATGGGGCAGGAGCTGGTCCTACTCTGGAGAGATTAATCGTGGCACTATTCCTTCGGATAGATTTTAATGCTGGCTTGGTAGACATGTTTCTGTGGCCGCGTGCATATTTAAAGAAACTTGTGTTTCATGGGACTATGATCTAAAAGTTCTATAATGTAATTGGTTGAATCTTAACAGTAACTAGTCGTTCTTGTTCTTTTCTTCGGCAAACTTCTTGAAAGGAGTTTTCTAGAAGATAATTCTGTTGTAGGCCTCACATCTTTTAAGCAATTTAGCTTACTTTTCCCGCAAGGATTCAAGTTGGTACCTTTCTTAGGGAGACGGTACAAATTCTTCCATTCTATGGAGTTTAGAAGTTTCAGCTTAGTTTGGCTGGCTAGACTGGATTTTGTCCTTCTAAATATAGGTTTGTCAGAAAATGATATAATGCTCATTGGTGCAGGAACTCTCTCAACTCCCACCATCATTTGATCGTCTTATATTTATGGTAAATCCATCATATCTATTGTTATCATGGATTTAGTTGCTGTTAATTTCATTTGAAAGATTCATCCAAATACTTGGCTATTGACAAGAAGATTACTCTAGGTTGTTGATGGGCTTCCTGCTGAATTTGTACTTGGAAAAGATGGTGAACCTCCCCCCAAGGCCTTCATGGAGGCTATGGGATATACTCAGTCGCTTCTAGCTAATGGAATGGCAGTTGGATACCACGCAAAAGCTGCACCTCCAACAGTCACCATGCCTCGTTTGAAGGTCACTGGTACTGTTACATAGTTTGTTGCTACCATTATATCTGTAAGAAAATATTTTTAACTCACTCCATTTCTTGTCATATCAGGCTATGGTTTCCGGGGCCATCGGTGGGTTCTTGGATGTGGCATTCAACTTTAATACCCAAGCCCTCCTGGATGATAATCTTCTAGGTTAGTTGTTTTTTCACTGAGCTTTTCATGTTTGAACCTGTTCGCCAAAATGGGTGTTGCTTGAAAACAATGTGGTTTTACTGTTCAAAGCCGCCAATTGGACTAATTCTGCTGCAGATCAATTCTTCAAGGTTGGCTGGAAAATGGTGATGCTTGGTGATGAAACTTGGATTAAACTATTCCCTCAGTTATTTGTGAGACAAGATGGAGTTAGCAGTTTCTTTGTAAGTCTCTTTCTTTTCAACATTATTGATGAAGAACTAACTGAAAGTTGACCAAAGGAGGAACCATATTAGCCATGTGAAGGACATGGTTCCATTCCAATTAATAAAAGAAACAATACATAGAAATATTCTTGTGGACGTTTATCTTGCTTTTGCCACAGGTGAAAGACACAGTGGAGGTGGATCGCAATGTTTCTAGACATTTGCCAGAGGAACTTAGTCATGATGATTGGCGCCTCTTGGTAAATTTATGCCCCAGTTCATTCTAAAACCTAAGTCTCTCATGTTTCAATTCTAGCTCCATATCCATTCCACAAAGCTTTTGGCTTCTTCATTGAGATTTGGAGCACTGTAGCTGTGCTTCTCATCTGGTTCTTTTGCTCAAAGTTTATTGGTTAAGCTCATTTTAGGATGTAGGTATTCTAGAACGATTGCTCAAATGACTTGTGCTCTAGCCTCTATTTTCTATTTATTTTTCGACTATATGTGTCATTGTTAAAATTTCCTCACAAGTGAAGCAACATGGAGTGTTCATGAAGTACTAAAACTGCAACGAACTTATCACATCATTATGCCATATTTGAGTTCATAATAAAGTTTATAACAATTGAAATTGGGAATGTCCCCTTCTCATGCCTTTAGAATTATAAGGTTTCAAGCCAACTTGAGAGATTGTTTTTGTTTTAAGAATATACAGGCTTTTCCGTTGTTAACTCAATTGGTCTTTACTAATAAATAAAAATTGATATAATAATGTAAGAAATATATTTGTTTTGGTTTTGCAAATATATGATAATGATGTATGGTATATATTAATAATTGTACACATCAGTTAACTTTTATCTGTTATATTTTAAATTCAACAAACTAAAAGATCTTTTTATTTTAGATAATAAAGTTTGGCGTGAAGATGGAATACATAAAGGGTTTAATATAATAGTTAATAATCACTAGCGAAGAGGGAATAGATGAAAGTAAATACCTTAAGTTTTGAGAGGAGATTGGATTTGTATGATTATGGGAATGAACATTGCTTTAAAGCAATTGAACAATTAGTTACTTCTTTGAGCTTTGAATCCTTTAGTTTTGTTATCCTATTTCTTTTGTTGTTTGTATAGCTCTATTTATTATATGTAAAGTTAGTGCTTTTATTTGATAAGTAGCAAAAAATATTATCAATCTAGTATAATGTTGATCCATAAAGCAAGTTGCTTGTGTCACAAGCCTTTTTTTCCACTCGTTGATAGTAGTGTTCACGTCAAGCAATAAAATCGTGTCCAAGTTGTAATTGCGGTTGTGGCATATAATTAAATAGCGATGCCACTATAGCATAGCGGCCTCTATTTAACAGCTTTTGAGTCAGTCGCAGCGCGACATTACCGATAGCCCACAGATTCGAAATTTCACATTAGTTGGCGATTTATTGAGATTTCTTAAATCTACTAAAAAAATATACATGATAATTTTTTCTTATTCATTTACTATATATATATATATATATATATATATATATATATATATATATATTGGACCAAGTTACTACTGGATTATAATAAAGTGTTGTTATTTATTATCTTTACATGTGCTACTAAAATAACATGTATTTATTTCATTCTAAGGCAACTTTAGGGTTATTAGACTAATTTAGCATATATTAACTCACTTAAATACTTCTAATATAATATAAAATATTCTTTTATTATATATTTATGTTCAAACGATCAATAAATAATAATTATAATATATGGTGAAATAAAATAAAAAATTCACATTGTGACGACCGCGATATATAATTTATCGTTCTCGATGCTCTGACACCACAACCTCAATTTTATTGACTGGCTTGTGGTTGCAATTTTAGAGTATCAGAGTGTAATGAACAATATTTTACATGTCACAATTGTCGCAGTGTGATTTTTTTCCCCAACAAATATTAGCAAATATCAGTAAAATATTGGTTGATAAACAATATATCATAGATAAATATGTGACATACTAAAACCGTCGCATATTGTCAATTAAGCATATCGGCTGACCCAAAATTCAATAAATATCGGTCGGTGCTACATAGTGGGACTGATATTTAATTGTATAAATTTCATGTGGATATGTTAATTATTTTTCTCTACTAACAATAAATTATTTTTTCTACAAAAATAAACAAACTGATTTCATAATCTCTTTTTAGGCAGGAAAACTTTGTCTATACATATACATCATTCTGTGCTCCTTATTTTCCTTCCATTGAAAGTTAGAATAATTCTACTACCTGTCACAATCAAAAAGATTTACTTTAATAATGATTTAATATAAAAAGTTTACTTTTGATTGTTGTAATTTCTGAGGTAATAAACATGTTACACATGTCACATACATAAGCCAATTAGATCAGACATGATGTCACACATTTTGGTGGAAAAGTTTCTATGAACTCTGGTATATGTAGTATGATTATATATGGATGCACGCTCAACTGAAAAAATAATCTAAAGTACTGTATACAAACATTAAGAGTGGGGTTGAATTCCACTATCTGCCTCTATTTCTACACCTGGTGAAAAAATCACCACAATCATGTTAGTTAAATATCTTCTGTGTTGTCTGCTTATTTGTCTTCCAATATCTCTCTTAGCTTATGTACATTCGTGGTACAATATTATTCCTTTTTGGGCCCATTCTGTACAGAATTTCATATACTTGATGCAAATGAGAGGGAATGGTGATCACACTGACCAATTTTTTGAAGAAATTTTATCGAATATTCGCTACATAGCCGATTTGACCGTAAGGTGCCCGAAGATCACTTTTACATTTGTTCTCATCATATCCATTGATTTTTCCTTTTTTTCCTCAGATCTTGCATTATCTTGGGGTTGATCATGTAGGACACATTGGTGGACGAAAAAGGTAACTCATTCTCATTATGTATTAAACTTTGTTCTCTAAAGCTTTTTAAGATTGAATCAAATGAACTCTAATAAGATCATATTAGATCAACACAATTAATAATAATAATAATAATTTCAATTTAATAATCTAAAAATAGTAATTCAAAGATAATTAATAGAAATAATGATATTTATTTATTGTTATGATAAATATTAATAATAATTAATTGAATGCTATCAATAATGATATTTATAAATTGTATTAATAATTGATAATAATAATTTTATTTATTATCATAATTAATTATTCTTATAATCATTAATGTAATTATTATAATTATGATTGTTAGTATAATTATTAATGTTAATAATATTATAAATATGAATATAGTTATTATTATAATATAATAAATGTTCATATAATTATTATTATAAAATAATATTTATTTATATAATTATCATTACAATATAATAATTATTAATATTAGTATTATTATAATTATTATTATAACTATTAATATTAATAATATTATTATTATAAGTACTATTATTAATATTTAATAGTCGTTAGTATGATTATTATTAATATAATAATAAATAAAATTATTATAACAATTGATGTTATTAATATAATTATTATTATAATTATTAATATGATTTTTATCGGTAATTATTATTTTAATTATGATTTATATTATTAATATCAATTATATTATTGGTATTATTATCATTATTAATATAATCATTATAATAAATATTAATATAATCATTAATATAATTCTATTTGTTATCATAATAATAATAATTAATAAAATAAGTATGATTATAATTATAATTATTAATATTGTTATTCTAATTATCATTATTATTATAATAAAAATAATTATTGTAAATATAATTAATAACGTAATTATTACCATTATTTAGTATTACATTTAATAATAAAATTATTATAATTATAATTTTCATTATTATTAAAATCATTTTTTTATTTATTATAATAATTTTTATTTTTAATATAATGACTTTAATTATTTATATTATTATTATTATTTTAATTATGAATATTAAAATAATAATAATAATTATTATTATTATTTATGTTATTATTAATGCTACTAATATTATTCTTTATTTATATAATTATTTTTCTTATTATAATAGTAATTATTACTATTATTATTATTATTGTTTTTGTTAATATAACTATGCCTATGAAAATCATTAATATTTATTTTAATAATATTATATTTATTAATATATTGACTATAACAGTACTTATTATTACTATAGTCATTAATATTAGTAATATTATAAATGTATTTTATATTAGAGTTTTTGATTAGCACCTATTAGATTAGTTCGGATCAGATCAGTAAAAGTAAGTTGTAGAGAACATACCGTTAATTAGCTGTTTTTATAAATCATTAGTTATTAGATACCTGGATTCTAGATGGCGGTGCCGAGTTGACTTAGTCTTTTAACAATTTCAGTTCTTTGATGGTTCCAAAACTCAAGGAGATGGATGATGTTATTAGATGATTCATCTGAATAATGTTCTTACTCATGAAGAAGAGCGAGGGAAAACACTTCTGGTCTGTATTAACTTCTTATTTTTTTTTGGGGGGGGGGGATGTGAATTTATAGCATTGCTAATGGTCATTTTATGGTTAAAAAAGGGATCAAGTTGCAATTTTCTCTCATAAACACTTCATTGCAGGTTGTAGTCAGTGATCATGGTATGACTGACAGTGGAAATCATGGGGGATCTTCACATGACGAAATTGATTCTTTGGCTCTTTTTATAAGTGGGACCTTTAACGGTTCTGGTTCCGCATCGGCGATGGATAAAACTTGTAACCAGGTCAGGAAAAGCTGACTAATGTTCAAGTTTATTATTGTTCTGTTCTTTTTGTCAAGTTCATCTAGACAAGAAAACAATCCTGCTAAAGGTCATGCCTGGTTCGGTCGGTTCCTTACACCAGGTTAAAAATGTACTATCTGTGTCTAACATTATTTCCCATTCCAAGAATACCCACTTGATACAATATATGACCTTGCAGCTGCTGTTATACACTGTTTTCTCATTTTAGCATGAGTTACCCCCCGGGGGATGATTGACATATTTTTGCTTTGAAAATCCAGGTTGACATTGCCCCTACTCTTGCTCTTCTTTTTGGTGTCCCCATTCCTTTGAACAGTGTTGGTGTCCTTATTACTGAAAGTTTAGACTCTTTAACAGGTTGGTATTCTTCTTCTTAACTTATGTGAAACAACTTTGAATTTTTGTTGCCTACCAAAGCTAAGTTAGCTTGCTTAGAATTTTTTGTGTGACATGGAATTGGGGCAATTTTCCTTGCATTGTTTGGTTCAAACCTGTGGTTCAGTGTAATTTGCCATATGCTTTCTGTGTATAATTTCTGTAGCACTTCTTTTTTCTCTCTTCATTGGTGTTGTTTATATGATAGATCTTTTGTATATTTAGGCTATGTTTAGCATTAATTGTATTTTTCTTTTTTAAGGATCATATCAACAAAAATTATATGAAGAAGGGCACATAGACCTTGTTTTTCCCACCTTAACAATTATTATTATTATTATTATAATAATATTCTTATTATAATATTAATAATTAATAATTATTATCATTATAATCATTATTATCCCTATTATAATTATAATTACTATCATATTTATTAAAAATTTGTATTATTATTATTACTACTATTTATAATAATAATACTAAGAAAAATAAAAATTATGTTATTATTATTGTTATTATAATAGTTATATTTATGGTAATATTATGAATTATAATAATTATGTGTAATAAAAATATTAATATTTATGATAATAATATTAGTAGTAATAATAATATTATTATTATTTATGATAATAATAATAAATTAAAAAAATAAATTATACGATTTATATTATCTTATGTTATTACAATTATTATTCATAATATTATTTATATTATTAGTGTTATATATTATTATTATTATTATAATAGTAATAATAAATATCACAATATTATTTACATGAATATTATAAATAATAAAATAATAATTATTTGCATAAATATGATATTAATATAAATATTACCATAAATTAAAGTAATAATTATAATAATATTAATCAGCATCATTATTCATAATTATAATAGTAATTATATTTATCATTAATATCAATAATAATGATAATAATAATAATGTTATTAATATGAATATTCATATTATTATTATTAGTATTATAACAATAGTAATAAGTTACTTTAATTTTTAGATTAGAAAGATCAGATCCAAAAATTAGATGAGGAAAATAGAGCTGTAGTCTTAAGCAACACACTTCTTGGATTTGGATGAGGAGATTAGTGAGACCCATACAATTAAATTGTGGTTCCACAATAGTGTATTAGCTGATATTTGGTAGAATATAGGTTAGTCGATACGCAAAATGCCCAAAACGTAATGCAGAAAAAAATCATCAACTTATATCAATATCAGATCTCGCCATCTCAGGAAATATTGACGATGTATCGGCTAACCCTAAAATTATTGATACAAGCATATGTTTGCTCCCTGTCTAGATTCCCTCTGCTCTGTCCTATCCCCATCACCCCGTCACTGAAAGTAGAAAACAAGAAAGAGCAGTGGAAAGTATATTCAACAATAATTCACACACAAACAGTGAGCAGCAGTAATTCACATAAAGCAGCTGGCCATGGTTATAAATATGGGCAAACAAAAGAATGCAATGCAAAGCAAAACAAAACCAAAACCAAACAATTACTAACCTAATTAACAGATCTGGTGGGAGTCGATTATCAGAAGAGAATCGAACCTTGTTGCCGTTCGCTGTCAATTGGGTGGTTTGCTGTTGTGTTCACTGGTCGTTGCCGTTTGCTGCTCATCACCATTTTCCCCTCATCACTGTCTGTTGGTGTTGACCATCCCATTGCAGCTTGCATGTCATACCTCTGCTCTTTCTGGTGTGATCCGTGGAGGATTGAGGGTGTGGACTGGAGTCTTTCACGACTTCAACTAAAGGGCCAAAAGAAAAAATGAACAGTTGAAAGGCTGTGTAGGTGTTGTTCTGTGGGCTTCTCACTTAATTAAATTTTATAATTATATCTGATAGTAATTGTTAATATTTTCTCTCTTTTTTATTTGTTTATTTTTAAGTTAAGTAATTACACTTTCTTTGGATAAATTAAATATCAATAATCAAGTAGTGTTAATATTAATTTATTTAGCGAATGAATAAGTCTAATGGATAATAATTATCATAGTTTTTATTTTTAGTAAATCTATTTAAATGTCATATAATAAAGATAATTTATTATCAGTAATTTGGTAACATTAGTCAAATAGTGTTAATATTAATTTATTTAGCAAATGACTCAGGCTGGCAGAGAACAACTGTTTTGGTTGTAGTTCTAATGTATTGCAAAGCTATATAAATATAGCATAATAAATTAATAATAATTTAAGATATAATGAGTCTTTCTAATATAATATAGAACACTAGTTTATTGTATAATTATATTTAGATGGCCAATAAATAAGAATTATAGCATTTTGTGAAATGAAATAAAAAATTCACGCTGTGACTGCCATCATCCATGACACAGTTAATCATTCACAGTGGTCTAATACCGCGCCTGTGATTTTATTGCATCTCCTCAGCAAAGTTTGAATAAAGGCACTATATACAGTTGGAATTTGAACATCATACCCTAATAACAAGAAAAAGACTCTCTGTTAGCAAAATTATTTTATGGCAATCTCTTTCTTTCTCTAAACTAACCATGTCTTTATACTTTGAAATTGGGTATATCCAGACCAAAAACTTACTTATATCTTATTATCACTGCAGGTCCAGGAACAAAGTCTGTTGGTTATTAATCTAGTTCTAAATGAATTATTCGACTATTCATAAAGAAATTGTCACTCTGGTGAACCAGAGATAAATTGGTTGCTAGATGAATCGCCCAATAAGGGAGTAGTAGAAGGGATGATAAATAGGACCCTGCGGAGCTTGATTTTAACTTGAAGAACCATATGATTATATTCGAGCAACTACTATTATACTTATGGAACAGGATTTTTTGAAATATTCCTTACTTGTTCTACACAATATTAAATCTAAACATATGAAAAAAATGAGATCTGAGATAATCTGGATTTCTTTCTAGTTATTTACACTAAAAAGGGCACTTCCTCATGTTTGATGATCAGTTGACCAACAGCTAAGGGCATTGGAGTTGAATTCTTGGCAGTTATTGAGCTTATTGGAAGCTCAATTGCCTGGCTTATCCTGCTCAAGTTCACCTTCTAATAACCAGGGTGACCCTGACCGACATGGAGTTTGTAGCTGCAATGGTATGGTGGAAGAGAAAATGTGTTGCCTATATTCTGGCGCTGCTGTACTTCACAATCAGTGGCGGTCTATGAATCTTTCAAGGTGTTTAATGTATTCACTGATACAAAGGGAAATATATGAAATCATATCTTACTAGGTTCTGATTTTCTCACTTCGTTGTTGCTTGTTATCAGTTTGAACAGCACTGATGATGGAGGTCAATACAATGACACTATGGCAGCATACCATGACTTTTTTATTACTGCAAGTGAGTGGCTATCTCACAGAGTCACTGATGTATGTTCTATTGATTCTAGTAGCAAGTAAATTTTAATTCTATTATGAAATGTGCAAGAGGCATTTTAATGTGTACCAAGCAATAAAACCACGGTTGCGGTTGCATTTGCGGTCGCGGTCAAGGTGTTGCATTATTAGGGTGTCTTGAATGATATTTTATATATCATAGTTGTTGCGGCGTTTTTTTTTTACCAATAAATATTAGCAAGTATCTGTAAATATTGGAAAACATTGATAAAATATCAGCAAATATCGGTCGATAACTAATACATTGCCAATAAATACGTGAAATTCTAAAATCATTGCTTATCTCCAATTTCGCATATCGGCTGACCCAAAATCAAATAAATATTGACCGATATTGCGTAATGAGACCGATATTTAATTTTATGCTGTGTACCTGTGGCTGTGTTTATGCAGCTTATTAGTACTGCTTAGTGACCAGTGATCATCTTTGATGACGATGGACCAAACTATGGAGTAGGTGAAAGGATAGGAGTGTCTTTGTGGTAATTCCAGGTTCTACCATTGAAAATAGGATTTGGTCAAAGCCATATAACAAATAACTCTAAGAGAGGTACTTTTGATAACTTGGCGTCCTTGAGTCATGAATTAATGAAGTGTTCCATGTCTGCTGTTATTCTAGAACACATAAAAGGGTTTCTTCAGACCTTTGAATATCATGTTCCAACTTGAAATTACAACAGATATTGGAATGCTATTAAATGATTAGAATTATGGGATATAGTTGAATGATAATCAGAGAAAAGGTTCTAGGCGATTGGGTTTGGTAGAGGACAAATTTGAACAAGCAAGACTATCCACCATCTCTGAGTTTCCTAGCTTCACTTTTTCTTTCTTTCTGTTCATGTCTGAAATATTGTTTTTTCCAGAAGGTTGAATCATTCAAACTTGTATGCATCGTTCATCCTAAAAATATGCACTTGGACGGGTGGATCGTGTGTCTCGGACCTAGTCATTCGTTTGCTTTTAAAGCTTTCTCCTGTTCTAATAAACTGTTGCATGATATGCAGAAACCTGTTGGTCAACTTGCCCTTGGTATTTTGATGATGACTGTATCTAGTTTATTATTCTTGAGGGTTCTGTTCTGTTTATGGAGGGACGAATGTCTTGAAAGAGGACAGAGAATGATGGACCTGAGCAAGGATGTTTCCTTTTGGAGTTTGGATGAAATGTTTGTTGGAGGGGTGGTTGCGTTGCTGATAATAAGCATGGGATCTAGCTCCATGGTAGAGGAAGAGCAATATATTTGGCATTTTTTGACATCAACAATGTTTTGGGTTCTGTTCCGTAAAACAATTCAGTCGTATCCATACGAAATTAAAAAGCCTCTTGGGAAGGGACAGTACAACCACCGCTACCATCAACTATCCACCATCCTCATTCTACTCATATCTGGCAGAATCATTAGGGGATGGCATCAAGGTGGAGTAAACTGGACTTCCCTTCCCGACATTTCAAAATGGCTTGAGCACACTTGGAATAGTTCTATAAAAATATTCCAGTTGGTATCGGTACTCTTTGTGATCATCCTGGGTTTGTTTTGTTTTCCTGCATCAAGGTCAAACAAAAGGATGATCTTCTCGGTGAAATCAACATTTTTAATGGCAGGGCTATTAGTATTGCTGTATATAATGAAATACCAGGACGGTGCATTTGTGGCATCTAATCACGGTGCTATCTGGATGGCTCAAATAATCTATGTAGTTCTTGGGATTCTTGCTTTGGGAACTGTCATATCATCACCGTGGTTTGCTGGTTTGCCCTCTCAAAATTGCAACAATTCTAAATTTGATCCTGTTTCGGATGATTTTCAAACAAGATTTACGTTGGAAGGATTGAGTGATGCATTACAAATTAGTGGATGGGCATGTGTCTTGTCGTGGTGTCTCTTACAGCTTCTTCTGCAACAGCCGATAAACTCAATGCCAGTCTTTTTGCTGCTTTTGCAGATCAGGGCTATTATGATCCACTTTTCTAGTAGCCTCTTACGGTATAAGCAGTTAGTTGAGGTGAGTTATGGCGTGGTTATTTCTGTTTATTCCCCCATCCTCCCAGAAGTGGCTCGCTCTGATCTAATGCATCAGTTTAACTGATAAGCATGCAGCATTGGCCAGGATAATCTGTTTTAGTGGATTAATTATTTATTTGATCAATGTTTTTGTCATCTAGGTTGCTACATTGTACTTTATGGGGATGGCTGGACATTATGGTCTTGGAAACACCAATACACTGGCTACTATTGATGTTGTTGGAGCTTTCATTGTACACCCTCTGCCCTGAAATTACTCTTAACATATAGCACGCTTGCACTTGTGATGATTATATTTCTATATGCAGCTTCTTCTGTGTCATCAGTGTCTTCTTTATGAATGCAGGGAATCTCTCAGCACTCGACCTTTTTTTCTGGTGTACTGATGTTCAGTATTACCTATGCATCGCCAATGATGGTTCTTCTTAGCTTGATGATGTACTCCGCTGTGAAAGAGAGAAACTTTTTGGGAGTCCTTGGAAAGGCAGATTTGGCACACCTTCTTACGACTCTGATGAGCACCCCTTGTCTTGTCCCATTGACCGTGAATTCCCTTTTGTTGACTGCATATACTTTTATCTTGCTTCTGATGAGGAATCATCTATTTATTTGGAGCGTCTTCTGCCCAAAGTGAGCGTTGATATACTGCATATATCATGTGGAAATATGAATAATGTTCTTTTTGATGTTGGAACATGTTGTTGGGATTTCCATTAAGAAGTTTCAAGCTATGGAATTTTATTAAAATTATTACCTTTCGGACTGGCCTTTCAATCATATTCTTGACTCAAGGGGAGTATGATTGCTTGTAACACTTATGTTTTATCTTCAGGTACCTTTATGCTTGTGCAACAACTGCATGCATCTACATTGGTTTGTTCATCGTAGGAGGGGCAGAGATATACATATCATCGGTCTACACCTTTCGGAAAAGGATGCAGATGCCAACCAATAAGAGTGAAAAAAAAGCTGCTAGCTAGCTGATAAACTCGACAATGTTTGTATCGTCGGTCTGCATTGTTCGGAAAAGAATGCAGATGCCAACCAAAAAAGGGTGGCACGAAGCTAGGTAGCTGATAAACTTGACAATGTTACTGTTAAGAGTAATATAGATGGTATTCTGTATTCAATGTATTAGTCGCACTTACAATTTTGTCTTGTCAGGAATTTGAGATGCTTTATTTGTAACTAGAACTCTTGTCTCCACAGAGGGAACAGAATCCGGACAGAGCAATGCCCTTATTTGTAACTAGAACTCTTGTCTCCACAGAGGGAATAGAATCCGGACAGAGCAATGCGTGGTAAGAGGAATACTTGTTCATTGTTTTTATAAACGCCACCGTTGTCAGAGATTGATGGGAGCGAACATCTAGCGTTTAGGTGGGCAATTTTTATTTTTTTGGTTAAACATAAATAATCATCCTGGGTACGAATCTATCTTCTCTTTTCTCGATAGTAATGTGAAACCTAATAATAATAATAAGGTTCACTTCCTGAATTGTTAACGTTTTCGTACGAGTGCAATTGCAAATATTGTGCATGAGTTAGCTTAAAATCAATTCGAAAGAGAGGGGGTGGGGGGGGGGGGAGGGGGAGCACTAGACATCGGTATGTGAAAACAAATTGCAATATTTTGACTGGAAAGTTTACATCTTAAACCATTTTTTCAAAAAAAAAAAGTATTTTAAATCTAAATTGATGGTATGATTGTGTTTGGTTTGTATATTATGCAAAATTTAATCTATTTTGACTTGATGCTACAAGAATATCCAAACCATAATATCTCATACTTTTAAAAAAATGATGGCTCCCCATTTGAAAAATCAGATCATTGGTATGGACAATTATATTCTACAACAATCTAATTTAAGATTAGTTTAAGACATATCAATTTAAGTTATAGTCAATATAATGTACAGATGAAAACAAATCTATTATAAGATCAACATTAAGTAGCGCCATAGAACTTAGGAAAAAAGGAAAAAGATTGGTACAGTTGAGTAAATGAGGAGAAAATATTTGTATTTTATTTTATAAGTATTGGGCGGACTCATCATGTGCGGCGGCGGCGGCGGCGGCAGCGGCAGCGGTCGGATTACATTCAAGGGATGTTAAAGTTGTTACATATACAGTATACTGACATTGGTTTTTACCTACGCATCAAGCAGTGCATGCAGCTGCCTTGATGACGCCGTTTCATAAAAGGCGCGAAAATTGGGAGCCACGTTTTGAAGCTCACGAAGTTTCAGGTGCCTTCCCCCAGCCACATATAAAATTCTTTCCCTCTCTCTCGCGTTCCCTTGACGGGCCTTCTATTTTGTGGGCCCGCTTCACCAGCTTCAATCTCCACCTCAACCCCGCCCTCTCCCTTTGTCGTTTCCCTTCTAATCGGTTCCCAATTCGACGGGCAAGAGTCGTCTCGTCTACTATTGACTTCCTTTCGACTCCGACAAATCACCGCTCCGTACCCTAAATCCTCTCTCCTCTCTTAGTCTACTTCAACCTTGCATCGTCATGGAAGAGATGGAAGAAGACTTGTCCCCGCCGTCGTTGTCTTCTTCACAGTTGATTCAGTTGGCCCAAAGCCATCTCAAGCTCCGTAACTTTTCCCTTTGCCGCCAATATGCGATGGAAATTCAGCTGTCATCCGATCTGCTTCAAGCGCAGAACCGTCGTTATGCATCCCAACTCATCGCCATGGCCGACGTCCTCTCTGCTTCTTCCGAACAACCTCCTGTTAACTGGTATTCTATCCTCCGACTAGATTGTCTGTGCACCGACCTTAGTTTAATCCGAACTCGTTTTAGAAACCTACTTATTTTGTTGACTCCATTGAAAGGGAAACTTAGATTTGCCGCCGATGCTTGGAGTTTTGTTTGGCAAGCTTGGAATGTGCTTTCGAACCCTATTAAGAAACAACAGTTCGATGCTCAGCTTAAATTAGGGCTTGAGAAGCAGAGAAGGAGCGCGGGGAGTGGAAATTACCGTACCAAGGAGAACGATACCTTTTGGACTTTCTGCCCTTATTGTTATTACATGTACGAGTATGCTAGGGTTTTCGAGGGCTGTGGGTTAAGATGTCAGAATGTAGACTGTAGGAGGGTTTTTCACGGGGTTTCGACGAAGAATGCGCCGCCGAAGGAATTAGAGAAAGGTCAGTACTTCAGCACCGTCGGGTATTTTCCTCTGGGGTATCAGGGTGCAGAGAGGGATGGTAAACAGAAGTTTGGTTCTTGGTCGCCTTTCGTGGGCATGGTTCAATTAGACAAGAAGGAGACGGGGTTGAAAGGGAATTTGAATGAGTTCAACACCAATGTGGATGGCCGCGATGCAAAATATATTGGAATTTCGGATGAACGTAAGGATTCTGAAGCACCAATGAATAGTGGCGGTAATGTGGGAGCTGAACCTGGCGACACCAAGAGCAGAGAGGTGCCTGCAGCAAGGCTCCCTCGTGGAATTCACCGGAAAACTGTGGCACGGAATACCAAGAAGATGATGGGTACAGGGAGAAGAAACATGCTCGGTGAGAATGCTACTATGGGCGGCAAGGAAAGAGAAGTAGATTCGGATTCTGATGAGGTTGAAGGATCTGGCTTTGGATCAACACATAGGATGGGAACCGGAATTGACCTACAAGGAGCAGCCGGTCAAGGTGTCGAGTTCTTTGAGGAAGATGGTGAAATTTACGTTGATCTGTCGCCAGGTGATGATATATGCTAGTAATTAGTAGCATATGGCAGGGTTGAGCAAGGTTTGGGGCTCTCCATTTTGTTGGTACAGAACTCATGCTTCTTCGTAATGTAGATACTCTAATTATCCTAGGTAAACTGGCATTTGGCAGACCAGGATATTTTGGGCCTGTGGCTGTCTTATTAGTTATCAAGTGGTCTTTGATATGCTATCTGCCAAGTTGTGTTGGTTGTTAGTTATGCAAAAGTTGTACAGTCTGCACATATGCTCTTAGCTTTTAAATTTTTTTGAGTTGCTATCATTTGCTTTACTGCATTGATAGATTAAACCCATCGATTTTTTGAAGGTTGACCGTGCCGTATTGATTTGCTTATCAACCTAAGTTCTCGTTGCCCCTACTGCTTTTGTCATGATTGAGTTTTGACCTGATGGTGGTGATTACACTTAATTGTACCTTGAATTCAGAAGTTATTTAACACGTTATCAACGTGGTCCTGCCTTGAAATAGCAAGAACATATTTTATCATCTTTGCTCAACTTGAAGCCTTTATCTGGCGGAGGGCCATTTTGGTGGCAGTGGGGCTCAGATTTTGGGGCATCATATCTGTCTCGCATGCTTAAGGAAATCAAGACAGATTTTTTTCTTCTTTGTAGAGGTAGTTCCCCGAAGACATCTTGGAAGCTGCCTTCCCACGATGTTGGAGTTGGAGGGACAAATTACGGGCGGACTACTATTTACCACCTCATTGACCTCAACCTTGAATTTCCACCATTCTGTTAGTAGGCATGGATGATTAAAAATGTCACATGAATAAGCGTTCCTAAATTTAACCATCACCCGTGTTTGTCTGGAGACCTGTTGATTTATACCAGTCTATGTTCGCATCGCTCACATTGTCTTGCTTGTTGGGGGTTCTTGATAAATTGTTTGAATTTGCCTCATAACTGTTGAATATTTTTCTGTTTAGCTCTTCTCTCGGTCCTTCTGAGCTCATTATGGTTGATGTTCTGATATCAATTCTACGAATTAAAGCATCTTCCTTGACGCCCGCTAGAATCTCTGGGGCAGACAGGGTTGTTTTCGCGAAAAAAAAAAAGAAGCATCCCTAGAATCTCTCCTGGTCTGCATCATGCAAATACATAAAATCCCTAAGAAAATCACTAAAGAAATTGACAAGATTACTAGGAATTTCCTTTGGGGTTCAAGCCAAGAAAAGAAAAGACTTACCTATGTTTCTTGAGACGTGGTAACACTCACGAAAGACAAGGTTAGGCTGGGTCTTATTGGTTGCGTTGAATAATAAGGCCCATTAAATGGGCCTTGTGTGGAGAACTTGGATAAATAAGAATGATCTATGGGCTAGAACTTTTGTCGAAAAAATATCCAGAGGAGATTAGGTGGTCCTAGACTCCTAGCTACAATGTTTCGTTGACTTAGATGGCTATTCGATATGTGAAATACAGCCTCTTCTCAATGAAGATGTTCAATGTTACGTGGGTAATGAGAATTTGGCGGCTAGCATACTATTCAAAGATGTATTGAGGGCCTTTTGAGGCCTAATGATTTCAAGCATACTATTTAAAGATGTCTGGTTAGATCGGAATGAATTGGGGTAAGTAAATATTAAAAAATAATTTAGGTGAATAAAATGAAGGTGAATCGGGATAAATATTTTAAAATATTATTTAGATAATATTATTGTAATTTAGGTGAATTGAGATGAATGTTTTAAAATTTTTATTTGGATTAAGATAAATGCAGGTTAAAAAAATAAAATAAATAATATTTATACCCTTATATTAAGTAGAGAAGAGGAGACTGATTCGATTTGATATAAATTAGGGTTTTTTATCTGGTCAAGTAAAAAAAATTATTTATTTATTAATTTTTACCTTCATTATTTTTAAAATCAGGAATTAACAAAATTAAAATTAATCAGAGTAAACGAAGGTAAAATTTTAATTTTAATTTATTTTGTTGAGGTTAATAAAATTAGTCCCCAAACAAAATAAATCAATTGATTTATTCCCATTAACTCCCTCTCACACAAACATACCATAAAGTCGGTAAACTTTGGAAACAAGAGTCTCAGGATTTCACCTATTTATCTTTTGAACTCCTTGGTCTTATTATTGACAAATTGAAGCTTATTCTATCTTCTATACCTTAATTGAAAGCTGAGAATGACTTAATTTTCTTAAAATTCAGCACAAATGGATCCGTCTCTACGAGATGGGCTTATCATGATATAATCCACAACGATAATTGTAATCATAGTGAATATGGAAAGTGGATTCTCCTTTTATGATTCACCTATTACTTTAGGCTTTGTTTAGACGGAGACTTTTAAAAATGATAGAATTTTAGAAATTATAAAATTGTGAAAGTGATTTACTTTTCAAATTTTTATATTTATAAATTTATTGTTTGGATATAAAATTTTAATAGAGAACTTTTAAACTTATGATGGATTTATAACTTTTTTTTTTATCTATAAGATTAAGTAAACACACTCTTTTAATAAATGATAAGAGTATTTGAAAGTTTGGTGAATTTATTTAGTAGAATTTCAATATAGATTTCGAAACTCTTAAGAAATATCTAAATTTTATTTTATTGTACTCAAATAAAGTATTTAGATTAGAAAAGTTTATAAATCTTCTGTTAATCCTTAATCCAAACAAAGCCTTAGCTCCTTGATTGTGAAAGACTCCCTATAAATGAATCCTTCCTCCGTGGAGGCATCACGAAAGACATGGACTGCCATGTCTGTATTGGTAATGTTGAATCTTACACCCACCGCTTCTTTGAATGTGACCTTTCTTCCTCCTTTTCCTAGAAGTTTGGCTTCTCTTTCGTGAAAAATTTCCCTTTCCATTTTGATTTCTTGAGTTGGTTGCGTCGTAATTTCTAAAATAATTACAACACAATTTGGTTGATACCATGGTTGTGTGTTTTTATTTATACAATTTCAGCTATTTTGGCTCTCTAGAGATAACTTCATTTTTAACTCTGAGGTACCCGATGTAAACTACATCCTTCTTTAGAGATGGGTATTCGAGTGGAAATTCCTTAACACCAACAGAAATACCAAGCCCTCCCACAAACCGCCACGACTTAAGATTTGGACGTGCCATCTCCTAATTTCCTCAAACTCAGCACTGAAAGCTCAATAATAGAAAAGGAGGGAAAACTAGTGGAGGGGCCTCAATTGGGGCCATTATGGTAATTGGATTGCGAGGTTCACGAGAAAAATGAAGGGTTTGAGTAGTTTCAAAGTTGAATTATGGACCATATGTGATGGCCTTATTCTTGCAAAAACTAGACATTAAACTTCTTGTGTTGAATGTAATTTGATTAGTAGTGCTTCCCCAACTCATTGTTTGGGATCATTTCCGATTGCAGGGAACTTTTGAAAGAATTTACCGAAGAAAATATCAACTACATCTATAAGGAACTTTTAGGTCTCATCCTTTTTTATTTTTTATTTTATTTTTAAGTATGTCCAATTTAGTTCTACGTTTGGACTGAAATAGGTACTTCTTTGATCATATTCTTTGTCATTTCCAAAATATATATTCAAGTAACAAAAAATTTTGGGACGCTCGTATTGTTCTCACATCAAACGAATATTATGAAAATATTAAATGCCCTTACAATGTAAATGATTCCATAGGAGCCAAGACGTTGGTAGTCATGTGTTGACATAAAAAAAAAAATTTATTGTCTCTCTAGCTCATATTGTATGTTGTCCGGGAGGTTTTCATACATATTAAAAAATAGTAGAAGAAGTCTAATTTATCATTAATTATGACCGTCTTCCATAATAAGTGCCAATAATTTTTTGTATTTGTTATTAGGTTTAACTCCATGTTCAACTTCCCTATGCAAATTCCCTTAAACTTCCACGCAACATCTAAGTCGGCAAAAACTTCTGTCATAAATTATAAAAAATTGAATTCGGAGCCAACAGAGTTAATGACTTCATTTCATAAAACAATTAGAATTTTTAAATGGAGCTAAATTTGCAGAACTTGTGTCTTATGTACACTCATATATATGTTGAACAAGAAACTAAATAGTTACGTTAAAACTTACACCTATGGCTTCAAAGTATAATTCAAAATATTAACCTAAACTTTTCTACTACAATCAATGAGGGAGGGTTTTCAATTGACCTTAATAATTTTCCAGTGAGCAATGAAAATCCAGAAGATACAAGAGCATTAGATTTTATAGATGAGAGTGACTCAAGCTTGCCTAATGTACAACCAAACGTAGAGGTAGAAGATCCCATTCTAATGATAGTTAGACAATCTCCAATTGATACTTGATTTGAACATGGACCCAAATCAAGAATTTGAGTCTCCATTATTGGAAGTAAATGTTGCTCAACTGTCTGAAGAAGAAGCAAATAATGATGGTGACCGTGACAATGAATATGAAGTAGCTGCAAATTTAAGTATGTGATTTTTCAATTCCATATTCTTCATGTTGATGAAATTTTGAGTTTAAAGGAGGGAAAATGAAAAACAAAGTATAGAATGAGAAAAAAATCTCGCTAGAAGAGGCTTCAGTACTCTCCTTCTCCCTCGTTTGTTTGTTACCATTTATTTCCCAATCTTCTGCCAATCACCATTGTTTGAGCTCCCTTTCCTTTCTTCTTCTTATCTTCTTCTTTTTCTTCTTCCTCGTGTGGTTGTGCCTTAGTTTGCATGGCTGAATTATTGTCTTCACCACCATCACCACCATACACAACCCAATGATTGGTGGACCGACCACGAAGGTCACCCCATCCTTCCCCTTTATTGTCGTCAGCCATCACTGTCGACAACCACCGTTTTTCCCACTTCTTTTCTCACATCTATCATGTTTTATAAGACACACAGCCTGCACATGACCTCAAGCACGACCATGCAATACTAAATTTCCTTATCACATGCTCGTGTAAACCTGCAAGGTTTTTCCGCGCACCCACTGTAATACCCCAAAAATTTTGAAAACCTATATTTTAATAAATTACTTTTAATTGGAATAGAATTGCTTTTAGATTATTTATTTTAATTATTTTATGGATTTTAGAGTACGTAAATTCGGATAAAAGTATTTAATAAATTAAATATAAATAGTTTGCTATTTATCATATTACTTTATTTAAATGATTTTCCAAAACTAGTATTTTACCAACTTTATCCTTTTTAAACCAAAATATTAGATTATAATAAATTAAATTATTAAATTAAAGAATTTACCAAGAATATTATGTTTTATGATTTTATAAATTAAACTAAATTACCTTCCTATTTTTCCATTCCCCATTTTGCCCTTTCTCCCTTTTTCCTCTTTCTTCTTTTCTTTTTCTCTTTTCTTTTCCTTCTCCTCGTTTGGGCCGTGCGCTGAGCCAGGCCCGTCTCCCTTCTCTCCCTCGCGCGTTGGGCCAGGCCCTCCCCCCTTCTCTCCCTCGCGCGCCGCACGGCACCCCTGGCCCGTCCCTCCTTTTTCCCCTGGACCGGCCGGCTGCCTATTCTCTTTCTGCGCCGGTCCAAGCCGCTCGTCCCTTTCTTCTTCTTCCCTCTTCTCCCATGCCCGACCTGCACCTTCGACGCCATGCCCGCTGCCACCGACTGCCACCCTGCAGCTCCCGTGCCTTCCTCCCTCTCCCTCTCTCTCCTCCCTCGTCGTTTTCTTTCTTCTTTGAGCCAAACCGGCCCTGGACCACAGCCCCGCATGCCTCTCCCCTTTCCTTCTTCTCCCCCTCCTTTCTCCTTGCCAACCGACAGCCCTGCCACCACTACAGCACCGCCGGCCAGCCCTGCCCCCTCTCTTCTCCCTCTTCTTTTCTTCAGCTCCCAAGCCCTTCATTCCCACATTTTTCGAGCCTAATATCCCTCCCCCGAGCTCTCCCTTCTCTCCTCCCTTCTTCCCCATCCTTTTCTGTTTTTTTTCTTCTCACCACCCGCCGCCGCTCGAACCACCAAGCCCAGCCCTGCGCCGCCTTCTGCCACCGCTTGCTACCACCCTGCACCCCCACACAGCCCCTTCGAGCCCCGCACTTCCCCCTTTCTCCTCCTCTTCCTTTTTCTTCCCAGTTTTTCCCCTTACCACCGAGCCACCTGCAACCACCATTTCCGCCGCCGTCCGGCCATCTATGCCGCCACCTAACCCGCCATTCGACACCCTGCAACCTCCTCTACAATCGCCACCCATTAGTTAGCCAAAAAGAGCCCCTGAACCCCTCCATTTTTCCCTCTCCTTTTCCTTCCTTCATAGCCTTTTCCCTCGACCCTTCTCGGCAGCCGACCTTCGCCGCCTCTCCGCCGCCGTCTCCGCCGCCTTGAGCCGCCTCGAAACCGTCCTTTGCCTCCACCTACACTCCCTCTACACTCTTGCACCATTCCCCTGCCTTAGAACCTCCCCTAACCACCCTCTTTTCTAGCCTAAAGACCCTAACCCGAAAATGATGAATCTTGCTTCCTTCACCCCCCCTTTGAACCCTTCCACCCCTTTTTTTTGCATGAAACTCACGCTGCCCATGCAGCGTGAGCTCCCCTTGGTTTTAAAAATTGTTTGGATAATTTTTAAGGTAAAATGGTATTTTATGTTAAGTGTTTTATTAATTAAAATTTATAAAGTTTTATGCTTTGGTTCTTATTTCTAATAAATATGATGGATATTATTTTTAGGTGTTGAGTTGCTAATTATGCTTGGTAAGATTTGATATTTTGCGGGATTAAGGTAACCGTTAATCCTCCCTTAAATATATGAAAAACGCATGCTAGCACATTTAGGGTTTAGTATGATTTTATGCATGTTTGGTATGCTTAGCATGATATGTTTATGGTTTCTTATATTGCTTGTTAAAAAGAAATAGCATGATAACTTTTATGCCATATGTAGGTATGTTAATTAAGGAAGGAGTTGGAATATGGATAGAAATGTTAAACACTTGTTTATGATGTACCATGTTGTTAATGCATGAATGATGTTATTGTTTAAGGGTATTTTAGTAATTATGCTTATGAGATAAATAAATCAATGTGTGTAGTTGCTAATGAGTATTATGTTGGAAAATGACAAGTTGGTGGACTTAGATGATAAGAATGAAGTATTAATATCATTATTTTATGTAGTGTTAGAAAATTCATAAAAATGGTGAATAAAGGGGTTGAGTGGAAATTCTATAAGTGGAGAAGGGTATTTCGGTAATTTTTGAGACAAAAGAATAATATGGTAATTTTATAATTAAATGGCCAAATGATAATTTACAAGTAAAGGATAAAATTGTAAGTTGTGAGAAAGAAGGGTAAAATGGTAATTTTGGAAGTAGGGGTAAAATAGTAATTTTGGATGAAGGAGGGCATTATGGTAATTGTTCAAGTAAAAAGGGCATTATGGTAATTTTGGAGGTATAGGGGCAAAATCGTAATTTCATAAGTAAAGGGTAATATGGTAAATTTTATAAGTGAATGGCGAAGTGGAAATTTATAAGTAAAGGGGTAATATGGTAAATTGGAAAAGAAGGGCAAAATGGTAATTATGTAAGGAAAGATAAAGATGGTAATCTTGGATGTAAAAGGGTAAAATAGTAATTTGTAAAGTAAAAGAGGTATGGTGGTAATTTTCATAAATAAAAGGATATTATGGTAAAATTGGATGTAAGGGGTAAAATGGTAATTTTGTAAAAGAAAGGATATTATGGTAAACTTGGGAGTAAGGGGTAACTTGATAATTATGATAACGACAAAAGATAGTTTAGCAATTAAATTATGATTGTAGAAGGGCAATTGGATACTATAGAAGGGTAATTTGGTAAATTAACCAATTAAAGGGCATTATGGTAATTTTAACAATGGAGAAGGGTAATATAGTAATTTTGATTATGAAAAAGGGTAAATTAACATTGGTAATTATGAGGAAGAGTAATTTGGGATTTGTGATAATTAAAAAGGGTAAATGGCAATTAAAATAATTGAGAGGGGTAAAATGGTAATTATGATAAAGGAGAAGGGCAATTTGGTAATTTGTTCAACTAAAAGGGCAATTTGGTAATTTAGCCGATAAAAGGGTAAAGTGATAATTGTTTAACCAACTAAAGGGGCAAAATAGCAATCATGATAATGAAGGAGGGTAATTTAGTAATTTATCCAACTCGAGGGCAATTTAGTAATTATAACAAAGGAGAAGGGCGATTGGGTAATATGACCAACCAAAAGGGGAATATGATAAGTATAGTAATTATGAGGGGTGAATGATGATCTAAAAAGTGTATGAGATAATTTGGTAATCTAAATCGAACAAAGGGCAATTTGGTAATTATGCAACCTTAAGGGTAATGTGGTAATTTATCAAGTAAGGAATGGATACTTAACAATTATATAAGTAAAGGGCAAATGAGTAGTTTGTACCTGCCATGCCTTTGATATTGTGGAATATTAATATGATTAAATAATGCTGATTAGCCAAGTAAGAGTATCTAATGATTAGTATGGCCTTGATGGTTTCTCTGTGACATCCTGGATAATCCTCTGAATAAGAAACGATTAATGATATCGAAACGATTGAAAGTGAATAAGTATCGGATCATCGTGCTTTCTGTGATCACCTTAATTAAGACACTATTACTTAAAGTGAAAGACCTCGAGATCGGGAATGGTGACTCCTTAGGGGTCGCTACCCTAAGGACGTGGTTTAGTCCACGATTATTCTGGTATTTGCTGGTGTGCCTTTGTGCCCCAGCCAGGCCCTACATCTTACTCTTCCTAGCTCTACGGACCTAGTTAGGGGGTATGCATACTTATGGATTAGGTGTCCTTGTCGGTAGGGTACTGAGTTAGCTTTATGCACCAGTACGACCAGGGTACCTTTGCGTCCTTGGGTTCACGGTTAAAGGGTACTGAGTAGCTGATATGCACCGGTACGACCGGTGTACCTTTGTGTCCCGGGTTATCGATCTCCCAATCGAGGCAAATAAATATGATTGATGTGCTGATTAAAGAAAGGAAAGATACGATAATTGAAAGTGGAATATTAATGAGCCGGGCCCAGATGATTTACGATATTGCGTACCGGTCCACCGGTTATAATAGTGGTCCAGGAGCGTGTTGCCCTGGTGTGTGATTATGAGTACCGGTCCACCGGATATAATAGTGGCCAGGAGCGTTGTGCCCTGGATGATGAGTTATATATATCCCGGTCCACCGGTTATAATAGTGGCCAGGAGCGTTGTGCCCTGGATGATGATTACATATATATTCCGGTCCACCGGCAATAATAGTGGGGGTCCCGAACTCAATAAATTGGTTATGTATGTGAATAAGATTATGGAAAAATACTAATCACTTATAGTGGAACACCATGTGAGTCGGGGCCAGACCGGTCCACCGGCAAATAATAGTGGTCAGGTGCGTTCTGCCCTGTGTGTTTATCTTCCGGTCCACCGGCAATAATAGTGGTCAGAGGCGTTCTGCCCTGTATGTTGACTTCCGGTCCACCGGCTATAATAGTGGGGTTCTCGTACTCACATGGACATAAAATATGATATTGATGGATTAATGACAGAATAATGGCTTAAGGCCCAAAGTATCGATCGTGACTTATAAAGTATTATGTTGGTTATTGTTATGTATGCATCTCTCATTATTTATATGCGTGTGGCTTGCATTATGTGTCGTATGCGGGCCTGTCTTTAAGTGTGGTATTAAAGGGTTACTCAGTACCGTAGTACTGAAGGGATTCCCTTTATGGGGCCCCTGCCTATTCAATGGGCAGTGCCCTTGCAGGTATTTTCAGGTGCTACTCAAGTGGGTTATGGGAAGGAGAGTAAGGAATTTTCCGGTATCATGGCTTTTTCTCTTTCTCATTTAATTTCTCGGTTTTAAATGTTAACGTTGTTAAAGTAACCACCCTTGGTGGATTTTATTCCAGAAAACGATTTGATGCGCTACTCTGATTTAAATATGTTGAAGCTTGCAATTTACTCTGATTTATGCATGTTGAATGTCTTTCGAATTGTATTTCATTTTCTTAGCCTTAGCACTTGGTACTGGAACGGTATGAGTGAATCGGTCTGGTACTAAGTGTGGCGGTAATACTCCCAAGGTTCACGTTTTGTTTATCTGCTTCCGCTATTATCTTTTAATAAAACGAAATTTTTCAGTAGTGAATTTTGGGGGTGTTACACCCACGCATAGCTTACTCACAGTCTCTGCACGCCCGTGTGCATCTGCTAGAGTTTTGGTTCTATGCAATTAGAGCTCGAGCATAGCCATGCCTTTTTGCACCACCAGCTCGTGCATGATCCCATCATATGGCCTGGGTGTGCACTGCCTGTCGCACGCCCATGCAACCTTCCTATTTTGGTTGTGCACCATTTTTTTCATCCCCAAACCTTATCCAAATAGTACAAAATTTTCACCATAGCTCCACTATACATTCCACCACACTTCCACACAACTTAAGCTTCCTTTTGACTATGTTATTTCCATTTTTTCCCTATTTTACCTTAATTTTTCCCTCGGTTATACTCTTCAAACCTAACCGCGTTCTATATTATTTTTTATAGGTGATATTCGGGTGATCTCGGAGGATTTCTAGGATTTATGTGCTTAGAGTTTGGTGTCTTAGTTGATAAGGATACTAATCGATGTTTTAGGGGTTTTGTGTTAACTGCTTGTATGGATATATGTATTTTTCATTATATTGTCGCTATATGATTTAATTTATGTTGTTGATTATATGTTGTGATGATATGGAATATATGTATGAAAGAAAGTAAGAATGGGTAAGATGTATGGATACGATTTTGTTATGCTAAGTCGTATTTGTGGGAAATATATTTTCGGGAATGAAATATAGGCCAAATAAGCTATGATAAGTGGAAATAATCATTTTTAAAATGTATGATAATAAATGGAGGATTTGAAAAAATAATTGTTGTTGAAGGTACAATATTTTATAAAATAAAGGCTATCAGTTATCCTTGAGGGCATTTTGGTCATTATGGATTAATATGAAAATTTAGGTATTGCAATGTGTTAGGTGGATTAAAATATAATAATGATATTATGAGAAGTGTTTTGGAAGGATTATTGTTTGTCTTAAGTTCCTAAAAATGAGATAATGGTCTAATTAAGGCATAGTAACCTAAAATGGTAATCTTATTATCCTATGTGTAAAACCCTATAGTTAATCCACAATTCTGGATATGCTACTAATGTTGGCATTATAAGGACGTATATTGAAATTGGTGATCATATGAGTCTTTTGGGAAAAATTATGACTGACCTATTAAATTAGGGTTTCGAGAATTCTGTGATTAGTATTTTGGGATAAGAATATTATTGTATATGTAAGATGTGGGAGTTAATTTTGAATTTCAGATGCGATCATGATGAGAATGATATACCATATTTGGTGGTTTTATGATCAATATGAGATAATGATGCTAGGAGTGTGAAATTAGGGTTTGAGAAAATTAAGGATCTTGACCTACGTGATATATTTATCCGTCTCAATGTGTTGAATGCTTGTGAATCAATCATGAATAACATACTAATCATTTAAAGTGAAAGAGCACGTGAGTAGGACTAAGGTGATGTTTTTATATATCCGTTCCACCGGAGATAATAATGGATTAAGAGCATTTTGCCTCGAAAAGATGATGTTTTTATATATCTGTTCCACCGAAATATAATAGTGGCTTGAGAGCATTTTGTCCAGAGAAGGTGTTTCATTCTGTTCCACCGGATTAAGAATAGTGGACCCCCTGTTCATTGTGAATGAAATTATAAATGTATAACCTATTTATAAGACACTAATGACTTAAAGTGGAAGAGTACGTGAGTTAGGACCAAGGTGATATTTTTATATATCTGTTCCACCGGTGATAATAGTGGCTCGAGAGCATTTTCCCCAAGAAGATGATGTTCTTAGATCTGTTCCAATGGATGATAATAGTGGCTCAGGTGTGTAGTCCTTGAGAAGGGGCTTCAAACCATTCCACCGGTTTAAGAATAGTAGGGTTCCTGAACTCAACGTATATAAAATAATGAAAATAGTTATATCTAATATCGAGGCCTAGATCAGTATTTATCTTAAGAGATGTATCATTGATTTGAATGTGTACTTATCATCAGTTGTGAATGCATTTGTTATGTGTATCCTTAATTCAATAGTATTGTTACCTTACTCACCACGTAGTGTACCGACCACCCTTTTTATGAGTGATGCTCATTTTTACAAGCAAGAGACCCTGATTCTTGTGTGAAGGTTTTGAAAGATCCTGTAGATAACTATGCTTCTTATGATGCACTATATGGAAATTAGTCACCTATTATCTGTACTGGGTGTTTGGGTGAAGAATAATGCTTTCTGGTTGATGTATTTACCTGGATACCTTACTTTGTATTTTGATATTGTAATTCGGAATTAAACTCCAACATGATATTATACTATGAATGTTTCTTCCATTTATAATTTCCTTGTGTTACTATAAATGATTTTAGCCTTGTGATTGAAATAAGGATGGTTGGAAAAATCAGACTTATGTCAATTACAATGGTAACCCCCAATATTTTGCTTATATGCTTCCACTATAAAATGAAAAAAAAATTAGTAGTAAAAATTGGGATGTTACAATAAGTGTCTATCAAACACATATGTACAAACTCTATCAGTATGGATCCACTTACTAAGGAAGTGCCACCCATTTGGTTTCATAATCATATTGCTCTTACGGGTTTTTTATCTGATTAGGATGTTCAGATTTAGTGGTAGTTTGTAATTTTGGTATTTTCTTAATATAGACACACTTCAGTTATTACGTTATTTGATAGTTATTTTCTATACACAATAAGGTTTTAAAGTTAATCACACTGTGATTACAATAAGGTTTGATCTCACTAAGAAATAAGGTGAACCAATTGGAAATTTGCATGTTAAGATTACATTAAATGACATTTACATGCTACACATTCACATATTGATCCATCTCATTTAGTTATATCCTCATATGTGACATTGAAGGTTTAGTTACAAATAAATGTGATGAAAGCCGCTTTGATACTATGTTGATGTGATTGATGGACGAATCAGTTATAGGCATATTTTCATAATGATAACAATATTGAGCTTATTTGTTTATTTTGCAATTCGTGGTTATAAGGTCATACGTATAAATTAAGTGGGCGATTATTGGGCTTTTATCTAATGTTTGGATTATATGTGAATGATACGAATTGCATGTTATCTTATAAGTTAAGCTCATATAATAGTGATCAAATTAAGTTTAAAGTATTTGGGCTTAATATGTCAAATTGGATGTTGGATCATATGTGCAGAGACGATGGGAGTCTTAGACTATTCATGGATCAAACAAGTATGATCCAATAGATAACATGTCGATTCCCATAAATTGTTAGAGACAAGTGAGCACATGCATGATCTGGAAGACTATTGTGTCACTCGTTCAGATATCGTCAGATATTTGACGGTAATTCAATCAATCCTTGCTATGGATTCAGGTACGATTTTGTATAGCTATTCTGGTTATTATTCTTGATGATTTAACATCTATTAGATAAATTCCATCAAAATAGGTTGTGTTGGGGCACAAAATTAAGGGGTGGATCAGGATTATTATGAGTGTATAATCATATTGTGACATTCAATATATGTTGTGTTTCCATGATGTGATTTTCTTTTCCTTTTATTTGTCTATGTAAGTTACCATCTAGCATTTGAAACTTTTAATCAAAGATAGGATACTTTTTTCACAAAGTTTGATGGAATTAGGCTTCTTCTTGTGATAAACCTAGCAATATATTCTAGGTCAATGACAATTTTACAGCCAAGGAAGGATCCACCAGAGGGGGAACTAAGAACCAATACGAAAGTGTGCAGGTCAAAATTTTAGTAAAAGTTAAGTTATCAAAGAGAGGGAGGAGGAATTAAAAGAAGCAAAAACCAACACAAAAATATTATCCCAAAGGCAAAGGATAAGAAAAATTAATCCTATATAGTAACCAAAAACATAATATTAACATCAAGCAATGATTAGCAAAGATAATACCCAAACAACAAGATCCAACCAAATAACACTACAAAATTATTGAGTTTTGCCAACAAGGTCTTATCTATAAGTAAAAGCTATTTTTTAATTGGCAAAATCTTTTACCAACATAATTCT
This sequence comes from Tamarix chinensis, assembly GCA_030549775.1. Lineage (NCBI taxonomy): Eukaryota > Viridiplantae > Streptophyta > Magnoliopsida > Caryophyllales > Tamaricaceae > Tamarix > Tamarix chinensis. The sequence continues at coordinate 5,899,046 of CM060179.1, read as the reverse complement.
TTATTGTGCCAAAACTATTGGTAAAAACTTTGTACTTAAATGTTTTTTCTAAAGATATTTATAATCTGTTGGGAATAATTAATAATATTGATATATATTTATCTATTGGTAATAAATTATACCAATAATTATATCTGTGAGTACAAGTATAAACCTCAGAAAATATATGTGGTTTAAAGTATTATCCACAAAAATATATCTATGACTAAACGTATTAGCCACAAGATTACATATGTGATTAAAAGTATTATCCAAAAAAATATATCTTTGACTAAAAGTATGGAACACAATAATAT